>CM043324.1:27232500-29632500 GCA_023736055.1 Quercus glauca
ACAGTAAAATTTTGGGCTATTGGACGAGATCCTGACGCATGGTCAAACAATGTGGAAGAATTTTTACCTTGAAGGACTTATGAATAATAACATAGACCTTAGGGGACATGATTTCCAACTAATCTCATTTGGGTTTGATCGTAGAGGGTGCCTTGGAATAAATTTGGCCTTACCATTGTCAAATATGTTCTAGCTCAATTATTGCATTACTTTCACTAGGTGCTCCCCCTTGACGTATTGCCTAATGACTTAGATATGAGTGAAAAGTTTGGGCTAGCAATGCGGAGAGCCAAGCACTTGTTTGCCATGTCAACTTATCGCCTACTTGGTTAAATCTGTAAGAGAATTGCAAAATAACCTTTAGAAAATTTTACTTATTTAGTTTTGGTTTGCTCTTCTTGTTGATTATAATATGTCCTCTCTCTCTCTCTCTCTATACTTTAAAATTTAAATAGTTTATGTAAAAAGAAAAAAGGATGTGTAGTATGTTGTGATTGATTAAGTATACAATAGAACATAAGAGTAAGCCATAGGATTCTTTGCCGCCCCCCCCCCCCCCCCCCCCCCCCCCCGGGCGACGGCAAATATAGTCTTCATCTACTCATTCTCCATGCCAAAAAAGAGGTTCCACATTTCCGTTGGAAGAGTTGAAGACAATACAACTAGGGTTGTTCAAGCCTACTCACACTCGACAAAATTAGACTGGTCCGATTTGGATCGATCAATAACAAATCCAATTTGATAACATTTGGGTCTGTAGCAGGTTTGTGGGAAGGAAACCCGATTAAAACAGTCGAGTGGTGGGTTTAATAGATAGAAAGCTATAAAATTTGAGCCATCCGAAATTCTGGAAAACTTTGCCTTTATATGTGTCATAAGCTTTTTGATTTTGAGCTATTAGTATTATTAGACAAATCTTTGAGCAATAATGTTGTTTTCGTGGGAAATATACGTCTTAATTCAATGACTTCCATCTTAGAGTGGAGTCACGATAGTGTGGTTCACATAGGGTTTTTGGTGGGACTGAGTGAAATATACCTGGAACTACTAATAAGCATAAATGATGTCTTCTCCTCACTTTTCTTTCCTTTATTTTCCTTCCTCTCTCAATAATCACTCCCTTACACACTCAAAAACACAATTTCAATTATAATTATAAAATGGTGAAACGGTGTTTTTAAAATACGATTTTAGTCAATCTATGTATAGTAATGTGCGGTAAGCATTATATAATAATCATTACCCTAATTAAAATAAGTAAAAGAAGTGTCAAGCATCAAAAAAATAAAATACTGAAAGTTGAAAAAAGAAATTGTATGGCCTTGTGTTTTTCCATTCAGCCATGTCCATCTGTATATTTTTACAGAGACTTGGGCCCTGCTTGGTTCTAAAAAATATATTTTATTTTGTTTTCATTTTTGAAAATGAGTATTCATTTTCTGAATCTGAATTTAGGATAAAGAATCCATTTTCTTTTTTGCCTTTGTTTAGCACCTGTTTTAAATACAGGATTTGAGATGAAAAACATTGACATACCCGTTTTTCACATGGTTCTATTTTTTATTTTTTTTTTAATCTAATTTTTTCACTTGCAAGTTGACTTGAGTGAGACCAGGTCATAGCAATGGACTGTACCCATTTTTAGTTTTTTATTAGGAGAATGTCATCATACTCATTTTTGCTGGAAAAAAAAATGCTAAAAAGTTTTTATTTTTTGTTTTCATACACACATTTCTTGGGTATTGAAAACGAAAATAAGAACTAAAAACAATATAATAATCATTACTCTAATTAAAATAAGTAAAAGAAGTGTCGAGCATCAAAATAATAAAATACTAAAAGTTGAAAAAAGAAATTGTATGGCCTTGTGTTTTTCCATTTGGCCATGTCCATTTGTATATTTTACAGAGACTTGGGCCCTGCTTGGTTCTAAAAAATATATTGTATTTTGTTTTCATTTTTGAAAATGAGTATTCATTTTCTGAATCTGAATTTAGGATAAAGAATCCATTTCTTTTTTGCCTTTGTTTAGCACCTGTTTTAAATACAGGATTTGAGAAGAAAAAACATTGACATACCCGTTTTTCACATGGTTCTTTTTTTTTTTAATCTATTTTTTTCACTTGCAAAGTTGACTTGAGTGAGACAGGTCATAGCAATGGACTGTACCCATTTTTAGTTTTTTATTAGGAGAATGTCATCATACTCATTTTTGCTGGAAAAAAATGCTAAAAAGTTTTTATTTTTTGTTTTCATACACACATTTCTTGGGTATTGAAAACGAAAATAAGAACTAAAAAACCAATATAATAATCATTACTCTAATTAAAATAAGTAAAAGAAGTGTCAAGCATCAAAAAAATAAAATACTGAAAGTTGAAAAAAGAAATTGTATGGCCTTGTGTTTTTCCATTTGGCCATGTCCATTTGTATATTTTTACAGAGACTTGGGCCCTGCTTGGTTCTAAAAAATATATTGTATTTTGCTTTCATTTTTGAAAATGAGTATTCATTTTCTGAATCTGAATTTAGTATAAAGAATCCATTTTCTTTTTTGCCTTTGTTTAGCACCTGTTTTAAATACAGGATTTGAGAAGAAAAACATTGACGTACCGTTTTTCACATGGTTCTTATTTTTTATTTTTATAAAATCTAAGTTTTTCACTTACAAAGTTGACTTGAGTGAGATAGGTCATAGCAGTGGACTGCATTTTCAGTTTTTCTATTAGGAGAATGTCATTATACTCATTTTTGCTGGAAAAAAAAATTGCTAAAAATGTTTTATTTTTTGTTTTCATACACATATATTTTGGGTATTGAAAACGAAACTAATAACTAAAAACAAATTAAACAAGTTTTTTTTATTGATAGGTCCCACCAAAAATAGAAAATAAAAACAAAATAGACCATGTTTCTCATGAACAAAACGTGGCATTTATTTCTCAGATTTCATTGAACATGTCTTATAGATTTAACCAAGTAGGCGATAAGTTGGCAAGGCAGACAAGTGCTTGGTTCTTCACATCGATAGCCAAACTTCTCACTCATAGTCCAAGTCATTAGGCAACATGCCACTAGGGAGCACCCAGTGAAAGCAATGTAGTAATTGAGCTAGAAAATATTTAACGGTTGTAAGGCCTAATTTATTACTGACATATGTGTGGTCCTTGGTTTAGTTATAGGAATATAGCGTGATTATAGTCATAAAAATTGCGAAGTATGAAATTTGATCAGATATATGCATTGTTTAAAGTTCAATGAATTTGGGTTTAGCTTACTTTCACTATTTTTTTAATTGGGGGTCTCTTTTTATTTTAAATACACAATGAAAAATGGTAGTGGGTTTTAATCTTCACATTTTGTTTAGTTAGTAGGTGATGTGACAATTTCTCATTAAAACAAAAGGAGATTTCAATTAAAAAATGATGTGTAGTATGTTGTGAGGGGAGAATCTTATGGCTTACTCTTAACGTTCTATTGTATACTTAATCAATCACAACATACTACACATCCTTTTTTTTTTTTTTTTTCTTTCCACATAAACTATCTAAATTTTAAAGTACAGAGAGAGAGAAGACATATTACAATCAACAAGAAGAGCAAACCAAAACTAAATAAGTAAAATTTTTCTAAAGGTTATTTCGTAATTCTCTTACAGATTTAACCAAGTAGGCGATAAGTTGGCATGGTAGACAAGTGCTTGGCTTTCCGCATTGCTAGCCCAAACTTCTCACTCATGTCTAAGTCATTGGGCAATATGTCAAGGGGGAGCACCTAGTAAAAGAAATGCAATAATTAAGCTAGAACATATTTGACAGTGGTAAGGCCTAATTTATTCCAGGGCACCCTCTACGACCAGACCCAAATGGGATGAGTTGGAAATCATGTCCCCTAAGGTATATATTATTATTCATAAGCCTTTCAAAGTAAAATTCTTCCACATTATTTGACCATGCATTAGGATCTCGTCCAATAGCCCAAAAATTTACTATTAGTCTTGATTTCTTGGATACATAATATCCATTGATCTCAGTGTCCTCTATAGATTCATGTGGGACTAGTAATGGTGCAACAAGAAGTAGTCTTAAGCTTTCCTTCACCACCACATCCAAGTATGTTAAAGTTTCTATATCTGTCTCCTCCACCATTTTTTTCATTCCAACTACACCTTCTAGCTCTTCTTGTACATGTTTCATTACTTGAGGATGCCTCAAGAGTTAGGAAAAGGTCCATTCAATTGCAATGGCTAAAGTGTCACATGCACCCAAAATCAAGTCTATTATGATAGCCTTGATATTTGTTCGATTTATTATGTATACATGCTCATCATGGGGATTCAGGGGTTGGTTTATCAAAGAAAGTAACACATGAATATATAAACTCATTTTTTATGCATTATTTAAACTACAAAAACTTGAATTTAAACAATTGATTGATGGCATGACTATTGATATTCGATCACCTTGTAATTTTGCTAGCATGGAGAATATAAGAAGATAACGTAATCTAACAATGGATTTGTCAAAATTGGCATCCTATTAAAAAATATTGAGTGGTGTAATAGTGTTTAGAATTACACTAGGTGTAACCTGAACTCAACCTTATATATATATATGTGTGTGTGTGTGTGTGTGTGTGTGTGTGTGTGTGTGTGTGTGTGTGTGTGGAGGGGGGGCATTATGTACCCTAATTGGGAGCTTGGTCCTTAGGCGATTTTGCCTAAAACTTGGTTAATGGTTGGGCCAGCTCTAAACATACAAATGTGGATTTTAGAGTATATATAGAAGAGTGTCAAAATTAATTTTTTGTGATTTGTGACACGTCAAAATTTATAGTATTTCTAGCATTAGCTTTCATTTAAAAAAAAAATTATAAAAAAAATAATTTTTATTAGTTAATATTTTGAATTTAATTAATATATCTATATTTTTTAAAATTTGGAAATCGGGAGCTTGGACCTTAGGCAATTGCCTAAAACTCGATTAATGGTTGGGCCAACTTGGTATATACAAATGTGACTTTTTATATTTTAAACATTAAATCTACCTAGAATAAGGGGAAAAGAGCAGATGAAAGTAAAAGAAAAATCAAAATTTCTTGCTTAGAACATTTAAAGTAGCTCACCAAGTAAAGAGACACACAAACGGATTCAAGACCCAAAATGTTCCCAAACACGAATCCGTGGGTCTCCAAAATCAGTAACTCCACAATTTCCTTGCTAGAAATCACCCAGAGGACCCTAAGCATAAACGGGTCTAAGAACTCAGGTGGGGTAGCATCCTCAATCGGTGAGCAAGCGTGACGCAGAGAGAGAGAGAGAGAGAGAAAGAGTGTGTGTGTGTGTGTGTGTGTGTTGCTAGGAGAGAGGAGTGTTTGATTTGATTTGTTCTTTGATTTTGGGATCAATCGTGTTAGAGTAACAGCAGATTGAGAGGTGGGTAACAGAGCATTAACAGAATAAACCACTGGTGGGTAAAGTGTCAAAAATAAAACCACAGGTGGGTAAGTTAATTTGAGGCAAACCACAGGTAGGTAAGTTGTAATTACCCGTAGAATTTATTAAAAGGAAAAATGGGGTTTTGTTAGAAACCGGAAAGGCATGGGCTGAGCAATGGGCCAATGGAGTTTTTATTTTGGGTACCATTTTTTTGGTGTTTTTTTTGGTCACAAGTCACAACAGTAATTTGCATGTTGTTATGGGCGTGTAAAAAATAAATTAAAAATTATGTTAGGATTTTCTTTTATTAGAATAGTCAAATATTTGAGGCTTCAATTCTAAAATTTGAAGGGCAGGTGACTGCCTTGGCGAGATTGGGTTGACAACATGATGGGATTTTTTTGCTGAATTTGGCCACACAATTACTGTACCCATCCTGATTCTAATTTACTATTTATTTATAATGAAACGTACGTTAACCATTTTCCAGTTCCCACTTTCACAAGAGTCTATAAATTATAATCCCCCAATTCCAAACGCCTCTTCAGTCCCATACCTTTCCTCAACTCAATTCCCAAAATGTCTCCATTGACATTAGCTATTTTCCTACTACTATCCTTCTGGACATTCGTACACATCCTATCTCGGCTAAAGGACCACAAAAATCAGCCTAAAGTACTCCCACCGGGCCCTCGTTCCTTACCAATCATCGGTAACCTTCACATGCTAGGTAGTCTCCCACACCGTGCCCTCCATAGCTTAGCCAAAAAATATGGACCCATCATGTCATTACGGCTTGGCCATGTACCAACTATTGTGGTCTCATCTCCTCAAGCTGCTGAGCTATTTTTAAAGACACATGACACCATTTTTGCTAGCCGACCTAAACTCCAAGTCTCTGAGTACTTGACTTATGGTACCAAGGGTATGGCTTTCACCGAGTATGGTTCATATTGGCGCAACATTAGGAAACTATGTACGTTGCAACTTCTTAGTGTTTCAAAAATAGATTCATTTGCACCGGTGAGGAAGGCGGAGGTAGGATTACTGGTGCAGTCACTGAAAAAAGCCGCGGCGGCACATGAGGTCGTGGACCTTAGTGGGAAAGTGTGCGAACTTAATGAGGAAACTACATGTAGAATGATATTTGGGCGAAGCAGTGATGATAGATTCGACTTGAAAGCGCTTATTGAATAGGCCATGTGCTTGGCGGGGGCTTTCAATCTAGCTGATTATGTGCCTTACCTTGGGGCGCTTGATCTACAGGTATGTAAGTTTCTATCGATTCAACTTTATCCGAGTCTTATTAAATCTTTATGATTAGCTGAAGTGACCATGGCATTTGGAGGAGGATTATGAAGTTTGGCTTGATTTGCTAGCTCTTAATCTTTGCCATCTTCCATATATAGCCAAATCCAAAATCCAATTGGTCTATTATTTATTTATTTATTTTTGTTGGAAAAGTCAAAAGGATGTGTTTAGCAAATAATTTTAGAATTTTTTTATAGGAAACTTTTTGACAATGTTTTATATTTTTTATAAAAGTAATATCTAAACTTTTCTAGATCAATTAACATGAATATTTAAAAAAAAAAACTATTTAGAAGTACTCAGATATGCCCCCCAGATCCCGCATCTTGAACCCACTCCCCTTGATGATATATTTTTCTATTTAAACTTTATGGCTGTAGTATAAGAAAAATAAGACATGTTTAAATGTAAGATTTCAAATCTACGTAAAATCTTTGCATAACATGGCCACCCTGAAAATCACATGGCCAATATAATTCCCTTTTATTATTTGTAGTATTATATTGTTTTGTACCTTTCTCAACAATTCTTTCTCTTTTTTTCTTCTTATATTAATTCCTTACACTTGGATAAGTAATAAACTAATCTTACCTTCTACCACCCTATTCCAATTCCACAAGACTACAATATTTGCAATTGACAGAGCATCACAAATTTGGACTTCAATGCCACGCATATTTATGGAGTAAACAATACCACACACTTCACACGTGCTTTGTCACAATTGATCCATTTGACATAATGTGCTTAGTAGTTTGTTATTATAACATAAACTTACAATTTTTTCTTCATCACTCAGTTTATCACATAGGACAATTGTGACAAAATTTATAGCACTGACATTATTGTGGAGTAAATGATAATTCATAAAGAAAAAAAGAAAGAAAGAAAAGAAATGATAATTCTGATTTCAAGCTAGTATCATAAGATGAAAATGACGTTTTCTTGTGTATTTTATATTTGAAAAATGCTAGATCACAACTATATGTACAATTTTTTGCCACAATTTGTTATGTGATAAGTTGTGAGTGATGGAGAAAAAATGATTATTCCATATTAGTCCATACTTCTATCATTTACAACTCACTAAGTGACGAGTTGTGGCAAAAATGATGTAAATAGTTGTAGTCTTTGCATTGTTATTTATATTTCTACTACTTTATTATTGTTTTAAAATGTGGTTGTATTCTTTCTAGAACACTACGCCATGAACGTTGCCTATGTAATGGCTAAGAGGATATAATCATCCACGTGATAATATACAAAAGTTAAATTTTGTATATTAAATTTATGAGTGATAAAGCATGAAACCTAATTAATTTTTTTTAAATAAAAAATTTAGAAGCATGGAACCTAATTGGTTGGAGAAAATATGGGTGGGTGAGGTGTCACCTACCTATTGGTGGAGTGGATTTATTGTTGATAGGGTTTGTGGGTTTAATATTATTACTTTTGTACTTAGCGAGTATGTGGGTTTAATTTTTTTTAAAGAATATTTTTTTTCCAAAATTGATTTTATTAGATTTTAGGTAAAACATATATACTGTACATTATATTTCTCAATTGAATTCACAGACTTAGTTGCATTAATCAATAAAAAAAAAAGTTTTATCTTTACCAAGAAAACTTAAATTCAATACAATAATAGAGATAGATTCCAAGATGGTTGTTTTATTAGTAGTTGCCATTTTTTAAAAAAAAATATAATGCGGTACAATATAAACTTGGTTATTGGCATGCATTTGATCTTTTTTTTTTTTTTTTTTTTGCATTATCATTTTGTACTCTGTCATGATGAAAAATTAAATAATTAATTACTATTATAAATAATTAAGACACTAATAAAAATAATAACTAAGACAAACTATAATATTAATATTAATATTAATATTATTATTAATAAGAAGGTGAAACCATAATTATGAAAGAATTACCTAATATATAGTTTGCATTTTTTGGTAATTTACACCTCAAACTGCAATTTTGATAAATGCATTTTTAATAACTTTTACCAAATGTTCTACTTATTAAAAAGTCCAATTTCATACTGCATTTAATAAAATCACCAATTTTTCAAAATGCACAATTTCAAAATGTCACTTTGATGCTTCATGCTTCTAACGAAAAAATAAAAAACTCAAACATAACAGAGCTTAATGACTAGGATTGCATTTTGCATGAATTACGTGGATCTGGAGTGGGTTTGGATCCATTACTATTATAAATAATTAAGACACTAATAAAAATAATAACTAAGACAAACTATAATATTAATATTAATATTATTATTAATAAGAAGGTGAAACCATAATTATGAAAGAATTACCTAATATATAGTTTGCATTTTTTGGTAATTTACACCTCAAACTGCAATTTTGATAAATGCATTTTTAGTAACTTTTACCAAATGTTCTACTTATTAAAAAGTCCAATTTCATACCGCATTTAATAAAATCACCAATTTTTCAAAATGCACAATTTCAAAATGTCACTTTGATGCTTCATGCTTCTAACGAAGAAATAAAAAACTCAAATACAACAGAGCTTAATGACTAGGATTGCATTTTGCATGAATTACGTGGATTTGGAGTGGATTTGGATCCACGTTTGAGTTTTTTTTTTTCTACACGCGTTTTAGGGGACAAGTGCAAGAGTACTGTTTGGCTGTGTTTTTTTGACATTTCTGTCAATCAGTGGTCCCGTGAATTGTTCACGAGACCTACAAACTTCATTTTTCAGCAATTTTTTCATTAAAAATGGGTCCCACGGTACTATTCACACATTTAAAAATTATTTTACTATAGTGTTTTCAGTTTTTAGTTTTTAGTTTCAGTAAAATAAGTTCTATCCAAACGGACCCTGGTATACCATTTTCATTTTCATGCTCATGCTCATGCTGGTTTCCCTTTGTATTGAATAATTCTTCATTTTTTAAAAATTCCAATACAAAAATTCAATTAAGGAATTGAGGTGACAATTTGGTTACGTCTAATATTGAGTAACTGATGTAGCACCATTTACATGGATGCATAGTTACCACATCAATTTGATAGGTATGTTTTTAGTAAAATTTGTGAAATGGTATCGTTAGCATAGTGATTTTCAAGCTATTTATTTTTATCAGGGATTGACACGACGCATGAAGAAATGTAGCAAGGCTTTGGACATAGTCTTGGAGAATATCATCAAGGAGCATGAAAAAATTCCTAGTTGTGGTCAACAAGGTCGTGTAACAAACTTTATAGACACGCTACTTTCTTTGATGAACCAACCCATGAATCCTCATGATGAGCAAGTGTACATTATTGATCGAACAAATATCAAGGCTATCATACTAGACATGATTTCGGGTGCATATGACACTTCAGCTGCTGTGATTGAGTGGACCTTTTCTGAACTCTTGAGGTATCCACGAGTGATGAAACATGTACAGGAGGAGCTAGAACGTGTAGTTGGAATGAATAGGATGGTGGAGGAGACAGATTTGGCAAAATTACCATACTTGGATATGGTGGTGAAAGAAAGCATAAGACTACATCCCATTGGACCATTACTAGCCCCACGTGAATCCATAGAGGACATTGAGGTCAATGGATATTATGTCCCCAAGAAATCACGAATAATAATAAATTTTTGGGCTATTGGCCGAGATCCTTATGTGTGGTCTGATAATGTGGAAGAATTTTACCCTGAAAGGTTCATAAATAGTAATATAGACCTCAAAGGACGTGACTTCCAGCTTATCCCATTTGGGTCTGGTCGCAGGGGGTGCCCTGGAATGCATCTAGGCCTTACAACCGTTAAATATTTTCTAGCTCAATTACTGCATTGCTTTCACTGGGTGCTCCCTAGTGGCATGTTGCCTAATGACTTGGACATGAGTGAGAAGTTTGGGCTATCAATGCGAAGAGCCAAGCACTTATTTGCCATGCCAACTTATCGCCTACTTGGTTAAATCTATCTATAAGACATGTTCAATGAAATCTGATAAATAAATGCCATGTTTGGTTCATGAGAAACATGGTGTATTTTGTTTTTATTTTCTGCTTTTGGTGGGGCCTATCAATAAAAAAAACTTTTTTAATTTGTTTTTAGTTCTTATTGTCGTTTTCAATACCCAAAATATGTGTGTATGAAAACAAAAAATAAAAACTTTTTAGCATTTTTTTTCCAACAAAGATGAGTATGGTGACATTCTCCTAATAAAAAACTGAAAATGGGTGCAGTCCACTGCCATGACCTGTCTCCCTCAAGTCAACTTTGTAAGTGAAAAATTTAGACTTTCTAAAAAAAAAAAATTAAGAACCAAGTGAAAAACGGGTATGTCAATATTTTTCTTCTCAAATCCTGTATTTAAAACAGGTGCCAAACAAAGGCAAAAAGGAAAATGGATTCTTTATCCTAAATTCAGATTCAGAAAATGAATACTCATTTTCAAAAATGAAAACAAAATAGAATATATTTTTTAGAACCAAGTAGGGCCCAGGTCCCTGTAAAAATATGCATGATAGACATGGCCGAATGGAAAAACGCAAGGCGATACAATTTCTTTTTTCAACTTTCTAGTATTTTATTGTTTTGATGCTCGACACTTCTTTTACTTATGTTAATTAGAGTAATGATTATTATATAATGGTTACCGCACACTATTATATATAGGATGTGTTTAGATACTGCTTATTTTATTGAAATTTGAAAATTGAAAATTGAAAACACTGTAGTAAAATAATTTTTAAATATGTGAATAGTGCCGTGGGACCTATTTTTAATGAAAGTTTTGTTGAAAAAGAAGTTTGTGGATCCCGTGAACAGTGCACAGGACCCAGTGGAAAAGCTGAAACGCACTTCTCAGAAAGGAAAAAAAAAAAAAAAAAAAAAGTGAAACGCTGGATGCAGATGCTATCCAAACGCAAGCATAGATTGACTTAAATCGTATTTTAAAAACACCATTTCATTATTTTATAATTATAATTGAAATCGTGTTTTTGAGTGTGTAGTGGAGTGATTATTGGGATGAAGGAAAATAAAGGAAAGCAAAGTGAGAAGAAGACATCTTTTATGCTTGTTAGTGGTTCGGTGGTTCCGGGTATATTTTCCACTCGGTCCCACCAAAATATAATTTCTTCAATTTGGAGAGAAATCAGAGAAAAGTAATTGTGCAACCCAAATGAGAATTTCCCCTTTGCTTCTTCTCTCAGCCGTTTGCTTCTAACCAAAAAAAAAAAAAAAAGAAGTTTCAGCTACAGATTTGTCTAATTCCTTTCTTCTCTCAACCTGAACTTCTTCTCACCCTGTATTCAACATAGAAAATAATTAAATAGACAAAAATGATTCAAGTATCATTGGCTGGTGTTGAAAATAGAAATATATGGGACTTCCTGAGTATCTGAGATTAGAAAATCTAGCATTTAGTTGACATGCAACAGTCCAAGGTAAGAATTGTGAAAGTGCAGGGAGAAGAGAAAAGTGACGGAAAACAAAAAGAAGAAGAAGAGGAAGATTCAATAGGGAGAGGAATTAGTGAGAGATGATTTAATGAGACAATATAGGATAAGGGAGAGAGAGAATAATGAAAATAATATGGGTGGTAGTGAGACTGAAGATACCTCTTCTTTTTAATTTTTAATTGTATATTTTTCCTTGACAAAACTTAAATATAATAACTTATGTCCTTTTGCTTAGGTTCCCATTAAAAGAAAGCCTTTTGTTGCTTAACATCTCTTTCATTTACATGGTTGATTTGGGCTCTATTTTACACCCCACCCCCCCCCCCCCCCCCCTCCCCCAAAAAAAAAAAAAAGAAAAAAAGAAGAAGAAGAGATTCGGGCTCTAAGTCTGATTAGGATGTTTAGCGTGTTATAGAGGTGTAGGATTTGGAAGTTCTTCATAAATTTCTACCATTATAGAAGTGAAAGAAACTTCTTTTCTTATTGAAGTTTGAACTCACAAAGTTCTGGGCTCTATGCATGTCTGATTTGGATGATGGAGTTGCAGAGCCTATTTTTCATTATCTCTATTTTGTAGCAAATGAAAGAGATGAGTTTTCTTCCGGGAGATTAAAATATGATGTATCTAAGTTAATGTCATTTAGATATTTCATTAAGCAGACACATAGTATAATTTTAAGAGAGAAATCTAGGAAACATGACATTAGGTATTAGGTATTGTATCTAAAATTTTGCCAAAAATCTATATTTTTAATGAGCCGCAATAGGTGGGGGTTTTTTTTTTTATTATTAATTATTTTATTATTTTTTTAAGATGCCTAACAATTTTTTTTTTTTATAAAGAAAATGAGATCATGAATATAAAGTATTTTTCATTTTAAATAATTGTATTTATAAAGACATTACATCTTTTATTTTATGTAATAAGAGCGTAATAATAAATTTGAATAAATTACATTTTTTATCGTCTCACTTTTCTCTGATGGTTGAATAAGAAATCTGGGATTCAATTCCCGTCTAAACCAAAAACTGATTGGTGTCTTTTTTGATGATAAAGAGTTATCATCAGGAGCGGGCGTCATAGGTTGAAACTCTCTCTTAAAAAAAAAATAAAGGATTTTTCTAACCCTCTACTTTTCCATCCTAGCTCCCAACCAAACACACATGAGAGAAAATTAATATTTTCTATCCTCCCATAATTTCTTATCCCCTCATTTTCCATTCTACAACCAAACAATGTCTTAGCATTTTAATTAATCAACAAATCTCTTCACACCCATCCAGGGTGGTATTACATTTATCCACCATCTCACAAAGAGGTGGATACATGATAGATTTTCTCTGCTTATCCACTTCATAGACTATAGTAATTGCAATTTTCAACGCATATATACCAACATATGGTTCAATAAATTAGAGTACATAATGCCCCCCTCCCCGCACGGGCGCATATATATATATATATATATAGAGAGAGAGAGAGAGAGAGAGAGAGAGAGAGAGAGTTGAGTTCAAGTTACACCTAGTGTAATTTTAAACACTATTACACCACTTAATATTTTTTTAATAGGATGCCAATTCTGACAAATCCACTGTTAGATTACATTATCTTTTTATATTCTCTATGCTTGCAAAATTACTAAGTGATCGAATATCAATAGTCATGCCATTAATCAATTGTTTAAATTTAAGTTTTTGTAGTTTAAAATAATGCATAAAAAATGAGTTTATAGATGAAATGGTAAATAACATCTGATTAGCATAAAAATTGACACGCATGTTAATTAAAACATATAGAACATGTAATCCAACGATAAGATTTCCAAAATGTAAATTTAATAACAAGTTATCGGATGGTTTAACATTTCTTAAATATAACTTGAACTCAAAAGATTGAAAACCAGGGCAGTTTTACACGCATTCTAAATTATTACTTATTTTATTATTGTTTTTGAAAAATGTGTTTTGTTACTTTTCCGACCTTTCTAAATCACCATGCAACCAGCTTGGTGTATGCATTGTTTCTATCTTCCCATAAAAAATAAAAAATAAATAAATAAATAAAAAAACCATAGCGTATACGGTGAACAATTATAGATATGATAATATATTAAATTTTGGGTGAACACGTATACATAATAAATCGAACAAATATCAAGGCCATCATAATAGACATGATTTTTTTTTTTGGGAGGGGGATTACACTTTACCACCCTAAACTATGCACTAAATTACACTTTGCACTCTAAACTATCCGATTGCACACTTTACACCCTAAACTATCACCTTTGCACCCCTGTATTATTTTTGCTGTTATATTTAACAGAATCTTGCTGCATGTGACAAGCACATGCTTCTTACTTAGGTGAAACAAAATTAAAAGACTAAAATACCCTTCTTCAAACTAAAACACCCTTCTTCAAATCAATTAAAACAAAACTCAAATATTTCCACATCTCCCTCTGTCTCACTTGGTGCCATCCTCTTCCCCATCCACCTTCCCTGGTAAAAAGAAATGTCACCTCCCTAAAAGCTTGAGAATCCACGGATGTAATTCTTTGACTGATTTTTTTCTTTTCTTTTTATCGTTCTCTCCTTTGAACGAATTCACAGACGAATGTAGAGTCGTAGACTTAAAATAAGACTGCTCAACTATTAAAACCAAAAGTAATCAAACAAGCCCATTAATTTATATGATCCATAACAAAACAAAAAAATCAAACAAAGAGGTAAGAACTAACAAAAACACTTAAACCATTTAATTATGGATTTGACAAAGTAAGCATTTTTAAGCACAAAATTAATCAGAGAAAAATAGAAAAGATAAAAAAAAACCATAAACACAGATCTTCTAGTGGACAAATCGCTTCCAACAGGAACAGTAACAGCAACCTGAAAACAAACCCACGTACCAAAAACATTAGTAAAACAAAAGTCAAAAGTTTAAACCAAAAAGTACCCAAAAGACAAAGACCCATGTTTTTGTTTTGGGTAATGAAAAAAAGAGATAGATAGAATGAAAGAAATGGGTTGTCAACCTGAGACGCGGCCAATTGAGCCATTGATGAGATCAATTAGAGAGGTTTGAGAGAAAGCTGAGAACACTTTGAGAAGGGAAGTGTTGTCAATAGTATTATAAGCTGACAACACTTTGAGGTGTGACTCTCTGAATGATCCTTTCAATAGTGCCATGAATTACGCTATGGAATTAGAGAGGTAAATTTAAATAGTTTGAAATTGAATCTAGGGAAGAGGATGACAACACGTGAGACAGAAAGAGATGCAGAAATTTTTGAGTTTTGTTTTAATTGATTTTGAAGAAGGGTGTTTCAGTCTTTTAACGTTGTTACACTTAAGCAAGAAGCATATACTTGTCACATGCAGCAAAATTCTGTTAAATATAACAGGAAAAATGACATCAGGGTGCAAAGTGTGCAGCTGGATAGTTTAGGGTGCAAAGTATAATTTAATGCATAGTTTAGGGTGGTAAAGTATAATTTCTCCTGATTTTGGGTGCATATGACACTTTAGCCACTGCAATTGAGTGGACCTTGTCCTAACTCTTAAGGCATCTACAAGTAATGAAACGTGTACAAGAAGAGTTGGAAGGTGTAGTTGGAATGAAAAAAATGGTGGAGGAGACAGATATAGAAACTTTAACATACTTGGATGTGGTGGTGAAGGAAAGCTTAAGACTACATCTTGTTGCACCATTACTAGTCCCACATGAATCTATGGAGGACACTGAGATCAATGGATATTACGTATCCAAGAAATCAAGATTAATAGTAAATTTTTGGGCTATTGGATGAGATCCTGATGCATGGTCAAATAATGTGAAAGAATTTTATCTTGAAAGGCTTATGAATAATAATATATACTTTAGGGGACATGATTTCCAACTCATCCCATTTGGTTCTGGCCGTAGAGGGTGCCCTGGAATAAATTAGGCCTTACCATTGTCAAATATGTTCTAGCTTAATTATTGCATTACTCTTACTGGGTGCTCCCCCTTGATAAATTGCCTAATGACTTAGACATGACTGAGAAGTTTGGGCTAGCGCCAACTTATTGCCTACCTGGTTAAATCGGTAAGAGAATTACGAAATAACCTTTAGAAAAATTTTACTTATTTAGTTTTGGTTTGCTCTTCTTGTTGATTGTAATATAAATGTCTTCTTTCTCTCTGTACTTTAAAATTTAGATAGTTTATGTGGAAAGAAAAAAAGGATGTGTAGTATGTTGTGATTGATTAAGTATATAATACAACAATGTCCGTTTGGATATAGCTGAAATCACTGTAGCAAAATAATTTTTAAATGTGTGAATAGTATCGTGAGACCCATTTTTAATGAAAAAGTTACTGAAAAATGAGATTTGTGGGTCTTGTGAACAATGCACGGAACCTACTGGTGTACATTGTTTACACAGAAAAGTCAACAATCATGGTTTCAAAAAAAAAAATAAACATAAAAAAAAAAAAAAAAAAAAATCGCAAACGTAGGATTTGCGCTTCCTCACTAACAAATCCAATTTGATAACATTTGGGTCTGTAGCGGGTTTGTGGGAAGGAAAAACCTAATTAAAACATGTCGAGTGGTGGGTTTAATAGATTGAAACCTATAAAACTTGAGCCATCTGAAATCCTGGAAAACTTTGCCTTTATATGTGTCATAAGCTTTTTGATTCTTGTCACAATAGCTTTGCTCTAAAAAGGTATGAAGAAAGCTATTAGTATTATTAGACAAATCTTTGAGCGATAATGCTGTTTCAGTGGGAAATTTGTCTTAATTCAATGACTTCCACCTTGGAGTCCCCGGTAGTGTGGTTCAAGTAGAGTTTTTGGGGTTTTAAATCAAATTTGGCTAAAAAATCAAATAAATAAACAAATAAAATAATGATGTGAAAATTGTGAAATATTCAAAGCTTAATTATGTGGCAAGTTCTCATGAAATCAACAAAAAGTCGGATGCTTTGATTTTATAATATAATAGATAAGTGTCAAAATTAATTTTTTGTGATTTGTGACAAGTCAAAATTTATAGTATTTCTAGCATTAGCTTTTATTTTTTAAATATTTTATAAAAAAATATAATTTTTATTAGTTAATATTTTGAATTTAATTGATATATCTTTATTTTTTAAAATTTGGGAATTGGGAGCTTGGACCTTAGGCGATTGCCTAAAACTTGGTTAATGGTTAGGCCAGCTCTAAACATACAAATGTGGATTTTATAGTATATATAGATGAGTGTCAATTTTTTTTTTTTTTTTTTGTGATTTGTGACATGTCAAAATTTATAGTATTTCTAGCATTAGCTTTCATTTAAAAAAAATATTTTATAAAAAATTATAATTTTATTAGTTAATATTTTGAATTTAATTAATATATCTTTATTTTTTAAAATTTGGGAATCGGGAGCTTGGACCTAAGGCGATTGCCTAAAACTCAGTTAATGGTTGGGCCAGCTTGGAATATACAAATGTGACTTTTTATATTTTTGATTATTTGTTTCTTTGATTTTTTTTTTTTTAGTTTTTTTTTTTTTTTAGAAACAAGCACATACACAGGGGAGAGGAAACTGAGTTTTAATATAACGACACACCATAAAACTCTATTCAAAAGCCATGAAAATTGGGACATGTAATGCGATCTTTTGCTTTTTAATTTTTAATTTTATTTTTATAAGTGATAGCTATCCTAGAGGGAGAGGAGAGATTTTAGATTTGGCTTAAATAGTGGCAGAGTTTGGAAATTTTTCCCCCCGGGGGGGGGAACTAAAAATAACCAAATTCTCAAGTAATAAAAAAAAAAACTTTTATGGCGCAAAACAAGTACTTTATTTTATAAATTAAAAACTTAATATAGTTCAACAATCACTTAAAAACTCATTCGTTAATCTTGTATTTTACTTTTATATGGCCTAGTTTTGAGATCACTCTATAGATTTCATTGAATTCAAATTCTCAAGTAATAAAAAAAAAAACTTTTATGGCGCAAAACAAGTACTTTATTTTATAAATTAAAAACTTAATATAGTTCAACAATCACTTAAAAACTCATTCGTTAATCTTGTATTTTACTTTTATATGGCCTAGTTTTGAGATCACTCTATAGATTTCATTGAATTGATTAAAATAATATTCTCGTATTGGTGGTCTTTCTAGAATCTCATTCTAAGAAAGCAATAATTATTTGTTGAAGTTCACATCTTTGAGCTTTTTTAGGGGGGTTCAACATTTAGAAAAAAATATTGAGTAGTATTTTCTGAGTTTTGAATATTTTTTTCTCTTAAAATATACATCAATTACAAATCATGTTCACATAATTATCCAAATGTGTAAAACTATGTAAAATAGTTTTTGTGTAACAAGTTAAACCCATATATCTTATTATATATTAGGACAAATTACAACTTACCTAGCTGTTGTTAGGATGAAATTTAAGTTGCGTACCTGTGGTTCGAAATTTGACACTTTACTCACTTGAGGTTAATTAGCTTAATTACGCTTTGTTTGTTTAGGCAAAAATATTTTCTAGAAAATGAGTCATTTTCTAAAAAGTATTTTCCGCAAAACTATTTCATTTTCCTATGTTTGGTAATTATATTAAATGAGTTGAAAAACAATCTTCTAACTTCCCTTTTTTAACTTACTGTGAGATAGAGTTGTTTTCAAAAAAAAAAAAAAAAAAAAGAATTTAATGGAAAACAACCTCTAAAAATAAGCCATACTTTTTCCGTTGACTAAAGTTAGTTTTCTTTTTACTTTTTTTATTTTTTATTTATTTTACTACTAAACATTGAAAAACACAGAAAACTATATTTACAAAAGGTTTCCATCAAAACAAACAAAGCGTCAGAGTTCCGTAACTCACATCTGTAAAAACTGAGTTAAATATGTAATTTTACTCTACTTTTATGTCTCTCTTTTCTAAAAACACAAAAAACATAAAAATACAATATTAAATAAGATAAAAGGAATCCAGCGGAATATTTGCATTATGAGATTTCAAATCACAAGTAGACAACTTAAATTTCAGTCAAACCTTAGGTAGGTAAAGTATCAAATTTCAATTTACAAGTAGACAAATTAAATTTTGGTCAAACCACGTATGAATAATTTGTAATTTGCCCTTTATATAATTGTTAGGTAAACTCAGCCACACTATTCTTATATATAATAATAATATTATTATTATTATATATAAAATTAAAGCTATCATCAAATACATAAATATTTATTCACTTTGGAAGTGCTGTGCAACACTAAAAAGTAACTTGTATTTGCTTTTGATGATAATTATTTATCATCAAACTAAAACACTAATCAATTTTTGGTTTTTTGGTGTACGCGGAGATTGAACCTTAGATCTGCACATGATAGTTAAAAGTAGCTTTTAAAGCGTCCACAGTCCACAGTAACTCACAAGTGAAAACAAATATCAGTTGTTAATTCTAATATCAAATAAAATAATATTTTTCTCATTTTCTTTTTCCCTTTTTCTCTTTTTTTCTTTCACTCTTTGGTTCGTCTGCTCACCTCTTTCTCTCTTTTCTATTTTCTTTCTTTTTTCTCTCTTCTCTCTCCTATTTCTCTATCTCTCCATCTCTGGTGGGTTTGGAGGTGGTAGTTGATTTTGGGGGCTTTTGGCTATGGTGGAGATAGTGATTGATTTTGGGGGTTGTGGCTGTGAGTTTTGTGACTTGCTATTATTAAAAACAATATAGAGTGGCACAACAACAAGATACCCAGAACGTGAGAGAAAGAGAAAAAGAGAGATACCAGTGGTTGCTGCCGACATGGACTGAAGCAATAGCCAGAACCGAGCAGATGACATATCGGACTCACCGAGTGCAACTGGTGGCGCTATGGCCTATGGGGTACAAACATACTAATCATACGCCACAGATTTGTTTTGTTCTTTTAGTTTTTCTTTTTTCTTCTTTGATTTAGAATTTATTAAAAGGAAAAATGGGGTTTTGTTAGTGTCCGAAAAGGCATGGGCTGAGCAATGGGCTAATGGAGTTTTTATTTTTGGGTTTTTTTGGTACCATTTTTTGTCACTGATAGGCCAAGAATGTATTAACCTTTTTGGTAAATTAATCAATTAATTAGCCAAGTGAATTAATTAGATTCAATTTCATACAATAAGCGTGGTAGCACAAACAAATCACCAAATAACTAAATGCAACGGAAAATAAATTTGACACAGGTGATTTGTTTATGAATGGGGAAAACTACTGAGGCAAAATCTCACTCGGTGAATTTAAGGTCACCACTCCCTATAATCCATTATTATCAAAATAAGCGGTTACAAGTAAAAGGAATCCTTGTACCTAATACCAACCTATAGTTGAACTCTTACCCTAATACCTAATTAAACTTTTAATGTAGCAACAATCTCTCCTTTCAATGCACGGCTTAAGAAACAAACCAATTGATGCACGGATCTAGCGCCGTCAGTTTAAACCAAATCTAAAATCTCTCCTTTCCCTCTAGGATAGCTATCACTTATAAAAATAAAAATAAAAATTAAAAAGCAAAAGAACGCATTACATGTCCCAGTTTTCATGGCTTTTGAATAGAGTTTTATGGTGTGTCGTTATATTAAAACTCAGTTTCCTCAATTGATGCACGGCTTGGATCAAAGTAAGTGACTAACCAGTTGATGCACGGATCCAAGTACGTGACTAACACACCAACTTGAGGAAAATGTTAGCTGCAAAGTTCTTCAATTAATCCAGACGATGAAGATCAAGAAGCTCCTTGGTTACAAAACTCTTGGAGTAAAGACGAAGCAGCTTCTACAGAGAATATGATGAACTAGGGAAAATTCTATCTTCGGTCACAATTTGCATGCACAATCAATTTGCATTGAGTTACATCACTTTGCATCATTTGAGATGGCTCTGAAAATAATCCTTATATATGTCTAAGGTTGTGAGAAAAGAAACCCTACACAAATAACTTGGATATGCGTGAAAAACAGATCTGGAAATCTGAATTTCGTAATTCTCGATAGATACCGTTTCTGTCAAGCAGCTGTCGAGATTCCTTATTAAACCTCTATAGATTTATCTGTTGAGATTTAATGAACAACACTTCTTCACTTGTTTTTTAGATAGATTTGCATGGTTTTAATACTAAACTTGAACTCTTGTTCTTTGAAGTACTAAACTCATCCTAGATCTACCAATTACAAGTAAAGTGCATTTTGTTAGAGGATTAGCCAATTTACAATAACATATATTTTAACAAGTTTCACATATATTCTAACAGTCACAAGTCCCAATAGTAATTTGCATGTTGTTATGGGCGTGTAAAAAATAAATAAAAAATTATGTCGGGATTTTCTTTTATTAGAATAGTCAAATATTTGAGGCTTCAATTCTAAAATTTGATGGGCAGGTGACTACCGACATTGGGTTGACAACATGATGGGATTTTCATTTTTTGTTGAATTTGGCCATACAATTATTGTACCCATCTTAGAGTCAATGTTTGGCCGAGAAAAAGGTTATGTTTTGGTATTGGTTAGAATTAGTGTATTGTTTTGGGTTTACAGTTATTTTATTATTAAATTAATAAATATTTTATATAATCTATTAAAAATATTGAAAATTGTAATTAAGTCCATTTCGAATTTATTTTTGATGAGCAAGTTCATCCAAAATTAATATGTTCAGCTCCAGTCAAGTGTTAAAACTCAATATAAAATTATATATATATATATATATATATATATATATATATATATATATATAAAAGCTACTACTTTGAGAATGAAAAAAATAAAAAAAATTAAAAATAAATTAAAAACTAGCAAAAAAGAGAAGAAAAAGAAATTTAGGGGATGTTTAGTTTGTATTTTCAAACAACAATTTTCAATTTTTAAACAACATTATACAAATTTTTTTTTTTTTTAGAAACAAACACACATACACACACCCATTCTTTTTTTTGAAAAACAAACACACACACACTTTTGAGATGTATTTTGACACACTTTTTTACTCACATATATTTTCATAAATATTTTCAAATAACAATTTTTTAATTTTTAAACACACGTATTAAACTGTCCTTAAAATCAAAACTTATAATTAAATAACTTATGTATTTGCCACCTGGAAGGTTGCAAGCCACATAATTTCATTGATTTATCCGCAACTTTTGGTGGGTAGACTTTCACTTACTTTTTTGAAACAGGGGTACAGGTAGGCACTAAATTAAAAGAGTAGGGGTAAAAAAAAGAAAGCAAAAGATAGAAAGACCCTAAAAGAAAGAAACGATGAAGACACAGACTCACAGTAACAAAGACCTCTTCAGTCCCATACCTTTCCTCAACTCAATTCCCAAAATGTCTCCATTGACATTAGCTATTTTCCTTCTACTATCCATCTGGACATTTATACACATCCTATCGCGGCCAAAGAACCACAAAAGTCAGCCTAAACTCCCACCGGGCCCTCGTTCCTTACCAATCATCGGTAACCTTCACATGCTAGGTAGTCTCCCACACCGTGCCCTCCATAGCTTAGCCAAAAAATATGGACTCATCATGTCATTACGGTTTGGCCATGTACCAACTATCGTGGTCTCATCTCCTCAACCTGCTGAGCTATTTTTAAAGACCCATGACACCATTTTTGCTAGCCGACCTAAACTCCAAGTCTCTGAATACTTGTCTTATGATACCAAGGGCATGGCTTTCACCGAGTATGGTTCATATTGGCGCAACATTAGGAAACTATGTACGTCGCAACTTCTTCGTGTTTCAAAAATAGATTCATTTGCACCTATGAGGAAGGAGGAGGTAGGATCACTGGTGCAGTCACTGAAAAAAGCTGCGGCGGCGCATGAGGTCGTGGACCTAAGTGGTAAAGTGTGTGAACTTAATGAGGAAACTACATGTAGAATGATATTTGGGCGAAGTAGTTATGATAGATTCGACTTGAAAACGCTTATTGAGGAGGTCTTTAACTTGGTGGGGGCTTTCAATCTAGCTGATTATGTGCCTTACCTTGGGGCACTTGATCTACAGGTACGTAAGTTTCTATCGATTCAACTTGATCCGAGTCTTATTAAATCTTTTTGATTAGCTGAAGTGACCATGGTATTTGGAGGAGGATTATGAAGTTTGGCTTGATTTGCTAGCTCTTAATCTTTGCCCTGTTCCATATATAGCCAAATCCAAAATCCGATTGGTCTATTATTTATTTATTTATTTTGTTGGAGAAGTTAAAGGATGTGTTTAGCAAATAATTTTAGAATTTTTTTATAGGGAAAGAAAAATGCAAAAACTTTTTGACAGTGTTTTATATTTTTTTTTTTATAAAAGTAATATCAAAATTTTTCTAAAATAATCTTTTAATAAAGGTTATTTTTTTAAAAAAATATTTAGAAATACTTAGATGTGCTCCCCAGATCCTACATCTTGAACCCTCCTCCAGATCCGGCATCTTGAGCCCACTTCCCCTGATGATATATTTTTCTATTTAAACTTTATGGTTGTGGTATAAGAAAAATAAGATATGTTTAAGTCTAAGATTTCAAATCTCCCGTAAAATCTTTGCTTAACACGGCCACCTTGAAAATCACATGGCTAATCATTTCTAGTATTATATTGTTTTGTCCCTTTCTCAACAATTCTTTTACTCTTTTTTTTGTTCTTATTTTAATTCCTTACACTTCAATAAGTAATAAACTAATCTTATCTTCTGCCACCCTATTCCAATTCCACAAGACTACAATATTTGCAATTGACAGAGTATATGTGCCCATAACTGGTTCAATAAATTTGGGTCCATCCGCAAATTTGGACTTCAATGCCACGCATATTTATGGAGTAAACAAATATAATCAAAATTGATTTTATTAGAGTTTAGGTAAAACTTATATACTATACATTAGATTTCCTAATTGAATTCACACACTTTGTTGCATTAATCAATAAAAAAAAAGCATATAGTTTTATCTTTACCAAGAAAAATTAAATTCAATACAATAATAGAGATAGACTCAACGATGGTTGTTTTATTAGTAGTTGCCCTTTCTTTTAAATATAATGTGGTACAATATAAACTTGATTATTGGTATGCATTTAAATTTTTTTTTTTTTTTTTTTTGTACTCTGTCATGATGAAAAATTAAATAATTAATTGCTATTATAAATAATTAAGACACTAATAAAAATAATAACTAAGAAAAACTATAATAATAATAATAATATTATTATTATTATTATTATTATTTGATAGGAATATTAATATTATTATTAATAAGTAGGTGAAACCATAATTATAAAAGATTTACCTAATACATAGTTTGCATTTTTTTTTTTAATTTACACCTCAAACTGCAATTTTACCAAATGCATTTTTAATAACTTTCACCAAACATTCTACTTTTTAAAAAGTCAAATTTTATACTGCACTTAATAAAATCACCAATTTTTCAAAACGCACAATTTCAAAAAGTCCCTTTGATGCTTCATGCTTCTAATGAAGAAATAAAAAACTCAAATCCTCTCCCTAATTATTGAATTATTAGAAAAAATATATAACAGACCTTAAATGACTAGGATTGCATTTTGCATGGATTAGGTGGATCTGGTATACCATTTTCATGTTCATGCTCATGCTGGTTTCCCTTTGTATTGAATAATTCTTCATTTTTTTAAAATTCCAATACAAAAATTTAAGGAATTGAGGTGACAATTTGGTTACGTCTAGTATTGAGTAACTGATGTAGAACCATTTACATGGATATGTATAGTTACCACATCAATTTGATAGGTACACTACAAAAAAATCGTCCTATCCCAGCGTTTTTTTCCCGACGTTTTTCAAAACCGTTGTTATAGATAAGCTTGTACCGGCGTTTTTTGAAAGCGCTGGTATAGGAAACCCTATTGCAGCGTTTTTTTTCCTGGCGCTTTACAAACCGCTGTAATAGGAGGCCTATAGCGACATTTTTAAAAAAACGCTGGTATAGGACGCTTAAAAGCGCTGGTATAGGGTGACCCTATCCCAACGCTTTTTGAAGCGCTGGGATAGGTCTTTGTCCATAAGGGAATGAGGAGACCTGTCCCAGCGCTTTTGAAAACGCTGGAATAGGGGACTCTATACCAGCGCTTTCAAAAGCGCTGGGACAGGTCTCCTCATTCCCTTATGGAGAAAGACCTATCCCAGCGCTTCAAAAAGCGCTGGGATAGGTCACCTATAGGGATTTTTTTTTTTTTTTTACAAGACAGAATTTCTACTCTGGCACTAATACTTGTGGAGGGATTTGTTAATTATCAAATGACCAATACCCTCCTAAACCTAGAAAAAGACCAACGTACCCACCAAAACATTGAAAAAGAGAAAAAACACCCCCGATACCTAAAAAAAGACTGATATACTCCCCAAACCTAATAAATGATTGAAATACCCCCAAAACATAAAAAATGACCCAAGCACCCCCTAAGACATCGAAACTGACCGAAGTACCCCTTGTGCCTAAAACTAGCCAAAATAGCCTTGATTATTTGAATAAGACCAAAATACCCCTATAAGTTTGATAAATGACCACAAAGGCCCCAAAAAGATAAAAAAAGTCCAAAACACAACCGACACCCAGAAAAGGACTAATACACCCCTGAAACATAAAAAATGACCGAAATACCCCCAAAACATCGAAATGACCGAAATACCTCCAATATACATCAGGTGTAACTTGAACCCAACCATATATTTCTTAATTCAATGTGAATTTTGACAAACCTACTGTTAGATTACATTATCTTCATATATTTTTCATGCTTACAAAATTTCAAGGTGATTAAAGATTAATAGTCATGTCATCAATCAATTGTTTAGATTCAAGTTTTTGTAGTTTAAAATAACGCATAAAAGATGAGCAGCTAAGATCAAATGGTAAATTACATCCGATTAGCATGAAAATTGGCGTGCATGTTAAGAACATATAGGTCATGTAATCCAATGGTTGGATTTTCAAAATATGAATTCAATAATAAGTTATTGATTGGTGCAACATTTTTTAGAGTTACATCAGGTGTAACTTGAACCCAACCCTATATTTCTTAATTCAATGTGAATTTTGACAAACCTACCGTTAGATTACATTATCTTCATATATTTTTCATGCTTAAAAAATTTTAAAGTGATCAAAAATTAATAGCCATGCCATCAAATCCAACGATTAAATTTCATTACACTCTTCAAATCCAACAGTTAAACTTCAAATCTAAGAATGAGACGTGATGGACATGTGTTGTGTATCTATATGACTATATATATTCTCTCAATTTGACCATCCAATTAGTCATATTATTTGTTTAAAAAAGTAAACGTAATTAATCATATATTAAAATTTTTACGTAAATTTAATATTAGCTATGATTATTTTTTTTTTTTAATTTTAAATGAGATAGAATGTGTGATAATTTTTGTTGTGTGGTATTTTTTTAGAAAGTTCTGTGGTGAATTTTATTGAGTATATATGATTGTTTTTTGTTTTTAAATTTTATTTCATAGATCATTAATAAAATGACCAAGTAGTGACTTCACCAAATTGCATATATTTTTTTTAAAATAAATATAATTTTTTATATACTACTAAATGCAAAAATATAGTTAATTTTCATTAATTATCAATATAGATAGAGTAGAAATTTTATCTTGGATAAAAAAAAATTAAAAAAAAACCTATATGAGACCTATCCTAGCACTTCCAAAAGCGCTGAGATAGGCCTTCCTCCATAAGGAAACGGAGGGGCTTGTCCCAGCGATTTTGGAAGCACTGGGATAGGGTCACCCTATTCCAGCGCTTGCAAAAGCGCTGGGATAGGCCTTCCTCCATAAGGAAACGGAGGGAACTGTCCCACTGCTTTTGGAAGTGCTGGAATAGGGTGACCTTATCCCAGCGCTTTCAAAAGCGCTGGGATAGGCCCTCCACCATAAGGGAACGGAGGGGCCTGTCCCAGCATTTTTGGAAACGCTGGAATAGGGTGACCCTATCCCAGCGCTTTTGGAAGCGCTGGGACAGGTCTCCTCATTCCCTTATGGAGAAAGACCTATCCCAGTGCTTCAAAAAGCGCTGGGATAGGTCACCTATAGGGATTTTTTTTTTTTTTTTACAAGATAGAATTTCCACTCTAGCACTTATACTTGTGGAGGGATTTGTTAATTATCAAATGACCAATACTCCCCTAAACCTAGAAAAAGACTAACGTACCCACCAAAACATCGAAAAAGAGCAAAATCACCCCCGGTACCTAAAAAAAGACTGATATACCCCCCAAACCTAATAAATGACTGAAATACCCCCAAAACTTAAAAAATGACCCAGGCACCCCCTAAGACATCGAAACTGACCGAAGTACCCATTGTGCCTAAAACTAGCCAAAATAGCCTCGATTATTTGAATAAAACCAAAATACCCCTATAAGTTTGATAAATGACCACAATGCCCCCAAAAAGATAAAAAAAAGTCCAAAACACAACCGACACCCAAAAAAGGACTAATACACCCCCGAAACATAAAAAATGACCGAAATACCCCCAAAACATCGAAATGACCGAAATACCTCCAAAATACATCAGGTGTAACTTGAACCCAACCATATATTTCTTAATTCAATGTGAATTTTGACAAACCTACCGTTAGATTACATTATCTTCATATATTTTTCATGCTTACAAAATTTCAAGGTGATCAAAGATTAATAGCGACCGAAATACCTCCAAAATACATCAGGTGTAACTTGAACCCAACCATATATTTCTTAATTCAATGTGAATTTTGACAAACCTACCGTTAGATTACATTATCTTCATATATTTTTCATGCTTACAAAATTTCAAGGTGATCAAAGATTAATAGCCATGTCATCAATCAATTGTTTAAATTCAAGTTTTTGTAGTTTAAAATAACGCATAAAAGAGGAGCAGCTAAGATCAAATGGTAAATTACATCCGATTGGCATGAAAATTGACATGCATGTTAAGAACATATAGAACATGTAATCCAAAGCTTGGATTTTCAAAATATGAATTCAATAATAAGTTATTGATTGGTGTAACATTTTTTAGAGTTACATCAGGTGTAACTTGAACCCAACCTTATATTTCTTAATTCAATGTGAATTTTGACAAACCTACCGTTAGATTACATTATCTTCATATATTTTTCATGCTTAAAAAATTTTAAGGTGATCAAAGATTAATAGCCATGTCATCAAATCCAACAATTAAATTTCATTACACTCTTCAAATCCAACAATTAAATTTCAAATCTAAGAATGGCACGTGATGGACATGTGTTGTGTACCTATATGACTATATATATTCTCTCAATTTGACCATCCAATTAGTCATATTATTTGTTTAAAAAAGTAAACGTAATTAATCATATATTAAAATTTTTACATAAATTTAATATTAGCTATGATTATTTTATTTTTTATTTTTAAATGAGATAGAATGTGTGATAATTTTTGTTGTGTGGTATTTTTTTAGAAAGTTCTGTGGTGAATTTTATTGAGTATATATGATTGTTTTTTGTTTTTAAATTTTATTTCATAGCTCATTAATAAAATGACCAAGTAGTGACTTCACCAAATTGCATATATTTTTTTTAAATAAATATAATTTTTTTTATACTACTAAATGCATAAATATAGTTAATTTTCATTAATTATCAATATAGATAGAGTAGAAATTTTATCTTTGGAAAAAAAAAAAAAAAAAACCTATATGGGACCTATCCCAGCGCTTCCAAAAGCGCGGGACAGGCCTTCCTCCATAAGGAAACGGAGGGGCCTGTCCCAGCGCTTTTGGAAGCGCTGGGATAGAGTCACCCTATTCCGGTGCTTGCAAAAGTGTCGGGACAGGCCTTCCTTCATAAGGAAACAAAGGGGACTGTCCCGGCGCTTTTGGAAGTGCTGGAATAGGGTGACCCTATCCTAGTGCTTCCAAAAGCGCTGGGATAGGCCTTCCTCCATAAGGGAATGGAGGGGCCTGTCCCAGCGCTTTTGGAAACGTTGGAATAGGGTGACCCTATCCAAGCGCTTCAAAAAGCGCTGGGAGGAGGGGCCTGTCCAAGTGCTTTTGGAAACGCTAGAATAAGGTGACCCTATTCCAGTGCTTTCAAAAGCGCTGGGACAGGTCTTCTCATTCCCTTATGGAGAAAGACCTATCCCAGCGCTTCAAAAAGCGCTAGGATAGGTCACCTATAGGGATTTTTTTTTTTTTTTTACAAGATAGAATTTCTATTCTAGCATTTATACTTGTGGAGGGATTTGTTAATTATCAAATGACCAATACTCCCCTAAACCTAGAAAAAGACCAACTTACCCTCCAAAACATCGAAAAAGAGCAAAAACATCCATGATACCTAAAAAAAGACTGATATACCCCCCAAACCTAATAAATGACTGAAATACCCCCAAAACATAAAAAATGACCCAAGCACCCCCTAAGACATCGAAACTGACCGAAGTACCCCTTATGCCTAAAACTAGCCAAAATAGCCTCGATTATTTGAATAAGACCAAAATACCCCTATAAATTTGATAAATGACCACAATGCCCCCAAAAAGATAAAAAAAATGTCCAAAACACAACCGACACCCAAAAAAGGACTAATACACCCCCGAAACATAAAAAATGACTGAAATACCTCCAAAACATCGAAATGACCGAAATACCTCCAAAATACATCAGGTGTAACTTGAACCCAACCATATATTTCTTAACTCAATGTGAATTTTGACAAACCTACCGTTAGATTACATTATCTTCATATATTTTTCATACTTACAAAATTTCAAGGTGATCAAAGATTAATTGTCATATCATCAATCATTTGTTTAAATTCAAGTTTTTGTAGTTTAAAATAACGCATTAAAGATGAGCAGCTAAGATCAAATGGTAAATTATATCCGATTGGCATGAAATTTGGCATGCATGTTAAGAACATATAGAACATGTAATCCAAAGGTTGGATTTTCAAAATATGAATTCAATAATAAGTTATTGATTGGTGTAACATTTTTTAGAGTTACATCAGGTGTAACTTGAACCCAATCCTATATTTCTTAATTCAATGTGAATTTTGACAAACCTATCGTTAGATTACATTATCTTCATATATTTTTCAAGCTTAAAAAATTTCAAGGTGATCAAAGATTAATAGCCATGTCATCAAATCTAACGATTAAATTTCATTACACTCTTCAGATCCAACAGTTAAATTTCAAATCTAAGAATGGGACGTGATGGACATGTGTTGTGTACCTATATGACTATATATATTCTCCTCTCAATTTGACCATCCAATTAGTCATATTATTTGTTTAAAAAAGTAAACGTAATTAATCATATATTAAAATTTTTACATAAATTTAATATTAGCTATGATTATTTTTTTATTTTTAAATAAGATAGAATGTGTGATAATTTTTGTTATGTGGTATTTTTTTAGAAAGTTCTGTGGTGAATTTTATTGAGTATATGTGATTGTTTTTTGTTTTTAAATTTTATTTCATAGCTCATTAATAAAATGACCAAGCAGTGACTTCACCAAATTGCATATATTTTTTTAAAAATAAATATAATTTTTTTTATACTACTAAATGCATAAATATAGTTAATTTTCATTAATTATCAATATAGATAGAGTAGAAATTCTGTCTTGAAAAAAAAAATAAAAAAAAAACCTCTATGGGACCTATCCCAGCGCTTTTGTAAGTGCTGGGATAGGGTCACCCTATTCCAGCGCTTCCAAAAGCGCTGAGACAGGCCCCTCTGTTTCCTTATGGAGGAAGGCTTGTCCTAGCGCTTTTGGAAGCGCTGGAATTGGGTGATCCTATCCCAGCGCTTACGAAAGCGCTAGAATAGGGTCACCCTATTCCAACGTTTCCAAAAGCACTGGGATAGGTCTCCAAAAGCGCTGGGATATGTCCTTCATACCACTTAAAATTTTTTAGACTTCCCACTTATTTTTTTCACTTTCCCACTAGTTTAGCCTCTCATTTTTGGTCTCCCACTTCTTTAGTTCAGATGTTTTCCTCTCACCCACATTTTCTCTCCCTCTCCCTCTCCCTCTTCCTTAACCCATTTCCCCTCCTCCTCTCTTCTTCTTTACTCAAAACCCACCATTTCTTTTCCAAAATTTCAAGCACAAAAATACTACCCAAAACCACAAACCCTACCCAAAGCAAGGTAAGTCTCTTTAGCTCTCATTTCTATTTTTTAGCAATATTTGTATATATATTTGTTGTTAAATTTCTGATTTTTTAGCTTTGATTTTGGTTGAAGTTTGGTTTAGGTTATGTGTATATTTTTGTGTAACTATTGGTTGATTGTGTCGGTTTTGGTTTTGGTTAAAGTTTACCCAAAGCAAGGTAAGTCTCTCTAGCTCTCATTTCTATTTTGTAGCAATATTTGTATATATATTTGTTGTTAAATTTCTGGTTTTTTAGTTTTGATTTTGGTTGAAGTTTGGTATGGGTTATGTGTATATTTTTGTGTAATTGTTGGTTGATTGTGTGGGTTTTAGTTTTGGTTAAAGTTTAGTTGATTTTGTGGCTTTTTATTTTTGATTTTGATTAAAGTTTGCTCTATTTTGGAGGAATTGTAGGTGGCAGTAGTGCTAACAAAAATTTGCTCTATTTTGGAATTTAATTTTTAACCACTTGTGATAGTAGTGTCCATGGCTAATGGACCTGATTATGGAGTTAAAGTATTCTACTGTTCCATAAAAATGATGAACTTATTTGTGCTTTAATTCTTGGATATTGGAAGATTCTAGTTGTGGGTTTGGTGCCAATATTGTTTGTGCTTTTCAAATTGGTGTGGTCTTGTTTCAACTCTTCTGTAATTTCCATATTTTATCTCAAAAAATGTTAGTTAGTAATTAGAAAACTTTTTCAAACATTAGTGAGATTCTAAAACTATCAATTGCCTGTATATATTTCCTTATTAAACGATTCATTGTTAAATTTTTTTTGAATCATTAATAGGAATTGATATTTGTATTGATTATATATTGCCAAGATTAACAAATCTTACTAACTTTACTAGGCCATTTCCTGTTGATTTGATTCGTCAACGCACGTTTTTAAATCCTTAATATGGGAATTGATATTTGTATTGATTATATATTACCAAGATTAACAATCATATTAATGTTACCAGGCTATTTCCTATTGATTTCATTAGTCAAAGCAATAAAAAGAGTGGGGACGGCTTGCAAAACTTTCTTATTTCCTAAATATATAGTTAGATAATTGAGTTAGTTGTATCTAGAGAGTGGGAACTGCTTGCAAATCTTTTTGGTCTGTTACATGGAGGCAAAACTTTTGAGCAATAATTTTGTTAAAATTGATATATTTTAAAATTTTAAAATATAAGTGACTAGAGCTTAGGACATGAGATTTAGCAAGAGTGTACATATCTATTAAGTGATTTGTGGGCTTCATGGTATCTGTGTTTTGCTGATGTTATGCATCTACATGTCTTTCCCCCCTCTTCTCTATTTTATCAAACCTTTCTTTTTGCAGGAGCTGCTATTTGCTTTGGGTTGTGGAGGTTTGGTAGGTCCCTTGATTCATGTGTTGATCAAGTTCTTGCAATAGATGGAAGTCAGATGCAGAAGGAGTTGGCAAATATGTAGGTCTCCTCATCCCATTTGCTTTTTGGTTGTGAACCTTTCCCATTTGTGCAATATGCTGGTTAAACTGATTACTGGTATTTGTTAAGACACATGTCAACAGACTATGGTTGCTGTCCTAACTAGTTAATGAGCCTTAGCCAATGTAGCTTAGATTTTTAGTTTATCATAGAATTTGTGTATCATTTGTTTCTGAAGTTTTAAAAATTTATCTTCATATTATTATCAATATCCAGTGTAATCAATTCTTTAGTTAGAACTAAACCAAATGGAGTCTCATGTGGCTGAGCTGAGTTTGTATGAAAGTTGGATAGCCAATGTTTTCAACTAGCTCAGCTAGTAAATAGGGGTCTGAGATAGTGTTGATTCTATGTTTTGATCTTACATGTAAAAGTAAATAATAACTATTTAAAATAGTCTGTTAAGAACAGAGTATTTGGGTAGTTGATTTCAAGGACAACTAGGCCTCCAAAGCAGGGATAGAAGATAGAGATTAGAGATAGAGAGAAAGAATAGAGAAAAGGAATATGCAATTCATAAAATGGTTCAATAAGTCCTTTACAATCTATTGTTCAACTATATACCATAGCTGTGTAACTACTTCCTAACTACCATAACAGCTCATCAATCTAACTAACTCTTACAACAACTAACTCACACCCACACAGCCTTCTTACACGTGTCACTAGCTGTAATGCATATGCAATGCATATGTAACAGATACACATAACCACATTGGAGAGCCTCTCATCATCAGCTGTGCACGTATGCTGCTTCAGGAACTCCTGCCTTCACACCATCAGCCTAGGCACCTTCTGTAGCACCCTTTCATGCAACACCCCCTGCATTAGCCAACAGCACCACATGCACTCATTTAGATTCCTAACATTGCCTCCTCCTTTAAAACACCTTGCCCACAAGGTGTGGGTACTTGTGCTGCAATTCAAACAAATTTTCCCAGGTAGCATTAGCTGTGCTTTCATCCTACCATTGCATAAGGACCTGAGTGATGAGTCTGCTTCTAAGTTGATGGGTTCTGGTGTCCAAAACAGCCACAGGCTCAGGAGCAAGGACATGGTCTGCAGACACTACTGGTAAGGCAGGTTTAGGATTGACATTGGAACCCAATTTAGCCTTAAGGTTTGAGACATGAAATACAGGATGAATTTGGGACCCTTCAGGCAGATCAAGTTTGTAAGACACCTGACCAATCTTTTGTATAATCTGGAAAGGACCATAAAAACGAGGGGCAAGTTTCCCAAATTTTCTTGGCTGCACTGATGCTTGCTTGTAAGGTTAAAGCCTGAGATAAACCCAATCTCCCACCTCAAAGGACCTGTCCACCCTCTTCTTATCAGCAAACCACTTCATTCTCTCCTGAGCTATCTGTAAATTGTGTTTCAACAAAGAAAAGAGCTGCTGCCTATCTTGCAAATAAGAATCCACAGCTGCAACCCTTGTTACTCCTGGTACATACTCCACAATCTTAGGAGAGGAATAGCCATAAAGTGCCTCAAATGGAGTGAGTTTAATGGAAGTGTGGAAGTTAGTATTGAACCAAAACTCAGCCATGGGCAACCAGTTCACCTAAGTCATAGGTTTGTCAGCAGCAAAGGCTCGCCTTTTATTTACCACTTCAGTCTACCCATCAGATTGGGGGTGATAAGAAGAAGACATAGCCAAGTTAGTTCCTTGTAATTTCATCAATTCTGACCAGAATTTGGAAGTGAACACTGGGTCTCTATCACTCACAATTGTAGAAGGCATACCATGTAACTTGAAAACATATTGCATGAACACTTAGGCAACCTTAGCAACTGTGTAAGGATGAGTCAAGGGAAGGAAATGAACATATTTGGTAAATCTATCCACCACCACCAAGATCACTGACTTCTTTTGGGATTTAGGCAACCCTTCCACAAAATCCATGCTAATGTCTAACCAAGGTCTTTCAGGAATGGCTAATGGCTGCAACAACCCAGCAGGTAAGCAAGTTTCATTCTTCATCCTTTGGCATGTATCACATTCCCTCACAAATTTTTTTAAATCCCCCACCATACCAGTCCAGTAAAAGTCTTTCTTAAGCCTCTGGAATGACTTTAGATAGCCAGAATGCCCCCCTAAAGGGCTAGCATGAATCTGTTGTAACACCTGAGCCTTCAATCCGAGAGCTGTGCTACCCACAAAAAACCTTCCTTTGTAAAATAACAAGTCATTATGAAGAGTAAACCCAGCTGGAACATTACTACCTGACTGAATAGCAAGGAGTATCTTTTGGACTGCAGCATCAGATGTGTAAGTCAGCTTAAGTTCCTCCAACCAAGTAGGATTAGGAAATGAAATCATACATAAGGTGCCCACCTTAACACTCTCAATTTTCCCTTCCTCAACAGCTTCTTTTCTTGAAAGTGCATCTGCCACCATATTTTCCTTGCCATGTTTATATTCCACCAAGAATGCATAGCCAAGGAGTTTAGATATCCACTTCTGCTGAGCAGGGGTCAAAATCTTCTGTTCCAGCAAGTACTTAAGGCTTTAATGGTCTGTCTTAATCACAAATGATCTACCAAGGAGATAGGGTCTCCATTTCTTCATTGCCACTACCAGAGCCAGCAACTCCTTCTCATATGTTGAGAGTGCAAGGCTTTTACCCTTCAAGGCTTGGCTGTGGTAAGCAATTGGTCTTTGCTCTTGCATTAGGACAGCTCCAACCCCCACACCAGATCCATCACATTCCACTACAAAGGGCTTAGTGAAATCAGGTAAGGCTAGAACAGGTGGGTTTGACATTGCATCTTTGAGGAGTTGGAAAGCTTGAGAAGCTTTAGGGGTCCAATGGAATGAATCCTTCCTCAGTAAGGCTGTTAGAGGTGCAGCCATTTGTCCATACCCCTTGACAAATTTCCTGTAATAGCCTGTCAATCCCAAAAATCCCCTTAAGGCCTTCACATCCCTAGGAATTGGCCATTGCTGCATGGCAGTAGTTTTCCTTGGATCTGTCCTCACTCCATTACTAGAGATAAGATGGCCTAAGTACTCCACTTCCTTACAAGTAAACACACACTTTGATTGTTTGGCATACAATTGGTGTTTCACCAAGACTTCTAAGGCCACATGAAGATGATGAACATGATCATTCACATTCTTACTATAGACCAGAATATCATCAAAAAATACTAACACAAATCTTCTTAAGTAAGGCTTAAAAATGGAGTTCATGAGAGATTGGAAGGTGGAAGGTGCATTGGTTAAGCCAAATGGCATTACCAAGAATTCATAATGCCCTTCATGAGTCTTAAAAGCAGTCTTAGGAACATCCTCTTCCCTCATTCTAATTTGATGGTATCCGGACCTCAAATCTAATTTAGAGAACACAGCTGCACCAAACAACTCATCCAACAGCTCATCTATGACAGGTATAGGGTATTTATCCTTAATGGTTTCTTGATTTAATGCCCTATAATCTATGCACATTCTCCATGAGCCATCTGCCTTCCTAACTAAGAGAACTGGTGAGGCAAAGGGGCTGCTACTATTTCTAATGAAACCAGCAGATAGTAAGTCTTTAACAATCTTTTCAATTTCATTTTTTTGATAGTAAGGGTACCTGTAAGGCCTCTGACAAATAGATTGAGCTCCTTCCTTCAAGTTGATTTGGTGCTCATGATCTCTTAAGGGTGGCAGCCTTTCTGGTGTAACAAAGACTGACTGGAACTCCTTCAACAGAGCAGCCACTTCTTCAGGTAGTAGATCTGCTCCTTCTGCAGTGAACAAGTGAGGCTGAAATGTAATGTGAAGAACCAACCCTTTGTTTATAGATTGCTTCAAAAAATTATTCCCATCTTGCACTTGAGACCTTGTACTCCTCAACCCTTGCAGCATCACCTGCTTATGGTTATAACCAAAGCTCATTGTAAGCATCTTGAAATCCCACTGAATTACTCCTAAAATACCCAACCATTGAGTTCCCAACACTAAATCACAACCCCCCATTGACAACACATGCAATTGCACCACAAACTCATGTCCTTGTAACCACACTGGTACCTCCTTACACACACCTTGAGTCTTTATCACCTCCCCATTGGCAACCTTAACTTCCAAGACTTGAGAGTTATCAATGTTCAGGTGCAAATGTGATACCAGGGCAGCATCAATAAAATTGTGAGTACTCCCTGAATCAATAAGGATAACAAAAGACTTATGTTTGATCCTTCCCATTACCCTCATCGTGCCTGTAGTAGGAGTGCCACTCAATGCATATAGAGTGATCTCCACATCTTCTTGATCCTGTCCAACCTGATTTGCATAACTAGTCTCCTCTAATTCACTGATATGAACCTCAGAATTGGTATTTCCTTGAGATTCTTCTACATAATCCAACAAGAATAACATGGCATTCTTGCACTTATGGCCAGGAACCCACTTATCATCACAATTGTAACACAATCCCTTCTTCCTCCTTTCCTCCATTTGACTAGGTGATATCCTCTTGAGAGGCAGCCTTGGTTTAACCTCTAATAGTGGAGAGGTTTTCGGAGGAACTCCCAAAATGGAAGGTTTGCCTTGATCCCCTAGTACCTTAGTACCCCTCTTGCAACTCCAATTATACTCTTCTTGAATCTTTGCCAACCCAAAAGCCTCATTCAATGAATTAGGACTAAGCATCCTCACTGGTAACCTTATCTCATCCCTTAACCCACTTAAGAAGCAACTTAACTTGTGAGTAGCAGATAGGCCCTTAATCCTATTAGATAACATCTCAAACTGAGTCTTATACAGAGAAACTGAAGCAGTTTGTCTCAGCCTAGTCAAAGTTTCCATGGGATCGTCATAAGCTGTAACCCCAAATCTAATATGCAATGCTTGAACTAGTGATTCCCAATCCACAAAGAGACCTACCTCTTCACTATCCTGGAACCAGATTAAAGCCTCACCATCCATATGGAACGAAGCTAACATCAATTTCTCAATAGCTGGTGTATTATAATACCTGAAGTATTGGTTGGCTTTGTAAACCCAACTTGCTGGGTCTTCTCCAAAAAACCTTGGAAATTCCAGTCTCACCGTACGAGCAATAGCCATTGTTGATGAATTAGCATTTCTGGGTTCACCATATGTTGGAGAACGAGAGACTCCACCTTGATCAGAATTACTCCTTTGTACCAGAATTGCTAATTGTTGAGTCATCTCATTCATGGCACGGGTATGCACTCCTTGAATAGTATGAATTTCTTGGATTTCCTTATTATGATGATTACGCATTTCTTGAATTTCTTTACCTTGATGATCACTTGCAGTTTTCAATGAAGCTAGAACCTCTTGAGTTGCAGCTGTGGATGATCTTGTTTCAGCCATGGCCGAGGAAGGTCTTGCTCTGATACCAAATGTTAAGAACAGAGTATTTGGGTAGTTGATTTCAAGGACAACTAGGCCTCCAAAGCAGGGATGGAAGATAGAGATTAGAGATAGAGAGAAAGAATAGAGAAAAGGAATATGCAATTCATAAAATGGTTCAATAAGTCCTTTACAATCTATTGTTCAACTATATACCATAGCTGTGTAACTACTTCCTAACTACCATAACAGCTCATCAATCTAACTAACTCTTACAACAACTAACTCACACCCACACAGCCTTCTTACACGTGTCACCAGCTGTAATGCATATGCAATGCATATGTAACAGATACACATAACCACATTGGAGAGCCTCCCATCATCAGCTGTGCATGTATGCTGCATCAGGAACTCCTGCCTTCACACCATCAGCCTAGGCACCTTCTGTAGCACCCTTTCATGCAACACCCCCTGCATTAGCCAACAGCACCACATGCACTCGTTTAGATTCCTAACATAGTCCAATTAACTTAGGGGAGGGATCTAGCCTGTAACTAAGTGGTGGGCTGGCATTTAAGGTGATTAGTTATTGTCAAAGTATTCAATAACGTTTTGACATGTTCGCTTCATTCAAACATCCTGACTCTCTAAACTTTCTTTCGAACAATTAGAAATTTCAATTGTATAAATTAGTATATATGACTAATAAAAAAAATAGTATATATGATACTTTTTACCAATATCAATATCTTTAGATAGATTTCTTATGTAAGATAGATTTTTTTTTTTAAAATAAAAAGATATTTTACAATTATTTCTTCTTCTTTCTTGCATTCTAGCCCCTGCTCCCCTTTTTATCTTCATAGAATTATTACACTTCCAACAATATTTTTCTTAAAATTGCGAAAAAATGGGTATAAGTTATGGTGCAACAAACCTTCTGATGCTTGCTTTCAAATTTCTTGGGTATGAAAATTGAATTGTCTTTTTGGGTTTGACTGTAATCATATGTTTAGCTTAGCTATAGATGCTTGTCACTTAAGGCTATTAGCTTGATGCTTAAGAAGAGCTTGACAATCTTATTAAGTGAGAAGGCATTTTGATTTTTAATAGAAATGGAATCAATTTGACCAACTTTGATCTCCATTCTGCTCTCACAAAGGTATACCCTTTTTCCTTTTTTTTTTTTTTTTTTAAATTTTATTTGGAAATTGTGTTCAAAATGTTATATTTTCACCATATGCGAATCAGATTGTAACCATGTAATTTTTGTATTTTGAGTTTACGATTCTAATAAAGCCATTTAAACACTCAATTTTTTTTTTCTAATAATGAATTTGGGTTAGTATTTAGTGAGAAGTAAATACTATAACACAGTTAGATCAAGATGAATAATTATATAAAATATATATATGTAGCTAGTAGTCGACTCTAAAATAAAGGGATGGCATCTGACAAATTTAGTTGATTTTTGTATGTGAAAACTTTCAATGAAAGTGGTCCTTGGTCATATATGGGTCTTTGTCTTTTGGCAGGTGGATCCGCAAGATATCGTTATGGTATGTATAATTCTTTGAAGCTATTGCTCTCCAAGGCATGCATACCTAAATATCTTTTGATTATTATGAAGAAAGTATCCTTAATATGAGGTTTAAATTCAAATCTAAAAATTCTGGCCTTATAGTGGCAAGGAAATTATTATATAAAATGTAACCGTGTTGAAGTGTTTGGAAATTTGGCAAGAACAGAGTTTAAATTTTGAATCTCAATCCCCTCCCCCTTGCCCTACCAAATACACAAAACAGGGAAACTATGGATGTTCATAGAGTCAGAATATTTTCAATCTTTATAGTTCCTCTTTGTTTATGATTTGTATCGGTATGTATAGCTTATGAATTGTTTTGAATACATGTTTTTGCTGCTGTTATTGCAGTTAGTTGTGTCATGGCACATGAAAGCTACTACCATGTGTGAATTTTTCAAGCAGGAGTTTATAGGTGGATTACAAGGGCTAAGGTAAGTATATACATAGTTATTCATGCTATACTTATTCTCGAGTTTAATGATATCGAATATCAATTAAGAGTTTGGAACTGCTTTGATTAAGGCTTTATATTCTAATGGCAAGATAGACTCTTTAGAGAAGTTCTATGAAAAGATTCCATTTATGCGCATGGAGTTGAAAGATGATCGTATGTGCAAGTGTTCATGAATTATGATTTCTTCTAAACTTTAGTTTAGTTATTGTAATTCATGTTGCTTTTAGGAGAAAACATTCCCAAAACTGATATATTTATTGAAAAGTCAAAGTGATTGGTTTTGTTAGCAATTTCTTTTTTTAAAAGTTTTATTTATTTATTGGTAAGTTAAACACACACCCCAAGGTCATGAACTCTTGAGCGCACTCTCCACCTTGCTTTTACAAGGGAGGAGGTACCATTTAAACTAAAGCTCATTGGTTGGTTTGATTAGCATTTCTAAGCTAGAGGTACAATTATTGTGCTTTTGTTGTTGAAAATGATTTTTGCTTGTATTTGTCCAGAAAAGTTCCATGAGATATATAACTTTGCGTTTGGTTGGGCAAAAGAAAAGGTACTCTTTTCCCTTTTCTCTATGTGAATGCTTGGGTTCATACATACTCTTGACCTATGGATATTTATTTCCACTACTGAAAATGAAGACTTTAACAGTTTTTAGCTTTTCACTTTTCTCAGTTTTTTTATTTTTATTTTGGGCTCTTGGTTAATCTAGGATTGGTTTTTCTGTGTTTTTTTATTTATTTTTTATTTTTTTATATTGCCAATTTATAATATTGATTGTTTCCCCACTTTTCCACTTGTTCTTGTTCCTGCTCCCTCTAGTCTTTTAGATATGTATAGTACTTGGTATTGCTATTTTTTTCCCTGAATAATTCCTTTTATTAGAAAAATCAGCATTGGAAGGTGATATCACTTATTTAACATTTAGATGAAGCGTATGCACAATAAGCTCGTCTTTTTACTCTAAACTCAGAATGGGGTGTGTTCTGAGTGTGTTGGAGTTGCTTTATGCTCTTATGTTATCGTTAAAAATTAACATGATTAATTCCTGCATGCAATCTTGCCATTAATTTTGAGTGGAAATGTCTAGACTGAGGTGCATTTTGGTATGGATGTTAGATCCATGAACGCAAATGTTCTCCTGGCTTCAAATTTGGTTTATTTTATTTTTAATATCTGTTTCTAATTCAGTGATGTATAAGTGAACTAGGAATTGATTTCTTCTTAAGGGCATACAAGATGTAGATGTAACATTATTATAGAATCCAAAACAGTAAATTTTGACTTATTCATGAAACTGAAAAATAGTTTTGAGAAAGAATGATTGAAGGTGTCTAAGTATGTTTGATACCTGTGTTCATTTCATGTTGTGTGACATTGGCTGCTCATAAAATTTGAATTTTATTGGGAAGATAGCTTAGATTGAGGTGCTAAAACTCGACCAGAGATGTACAATTTTTTGCATTAGTTCTTAAATTATATAGTGACCTATTCTTTTGGATTTTATTATTGTCATGTTGTGCTGAGATATATAGCATCCTTGTATGTGCATAATACCATCACAAAGTCACTACTACATGGATATAGCAGGAATCGGAGCTTTTGAGAACTACGCTAAATGACTGAATCTTTGATGGATAGGTGCCTCTTAAAGCTTTCATTACTATTATCCCTAGAACAATGGCGGGGGATTTAGATGTTTTAAGTTTCATTTATACAATGTTTCCTTCCCTTTTTTTGTTGGAATAAACATGGATAGGCGAATTTTTGATAGGCAGAGATGACGAAGCTAAATGCATTTTTCCAGTTCCCTATGGATGATAATTTCCAGAATTTTTACAATATGGAGAGACATGCTGACATTACTGAGCCAATTGAAACATAACAAAGAGACAATGAGCCACTTGCTGAATATTTTGCGAAGTGTTATGGCTGTCTAGGTGGATATGATCCCTGATGGGTGTGAAATTTCATTAAGCTTAAAAGGCTACTCAAAAGCATTGGGATGCATGTGTGTATGCATGCACATAGCATGTGCACACATGATTACAAACAAAATTTTCCTTTAGCTTCTATGTCAGCTTTGTGCTACATTTTATATACTTTACTAAAAATTATATTTAACACCTAAAAATTCAATTATTTATGTGTTTTTTTTATACAATGTCATTGTTACCCAAATTCTGGTTACATATGCAGGTAGCTGATTTTTCTTAGTATTTCAGGGTCAAAAATCTTTAGCATTGGATACAACTATTGGAATGTGGCAATTACTACTTGCCGAAAAGCAGTGGCCATTGGTTGATCATTGGTCCCAGTTCTTACAGGTAGCTTACCATCCATATTTTGATTTAATGAGACTGAGTAGTGAATTCTTGTGACCTATGGTGAAAAGAATTATGTAGCTGGCATCATGTTGGGATTAAGGAATTGTTAAGTGAGCTGCAATAGGAAGTGAGAAGAATTATATTGCTAATTATGTATTTATGTTTATTATTAATTCAACCTTGATGCCCTTTGGGGATCTATCTTCAAGTCTCTGTGACATTATAAACAGCACATAGGCATCTATGTCATTGTTAGATTTGTTTGTCTGTGTTTGTTTTTGTGTTGTTTTCATCTTCTTTCTTTTTTCCCTGACCCCCTAAAAGGATTCACTCATTGTGAGACAAAATGCCTAGGGGTTTTGGCAAAAATCCTACCAACCACTATGTCAATATTGTTGGTAACTGCTGTTGTCAGTCGGGTTGGTGAAATTTTGTCAATGGTGGAATGTGATGGTTGGTGTGTGAACAGCTCTACACCTAGGCTCATTGGCTAATTTGCCTTCATAAATTATTTAATCCAAAACTAGCTTGGTGGTTGGTTGTGTGACTGGACTTTTTGTGATTCTTGGTTTAGTTAGGCACCAGTGGTTAATGCATATGACCTATCTAAGCACATGATAATAGATATACCTTTAGGTGCAGGCTTTATTTTTCATAATGATTACCTTGTGAAATTTTCTGTGCTTCATTACAATTGCTATAAAATAGGTATTGGAAAATATGTATTGTAGGTACATTACAAGTGCTAAAATTTTTTTTTTTAAAAATTAAAAAAAAAAAAGATCTATCCCGGCGCTTTTGAGAGCGTTGGAATAGGTACTGCCTATGTCAGCGCTTTCAAAAGCACTGGTATAGGCCTTTTAAATTTTATTCATCTAAGACCTATACCAGCGCTTTTGAGAGCGCTGGAATAGGTATTGCCTATGCCAGCGCTTTCAAAAGCGCTGGTATAGGCTTTTTAAATTATATTCATTCAAGGCCTATACCAGCGCTTTTGAAAGCGCTGGCATAGGTAGTACCTATTCCAGCGCTTTCAAAAGCGCTGGTATAGGTCTTGAATGAATTAAATTTAAAACGCCTATACCAGCGCTTTCAAAAGCACTGGTAGAGGGCGTACCAGCGCTTTTGAAAAGCGCCGGTACAAGTCTGGTGAACCTATACCCACATTCATTGCACGGCGGTTTGAAGCGCCAGGAAAAAAAAACGCCGGGATAGGCATTTTGACCCTATCCCAGCGCTTTTTGGGGCTATCCCAGCGGTTTTGAAAACGCTGGGATAGCCCCGTTTTTTTGGTAGTGGTATATTTTTAGTAAAATTTGCAAAATGGTGTCATTAGCATTGTGATTTCCAAGCTATTTATTTCTATCAGGGATTGACACGACGCATGAAGAAATGTAGCAAGGCTTTGGACATAGTCTTAGAGAATATCATCAAGGTGCATGAAAAAATTCCCAGTAGTGGTCAACAAGATCGTGAAATAGACTTTATAGACACGTTGCTTTCTTTGATGAACCAACCCATGAATCCTCATGATGAGCAAGTATACATTATTGATCGAACAAATGTCAAGGCTATCATACTAGACATGATTTCGGGTGCATATGACACTTCAGCTGCTGCAATTGAGTGGACATTTTCTGAACTCTTGAGGTATCCACGAGTGATGAAACATGTACAGGAGGAGGTAGAACGTGTAGTTGGAATGAATAGGATGGTGGAGGAGATTGATTTGGCAAAATTACCATACTTGGATATGGTGGTGAAGGAAAGCTTAAGACTTCATCCTGTTGGACCATTACTAGTCCCACATGAATCCATGGAGGACATTGAGATCAATGGATATAATGTCCCCAAGAAATCACGAGTAATAATAAATTTTTGGGCTATTGGACGAGATCCTTATGTGTGGTCTGATAATGTGGAAGAATTTTATCCCGAAAGGTTCATAAATAGTAATATAGACCTTAAAGGATGTGACTTCCAGCTTATTCCATTTTGGGTCTGGTCGCAGAGGGTGCCCTGGAATGCATCTAGGCCTTACAACTGTTAAATATGTTCTAGCTCAATTACTACATTGCTTTCACTGGGTGCTCCCTAGTGGCATGTTGCCTAATGACTTGGACATGAGTGAGAAGTTTGGGCTATCAATGCGAAGAGCCCAGCACTTGTCTGCTATGCCAACTTATCGCCTACTTGGTTAAATTTATAAGAGAACTATGATATAATCTTTAAGAAGATTTTACTTATTTAGATTTGTTGTGCACTTGGTTTCGTTGTTCCTTATGAACAGTTGAAAAAATTGTGACACCAAATAAACCGAAGTTACCTTGAACAATATAGTAACTTTCCTAGTTTTGGGTTCAAATTTATTTTGTGCTCACAAAAATAGAATATTATAGGTTGGGAAGTTTTGCACAATATTTTTATTTAAAATAGAGTTGGTAAATTGTTAAAATATTTGGTAACATGTGCTTTCCTAAAAGTTGTAGCTTCAAAACATTCCTTCTTTGAAATTATATCTTCAATATTGATGCTGAAATTGTCTTCAAGAGATGTCTTCAATGTAACACGGTTTCAACATTACGGCTGAAATCGTGTCACAAAAAAAAAAAAAAAAAAAAAAAAAAAAAAAAAAAAAAAAAAAAAACTAACTAACTAACTAACTAACAAGTCACAATGCTCTTATCAATTCTAGCAGTTAGCAATGTTACACCCCACCAAGCCCAACATGTTAGAGTGTAATTTCAGTCATATTGACCTTTGTACAATTTTATTCTTTATTGATTAGGTTCACCTTAATTAGAATTAATTTTTAAAACTATGGAGATGATTATCTATTGTTGGAATGATGGATAAATAGTTTGCTAAATAAAGAAATTCTACATTATCTCTTAGGGTGTATTTGTTTGAAGGTGAAATAGAGTGGATGGAAAATTTTGGAGAGAAAATGGGAAAGAAAATTTTTTTGGAGTGTGTTTGGTTGGGTGGGGAGAAAGAAAAATAAATGATGAAACTTAGGTGTTGTGGGGCCGGTTGTCCAAAAAGATAACATAGAAATCATAGGAAGTAGGCTTGTGGCCCAACGGCCCAGTCTGAAGACATTCACTTATTCGAGGATGGTTAAAGAAATGTATTTTGGAAGTAATATAAGACAAAGAAATGTAAGTCGTGTATAGTGGCCCAAACCGCGTTCGAGGATAAGATCCACCTCTGATACTAAGGTCCGAGGTCGATGTAACTATTTTAGCATTCAAGGTACTCCACAAAGTTGCATATGAACTAAAAAGTGAATATAGAACAAAGGAGGAATCGGGAAAGGTAGCAAATATCTTCTAAAGCTGCTACCTCCACATTAAATGCTTCCCAACTCTCTGGCCACATTAATGTGGAGGTGATACTTGAACAGTAACCAAGCAGCCTCATGGCCACTGAGCGAAGGTTCCAGGAAGTGCTGGATGGGACAGAAAGAAGTTCCCAGAGTATAACATACACGTGTACGGTGAAAATGAGGTGAGGAAGGCAGTATATAACAGGAAAGTAGGTGACATTAGAGAAGACTTTTAGAAGAAAAGAGAAAAACACGAGAGAATCCATAAAGATATCCCCTGAAACCTAGCCGAGGAGAGTTGATATCGTTTAACTAGTTTGAAGATTCCTTTGCTGCACAATAATCTTGTCTTTTTCTACTAATTGGAATTAGCTCTTACACCCGCTCTCTAGAAATTTTATTGTTTGGGCTTGTTGGGCTAAAAACCCATACCTTTTTTGGGTCCAAACCAATTTGAGTCCTTACAATTGGCGCCGTTTGTGGGGAGAGCTTGATCCGTTTGTAGGGAAAGACAAGTGCAACGGTTATGATGGAAGAGGGAGCACCACAGCAGCCAGTGGCGGGCACACAGCAGGTGGATGTTAATCCACACCAGGTAGAGTCCAGGGGATCTCAACATGGTAATCTGTTGGTAATCCATGAACAAAGAGGGGATCGTGAGGGAAGTGCGCGAACAACCCACACTGATAGAGGTCACTCTCATGGGAAAAGCCATATTTCCCACGTAAAGAACGACAGAGACATGCAGCATAAGATTAACAGATTAAAAAGGGAATTACGGCACGAGCGACGGAAGCGTATGGCTCACAACTCCGGGCAATCCTCTGAGGAGTCAGATAACACCAGTTACAGACGGAGGTCAAGAACTCCGCCCAGTGAGTCTTTTTCGTATGATGAGGAGCACTACCGCGAACGAAAACATAAGAATCCACCTCGCCAGGGCTTAGGGAATGACGCTCTAAACAAAGCGTTGAGTCAAGTTTCCAAATCGCCTTTCACTCGACGCATTGAGGATGCAAATCTTCCTCGCCGGTTCCATCAACTTGCGTTCACTATTTATAATGATCGAACAGATCTAGTGGAACATGTTAGCCATTTCAGTCAGAGAATGGCCGTTCATGCTAAGGACGAGGCCTTGATGTGTAAGGTTTTCCCATCTAGCCTAGGTCTAGTGGTGATGAGATGGTTCAATTGTCTGAGAGCGAATAATATTGACTCCTTTGAGAAGCTCACCCAAGCTTTTGGTGCTCGCTTTATCACCTGTAGAAGGGTTGTTCAGCCATTAGGATCATTATTATCCATGTCTATGCGGGAGGGGGAAACCCTGAAGTCCTACTCTGATAGATACTGGGAAATGTTCAACGAAGTAGATGGAGCATATGATGACGTGGCCATTAATACCTTTAAGGAGGGCCTTCCAACCGAGCATGATCTGAGGAGATCTCTGACTGGTAAACCTGTTACCAGCGTGCGGCAGCTTATGGACCAGATTGACAAGTATAGAAGAGTAGAGGAGGATCAGATACAGGGTAGAGGAAAGTCCAAGGTAGTCCCTCAGGAGAGGAGGGATTTCAGGTCGGACCGGTATAACAACAACCGACCTCGGAGGCACTTTGGGGGGCAGTCAGGATCTGCCAATTCCCAGGTGGTTAGTGCTGTGTTCCGAGAACCAGTATAACGGGTTCTAGAAAAAATAAAAAACGAGTCATTCTTCATACGGTCCAATAGGATGGTAGGGGATCCTACAAAACGTAATCAAAACCTTTACTGCGAATACCACAAAGACCATGGACATACTACTGAAGATTGCAGAAACCTGTGGGACCACTTGGAACAGCTGGTCCGAGAAAGAAAGTTGACCCACCTTCTATATCATTCCAGTGGCCAAGGAGGTCAAGTAGGTTCGACACTTCGAGGCGATGCCTCTTCAGGACCCCCCTAGGCGTGATAAACGTTATATTTGCCGCCCCAGGAAGAACAGGGTTTTGTCCTTCCAAGGTAATGTCTGTGTCTTATTGTTCGGATGAGAGATCTAGTTCAAAGCCGAAAAGAGCAAGACTGAGCACCTCACTGGTGTTGGGCTTTTCAAATGAAGATAAGAGAGGAACCATACAACCACATGATGATGCTTTGGTGGTTACACTTAAAATCGGGGGGTATGATGTGAGAAGGGTGATGGTTGATGAGGGGAGCGCAGCTGAGGTGATGTATCCTGACCTATACAGGGGGTTGAATTTGAAACCTCAAGACCTAATAGCCTATAGCTCCCCACTGGTGAGTTTTGAGGGTAGATTGGTCATTCTGATGGGTATGATTAGATTACCAGTGCAGACTGGCTCAGATGTGGTAAAGGTGGATTTTATTGTGGTAGATGTTTTTTCTCCGTATACGGCAATTTTGGGTAGGCCCTGGCTGCATACCCTAGGGGCTGTTTCTTCCACTCTTTATCAAAAGGTGAAATATCCATCAGGAGGCCAGGTCTTGGAAATATTGGGAAATCAAGCCATGGCCAGGCAGTGCCTGATGACAGCCATACAACATCGGCCGAAGATAGATACTTCGGCTACGACTGAGAGTGACTTATAGTAATTAAAGACTCCGGGAACCCTCTTCAGCACGTCCGTTGGAGAAGCGGAGTGTGAGAATTTGGAGAGAGTGAATGTTGGTAATGATCCAGATAAGTACTTTCAGGTTAGAGCACGGTTGTCTTTGTTAGAGAAAGAGCAGTTAGTTGAGGTCCTAAGGAGAAACGCTGATGTGTTTGCATGGAATGCCTACGAAGCCCCTGGGGTGGATCCAGATTTCATTTGTCATCATTTGAATGTCAATCCCTCTGCTATTCCGAAGAAACAGCCACCTCGGCGTCCGTCCAAAGTACATGCCGAGGCTATTAAAGACAAGGTGACCAAGCTTAAGCAGGCAGGGGCTATCAAGGAGGTGTTTTACCCTCAGTGGTTAGCCAATACGATCGTGGTGAAAAAGAAAAATGGTAAATGGCGCGTATGTGTTGATTTCAAGGACCTTAATAGAGCTTGTCCAAAAGACCCTTTCTCTATACCCCGTATAGATCAGCTGGTGGATGCAACAGTGCGCCATCCTCGGATGAGCTTCCTAGATACCTTTCAGGGCTATCATCAGATCCCACTGGCATTTGATGATCAGGAGAAGACCGCTGTTCTCACTCCCACTGAAAATTATCACTACAAGGTAATGCCCTTTGGCTTGAAGAACACAGGGTCTATTTTCCAGCGGATGATGACGAAGATGTTTGAGCCACAGTTGGGCAAGAGCATCGAGGTTTATATTGATGATATGGTTGTGAAGAGTAAGGTAGTAGCCGAGCATGTGACAGACCTCACCAACACTTTTGAGGTTTTAGGGAAGCATAAATTGTGGTTGAACTCATCCAAGTGCTCATTCAGAGTAAGCTCCGGGAAGTTTTTGGACTACATGGTGACCCACCGAGAAATTGAGGTGAACCCCGAACAAATTAGAGCCATAAGTAGCTTGCAACCACCTCAGAATCCCAAGGAGGTCCAGAGGTTGACTGGGACGACCGCTGCGTTGAATAGATTTATATCCAGATCGGCGAATAAGTGTAGACCTTTTTTCCTTTTACTCCACAAGTGGAAAGGATTCGAGTGGACTGAGGAGTGCGCCCTGGCATTTCAGCAGCTCAAAGAATATCTGTTTCGGCCACCCATTATGTCCAGTCCTGAGATGGATGAGGTCCTTTTTGCTTACTTGGCGATAGCCACTTATGCGATCAGTTTTGTTATGATACGAGTGGATAATGCCGTACAACGGCCAGTCTATTACGTGAACAAGTTGCTTCATGAGGCTGAAGTACGTTATCTACCGTTGGAAAATGCCATTTTGGCAATGGTACATGCTACAAAGAAACTTCCCCATTACTTCCAGGCACACACTGTGGTCGTCCTAACTCAGTATCCGCTCAAAGCAGTACTTCAGAGTGCAGACTACACTGGCAAGGTTGCCAAGTGGGGCACAATTCTAGGGGCTTTTAATATTAAGTATATGCCTCGTACTTCTATGAAGGGTCAGGTTCTCGCCGACCTGGTGGCCGAATTTGCTAAAGGCCCTGAAGAAATAGAAGCAAGCCCACATGGCATGGATGAAAAATTAGTTGGCCTTATCTCTACGCAACATTCCTCACCCTGGAAAGTGTATGTGGATGGAGCAGCAAATCAGAGGGGGTCAGGAGTGGGGCTGGTTCTGATATCTCTTGAAATGGCCATTATCGAGAAGTCTTTAAGGTTTGGATTCTCAGCCACTAACAACGAGGCAGAGTATGAAGCTTTATTAATGGGAATGGCGATGGTTAAGAAACTGGGTGGAAAAACAATGGAGATGTTCTCGGATTCAGGACTGGTCGTGGGCCAGGTTAAAGTGGAATTGGAAGCTCGGGGCACCAGAATGCAGGGTTACTTGAGCCAGGTTAGGCGTATGCAAGTGGACTTTGAGTTTTTTGAATTGTCCCATATCCCTAGATGTGGAAATGCACATGCAGACTCTTTGGCTACCCTTGCTACCTCCTCGGCGCAGAACTTACCCCGGGTGATCATAGTTGAAGATTTAAACACACCCACTCCAGTAACGGAGGACTCACTTCAGGTCAATCAAATCAGCTCAGCGCGTAGTTAGATGGATCCTATAATGTTATTCCTTGAAAAGGATATACTGCCCGAGGACAGATCGGAAGCTGAAAAGATACGAAGAAAAGCTCCTCGGTTTTGGCTGTCCGAGGACAAAAAGTTATACAAGCGCTTTTTCTCTGGGCCATATTTGCTTTGTGTACACCCTGAAGCCTCAGAGGCACTTCTAGAAGAGCTGCATGAAGGGATTTGTGGGAGTCACACTGGAGGAAGATCTTTATCTCACCGGGCAATTACTCAAAGGTATTGGTGGCCAGGCATGCAAAAGGAAGCGCAGGAGTATGTTAGGAAGTGTGATCAATGTCAAAGGTTTGCCCCGAACATCCATCAACCGGAGGGAGTTCTTAACCCTCTTTCTAGTCTTTGGCCTTTTGCTCAGTGGGGTTTAGATATTGTTGGCCCTTTCCCTAAAGTAATAGAAAATAAAAAATATCTGTTAGTTGGCACGGACTACTTCACGAAGTGGGTCAAAGCTGAGCCCCTGGCTAATATCAGGGATGTGGATGTTAAGAGGTTTGTCTGGAAGAATATCATTACGCGATTTGGGGTTCCTCAAGCTCTCATCTCGGATAATGGTCTTCAATTTGATAGCAAGGCTTTCAGGAAGTATTGTTCCGACCTGGGGATAAAGAACAGATATTCCACTCCGGCTTATCCACAGGGAAATGGGCAGGCTGAGGCTGTCAACAAGGTCATTGTGAGTGGGCTCAAAAAAAGGCTGGATGATGCAAAGGGAAAATGGGTGGAGGAGCTGCCACATGTCCTCTGGACGTATCGAACAACGCCCCGACGGTCAACAAGGAAAACCCCGTTTTCAATGACGTATGGGGCTGAGGCTGTGATTCCACTTGAAACGGGTTTTCCCAGACTAAGGACTAGTACTTTCACCTCGGATGGCAATGATGAGCTTTTGAGTAAGAATCTAGACCTGATAGACGAACGACGAGAGAATGCGATGGTTCAGTTGGCCTATTACCAACATAAGCTAAAACAAGGTTATGATGCAAATGTAAGGCTGAGGCCGTTAGCCCTAGGGGACTTGGTATTGAGAAAAGTCTTGGGAACTACTAAAAATCCAGCTTGGGGAAAGTTAGGGCCTAATTGGGAAGGACCGTATCGTATCACGTTTGTAGTAGGAATAGGTGCTTATTACTTAGAAGATTTAGATGAGAAAACTGTACTCCATCCTTGGAATGTAAGCAACCTAAAGAGGTATTACTATTAAGAAGAACAATTCTGTTCTATTTCCCTTTTACAGCTTATCCTAAATTCTATTACTTGTGTTTCTTAAGCTATTGAAGTATTAAACAGAAACTAAGTCATGTCAGGTCCTCGGACCACAACTTGGTGGAAATTAATACACAATGTGACCTTAATCGAAGTATTACACTGAAGCTAAGGTATGACAGATTGTTTATACAACAAACTTAGTAGAAATCAGTGCTTTTTAAATGGGATCTGTACGACTAGAATTGTATATCAAGGCAAACTCCATAAGCATCACTTAAATCGTTTTAGGGTGTTCAATACCTCCAGGGACTAATCGTTTGGAATGCTATCTCCAATATGGAGACTTCTTAATGAATATAAAGCAAGCCTTTGTAGGGCTGGGGAGTTCATGGTTATAGTCTGCTTTGGTTCTCAATTAGCATACATAAAGTTAAGTTTTCCCTTATAGTGTCAAATTTTATTCCTCTATAGCCTGGGATAATGTAAAAATAAAGAACATTCGTGCAAGAAATTACACAAGTAATAGATAAAGTCATAATGTCTCATATAAATTTGGAAATGAAAATACACATCGCATTTAAGAATATCCTCAAAATTACACAAGTAATAGATAAAGCCTACGTCAACTATTTGTTTAATTTTATTTGGAGCTTGGGTTGTGGGACTTTGCCAGTTTCCTGAGGAGGAACACCTTTCTCTTTCTCATTTGAAGCTTCCCCAGCAGGTAAAATGGTAGAAGCTAAGTCCTGTTCAAAGTTTTGAGAAGCTATTCCATCCTTAGGTTCTTCTGCTACTTTGGCCGAGGGAATATCTTTTACCACTTCAGGCACATCAGGTTGCTTCTGCTGATTGGTAGAGGAAGGATTCTGAATTTGAGCATCTTTAGCCGATTCAACAACAGTAGAGGAGGCCTCTTGTTGTTGGGAAGAAGGACCTGAGGCTCGTATGGCCGGAGGGAAGTAAATGTTTTCAGGCCTTCCCAACTCTGAGGATGGCTCGACCCTAGCTCAGTTGAGAGCTTCCTCCCAAGTTTGGGCACTGTATGTCCGACAGACGACTGGGACCTCAGCCCGGAAGTTATCCTTGGTCTCAGCAATGCCGACGTCGTATCCACGCTGTTCGGCTTCGTCTTTTTCTTTTTCAGCCTCAGCTCTTGCTTTTTCAGCCTCAGCCTTAGCTTTTTTAGCCTGATCTCTAAGCCTCTGGGCTTCCTCCAATTGTTTCTGTAGAGTTGATATCTGGTCCTTGGAAGTTTCCAGCTGGTCATTGGCATCGCGCAGACTTTTCCTCTGGTCCTCAGCCTGCCTTTGAGTGCTGTCTAAAGCTGAATCAGCACTCTTCCGAACATGTTCTTCGTCGGCCAGCTTTTTCTTCAGCTGTGCATTGTTCTGTTCAGCAACAGTGAGTGTCTGAACAGCTGTTGCTCACTTCTTCCTCTCCTCATCTATTTGCTGGTAATAAGCATTGGTTATCTCCTCCAGCCTGAAAGTGGCTTCAACAGCCTAGAGGAAAAAGAGTTAGAGATGCAATAAACTGAATTGTGGGCATGACGTTCAAAAAAGAAACAAGAAAAGCAATAAGGGTATCATACCATGCCCAAATATCTTTTCATATTCATGAAGACCTCGTTCTTCTTCATGTTTTTCAGCTCGACCATATCCTTGGGAAGAAGGAGGGTTTCTTTTAAGGCCGAAGCAATGTGGCACCCAATCCCGCTGTTGAAGTCCCTAATCGAGGCATCTTCCCTCAGAGGCTCACCACCGAGCATGGGAGTAGGGAGCCAGGCCTTGGGCTCCGAGACCTGAATATTTTGCCTTGCCACAACTCGTTGAGGCCCATGAATAACCTTTTGCTGCTTCGCAGCTCGTTGGACCTCATCTTCACGAGTCGGACGAGATCTCCCAGTCTTCACTACTTCTTTGTCTTTTGGCTCTCTCCTCCTCTTTGGATCAGTAGGTTCGATCCCCTGCGTTTGGGGTGGTTGAGGAGGAGGAGGAGGGGGGAGATTGGTTTGAACTGACTTCCTCGGCGCCCCCTTTCCAGGCTGGCCTTCGATCACATCCAGTAAACTCCTTTGGCTCTTTCTCTGGATGCCCATGTTGTCAGAAGTCACCTCGGGAGATTGGGGTTGATTGAAAACTTCAAATTTGTCTGCAGAGTCCAACAATTCTACAACTTCTTCTTCTTATTCTTCTTCTTCTTCTTCTTCTTCTTCCTCTCCTTCCTTCTCCTCTTCCTCCTTCTCTTCCTGAGAAATAGAACGTGATGATGAAGCTCTTACAGAAAGATCGACCACAGGTAACGGCTGAGTAAAAGGGGTGCCTTTAGGAATCGGAACACCCTCAGGAACGATAAATCCTTTAAAGGCTACACTGATTCGGTGCAGTCGAGGATCTCTAGCCTTTATCACACACTTGGGAGCTTGAAAGGCGTTGGAAATTGGTTTGTATCGAAGGATTATGTGCGCTGCTCTCAGTTGGCCGTCGGATGGGTTCACATACACCTCAGACTGCAGGATTCTATCTAAGCTCTCCTTGTTAACCAGTCTGAACTGAGGTTTGGTAGCGCGCTTGTCTACAAAATCAGTAAAACAGTAGAAAAATTCTGTCAGAAATAAAGGTAACTTGAACTAAAGAGTATAATCTAAGTTGTAGAGGCGTATAGCCTAAAAACCCCCCCTGGTGTTCCCTTTTTAGTCAGACAGGGTAAATCATCATGCCATTCTCCAGAAAAAATGAGAAAATCATCTTTTAAGCCCTTGTTCGATGTAGGGAGACATTGGATTAACCTTACCTCAGGGAACCTAGACTTAAGATAGTACCCTTGGCCCTTCAAATGATTGAGGTTATACACCCAGTTCACATCGTGATTAGTCAGGCCTAAGTTCATCCTCGCATTAAGGGCTTCTATACTCCCTAGCACCCTGAACATATTTGAGGAGCATTGTGTAGGAGATAACCTAAAGAACCTAAGATAACTTCTGGTAAAACTACTCATAGGGATAGTCATCCCTCCCTCTATGAAAGCGATCATAGGGATAACCACTTCCCCTATTTTCCTATCGTCTAACCACGTTTCAGTGGAAGCATATCTCATGCCCACCGTTGGGGGAATCCTATACTTAGTTCTAAATTTCTCTATTTGCTCATCGGAATCGACTAGATACTTAAACCTACCCATTTCCTAAAAATCATGAAGAAAAATTAACGAAGAGGATTGAAGACTAAGGAGGGTTAAGGAAACTTACAGGTGTGGAAAATGAGCTCCTCGGACAAACTCACAGTATTTATGAGAGCGTGGAGAGGAAAGAAAAAGGGACAGGTTCAATGAATACACGCTAAGACGGTGTGATTTTTGTAACTGAAAAGAGAGTTGATTTGAAAAGCTCTTTATAGGGGTGCAGAAATTGTAAGCGGGAAAAATCCCGTCCATAAATACCGCGAGTCCTCCACCGTTAGATTCACATCTTGCAGAACGTGGGGGACAAAGAAGTCGCCATTATTTAATGATGGCGTGCTCCTGGCGCTGAAACGTCAGGAGCGTGCCTTGGGCAGGTAGAAAGGCGTTCTGAAGGTTAGAAAAGTCCAATGAAAGAGATGAGGGCAAGATATCAAAATCTCCCTTTTCCTGAGGTGACAAAAAGTGAGATTTTGAGGGGCTATTGTGGGGCCGGTTGTCCAAAAAGATGATATAGAAATCATAGGAAGTGGGCTTGTGGCCCAACGGCCCAGTCCGATGACATTCACTTATCGGAGGATGGTTAAAGAAAAGTATTTTGGGAGTAATATAAGACAAAGAGATGTAAGTCGTGTATAGTGGCCCAAACCGCGTCCGAGGATAAGATCCACCTCTGATACCAAGGTCCGAGGTGGATGTAACTATTTTAGTATTCAAGGTACTCCACAAAGTTGCATATGAACTAAAAAGTGAATATAGAACAAAGGAGGAACCGGAAAAGGTAGCAAATATCTTCTAAAACTGCTACCTCCACATTAAATGCTTCTCAGCTAACTCTTTGGCCGCATTAATGTGGAGGTGATACCTGAACAGTAGCCAAGCAGCCTTATGGCCACTGAGCGAAGGTTCTAGGAAGTGCTGGATGGGACAGAAAGAAGTTCCTAGAGTAGAACCTACACGTGTACGGTGAAAATGGGGTGAGGAAGACAGAATATAACAGGAAAGTAGGTGACATTAGAGAAGACTTTTAGAAGAAAAGAGAAAAACACGAAAGAATCCATAAAGATATCCCCTGAAACCTAGCCGAGGAGAGTTGATATCATTTAACTAGTTTGAAGCTTCCTTTGCTGCACAATAATCATGTCTTTTTCTATCAATTGGAATTAGCTCTTACACCCGCTCTCTAGAAATTTTATTGTTTGGGCTTGTTGGGCTAAAAACCCATACCTCTTTTGGGTCCAATCCAATTTGAGTCTTTACAGGTGTTTTCTTCTTGGGCCCACCAAAAAGTTTTTTCTCCAAAATAGAGAGAAATCTGAAAGGAGAAAATAAGGCAACTTAATAAACAAAAATGTCCTTATACACTTGCATATGGGTTTTGTCTGAACATTGCCCTTCTTAAGTTTTTTTTTTTTCCTAGAAGTTGCCTCCTTCTGTTCTTCTTCTTCTTCTTCTTGTTCTTCCCTCGTTGCCTCTTCTTTCCTTTTTCTTTTTTCTTTTTTCTTTTTTATTTTGATTTAAGTGTACGTTGCTCTTTTTTTTTTTTCTTTTGTTTCTTTTGTGTTTTTTTTGGTCACATTTTTTTGTTTTAATTGGGCATCATTTTTAATAAGGGTACATGAGTAAATTTATACAAACTTATTTTTTTTCCATTCCTCCATTTTTTCACTTCCAACTAAACGAAAATGAGGAAAATTAAAATATTTTCTATCATCTAATTTTTCTATCCTCCCACCATTTTCTATCCTTCTACTTTTTCACCCCTCAAATCAAACAGACCCTTAGGATTATCCCTTGTTCACTTGTCCACAATCACTTACCATTTTAAAAAAAGAGAATTAAACTTTATGTTGATTTTTAATTAATTATTCAAGTACCAATCAAACATAACTAAGGTTAGACCCTTTTGTAATTGTACTCTAGTTATGTAATATATTATAAACCCAGTTTAAAATACTAATATTACTATTTTCGTGTGTGTTCTAATAAGTATTACTATTTACTAAAAAAAAAAAAAGGGATGTTTATCCCACAGTGATTGTGTGTGTCTAGCGTCCGCTATTTATAACCCCAGTATACAACTACAAAGGTTAGACCCTTTTTAGTTGTATTTTGATTATGTAATATATTATAAACCCGGTTTAAAACACTAATATTACTATTTTCGTGTGTGTTCTAATAAGTATTACTATTTACTAAAAAAAAAAGGATGTTTATCCCATATTGTCTGTGTGTGTCTAGTGTTTGTTGTTTATAATCCCAATCTACAATTATAAAGATTAGGCTCTTTTGTAGTTTTACCCTGGTTAAGTAATCTATTATAAACCTGGTTTAAAACACTAATATCGCTATTTTTGTGTGTGTTCTAATAAGTATTACTGTTTACTCAAAAAAAAAAAAAGTTTAATCCCACGCATGCTTATTGTAGTACCATCCTTGATCAAAACCTTAATTTTAATTCAGGAAAAACTATTATTCTAGACCTATTATTGATGATGCAAGAAAATCGTCAGTGATTTGATGGCTCCTAATCACACTGATGGGTACCTGAAGAGCAAGAAAATAAGAATCAAATAGAAGGCATCGGTGGGGTACCAGCCAAAGACCCTACGAATGTTAAGTCAATGAATGAGAAATCTCTAAGAAGAGAGAGTTAGGAATTTTCTGCATATTTGGGAAAGGAGAAGAACTGTTGCTTATATGATGGTTGGGGGAGGGGGGGGGGGGGGGGAGCCCTAGATCCCGTGAATACTGGGATTTTCCTTATAGGGAGTAGCTAGAGTTTAATGCCATCGAGATCTTGGGGATACTCTTCATTCTAGGAAGGCGAAAGTCGTGGGGTAGGATTTTTGTACGTGATGCGCAAGATATTTTCATATGTGAATGTGAGTAGACCATGTATTGTCACATAGGATTTGTCAGTACGCTACTCTGTCTGAAGCAATCGTTTGTTGGTATGTTGGGGAGATACTCTTGTCAGCTTTGTCTGGATCTGTCGGTGTAGTCAACGACTCCCAAAGAAGCCGACGGTGCCAAACAAAGGCAAAAAAGAAAATGGATTCTTTATCCTAAATTCAGATTCAGAAAATGAATACTCATTTTCAAAAATGACAACGAAATACAATATATTTTTTAGAACCAAGCAGGGCCCAAGTCTCTATAAAAATATGCATATGGACATGGCCGAATGGCAAGGCCATACAATTTCTTTTTTCAACTTTCTAATATTTTATTGTTTTGATGCTCGACACTTCTTTTACTTATTTTAATTAGAGTAATGATTATTATATAATGGTTACCGCACACTACTATACATAAATTGATTGAAATCATGTTTTAAAAACACCGTTTCACAATTTCATAATTATAATTGAAATCGTGTTTTTGAGTGTGTAGGTGAGTGATTATTGGGAGGAAGAAAAATAAAAGAAAGAAAATTGAAGAGAAGACATCATTTATGCTTGTTAGTGGTTCCGGGTATTTTCCACTTGGTCCCACCAAAAAATAATTTCTTCAGTTTGGAGAGAAATCACGAGAAAAAAGTAATTGTGCAACCCAAATGAGAATTTCTCCCTTGCTTCTTCTCTCAGCCGTTTGCTTCTAACGCCAAAAAAAAAAAAAAAAAAAAAAAAAAAAAAAAAAAAAAAACTTGCTTCAGCTACAGATTTGTCTAATTCCTTTCTTCTCTCAACAATAACTTCTTCTCACCCTTTATTCAACATAGAAAATAATTAAAAAGACAAAAATGATTCAAGTATCATTGGCCGGTGTTGAAAATAGAAATACATGGGACTTCTTGAACATCTGAGATTAGAAAATCTAGCATTTAGTTGACATGCAACAGTCCAAGGTAAGAATTGTGAAAGTCAAGGGAGGAGGGAAGTGACGGAAAACAAAAAAAGAAGAGGAAGATTCAATAGGGAGAGGAATTAGTGAGAGATGATTTAATGAGACAATATCGGATTAGGGAGAGAGAATAATGAAAATAATATGGGTGATAGAGAGACTGAAGAGACCTTTTTTTTTTTTTTTTTTTTTTAATTGTATATTTTTTCTAGACAAAATTTAAATATAGTACTTTATATCCTTTTACTTAAGTTCCCATTAAAAGAAAGCCATGTGTTACTTAACATCTCTTTCATTTACATGGTTGATTTGGGCTCTACTTTACCAAAAAAAAAAAAAAAAAAGAAAAAAGAAAAAAAAGAAAGAAAGAGATTTTGGCTCTAAGTCTGATTTGGATGTTTAGCGATTGCGTTTTAGAAGTGTAGGATTTGGAAGTTCTTCATAAATTTCTGCCATTTTTGAAGTGAAAGAAACTTCTTTTCTTATTGAAGTTTGAACTCACAAAGTCCTGAGCTCTATGCATGCCTGATTTGGATGATGGAGTTGCAGAGCCTATTTTTCATTATCTCTATTTTGTAGCAAATGAAAGGGATGAGTTTTCTTCCGGGAGATTAAAATATGTTTTATCTAAGTTAATGTCATTTAGATATTTCATTAAGTAGACACATTGCATAATTTTAAGAGGGAAATTTAAGAAACATGACATTAGATATTAGGTATTGTATCTAAAATTTTGCCAAAAGTCTATATTTTTAATGAGCCCCAAATAGGTGGGTTTTTTTTTTTTATTATTATTATTAATTATTTTGTTTTATAATTTTTTAAAGATGCCTAATAATTTTTTTATAAAGAAAATGAGATCATGAATATAAAGCATTTTTCTTTTTTAAATAATTGTATTTATAAAGACATTACATTTTTTATTTTATGTAATAAGAGCATAACAATAAATTTGAATAAATTACATTTTTTATCGTTTCACTTTTTTCCTCAACCAAATAAAGGATTTTTCTAACTCTCTACTTTTCTATCCTTCCAACCAAACACACATGAGAGAAAATTAATATTTTCTATCCTCCCATAATTTTTTATCCTCTCATTTTCCATTCTACAGCCAAACAATGTCTTAGCCTTTTAATTAATCAACTAATCTCTTCACACCCATCCAGGGTGGTATTACATGTATCCACCATCTCACAAAGAGATGGATACATGATAGATTTTCCCTGCTCATCCACTTCCATAGACTATAGTAATTGCAATTTATAATGCATATATACCAACATATGGTTCAATAAATTAGGGTACATTATATATATATATATATATATTTATATATGGTTGAGTTCAAGTTACAACTAGTGTAACTTTAAGTACTGTTACACCACTCAATATTTTTTAATAGGATGCCAATTTTGACAAATCCATTGTTGAATTATATTATCTTCTTATATTCTCCATGCTTTCAAAATTACAAGGTGATCGAATATCAATAGTCATGTCATCAATCAATTGTTTAAATTCAAGTTTTTGTAATTTAAAATAACACATAAAAAATGAGTTTATAGATGAAATGGTAAATAACATCTGATTAGCATAAAAATTGACACGCATGTTAAGAACATATAGAACATGTAATCCAACGATAAGATTTCTAAAATACGAATTTAATAATAAGTTATTAGATGATGTAACATTACTTAAAGTTACAATAAATATAACTTAAACTCAATTCATATATATATATATATATATATATATTTATATAGTAAAAATTTAGAATACGTGTAAAATATGCCCTGGTTATCGATAACCAGGGCATTTTTTTATACGTATTGTAGATTATTACTTATTTTATTATAGTTTTTGAAAAACGTGTTTTGTTACTTTTCCAACCTCTCTAGAACACTATGCTACCAACTTGTTGTATGCAGTGTTTCTATCTTCCCATAAAAAAATAATTTAAAAAAAAAACCATAGTGTATACGGTGAACAATTATGGATATGATAATGTATGAAATTTTGGGTGAACATGTATACATAATAAATCGAACAAATATCAAGGCTATCATAATAGGCATGATTTTGGGTGCATATGACACTTTAGCCACTGCAATTGAGTGGACTGTTTCCTACCTCTTGAGGCATCCACAAGTAATGAAACGTGTACAAGAAGAGCTAGAAGGTGTAGTTGAATGAAAAAAAATGGTGGAGGAGATAGATATAGAAACTTTAACATACTTGGATGTGGTGGTGAGGAAAGCTTAAGACTACATCTTGTTGCACCATTACTAGTCCCACATGAATATATGGAGGACAATGAGATCAATGGATATTATGTATCCAAGAAATCAAGACTAATAGTAAATTTTTGGGCTATTGGACAAGATTCTAATGCATGGTCAAATAATGTGGAAGAATTTTACCTTGAAAGGCTTATGAATAATAATATATACTTTAATTAGGGGACATGATTTCCAACTTATCCCATTTGGGTCTGGTCGTAGAGGGTGCCCTGGAATAAATTAGGCCTTATCACTGTTAAATATGTTCTAGCTTAATTATTGCATTACTTTCACTGGGTGCTCCCCCTTGACATATTGCCTAATGACTTAGACATGAGTGATGGCTAGTAATGTGGAAAACCAAGCACTTGTCTACCATGCCAACTTATCGCCTACTTGGTTAAATCTGTAAGAGAATTACGAAATAACTTTTAGGAAAATTTTACTTATTTAGTTTTGGTTTGCTCTTCTTGTTAATTGTAATATGTCCTCTCTCTCTCTGTACTTTAAAATTTAGATAGTTTATGCGGAAAGAAAAAAGGATGTGTAGTATTTTGTGTTTAATGAAGTATACAATAGAACGTTAAGAGTAAGCCATAGGATTCTTCCCGCTTTTTGATTCTTGTCACAATAGTGTTGCTCCAAAATGGTATGAAGAGAGCTATTAGTATTACTAGTCGCTAACACGTGCGATGCACGGGAAAGCTACCAATTTGTTTAAGTAAAAATAAATAAAAATTAAGATGAATCTCAGAATGATGTGACATTAGCTATTGGAATTCAACATCGATTCTATAGTAGCACATTCTTAGTAAGTGGAAGTTTTACTGGGTGAGCAAGTTTATATTTCAATTTTTTTTTATTTCATGTATTCCACTAAATATTCAATGTATTCATTATATTTAAAAAAGCATTGAAGTAAAGTTGCTAAAAAAAGTTGTATCCTCAAATAACTAAATATAAGAGTTGAATTCCTCTCTGTTTCAATTTAAAACCAAATTGTGCATAAAAGCAAAAAAATTTCCTTTGTTCCAATACGTCTTTAGTACCAAAATCACAAATTCATTAAAACCAAATTGTGCATAGAAAATCTTAGAGATTGAAAGACAACTTTAAAATGTTTTTTGTATCTTCTTCCTTTGTTGCTTTGTAGTAGTCCCTGAATATGCCCTTTTGTTTTCTTTGAGTACAGATGTTGGTGTGAGTTGCACATTGCTTTGAACATCAAGTTTTTGAAATTTGGTAGAATCACCATCTTCTTCAATTGATAAGTTGTTGCTACATTCATTTGAAGTATCACTGATGTAAGCCTGAAAATAGAACAGGTTGAGGAATGTATTACAACATATACATCTTAAATATCATATTTGTAATTTTGCTAAATTAAATAATACTTACTTCTGTCATTTTATCAAGCTGAATTGTTTTGTCCGTTTCTTCAAAAGAGTCAAAAAGTTTCTTGACGGTGTAGAATTCCCATCCATAGTTGAGATTATAGTCATTTAGTTGTATTTGGAAAACAAATTGTTTTCCTTTCAGATTTTCTATTTGCATAGGAAGGATGACTTCATCTGGCTCCTAATAAAAGTAACATTTTTCAAATTGTACACTCAAGTAAAGTTTAGTAAATATTAAATACTAATTTTATCTTCTACATTCTCACCTCTAAAGATTTGTTCAAAAGGTCTTTGGCTGATATGTTGAGTAATTTTTCTGCTTCTGAATCAAATAAAATGAATGTGGCCTTTCCAGAGCTATCTTCAACCTTTAATTGAATTCTATACCTGATAAAAGATATGACATATATAATGTTAATATCATATTAATTGTTGTGTATTTTAATATAAAAAGTAAACATTTTAATTTTGTGTACCTTGGGATTGGGAAGCACACTTTTTTGTTGCAATTGTCACACCATAAAAATTTATCTCTTGACTTCACCTTTTTACGACATACTTCGCAAGAGATAAAGTACCAACCAAAATTATCTATGTCAATGTTTATAATCTTTCCTTGACAGGTAAAGATAGTTTCCTAGAAATTGAATTTAATATCAATTAATTTATAATTTTATAGTTAAATTTTATAAAAGCAATGGTATAGTACAAAAAGCAATGTTAAGGACACAATGTTATTGTTAAAGGTATATATTTTTCTTACCTCATTATCAGAGTCCCACATAATTTTTTTTATTTCAGTTATGCTTCTTTTGTTGATGTTCATCTCTTCTTGAATTGTTAATTGTGGTTTGAATTGCTTTGGCATTTGTACTATTGTTTGGTTATTTTCCACAAGCCTATAATATTACATAAGATATTAGACATAGTATTGTTGAGACTGTAAATATATTAAAAATGTGAATCCAAAACAAAGCACTTACTGATCTTTGAATTCAGTAGTCTCAGGAATGTCCAAATCAATATAAACTCTTGTTCCACTTGTTGACGATAAGTTATACTCTCCTGCAATGCATGAGATCACTGTTTTAAAAACCGGATCGGACCGGCCGGTCCGATCGGTTCAACCGGAAACCGGGAGCCAAACCGGTCCGGTTAAAGGCCTCAAAACCGGTCAATAACCGGTCAACAACCGGAAAACCGGCCAAAAACCGGTCAAAAACCGGGGTTGAACCGAAAATTGGAAAAAAAACGGTTTGATGTCTGGTTCGGTTTTTAAAACCATGCATGAGATTCATTAGAAAAAAAAAAGTACATTGAAGTTTCAATGGAATCATTACTATAATAGAGAGAGGTCTAGATTAGCGGGCATAGTGTCTTGTAGACATGAACAATACAAAGGTAAATAATCCAACTTTGCTGTGGCAGATATAGATGCTAAAGATAATGACATTTGAGTAAATGTTTGTCACATTTTGAAAACTGAATGACGCCAAAAACCATGCTCTTGAAACAGATTAAAATAGAAAAACCTCTCAAAAAAGAAAGATGTAAAGGGAGAGAATGAATCCCCCAACACTAAGTGATGAATATATTCCCCAATAGGATTATGTTATAGGCCCCATACCAGCTCCCACTCCAAAATTTTCAAATACACAAATAAGCCATAGGATTCTTCCCGCTTTTTGATTCTTGTCACAATAGCGTTGCTCCAAAATGGTATGAAGAGAGCTATTAGTATTATTAGACAAATCTTTGAGCGATAATGCTGTTTCAGTGGGAAATATATGTCTTAATTCAATGACTTCCATCTTAGAGTGGAGTCGCTGGTAGTGTGGTCCCCGTAGAGTTTTTGGGGGGTTTTAAATCAAATTTGGTTAAAAAATCAAATAAATAAACAAATAAAATAATGATGTGGAAATTGTGAAATATTCAAAACTTATGTGGCAACCTTTCATGAAATCAACAAAAAATCAGATGTTTCGATTTTATAATATAATAGATATGTGTCAAAATTAATTTTTTGTGATTTGTGACAAGTCAAAATTTATACTATTTCTAGCATTAGCTTTTATTTTTTAAATATTTTATAAAAATATAATTTTTATTAGTTAATATTTTGAATTTAATTAATATATCTTTATTTTTTAAAATTTGGGAATTGGGAGCTTGGACCTTAGGAAATTGCCTAAAACTTAGTTAATGGTTAGGCTAGCTCTAAACATACAAATGTGGATTTTATAGTACATATAGATGAGTGTCAAAATGAATTTTTTGTGATTTGTGACATGTCAAAATTTATAGTGTTTCTAGCATTAGCTTTCATTTAAAAAAAAAATTTTTATTAGTTAATATTTTGAATTTAATTAATATATCTTTATTTTTTAAAATTTGGGAATCAGGAGCTTGGACCTTAGGCGATTGCCTAAAACTCGGTTAATGGTTGGGCCAGCTTGGGATATACAAATGTGACTTTTTATATTTTAGATTATTTGTTTCTTTTTTTTTTCTTTTTTTTTTTGTTTTTTTGTTTTTTGTTTTTTTGTTTTTTTAGAAACAAGCACATACATAGGGGAGAGGAAACCAAGTTTTAATACAATGACACACCATAAAACTCTATTCAAAAGCCATGAAAATTGGGACATGTAATGCGATCTTTTGCATTTTAAGTTTTTTTTTTTTATAAGTGATAGCTATCCTAGAGGGAGAGGAGAGATTTCAGATTTGGCTTAAACGGTGGCAGAGTTTGGAAATTTTTCCCGCGTGGGGGTGGGGGTGGGGGTGGGGGGGGGGGGGGGGGGGAACTAAAAATAACCAAATTCTCAAGTAAGAAGAAAAAAATTTATGATGCAAAACAAGTACTTTATTTTGTAAATTAAAACCTTAATGTAGTTCAACAATCACTTAAAAACTCATTCCTTAATCTTGTATTTTATTTTTATATGGCCTAGTTTTGAGATGACTCGATAGATTTCATTGAATTGATTAAAATAATGCTCTCGTATTGGTGGTCTTTCTAGAATCTCATCCTAAGGAAGCAATATTTATTTGTTGAAGTTCACATCTTTGAGCCTTTTTAGGGGGTTCAACATTTAGAAAAAAAATATTGAGTAGTAGTTTTTGAGTTGTGAATATTTTTTTCTCTTAAAATATACATTAATTACAAATCATGTTTGTACATAATTATCCAAATGTGTAAAACTATGTAAAACAATTTTTGTGTAACAAGTTAAACCCATACATCTTATTATATATTAGGACAAATTACAACTTACCCAGCTGTAGTTAGGCTGAAATTTAAGTTGCATACCTGTTGTTCGAAATTTGACATTTTACTTACCTGAAGTTAGCTTAGTTACGCTTTGTTTGTTTAGGCAAAAATATTTTCAAGAAAATGAGTCATTTTCTAAAAAGTATTTTCCGTAAAACTATTTAATTTTTCTATGTTTGGTAATTACCTTAAATGAGTTGTAAAACAATATTCTAACTTCCCTTGTTTAACTTGCTGTGAGATAGAGTTGTTAAAAAAAAAAATTAATGGAAAACAATCTCTAAAAATAAGCCATACTTTTTCTTTTGACTAAAGATAGTTTTCCTTTAACTTATTATTATTATTTTTATACTACCAAACATTGGAAAACACGGAAAATTATCTTTACAGAAAGTTTTCTATCAAAACAAACAAAGCATTAGAGTTTCGTAACTCATATCTGTTAAAAACAAGGTTAAATATGTAATTTTGCTCTACTTTTATGTCTCGCTTTTCCAAAAACACAAAAAACATAAAAATACAATATTAAATAAGATAAAAAAGAATCCAGCGGAACATTGGCATTATGAGATTTCAAACCACAGGTAGACAACTTAAATTTTAATCAAACCTTAAGTGGATAAAGTGTCAAATTTCAAATTACAATTAGACAACTTAAAACTATCATCAAATACATAAATATCTATTCACTTAGGAAGTGTTGTACAACACTAAAAAGTAACTTGGTTTTTGACCGCACATTGTAGTATTTTTTTGGGTAAATTACAAAGTTAGTCCCTATCTTTTACATTATATTTCAATTTGGTCCTCATCCTTTTAATTGTGTCAATTTGATCCCAAACCTTTTAGTGTTGCATCAATTTAGTCTCTATCGTTATCTATTGGATGGAAAAAACTGATATGTCAAATGGAATTATAAAAAATTATTTTTCATACTACCTCATCTGCTAACTATACTACCACGTCGATTCAAGAAATAGAAACTAAATTAAAATATGAACATGTGAGATAAGTTTGGGGAAACTAAGGCCCAATTTGGTAGAGTATCTTAGCAACATATTTTCAGTTTTTAAACAACATTACACGTATTTTCACACACTTTTTCACCCATACGTCTTTAAAAAAAATACAAACAACATTACTCAAACTTCTCTACTAAATGAGCCCTAACAAATTCTAAAATCCTTAAAATCAATACTCCATCTCTTCTTCCTCATCTCCATCCCTAAAATCCCTGAAGTTGCAGACAGGGAAGCTACTTTGCTTACTTGTTTGGAGTCGATCTTGTTCACTCCTCAATTTCTCATAGATTATGTTGTTTGGTTGGGCGAAATAAAACCATTATCCTATTATAAGCTAAGAAGCACGGGTGCATTTTAGGATTCGGGTGAGGGTGTGAGACTCAACAATTTTTGAAAAAATAGGGTGTGGGTGCAGCAATTAAAAAATTACTAAAAATATTTTTATTTATATTTTCTATATATTTTTTGAATGTTCAAAATGTGTATACAACACCCTTGAACGTTTTGACCCCAAAATACAAATTATCAATTCAAGCTTAATATCAAACAATTAATGTGCGGAACATGAACATAAGCTAAATACAGAATTGATAAATAGTCTAAGCCAATAATAATCACATCCACAGTAGAAAATAACAGGAAAAGATAAAGGAAAGAGAGATGCAAACACAAGGACAACACACGATGTGTTGTCGAAGAGGAAACGGAAGCTCTCGGCGTAAAACCTCTTCGCCGCCCTCCAAGCGGTCAATAATCCACTAGAAAATGTAGTTGGGATACATGAACAGCAATAGACCCTCCAAGCCTAATCTACCCGATGTACCTAAGCCTTCCAAACTTCTTGCTCCAACAAAGTTGCGCCGAATCTTTTTCTTTTCTAGCTTACCAGATTCTGCTATAGCCCATAGCATCAACTAATGTGAATTGGTTCCTTCCTAATTGCTTCCCAAAGTATCAAATAAACCTTCTCACAGATATGGGTATGGGAAGAAAATGATTTGGTCAAGAACCTCTCAAGTATGTATCAATGGAGAGGAATTTGAAAAGTCTCTTAGGTGAAAATTGTTGATGAATCAATCTTGTTTTTCTCTAGGGTTTCTCTCTTAAAATTCTCTCTAGAAACTCTCTACATTTCGTGGGTATAAGGGTCTATATATAGTGGTGTGTGTTTGGAATGCGAAGAGTCAATTTTTCCCAAACAGGGTGTTCTGGCGGCTTGGCCTCGCGATTGGTTTGAGTCATGAGTTCCAGCCGTGAGTTAACGGCCTGGCCAGCCTGAGACTTTTGTCCTGTAGTGCGACAGCTGGCGTGACCCTTCAACTCCCTTGCATGCTTCTCACGTGTGCTACAGTTGGCGGCTTGCCAGTCGCGAGTCCCAGCCGCAAGTCTCTGCATCCTTGCATAATCTTGGGCATTTCTTCACACTCTCTCACACACTACTTTTACATGAATCCCACCTAAATACAGGGTTACTAATTGCTAAAATACAATCAAATTTGGCACGGAATAAAGCCAACAAGGTGGTTGATTAAATTCAACCTTACATTTTTACTATTAAAATATTTTAAAAAAACACATTACTATGGCCTTGGTTCAGAAAACAAAAAAGAAAACACAATAAAATAATTAAAAACGCTGATTCAATCACAGATCAATGAAATTCAGCAAAAAAACAAAATTGGAAATCTCTAAATCATTATATATTATATATATGGTTTCGAAACATGGTTTGACTATTAATATTCTGTGGCATTAATATATTGGATGGACAGTTGTACATCTTTATGAGTTTCGTAAATCCAAAGGCTCAACCATATATTTATCTCGTATAAGACCATATGGCTCTACCAAAGGCCTATGACGTGCCTTACAGTTTTCCATTACTGCAATTTACACACAAAAACACCAACTCACCAAGCTTTGGCATTCTCCACCTTTAATAGTTAATACTGTTTCCCATTCTCACCCGCAATCCTTTACGTGTCCCACAGAACTACACAAAGAATCTCTCCCACATTCCCTTCACGTGTTCCGGCAAGATTCAAGACTGATTTCGGCCTTTTTCGACCATTTCGGTCAGTTTCGGCTGCCGGTTGAAACGACCCAATTCGGCTGATATGGCCTGATTCTGGCCAAATCGGCCCAGTTTGGCGCGAATTAAAGCCGAGTCGGCGCGAATCTGAGAAAAAAAAAAGCTTAGACGCGGCACCGATGCGCGAGCAGCTGCGTCGGATGCCGCACCCCACGTCAGGCCGTGTCAGACTTTGGTGCGACACCCTCCCAGCCGCGTCGGTGCTTCATAGATTATAAGGAAGGTAGATGTTTAGCATGGTGTACTACATCTACATCGATGAGATCACAGAGATTTTCCATGGCCAATTCCAAGATTTTTTTACAACTAAATATCAACTAAAAATTGAAAAGTAAATAAATTTAATCTGGGTTTTAGACCAATAAACTCAACCACTATTTTATTTTATTTTTTTTGAGATAGCCACTGAAATTTTAGATATAAATTTCAATGTAACCAACGAAACGACGACAACCAAAGAAAAGAGAGAAAGGAAAGGTTTCCAATCTTCCACCAACAAAATCAGATCTCTGACCCATTGCCAACGATTTTCAAGATTCAATGCTGCCGTCGTCGTGAGGAAGAATTTTGGTACCATCTATCTCTCAACACCGTGAGGAAGAGTTTTCTTGTGAGTTCATGTCTTCTAAGGAGTTGGACAACAAGTAATGGTGAAGAGAATGAGTTTGTTATTTTGTAGTTTAAACTACTCAATGCCAGTGCTTCTGAGATTGCTGATAAACTTGGCCATAACTCACTCAATCAGCGTCCCTAGGAAGCATTTGCTTTCCCTATACCCATTAAAACCCAGAACTCGGATGGGTATAAAACACCTTAAATTTCTTTATTTTTAGAGTTTTTATTTTTCCTTTTATTTTTAATTAATCTGGTCGTATATGGCATCATAGTTGGCATAAATATTAATATTTAAATATCATAGTTTGACATATAAGCTTTTTTCATCCAAGGGATAATGGTAGGGACCAAATTGACACAATACTGAAAAGGTTAGGGACCAAATTAACACAATTGAAAGGTTAGTGACTAAATTGAAATGTGGTGTAAAAAATAAGGACCAAATTTGTAATTTACCCTATTTTTTTTAAGAGAATTTTAAGTTTTGTTATCTACTCCTGATGCTATCTTTATCATCAAATTAAGATACCAATCAATTTTTAGTGTAGATAAAGATCGAACCCTAAAACTTTTATACAAGAATAAAAAAACTTTACCAATTAAGCTAAAGCGTTCACAGTCCACTGTAACTCACAAGTGAAAACAAATATCAGTTGTTCATTCTAATATAAATTTTTTTTTTTCTCATTTACTTTTCCTTTTTTCTCTTTTTTCTTTCACTCTCTGGTTCGTCTGCTCACCTCTTTCTCTCTTCTCTCTCCTATCTCTGGTGGGTTTGGAGGTGGTAGTTGATTTTGGGGGTTTTGGCTGTGGTGGAGATGGTGATTGATTTAGGGGTTGTGGTTGTGAGTTTTGTGACTTGCTTTTATTAAAAACAATATAGAGTGGCACAACAACGAGATACCCAAAGTGCGAGAGAAAGAGAAAAAGAGAGATACCAGTGGTTGCCGCCGGCATGGACTAGAGCAAGAGCTGGAATTGAGCAGACGACATATCAGACTCACTGAGTGGCAACTGGCGGCGCTATGGTCTATCTGGTACGCATATACTAATCATACAACACAGATTTGTTTTGTTCTTTTAGTTTTTCTTTTTTCTTCTTTGATTTAGAATTTATTAAAAGGAAAAATGGGGTTTTGTTAGTGTCCGGAAAGGCATGTGCTGAGCAATGGGCCAATGGAGTTTTTATTTTTGGGTTTTTTTGGTACCATTTTTTGTGTTTTTTTTTTTTTTTTGGTCACAAGTCACAACAGTAATTTGCATGTTGTTATGGGCGAGTAAAAAATAAATTAAAAATTATGTTGGGATTTTCTATTATTAGAATAGTAAAATATTTAAGGCTTCAATTCTAAAATTTGAAGGGCAGGTAGTCGGCGAGATTGTGTTGACAATATGATGGGATTTTTTGTTGAATTTGGCCACACAATTATTGTACCCATCCGAGAGTCAATGAAGTCGGTTTGGCCCAAAAAAAGGGTATGTTTTGGTATTGGTTACCGATATTATATTATTAAATTAATAAATATTTTATATAACCTATTAAGAATATTAAAAATTGTAATTAAGTCTGTACGGCAAAGAGGCTCCTTGGGCTAACCAAAGTGTCCAGGCCCATTGGGACTCTACTTTCCTCGCATGCTCGGAGAACGGCCCACTGACGTCGTCCACATGCGCGGGCTGTTCAAACCAATATCCTTTCCCGCGAATCCTCCCCGGTAAACCAACACCCGACCAAACTCACGATCGAGAATCACGGTCGCCGAGCATCCCAGAGTAAGAACCAATTTCAAGGCCACTCCCACCTAAACGCCCACTTACGACTAACAGCATTGGACCTCCAAACGCACTAGCGCCAGAGGCAATCATCACTGTTCCACTAACATCTAGCTATAAATACGATGGGCTGGGGAAGGAAAAAGGTTGTTGTTGAAAAATTGGAGAGCAGAGAGAGAGAAGAGAAAACTAACACAAAGGGATAGAACAGTTTTCGATCAGTCTAAGCACAAGAACGACCCAGTGTAGGAAATCCAAGCCCACCGTATAAATAGATTGTGAGCCCAAGCGAGTCACAGCCCAATAGCCTTGTTTTAGGCGCGCACAATTGGCGCCATCTGTGGGAATCTCCTACAGTGCTGTGGTTCTACTGAGACTTGCACTCAACGAAATGGCCGGAAGACGTTCTGGGAGTGCTGCCGACAGCGGCTCAGTGGGGTCTTCGCGAGGATCTACTTGGCGAGAAAGGAGGTAAAAGAGACACGAAGATAGAGATCACCAAACGGAGGAAGAGCTGTCCGGCCTCGGAGAAGGATCGTACCAAACACAGCGAACCAAATCCATCGCCTCAGGGTGCAGGCAGTTGAACGAGAGGGACGAAGAGATCGAACGGTTGCGTAGGCTGGTGAGGGGCCTGGAGTTGGAGGTAGGAAACAGGCGCCGTAGAAGAAACGAAGACGACCGAGAGGTATCTGATGCGAAGAGACAGTATCGTCAAACGGGGTCCAGTCAGTCCGGGTACCTACACCGGCCGGAACGCTCGCGCTCTCGGGAGTACCAGCGGCGAAGGGAACGCCCGCCGATGCCGAGACCATTCGCAATCACGGGAGGACACGGACCGAGGCTCGGACTCACCAGAAGAGCCACGGCCCCGTAACGCGGCCATGGATGTGATGAGCCGCGCTCTGCGCAGAGCTGCCCGATCACCCTTCTCGGCGGATATCGAGCGCGCCCCAATGCCGGATAGATTCATACGCCCTCCATTCAATTCTTACGATGAAAAGACTGACCCGGTAGAACACGTTAGTCACTACATCCAGATGTTGTCTCTGCACACCCATAATGACGCGCTGATGTGCAAGGTTTTCCCATCGAGCCTCGGGCCCACCGCCCTGAGATGGTTCAATGGGTTGCGGAAGGGCTCGGTTCATGATTTTGCCGAGCTAATACAGGAGTTCAGACTCCGATTCGTGACATGCAGCCGAGTGCCTCAGCCGGTGGATGCGTTACTGTCCATGAAAATGAGGGCAGGGGAAACCCTCCGTAGTTACGCTGGCTGTTACTGGGAACTCTACAACGAGATTGGTGGGGGGAACGAGAAGATCGCCGCAAGCACCTTCAGAATAGGGTTACCCGAGGATTCCGGACTGCGGGAATCATTGACAAAGAAGCCCCCCGAGGACATGAGACAGCTGATGAGGCGTATCGAAGAGTACAAGCGGCTGGAGGACGATCAGCTACAAAGCAAGGGAAAAGCGCCGGTAACGAACCGCCCTCGGTAGAGCGGCTTTCAACCAAGGGCACGGGGGGACCTGAGGATCCAAGAACCCAGAGCATAGGCAGGGGAAGTCAACCTAGCATTTAAGGAGCCGGTGCACAGGATCATAGACAAGATTAAACACGAGCCGTACTTCCGGTGGTCGAACAGAATGAGTGGTGACCCAGCTAGGAGGAACTAGAACTTGTATTGCACCTACCACAAGGATAAGGGTCACACTACCGAACAGTGCCGAGTGTTGAAGGACCACTTCGCCTAACTGGCCAAGGCCGGGCATTTGAAAGAAGTTGTAGTAAACGCGGGAAAAGCAGATGCCCAGCAAGGTGCCCAGCAAAGGGGCAACCAACTCCCGCCCCCGCTGGGGATAATTGAGGTCATCCATGCCACTCCGAGAGGTTTTTTCGGAGAACAGAGGAACAAGGTGCTGGCTGTGACGCCGGCGGGGAGTGGTTTAGACGAACAGCCATTCGGTAAAAGGTTAAAGGTCGCCCAGGAGCCTATCGCTTTCGGGGACGGCGATTTGCAAGGAATGATCCAGCCGCACGACGATGCACTAGTAGTTACCGCCCGAATAGGAGGTTTCCTGGTGAAAAGAGTAATGATAGACCAGGGGAGCAGGGCAGATGTGATGTACCCCGATCTATTCAGGGGGCTCGGATTAAAGAATGAGGATATTTCACAATACACTACGCCCCTAGTCGGCTTCGACGGCGAGCAAGTAATTCCGGAGGGGCGGATCACCCTGCCCGTGAGCATGGAGGGCAAGGAGGGTGGCAGTGACTTTCATAATAGTTGCTTCGTTTTCCCCATATACTACGATACTGGGAAGGCCGTGGATCCATGCGATAGAGGCGGTCCCTTCCACTTTGCACGTCAAAGTTAAATTTCCAACCGAGAACGGCATAACCGTAGTGCGAGGGAGCCAGCAGATGGCTAGACAGTGCCTAGTCGCCGCAGTTAATTGGAAAGAAGGGAAGGCTGACCAAAGGGGTTTTACCGAGCATAAGGGCACACCGCTGGGGCCCCCCTTATAGCAATTACAGATTTCTACAAAAGGGAAGGGGGGCGGGGCTGCCGAGGAAGTGGTAAGAGTGAAGATACTACCAGATGAGGGCAGGTACTTCCAAATAGGGGGAGGTCTAAGCAATCAGGATAAAGTAGAAATGTTGTTATTCCTTGTACAGAATGTAGACGTGTTTGCTTGGAACCCATATGAAGTGCCCGAGGTGGACCCTGACTTCATCGTCCATAGACTTAACATGGACTCCTCTTTTCCTCCGAAGAAACAAAGGCCAAGAAGGTCAGCACGGGAGCATGCAGAAGCAGTAAAGGAAGAAGTACAACGACTGAAGGAGGCCGGGGCAATAAGGGAAATCTATTTCCCGGAATGGTTAGCAAACACCGTCATGGTGAAAAAGAAGAACGGTAAATGGAGGGTCTACGTAGACTTCACCGACCTGAATAGAGCATGTCTAAAGGACCCGTTTCCCATGCCGAGGATTGATCAATTGGTGGACGGCACCTTCGGTCACCCAAGAATGAGCTTCCTGGACGCCTTTCAATGATATCACCAAATAGCCCTGGCCCCCGAGGATAGGGAAAAGACGGCGTTTATCTCCCCCAAGGCCAACTATCATTATACGGTGATGCCTTTTGGGTTGAAAAACGCTGGCGCCACCTATCAGCGTATGATGACGAGGATGTTCCAGGATAAAATAGGGAGAACGGTTGAAGTGTACATCGACGACATGGTAGTAAAGAGCAAACAGGAGAAGCAGCACATTGAAGACCTCCAGGGAGTGGTTGAGATCCTTCGACACCATAGGTTGCGCCTGAATGCCGAGAAGTACGCCTTCGGTGTGGGGTCCGGCAAATTCCTGGGATATTTGATCACTAACTGGGGGATAGAAGTAAACTCGGACCAGATAGAGGCCGTACAGCAACTGAAACCACCGAGCAACCCCAAAGAGGTACAAGTACTGACCGGGATGCTAACCGCCCTGAACTGGTTCATTTTCAAATTCGCCGATCGCTGCCGACCATTCTACCAGCTCCTGAAGAAATGGAAAAGGTTTCGTTAGGACGAGAATTGCGATAGGGCTTTCCAGGATTTGAAGGAATACCTGACACGAGCACCCATGTTGACGGCCCCCGAGCCCGGGGAGGACTTGTTTATGTACCTATCCGTGTCCGACCACGTCGTAAGCGCCGTGTTACTCAGGGATACAGGAGTACAGCAACCCATGTATTACATCAGTAAGACCCTGGTTGATGCCTAGACGAGATACTTGCCCTTGGAGAAGCTTGTACTGGCTCTAATACATGCCACGAGGAGATTACCGCATTATTTTCAGGCGCATACAGTCTACGTTTTGACCGAGTATCCCCTGTAGGCGTTGTTAAGAAGGTCAGACTTCACAGGAAGGATAGCCAAGTGGGGAACCAGGTTGGGCTCGTTTGACATTCGGTACAAGTCACAAAGTTCAATAAAGGGGCAGATCCTGGCCGATTTTGTTGTCGAGTTCTCTCCCAGGTGTGGCAGCGAGGTGATCTGTCACGTGGAGAGCCGCCCGTGGAGAGTGCTTGTGGACGGGGCCTCTAGCTCCATGGGAGCCGACGCCGGAGTCGTCATCATCACCCCTGAGGGCATAAGACTGGAACACTCTTTCAGGCTGGGTTTCCGGGCCTCCAACAACAAGGCCGAATATGAAGCCTTACTCGCCGGACTGAAGGTTGTGTTGGAATTGGGAGCCCGAGACGTGGAGGCATACACGGATTCTCGCCTAGTGGCTAATCAAATCCAGGGGACCTTCGAAGCTCGAGACCCCCGGATGAGGGCATACCTGCCAACGACCAAGGGGATCATGGAAAAATTTTGCACGGTGAAAGTGTACCAGATCAGCCGGACGCAGAACAGACATGCAAACTCCTTGGCCACATTAGCATCGTCAACAACGGAGGGGATTCCCCGGATGATCAGGGTAGAATTGATACCTCAACCAAGCATCACTGTCACGAACGGCGAGGGCACTGATGGGGCAAATGTCGCTGTAGTTACAACGTCTAGGCCGAGTTGGATGGACCCGATCATTGACTTTCTTGCCGAGGATAAACTCCCGAGCGACACTCAAGAAGCCAACAGGGTGCGTCGAATTGCGCCACGATACTGGTTGTCGACCGACCGCCGACTCTACCGCAGATCTTTTGGTGGCCCATACCTGTCATGTCTGCACCCCGAAAAGGTAGGTGAGCTCCTTGCCGAACTTCATGATGGGGTGTGTGGAGGCCACGAGGGGGGGCGTTCATTGGCACACCGCGCGATGACCCAGGGGTTTTAGTGGCCCCGAATGCAGAAGGACGCCGTCGAGTATGTTCGAAAGTGCGAGTGGTGCTAGAAACATGCCCCATTGATCCATTCACCAGCAGGCTGCCTCAACCCAATCAGTGCTCCCTGGCCCTTTGCGCAGTGGGGGCTAGACATCCTCGGCCCATTTCCCCGAGCAACGGGCAACCGCAGGTTTGTTTTGGTGGCCGTAGACTACTTCACCAAATGGGCGGAAGCCAAGGCGTTGGCCAACATTCGAGACGTGGACGTCAAGAAGTTCCTATGCAGGAACATAATTACGAGGTTCGGGGTGCTAGAGTCACTGGTTTCAGACAACGGACTGCAATTTGATAGCAAGTCCTTTTGTGCGTTTTGTAGCAACCTCGGCATCAAAAACAGATATTCCACCCTGGCATACCCTCAGGGCAACGGTCAAGCGGAGGCTACTAACAAGACGATCTTGAGCGGGCTGAAGAAGAGGCTGGACGGTGCCAAGGGCCGTTGGGCTTACGAATTGCCCGGAGTTCTTTGGGCATACCGAACCACCCCAAGGAGGTCCACGGGGGAAACCCCATTCTCTTTGGCATACGGGGCGGAGGCCGTAATACCAACAGAGATAGATCTTTGCAGCGCACGGGTCGCCGGGTTCAACCCTGCTGGAAACAATGAGATGATGGTAGAAAGCCTGGATCGGTTGGAAGAGTGCCGAGAGTTAGCTACTATACGGCTGGAGGAATATCAGCAGAAACTCGCACGGCGATATAACCAACGTGTGAAGGTAAGGGAGTTCAGAGCTGGGGACTTGGTACTAAGGAAAGCACTGGGGAATGCGAGAGACACGAATGCTGGAAAGTTGGCTCAAACCTGGGAAGGACCCTACAGGATTACCGCCGTAGCTGGCGCGGGGCATACTACCTAGAAGACCTGAACGAGGGGCCGATACCTTGGCCATGGAATGTACACAACCTTAAAAAGTTTTATCACTGATCGCCTGTAATATTTTGGAAGTTGAAAGGAGCACCTAACAGGTGCATTAGTTGAGTAACGCACTCCGAGTATAATTGTGTTTAGCTTAATCCATTTTGTCGAGCAATTGAAAATTTATGCCTCATAAGGACAGAAGCCTGTCTCTCGGTTCGATCACTATCACCGAGCAGTTGGAAACCTAATATTTTACTAAGGACAGAAGCCTGTCTCTCGGTTCGATCGCTATCACCGAGCAAGTGAAAACCTACAATCTTTCGAAGCCTGTCTCTCGGTTCGATCACTATCACCAAGCAGGTGGAGACCTAATATTTTACTAAGGACAGAAGCCTGTCTCTCGGTTCGATCACTATCACCGAGCAGGTGAAAACCTACAATCTTTCGAAGCCTGTCTCTTGGTTCGATCACTATCACCGAGCAAGTTAGAACCTACATTTTTTCTAAGGACAGAAGCTTGTCTCTCGGTTCGATCGCTATCACCGAGCAGGTGAAAACCTACAATTTCACTAAGGACAAAAGCCTGTCTCTCGGTTCAATCACTATCACCGAGCAGGTTAGGACCTACAATTTTCTTAAGGACAGAAACCTGCCTCTCGGTTCGACCGACATCACCGAGCAGGCGACAAACCTACAATTTTCCTAAGGCCGGCTCTCGGTTTGGTTGATATCACCAAGTAGACTATAATCTAAACTTCTAAAGGCAACTCTGCGTCCCTATTCAATCAATGTCGCCAAACAGGAGGGACATACACTTTTCCTAAGTACAGTAACCTGTCGTTGGAGACACGGCAGCACGGGCCGCGGATTGGGCAGGTGAAACGCTAACATGTGAAAGTAAAATAAGAACGAAACAACATAATCTTGACCAAACCAATCCGAAATATCACAATGTTTTAAGTACTACAGCAATAAAGGATTAAAAACCGAGAAAATTAAATTGTCTCGTCACCACAGCCCGGTGACTTAGGCAAAACTAATAAAGAAAAAACAACGGAATTTCTAAAAAAACGATCAAATGAAAAAACGGCTCAGCAGGTTAACTTGATGGATCTTCGGTTCGAGAGTCACTGGTAACCTCCAGACCAGTTGGCTCGGCGTGGGCATCAATGGCCTCCACCAATTCCCGCATGCTGAAGGTCTCCTCTTCGTCGATGACATGGGGGGTGTTCTGTGCCGGCGCGGCAGGGGGCGGAAAGGGGATCTCGCTGGGGTTCCACAGGGGAGAATCCTCGAGAACTCCCGCGGCCCAGAGTGCAGCCTGCCATCCCTCCTCAAACCCAAGCCTGTGAGCTTGGCAAATGACTGGCTCCGCGGAGTTCTCGGTATCAGCAAACCCCTCGTTGTACCACTTGCCTTCGCAAGCGTCCAACGCGGCCTTCAAATCTGCCAACTCCTCCCCTAGGGCTGTCTTCAAGCTCTCTGCCTCAGCCAGCTTCAGCTGCGCGTCCCCCAGCTACTTTTCCAACCCGGCACTCTTTCCCTCGGCACGAGGCCTAGCTTCCTCGGCTGAAGCGGCCCTCTTCTCAACATCCTTTGCAGCCTTCAGCTTCTTCGCGGCAGTGACTTCGGCAACGTCCTTCAGAGCCTTCTCCCGACCAGCATCCTCAGCAAGTTCTTTCATCCTCCCGTCAACTATTTTGGACAACTGCGCGGCCTGAACAAGCGATAGTATAGAGAGTATGTGGCAGGACCCCTTGCAGAAGTAAGGGCAAAGAACAAATCAATGAAAGGACTAAGGGTCAGAGTTGTAGAAAGCCTTACCACTTGCCTTCGCAAGCGTCCAACGTGGCCTTCAAATCTACCAACTCCTCCCTTAGGGCTGTCTTCAAGCTCTCTGCCTCGGCCAGCTTCAGCTGCGCGTCCCCCAACTGCTTTTCTAACCCGGCACTCTTTCCCCCGGCACAAGGCCTAGCTTCCTCGGCTGAAGCGGCCCTCTTCTCGGCATCCTCTGCAGCCTTCAGCTTCTTCGCGGCAGTGACTTCGGCAACGTCCTTCAGAGCCTTCTCCCGACCAGTATCCTCAGCAAGTTCTTTCATCCTCCCGTCAACTATTTGGGACAACTGCGTGGCCTGAACAAGCGATAGTATAGAGAGTATGTGGCAGGACCCCTTGCATAAGTAAGGGCAAAGAACAAATCAATGAAAGGACTAAGGGTCAGAGTTGTAGAAAGCCTTACCGCCACAGTGAGCCATACTAGCCGCCTCCCCAAAGATTCTTCCGTCCCTTTCGTGTAGGCGTGGACGTCCTTGAGCTGGAGCAAGCCGCTCGCCAAGCTCTGGGCAACGCGGCGCCCCTGACCCTTGTCCTAAACTCGAACGCTGGCAGTCTCTGTGAGGGGTTCACCGTCCAGCAGGTAGGAGGGTTACCAGCTCGCGGCAGATCGGGAGGTTGACGCACCGTTCGGCCGGGTTTGGGTCACCGGCTTGCGAATGACAATGCCAGATGAAGGGCGGGAAGGCGAGCGAACCGGGACGCTGCCCGAGCCAGGCGGTGTCTGTTCCACGACACGCTGCCTTTTACGTGAACGGGCTGGTGGGGCTGGAGGAGGTTGAAGGGGTAGGTTCGAATCCCCCTGCTACTGAACTGCCAGCCAGGCACCCAGCACAAAACAGCTTCTCATCATCGTTCTCCTTGTCACCATCTCGTGACTGTGGTCGGATTCTGTCTCCAAGGAATCAACGTGCTCGGCTACGACACCTTCGGCCACCTGAACGGGTGCCTCTAGTTCTGCGGCAACCTCAGGCTGAGCGGGGGCTTGGGGTTGAATTTGTTGGAGGGCCCTTTCCCGGAGCGCTCGCAACACTCTTTCGGCCGACTCGTCGCGAAGGGGTTGGCGCTCGTCCGAACAGATGTACCTGGGGCCATAGTCACGTGCCTCCCCTGCCGTGAACTTTGGAGGAAGAAAGTTCACGTGACGCACGTCTATGTAGGAAATGAGAGGGCTGTCAACTAGTAGGGCCTGGTTGAATGCTTGCCAGGTGGAGTACACGGGGTCAATACCTAGAATCAGGTGCGATGCGCGGAGTTGTCCGTCCGAATGAACGAAAATCTCCGACCTAAGCACAAAATTTAGATCATGGACGTGCACCACGCAATCAATTAGGTGTTATTTAGGTCAAAATCAAATGAAGTGTAGTGTAAGAGGAGCTCGGTACCGACCAACGTCGAGCGGCGAAAACGTGCAGGGGAGCTCCTCGGCAAACCAATTACCGCTCACCCGTACAAACTCCCCAGCCGAGTTTCTATTGGAATCAGGCAGGCATGAGATTAGCCGTACCCTCATATCCCTAGTCTTCAGATAGTAATCTGAATTGATATTATCACACAGACTGTACATAAAGTTGATGTCATGCTGGTTTAGTTCCAAACCGAACAACCGGTTTAGTCTACTGACACAGCTCACCACCCGGTAAAAGTTGGGAGGGAGTTGGTCGGGGCAAAGACCGTAAAACCTAAGGGTCCTCAAAATCAGGGGGTCGACCAGGAATCTAACCCCGCCCTCCAGGATGGCCATTAAAGGAAAGAAGACCGTATTGACGCCCTGGCGTTGTTGAATGTCTATATCACCCTTGGGGCAATATGCGATATCAACGTCCCCGGGAACATCGAAAGCAGCCCTAAAGGTTGCCAGAGCGGCTTCTGATGAAAGCAAATAAGAGTAACCCATTTCCTAAACTAAGATTCTTAGAGGAAAAACTACGATTTATAAAATTGAATAGAGTGAAACAAAACAATCAGATAGGAGAAGAGAGAACTTACTGTGGGCTCTAAAAGTGAGTGGAGTCCTGAACTAGGAGGAGGAACGCTCAGCAAAGCAAAGAGAGGAAGAATGAAAAATGCGAAAGTGAAGAAAGGAAGACTGAGAAGGATATTTATAGGGGGATGAAGGGAGAGTAAATAGCAATAAATGGGCCATTGGTGGGAAACCCAACGGGCCGTCATATCAACTGCCACACGCGCGACGCCTCGGTTCGCGAAACGTCAGATAATAATGAAAGCCTTTCAGACTTGATGCGCCTTTTGAGAAAGCGCGTCAATGACCCCCGGGATGACAATGCCCGGGCCGATGACCCTTAGTTCCTTGATTCATCCCCGAGAACGGAGAACGAATCAAGGGGGGGCTAATGTACGGCAAAGAGGCTCCTTGGGCCAACCAAAGTGTCCAGGCCCATTGGGACTCTACTTTCCTCGCATGCTTGGAGAACAGCCCGCTGACGTCGTCCACATGCGCGGGCTGTTCAAACTAGTATCCTTTCCCGCGAATCCTCCCCGGTAAACCAACACCCGACCAAACTCACGATTGGGAATCACGGTCGCCGAGCATCCCAGAGTAAGAACTAATTCCAAGGCCACTCCCACCTAAATGCCCACTTACGACTAACAGCGTTGGACCTCCAAACGCACTAGCGCCAGAAGCAATCATCACTGTTCCACTAACATCTAGCTATAAATACGATGGGCTGGGGAAGGAAAAAGGTTATTGTTGAAAAATTGGAGAGCAGAGAGAGAGAAGAGAAAACTAACACAAAGGGATAGAACAATTTTTGATCAGTCTTAGCACAAGAACGACCCAGTGTAGGAAATCCAAGCCCACCATATAAATAGATTGTGAGCCCAAGCAAGTCACAGCCCAATAGCTTCGTTTTAGGCGCGCACAAAGTCCATCTCGAATTTATTTTTGATAAGCAAGTCCATCCCAAATTAATATGTTCAGCTCTTGCAAGTGTTAAAACTCAATATAAAATTACAAATATATATTAGCCACTACTTTTAGAATGAAAAAATAAATTAAAAATTAGTAAAAAGGTGAACAAAAAAATAAAATTTAAAATCAAAACTTATAATTAGTAACCTAAATATTTGCCACCTGGAAGGTTGACAAGCCACATAATTTCATTGATTTATCCGCAACTTTTTCGTGTGTAGACTTTCACTTACTTTTTTATACAGGGGGTACACGTAGGCAATAAATAAAAAGAGTAGGGGTAAAAAAGAGAAAGCAAAAGATAGAAAGAGACCCTAAAAGAAAGAAACGACGAAGACACAGACTCACAGTTGCAAAGACCTCTTCAGTCCCATACCTTTCCTCAACTCCATTCCCAAAATGTCTCCATTGACATTAGCTATTTTCCTTCTACTATCCATCTGGACATTTATACACATCCTATCGCGGCCAAAGAACCACAAAAATCAGCCTAAACTCCCACCGGGCCCTCGTTCCTTACCAATCATCGGTAACCTTCACATGCTAGGTAGTCTCCCACACCGTGCCCTCCATAGCTTAGCCAAAAAATATGGACCCATCATGTCATTACGGCTTGGCCATGTACCAACTATCGTGGTCTCATCTCCTCAAGCTGCTGAGCTATTTTTAAATACCCATGACACCATTTTTGCTAGCCGACCTAAACTCCAAGTCTCTGAATACTTGTCTTATGGTACCAAAGGCATGGCTTTCACCGAGTATGGTTCATATTGGCGCAACATTAGGAAACTATGTACGTTGCAACTTCTTAGTGTTTCAAAAATAGATTCATTTGCACCTGTGAGGAAGGCGGAGGTAGGATCACTGGTGCAGTCACTGAAAAAAGCCGCGGCGGCACATGAGGTCGTGGACCTTAGTGGGAAAGTGTGCGAACTTAATGAGGAAACTACATGTAGAATGATATTTGGGCGAAGTAGTGATGGTAGATTCGACTTGAAAACGCTTATTGAGGAGGGCTTGAGCTTGGCGGGGGCTTTCAATCTAGCTGATTATGTGCCTTACCTTGGGGCACTTGATCTACAGGTATGTAAGTTTCCATCGATTCAACTTTATCCGAGTCTTATTAAATCTTTATGATTAGCTGAAGTGACCATGGTATTTGGAGGAGGATTATGAAGTTTGGCTTGATTTGCTTGCTCTTAATCTTTGCCCTCTTCCATATATAGCCAAATCCAAAATCCGATTGGTCTATTATTTATTGGCAAATGTTAACCAGCACCGGTGTACCGGTGCTGGTTAAGGATGTACTTTTTATTTAAAAAGCTGCAAAAAATTGTAAAAATAGGTAAAAAATAGTATAAAGAGGACAAAAATTATAAAAAAAGAAAAAGTAAAAAAAGTTGTTGGAGGCAAATAATAGCTCTTTACCACTAAATTAAGGTACTAATAAATTTTTAGTGTAGGATGTATTTAGCAAAAAATTTTAGAATTTTTTTTTTATAGGGAAAGAAAAATGCAAAATCTTTTCTACAGTGTTTTATATATTTTTATTTATAAAAGTAATATCAATTTTTTTAAAAAAAATATAAGGGTTTTTAAAAAAAATAAAAATATTTAGAAATACTTAGATATGCTCGCCAGATCCTGCATCTTGAACCCTCCCCCAAATCCGGCATCTTGAGCCCACTTCCCCTGATAATAATATTTTTCTATTTTTTTTCTTTTTTGAGAAACTAATATTTTTCTATTTAAACTCTATGGTTGTGGTGTAAGAAAAATAAAACATGTTTAAATCTAAGATTTCAAATTTTCGTAGAATTGTGACTTTCAGTTAGTTCAATTGATAAAATTTTTGAAGGTTAAATAAAAGATTTGGAATTCAATATTTATTTATACTAAAAGTTGATTAGTGTCTTAGTCTAGTGGAAAAAAGCTATCATCAAGAGTGGACGCCAAAAATTTAAACTTTCTCTCTCAAAAAAAAAAAAAAAAAATCTCTGTAAAACCTTTTTCATAACATGGCCACCTTGAAAATCACATGGCTAATCATTTCTAGTATTATATTGTTTTGTCACTTTCTCAACAATTCTTTTACTTTTTTTTTCTTATTTTAATTCCTTACACTTCGATAAGTAATAAACTAATCTTATCTTCTACCACCCTATTCCAATTCCACAAGACTACAATATTTGCAATTGACAGAGCATATATGCCCATAACTGGTTCAATAAATTTGGGTCCATCCACAAATTTGGACTTCAGTGCCACGCATATTTATGGAGTAAACAATACCACACACTTCACACATGCATTGTCACAATTGTTTTATTTAACATAATGTGCTTAGTAGTTCGTTATTATAACATAAATTCACAATTTTTTTTTCATCACTCAATTTATTATGTAGGACAGTTGTGACAAAATTTATAGTATTGACATTATTGTGGAGTAAATGATAATTCTTAGAGAAAAAAAAAAAAAAAGAAAAAAAAAAGAGAAAAAAACTGATTATTTTGATTTCAAGCTACTGTATCATAAGATGAACATCACGTTTTCCTGCATATTTTATATTTGAAAAATGCTAGATCACAATTATATGTACAATTTTTTATGTGACAAGTTGTGAATAATGAAGAAAAAATGATTGTTCCATGTCATTCTATATTTCTATCACTTACAACTCGCTAAGTGACAAGTTGTGGCAAAAATGACTTAGATAGATGTAGTCTTTGCATTATTCTTTATATTTCTACTTTTATTATTGTTTTAAAATGTGGTTGTATTCTTTCTAGAACACTACGCTATGAACGTTGCCTATGGCCCTATGTAATGGCTAAAAGGATATAATCATCCACGTGATAATATACAAAAGTTAAATTTTGTATATTAAATTTATGAGTGATAGAGCATGAAACCTAGTTTATTTTTTTTAATAAAAAATTTAGAAGCATGGAACCTAATTGGTTGGAGAAAATATGAGTAGGTGAGGTGTCACCTACTTATTGGTGGAGTGGATTTATTGTTGATAAGGTTTGTGGGTTTAATATTACTTTTGTACTTAGTGAGTATGTGGGTTTAATTTTTTTTAAAGAGTACCTTTTTTTTTTCTTCCAAAATTGATTTTATTAGAGTTTAGGTAAAACTTATATACTGTAGATTAGATTTCCTAATTGAATTCACAGACTTAGTTGCATTAATCAATAAAAAAAGGCATATAGTTTTATCTTTACCAAGAAAAATTAAATTCAATACAATAATAGAGATAGACTCCAAGATGGTTGTTTTATTTGTAGTTGCCCTTTTTTTTTTAATATAATGTGGTACAATATAAACTTGATTATTGGTATGCATTTGATTTTTTTTTTTTTTTTTTTTTTTTTTTTGCATTAGCATTTTGTACTTTGTCACGATGAAAAATTAAATAATTAATTACTATTATAAATAATTAAGACACTAATAAAAATAATAACTAAGACAAACTATAATATTAATATTATTATTATTAATAAGAAGGTGAAACCATAATTATGAAAGAATTACCTAATATATAGTCTGCATTTTTTTTTTTAATTTACACCTCAAACTGCAATTTTGCTAAATGCATTTTTAATAACTTTTACCAAACATTCTACTTTTTAAAAAGTCCAATTTCATACTACACTTAATAAAATCACCAATTTTTCAAAACGCACAATTTCAAAAAGTCACTTTGATGCTTCATGCTTCTAATGAAGAAATAAAAAACTCAAATCCTCTCCCTAATTATTGAATTATTAGAAAAAAGATATAACAGACCTTAATGACTAGGATTGCATTTTGCATGGATTAGGTGGATCTGGTATACCATTTTCCTGTTCATGCTCATGCTGGTTTCCCTTTGTATTGAATAATTCTTCATTTTTTTAAAATTCCAATACAAAAATTTAATTAAGGAATTGAGGTGACAATTTGGTTACGTCTAGTATTGAGTAACTGATGTATAACCATTTACATGGATATGTATAGTTACCACATCAATTTGATAGGTATATTTTTAGTAAAATTTGCAAAATGGTGTCGTTAGCATTGTGATTTCCAAGCTATTTATTTCTATCAGGGATTGACACGACGCATGAAGAAATGTAGCAAGGCTTTGGACATAGTCTTGGAGAACATCATCAAGGAGCATGAAAAAATTCCTAGTAGTGGTCAACAAGATCGTGAAACAGACTTTATAGACACACTGCTTTCTTTGATGAACCAACCCATGAATCCTCATGATGAGCAAGTATACATTATTGATCGAACAAATATCAAGGCTATCATACTAGACATGATTTCGGGTGCATATGACACTTCAGCTGCTGCGATTGAGTGGACATTTTCTGAACTCTTGAGGTATCCACGAGTGATGAAACATGCACAGGAGGAGCTAGAACGTGTAGTTGGAATGAATCGGATGGTGGAGGAGAATGATTTGGCAAAATTACCATACTTGGATATGGTGGTGAAGGAAAGCTTAAGACTTCATCCTGTTGGACCATTACTAGTCCCACGTGAATCCATGGAGGACATTGAGGTCAATGGATATTATGTCCCCAAGAAATCACGAATAATAATAAATTTTTGGGCTATTGGACGAGATCCTTGTGTGTGGTCTGATAATGTGGAAGAATTTTACCCTGAAAGGTTCATAAATAGTAATATAGACCTCAAAGGACGTGACTTTCAGCTTATCCCATTTGGGTCTGGTCGCAGAGGGTGCCCTGGAATGCATCTAGGCCTTACAACTGTTAAATATGTTCTAGCTCAAATGCTACATTGCTTTCACTGGGCGCTCCCTAGTGGCATGTTGCCTTATGACTTGGACATGAGTGAGAAGTTTGGGCTATCAATGCGAAGAGCTAAGCACTTGTTTGCCGTGCCAACTTATCGACTACTTGGTTAAATTTATAAGAGAACTAAGATATAATCTTTGAGAAGGTTTTACTTATTTAGATTTATTATGCACTTGGTTTCGTTGTTCCATATGAAGAGCTGAAAAATTTGTGGCACCAAATGAACTTAAGTTAGCTTGAACAATATCTTAACTTGCCTAGTTTTGGATTCAAATTTATTTTGTGCTCACAAAAATAGAATATTATAGGTTGGGAACTTTTGCACAATATTTTATTTTTATAAATAGAGTTGGTAAATTGTTAAAATATTTGGTAACGTATGCTTTCCTAAAAATTGTAGCTTCAAAACATTCCTACTTTGAAATCATATCTTCAATATTGATGCTGAAATTATGTCTTCAATGTAACACAGTTTCAACATTACGGCTGAAATGTTATCAAAAAAGAAAAAAGAAAAAAGGAAAAAAAAAAAAACACTCGCAAGTGCGGCAAGTCACAATGCTCTTATTAGTTTTAGCGGTTAGCAATGTTACATCACAAAAAGCCCAACATATTGGAGTGTAATTTCAGTCATAATGACCTTTGCACAATTTTATTTTTTATCGATTAGGTTCACCCTAATTAGAATTAATTTTTAAAACTATGGAGATGATCATCCCTTGTTCACTTGTCCACAATCATTTACCATTTTTTTTTAAAAAAAAATGAGAATTAAGCTTTATGTTGATTTAATTAATCATTCAAGTACCAATCAAACTTCCCAAGTTTAATCCCATGCATGCTTATTGTAGTACCAACCTTGATCAAAACCTTCATTTTAATTCAGGAAAAAACTATTATGTTCTTAAATTCTAGACTATTATGATTTGATTTTAACTTTATGTAAATTTTGGAAATTTCAAAAAAAATTGCAAAATGACTATTTTATTCTAGAAATTAAATTGCTCGAAAATGAAATTTTAACAGTCGCCAAAGTAGCATCTCTAACTTTATATAAGTTATATAATATGGCTAAAAGAGTTCTCAACAACGCTGATTGACACAAAATTATTGTGATAGAATACTATAAGAAAACTATCAAAACAAGTATCTTTAAATTACACACGAAATCATATATTTATGATCTTTGTTCCATAGTTGTTTTACTATCATATTAACAAATTAAAATGGCCTAATATTTTAATAAAAGTTTGCGTTGATGATATTTATCTAAAATATATTTAGGGATGACAAAAAAATCAATGCATCCCTACTAGGTCAGTTATTTGTAAAAGGATTCACATATAGGAATTAAAATGCATCTTATGTAATGCTTGGGAAAAGACTTCAGAGCATTTGTTTATGATTGTCCAAATGCTCTGAAGTCTCTTCCATATATGAGTGGGTAAAGCTTGTAATCAATTCAGACCATAAGCTGAGAATGCCAAGTTCAAGTGGGTAAAGCTTATAATCAATTCAAGCTGAGAATACCAAGACAAGAGGCGGAAAACCTCATTCTTTTTGTAGCAGTTAGTAGTGACTAGATTGAGATGAACATAAACAAAATTTTGAAATAAGAACAAAAGGAAGTACTAGATCCTTTTGCGCTTAATTTCCCAATTTAAAAAGTTATACATTGATAACAGTTCATTGTGGGAATTTGCAAGTGGGCATTGTATGAGATCCACCCCTCCCATCAAATACCAATGTTAATTTTGATGTTGTTAGTCAAAGAGGGATAAAGCATGTACAGCAACTGTTGGAAGAAACCACAAGAAATAAGTTGTTTTTGCATGGGCGCATATGATTGAAGACCAATACCCTTCGAGAGCATGAGCTCGTGCTGTACCTAGCCATATCAAAAGCAGCAAAAATGGTATTTAATTTTAAGTTATGTGAAGGAGATATTTTGAAGGTAGTTGTGTAGTAATTTGTCCTTCAATTTCCTTTTGATTTAGTTCAAGATCAAGCCACCAGCCATCGATGTCAAATCAAACACTACATCCAATCACGCATCTAACTTGGAGACATCAAGGCATTATTCAAGATCAAACTTGATAATCCTTTAGATAGTAAAACACTGTGGAAATCGAATCAAATGAGTTTATTGTATTCTTTTATTGTAAAAAAAAAAAAATTGTATCCACTTTCTTCTAAAAAATTTATACATGTTATTCATTTGTTATATTATTTTGTGATCGTGTGATTTATTTTTTAAAAAATTTGTGTGTACAAGTTGTTCTCTTGCAGAACCACTCTTACACTTCTAATTGGTCCATTGAGCATCAGGGTTGCAGCCTTGCAGGTGGCAGATATATTCTTACTTCATTCTCAGATTTCTTTCCAGATTTTACAAGTGTGTGGAGAGCAAAAACGTTGTTGTTCAGCATTTCTAGTTCCAAATTTTACTATTTAAATTAAGGTGAAAATACTATTTTGGTCCCTACATTTTGGTAGCTAGCAGTGAATTTAGTCCTTGTTATTTTCATCTTGCAGTCAATTTGGTTCTTACCGTTAACTCATTAACGGAAAATGCTTACATGGCTAACGGTGTGCATAGTTAGCACACTTGAAACTTACATGGTTTATGCAATAATATTAAAAAAAATTATTAACATAAAAAAATTCCACCTTAACATTTAATAAATAGAAAAAACCACATCAGAAAATTAAAAAAAAAAAAAATGAACCAATGATTTTTAAGCCAAAAAGAAATGAATTTTAAAAAATAAAAAATAAAATCTCAAAAGTCTATGATATTTTCTCTCATTTTCTTTCGATCCAAACACAACCAAACAAAGAAAAATTGGCTGGATAATTGAACCAAAACCCACAATCAATGGAACTCTAATACAACACACTATCTGATGAGAGCACGACAGCCCTTGGTGCCCAGGTCTGTTGGTGTTCATGTAATATTTTCTCATCACCAAGAGCAAGATAAAGAAAAAAAAATTGTATTTTCTTTTTAATTTTCATTGTGATTGTGGATCCAAAGTCAATTTCGGTTAGATATGGGTGTCTTATTTTTATTTTGCTTTGGATCTAATTTATGTTCTAGATCTAGTTTATCTTTTGGTTTTTGCAACAATTTTGATTATATATATATATATATATATATGCTTTGTTTCATTCTGTGTCAGTGTGTCGTGTATTTGAGTTCTATTGATCGTGGGTTTGGATTGAAAGAAAATGAAAGAAAATAACAGAGACTTTTGAGGTTTTATTTTATCTAAATTCATTTCTTTTTGGCTTAAAAATTTTGATGTGGTTTTTTCTATTTATTAAATGTTGAGGTGGCATTTTTTTTATGTTAATTAATTTTTTTTAATATTATTTCATAAGCCACGTAAGTTTCAAGTGTGCCAACTGTGCACACTATTAACAATGTAGGCATTTTCCATTAGTGAATTAATGGTAGGGACTAAATTAATTGCAAGATGAAAATAATAGGGATCAAATTAATTGCTACCAAAATGTAGGAACCAAAATGATGTTTGTGCCTTAAATTAATTATCAATATTTTCATATTTTTATTATAATCTTGATTTTTTTTTTTTTTTTTATCTAGTAAGTTTTTCTTTTTAATATAAAAAACCTAGTAAGATTTTTCTATATAATATAAATGGTAGATTTTATTCCCGTATATATTATGAATGTATATGAGTTTTTATCTAATGGGAATATGTATATGGATTTTAAATAAATGAGAAGAAATCATTTAAAATTACAATAGTATGAGACACTACATATATTTTATTATATAAACATCTTTAACTCAATAGATAGGATTAAGTTACACTTGGTATAACTTTTTATTAATTTAAGACTATTCTATAACTTATATAGGAATAGAATTTAACCTACTCCTTTTAGGAAAAGAAATAATAAACCTACTTTTACTTAAGAAAGGAAAAAAAAAAAAAAAAAACTAGGAAAAGAAAAACAATTAAAATCCTAAATCAATTTGGAAAATGATTTTAATTGAACTTTAAACAACAAATAAATCCTAATTCCACTAGAAAAGAGAAAACAACATAAAATATTAAAATAATTTTTTCTCCCAAAATCAATTTGCATCATAACTCCATTGTAAGTTGCTTTGATTAGGAGTAAAAAAGACCCAAAGTTGAATATGCACCTTAAGATTTGCCATTGGGGAACATTTGCTCCCTTTACATATTAATGAGGAGAAACCTTATTAAAAAAAAAAAAAACATTTCCTTTGGGTCACTTCATATAGCGTGCTAAGAAGAATAAGAGCGTATAATCAAATTATGGACATTTATGATAATGCACGAAAATCAGTAGGCTAAATGCTTTGGGCTGCGGTGATGGCTTGATGACTTGAAAGGAAAGAAAAGACTATCAAGAGTGATCGGTGTGAATTGACCAAGGATCCTTCGACGGTTAAATCAGTTTTCTCTCTAGAACACAAGGATGATAAAATACCAAATAGTAGAACTTACCTTAGTTGAATGGGACTTGATCTTTTTATAGAGAGTTAGGAGTGGGTCTACTTGCTCGGATCCACTATCATCATGGGGGATGTGTGGAGTTAATGGAGAAAATGGAGAAAGTGGAGGGGATTATGGGAAACCCTTCCTATGTTTCGGAATGACAAATCGTGGCTTGATTACGTAAAGCTTGTAGAGAATTTCTCTGAAATTTAATAAGTGTCGTTTGGTCGTCCATACCTTTTGAGCCATAGACGACCAACCTGATTTGGATGGTTGCCATTTTTCATGGTGGGATTTTATTCATGTTTGTGGTGTTCCTGTTCGGCTTCCTTCCTTGTAAATCTCTCTGGATGTGATTTGGTTATAGACGACCATCATGGACGAACTAAACTTGATTTGGACCCCATCAATTTAAAAATATGATACCAATATATATTAGAATGATGTCATGGAAAAAAAAAAAAAAAAGAGTTGTACTTTAGAAGCTCATGTGGCAACATTAGAAAAAGACAACAAATAGTCAAAGGCTTACAAATATATATATATTGTGGGGCCAATCACCCGAAAAGCTAACAATATCCGGGGAAGATAGGCCCATGATCCAACGGCCCAGTCCGAGGACTCTCATTTGGCCGAGGACACCTCCTAGTCCGAGGATGAAACCTGTTTCCCAAACCAGCTTACGAAATGGATATAACGTACCATTCCAGTTATCGAGAAGCGTCACGGAATTGCGCACGAACCAAACTAGTAGGTCACGGTCAAAGAATGAACCGGAAAAGGTAACGAATGTCTCTTACGGAAGTGTCACCTCCACATTAAATGCATCCCACCTAATTCCCTGGCCGCATTAATGTGGAGGTGATACCTGAACAACAGTTAAGCAGCCTTTACAACCACTAGACGGAGGATCCGGAAAGTTCAGGATGGGACATAAAGTAATTTCCAAAAGGGAGCCTACACGTGTACGGTGAGGGCAAGACAGAGGGGATAGTATATAAAGAAAAGTAAGGATACATGATAGGGGGACTTGAAAAAAGGAGGAAGAAAAGGGACGCTGAAAGCAGGACTAAGAGAGAAGAAAGGAGAGAACATCCGTCCCCTTGACACCGAAGAAGTTCCTTTTGCCGCGGTAGATTGACGTCCTTTTCTATTGACTGGAGCTAGTTCTTACGCCTGCACTCTACAAATTTTATTGTTAAGGGTCCACTACATTTTGAGTCCCTACATATATATATATATATATTATACTCATTAATCCTTGCAATGTACATAAAATTACATCAAAAAATATTTATATATTGATATATCTGTAATTGATTGGACATGATCAAGTTACACCAACTTTTTAATAATGCAAAATCAATTTGTACCTAACAGTTTAATGATATGATTATATGTATCATATATAAATAATTTTCTCCAACATTCATATGCATTGCACAAGTTAACGACTAATCTATAATGTAAAATAAAATGTTTTTGACTTTTTGTTAACTTTTAAGGTTTTCAAAATATTCTTTTAAAACCCCACATTTTTGTAGGTTATCATTCTAATATATATTTTTAACTTGTTTTATGGAGTTACAAATAGTGCTAAACTATATAATTTAAATAAAATGGAATTTCATTGGCCTTTTGAAAACCAAAAAAGATGCGAATTAAATTAGGTTTGATTTTCTCTTAAAAGCAATTATAATTAAATTATTTATGCTATTTTCTACGTACTCCCTAATTTAATTTTTTATTTATTAATCAAATATGTATCATATATAAAATTAAAGATATTTGACTTTTGTCAACCTCATAAAATTTTAACTTAAACACCTTTAGAATCTTGACATACATATAGGGCTATGAGAGATCACGGAAAACTAAGGTGCTCTCAGAAAAAGGATTCGGCATCGGCACCTTCTCTTTTCAGGATTACGTGTGGAGTCGCCACTTATTTTATTTTATTTTTTATATAAAAAAATAAGAAAAAATACAATACACAATTCACATGTCTAAAATTACCTCAAATTTCATTAATTGATTTTACAAATACAATTTGGTAGAATATCTTTACAAGGCTTTGATCCTAGATAAAATCTTTGTAAAAAATACAAAGTTTTGGTCCTAGATACAATCTACCAAAACAAAACAAAGCACTAGTTCTACCAACCTAAAATTCTAAAGTTCGGGGGCTAGTATACACGATGGGAAGGTGTTAGGCACTCACCCTTTCGAGACAGAGTTTGGTCTTCTAGACTATTACTGATTCAACTTCAATACTAGAACTGAAACCCAGCCAACACCCAAACGACCACCATGACACCAAACCCATGGTTGATCTACCATGATCCAAACCCACAGTTGGATTTTTCTATACCTCACACTTCAGTTGTTGGCTTATCTCTATCTCATTCTCTCTTTGTTGATAACGTTGTTGGTTGTTTTGAGATGTTGGTCTTCTTGTAAAATTTGGTTCAAAATTTTGAGTTGTTGTGAAATTGTTGATATTGTTATAGATTAAAAATAATTTCATTGAGCCATTTGATTGGTGTGTTGTTCCTCCACTTTGTTCTCATTGAAGTTCATGAGCAATGAAAAACCTTAGTTTTTTTATTCTTGTTATATTTATTTTTGCCTAAAAATGTGTTTTTCTAACGGCAAAAGGAGAGGTGGGTTACGGAAGGCTAACGGAAGTAATCTCAGGTGGGCAAAGTGTAAAGTTTTAAATCACGGGTAGGCAAAGTGAAAACAGGTCATACCACAGGTGAGTTTATTGTAATTATCCCTTAATTATTAAAAAAATAAACCATAACTGAAAAATTCCTCAATTTATTGATTTGCAAATGAATGTACATTGATTATAGGAAATTACATGGCTTTGGTCCTAAATGCAATCTAAGATAAAATACATGACTTTGTTTCCTAGTTACAATCTAAAAATTGAAAATTACATGGATAAACATTTGATCTACTAACCCTTAATCTAAACTTGGAGGTTACATTACAAGATGGGAAGGTGTTAGGCACCCACCTTGCCCAGTGAAACCGGTTTTCTAGACTATGGTGGTCAACACTCATATCATATCATCCAAATCACCCAATTGCATGTTGAATTTTAATGTGTGTGCATGTGATAAACCCTAATTCAATTTATTAATCATTGCATTTGAATTGAAAAATAAATTATAGAGAATGTGTGAATGGTGATATCCTAGATTCAAGGATTTGAGATAATTATGAAACTAACATGTTTTTCATATTTGGATATGGATTTAAGATCAAAGCTAGTGTCATGCATGAACATGTGATGAACAACCAAGAACATATGAAGAACGCATATGAAGATTTAAGAACATTCAAACATATTTAAGGAATTTAAATAATCACTAGCATGCTCTAATCTTAATTTCATCATAGCAAAATAAAAAACAAGTTAGAGAAAGAGATTATACCTGCATGCAAGATCCACACAATGGAGAAGGAGACTCTTGGTGGAGGCCTTAAAGGTAGAGTAAAAAAGATGAATTAGGAAAGGGAGAGTGAGTCACACTCAATACCTTAAGTCTCAGAAAGACCAAGATATGACAAGACTACTCTACTTCATTAGAACTCAAGACGGGAGAAGAGAGGGTGTTTCTGTGTGTCTTGGAATGGAGGAGAGGAAGGGGGGGGGGGTTATATAGTAGTGATGGAGAAAATATGAATGGAGGGCAATTAATGAGGGTTAACAAAGGATCAAAGAGAATTATAAACCTAGATCCTATTTCAGTATTTAGAGAAAGTTGGTGCATTGAATTTGGAGGTTGGTGGGAGTGATGAGCAAGCAAAATGACTAAGAATTCGGTTTTTCCTGTATCTCATGTAACAGCCCGTAGAGCCAAATTCAAAAAAAAAAAAAAATTCATATTTTACTAAATTCTGATTGAAATTGTCTCGTTCTTGTGCTCAAATTGAAGCCCTAGATGTCTAGTTTCTGGAAAAAATTAACTTCACTCACAAATTCAAAATATTCTAAGAGAGATCAACAAAATGGTGAGCAGAGGTCATTTGTTAGAAAATAGTTTCAGCATAATTAACATTAATTGGCCCCATATTAGTTTCCAATTAAAAATAATAGGCTCCAATTACTTCCATTTCATAATTAATCAGTCCCAAATTTACCCCAATTAAAAAGATAATTACACAAATTATTCATTGATCAATTAATGTTTGATTATCTAATTAATCAAGTATGTGCAACCATACCATAAGCTGTAGTCCTAGCTAATCAAATTATGACACGTCATTAATTTTAAATTGATTATAATTATAACCAGTTGAAATCAATTGTTCATAATTACATATCGTCGAACTCAATTTGTGATAGAGCATTTCGGCCATCAAAACTTAATTTGATGACAACTTTCAAATTGATGGTTTGATTAAGGTTTATGACTAGTCAATTTAATCATTACAACATCAATATCATTTTGATGAAACAAAACTAAGGATATAATGACCACAATTAAGATGCCTATTTCCAAGGTGAATTACCCTTTTACCCTCTATGTGAGGTTAAATGCGGGTTGCAAAATGGGGTGTCAACAAATGAATAAGAAAATAATTAGTATCGAAAAGAAAAATGTGAAGCAGAAAACCATAATAAAACTAGGTTATAATTAATCAGTGCTTATGAACTAAAACATTCAACACTAGCGATTGTCACAAACATATTGACCACCGCACATCTTTGAAGTGATTGTCACTCCACAAGTATATGTGTTTGTGGTGTATGGGGGGCAAGAGTCGAGGTTTAAGTTTTCAGGAGAGAGTTTCACACATATATACTTAGATTAGATTAGAGTAGACTTCAATCTCAGATCAAAAAAAAAAAAAAAAGTGATGATCATATTGTAATACCAATGTAAGTGAGGTTGTAATCTCAACTGTTCTTCTATCTTTACAGATTAAGGAGGAGAAACCTAAAAGAAAAGAGAGAAAAAAAAGAAAAGAAAAAAGCAAACCCTTTGGGTCATGATTCTCACCACGCACTAAGAAGACTGAAAACCTATAATTAAATTGGGGATATGTTTATAATTAAATTGGGGATATGTTAAAATATGATACCAATAAAAAGTTATGTTGTGTCTAACTTTGTTCTATCCTATAATATATAATAGATAGATGACACAGGAAACAAATGAGCTTTTAACTTTAGATGCTCATGTGACAACATTAAAAAAAAGACAACAAACAGTCAAAGAGTAACATATATATATATATATATATATATATATATATATATATGTATCATCTTGATAAATTAAAATTTGAATATCCTTCAGTTACCTTATTTTTTATGTTCTTGATTGTGTGTCATTAAATATATTTTCTTATTGGACTTTATTTCAACTGCTACAAAAGCAACTAAATTTGAGGAAGAATAACATATTTCAAATAAATTATTTATCTTATAAATCTTAGTAAAATGACATCTAAATTTCATTATAATTAAATAATTAATGCACCACTTAAAATAATTAATATAACAAAATAAATTTATTTATTTATTCTATCAGTAATCTTTTAGATTACATAGAATAAGTTATATATATATATATGTGTGTGTGTATCAATTTTTATGGCTTTTATGTCGGTTGTTGTTAGGGTTGTTCAAGAACAAACCGGTGCTGACAAAACCGGTCGGAGCTGCGCCGATCCGATCGACGGAAGGCTCCACCGAAGCTTTCAAGTACGGTTTCGACAGTCCTTTTCCGTTACCAACGTCAGTCGGTCCGGTGATCGGCTGCAAGATTTGCACACCAAAGAGAAACCGAACCAACCAATATATATATATATATATATTTTACGTGATTGAGTGATTCACGTTTGCTGCCTGGCTTTCTTTATTTTATTTTTTAATAGAAACGTTTGCAACTTGATTTTGAAGAAGAAGAAATAGTGCCAGGATTTATATTATATTATAATATAATATAATATACTTTAATAATACTATTTCGTTTTAATCTTCTATTTTTAAAACCATTTAATGACCAACTCAGTCTCCTCCTTCACTTGTTAAACCATTTAATGAACTTGTGCCTGGCTTTCTTTATTTTTTAAACCATTTTTTAAACTGTGGCGTTTTAGACTTCTTTTCTTTATACTCAACTCAATTATCATGGTTTTTGAGTGGAGAAATTGTGGTGTGCCTTTGTATTATAACCTTTTTTCATCTCCCTTGTGTGTGCGTTTGTTTCCAAAAAAAAAAAAAAAAAAACTCAATCTCCTCCTTCAAGTGAAACAGTGCCGTTCTACTTGTATGATATTTTTTTCTCTTTAAAAGCATAATACACATAACTGAACTAACCGCACCAAACCGATGGAATGCACCGCACCTTTTGTAGACTGGTTTTTTCCTTTTATAAGAGAGGTGCGGTTAGTTATGGGAGAAAACTGCACCTTATAGGTGTGGTGCAAAAAACTCCTCCAAAACCGACCAAAGCGAAACGTGTACAGGCCTAGTTGTTGTTGAAGCAACTAAACATGATGATTGATAAGATTGTCATATTATTATGTCAAATAAAAATAGTTTCTAATATAAAATGTATAAAAATAATTATATAAAAGTTGTAACCACTTAGAAAGTTGGGACACATGCAGAGCAATTTTTTTAGGTACATTTTCTTTTGATTAGATTATCTAATAGCATTTGGCTTTGGCTCTTTAATTATGTGGGATCTTTTATATCTTTTAACTTTTCTATTCTCCTACAAATTTTCTACTCTCACTTTTTCACTAATCCAACCAAATGGACCTTTAAAATATATTTGGTTAGAGGTGAAATTGGGACTATGAAAAAAAAATTAAAAAAGAGGAGAAAATAGGAGAGAAATTTTTTGGGAAAAGTATTTGGTTGGGAGGGGGAGGGGGAGGGGGAGGGAATTTTGGTGGGACCCAGGAATTTTCTTCCCATGCCCATCAAAATACAATCTCCTTAAATTAGAGAGGAAATAGGAGAGAAAATTGTGCAAAATCTTTAGACAAAAATGCCCATGTCAGCTCACTGTGTATACGTTGGCACTGCTGTGGTGCTGCCTTTGTTTCCTATTCTTCGAATTTTTTTTTTTTCTAACCGGACGTGTTGAGCTTTTTTTTTATTACTAGTTATAGGCCCGTGCGTTGCACGGTTTTATGAAAAAGCTTATAAAATAAATGTATAAATAATTATATATTTTAATAGATTCAATAAAGATAAAAGAAAAAATTATCAAGTGTAAATAATTATCTCACTAAAATAAGGGGTAAGATTTCTTCCTAAAACTAAATTAAATTGATAATTCCAAATTTAATTTTAAATTGATAATTATTTAAAAAAAGTACTAAACAATTGATAAATCTGAAATTAATATAATCTTGATAATATTATAAATTAAAATTAAAGTTGATAATTCAAGAATGCACATGTAGAACATCTTGATAATTTGATGTAACATAAAAATCAAATAAGAAAATTGTTAAAATTAATCTATTAATTCTAACCATATTTAATCATTAATTCTAAGACCCTAACCCTAAGCATATAAATTAGATCAAAGCTAAGAAAATTAGTTTAAACTAAAGGCAACCAACACAAAAAACCTAATCAATTTAATAAAAAACAAAATACAAAAACAAAGAAGGAGCCTTTAGAAACTTGACAATGTTTTTGAATGTTTTGAATTTATTAATTAAAATCACATGAAGACAAAAAACCAATAATAACACTAAATAAAATAAACAAAATGAAAATAATAATAATAAAAGAAGAAATAATGCATACATGCATTGTCATGGGATTTAGGCATTTACATATTGAAATAAGCTTCACTCCATAAAGGATATATAGAGTTATATATATTGGTAGAGTTCCATTTAAAATATAATTCATTTAAATCTTATTGAAATTGAAGATATCTAATTAATGTGTTTGTTTTTATCCCATAAAAATTGGAATTAAAAAAAGGTCATATGAATAGAATGAAAAAAAAAAGTTGATTCAACATAACGTAACATATAAAAAATTAAAAAAAATTAAAAAAAAAGAGAGAAAGAGAACGTGGTTGATAGCTATAAAGAATTTTGATATATATATATATATATATATATATATATTAAATATCATCAACGTAGAAATTATCAAATTAATGGAGATATGTACTGTTTTTTAGAATAGATAGAGATTATCAAATTATTGAAGATATATACTATTTCTTGGGATATATTTATATTAATCACCTCTTGAAGAATTTGGATTGTGCTTATCCCTTAATAATCAAGTTTTGTAGCTTGATATTCTGATAAAATAATATTAATTTAATAATATTAAAATTTTGAAAATTTAGATGATAAATATTATCTAAATTAAATTTTTGTATGTTAAATATTATCCCCTAATTTAAGAAATATATCCTAACAAATAAAAAAAAATAATGTTAATTAGATGATAAATATTATCGAAATTAAATTTTTGTATGTTAAATATTATCACTTAATTTAAGAAATATATCCTAACAAATAAAAAAATAATGTTAATATAAATTTATTTAATGATAAGAATGAATTAGAATCTTGGTAGTATACTATTCATTTTTAGTTCTTTAAAAATCTAAAAATTTAACTCGTGAGTTGCACGGTTTTATGTTAACACTTGTAGAATATATATAATTATTATAACCAAATAAGTAACTATTATAATGAAATGAATAAATTGCATTGGTATAACAACCATCAAATATAAAATGATAGCACTTTAATACAAAATTATCTTCTAACATACCAATTGTGCTATAATATCATTTGTAGTTACATGTATCAAACTACTAGCATATGAATTTTATATCTAATGAATCTACAATATAAGTGATTTGCAGTATTGTTAATAATAATATTAATGATTAAAATCTTTAGACAAAGTAACATAAAATTGGCCACTTTTTAAAGATAGAACTATTCAAGAAATAAAACCTTTGTTCTAATTAAAAAAAAAAAAAATTGCAAAGTTCTACATCTAGATTACAAACATTTCTTAGGATGCTTGAAATATTTTTTGACAAACCTGGAAAAAAAAAATCAAGAAGAAGATTAAACAGAGTTTAAAAAAAAAAAAATGTATCATATAGATTGTAAAAATGTATGTAAATTTAATAGTCTATGATTGGAATTTACTACAACAACTTACATATATATTGGACAACAAAATAATTAAATTGGATCAAACCATTAACATATGAATTAGATCAAACATAAAGAAATTACCCTCTCAAAAAAAGAAAAATATAAGGAAATTAGCTTAAACAAAAGGCAAATACAATTATTCAAATACATGTGTGCTTAGAAGTTCAATGAAAAATTCCCGGTGATGGTTTTTCATATAAAAATTGCGGCTGATAAAAAAGAAGTGGATAGAGAGAAATAAATTCACCTGTTGGTACGGCAAAGTCGTCCTTCTTTGTAACTTAATTCCAGTCGGTGGAATTAAAGTCTTCTTTTATAGGGCTGGTCAAGGAATTTAATTCCTAAATGTGTAGTTAAGATTAGTATCTCTAGGAAAAGAGTTTATCTGAAGGAGGAGATAGGGCATTTCAAGTTACTTGTTGTACTTATGGAATTAAACTAAATTACTTAATGATAAAAATGAATTAGAGTTCTAGTAGTATAATATTCATCTTTAGTTCTTTAAAAATCTAAAAATTTAATAAAATTTTTGCAATTTGGTGAAGCCACGTGGCGTAACTACGGCGTCTAAGTCCAACTTTTATTATATATAATATGATATGATATGATATGATATGATTTCGAATTCACCTTTTTTCTTAAGTTGGGTATGATTTTTTTTTTTTTTTTTGTTCACTTTTTGTTTTTTAACTGAGCATGGTTGTTTTTTTTTTTTTTTTTTTGGCTGGTTGTGTTCTTTTTTTGTTTTTTGTATAATCTTTGTTAGTAAACTTGGTAAGATTTTTTTTTTTATTGTTTTTTTGAACAAGATAATTTTTTTTAACAAGAGCATATGAATCAATTTATATAAATTTACATTTTCTATATATCTTTTCACTTTTCTTCTTAACCAAACAAAATTTTTTTTCATTCTTCCATTTTTTCATCCACTTTCCATTTTTTGTCCTCGCATACATTTGAAACCTCTCTCTCTCTTTCTCTCTCAGATGTTAGACGTGCTACGATGCTAGCGACTGGTTTTTCTCATTCATTTCGAATTACTTGTTCATTTTTGGAACCAACCTCGAGTACTTTGGTAGTTGACTGCTTCTCTCTTTAACTCTGCAACTTTTATGATGCAATTAATAATGTCAACAACCAGCAACCCTACAAGAAACAAAAATCTGACGTGAAAGATAAAAACCCACAATTTATGAGTAGTGCAGTAGCTAAGTACAGCTAACCAAACAAATTTTTTTTTTCATTTTCCCACTTTTCCATCCACTTCTTATTTTCTATCCTCCCATAAAGTTGAAACCTCTCCCCCTCTCAAATGCTAGACGTGCTAAGATGCTAGCGATTGGTTTTTCTCATTCATTTCGAATTACTCATTCTTTTTTGGAACCAACCTTGGGTACTTTGGTAGTTGGCTGCTTCTCTCTTAACTCTACAACTTTTATGATACAATTAATAATGTCAACAACCAACTACCCTCACGAGAAACAAAAATCTAATGTGAAAGATAGAAACCGACAATTTATGAGTAGTACATTTGCAAGCTAAGCTATACGAACTCTTCACAAAAATAATGATAAATAAAAGTAAACAAAAATTGGCCTACGAAAAGAGTTGTCCTATACTTTGTGCACAGGATGACACGTTGCGTTAAGGAATATGTACTGACTGAATTAATAAATTCTAAAAATACACCCCTTTCCCACACGTTGAAGAAAGTGGCAGCACATGTGAGAGAATTTATGGAGAGAGTGAGAGAGATTTGGCTGCCGTATAAGCTACAACTATGAGTTAGAGCAACGGTATGATCGCAAAAATTTCATAATTTTTCCCTTTTACAACTAGCCGCATGTGAGTTATAAATTGTGAAAAAAAGTGTTGGGCTTGTGTATTTTCGCCTCTAATACTCAGGTCTATTTGGATATTACTTATTTTTGTGAAACTAAAAACTTAATACTGTAAGTACCGTAAATAAATGTAAAAATTAGTTGAAATAGTACAGTGATACCTATAAATAATACCAAAAAGTGCAGTGGAGCACATAAATAATAGCAAAAATAAGCTGAATAGTGAAATAATTTATAATTTTCATTACTTCTCAAATGCATACTCATTATATAAATTTTTGTGATTAGCATTTTTTTATGAGTTACCTCTTTATATTAAGAGGATTTAGACAATTATTTATCATTTTAGAAATTATTAAAAATACCTCTAATTTAATTAGATTTTCTCTATTCCTAAAAAAAAAAATTAAAAAATAAGATTAAAACCGTAATTTAATAAAAAAAAAAAAAAAAAAAAAAAAAACTACCCGATTAACTATAAAGTCTTAGAAAAATACAAACTTCTTTCTAAGAAACAAAAAAACCTCCCATCTCAAGCACACAAACAAGATTTGTTTGGATTTTCCAATCTTCTTCGGTCAATCATCTCTTCTAAATAACAAAAACTAACCTCACTTTCAATCCAAAAAAAAAAAAAAACTCACGCAGAAACCAATTGCAACTTCCTAAAAAATACTTCCCCTTTTATTTGTTAATCTCTTCCCCTTTTCAACATTGTGAAATGTCTAACGAAAAATTATAATAACATTAAATCCAGCAAATTGCAAACCCATAAGATTTCTTCAGTTTCTTCTTCATTCTTCCATCCTATTCTAACTACACTATCTTCTTACTCACTCTCTGTTTTATATACTAAATTCTTCTCAATGGTTAGATGTTTTCCTATCAAAATTATTAAGTCTCTGTAAAAAATTTATACACTACTTTCTTGATTGAATTATATTGTGTATCATACTTTCTCAACTACATACATAATAAATTGGTAGCTCTATGGCCTTTTGTGATGCATGAACTATATGAAACATGTTATAGAAAATTTGGTTATGAATAGAAAATTATGACACTAAACCAAAAAAAAAAAAAAAAAGGTCTCATCGCATGTGCGAAACAAATGTGATGAGAAAGATGAGGTGATTGCCGACTAGCAAGTAGCAAGACTGGGTGGATTGATATTTGGTGCACTAGGTAGGGTTATTGGGCTATTGTACCATGCAATAGCAAATCAATAATTGAGATTAAAGTTTCAAAAGTCATTTTTAATCTTAACCCTTAAATAATTTTTTTAAAAAAAACTTTTTACCATTTTCCTTTTGCATATTTTTAACTTCTCTCATAATTAAGGATTAATTGCATGGTGTGCAGTAGAATATTGTTATTGCACCAGATCTTATCCAGATTGGGATTGAGATCAGGTGCAATACCCTAAGTATTGTGCCTGATGCAATTCACCTACTTTCTCTCACAATTTTTTTTACATTTTTTACTTTTTAACTTTCCTTTAATATATTTTATTTAATAATTAAAATTAAAAGTTACTTTTTCAACTTTACAATTGGATAAAGTGTATTACTTATTGCACCTGATCTGAATCCTCCAGAGTACGGCGACACCTTTTGTTGAATTTGGCCAGAGAGTAGTGGTAGACAGTAAATTTTGAAAGCGAGACATCAGTAATGCATGGTACTGACAGTTATTGTTATTGTACCACCCTAGTACTAATTCTATTTCTTTTCTGATAAGAAAAAAAAAAATGGTCATTTTCCACTTTCAAGATTCAAGATAGAGACTATAGAGTTATATATTATCATTAATCCCCAAACACCTCCTTCTCAATCCCCGATGTTCTAACCTTCCCTCTCGAACTCAATTTCTAATATGTCTCCATTAACATTAGCCATTCTCCTACTACTACTACTACTAGGATCCATATGGACATTCATACATATCCAATCACGGCCCAAAGACCCAAAAAATGAGTATAAACTCCCACCAGGTCCTCGGGCCTCACCAATCATCGGTAACCTACACATGCTAGGTAGTCTCCCACACCGTTCCCTCCATAGCTTGGCTAAAAAATATGGACCTATCATGTCATTACGGCTTGGCCATGTACCAACTATTGTGGTCTCATCTCCCTAAGCTGCTGAGCTATTTTTAAGGACCCATGACATCATTTTTGCTAGCCGACCTAAACTCCAAGCCTCTGAGTACTTGGCTTATGGTACCAAGGGCATAGCTTAGTATGGTCCATATTGGCGCAACATTAGGAAACTCTGTACGTTGCAACTTCTTAGTGCTTCAAAAATAGAGTCATTTGCACCTATGAGGAAGGAGGAGTTAGGATCATTGGTGCAGTCACTGAAAAAAGCCGCAGCAGCGCATGAGGTTGTGGACCTTAGTGAGAAGGTGTGCCAACTTATTGAGGAAACTACATGTAGAATGGTCTTTGGGCAAAGAAATGACGATAGATTCGACTTGAAAACGCTTATTGAGGAGGCCTTGAGCTTGGCGGGGGCTTTCAATCTAGCTGATTATGTGCCTTACCTTGGGGCACTTGATCTACAGGTATGTAAGTTTCTATCGATTCAACTTTTTCCTTATCTCAGCCATTGGTTTAATTGTTAGCCTTAAAATTATGGACTTTTCTTTTACATTTCAAGTCTATTTCTTCGATCATCTAGTAAATTTAAAATTATTCTTTAAAATGAAGTACTTCAAAACTATAAAGCAAAAGCCAGAGCCCAAAGTGGAAAGCTCGCGGAAGCCATAAAATTAGTACCGTAAATGAACCGAGCTGATCATGAACAACTCAGGCTTGGCTTGATAAAAAGTTTGTTCATGTTTGTTTGTTTATAAATAAGTCAAGCTTGAGCCTTAGTTTTATACTCGTTTAATAAACAAGCCGAGCCCAAGCAAAAAAATTTGTTCACAAACAAGCTCGTAAGCTATTAGGCTTGATACACAACAATTCAAGTATAGACTCATTTATAAGTTTATATGTGTTAGCTAAATATACTCATTACACATATCTTAATAATGACATTGCCAACATGAGATCACTACCTATATTACCTTAATTTTTTCCTTCTTTTGAATTGATCAAGAACCACTTTAAACTATAGTTACATTTAAAAATAAATAAATAATTAAATAGGCCACATATGATCATTCCCTACCAATCATATAAAGTAAAGTTATGAAATATGTTAGTATTTTCTTATTCATAATAGTTACAAATAGGTATTTTTCTAGTTCTTTACCATCTAACGTGAATGTAAAAATTATATTTTGAACAATTGCTAAAACTGTAGACAAGGAATGATGAATGAATGAATTTAATAATGTAAATTATTAATTTCAATAATGGCTAATCATAAGTAGGACTAGATGCATGATAAAATGAGTATACTATTTTCTTTTTCTTTTTTCTTAATTTTAGATATATTTAATAATGTAATTCTTTTAGATCTCAAGTTTAAAAACTTGACTTGAGCTCGAGTTTGAGCTTGATATATTAAGCTTGAGTTTGGCTTGACTAATTAATCAAGCCAATCTAAGCCAAGCTCAAGTTTTTTGGCTTTTCCTCGAACTCAAGCTCAAACACTATTTTTAGGCTTGTCACAAGCTCAAGCTAAGCTCGAGCTTTTGATTTTTCCTAACGAGCCAAGTTTAAACATGCACTATTTGGAAAAGCTCGGCTCGTTTGTGGCCCTACGTAAAATTAAGTGCTGAATTCATTCATGAGTTGTTGATTGAAGTGACCTTTATGATATTTGGAGGATTATACGAAGTGTGACTTGATCTGTTACCTGAGCTCTTAATCGGTGCCATCTTCCATAGAGATATCCAAAATCCGATTGCTCTATTTATGTATTAGATATATGGTCATGGTCTGAGAGTACAAGTCCCCGACTCTCCATTAAAATATTCATATGGACGTGGCCGTACGCAATGGCAGGTCTTTTTTTTTTTTTTTTTAAGTACTCATTAAAAAAGTTAAATTATACAAAATTTAATTAAAAAAAAAAACTTGAATATATCATCATCACACAAAAAATAAACACCCAAACACATGAAGTTTTATAATTCCTTCTACTAACCAAATTAAAAGACAAAAGGACTGATGGAAGGTAAAGTGAGAATTCAAAATGCTAAAATGAGAAATAAAGTGAGTCTAAAATGATGAGAGAGAGAGAGAGAGAGAGAGAGAGAGAGCAATAATACATGTTACAATTGCGAGCTGAGCTGTCAAAGAGAGTAGAGCTACTGCAACTGTAAAGCTAAGGAGAGCAAAGCTACTAGCGTTGTTGAAAAGAACTAATGGTCATATTATCTCTCTCAATACCATTATCTTAGGAAAAATAAAATTATGAATTATTTTTTATGTATGGGTTGAAAGAGTTATAAATATGAATGATTAGAGATTTTTATTTTTGTTGAATATTTTGTTAATTTTTGTGAATAATAGTGAACAAAATATTGTTTTTGTTTGGGCTATATTTGCTGTTATTTTGATCAATTTTTATTGCTGTAATTTAAAATTTGAATTTTTTTAAGAGATTAAAGATTATGTTTGGTGGGCCAAGATTATTTTTGTGATTAATTCTAGGACACAATAATTTTAAAATATTTCTAAATTAGGATACCAAAAAAATTAAATTAAATTATCAAAAGAAAATAAAGTTAAATTAAAGATTGTGGCAGACCCATGTGTGAGTTGGCATGCTAAATGTTTTGAATTTTTTGTGATATTTTGTTGTGTTCATAGCATTACTTTTATTTTTGTTGAACAAAAATTCTTGGGATTCTCAAATTAGAGTGTTCAATTTTTTTAGGTAGACAAAGTGGATATAGTTATGTATATAATTTTTTTTAAGTATATACATACATATATATATATATACATACATATATATATATATATACATACATATATATATATATATATTTGGCAAGCCAGGCTATTCATAGCTTTTGTGCAGATTTCCCCTGGCCGTACGGAAAAACACCAGGCCTTGCAATTTCCTTTTTCATCTTTCTAATATGTTAATGTTTTGGTCAGCAACACTTCTTTTACTTACTTTAGTTAGAGTAAGTAACGATTATCACGCACTAATTATTGAAGGATGTAAAAAAGAAGTATGCAACAAGATTTAGACTGTGTTTGATTGGAGTGATTATTAGGAGGATGCAAAATAGGAGAGAGAAAAGTAAGGAGAAAACATCACTTTTGCTTGTTTGGTGCACAGGAGAAAAGAAAGGGGAAAACCTACTGGTCCCAACTCGTAGGTATTTTTCACCCAAGTCTACCAAAATACAATCTCTTCGATTTGGAGAGAAAACACTAGAGCAATGTAATCGTGCAATCCAAATAATGACTTCATTCGTGGTTCTTCTCTATTGGCCACTTGCTTCTAACCCACAAAAGAAAAAAAATATCGTTCTTTAACTACAAATTTGCCTAGCTCCTTTCTTCTCTCAGCAATAACTTTATCTCACCCTTTATTCAACATAGAGCATAAATATGAAAAAAAAAAGAAAAAAAAAAAAAAGAAAAGAAAAGAAGAACTGGTTTGGTGTTGAAAGTGGAATAACCTAGGACTTCCTTTAGCATCTAAGATTAGAAAATTGAGTATTTAGTAGACATGCAATAGTCCAAGGTAAGAACTTTGAAAGTGAAGGGGGAAGAGAAGTGACAAAAAAAAAAGGAAGATTTGATAAGGGAGAGGAATTAGTTAGAGATAATTTAAAGATAGAGTACATAAGAATAAGGTAGAGAAAGAATAAAGAAACTAATATAGGTGAGGTCGTGGGACTGAAGAAACCTCTTTTTTTTTTTTTTTTTTTTTTTTTATTTAAGTTATATTTTTTGGACAAAATTTAGATATAATACTTTATGTCATGTTACTTAGGTTTTAAAAGTAAAGCCATTTGGTTACTTAACAACATCTCTTTCACTTTTCGTTGAACTCAAAACACCCTCTTCCACTTTTCCCTCTTTGCCACTTTGTGAGGTTGTGTTGAAGAACAAATTTGTTATTTGGTAAATGATTGAAGATTCTAGGGTTTCTTTTTAGGCTTCATTTGGGAGTTTATAAGGGAATGAAATGGAATGCAATGGAATGATCATAAGGAAATGGAATGGAATGTATTTAAGTAAGAGAAATGAATGGAAATGAATGGAATGGAATGGAATGGAATTAAGTAACCTTGATTGGATGTTTTAAAATAAATGAATAGAAATGAATGAAAATGAATGGAATATACGTAATCTTATTTGGGAGTAACATAGAGGGAATGGAATGAAATCATTTTATAACAATATTACTATTAGACCAATATTTTAAAATAAATGGTTGAATATATAGGGGTATTTTGGGACTTTAGTAAAAAAATTCATTAAATCTAATTTCATTCCCTCCCATTCCTCCCAATTTCGAGGAAAATGAAAATTTGAGATTTTAAGAGAATAGAAAGGAATGAGTGTTGCTTCCTACTCATTCAATTTTCTCCCACTTAAATTTCCAAATAAGGAAATGAACTTTTCATTCCCTCCATTAATACTTCCAAATAAGAGAAGAGAAGAATATTTTAAAATTATTCTTTTCATTCATTTCTATTCCATTCTATTCTCTCCTCTCAAACAAAGGCTTAGGGTTTGATGTTTGTGAAGTTTATGAAAATTGCTTGGAAATGGAAAGGGAATAAGAGCAAGGGGTTGGATTTGATTTCAGATGAAAGGGAAACAAATTCACAAAAGGGAAGGGAAGCATGTTTGATCCATTTTGGGACAAGAGGGAACCGATTTCGTAAAAGCATATTGGAGAGCCGTTTATTTTGACATAATTGCAAAGGAAAGAGAAGACGAAGATGAGGTCAGGATAGAGAGAGTGGGAGTGAAACACTTGAAGCCGGGTTTGTATTTTTCGCATGGTTGATTTGGGCTTTAAGTCCGATTTGGATGTTTGTTGAGTGTGTTACAGGTGTTGGACTTAGAAGTTCTTTCCGCCATTGTTGAAGTGAATAAAACTTCTTTGCTTATTGAAGTTTGAACTCATAAGGTTTTGGGCTCTATGTTTGATTCGAATGATGGAGTTGCAAAGCTTTTTTTTTTTTTTTTTTTTTTTTTCATTATCTCTATTTTGTAGCAAATGAAAGTGATGATTTTCTTATGGGGAAATTGAAATATATTGCATCTAAGTTAACGGCATTTAAATATTTCACTAAATAGCCACATGACTTAATTTTATGAGGGAAATCTAAAGAACATAATATAAGGTACTGAATCTAAAATTTTTTCCCAAAATTCATATTTTTAATGAGCCCTAATAAGTATTTTTTTTTTTTTTTAAGAAAATGAGATTGTGAATGTAGGGTCCAAATTTGTTGGGCCAGGCACCAACTCTCTGTATGGTGAGCCCAACAAATTCCCAACAATAAATTTGTAGAGAATGGGTTAAACAACTGGGCTAGTAGTGGATTTAGCAACGGTCCATACAAACAAAACCAATAGTGAAAGAAAAAAGGATTGAGTCAGGCATTCAACAAGAAAAATCCCTTTTGTCCGAAGAGGCTTACTATTTAAAGGCTTAGTGAATACAATTTTTTTTTCTCCCCCCTCTCTGTGAGACTTGCTTCCCTTATATATACACCATTTTCCCATCTTCACCGCACACTTGTCCTCCATCTAGGCGCCCACTTGAGTACTAGTCACATCAGCCGTTTGCTTTAACCTACAGTGAGTGGTGGTGGGTGAAGATACACTGTTCAGGTGTCTTCTCCACATAAATGCGGCCAGGAAAGTTGCTGCAGTGCATTAAATGTGGTGGTGGCAGCTTTATTGGTAAGATATTTCATGATAGCTACGTAGTTAGACATGCCCGAAGCTCAGCCCTGGCAGGGAGATCTTCAGCATATCTACTCGATCAAGTTCTGGGCAGCTCCGTTGGGTAGGGTCCCTTCGGCCCAACCAGGTTGTCTTCGGACGGAGCGTTTGTCCCTTATGGGTTGCACTTCCACCAGGATGGCAAAGCATTGATACTTTTAACCTCTTTGGACAAAGAGTCGTATTTGAACTGGGCCTCAGGCCCAACATATGGCGTTGGGCTTTCTCACCCACAATAGCCCCTTAAAATTTCACTTTTTACCTCGCATCCAAAGAGAAAAAGTGGGGTTTTGATCTTTTGACAAATGAGGGCACTGAATTTTGACTCCACACGTGTGTGCGCACGAATTTAGGCGCCTTCTTTATAACCGCTGCTGTCGCGCCGTTTCCGAGGCGTCATTAATTGCTCCAGACGGCGTCTTGTCCCTGAAATCTAACGGCTCATTTCAAATCAACGGACGAGATTCTCCTCAAAATTTCGGGCGGGATAAGTCCCACCACTTTACCTGCCACTATATAAAGTCCCAGAGGGGATTGTCTTCTCACTTTGCAAACTTCATAACCCCCAGCGAACTCAAGCGTTCAGACTCTCAAAGCCCTTCCTGTCATCTGCTTCAACTCATTCCAGAATCCGCTACGATCTCCCCGCAAGGCCAAGAAAAACATTCTCTGATTCAATCCTACGTAAGTTCCTTTCTTCGAGATTTTTTGAAATCTATTCAGATTGCCTCTTCGGCCATTGGTAGATTTTCTTCAGTCGCCGTTCCGCGTTTCCCTCGCTTTAACCTTATTAACAATGGGTAGATTTGAATACCTAGTGGACAGTCCTTCCCAGATAGAGAAGTTTAGGGAGACGTATCGCATCCCTCGGGAAGTGGGCTTGAGGTATTGCTCCACGGAGGGGTTATTACTGGACCGAGAGGTGGGTGAGGTGATAATCCCCATTATCGCCTTCCTAGAGGGAGGAATGACCATTCCCATGGGTCCAGTCACCAGAAGTTACCTTACCGCCCATAGGCTTAGTCCTGACCAGTGCGCGCCCAACACATTTAGAATTTTAGGTGCAGTTGATGACCTAAACCGCCATTTAGGCTTGGGATTAACCTGGCATAATGTGGTACACATGTACGAATGTCGTACCAAAGAAGGGGCGGGATACTATCTAAGGTCCCGATCCGATGTCGTCAGACTCCTCTCCGGTCTCCCCAAGTCCAACAAAGGGATGAAGGATGATTATTTGATCGTCTCGGGTGCCTGGCATGATGGGATTCATTGCCCAACCCAGCCAGGAGCGCCAGGTGGGACATTCCCCCTTGAGTTTTTCTAACTTTTTTGCTTCTAGCTATTCGGACTTCCTTTCGCCATATTGCAATCCTCTGACAGTTCTATCGCCATGTTTACAGATAGAAGGTACGTAACTCCTCGGCTGAGTCTCACGAATACTGCGGCCTTGAACTACCTTCTTCGGTCGGAGATTTTCGTGAGTGAAGACGGAAAGCTTAGGTTTGTTCCCCTCATCCTCGGCTACACCCCGAAGTCTGAACTCCAGCCGAGAGGCAACGCAATAACACTCGGGGATCGCCGCATAAACCGCATTGACGTGGCACGGAAGAACTTTTTAGCCCCCTTCGACCTCGCCCCGGTGCCCGATCCTAATCCGTAAGGTATACCGGTGCTCGTTCAGCCCGTTCAACAAGTTCCCCTTGAACCGGTAGCAGAGGAGGAAAGAGTTTCTTCTACCCCTTCACTTGACCAACAGATCGACCAGTTCAAGTTCGAAGAGGAAACCTCGGGGGAAGTCCAAATTTTGCCCGCCGACGAAATGCTTGATAGGCATTCAACTGCTCCGCTCCTGAACATAGCCGTGCCAGACGACTCTGAAGAAGAAGACATGCAGAGTCTGTCAAACTTGTTGAAAAATAGGAAACCCAAGGACGTGACCAAGGGTACTGGCACGTCCCAGACCAAGGTCAATCTCCCACCTCCCCCTCCTCTTCCTCCGACCCCTAGAGACCCCGGTCTAAAAGCGCTGCCTGATCTGAAGAAGAAGAGGGTTGTGACCGAGGTGACGGATGTCGAGGAAGGGGAAGTGGCCCTTCCGAAGGGTCACAAGCAGCAGAAGACGACCCATGATACGAGGGGAAAACGGGCCTCTTCTACTGAGAGCAGAGAAGAGAACCTGGCCGCAGACGTGCGGCGGAAGACTCAGACCTGGTCTCCAAAGCTAACACTGGATGGCGCCGCCATCCCATACGATGCGTCCCTGCGAAACTACGCTGGTGGGAAAGTAGGGCGCATAGCAGAAGCGTTGGAGAAGCCTCTCCTCCTTCCGAAGGACATGGAGTCCTATTGGCGCTTCACCGAACAGGAGCTTTTTCTGTCCCTAAAAAGGGATTTAGGCATGGTGAGATAAGTGATTATTTTGTAGCCTTTATGTGCTTTCGAGACTTAACGTAAAATTCTTTGGTTGCCATGCAGATCGCCCAGCAAATTTTTGTAGCCGAAGAATGGAACAAAGATAAAGATATTAAAGTGTAGGCTGAGGCTCGATCCAGGGAGGAGGTGGAGAAGGCGGAGAAGGCATTGGGCAGGGCGAAGGACGACTGCGCCCGCATCTCCGAGGAACTGAAGGAGGAGGTGAAAGCAAGGAGGAATGCGGAGGCAGGCCTGAAGAATGCCGAGAAGCAGGCCGGAAGAATGCCGAGAAGCAGGCCGAGGATCAGCGACAGCAACTATACACTACCGAGATCAATCTAGAAACAGAGAGGGCGGTGGTGAAAGAGCTGCGGGCTGAGCTAGACAAAGCCAGGGATGCTGCTAAATTGGCCAAGGAGGACGCTCAGTTGGCCAAGGAAGCAGTTGAGGCCGAGAAACAGGCTGCCTACATGCTGGGGGTGCAAGAGACCTAATCTAGGCTGACCGAGGAGTTTGCCAAAGTGTGCAGAGACTACTGCGAGATTACATGGGGCAAATGCCTTGATGCGGCTGGAGTCCCCGCAGAGTCTGCCCTAAGGCGACCCGAGAGCATCTATTATCACCCTGATATAAGTGACCTGCCAGATGCCCCGAAAGCTCCCTCGGCCGGTCAGGATCTCCCAATCCAAACTGAGGCAAACCTAGCACCCCTTCAGACTGGAGATGCGGGTAGTCCACCAAAAACGGATCCGACGCCTCAAGACAAGGCTTAGGATGTTAGGGTTGTGTAATAGTTAGGACCCTGTATCATCTATTTTGTAATGAAATTGCCCTTGCAGTGAAATAGTTTATGTCTGTTCTTTGTTGCTTTTATGGAATATGTTACTCTGTCATTATGGTTAACAACGATAATTATGTTTGACGTAACTTTTGCCTAAGTCTGCATATTCCGTCAAACAACTAATAATGTGGACGGGTGTCAACTAAACACCTGTAAGAATCGTTCGAAGAGTGTTAACTAACCCAAACCATCTGGTCCGAGGACTAAAGGCACAATTGGTTTTAGTTTTAAACACTTGAGAAATCGTAAAGGAGTGTTAACTAACCCAAATCATCTGGTCCGAGGACTACAGGCATGATTAGATTTAAGTTTAAACACTTAGAGGATCGTAAAGGAGTGTTAACTAACCAAAATCATCTGGTCCGAGGACTACAGGCATGATTAGATTTAAGTTTAAACACTTGAGAAATCGTAAAGGAGTGTTAACTAATCCAAATCATCTGGTCCGAGGACTACAGGCATGATTAGATTTAAGTTTAAACACTTGAGAAATCGTAAAGGAGTGTTAACTAACCCAAATCATCTGGTCCGAGGACTACAGGCATGATTAGATTTAAGTTTAAACACTTAGAGGATCGTAAAGGAGTGTTAACTAACCCAAATCATCTGGTCCGAGGACTACATGCATGATTAGATTTAAGTTTAAACACTTAAGAAATCGTAAAGGAGTGTTAACTAACCCAAATCATCTGGTCCGGGGACTACAGGCATGATCAGATTTAAGTTTAAACACTTGAGAAATCGTAAAGGAGTGTTAACTAACCCAAATCATCTGGTCCGAGGACTACAGGCATGATTAGATTTAAGTTTAAACACTTGAGAAATCGTAAAGGAATGTTAACTAACCCAAATCATCTGGTCCGAGGACTACAGGCATGATTAGATTTAAGTTTAAACACTTAGGAAATCGTAAAGGAGTGTTAACTAACCCAAATCATCTGGTCCGAGGACTACAGGCATGATTGGATTTAAGTTTAAACACTTGAGAAATCGTAAGGGAGTGTTAACTAACCCAAATCATCTGGTCCGAGGACTACAGGCATAATTAGATTTAAGTTTAAACACTTAGAGGATCGTAAAGGAGTGTTAACTAACCCAAATCATCTGGTCCGAGGATTACAGGCATGATTAGATTTAAGTTTAAACATTTGAGAAATCGTAAAGGAGTGTTAACTAACCCAAATCATCTCGTCCGGGGACTACAGGCATGATCAGATTTAAGTTTAAACACTTGAGAAATCGTAAAGGAGTGTTAACTAACCCAAATCATCTGGTCCGGGGACTACAGGCATGATCAGATTTAAGTTTAAACACTTGAGAAATCGTAAGGGAGTGTTAACTAACCCAAATCATCTGGTCCGAGGACTACAGGCATGATTGGATTTAAGTTTAAACACTTGAGAAAAACTATTATAACAAAATGCAATCATAGCTGAGAGAAGAATTCATTTAATAGTAGTACCTTTTGAGGTTATTTACATTCCATGGCCTGGGCACTACATGATTATCCAGGTCTTCTAGGAAGTATGCTCCAATGCCGGCCCTCGAGGTGATGCGATACGGACCTTCCCAATTCGGCCCCAGTTTTCCCCATGCTGGATTCTTTGCATTGCCTACCACCTTCCTTAGGACCAGATCACCAGGTTCGAGGGGTCTCAATCTCACATTGGCGTCATAGCCCTGCTTGAGTTTCTGCTGATAATGCGCCAACCGAACCATTGCGTTTTCCCTTCGTTCATCAATCATATCCAAACTCTTTTTCAGCTGCCCATCGTTGTTGGTTGGGTCAAAAGAGCTGGTCCTGTAGGTCGGGAATCCAGTCTCGAGAGGTATAACAGCTTCAGCCCCATAGGTCATTGAGAAGGGGGTCTCCTCGGTGGACCTGCGAGGCGTAGTCCTATATGCCCACAATACGTGGGGTAGTTCTTCTACCCATCTACCCTTCGCATCATCCAGCCTCTTCTTTAGCCCGTTAACAATGACTTTATTAACAGTTTCGGCCTGCCCATTTCCCTGGGGGTAGGCGGGGGTGGAGTATCTATTTGTGATTCCCAGCTCACTGCAATAACTTCTAAAAGCTTTGCTATCGAACTGAAGCCCGTTGTCCGAGATGAGGGTATGTGGGACTCCAAATCTGGTGACGATGTTTTTCCAAATGAACTTCTTCACGTCTACGTCCCTGATATTTGCGAGAGGTTCAGCTTCTACCCACTTGGTGAAGTAGTCCGTTCCGACCAGCAAGTACTTCCTGTTTCCTGCTGCCTTAGGGAAAGGGCCTACGATGTCCAGACCCCATTGAGCAAAAGGCCACGGGCTGGATAGTGGATTGAGGTTACCGCCTGGCTGATGTATGTTCGGCGCGAACCGTTGACATTGGTCGCACATTTTTACGTATTCGTGGGCCTCTCTTTGCATATATGGCCACCAATAACCCTGTGTGATGGCCCGGTGGGCCAAGGACCTACCTCCCGTATGGCTCCCACATATCCCTTCATGCAATCCTCCAGTAGTGACTCAGCCGCTTCAGGGTGCATGCACAGTAAGTACGGACCCGAATAGGAACGTTTATAAAGTTTTTGTTCCTCGAACAGCCAGAACCTTGTGGCTTTTCTTCGTATTTTGTCCGCTTCCCCTTTTTCTTCAGGCAACACATCATCCTTCAAGAACTTGATGATGGGATCCATCCAGCACGGGTCGGTTCTGACGCAATGAACTTGGAATGACTTTTTTCTTACTTCCGTAGGCTCCTGCATGTCTTCAATAAGGATAACCCTCGGCAATGCCTGTGCCGAAGAGGTGGCGAGGGTGGCTAAAGAGTCTGCATGCGTGTTGCCACTTCTGGGGATGTGCTGCAGGTTAAAATATTCAAACTCTGATTGCAGGGACTTAACTAGGCTCAAGTACCCCTGCATTCTCTCGTCCTTCGCCTCAAATTCTCCCTGTACTTGGCCGACGATTAATCTCAAGTCCGAGAATACTTCAACCGACTTTCCCCCCATCCTTCGTACCATCCTCATCCCCATCAGTAGAGCCTCATATTCTGCCTCATTATTCGTTGCTGAGAAATTCAGCCTTAAAGCCTTTTCGATGGTAATTCTTTCTGGGGTTATCAGCACAAGCTCCACTCCAGAGCCCCTTTGATTTGATGCGCCATCAACGTACACCTCCCAGGGCGAGGGGCTCCGTGAGGAGACCATATCAACGGCCCTTCTCCCAGCGCCCAGCATTGGTGTTACTTCTTCTAAAGGGGGCTCTGTGAATTCTGCGACCAAGTCCGCAAGGACCTGGCCTTTCACCAATGTGCGGGGCATGTACTTGATATCAAAAGCCCCTAATATCGTCCCCCATTTGGCAATTCTTCCTGTGTAGTCGGCGCTTCGGAGTATTGCTCTAAGTGGGAGCTGGTAAGGACTATGACGGTGTGAGCTTGAAAATAGTGGGGCAGCTTCTTAGTACCCAGCACAATAGCCAGAATGGCTTTCTCTAGGGGCAAATAACGAGTCTAAGCTTCCTGCAGCGATTTGCTCACATAATAGACTGGTTTTTGCACGCCACAGTCTGTTCGAATCAGCACCAAGCTTACAGCACTAGGAGCCACAGCAATGTAGGCAAACAAGACTTCATCTGGCTCGGGACTGGACATGATGGGAGGTCTAGCCAGGTAGTCCTTAAGTTGCTGGAAAGCAATAGCGCATTCCTCCGTTCATTTGAAATCCTTCCACTTATTGATTAACGAGAAAAAAGGCCTACACCTGTCGGCTGATCTGGAAATGAACCTATTAAGGGCAGCGGTCATCCCAGTCAGCTTCTGGATTTCCTTGGGGTTCCGAGGAGCTCGCAAGTCGTTGATGGCCCTTATTTGATCGGGGTTAACTTCGATTCCCCTGTGGGTGACCATATACCCCAGGAACTTGCCTGACCCAACACCGAACGAACATTTGGAGGCATTCAGGCGTAATATGTGTCCCCTCAGAATTTCGAAGATATCCCTAAGGTCCCCAATGTGTTCCGCGACAACCTTGCTTTTAACCACCATGTCGTCAATATAAACCTCCATGCTTTTGCCCAACTGTGGCTCAAACATCCTGGTCATCATTCTCTGATAGGTAGCCCCGGCATTCTTCAAGCCAAACGGCATTACCTTGTAGTGGTAATTTCCTACAGGGGTTACGAAAGCTGTTTTGTTCTGATCGGCGAGAGCCAGTGGTATCTGATGATAACCTTGAAATGCGTCTAAGAAACTCATCCGAGGATGCCCAACAGTAGCGTCAACTAGTTGATCTATCTTTGGCATGGGAAACGGATCCTTCGGACAAGCTCTATTGAGATCAGTGAAGTCCACGCACACCCGCCATTTCCCACTTTTCTTCTTTACCACCACCGTATTAGCCAACCATTCGGGGTAAAAAATTTCCTTAATGGCCCCCGCCTGCTTGAGCCTCGTTACTTCCTCCCTGACTGCATCTGCGTGCTCCTTCGATGGACGCCGGAGTGGTTGCTTCTTGGGGACTATGGTGGGATCTACGTTTAGATGGTGGCAAATGAAATCTGGGCTTACTCCCGGGGCTTCCGCAGGGTCCCATGCAAATACGTCAACGTTTGCCCTGAGGAATTCTATCAACTCTCCCTACTCCTGAGGAGGCAGCATGGATCCAACTTGAAAGAACTTCTCTGGATCGTTATCAACAACTATCCTTGCTAAGCTTTCGCACTCTGCTTCTCCGGCCGAGGCTTCGGTGTCCGGCCCCAAAGGTTTTAATTGCTATAAACTCTCCTTGTTACAGTTTGAGGGCTCGGCATGCTGCTCATGCTGGATGGCTGCCACTAGACATTGCCTGGACATAGCCTGATCCCCTTGGATCTCTTCGACCATCCCCTCGGAGGGGTACTTGATCTTCTGGTGCAGTGTGGAGGACACATCCCCAAGGGTATGAAGCCAAGGTCTGCCTACTATAGCGGTGTAGGGTGAGTAGGCATCCACCACTATGAAATCTACCTCCACAGTCTCAGTACCGATTTGCACAGGTAGCCTGATCTGCCCCCTCGGAGTGATCACTTTGCCATCAAAACTGACTAAAGGGGAACTGTACGGAGTCAAGTCTTCGGGGGACAAGTTCAGCCCCTTATATAGGTCTGGGTACATTATCTCTGCAGCGCTGCCCTGATCAACCATCACCCTCCTCACGTCGTATCCGCCTATTCTCAGAGTGACTACCAGGGCATCATTGTGCGGCTGCGTCGTCCCTATTTTGTCCTCTTCCGAGAAGCCCAAAACTGGGACGTCTATCTTAGGCCTCTTCGGCTCTCTGTTAACCTTCTCCGAGGGCACCCGAGCAACTGACAATACCCTGGATGGGCAAGACCCTGTCCTTCCTAGCGCAGCAAAAATAACATTGATTGTTCCCAAGGGGGGTTTTACAAAATCACCTCTCCTAGGCCCCGTGCTCGTTTGATTTCCCTGACCGTATGAGTGGTGCAGGAGGTGCTTTAACCTGCCTTCGCTGACCAGCTGATCCAAATGATCCCACAGGCTCCTGCAATCCTCAGTAGTATGCCCATGGTCAAGGTGATACTGACAGTAAAGATTGTGGTTGCGCCTTTCAGGGTTTCCTACCATCTTGTTCGGCCTCTTGAAGAATGGTTCATTTTTTATCTTATCCAGGACTTGGTGCACTGGTTCGCGAAAAACTACATTGACTGTCTGGAAGTTCGCTGTGCTTTGTCCAGCCCAGTCCTTTCTCGGCCTGTTGTGATTCTGCCTGTCCGACCTGAAATCCCTCCCCTCCTGAGGGATAACCTTCTCCTTTCCCTTACTCTGCTGCTGATCTTCCTCAACCCTTTTGTACTTATCAATCCTGTCCATCAACTGGCGTATACTGGTAGCAGGCTTGCGCGTCAAAGACGTTCTCAAGGGATGTTCGGTGGGGAGGCCCAGTTTAAAGGAACTGATAGCCACCGACTCACAATCTTCCTCTACCTCGTTATACGTTTCCCAGAACCTATCTGAATACGACTTCAAAGTCTCACCTCCTTTCATGATGACTGACAATAGGGACGCCATAGACTGGGGAACCCTTCGGCACTTGACAAAACGTGAACCAAACGCTTGAGTCAACTCCTGGAAAGAGTTGATAGACTTTGCTTTTAGATTGTCAAACCACCTCATGGCTATCGGTCCCAAGCTGGATGGGAAGACTTTACACATCAGGGCTTCGTCCCTAGAGTGAACGGCCATTCTCTGGTTGAAATGGCTCACATGTTCCACTGGGTCTGTACGGCCATTATAGATGGTGAATGTAGGCTGGTGGAAACGTCGAGGAAGTTTAGCATTCTCGATGTTACGGGTAAAGGGGGATCTGGAAATCTGATCCAGGGCTTTACTCATAGCATCGTTCCTTGCGCCCCTCGGTAAGGGATTCTGAGGGTTCCTCTCGTCATGACGCATTTCCTCATAGGTAAAGGATTCGCTGACCGGCGTTCGATGTTTCCGTTTGTAGCTAACATCCTGTTCGTCCTCAGAATCCTCATCAGAATCCGAGGGACTGCGCTTCCTCTTCGCATGGCGCAACTCCCTTCTAAGCCTGTCTATTTCCTTCTGCATGTCTTTATTCTTCTCTGCATGAGACATGTGGCTCTCCCCATGCGACTGGTTTTGATCGTCACGTGCGGTGTGTACACTTCCCTCACGATCCTGCCTCCGTTCCAGATGAAGAAAGGGATCGGTATGCTTAGATGATCTGGGCTCAGCTGGTCGTTGCCTTGGTTCAGCCATCTTTTGAGGTGTTGCTTCCACCTTTGCTCAAGCTGTTTCCCACAGACGGCGCCAATTGTAGGGTCCAAATTTGTTGGGCCAGGCACCAACTCTCTGTATGGTGAGCCCAACAAATTCCCAACAATAAATTTGTAAAGAATGGGTTAAACAACTGGGCTAGTGGTGGATTTAGCAACGGTCCATACAAACAAAACCAATAGTGAAAGAAAAAAGGATTGAGTTAGGCATTCAACAAGAAAAATCCCTTTTGTCCGAAGAGGCTTAGTATTTAAAGGCTTAGTGAATACAATTTTTTTTTCTCCCCCCTCTCTGTGAGACTTGCTTCCCTTATATATACACCATTTTCCCATCTTCACCGCACACTTGTCCTCCATCTAGGCGCCCACTTGAGTACTAGTCACATCAGCCGTTTGCTTTAACCTACAGTGAGTGGTGGTGGGTGAAGATACACTGTTCAGGTGTCTTCTCCACATAAATGCGGTCAGGAAAGTTGTTGCAGTGCATTAAATGTGGCGGTGGCAGCTTTATTGGTAAGATATTTCATGATAGCTACGCAGTTAGACATGCCCGAAGCTCAGCCCTAGCAGGGAGATCTTCAGCATATCTACTCGATCAAGTTCTGGGTAGCTCCGTTGGGTAGGGTCCCTTCGGCCCAACCAGGTTGTCTTCGGACGGAGCGTTTGTCCTTTATGGGTTGCACTTCCACCAGGATGGCAAAGCATTGATACTTTTAACCTCTTCGGACAGAGAGTCGTATTTGAACTGGGCCTCAGGCCTAATATATGGCGTTGGGCTTTCTCACCCACAGTGAATATCAATTATTTTTCGTTTTAAATAATTTTATTTTTCTTATTTAATGATTACGAAGAGATTACGCCTTACATATTATGTAATAAGGGCATGAGATTAAATTTAAATAAATTATCTTTTTTATCCCATCATTTTTAACTTTGCAAAAATGAAGAACAAATTGATATCTTAGGAATTAAGATCATTATATATATATATTTCACTTTAACATATTGTATGTAACAAACAATTCCATGACCAAGGTCCAAGGCAACAGACTGTATAAAGAAGTGAATTACTGAAATCTCTAATTAGCAAAGACAAGAAACAAAAAAAAGAAGGAAGAAGTTGTATATATTTTGTAAATGCATTCAAATTCTAAAATTATTTTTCCTGTGATTTTAATTAACATATAGTATAAATAAATAATAATAATAATAATAAAAAAGTACTCATAGGAATGTACCCAGGCCCTTTTGTATCTACACATCCCAAAACCAAAACTTGCATTCCACAAATTCGTGCAATTGCATGAAAGAAAAACAAAAGCCACAAAACCCAAAACAAAACCCAAAACAAAAAGATCCACACCAAAGTCCAACAAAACCCTAAACTAAAAAAAAATAAAATAAAAAAAATAAAAAGAAAAAGAATGAAAGAAAGAGAGAGAAAAACTCAGCACAATACAGTAATAGCGTAGGAGGAGATGAGAGGAGGAAAGGGGGAGAGGAGGTAAGGCGGTAGCAGTGGATGAGGGAAGAGAAGGTGAGGTGGCAAAGGGGGAGAGGAGGCTGGGGTGGCGGCAGTGGCTAGGGAGGCGGTTGGGGTGGTGGTGAAGAGGAGAGAGTGAGGGAGAGAGAGAGAGGTGCAAGTGAAGGAGAGAGGGTTAGGTGGCTAAATAGAGAAAAGAGAGAAAAAAATGAAACATTAGTATATTGTAATAAACACTGTAATGTAATAGTTATTCCAATGGTTTAACTATTTGGTAGTTTGGTTATGTTTTTATTATAGAGAATAGTCATTCTTTATTAATAGCTATTCTTTAAAATGAAAAATAATTATTCATTTTTAAAAATGTTGTAATAGATATTTCGTAGTATGTGTAATAATTTCTAAAATTAATATATTTCCAAATAAACAAACTTTTCATACGTACATAACAATTATGAAAATAAAAAATATAAAAAAAATAACTAATGTCTCTCTCAAATTTAAAAAAATATTATTTTTTAGGAAATATAATTATATGAGTAAGATATTTCCTAAAATATATTTTAAGTTTGATTCTAATATTACAACTCACAACTAAATTTATAAATATACTTAGTTATTCCATTACAACACATTTTATTCATAGTAATAAAGATTACAATTTCTGTTGTAATCCCTATTCAGTGTACCAAATGTGGAGGGAAATGAATGGAATGAAAATGAATGAAAAAATAATTTTAAAATATTCTTCATTTCTTTTGTTTAAGAGTTCTAATGGAGGGAAATGAAAATTCATTCTCTTGTTTGAGAGTTTAAGTGGGAGGGAATAGAATGAGTAGGGAGGAATACTCATTCTTTTCTATTATCTCAAAATCTCAAATTTTCATTCCCCTCAAAATTGTGAAAAATTGGAGGGAATAAAAATAGATTTAATGAATTTTTTACTAAAACCATAAAAAAAATCATATTTATTTTGCCATTTATTTAAAAATAGAGGTCTAATAGTAAAACTATTATAAAATGATTTCATTAATTTTCCTCTATTTTACTCCCAAACAAGGTTACTTACCTTCCATTTCTTTCAATTCATTTATTTTAAAACATCCAAACAAGGTAACTTAATTTAATTCTATTCATTTTTTTTTTCAATCCTTTTTTTTTTTTATATTAGTGATCATTCCATTTCATTCCATTCTCTTATGAATTCTCACACAAAGCCTAATTCTAAAAGTAAAGTGTGTAGGCCTTAGCGACAAATTAATTCTTTACTAAAGGAGACCTTCCATGATGAACCTATTTTGGTCACCAAATATGATTCCAACAAATTGTAGAGATGAAATTATTTAATGTCACCAAAATGTTATATGTTAGGTTGTAAAGACTTAGGAACTAATGTATTTAGAATTCTAATTTGTATTGTTGGCAAACCATGATCAAAACAGTTTTTAGTTTTGTTTAGACTTGCTCAAAGTATGTTTTTATGTAAAGTTGGAATCGAGTGGCTGCAGAAGTATTAGTGACTTTTTGTCTGGCTTAATCGATCGAGGCTTAGGCTCAATTGATCGAATATCGGGTAGATCGTTTTTCTGCAGAATTTTCCAACTCAACCTAAGCCCATTAAGGATTAGGGTTTCAGATCTACTTCTCCCACTATATAAAGGAAACCCTAGCCACGTTTTTAGAGTAGCTCTGGTTGCTCATATTGCTGTTTATGTGAATCTCTTGTGAGATTCTTGAAGAGCTTTCCTTCACATAAATTTAGGGTTATCAAGAAGGAGATTACTTCAACATCTTGATGATCATTCAGTTGCTGCTATAAGAGCTTAAAGAAACACAAACAACATCTTGATGATCATTCAGTTGCTACTATAGGAGCTTAAAGAAACACAAGCGGGGGTGTTTGTACTTGTGGAGAATCCAAGAAAGAAGAAGTTCGTGGATTCGGAACTTGCACGTGGTTGTGTCAGTAAGTTCTACTGGTGGGTAGCAATAGGAAGTCAAGCGGGGGTGCTTGTAAGTCTTATTGTATGAACTTCGATTCTTTCATATAGTGGATTCAAGTTTATCTTGAGGATAGTTAGGTCAAATCCTCTCCAAGTTTTTACCGGTGTGGTTTCCTGGGTCATCATATTATTGTGTTATTTATTTTTCCGCTGTTTTATACATGATATGATTGTTTGATTGTGATAACCTAGATTTGCATAATTTGACTAAGTTAATCACTTGGCGAATTAACTAGGTAAATCCAATTGTGGTTTAAGGGGTCTAAAACCTAACAAGCGGTATTAGAGTGGGTAGCTCTTTTGTTTTAGATCTTTTGATCTAAGAGCTGATCCTTGACCCCTGTTAACATGGATAATTTGAAGTGTCTTTCTGCTCATGTTTGTGTTAATTTGAATAAAGAAGATGTTGTTGTTTTTGTTGATCTTTTTGATGCCTGTGAAACTCTCCGTAAGGAATTATTGAAATATATGAAAATTTCTAAGAAATTCAAGGAAGAGTTAAAATTGGCTAATCTTGAAAAAGATGAATTGAGATTAGATGAATCTAATAAAAAGAATGAATTTTTGAGAAATCAAATTTCCTCTCAAGATGAGAAGATGAAAAGCTTGGAATAAGAGTTAGTTGAATCTAAAGCTAAAATTAAAAATTTGACTAGTACCAAGCCTGCTGATGATAACAGAAGTGTTTCTGTTTCTCTTAAACTTAAAGTTGAAAAAGTTTATATCCCTTCTTTCAAGAGGAATAATAAAGAAAAAACTTATTTTGCTAGGTTAGACAAAGGTAAAAGTTCTGAGGTAGACACTGAAATTTCTAAACCTATGTCTAAACCTAATGTTAGAGATCATAATAAATCTGTTTTTGTGCCTACCTGTTACCTTTGTGGTGTTGTTGGTCATATTAGACCAAATTGTTCTTTGTTGAGGCAAGAACCAAAGCCTGTGATCAGAAACCCCACTAGGAATACTGATCTTCCTAAATTTGTTCATGTTTACCACTTTTGTGGTGTTCGTGGTCACATTCGTCCTAATTGTCATAAGTTGAAATTTAAGCATTCTGTATGTCAATCTAGGATATGTGATAATATTTCTCCTGCTATAAGTCCATATAAATTGTTTCATATGCTTTTGAAAAATTTAAACTTGTTGGCTTGTGAAAGGAATTTGCAGGATTTAAGTCTCTCTTAGAAGATTGGTGTAATCCCTCAAATACACTCTGCTTCTCATGGATTTTCACCTAGAAAGCTGAAGACTCGTGCTATATGGGTGAGAAAAGATTCTCTAAGGTGAGTGTTGCTGACTTATCTTTATTTTAATTCTTTCAATTGTTTGTGGACATGTCTTGTTTCTGTTTTTGGTTGTTTTATTTTTTTTTTTAGATTGTTTTTTTATTAAAAAAAATCCAAAAACATTGAAAATTTTCAAAAAGGCAAAAATATTTTATTTTGTGTCTAGTTTTATTTGTTTTGAGGATTACATGAGTTATGATATCTCTCTTGATTTAGAACATATTTGAAATTGTGGAGAAACTTGAATATCATGTGTTATATAAGTGCTAAGCTTTTTCTGATTTTGTGTGAGCATATACTAATTTGTACATGTACTCAAGGATTAATTAAAAAATTGATATTTCTTATTTGTGTACCCTCTATACCTTTGTTTAGCACTATCATGCACTACTTTTGCATTGTTCATTTAGCATAATATGTGCTTTTTTATTTTTGGTCATATAGTTTTTAAAACCAAAAAGATTTTTGTGTTTTGTATTTCACATCTTGGATTTATAATTAAGGATTGGCCATATTATCTTTACATAACAAGATTATATATCTTGTTTAGCTTTGATGAGCTTATTTATTGCACTTGACTAGTTGAAGCTTTGTAGTGCATGTTGTGTGGAAAAGATGTTTATGGTGTTTATCACTTTGTCTTAATCTTAAAGTCACATGTTATTTGACTGTCGGACTTGATCCTTTTGAGAAATGCATAAATAATCATCTCACCACTGTTTACTAGCCAATCTTGAACACCTTAGTGCATATCGTCAGATTTTGTGCTCGAGAAAGTGTAGCACATGCACAAAAAGAACATAAGGTGTAGCCTCGGTTTAAATGCTTAAAATTGGTGTGTACATTATTGGGCTATAATAATTTTAACTCAAATAAAATTGGTGTGTACATTATCCCGGCTATCTTTAATAAGTTTTTGATTATATAAAATTGGTGTGTACATTATGAGGCAAATCAAGAAACTTACATGATTACAAACTTTTATTCTAGGAGATGTGAGAGTTATATAATGTAACTCTTTAGGTGATAGTCTCTTTCAAATTCTATGTGATGAATTTTGTAGACTTTGTGTTTGATTTCTATTCACATATCACCTCACATGTATCTCAAGTTTTTACTAGTTGCACACACTATACAAGTTACTCTTTGTTAAACTTGGTACATTTTATTGTGTGCGATCTTGTTGTGGCCATCCAAGATTAAAATTTCCTTGATCTTAATGCAAAATGTGTTTAAAGTTTGAGAAATTGGAAATTCTAGAGCTTAAATGTACCCAAATTGGGGATTTTGTTCAAGGCTTGTTGAATTGATGTAATTGATCATTATAATGTGTATTCTAGCTTGTGTGATGATCAATTGGTCAAAGTTTTTCTAAAAACTTAACAAGTGGTTTTTAAATTTTTGAGGTTTTTGTTAGAAACTCTATGCTCAAGTCAATTTTGTGAATTTGAACTTATATTGAACTTAGTTTCACTGCATTAGAGCATTCATCATTCACATGCATTGCATTGATTCTTGTATTCATTTTGTAGTTTTGCAGTCATATCTCTCATTATTTTCACACATGCATACACTTTGCTAAATTGGGTACTCAACTTGATTTAAAACTTGATTAATTAATTTTTGAGTCCTTTGTACATTTTAGTATATGCTATTTTTCTTAAGAGATATGATGGATAATCAATGTGCAAATATTTTTCTCTACTCATGCAACTGTTTCTGGGTCACATAGTGTCAAGTTTGTATTTATTGAAAGAGAGAATATTTTTCTTCATGTGTATCCTCACCTTAGTTTTTAAGTTTGGTTTGTGTGTTTTTTTTTTCCCTACCTCCTATTTTTCCCCAAAACTGTTTTTCTCAAAACTTGTTTTGTTTTTTCTATTTTTAAGGGGAGAATTTTTTTTTTTAACCTTTGTAGTTCTTAGGGGGAGTTGTTGCTCTTCATAGGGGGAGTTGTCTCTATTTTCTCTTATCCTCTGTCATGTATGTTTGAATTGTCTTTGTCAATACGTGACAAAAAGGGGGAGAGTTAGTTGAAATATAGGAATTATGTTTGATTTTGTTTAGGGGGAGTTGAATTTGTTTTTGATAGGGAGAGAAAATAAATTTTTTTTAATGTATCTAAATTAAGGGAAGAGTTAATTTGCATATTTGTTGATTTACTGTTTTTCTGTCACACATGCATTTATGCGTTTTGTTTAGTGTTTCAGGAAATATACAAGTTGATTCAATTGAGCTGCTATCTACACTTGCAACTAATAGATAGTAGTTAGGTTGGATTATTTTGTAATGGGCATTATTTGTGTAAAGGGCTTTTACTTGTAACTTTGAACTTTGTGCATATTTGTTGATTTACTGTTTTTCTGTCACACATGCATTTATGCGTTTTGTTTAGTGTTTCAGGAAATATACAAGTTGATTCAATTGAGCTGCTATCTACACTTGCAACTAATAGATAGTAGTTAGGTTGGATTATTTTGTAATGGGCATTATTTGTGTAAAGGGCTTTTACTTGTAACTTTGAACTTTGTGTTTGTGTTTTGTCACGGATTGTCAAAGTGGGAGATTGTTAGGTTTTAAAGACTTAGGAACTAATGTATTTAGAACTCTAATTTGTATTGTTGGCAAACCATGATCAAAACAATTTTTAGTTTTGTTTAAATTTGCTCAAAGTATGTTTTTATGTAAAGTTGGAATCGAGTGGCTGTAGAAGTATTAGTGACTTTCTGTCTGGCTCGATCGATCGAAACTTAGGCTCGATTGATCGAATATCGGGCATATCGTTTTTCTGCTGAATTTTTCAACTCAGCCCAAGCCCATTAAGAATTAGGGTTTCAGATCTACTTCTCCCACTATATAAAGGAAAACCTAGCCATGTTTTTAGAGTAGCTCTGGTTGCTCATATTGCTGTTTATGTGAATCTCTTGTGAGATCCTCGAGGAGTTTTCCTTCACATAAACTTAGAGTTATCAAGAAGGAGATTACTTCAACATTTTGATGATCATTCAGTTGCTGCTATAGGAGCTTAAAGAAACACAAGCGGGGGTGCTTGTACTTGTGGAGAATCCAAGAAAGAAGGAGCCCGTGGATTCGGAGCTTGCACGTGGTCGTGTCAGTAAGTTCTACTAGTGGGTAGCAATAGGAAGTCAAGCGGGGGTGCTTGTAAGTCTTATTGTATGAACTTCGATTCTTTCATATAGTGGATTCAAGTTTACCTTGAGGATAGCTAGGTCAAATCCTCCCCAAGTTTTTACCGATGTGGTTTTTTGGGTCATCATATCATTGTGTTATTTATTTTTCCGCTGTTTTATACATGATATGATTGTTTGATTGTGATAACCCAGATTTGCATAATTTGACTAAGTTAATTACTTGGCTAATTAACTAGGTTAATTCAATTGTGGTTTAAGGGGTCTAAAACCTAACATTATATATTTAGCGACAAAAAATTCCGTTGGCTTAAAGCAAATAAGTTTCACACCACAATTTTTTAATTGACATCTAACCTTGACTAGAACTAATAGCGACAAAAATAAAATTTTGTCGCCAAAAGTTATTTATTTTTTTATAAATGGCGACAAAATCTATATTTTGTCATTGTATGTTACCTTTTGGTGACAAAAAAAAAAAAAAAAAAAAAAAAAAAAAAAAAAAAAATCTTCACTAAACTTTGTCACCAAAGGTACATTTTGTTGTAGTGAAATTTGGATTCATCCATGAGTCTTGGCTTCAATGCCCCCACACACATACATGGTATGATTGCATTTTGCATGAATTATTATTATTATTATTATTTGGTTCTTTCTTTACTCTCAAGAATAATAAAATATGATTATTCTTAAGAGTAAAGAAAGAATACAAAAATTAAAAAAAAAAAAAATCAAAAAAATAAAAAGCTTTCTAATTTATGTCCCTATTGCATGGTAAGATGATCAGACGTCATTTTTCCACGTATTCTAAATTATTACTTCTTTTATTTTTTTTTTGAAAAAAATGTGTTTTGTTACTTTTCTAACCTTTCTAAAATACTATGCTACCAACTTGGTGTATGATCTTCGTATTAAAAAAAAAAAAAAATGGTGTATGCAGAGTTCAAATCTTGATATGATAATAGATGAAAGTTAAAAAAAAGTTAAAAAAAAAAAAAAAAAAACATAAATGTGCTGAACACGTGTGAAAAAACCTTTTCGAATCACATAATGGTCACGAAATGGATTTCATTTCTTAAGTTTGCTCTTGACATGCATGGTATGATTGCATTTTGCACGAATTATGTGGGGAGAGCTCATGTTGGAGCGGGTTTCCATTTGTATTGGGTAGCTGATGTAGCACCACCCATGCACGTAGATAATTACTACAATTTGTTAGGTTTATTTTGGTGACACCCTAACTACACTCTCTCTTTAGACATTTTACCCTCAATGATTTACATTTTGAGAACTGGTATTGTTGGTTTAGTGATTTTCTAGCCATTTAATGCTTTCAGGGATTGACACATCTGGATTTAGTCTTGGAGAATATCATCGAAGAAATTGAATAAATTTCTAGTGGTCAACAAAATCGTCAGAGTGATTTTATACATGTGTTACTTTCTTTGATGAACCAACCCATGAATCCTCATGATGAACACGTATACATAATCAATCGGACAGACATCAAGGCAATCATAATAGACATGATTTCGGGTGCATATGACACTTCATCTACTGCAATTGAGTGGACCTTTCCCGAACTCTTGAGGCATCCACGGGTAATGAAACATGTACAAGAAGAGCTAGAAGGTGTAGTTGGAATGAAAAGAATGGTGGAGGAGACAGATATGAAAAACTTAACATACTTGGATATGGTGGTGAAGGAAAGCTTAACTAGACTACATCCTATTGCACCATTACTAGTCCCACATGAATCCATGAAGGACATTGAGATCAATGGGTATTACGCATCCAAGAAATCAAGACTAATAATAAATTTTTGGGCTATTGGACGAGATCTTTGATGCGTGGTCAAATAATGTGGTAGAATTTTACCCTGAAAGGTTTATGAATAGACCTCCGAGGACGTGATTTCCAGCTTATCCCATTTGGGTTTGGTCGCAGAGGGTGCCTTGGAATACAATTGGGCCTTACAACTGTTAAATATGTTCTAGCTCAATTATTGCATTGCTTTCACTGGGATCTCCCCCCTGGCATTTTGCCAAATGAGTTGGACATGCGTGAGAAGTTTGGGCTAGCAATGCGGAGAGCCAAACACTTGTCTGCCATGCCAACTTATCGCCTACTTGGTTAAGTTTTCATTTGGAGACAACTTATTTACAGCTGAAAATAATCTTGATAAAATGTAAAAGTTAAATAAAATAAGTAGGTAACTTACTTGAGATCCACAAAATAGTAGGAAAAATAAGCAAAAGTTAAATAAAATAAGTAGTTGACTCACATGAGATCTACAAATAGTAAAAAAAATAAGTAATAAGTAGACTTATAAGTGTATCCCAATTAAACACTATTTTTTTTAAAGAGAATTACAATATAACCTTTGGGAAAATTTTACTTATTTAGTTTTGGTTTGCTTTTAGTGTTAATTATAATATGTCCTCTCTCTCTCTCTCTAAATTTGGTTATTTTATGTGGAAAGAATAAAAAAAAAAAAAGGAAGATTTGAAGATATTGCAACTAGGATTGTCCAAGCCTACTCGAACCAGACAAAATTAGACTGGTCTAAACTAGGTCAATCAATAACAGATCCGATCCTTTAAGATTTGGGTCTGTAGTGGGTTTGTGTGAAGGAAACCTGATTAAAACGGGTTGAGTGGTAGGTTTAATTAATAGATCGAAACCTGTAAAACCTAGCTAAGCCATCTGAAAATTCTGGAAAACTTTGCCTTTTATTTGTGTCATAACCTTCTTGATTCTTGTCACAATATCATTGCTCCAAAAGGGTGAAGAGAGCTGTTAGTATTAAGAGACAAATCTTTGAGCGATAGTGCTGCTTCAGAGGAAAATTCACGTTAATTCAATGACTTTCATCTTAGAGTGGAGCCGCTGGTAGTGTGGTTCATGCTAGCATAGTTTTATTTTATTTTTTAATAATTTTATTTTTTTAGAGAATTTCAACCTATGAAATCTGCTTCTAATGATAGCTCTTTATTATCAGACCAAAACACCAATCGGTTTCTGGTATAAGCGGGAATTGAACTCTAAATCTTTTATTCAACCATCAGAAATTTTACCAGTTAAGTTAACTGAAACCTACAAACATAGTTGTCATAACGTAACTCGATTTTTTAATTTTATGTATCGTGTATCATATTGTATTATGTATTGTGAGATACACAAACACCTAATAAAATTATAAAAAATTATAAATATACATATAAAAAAAATGTATATTCATTATAAATTCAAAATATGTTCAACTAATGTCCAATTTAATAATTTCTTATGTAATAATATTTAACAAAGCTATTTAAATAAATCAAATAATCATATGTTTATAACATACACATTTAAATTGATTAAACTTAGAAGTGATAATACATGATATACAAGTCAAAATAAGAATTTTTTTCATCATCTTGCCTAATCAACTCCATTTAAATCAATGTTATCATCATGTTCATCATCTTGCAAAGTTTTTTTTTTTTTTTTCATTGACATTTTCTTCATCAACATTAACATTTACTATCTCTTTCTTTATTTTTTTTTATTCTAATATTTTTTCTTAGCATTCTAGCTTCTTAGACTTCTAGCAATAATAACAAAATAAAAATAATTATATTTTCATTTAATACATTATTCATATCATAGAAAATAAATTTGCAAAAATGGAAGTGAAGTGTAAGGGTATAGTCCAAATTTTGTAAGAGAAAGAGGAGGGGGAATAAATATTCATGGACATGTTATTTTATTGGACTCAATTAAGTATATATTCCAATAATTTTGTGTTAGAAAAAGTCTAATAACTTGTTTAAATCAAATAAAATGACAGATTTTAATAGAGAAACAAATTTTAAACACACATATCTATATATTGTACTATTCAACGATATGATATAATTTATACGATATGCACTTATGCATTGGATGATTCATGAGATGATACACCCTTGCGATACATAATTTTTTGTACAAGATAAGATATGTATTGCGTATCGTACAATACTGACAACTATGCACGTATGGTTTTTGGGTATTTAAATCAAATTTAGTTTTAAAAAAAATAAAAAAATAAAAAGTCAATTGCTTTCATTAAGTTAATAAAAAGTCAAATGCTTCGGTTTTGTTGTATATATAGATGAGTGTCAATATTAATTTTTTTTGTGATTTGTGACATGTCAAAATTTATAGTATTTCTAGCATTAGCTTTTATTTATTTATTTTTATTTTATAAAAAATATAATTTTTAATAGTTAATATTTTGAATTTAATTAATATATATTTATTGTTTAAAATTTGGGGATTGGGAGCTTGGACCTTAGGCAATTGCCTTACTCAACTAATGGTTGGGCCCGCCTAGAAGTACAAATGTGATTTTTCATATTTTAGATTAGAGTTTGGTTGATGGGTGCCCTTAGGACATTTTTTAATGGACTATTTTAAAAAAGTTTTGATATCACTTTTATGGAAAATATAAAAATTAGTGAAAAATCAATACTCTTTTTATTTTCAATAAAAATTTTAGGTATATGTAATGTGATCATTTTCTTTTTAAATTTTATCTTAGGAGGGAGAGAAGAGATTTGGTTTTTGTATAAGCTATGACTTTAAAGAAGGTGACTGCCGACTAGCGAGATCGAGTGAGGTGACAATCTGATGGCATTTTTGTTGAATTTTTTTCCTTACAATTATGGGCGAGTTTATATTGCCACCCTAGAGTTCTTATTCTACTACGTATTTGCAAGGATTATCAATGGCTTGGATGGATAATAGCTGATTTAGAGGATAGCTGAATCTCCTGAGCAAGATATAGGAAACAAAGGATTATAGAAGGGAAAGTAATAGAAGAGATAAAGAGATTGAGATAGAGATGAATGAGAGTATTCATTAATCAATTGCTTGAATGTGCCTCAATCCTACACGTGCCCTTATATACATGATCTGTTACTCTAACTAACTCTGCCAGCTTACACTACTCTGCTAACACACACTATAACTGCTACTAACCACACCTCAGTCCTATTAACCCAACCTTACTAACTATAGTTGATAAAGCATCCTCATACAACCCTCATACCACAGTAAGGCAGTATTGAATTACAATGCACTACACAATGCACTACAACAATTATCCTAACAATTGTTCCCCCCCTAAAGCACCTTGCCCACAAGGTGAGGGAACTGGGCTTGCAAATCATATAGTACTTCCCAAGTAGCATCATCCTTACTCTCCCCTTGCCATTACACTAACACTTGAGTCACAGTCCTACTCCTTAGCTTGATTGATTTCCTGTTCAAAATAATCACATGTTTAGGAGAAAGCACTAAATCAGCATTTACAGCAGGTAGAGTTGGTCTAGGCACCACTTGATTGCCCAATTTAGCCTTAAGGTTGGACACATGGAACACAGGGTGGATTAAGGAACCAAGAGGCAAATCCAGCTTGTATGAAACTTCCCCAACCTTCTGAAGGACCTTAAAGGGCCCATAATACCTTGGAGCAAGCTTACCAAGCCTTTTATTTTGCACTGAAGTCTGCTTATAAGGCTGTAATCTTAGGTACAGACCCAATCCCCTACAGGAAAGGACCTTTCCACCCTCTTTTGATCGACAAACCACCTCCTACGTTCCTGAGCAGCACACAAGTTTAGCTTGAGCAAAGATAGAATCTGTTGTCTGTCCCTTAACATCAAATCCACTACATCAACTCTTGTAGTACTAGCCACATAGTCTAAAACCCTTGGGGGAGAATATCCATACAGAGCTTCAAAGGGTGTCATCTTAATTGAGTTATGGAAGTTGGTATTGAACCAAAATTCTGCTAAGAGCAGCCACTTCACCCAAGTACTAGGCCTATTAGCTGCAAAAGCCCTTAAGTAGTGCTCCAAGTTCTTATTCAGCACCTCAGTTTGGCCATCAGACTGAGGGTGATAAGCTGAGCACATAGCCAATGAAACACCTTGTAACTTCATCAATTCTTTCCCAAAAAAGAGAGGTAAACATTGGATCTCTATCACTAACAATGGTAGATGGCATCCCATGTAGCTTGAACACAAAGTGCAGGTAAAGATTAGCAACCTTGGCAGCAATGTAAGGGTGGGAAAGAGCCATGAAATTAGTGTATTTGGTGAGTCTATCTATAACTACTAACACCACAGACTTCAAATGGGACTTAGGCAAACCTTCCACAAAGTCCATGCTCACATCCAACTATGGTTTCTCAGGAATGGGCAAAGGTTGCAACAGACCAGCAGGAAAACAAGCCTCATGCTTAAGTTTCTGACAAGTGTCACACCCTTTCATATACTGTTTCAGGTCTTGCCTCATCCCAAACCAATAAAAATCCTTCTAAAGCTTGTGCAAGGTCTTGAGGTAACCAGAATGGCCCCCCAAATAGCTGTCATGCACTTGCTATAACACCACAACCTTCAAATCCTGATTAGAGTCCCCCAAATACAATCTACCCTTGTAAAATAGCAATCCATTGTAGAAGGTAAACCTTGGAGAACTTGTGGAACCTGACTGGACATTCTGCAAAATAGCCTTAAGCTTGGGATCATAATCATAGTTGCTATTGAGCTCAAACAGGCAAGAAGGAGTGGGAAAGGATATAATACATAAAGTACCCTTAGAAAGATCATCAGCATCAGAATTAGATGAGCCACTTGTAGCAAAAACCAAGGCTTCAGACTGAGCTAAATCAAAACAAGAAACATCAACATCATCACATTGCCTCCTAGAAAGGGCATCAGCAACTACATCCTCCCTACCCTGCTTATAATCCATTATGAAAGCATACCCCAATAGTTTAGAAATCCACTTTTGCTGGGTTGGTGTACCCACCTTTTGCTCTAGCAAGTATTTAAAACTATGATGGTCAATTTTGATAACAAAAGGTCTTCCCAACAGGTAAGGTCTCCACTTCTTCACTGCCACCACCAAAGCTAATAACTCCTTCTCATAAGTGGAGAGAGAAAGCTTACTTCCCTTCATAGCCTGGCTGTGATAAGCAATAGGTCTATGATCCTGCATCAAGACAGCTCCAAGACCCAAACCAGAAGCATCACACTCCACAATGAAAGGTTTGGTAAAATCAGGCAAGGCCAGTACTGGAGGGTAAGAAACAGCTTCCTTAAGCCTTTGAAAAGCAATGGCAGCCTCTTGAGTCCAAACAAATGAATCCTTCTTCAAAAGTGCAGTTATAGGGGCTACAATTTGGCCATAACCCCTCACAAACTTCCTATAATATCCAGTCAATCCAAGGAACCCTCTCAAGGCCTTCACATCTTTAAGGACTGGCCATTGCTGCATAGCAGCAGTCTTCCTAGGGTTAGTCCTAACTCCCTCACTAGAAATAAGGTGTCCACCTCATTACAAGCAAACATGCATTTGGACTGTTTAGCATAAAGTTGATGCTTGGCTAAGGTTTCCAGAACTAATCTAAGATGACCAATGTGATTAGGAAGGGTCTTGTTGTATACCAGTATGTCATTGTTAGGATTAGTGCCCTAAAATCCTATTATATGATGCTATGTATGTTATTATGTATGACATTATGTAGGACTTAATGTTGTGATTAATAAAGTTGCTTTATTATTATCTAAAATGATGGTAACATGAATATTTGGACATTATTATATAGTCCATGAGGTGCATAGTATGTGATTTATGTGAAAAGTCACAGAAAATATAAATCACAAGTTCTTTGTAAACTCAGAATTTGGGCATTTCATCTGTGAAAACTATAACATATCAACTAAGATGATTTATCTTGATCATGGAAGTGGAGACTTCTAATTGATATGTTGATATGTTTTAAGAGTCAAAACATATTGAACTGGATCGCTGTGAGATATATTATTCTCCTAACGATTGTCAAATGAATAATAAATTTCACGATTTTTATTTACATGAACTCTTAATCCTGAGAGAATAATAGACCTGATCATGAAGTGTAAGTTGTTTTGATATATTAGGAGTGAGATCTAAAGTTACAGTCAAAATCTCAATATGTTGGGCAGCCACATTTAGTATTAATGGAACATATATTCTCAAGATGGAATTCATAGTCTCTTAACAAAGATACAAAATATTCATTTGAGATAAGTTTATTGGGTTTGTTATTCAGAATGTTAGGCCTAACTACTTTAGTAAATAGTTACTAAAGTATATATTTATGAAATTAGATTTCATAAATATATGATCAATAACTTAAAGGATTAAACTGGGCACTCAAGGATTAAGATGTAGTAATTTACAAAGTGGTAATCTATATTTATAATTTTGTATTACTACAAATATTTTATGAAGGGGTTGCATGTACAATAAAGTCTTGGGATATAATTTATTAATAAGGCTTAGAGTGAAATTATATTTATATAGTGGTATTAAATATAATTAATGGTAACTTTGGATTTGTCAAGAGTTGACAGAAAAACCCAAGGCCCCTTGGAGCTAGTGTCTTATTTGTTCTCTTTTGGTCCCACTCCAAGCCACATACTAGAGTCCAATTGAAAAGGTCCAAAAGGCTAACTCAATTAGATAATCAGTTATAACGAGAGAAACATACAGAATTTTGGTAAGATACATGAAATGGTTTGTAGGTGAGTGTTGGACACTCTCTAATTCTCTCTTGAACAAATTCATATAACTAATTAAGAGATCACACTTCTTGGACGTTAGTGGAATTAGAGTGAAGATTAAAGGTGTTCCCAAGTACTTCTAATCTTTGTAAGTTTTGAAAATTCACCATACCAAGGTACACTCTCTTGTTCTTGTATTCTAAAATTTACATAGTACATGTTATCAATTGCGAATGAAGCAGATCCGTTAATTTTTCATTGTGTATGTTTTGTATGCGATATAAACATGTATTTTTCCATCAGTCATCAAAGAACACAAGGACAAATGTCCTAAAAAATGGCTTAAAAATAGTATTCGTTAAAGATTGAAAGGTAGAGGGGGCATTGGTTAAGCCAAAAGGCATAACCAAGAATTCATAATGCCTCTCATGTGTCCTAAAAGTAGTTTTGTGTATATCCTCTTCCTTCATTCTGATTTGATGATAACTAGACCTCAAATCCAACTTAGAAAACATGCAAGCACCTCCCAATTCATCCAACAACTCATTACTAAGAGGAATAGGGTATTTGTCTTTAACAGGCTCTAGATTTAAAGCTCTATAATCAATGCACATTCTCTATGAACCATTAGCCTTCCTAACTAGAAGAACAGGAGATGCAAATGGACTACAACTATGTCTAATTGAACCTACAGACAGCAATTCCTTGACTGTCTTCTCAATTTCATTTTTCTGATAAAAGGGATACTTGTATGGTCTTTGGCAGATAGCTTGAGCACCTTCCTTGAGCTGAATTTGATGGTCATGCCCTCTAATGGGAGGTAAGCAACAAGAGTAGCACAGACTACCTCAAAATCCTTAAGCAGGGTAGCAACTTGGGCAGGATTTGAAGTAGCCCTTTCTGCAAGAACTTGAACAACTCCTTCTACAGAACTAATGGAATCAATCTGCAAGACCAAGCCCCTTTTTACAAGTTCCTTTAAGAATTGCACCCCATCTTGAATGAGAGTACCTCCTGCCCCTTTCAAACCTTGAAGTAGCACAGACCTTTGACCATAAAGGAAGCACATGGTAAGCAGCTTGAAGTCCCATCAAATTGCTCCAAGAGTGCCCATAGGAAAAACATGCAACTAAACCAAGAATTGATGACCCTGCAAGTCAATGGGAACATCTTTGCACAAACCATGAGTTCTAAGTACCTCACCATTAGCAAGCTTAACCTCCAAGATTTGTGTACTATCCGCAGGAATATGCAATTGAGAAAACAGTGAAAGATCAACAAAGTTATGTGTGCTGCCTGAATCTATCAAAATCACCACGAATTTACACTTAACTCTACCCTTCACCCTCATAGTACCAAAAGTAGGGGTACCACTTAGAGCATAGAGTGTAATACCAGCCTCCTCAACACTATTATCTTGACAATTCAAGGAGTATTCAAACACATAACTATCACTACTATCATCTAATTCAGTAATGTGCACTCCTGAATTAGCATTAGGCATAAGTTCTACACAAACAAGAAGGAAAAGTATAGCATTTTTACACTTATGACCAGGACCCCATTTCTCATCACAATTGTAACATAAACCTTTTCTCTTTCTTTCCTCTATTTGGGCAAGTGTAATTCTTTTAATTGGGAGCCTATTATTCTTGTTGTCTATCAATGTTGGTACTTTAGGAGGTGGATCAAGAATTGAGGGCTTACTTGGTTCCAACTGATTCTTGGAACTCCTTTTACAGCTCCAGTTGTACTCTTCTTGAATCTTGGACAACCCAAAAGCTTCATTCAGTGACTGTGGATTGAGCATATGAACAGGAAGTCCGATTTCATCCTTCAGACCATTGAGGAAGCAACTCAGTTTATGTGAAGATGAGAGTCCCTTAATTCTATTGAACACAACCTTAAATTGAGCCTTATACACTGCCACAGTAGTAGTTTGCCTCAATCTTGTAAGTGTTTCCACGGGGTCATCATATGCAGTGGTGCCAAACCTCACATGCAAAGCCTAGACTAGAGACTCCCAATCCTTAAACACCCCTGTTTCCTCACCTTCTTGGAACCAAACCAGAGCTTCAAATTCCCTATGAAATGAAGCTAGCATCAACTTCTCTCCAATGGGGGTGTTGTAATATCGAAAATATTGATTGGATTTATATACCCAACTCGCTGGATCTTCACCAAAGAATCTTGGAAATTCCAACTTCATGGGACGAGACACAGGCAATATCGCAGAACCAGAATTGGGATTTGCATTCTCTCCAATTCTCTGAGATGGAAAGCCCTGAGAACCTTGATCCAAGAAGCTCAATTTCTGTAAAACCGTATTCAACTGTTGATTCATCTCATTCAAGGTTCTTGTGTGAATTTCTTGTACAGTTCGCATCTCCTGGAATTCTTTGGTGTGGTGATTAGTGGTGGTCCTAAGCGAAGCAATGACTTCATTTGTTGCAGCTGAAGCACGTGTCTCTGTCATAGATGACAAAGAAAGCCTACTTTGATACCAAATTGCAAGGATTATCAATGGCTTGGATGGATAATAGCCGATTTAGAGGACAACTAAACCTCATGAGCAAGATATAGGAAACAGAGGATTATAGAAGGGAAAGTAATAGAAGAGATAGAGAGACTGAGATAGAGAAGACTGAGAGTATTCATTAATCAATTGCTTGAATGTGCCTCAATCCTACACGTGCCCTTATATACATGATTTGTTACTTCTAACTAATACATGATATGTTACTTCTAACTAACTCTGCCAACTCACACTACTCTACCAGCACACACTATAATTGCTACTAACCACACCTTAGTCCTATTAACCCAGCCTTACTAACTATAGTTAATAAAGCATCCACACACAACCCTTATACCATAGTAAGGCAGTATTGAATTACAATGCACTACCACAGACAATGCACTACAACAATTATCCTAACAGTATTTATTTATTTTTAATGAAAAGACAAATTAGCCATTTTTCACTCTCACAAGAGTTGATAAATTATGAGAAATGTTAACGAATGCCTAGGAGAATTGATTTAGTGTCTCAAAAAAAAAATTTTTGATTTAGGAACTATTTCTAAAAATATTTTATGGAAAAATGATAAATCAATTAATTTTTCTATTATCTTTTTATATTTCTCATAAAAGTTGTGTTAAAACTTTCCTAAAATGGTTTACTAACAATTGCCCGGGCACTTTTTAACATGACCCATAAATTATAATCTCCAAACACCTCTTCAATCCCCTACCTTTCATCGCAGACTCAATTTCCAAAATGTCTCCTTTGACATTAGCCATTTTCCTACGTACTACTATCCATCTGGACATTCATACAAATCCTATCACGGCCAAAGGACCACAAAAATGAGCCTGAACTCCCACCTGGTCCTCGTGCCTTACCAATGAATTTTTTTTCCATTTAACAATAAATATAAAAAAATTTAGTTAGTTGTCATTTTTGGGAAGAATGTTGAAAACTAGCATCTCGAGTGTCTAAAACTCAAGTTCTAAGATAAAATTCGAGTTTTTAAGTCTCGATTTGTAAGCGGATGGGTCTGATTTGGAAAAAAATCCATGTGAAAATCGAGTTTTAAACACTCGAGTTCCGGAAAACGCCGCTATAGGGCTTAAAAACGCCACTATAGGGCTCTTGTATGAAACGCCACTATAGAGCTTTAAAACGTCACTGTAGAGCTTAAAAACGCCACTATAGGGCTCCCTGAACTTGGTATGGGCACTTATAAAAATTTTTTTGCAGAAAAACGCCGCTATAGGGCTTTAAAACGTCACTATAGGACTTAAAAACGCCACTATAGGGGCGATCACGCAAAATTTTTTTTGCATAGAACTCGAGTTTCTAAAACTCGAGATTTGTGTGGCATTTTCAGCAGTAAAATTCTTGCAAAGCGAGTCTTTGAGACTCGATTTTTAATATGGATCTCGAGTTTCTAAAACTCGAGATGCTATTTTTCTTAATACTTACCGACATTGTCTAACTTACTACTTTTTTCCCCCACCCACCGCTACTCTGCCCATTCCCCCCCTTACCAATTATAGGTAACCTTCAAATGCTAGGTGTCTCCCACACCGTGCCCTCCAAAACTTAGCGAAAAAATATGGGCCCATCATGTCATTGCGGCTTGGTCATGTACCAACTATTGTGATCTCATCTCCTCAAGCTGCTGAGCTATTTTAAAGACCCATGACACCATTTTTGCTAGCCGACCTAAACTCCAAGCCTCTGAGTACATGTCTTGTACACTTTCACTGAGTATGGTCCATATTGGCGCAACATTAGGAAACTATGTACGTTGCAACTTCTTAGTGCTTCAAAAATATTCATATGCACCTATGAGGAAAGAGGAGTTACGATAATTGGTGCAGTCACTTAAAAAAGCCGCAGCAGCGCATGAGGTTGTGGACCATAGTGGGAAAGTTTGCGAACTTATTGAGAAAACCACATGTATAGAATGATATTTGCGCAAAGTAAAGATAATAGATTCGACTTGAAGGTGCTTATTGAGGAGGCCCTGACCTTGTCGGGGGCTTTCTAAATCTAGCTGATTATGTTCCTTACCTTGGGGCGCGCACTTGATCTACAGGTATTCATGTTTCTATCTATTCAACTTTATCAGTCTTAAATCTTTATGATTAGTTGAAGTGACCGTGGGCAAAACCAATCCAATTGGTCTATTCTTTTTTGGGATAAAACCTGTCTATTATTATTATTTTTCTTTTTTAACTTATTTAGAAATATTAGATATGTTAGCCCCCACATCTTGAACCCACTCTACTTACCCTTGGTGAGGTATATATATATATATATATATATATATATATTTATTTATATATTTCTGAATGATATATTTTTCTATTTATAATTTATAATTGTGGTATATGAAAAATAAGACATGTTTATGGTCTATTTAAATTGAGGGGGAGAGATGGGTGTAAAGTAGAATAAAGTAAATTTGGCTTAAAATTAACTTATTTTCAGTCAACTCTATTCTACTTCTCCCCCATCTAATTGAACCCTTAATAAAATCTAAGATTTCAATCCTCTGTAAAATCTTGCATAAGGACATGGCCGCCTTGAAAAACACATGGCCAATATGTACAGTTCCCGTTTCACCTAAAAATAAATAAATAAATAAATACAGTTCCCGTTTTCTTCTTTCCAGTATTTTATTGTTTTGGTCCCTTTCTCAACAATTCTTTTACTCTTTTTTTTTTTCTTATTTTAATACCTTACACTTTAATAAGTAATCAACTAATCTTATCTTCTACCACCCTATTCCACTTCCACAAGACTACATTAATTATTTGCAATTAACAGAGCATATATATATATATATATATATATGCCGACAATTGGTCCCATAAATTTGGGTCCATCCGCTACGGCTACAGTATCATAAGATAGACATAATGTTTTTCCATGTATTTTATATTTGAAAAATGCTAGAATCACAATTCTTTGCACAAATTTTGCTACAATTTAACTTGATAAGTAGTGAGCGACGGAGGAAAACTGGTAGGTTTAACCGTTTAAGTGGGTCCACACCTCCACTACTTGCAACTCACCAAGTAATGAATTGTGTAAAAATTGTGTAAATTGTTATGCTCTAGCATTGCTCTTTATATTTCTACTTTCTTTTATTATTGTTTTAAAATATGTGGTTGCATCCTTTCTAGAACACTAAGCTATCAACTTGGCCTATTTAGTGGCTAACAGGACAGGATATAATCATCCACAGGTTGCAATATATATATATATACACACACAAGTTAAAAAAGCAAAACATAATAGAATGCGTCACGTGAACAAATCTTTTCGAATCACATATATATTAACCATTTGGTTTAGCGTTTTGGGTCCAAAAAACATGTTTATTTTATCCAAAACGTGACTTTTATGCGTTTGGTGAAATATCAAGGCTATCATAATAGACATGATTTCAGGTGCATATGTCACTTTAGCTGCCGCGATTGAATGGACCTTTTCTCAACTCTTGAGGCATCCATGAGTGATGAAACATGTACAGGAAGAGCTAGAACGTGTAGTTGGAATGAATAGAATGGTTGAGGAGACAGAATTGTTAAAATTACCATAATTGGATATGGTGGTGAAGGAAAGCTTAAGACTACATCCTGTTGGACCATTACTTGTCCCACATGAATCCATGGAGGACATTGAGATCAATGGATATTATGTCTCCAAGAAATCACGAATAATAATAAATTATTGGGCTATTGCACAAGATCCTTATGTGTGGTCTAATAATGTGGAAGAGTTTTGTTGAAAAATTTAGACCCCTAAAACTATAACCAGATTGCGTAGCCTAGATTAATTAGCCAAGTTGTTACTTAGTCAAATTAAACAATTCTAGGTTAAAACAATCACAAAATCATATCAAGCATATAAAGCAGCGGAAAATAAATAACACATGATATGATCACCCAGGAAACCACACCGGAAAAACCTGGGGAGGATTTTACCCACCGATCCTCAAGGCAAAACGGAATCCACTAAGAAAGAATTGAAGTTCTTACAAAAGGACTTACAAGCACCCCGCTTGACTTCCTAATGCTACCCACCAGTAGTAACTTCCTGACACGACCACGCGCAGGCTCCGAGACCACGGACTACTTCTTTCTTTGTATTCCTTCAATCAGCTACAAGCTCCTCACTTGTTTTTCTTTTGATCATGGTTTGCCAATATTACACATTAGAGTTCTAAATACATAAAATCCTAAATCTTTAGAACCTAACAATGTATTTAGTCTTGTTTAGGCTTGCTCAAAGTTGATTGAATATTGTAAAGTTGGAATCGAGTGGCTGCAGATGTACTGGAGCATTTCGGCCTGGCTCGATCGATCGAAGGATAGACTCGATCGATCGAATCTCGGGTCAGATGCGTTTTCTGCAGAGTTCCAACTCAGCCCAAACTCTATTTAAACGTCTTGGGGTTCAAGTAAAACTCTTATATATATAAGGGAAACCCTAGAACGTTTTTGTGACTAGAGAGAGAGAGATTAGAGTGCCTCTTGTGCCTCCTTTTATTAGGGTTTTGTTCCCAAACCTCTCTAAGTCTTTGTTGCTCATATTTGCTGTTTATGTGAATCTCTTGTGAGATCTTTGAGGAGCTTTCCTTCACATAAACTTAGGGTTTTCAAGGTAGAGATTATTTTCTTTAAGCTTCAATGGTAGCAACCTTGTTGATCATCAATATGTAGAAAATAATCTCTACCTTGAAAACCCTAAGTTTATGTGAAGGAAAGCTCCTCAAAGATCTCACAAGAGATTCACATAAACAGCAAATATGAGCAACAAAGACTTAGAGAGGTTTGGGAACAAAACCCTAATAAAAGGAGGCACAAGAGGCACTCTAATCTCTCTCTCTCTAGTCACAAAAACGTTCTAGGGTTTCCCTTATATATATAAGAGTTTTACTTGAACCCCAAGACGTTTAAATAGAGTTTGGGCTGAGTTGGAACTCTGCAGAAAACGCATCTGACCCGAGATTCGATCGATCGAGTCTATCCTTCGATCGATCGAGCCAGGCCGAAATGCTCCAGTACATCTGCAGCCACTCGATTCCAACTTTACAATATTCAATCAACTTTGAGCAAGCCTAAACAAGACTAAATACATTGTTTTGATCATGGTTTGCCAATATTACACATTAGAGTTCTAAATACATAAAATCCTAAATCTTTAGAACCTAACAATCTCCCCCTTTGGCAATCCGTGACAAAACACAAACTATAAGCTCAAAGTTTACAAGTAAAAGCCCAATACAAAAGTATGCTCATAAACCAAATTCAATCCTAACTACTATCCATCAGTTGCAAGTGTAGACAGCAGCCAAGTCGAATGCACCTGTATATTCCTGAAACACTCAACAAACGCATAAACGCATGTGTGACAGAAAAACAGTAAATCAAAAATAAATTCTTGATTTCACATAGCACAAAATAAAGATATATACCAATGAAGAAATCATAAGTATAAATCAATAAGAAGTGAAACAAGAAACAGAAATAAAAACATAAGTAAACTAACTCTCCCCCTAAGTTAGATACAACAAAAAGTTTTTATTTTCTTCACTTTCAAAAAATAATTTCCACTCCCCCTAAACAAGACAAACATGATTCTCATAAATCAATAATATCTCCCCCTTTTTGTCACGCATTGACAAAGACAACTCATACAAAGAGTAAACAATCAACATACGTAATAAAGGATAAGAGATAACAGAGAATCAAGAGGAACACAAAACAATTCAACTCTATAGAAAATAGAGACAGCTCCCCCTATGAACAACACAGGTAAAAAAAAACTTTTCTCCCCCTATAAAAATAGGAAAAACAAAACAAGTTGTGGGAAAAACAGTTTTGGGGAAAAATAAAGGGGTTGGGGAATAGCAGCAGCACCAGCACCAGCAGGATCAGGAACATCCTCACAAACAGGACCAAACAGGACCAAAGTTAAAAACACACAAACCAAAGTGAAAAAACTAAGGTGAGGATACACATGAAGAAAAAATATTCTCTCTTTCAATAAAATGCAAACATGGCATTATGTGACCCATAAACAGTTGCATGAGTAGAGAAAATATTTGCACATTGATTATCCATCATATCTCATAAGAAAAATATTTTCTACAGTTCACACATAAAAAAGGCATCTACTAGAAAGTACATCGCTCAAAAATTAATCAATCAATTTTTGATCAAGTTGAGTACCCAATGTAGCAAAGTGTATGCATGCTATGTGTGAAAACAATGAGAGATATGACTGCAAAACTGCAAGATGGATACAAAAATCAATGCAATGCATGTGAATCCTAAACATAAATGATGCAAGACAAAATATGTCATGATGCATGCTCTAATGCAGTAAAACTAAGTTTAATTGAGATCAAACTGACAAAATTGGCTCGAGCAGGGAATTTCTACCAAAAACCCCAAAAATTGAAAACCACTTGTTGAAATTTTTAAACAAATTGATGAATTGAGCATTACTAAACACAGCACATAGAGTATAATGCCTAATTTCATCAAAACAACAAGCCAATTTCATCAAATTCAACTCAATTTCACAAAAGCCCCAATTCAGATCTGAAGTTTTTAAAAAACCTTTTCCACGATCTTCGATCGATCGAAAATTACATTCGATCGATCAAATGACACAGTCATTCTAAGACAATTGAGAGCACTTTTTCGATCAATCGAAAATCAGGTTGGATCGATCGAAATGGGCAGAGGCTCACTAAATTTTGAGAAAAACACAGGTTTTAAAAATCAACAAGCACATTTTGAAAACACTCCTCAAAGCATTGAAATAGAAGAAACAAATGCATGAATATGAGATGGAATGAAATGCTTTTTTCAAAAACCCAAATTTTAAACCAAATTTTCTCAAAAACAAGTTCTCATTGAATTTTCTTAAGCAACAAATATGTTGTGTACAAATCTCAAGATATTTTCAAAATTTTCAAACTTGAAACACAATTTGCATTAAAATCAAGGAACTTTTAATCTTAGATGGCCACAACAAAATCACACACAATATAATGTACCAAGTTTAACAAAAAGTAACTTGTGTAGTGTGTGCAACTAGCAAAAGCTTGAGATACATGTGAGGTGATATGTGAATAGCAATCAATCACAAAGTCTACAAAATTCATCATATAGAATTTAAAAGAGACTATCACCTAAAGAGTTACATCCTATAACTCTCACATCTCCTAGAACAAAAGCTTGCAATCATGTAAGTTTCTTTCATTTTTGCCTCTTATTTATGTGAAATGGCATCAAGCCTAATAGTACACACCGGTTTGAATTAAGTGAATTGGCATCAAGCCTAATAGTACACACCAGTTTTAATTTAATTTTGAGGCTACACCTTATGTTCTTTTTGTGCATGTGCTACACTTTCTCGAGCACTAAATCTTATGATATGCACTAAGGTGTTCATGATTGGCTAGTGAACAGTGGTGAGATGGTTATTTATGCCTTTCTCAAAAGGATCAAGTCCGACAGTCAAATAACATATGACTTCAAGATTAAGACAAAGTGATTAATGACCACAAACATCTTTCCCACACAACATGCACTACAAAACTTTAACTAGTAAAGTGCAATGAATAAGCTCATCCAAGCTAAACAAGATACATAAACATGTTATGTAAAAATAATATGGCCATTCCTTGATTTCAAATCCAAGATCTATAATACAAAACACAAAAATCTTTTTGGTTTTAACAAACGTTATAACCACTTGTTGAGATTTTGAAAAAACTTATGACCAAAAACAAAAAGCACATATTATGCTAAATGAATAATGCAAATGCAATGCATGACAGTGCTTAACTAAGCTATAGAGGGTACACAAACAAGAAATATCAATTTCTTAATTAACCCATAAGTACATGTACAAACTAGTACATACTCATTCAAAATAATAAAAAATAGCTTAGCACAAACTATTCAAGTTTCTCCACAATGTCAAGCATGTTCTAAATCAAGAGAGATATTAAAACTCATGTAATCCTCAAGAAAAATAAAACAAGACACAAAATAAAATATTTTTGTCTTTTTGAAATTTTTCAATGTTTTTGGATTTTTTTTTTTTTAAAAAAATAAAAAAAAAACTTAGAAAAAACAAAACAACCAAAAACAGAAACAAGACATGTCCACAAATAATAGAAAGAATTAAAACAGGGACAAGTCAGCAACACTCACCTTAAAGGATCTTTTCTCACCCATATAGCACGAGTCTTCGGCTTTGTAGGTGAAAATCCATGAGAAGCAGAGTGTATTTGAGGAATTACACCAATCTTCTGAGACAGACTAAAATCCTGCAAATTCCTTTCACAAGCCAACAAGCTCAAATTTTTCAAAAGCATATGAAACAATTTATATGGACTTATGGCAGGAGAAACATCATCATATATCCTAGATTGACATACAGAATGCTTAAATTTCAATTTATGACAATTAGGACGAATGTGACCGGAGACACCACAAAAGTGACAAACAGGAACAAATTTAGGAACATCAGTATTCCTAACAGCAAGTCTAGTCTCAGATTTCAGTTTTTGCCTCAACAAAGAACAGTTTGGTCTAATATGACCAACAACACCACAATGGTGACAAGTAGGCACAAAAACAGATTTATTATGCTCTCTAACAGTAGGATTAGACTTAGGTTTAGAAACTTCAGCGTCAACATCAGAACTTTTACCTTTGTCTAACCTAGCACAATAAGCCTTTTCTTTATTATTTCTCTTGAAAGGAGGGATATAAACATTCTCAGTTTTAGGCTTAAGAGAAACAGAAACACTTCTGTTATCATCAGCAAGTTTGGTATTAGACAAATTTTCCAATTTAGCTTCAGCCTCAGCTAACTTTTGTTCCAAACTTTTCATCTTCTCATCTTGAGAGGAAATTTGATTTCTCAAAAAATCATTCTTTTTATTAGACTCAACTAATTTAACAAGCAATTCCTCTTTTTCAAGATTAGCCAATTTTAACTCTTCTTTAAATTTCTTAGCAATTTTCAAAGATTTAGATAATTCCTTACGAAGAGTTTCAAAAGCATCAAAAAATTCAGCAGAAACAATAATGTCCTTTTTATTCAAAACATCACAGGCATCAACAAAATCAGCAGAAGCATGAGCAGAAACATGATCAGAAGGACACTTCAAATTATCCATGACAACAGGGGTCAAGGATCAGCTCTTAGATCAAAAGATCTAAAACAAGAAGAGCTACCTGCTCTGATACCACTTGTTGAAAAATTTAGACCCCTAAAACTATAACCAGATTGCGTAGCCTAGATTAATTAGCCAAGTTGTTACTTAGTCAAATTAAACAATTCTAGGTTAAAACAATCACAAAATCATATCAAGCATATAAAGCAGCGGAAAATAAATAACACATGATATGATCACCCAGGAAACCACACCGGAAAAACCTGGGGAGGATTTTACCCACCGATCCTCAAGGCAAAACGGAATCCACTAAGAAAGAATTGAAGTTCTTACAAAAGGACTTACAAGCACCCCGCTTGACTTCCTAATGCTACCCACCAGTAGTAACTTCCTGACACGACCACGCGCAGGCTCCGAGACCACGGACTACTTCTTTCTTTGTATTCCTTCAATCAGCTACAAGCTCCTCACTTGTTTTTCTTTAAGCTTCAATGGTAGCAACCTTGTTGATCATCAATATGTAGAAAATAATCTCTACCTTGAAAACCCTAAGTTTATGTGAAGGAAAGCTCCTCAAAGATCTCACAAGAGATTCACATAAACAGCAAATATGAGCAACAAAGACTTAGAGAGGTTTGGGAACAAAACCCTAATAAAAGGAGGCACAAGAGGCACTCTAATCTCTCTCTCTCTAGTCACAAAAACGTTCTAGGGTTTCCCTTATATATATAAGAGTTTTACTTGAACCCCAAGACGTTTAAATAGAGTTTGGGCTGAGTTGGAACTCTGCAGAAAACGCATCTGACCCGAGATTCGATCGATCGAGTCTATCCTTCGATCGATCGAGCCAGGCCGAAATGCTCCAGTACATCTGCAGCCACTCGATTCCAACTTTACAATATTCAATCAACTTTGAGCAAGCCTAAACAAGACTAAATACATTGTTTTGATCATGGTTTGCCAATATTACACATTAGAGTTCTAAATACATAAAATCCTAAATCTTTAGAACCTAACAAGTTTTACCCAAAAAGGTTCATAAATAGTAATATAGACCTCAAAGGATGTGACTTCTAGCTTATCCCATTTGGGTCTGGTCACAAAGGGTGCTCTAGAATGCATCTAGGCCTTACAACCGTTAAATATGTTTTAGCTGAATTATTGCATTGCTTTCATTTGGCACTCCCTAGTGGCATGTTGCCTAATGACTTGGACATGAGTGAGAAGTTTGGGCTATCAATGCAAAGAGCCAAGAACATGTCTGCCATGCCAACTTATCGCCTACCTAGTTAAATTTGTTGGAGAATTACGATATAATTTTTTAAAAAATTTTACTTATTCAGATTTACTTTGCACTTGGTTTCTTTGTTCCAAATGAAGAGTTGGAAAAATTGTAGCACCAAATCAACTCAAGTTACCTTGAATAAAATCTAAATTTGCCTTGTTTTGGATTCAAATTTATTTTGTGCTCACAAAAATAGAATGTCATAGGTTGGGAAGTTCTGCACAATATTTTTATTTAAAATAGAGTTGGTAAATTGTTAAAATATTTGGTAAATGTCTTCCTAAAAATTGTAGCTTCAAAACATTTTTACTTTAAAATTATATTTCTTCAATATTAATGCTCAAATTATGTCTTCAGGAGATGTCTTCAATGTAAAACAGTTTCGCAATAGCACTGAATTTTTTCTTATAAAAAAATTTCCACATTTGGTTGCAAATCACATATCGAAATCAGATATCAAGGTATTTAGATTCTCACTCAATGCCCTTATTAGGAATGTGGATTCTCTTTTAAAAAGGTGAGTATCCACATTCGTGTACTTATATAAAGTTACATTTAGTATGAACTGACAATTTTACCCATTCTCCCTACCTTTTAACCAATAGAAATAAAATAAAATAAAAAATATTATTAAAAATTGACAATTTAAATAAATATTGTGTATTATATATATCATTTTAAAAATGTTTTCCTAAAGTTCTATTGAATTTTCCATGACTTATAGTTTTTTTTTCTCATAATTTATTTGAAGGAAGATATAAAAAAAATTAAAAAAAGAAGAAGTTTGCATTTACGAATGAAATGATATTTCAGGAAAAATAAATAATTATGATAAGATTTTAGGAAATAATCCAAATATAAGCATCTCATATTCTCAAAATTTTTATTAGATTCCAAATCAAACCAAACAAACAAAGAAATAGTTACATTTTTAAACATCTGGCCATTTGGTAAGAGATTTCTAGTTATGTTACTTGTATTTTTTGAAAATACGTGTGGATGCAAAAGTGTATGAAAATACGTGTAATGTTGTTTAAACACTAAAAATTGTTGTTTAAACAATAGTAACAAACGGCTTAGTAGATTGCTAGGCATCACATTTTCAGAAATCTAAATGTTGGGAATAACATAAATTCCCCGTATCAAATGCCACCTTAATCTTAACGGTTAGCAATGTTACACCGCACCAAGTCTAACATGTTGGAGTGTAATTTCAGTCATAATGACCTTTGTACAATCTTAATTTTTATTGATTAGGTTCACCCTAATTAGAATTAATATTTAAAACTATGGAGACAAATAAATATTTTACTAAATAAAAAACAATTCTACATTATCTCTTAGGATTATCCCATGTTCACTTGTCCACAAATATTTACCATTTAAAACAATGAGAATTAAGCTTTATGTCGATTTTTAATTAATCATTCAAGTACCAATCAAACTTAACCAAGTTTAATCCCATGCATGCTTATTTTAATTAATACCATCCTAGATCAAAACCATAATTTTAATTAAGGAAAAACGTAAAAAACTATCATGCCCTTAAATTCTATTTTGACCTATTATTATTTGAATTTTAACTTTACGTAAATTTTGGAAGTTTCAAAATTTGTAAAATGGCTATTATTTTAAAAATTAAATTGCTCAAAAATGACATTCTAATAACTGCGAAAGTAGCATCTCTATATATATAATCTACGTGATATCAAATATGGCTAAAACAGTTCTCTCTTTTTTTTTCCTCTTTTTTATTTTATTTTATTTTATTTTTAAGAAATAAATACACACACAAGGGTGAGGGAAAGTGATTATAATACAAAAGCACACCATAACTCCACTCAAAAGTGATGATAACTTTTAAGGGAGGATGTGACAAGTTATACTATACACAATACACTCTCTTAAGCAATCTGGGACAATTAGTCTTTTTTTTTTTTTGAAGAAACAAACACACACACACACACAAGGGAGATAGAAAAGGGTTCTAACACAAAGGTATACCATAACTCTACTTAAAAGTTATGGTAACTTTTAAGAGAGGGTGTGACAAGTTATACTACATACAACACACTTTCTTAAGCAATGTGGAACAATTACCTTTTCAAAAAAAAAAACAAAAAAACAAAAAAAAACAAACACACACACACACACAAAGGAGAGGGAAAGTGGTTCTAACACAAAAGTACACCACAACTCCACTCAAAAGCCAACAATGTATAATGACACTAAATTATTGTAATTGAATATATTTCTGTTCTTTGTTCCATAGTTGTTTCAATGTCAAATTAAAAAAACTAAAATAGTCAAATAAAATGGCCAACTACAATCTTGAAACACCTTATGCTTTAAGAACTGTGAGGCCTTGATCATGGTTGTCAAAATCGCAATCCGGTAAAACATAAATTTTGGTTTTTTTTTTTTTTTTTTTTTTTTTTTTTTTTTTTTTTTTTTTTATGGGATAAATTTTTTGTTTTGATGAACCTTTAAGGGTTTTTATTTTTTATTTTTATATTATGATGGTATGGATTTTTATTTTTTATTTTACAAAATTATCTTAACCTAAAAAAATGTTTTCTAATTGCTAGTTCACTTAAAATTAAAATAAAGGAATGCTTCATCAATTCTAAATGAAGAATTTGATGTTGACTTTGTTACCTTTTAAGTTATAATGTTGTTAAATTTATTTGATCAATATATTAATTTGTGATTTAATATTACTAATATATATATATATAATTTTATCAGTTATGCTTGTATTTGTATATTGATTGATTAATTTTTTTGAGCATGCTCTCTTATTGTTGCTGAGCGGTATAACTTGAATAGTTGAGTATGAAATTGTATCTTGATGTTTTTTGTAGCTCTAGTATACATATATATAATATTTACATAGATGATGAAATGGATGATGATGATTAGGAATTTAGGATGGTGATTATAAGAACCTTAGAATGAGAATAATTAAATATTCACTTCACCTTAATATTCATCTTGATTTTGGATTTCATATTGTAGTTAGTTAGTTTCCATTTGCTAATTTATTTTGGATTTCAAACTTGGAACTTAGAACATGGAAAATATTTTCCATATGTTTTGAAAAATATTTTGGTATTTGTTTGCTAAATATTAAACATTTATTGAAATACATTAGGTCAAAACTTAAATATATTTGATTCGTTAGTATAGACTTAGCGATATATGACATCCAAATTATATCATATGATGAAAATCTAAGTTTTTTATAGATGAATTTATAATTTTTGTGATTATTCAATATACAAAGCCATTATCAACGTGTTTTTTGTTTTAAATCTAAAAATATGCAGGATTTTACGATTAACAATCCGATCCTACGATCTACGATCCCACCTACCTTCAATGATCCTACATAGGATCCCAATTTTGACAACCTTGGCCTTGATCGTCAGCAGCGTCTCTGATATTGCGTGTTTTTTTTTTCCCTTGATAGACCCTTCCAAACCATAACGTTCCCGGTGAAGTTGTAGTCATTGCAGAATTTCCCAAGTGCTCTGGTTTCACTGCGTTTGAAAAGATCACTACGTTCCTCACTACCAAGTTGGTAGCATTCAAGCGAGCTTGGTCTAGGAATGCCGTTGCATTAACGAAGGACTTATCAAATACCATGAATATTCTGAGATTCTCCAGAGTTTGTCATATCTTGAATGGCTTTGGGGGGTGGGTCTCCACCTTGGAGGCATTGTATAAGTTTGGGCAGGGGTAGTAGGGGTAAGGGGCATGATTTTCAGACCCGGACGGCTCATAGAACTGTAAAAGAAAGAGTTTCAAAGTTTTTATGGTCAGGCAAGGGTCCAATTGAGACTAGACCGTAATGATATCATAATTAATTTAAAAAATTCAAAAATAATAGAACAAATTTGTAAAAATAAGTAATTTTGATTAAAAAGAACAAGATTATAGAGAAATTAAATAATTTTCAAGTACATTTTCACAACTTATATATAATAAAAAAAAAATACAACACAAAAAAATAAAAGTATAATTACACTTAATCCTTCAAATATAAAAATATTATTTGTTTAGATTAGTAAAATATTACTTAAACAATAAAATAATTTTGATGTTTCACATATAATAATGTTAAGTATATTAGTTATAATAAAATATTTATGATTTTAATCATATATCAAGATATATATATATATATATATTTTATAATCAGACTATTAGATTTTTTTTTATTATATCTAAATTTTCGAAACTTAAGTTAAAAGTAATATGCTTTCATTTGATTGCATAAGAAGCTTAGTTCCCAGGTTCTATTCCTACCATTTGAAACTATAACTTATTTTTTCAAATATTGAGCTTGTTTTGAACCATGTCCGGTCCTAGAAACGAGATGGTTCACCCATGGTTCGAGTGGTTCACGAACTTTAGTGTAATGTCCGGTTCTTAGTGCTAAAAAATCTGTCTTTAAGCCGGTTTTTGGTTAACCCAGTTAGACCAAGCGGTCTAACGGTCTAGTCTGGGTCTAAAAACCATGGGTAGGGGTAGGGTGAAGGAAAGATAAAAGAATGTGGTTTCTTTTTGCTTTTCTTGGGTTTTGCTCTCTCCCATAAGATTAAATGGGTTGTAGGAGTGCAAGGTAGGGTGACTGGGTGGTCCCATCTGGGTGTAAAAACCATGGGTAGGGGTAGGGTTGAGTGGCTCTGATGACCAGATCGGAGGCTCTGGCAACTAGACCACCAACACTAGCCATTGAACTGACGACCCCACAAGATGGATGGAGAGCCACTGTGTTTTTGTAAAATATTTTACTAAGTTTTTAAAGGTAAAACATTTTACATTGAATTTTATAGTCAACGGAAAATAGTTTCAAGTTTGAAAATTTTTTACAAAGAATAAACATGGTAAAATGCTGAAAATATTTTGCATAAAATATTTTACAACGAAACAAATGGGTGTTCTACATTATAGACAAAATAAAAAGACTATAAGAGTGTTGTAGTGATTTGATCATATTGTATGTGTTTACAAATTTAAAATTTGCATAATATAGTGATTTATATTTAGATGCATGTTTCATACCCACTCAAGCATGAAAATATCATTTTGATACATTAAAAATGAAAATATTTTTCAAATATTATTTATTTTTTATTGTGTATCATTAAATTTATATTTTATTAGACTTTGTTTCAACTTCTGCAAAAACAACTAAATTTGACAAAGAATAACATATTTCAAATAAATTATTTCTCATATAAATCTTAGAAAAATAACGTCAATGAAATTTCATTATACTTAAAAATTAATGCACCACTTAAACAAATAAATATTAAAAAAAAATAAATGTATTTATCCATCTGTAGGGACACAATTTATAGCCCAAGCCCAAAATGTATGGGATATAGGCCCAATGAGCCCAGTACAATAAATTTGTAGAGAGCGGGTTGAAGATTTGGGCTTTGGTGAAATTGACAACGGCTAGTATGAGTTTTAGATATGATCAAATGATAACAAAGTCAATAATCTTGCCTCAAGATGATATCCGAGGGGGTAATAAGTATTATAAAATCTCATAAAGATGATTACAAGTTTTGCTGTTATAACTACGGTGTTCTCTCTCTCTCTCTCTCTTTTCCCATCCCCTTCTCATGGGAAAGTTTTCACAATATATAGTTCCTCCCCAACTATCTTCACCCTACACTTGTTAATCATCCACACAGTTATTTGAATACCTGTCCCATCAAACCCATTTTCTGGCTTTCTGTGGGCTGTGATAACTGAGATTGCACTGTTCAGGAGTCTTCTCCACATAAATATGGCCAGAAAAGTAGCTGCAGTGCTTTTAATACGGTGGTAACAGCTTTTCCTTTAGATATTTCTGAGTTCTTGTCGTTCTTGTACGTGTACGAGGCTCCTCCTTATCATGGAAACCTCTTGGAAGGTCACCTAGATTGATGAAATACAGATTTGGTATGTATTGATAATATCCAAGGAGGAATCATTCCTCGGACTATCTTTCTTCCGCTCCTCCCTTATGTGACATTAAACCTGGGGTTTGTACCAGTTATTAATCTCTCCTCGAACAAATCTATGACCTCGGATAAGGCCCAAGACCCAATAAATGTAATATTGGGCCTTTATCCCTACAGTAGCCCTTCAAAACTCCATTTTTTTCCCTCATCTAAGGAGAAAATGTGGGGTTTTGATTTCCTTTTGGTTAGGAATATTAAATCCCTAAGTTTACGTGTGTGGGAATATAGTTTTATGCATCCCATAATTATTGTTGACGCTTCGAAGCTCACGAAATCTCATTAATTGCTCTAGGCGGCGCTTTGCTTTTTAGATCTAACGGTGAAGCGTAGATCGAACGGTTAATTTTCCCTTAGAATTTCAAGCAGGATAACTCCCCCTCATTTTGGCTATATATATAAAGCCTTGAGGGACATCACCTTCCCTTTACCTTACGAATTCTCAAGCTTTCTTGCAATCTCAAGCATTCAACCTTACCAAGTATATTCAAATCGTTAAGCTTTGCATGCTTTTCCTTTAAGAAATCTTTGAAAGTTTCTCTAAAGATTTCAGGAATCACTGCGCACTTTAGTTCTTGTAAGTTTAATATCTTTAAATCTTTCCTTTTCTCTTCACCTGATCCTCTCGGCCTTACAATTTATATTTCACCCTTTAGAAACTTTGGTAGCTTCCTTTAAGTTTATCGAAATGGGTAGATTTATGCACTTAGTGGACTCTCCTACCGAAATAGAGATTTTTAAAGAGAAATATCACATACCACAACAAGCCGAACTGCGATATTGTTCCCCAGAACAAATAGAAACAAACCGAGAAGAGGGAGAAGTCATTATCCCCATGATAGCGTTTATAGAAGGGGGAATGACCCTCCCAATGGGTAGGGTAACAAGGGATTACCTTTTCAACCATAGGTTATGCCCTCACCAATGCGCACCCAACCTCTTTCGGATTTTGGGTAGTGTTGATGCTCTCAACAAGCATCTGAGTATATGGCTTACTTGGCATGATGTAGTTCACATGTACGAGTGCCATTCCCAAAAAATCGCAGGATACTACCTCAGATCCCTCTCGGACGTGGTGAGATTGATATCGTGCCTACCCAAATCCAACAAGGGTATGAAAGACGATTACCTTATAGTTTCGGGAGTGTGGCATGATGGCGTTCACTGCCCCGTCTGAACGGGAAAACTAGGTGGAGTACCTTAGAATTAGGTCTTTTAGTGATAGATTTGGCTTCTTTGATCCTGATCCTGTCTTGCCCCAGTTTGCTTTACTTTTTTTTGGTAATGAATTTAAATTTTTACTCATGTTGCTCTTCGGATGTTTTTACAGATAAGAGGCACGTAGCTCCCAAGCTTAGCTTGACGAACGTTGTAGCCCTCAACTACTTGCTGAGATCCGAGATCTTCGTAAGTGCAGATAGGCAACAGGCTGTTCATTTAATATTGGACTTTAAACCCTCTCGGATACATTCCAAGAAATTGGCCACGCCATAAGAACTAGTGATCCTTGGATAAATTGAATCGATGTATCTCGGCCAAAATTTTTAGCTGACGATGACCTTCCACTAGTAGCACACCCTTTTCCACAGGGCATTCCCTTGGTCGCCCAGCCAATCCAACAAGTTCCCCTCGAAGCGGCAACAGCCAGAGAGGGGATCGCCTCCCTAACTTCCTCACTTAAAGAAGAAATCGATAAATTTCACTTTGTAGAAGAATAACCTTAAGGAGTACAAGTTATTTCTGATTCAGAAGCCGAGGACGAACCTGATAAACATTCAGGTATTCATCCCCCAACCTTGCTAGTTGCCCGTCCAGACGACACCTCAGAAGAAGAAGAAGACGAGATGTCCCTAAACAAAGGAAATAAAAACTTGAGGGATCTCCTGGCCACTAGGAACAAGGTGCTATCCCCCACAGAAATCCCTAAGCACCAAGTTCCCTTTACCATACCCTTTCCTTCCCCTCAAATTCCTGTTGACCTCGGGTTGAAGAACACGGCTAATTTAAAGAAGAAGTGGCCAGGTGATGACCTTGAGGAAGGAGTCCCCAGAAGAGGACAAAGCAGCAAAGGGTGACTAGGGACAAAGACACTTCATCCGTAGACAGTTGAGAGAAGCAAAGCAGGGCTAATGTGCGCATTGCCCAGCGAAATTGGTCTCCTCGGATGGAGGTGGACGGGGCTACCATTTCCTGGAATGCTTCAATTAGGGAGCTCCAAAGGGGTCATAGTGCACGCGTGGCCGAAACTTTGGAGCAACCAATCTTCTTGCCCAAGGACATGGATGATGTGAGGAAGTTAAAGTAGCCAGAGCTCTTCCTATCCCTGAAAAAGGATCTTGCAATGGTAAGTTCTCATCCCCACTTTATTTATTTAAGTAATATTAAATTTTCTTCTTTCCCTTTTTATGCTCATACTGGCTGTTATGTTGCATTTGCACAGATCACCCAAGAGGTCTTTGTGGCCGAGGAATGGATCAACAAAGCCCGGAATGATGTAAAGGCCGAGGTCCACCTTCACCTTGAAATTGAGAAGGCCTTAAGGGCTGCGAAGGAGGAGAACCAGGAATTGGCAACCAAGCTCGCTGCCGAGAAAAGGGAGAGGAAATTTACTCAGGCTGGGTTAAAGAATGCTGAGACCCAAGCTGAAGACCAGTGCAAGAAGCTTTATCAGACGGAAATAGAGCTTTCCACTGCTAAGAAATTTGTGCTGGATCTAAAAGTTAAGGTACAAAGAGCTAAAGACGCCACCTATCTAGCCATGGAAGTACTTGATACTGAGAAGCAGGTGGCTTACCAGCTTGGAGTAGAGGAGACGCAAGTTAGGCTTGCCGAGGAGCTCTCTTAGGTTTGCAGGGAGTACTGCGACGTGTCATGGGGCAGGGCCCTTGATGTTGCAAGCGTCCCTGTAGATTCAGTGTGGAGGGAAAAAAGGAGTATATACTATCATCCTGATATCCGCGTAACTCCAGATGCCCTTCCTTTGTCCTCTACGATTGCTCCTAAGGCTTCCAAGCAGCCTTTGGCTCCCCAAGCTACTCTCCCTCCTCCTGAGGTCTTAAAAGAGTCTAACAAGGCCGATGAGAAAAAGGACAAGGGCAAGAAGAAGGAGCCCTTGGCTGGAGCTAAAGATGCTGTTCAAACTAAGGATGCTGAGGCTAAAATGAAAGAAGCGGAGGCCAAGGTTAAAGAATTTGACCCTAAGGCCAAGAAAGCTGACACCTCTCATCCAAGCCAAAAGGAAGACCCTCCTGCCCCCAAGGATAAGGCTTAGGATATATAATTTTCCTATAGCTTTTTGTCAGTTAGTTTTTTTTTTTTTTAATAATGACACATGGTCATTGGTGTAAGGTTGAATTTAATCAACCATCTTTTTGGCTTTATTCCGTACCAAATTTGCTTGTATTTTAGCAATTAGTAACTCTGTATTTAGGTGGGATTCATGTAAGGGTAGTGTGTGAGAGAGTGTGAAGAAATGCTCAAGATTGTGCAAGGATGCAGAGACTCGCAGTTGGGACTTGCGACTGGCAAGCCGCCAGCTACAGCACACGTGAGCATGCAAGGGAGTTAAAGGGTCACGCCAGCTGTCACACTACAGGACAAAAGTCTCAGGCTAGCCAGGCCATTAACTCACGGTTGGAACTCGCAACTCAGACCAGTCACGAGGCCAAGCCGCCAGACCACCTTGTTTGGGAAAAACTGACTCTTCGAATTCCAAACACACACCACTATATATAGACTTTTATACCCACGAAATGTAGAGAGCTTCCAGAGAGAATTTTGAGAGAGGAACCCTAGAGAAAAACAAGATTGATTCATCCACAATCTTCATCTAAGAGACTCTTCAAATTCCTATACTCTCTTCCTCTCCATTGATACATCCTTGAGAGGTTCTTGGCCAAATCTTTTTCTCACCATACCCATATCTGTGAGAAGGTTTATTTGGTGTTTTGGGAAGCATTTAGGAAAGGACCAATTCATATTGGTTGATGCTATGGGCTATAGCGGAATCCGGTAAGTTAGAAAAGAAAAAGGTTTGGCGCAACCTCATTGGAGCAAAAAGCTTTGAGGGCTTAGATACATCAGGTAGATTAGGCTTGAAGGGTCTATTGTTGTTCATGTATCCCAACTACATTTTCTAGTAGATTATTGACCGCTTAGAGGGAGGCGGAGAGGTTTTATGCCAAGGGCTTCGGTTTCCTCTTCGATAACACATTGTGTGTTGTCCTTGTGTTTGCATCTCTCTTCCCTTTATCTTTGCCTTTTATTTTCTACTGTGGATGTGATTATATTTGGCTTAGACTGTTTATCAATTCTATATTTAGTATATGTTCATGTTTTGCACGTTAATCGTTTGATATTGAGCTTGAATTGATAATTTGTTATTTGGGGTTTAAACGTTCAAGGGTGTTTTACACACAGATTGAACATTCAATTGGATACGATGTACTATTCCTTTTTGATTAATGAAGAGACTTTCCCTTTTATTTCTTACATCTTTGCTTTACATGCTTTCAAGTCCACTATTATTGCAACTAAACTCAATCTGCCTCTATTTCAGCTTCAAAATCATGCTCCTAGTGCAAGTAATTTGAACAGCTGTCAACAACAAAGAAATTTATCCCATATTTAGACTGTAATAAAGACAACCTTTACTCAGCTCAACACGTGGGTAAATAATCAAAGATCCTAGTTAATTTGGAATTGCCAACCTAAAATTTTAGACCCATTTGGTCCAAAGACCGTAAGCATAACTAAAATTCTATTTAACACTTATAAAAAATGACAGCGAATGTTAATTTCCTCAAAGCATCTAGTCCGAGGGCTATAGGCATGACTAAGGTTTTGTTTAACACTTATAAAAAATGACAATGAATGTTAATTTTCCCAAAGCATCTGGTCCGAGGACTACAAGCATGAATAAGGTTCTGTTTAACACCTATAAAAAAATGACAATGAATGTTAATTTCCCCAAATCATCTGGTCCAAGGACTACAGGAATGACTAAAGTTCTGTTTAACACTTATAAAAAATGACAATGAATGTTAATTTCCACAAAGCACTTGGTAGGCATAACTAAGGTTCTGTTTAACACTTATAAAAAATAACAATGAATGTTAATTTCCTTAAAGCATTTGGTCCGAGGACTACAGGCATAACTAAAGTTCTATTTAGCACTTATAAAAAATGACAATGAATGTTAATTTCCCCAAAGCATCTGATCCAAGGACTACAGGCATGACTAAGGTTCTGTTTAACACTTATAAAAAATGGCAATGAATGTTAATTTCTCCAAACATCTGGTCTGAGAACTACAGGCATGATTAAAGTTCTGTTTAACACTTATAAAAAATGACAATTGATAGGTATAATGCCTTCGAGTAAATAAAGAACATATTGGTAAAAGGAAATTTTCATTAGTAATAATACATTTTCAAGTTATCTACATTCCAAGGGCGCGGTATTACATGTTCATCTAAATCTTCTAGAAAGTATGCTCCTATACCAGCCACTGAGATGATGCGGTATGGTCCTTCCTAGTTGGGTCCTAGTTTTCCCAATGCGGGATTTTTTGCAGTACCTAGAACCTTCCTTAGTACCAAGTCACCAAGTGCTAGTGGTCTCAACTTCACGTTAGCATCGTAACCCTGCTTGAGTTTGTGTTGGTAGTAGTCCAAATGCACCATTGCACTTTCTCTTCTTTCTTCGATCAAGTCAAGGATTTTTTCTAGTAACTCGTCGTTATTACTCGGATTGAATGAGCTTGTCCTTAGCATTGGGAAGCCAGTTTCTAGAGGGATGACAGCCTCAGCTCCATATGTCATTGAAAAAGGAGTTTCTCCTGTGGACCTCTGAGGCGTGGTTCTGTATGTCCAGAGGACATGTGACAGCTCTTTTACTCATCTTCTCTTTGCATCGTCTAGTATTTTCTAAAGTCCATTCACTATGGTTTTGTTTACTGCCTCAGCTTGCCCATTTCCCTGAGGATAAGTTAGAGTGGAATACCGGTTTATAATTCCTAGATCACAACAATATCTTCTAAAAGATTTGCTGTCAAACTGAAAGCCGTTGTCTGAGATGAGAGTTCGAGGGACCCCGAACCACGTGACAATGTTTTTCTACACCAAATTTTTGGCATTCACATTTCTAATATTTGCTAAGGGCTTAGCTTCAATCCATTTGGTGCAATAGTCTGTGCCGACCAACAAATATCTTTTGTTCCCCGCTACTTTAGGGAAAGGACCAACTATGTCTAAGCCCCATTAAGCAAATGGCCAGGGGCTGGACAGGGGATTAAGCATTCCGCCTGGTTGGTGTATGTTTAGCGCGAATCTTTGGCATTGGTCGCACTTCTTCACATATTCCTGGGCTTCTTTTTGCAGATTTGGCCACCAATAACCCTGAGTGATGGCTCTATGTGATAAAGATCTGCCACCAGTATGACTTTCGCAAATCCCTTCGTGTAATTCTTCAATGAGCAGTTCTGATGCCTCAAGATGGATGCAGAGTAGATAAGGCCCTGAGAAAGAGCGCTTATACAACTTTTGATCCTCAGATAACCAGAATCGAGGTGCCTTTCTTCGTACCTTATCAGCCTCGAACTTATCCTCTAGTAGGATATCTTCCTTCAAGAATAGTATTATGGGATCCATCCAGCTAGGACTTACCCTGACTTGATGAACCCGGACCACTTCCTCCTTCTCTTTCCTAGGTCGGCACAAGTCTTCCATAAGGATAACCCGAGGTAAGCTTTGATCCGAGGAGGTTGCGAGAGTGGCCCAAGAATCAACATGTGTGTTTCCATTCTTGGGGACATGCAATAAGCTGAACGATTCGAATCTTGACTGTAGATTCCTAGCTTGATTCAGATACCCTCGCATTCTCTTATCTCTTGCTTCTAGTTCACCATTCACTTGGCTGACGACCAATCTTGAGTCGAAGAACATCACTACTGCCTTCCCTCTCATTCTTTGCACCATGAACATTCCTTCCAACAAAGCTTCGTACTCGGCCTCATTATTAATGGCCAAGAAGTCCAATCTTAATGATTTTTCAATGGTGAGCTCTTCTGGTGAGATCAGGACTAACCCCACTCCGGATCCCCTTTGATTAGCTGTCCCGTCAACATACACCTTCTAACACAAAGGTGCTTGTAGGGAGATGGTGCCAACTGATTTTTCATCCATGTGCTGTGTTTCTGCTATTTCTTCTAATGAAGGTTCAACAAATTTAGCTACTAGGTCTGCAAGAACCTGGCCTTTGATAGAAGTGCGAGGCATGTACTTAATATCGAAAGCCCCTAGGATGGTGCCCCATTTAGCAATCGTTCCTGTGTAATCAACGCTCTGTAGTATGGACCTGAGCGGAAGTTGGGTAAGGACGATAACCGTGTGTGCCTAGAAGTAATGAGGGAGCTTTCGTGTGGCATGCACCACTACTAGGATGGCTTTTTCTAGTGGTAGATAACAAACCTCTGCTTCTTGTAGGGATTTGCTTACATAATAGACTGGTCATTGTATGTCGCTGTCAACTCTGATTAGTACGAGACTTACTGCATAAGGGGCCACAGCAATATAAGCGAACAAGACTTCATCTACCTCTAGGCTAGACATAATAGGCGGACGAGATAAATATTCCTTAAGTTGCTAAAAAGCTGAAGCGCATTCAGCGGTCCATTCGAATCCCTTCCACTTATTCATTAGGAGGAAAAAAGGATGACATCTATCAGCTGATCGGGAAATAAACCGATTTAGAGCAGCGGTCATTCCAGTAAGCTTCTGGACCTCCTTGGGATTCCGAGGTGATTGTAAGTTGTTAATTTCTTTGATTTGATTAGGGTTAACTTCAATTCCACAGTGAGTCACCATATAACCCGAAAACTTGCCCGACCCAACACCAAACGAGCATTTGGAAGCATTGAGGCGTAACATGTGTTCTCTCAGTATTTCAAAGATGTTTCTAAGGTCTCCTATGTGCTCAGACTCCACCTTGCTCTTTACCACCATATCGTCTATATAGACTTCAATACTTTTTCCCAACTGCGGTTCGAACATTCTGGTCATTATCCTTTGGTACGAAGAACCTGCATTTTTCAAACTAAAGGGCATCACTTTGTAATGATAATTCCCTATAGGGGTGATGAAGGCTGTTCTTTCTTGATCATCCAGAGCTAACGGTATCTGATGATAGCCTTAGAAAGCATTTAAGAAGCTCATCCCAGGGTGGTCCACGGTAACATCAACCAGCTGATCTATCCGAGGCATGGGGAAATGATCTTTTGGACACGCTTTATTCAAATCAGTGAAGTCCACACATACTCGCCACTTTCCATTCTTCTTTTTCACTACCACAGTATTGGCTAGCCATTGAGGATAGAAAATCTCTTTAATAGCCCCTACGCGCTTAAGCTTCATTACTTCATCTCATATTACATCTACGTGCTCCGTGGATGGACATCGAGGTGGTTGCTTCTTAGGAGTAACAGATGGGTTGACATTCAGATGATAGATGAAGTTAGGATCCACCCCTGAAGCCTCATAAGCATTCCAGGCAAATAAGTCCACGTTCCTTTTTAGAAATTCTAACAGCTCTTCCTTCTCTTCAATGGGCAATTAAGACCCAATTTGAAAGAATTTCTTAGGGTCATCGTCAATAACCACTTTTATTCCATCAACAAGTGACGCCTGAGTCCTTAATTGCTATGACCTTCCTTCAGCATGGGCTAAAGATTCATCCTCGGGTTAATGTCGGATGCCAGTAACTAGGCATTACCTAGCCGTAGACTGACTTCCAACAGTCTCTTCAATCCGATCCCTAGATGGGAATTTCACCTTTTGGTGCAAAGTAGAAGAGACAGCCCCTAGGCCGTGGAGCCAAGGCCTGCCCATTATAGTTGTATATGGGGAATATGCATCCACCACTATGAAGTTCACCTCCACTATTTCTGAGCCAATTTGTATGGGTAATCTGATTTGTCCCCACGGAATAACAACTTTCCCATCGAAACTTACCAATAGGGAAGTGTAGGTCGTTAAGTCCTCGGATCGTAAACTCAGCCCCTTGTACAAGTCGGGGTACATAATCTTGACGCCACTGCCTTGATCCACCATTACCCTCTTCACATCATAGCCCTTAATCCTAAGTGTGACCACCAAAGCATCATCGTGGGGTTGCATGGTTCCAACCTTGTCCTGATCAGAGAAACCCAAGACTGGCTAAAATTCTATTCTGGCCCTCTTGGGTTCTAAACTGGAGCCCTCAGCCTATAGCTGAGCCACTGACATGACTTTGGAAGAAAGGAGCCAGTTCTTCCTAGAGCAACAAAGATGACGTTAATTGTCCCCAAGGGAGGCCTTGTGGAGTTGTCTCTTCTGGGTTTTGAGTTAATTTGACTACCTTGGTCACTGGAGTGATGCAAGAGATGCTTCAGCTTTCTCTCTTAGACGAGTTGGTCCAAATGGTCCCACAGATTTCTACAATTTTCTAAGGTATGTCCTTGCTCCTGGTGATACTGACAATGAAGGTTCTGATTGCGCCTTTTGGGGTTTCCCGCCATTTAGTTTGGCCATTTGAAGTATGGGTTATACTTAATCTTCTCTAGAACCTCTTGCACTGGTCCTCGGAATATCATATTGACCACCTGAATATAGGTAGAGCTTGACTATCCCAAAAAATCTCTCCGTGGCTGGTTGTTATATCTGTCTAACCTGAAATCCCTCCTCTCCTGAGGGATGACCTTCTCTTTTCCTTTTCCTTGCTATTGGTCTTCCTCTACCCTTTTGTATTTATCGATCCGATCCATGAGCTGACGCACGTTAGTAATGGGCTTACTAGTCAAACATTTCCTTAGATCGTGCTCGGCTGGGAGGCCTAGCTTGAAAGTACTGATGGCCATGTCGTCAAAGTCCCCTTCAATCTCATTGAACATCTCCCAATACTTGTCCGAGTACGTTTTCAGATTCTCCCCTTCTCGCATGCTCAAAGATAGTAAGGAAGCCAAAGGCCGAGGGACTGTCCTGCAAGTAACAAACCGGGAACCGAATGCCTGGGTGAGTTCTCTAAAAGAGCCTATGGATTCTGCCCTCAAACCGTCGAACCATCTCATCGTGACAGGTCCTAGACTAGATGAGAAAACTTTACACATCAAGGCCTCGTCCTTGCCATATACAGCCATTCTCTAGTTGTATTGGCTCACATGCTCCACAGGATCTGTTCGACCATTATAAATGGTGAATGTCAGTTGATGAAAACACTGAGGGAGCCTTGCATCTTCAATTTTACGCGTGAAAGGCAACTTGGAAATTTGGTTCAGGGCCTTACTCATAGCATCATTTCCTACACCTTTTCATGGTGAACTTTTATGATGCTGCTCACGATGGTGCTCCTTTTCGTAGGAGAAAGACTCACTGAGCGGGGTCGGTACCTCCGCCTATAATTAACGTCTCTTTCATCATCAGAGGAAACATCATGGTTCAGTGATGCTCTCTTCCTCCATGCATGGCGTAAGTCCCTTTTCAGTTGGTCGATCTCCAGTTGCATGCTCCTATTACTTTTCGCATGGGAAATATGGCTTCCACCTCGAGGTTGACTCCTATCCGTATGGGTGGTATGTACACTCCCTTCACGGTCACCTCGCTGCTCGAGGTCAAAAAAGGGGTCACCATGCTGGGAGCCTCTCAATTTAGCTGGTTGTAGGCCTGGTTCTACCATGGCTGACTGTTATCCTCCCTCTTGCACAAGATCAGACGACGCCAATTGTAAGGACACAATTTGCAGCCCAAGCCCAATATGTATGGGATATAGGCCCAATGAGCCCATTACAATAAATTTGTAGAGAGTGGGTTGAAGATCTGGGCTTTGGTGAAATTGGCAACGGTTAGTATGAGTTTTAGATATGATCAAATGATAACAAAGTCAATAATCTTGCCTCAAGATGATGTCCAAGGAGGCAATAAGTATTATAAAATCTCATAAAGATGATTATAGGTTTTGTTGTTATTACTACGGTGTTCTCTCTCTCTCTTTTCCCATCCCCTTCTCATGGGAAAGTTTTCACAATATATAGTTCCTCCCTAACTATCTTCACCTTACACTTGTTGATCATCCACACGGTTACTTGAATACCTATCCTATCATACCCATTTTCTGGCTTTCTGTGGGCTGTGATAACTCAGATTGCACTGTTCAGGGGTCTTCTCCAAATAAATGCGACCAGAAATGTAACTGTAGTGCTTTTAATACGGTGGTAACAACTTTTCCTTTAGATATTTCTGAGTTCTTGTCGTTCTTGTAAGTGTACGAGGCTTCTCCTTATTGTGGAAACCTCTTGGAAGGTCACCTAGATTGATGAAATACAGATTTGGTATGTGTTGATTATATTCGAGGAGGAATTACTCCTCGAACTATCTTTCTTCCGCTCCTCCCTTACGTGACATTAAACCTGAGGTTTGTACTAGTTATTAATCTCTCCTCGGACAAGTCTACGACCTCAGATAAGGCCCAAGGCCCAATATATGTAATATTGGGCCTTTATCCCTACACCATCCTATTAGTAATATATATATATATATATATATATATATATTTATTTATTTATTTATGTAAAATTTATAAAATGTAAATGGTTAAGATTAATTTAGTAAATTCACAAATTTTTAATTTAGAAACAAACACACATACACAAGGGAGAGGGAATAATGTTTTAATACAAAGGCACACCATGAATTCCACTCAAAAGCCATGGCAATTTTTAAGGGAGAAAGGGACAAGTTATATTATACACAACATACTCTTTTAAGCAATGTAAGACATTTACCTTCCTTTTTAACCATTTTTTATAGACAAAAAAACACAAACAATTGAGTGGGAATGAAATTCTAATACAAATGTACATCACAAACTCTACTCAAAAGCTATGGTGACATTATACTATACTTACCACACCCTTTTATGTAATGTGGGACAATTAAAAAAAAATTGAAGAAAAAAACATGCACACAAGAGAAAGAAAATGAGATTCTAATACAAAAGTACAATACAAGCCATGGTACATTTTTGTTCATTTGTTGGTATTCTTTTCTTCTTGTTGTTATGGCTATTTTGGCTGTTATTATTGTTATTTGGACTTTTAATTTTTTGCTTAATGTGTTAAGGATATTTGTGGGGCACAAATTATATATTTTTGAACCCAAATCTTTAGGATTCTCAAATTAAGGTGTTCAATATTTTCTATTAGGGTGGTTAAGATAGATTAGTTTAAAAATAATTATGTATATAATTATTATTTTTCTGCAAATATATATTTTTTTATCTTTTGAAAGCTAAGGTGTTCATTTGAACACCCTGAACTTAATGTGCAGCCACCCCTGGCATGCAGTTGGTGATTAATGCCATTGGAGGATAGAAAAGATACAAAAGCTTTGGAGGTATACTTAGGCCTGTACATTGTGCGGTGCGAATTGTGGACAACCTAATTTTTTTCTCCTCATTAGGTTTAGTCTCACATTGAGTCTTTGGCAACGTGACTCATGTACTTGTGTCTCTAAAGTGGGGTGTGTGTATGTGAGTCCTTTTTCTTATTTTTATTTTAGGAATCGCCACCAATCATTGGTTTTGTATTAGATGTGATTGGTCACCTAAAGGTATAATTCATTTTAGGTTACCTAATTAAATAAACTAAGTTTTAAGGGTTCATTAACTAAGCAAACCAAAAAGTCTTGAATCAAAGATCTTGAACTCGGAAGTTTGGTTACGTGTGGGGAAGGTGTTAGGCACACCACAACGCCTTTCCAAAGATAATACCTCATTTTAATTTATTTCAAACATTATCTTTTTGTGAAGAAATAGAATACTTGGCATTTTGAATTTTTTTAAAGGTTTTTTTTTAATTATTTTTTTTATTTTTTATAAATAATATACATATATACACGTGAGTAAATATTTACATATAGCTAACATGTGAATATTAACTCCAAAGAATATTTACACATGTGAGGTATACACATAAGTAACATGAGAGAGAACCTTCAAAACATTTGAATAGAATATTTAATATATACATAGCATGCAAGTACTAGCTATCATAAGTAGGCAAGCTAATAACTCAACAAAGAAAGAGGGAGTTGGAAGAATAGGACTTTGTTATCATCCATATTTTTCTCATTTTCATCGTGCAAAAAAGATGACAAATAAAGCTCATTAGTGCCAAAAAAAATGATAGGGAAGCATATAGGGTGTTCAAAGACTCAAGAGAAATGAGCCATGGACACAAATCCTTAACTACAACTATTCTAAGAAAAGGCTCAAAATTAAAATGTATGAAGAAAATTACAACATCAACTTTTGTTAGTTTAGAAAAGCACAATTTTTTTTTTTTTTAGAAAAAGTTTTATTGAGAGGTTTTTGAGAAAAGCATTTTTTTTTTTTTAAAGAAATCCAACGTGGTAAAAGAACTATTTAAAAAAAAAAACACAATTTTCGGATTTAAAAAAAAAAGATTTTTGAAACATTTTCTTTAAAAAAAAATTAACACGATAAAAACATTTTTTCTTTGAAAGATTTTTTTTTTTTTTTTGGATTTTTAAAAAGAAGGGAGAAAGAATTTACTTGAAGGGAAATTTAATCTGATAAAACACATTTTTTGAAAACATAGATTTTTTTGTAGAAACATCATTTTGAAAACACTTTTTTTTTTAATATGTAGGAAAAACATTTTTGAATACATATTAATTTCGGATTTTCCTTTTTTAAAAAGAAATTTTTTTTTTTTTTTTTTTTGAAAACTCTTTAAAAAGAAAGGTTTTTTTTAGAAAAGCATCTTTTTTTAGAAAACTCTCTTTTTTTATTTGAAAGACTTCATTTTTTATGAAAAATGTTGGAAAAGATTTTTAAAAAGCATTTCCTTAGGATAGTGTGTAGAGGAGTTGTTTTAGCCAAGCACATTTATTTTATGGCAACATTAATGATGATGAATGTTGAGAGACAACAATAATAAAGTGCAAAAAATAAATGGCAAGGAAAGTAAAGTGCAAAAATTTAAATGACATAAAGTAAAGTGAATAAATTTAAATGGCATAAAAATAAAATGCAGAAATTTAAATGACATAAAAGTAAAGAGCTGAAATATTGTAAAGGTTAATTAAAAAATTTTATTTTTATGTCCCCCTTAAATAGATTTTAATCTTTTTCAAGCCTTATGGGTTCTTCATCATAAAGAAATAAGAGTTCTAAGCCATTAACCATTCTTATGAGACATACCCATATTGTGCTTTATTTGAGATTTAAAAACCATTTAAGAATGATGAAATAGAACATCATTTTTTATTTAGGTGTCTATGTATAGTGTGTGTGCATGTGTGAGTGTGTGTAAAATAAAGTAAAGGGGGAGAGGGATTGTGCAAGAAATTAAAGGGATGACATAAGTTAAAAGGGGAAGGGGATTGCTTGGAAAATAAAATGGATGACATAAATTAAAAGGGAAAGGGGATTTGCTTGGAAAATAAAAGGGATGACATAAATTAAAAGCAAGAATAGTAAAAATGATTGATCCAATACCTCATCATTTTGGGAAGGTTCATTGAAGGACTATTAAAACGCCACTGTGTTAGGTTCAAAAAGTTTAGAACAATTGGCAAACCGTAAACACAAACTTGTCTATAAATAGATTCTTAAGTCTGTAAGTATAATTAGACAATACTCAAGATGCTTCAAGTCAGAATACAAGAAAAAGGAAGTTACAGGTTCGACTGATCGAGACACAAATCTGCAGAATTTAATTAAGGCCCAACATCCCATTAAATGATTAGGGTTTCAGGTCTAATTCTCCTAGTATTTGAAGGAAACCTTAAGGCACGTTTTGTTATGATTTTGAAGCTGCTCTTTTGAGATTTAAAAGGTACTGTGCCTTCTCCTTTCAAAGTCACCACCGGAATTTCATCTACACATTATTAGAACTGGTGGATCTGAAGTTACTGCAACAAGATCATATATAGCTGATGATTTAACGTTTTGAGTGGGATCTCAGAGTCACAAATATGAGTGTTTGTGCGCGACAAATTTAGATAGAAGAGTCCATGGATTCTGAGATGCACGTGGTCGTTTGAGTAAGTACTACAAGAGGTAGTTTTAGATTTAGGGAAAAATCTATTGTAAATCTTCCATTCTATCATAGTGAATTTGTTACCTTAAGGATAGATTAAGTTAAATCCTCCTAGGTTTTTTACCTTAAATTTGTTGGTTTCATTAGTTTTCCTAGGTAATCATATTACTTGTCTTCTTTAGTTTCCGCACTTTGTGATATGATTGTTTGTGTTTAACCTAGATCTCATAATAAACCTAAATATTAACTTGGTTAATTAATTAAGTTAAACAATCTAAGTATACAAGGGTCTAAACAAAACAAACACACCACTTGGCTAAGTGATCACCCGTGTCTTACAATTGTCTATGTAAAACGCTACTTCAAATCTGCATTGATGATCTTCTCAACAAAAGAAAAAAAAAAAAAAAAAAAAAATCTTCACTGATGATAACAAGTGTCTTACCACAAGCCTTGACCAATATAAGTGGAGTGGTAGGTGATACTTACACCCGCCAACTCCATTGTTCACTGGGCATCCTTTCAGCCACTCTTATTTCTCTCTCCTCCCAAATTTTGGCTTCTTTCTATTTTATCTACACAATTCGGCAATCATTGATTAATCTCACTTAATGTAAATAGCCATTGAAAATAATGGATAACAACTGGTGTTTATTCTTCACCCAACCGGACTTTCAAATATTACTCCCACTATTTGCTCCTTTCCTTACAAGAGATCAATATATTTCCTTTAATCTCACTATAGTTGTACTTGAAAATAAAAAAATGAAAAAAATAAAAAGAAGGAAAAACTTTGTGTTGACTTTTGTTAGTATTTTAGCTTAAAAACTTTAATCAATGATGCTATAAGAACATAGGTAATATTCTCCTCATAGGAACGACAAGCAGTTTAAAAATTCTCTATTTTTGTGTCCCTTTTTCTATTACGAATTCATGATCACTTTTGTGGGCGTTTATGTGAGTTCAAAACTTTGGCTTGTGAGTGCACACACAAAGAAATATTTTTCTTTAAGATGATATTTGCCCTCACTTAAATGAGTTTGTTAACGAGTTATAGGCAAATTATCTATATGGTACAACTAAGTCAAGATTCTATTAGTAGTACACTTGAAATATGCTGTAGATTTCTCTCTATGGAGTGCAAACATCTTTAAAAAACTTATTATGCATATTTGTTTATAGAGAATAGAGAGTTATCAATGAAAATGTACCTTTGCTAGGTCATTTGTGTTAGGACAAATACTTTGGAGTTTCCCATTTCCAATTATTCGTTCTTTTTTGGAGTTAATCATTTACTTTAATCAAAGTGATCTATAGGGTTGCCCCTTTTCTCCATACATTGCAACCTTTTTGAGGATGAAAAAAAATTATGAAAAGGATAGTAGGTGAACCCATAGGTTTGTTGACATGTGGGAGATTTTATGCACCACTGTTAATAATAAAAGAAACTGAAGTCCCTACAATACGGGTGTCTTGTCTCTTGTGAATATGTTGCGATACCTGTAGTCGTACATTTGTCCAATCACATCTATTTATATATAGATGAATATTTGTCTAATACTCTCAAGAAAAATTATTAGGTACTTCCGAAATATCATAAATGCATATTCACTCCTCTCACATGAATGGTAGGTCATATCATGAAATTAATTAGTGAAACCTAACATTCTTGTGAAATGAGAGGGTACGCATTTATAGTATTTTGAGAGTACACAATAATTTTCCTACTCCCAATAGGTGAGGTCCACATAAGTGAGGAATCAACGGAGAAAAAGTGACTATGAGTGAAGGGATTGAGGTCCATATTTGAGTAAGTAACAAAACAACTTTGACTTTTTGAAGTTATTTTGTTTTATCATAAAATAGGGCTTTCCTAACACTTCTCCTTAGGGCATACAGTAAGTGAGAATCAATGGAGAAATAGTGACTACAAGTGAAGGGGATGTGGTACATATTTGAGTAAGTAACAAAACAACTTAGACTTTTTGAAGTTATTTTGTTTTATCATAAAATAGGGTTTTACTAACATTTGTCAATAGGGTATATGTTAGTAAGCTATTTTAGGAAATTTTTTTATAGAAAAATGAAAAAAGTGATTAATTATTTTGATAGTTATTTCAATTTTTCATAAAAACTTTTTCAAAATAGATGATTAATATATATTCTAAAAACATATATTAACCGGACCCCATAAAATATACAAGACAAAATTTAGCAACTGGCGCCCCCCCGGCGGGAGGGGTGCCCCCTCCCTCCCCCCAACAAAGATTTTAGGAAAAACCATTAGCTTGCTAGATAAATGTCAAACTGTATCTGCTGGTTACAAGTCTCCTAATTGCAGTGACTGTGGGCTCTGTTTGTTAAAAAAAAAATTGATACTTGCTAGTAGGAAAGATTATTAGTGGAAGGTAAAAAAAAAGTAATATAAGTAGTAAGTTTAAACTTAGATAAAAACTAGTAAAAACTTACCAATTCAACCGCTATTAAAATAATTGTCATTTTTTTTTATATATAACATTACTCATGTATAAAAACAGGAACTTATTATCCATGATCTATGATTATGCCAAGCAGCTCATTACTACAAAATTTCTTCATTTTGCCTCCCACATAATCAAAAATTTTTTCTTTATGTCAAAGAATTACAAATATCTTGTGTTAATGGGTAGATCTGTTATCTGTAGATTGCATTCGTTTTTTTTTTTTTTTTTTTTTTGGCAATAATTAATTTTTTCCAGAGAGAGAGTACCTGTGTAAAATGACTGAAATAGAGTACAATGATTGAAATTTTTTTTTATAGATTTTTTATTTCCTCCTTTTACTCGACTGATTGGCCACCACGAAACAAGGGTCGGTAATAAATAAATAAATAAATCTTAAAGTAAAAATACAGCAGTAGATTATGACTTATGAGGAAAGTTTGCATACAATTGTTCTAACATACATCCTCCTATATGCGTTAGTTACGAAACTCAAAGCCAATAATTTACCAAAAAAGAAACTCAAGACAATACTGTTGGTCACAGTCACCAGTGATATTTGTGCACGAATTGACACGTGTCAGATTGCATCTGTTTATTTTTTTCTGAGGAGTATCCGATCCTCCCCCACAGGTTAGGTCCACATACTTTTGGCGATAAGAAGTGGTAATCCGAGTCACTTTGTATTTGTAAGTGTGCGACTAGTGGGAACTTACCATTATTGATTAAACTTTACACGTTTATCATTCGAATCTCATTTCAAAATCTTGTGTTAAAAAAATATGGGACAAAATTTCTCACTAAATTAGTTTAAAAATATGCTATTAAAATTTTTTTTTCTACTTTTTTATTAATTGTGAATTTTAAAAATCTAATCGTTAAATTGTATATTCTTAACATATATGTCAAATTTCATCCAAATCAAATGTTAATTAATATTCAATCAATAAACTTATTTTTCATACATAATTTTAGATCAAAAAAACTTAAAATTTAAATATTTGATTGATAACATAACTATTGATATTTGATCTTCTGAAAATTTTGTAAGCATGAAGAATACAATAAGAAGATGCAATCAAGCATATAGATTTTTAAAATTCACATCCAACAAAAAGATGTTAACATAATTTGATAAGTTTTCCTTCAAAATTAGTTCGGATGGAAACTTCTTGGAAAAAGTACATGTTATGATATTTTGGATTTTCCACTCTCAAAAGTTTATAAATAATCCCCGACACCTTCCAATCTCCAACTCAGCAAAAAAACCCCTTCCAATATCCAACATTCTAGCCTTTCCTTAGCCAACTCAATTTCCAAAATGTTTCCACTAACATTAGCCATTTTCCTGCTACTCCTTGGATCCATCATCTGGACATTCATGCACAAAAAAGGACGTAAACTAGTACTCCCACCGGGTCCCCGGTCTTTTCCCATTATTGGTAATTTTTACATGTTGGGTTACTTGGGTAGCCTCCCACATCGTGCTCTCGAAAACTTAGCCAAAAAATACGGACCCATCATGTCATTGCGGCTTGGCCATGTCCCAATTATTGTGGTCTCATCTTCCCAAACTGCTGAGCTATTTTTAAGGACCCATGACGCCGTTTTTGCCAGCCGACCTCTATTCCAAGCCTCCATGATCATTGGTATGTCCAAAGGTATTGCTTTCTCCGAGTACGGTCCATATTGGCGCAGCCTTAAGAAACTCGTTGCGTCGCAGCTTCTGAGTGCTTCAAAACTAGAGTCATTTGCACCTATGAGGAAGGAGCTGGTAGGATCATTGGTAGAGTCACTGAAAAAGGCTGCGGTAGCACATGAGGTTGTGGACGTTAGTGAGAAAGTGGGCAAACTCGTTGAGGAATCAACACGTAGAATGGTATTTGGTCGAAGTCATTATCATAGATTCGACTTGAAGGCACTTATTGAGGAGACCCTGAACATGATGGGGGCTTTCAATCTAGCAGATTATGTTCCTTACCTTGGGGCACTTGATATACAGGTATATTTCAATGTTTTTATCTTTTCAACTTTATTCTCCCTTTGATAAACTTAGCCTTTGATTTAATTGCTTTTTTTTTTTTTTTTTTTTTAATTTAATTTTTTGGAGAATCTAAAAACAGTTGATTTTTCTTTTACATTTCATGCCTATTTCTTCGTCCACCTAGTAATTTTGTTGGCCCAAAAGTGTCTCAGTAGCGGTTAAAACTTCACAATAAAAGCCAAATCTCAAAGTGGAAAGCCCATGAAAATCATATAATTAAGTAGTGAATTATATTTATACTAAGTCTTTAATTTTTATGAGTTGTTTAATTGTGAGTTTTAGTTATCTCAATTAATAAATCATAAGATACGTGGTTTTAACCCTTCTTTTACTACCATTTATAATTTTTCTTCTTTCTAGTATTTTCTTGTTTTAATCTCTCTCTCAGCACTTCTCTTACTACTATTTATTTTATTTGTTCCTTATTGATAATTAATTAACTAATCTTCTCCCACACCCTACTCCTCATTGGCAGACAATATATGTAATTAATAGCGCGTAAGATTTTCTACAGTCATAATTTATACTCCCTCTGTTTCAGTTTGTTCGTCTTCTATTCTATTTTAGAATGTCCCAAAATATTGTCATATTTTTAAAAGTAAAATTTATTAATTTACTAATATTCCTATTATACTTCTACTTTATTTTTAAAATTATTTGAAAAGAAAACTAACAATTTTTTTTTTTTTTAAATCAATCTAATTGGGACACCATTTTAGTTGCCTCATTAAGAATAACTCTTTTAAAAAAAAGATAATAAATTTATTTAAGGGTAGTTTTGTAAACTTATACATTTTTATAAAGTAGATAAGACAACAAATGATGCTCCTTTAAAAAGTTTGACTTTTTAAACAAGACAAACAAATTGGGACGGAGGGAGTATATCTTATAAACAATCGAACACTTTTGGTATAATAGTTACTTTATAAATACAAAATTCTTATGGATAGGATAGGAGTTTCACACATGCACTTTTTTTTTTTATTTTTTTATAAAACACATACACATACACTTAAATTAGGTTAGAATAAAATTTCTATCATAGATAAAAAAATAATAAAAAAAAAAACTAATATATTTCATAACACTTTTACAATAAACTAAAGTGTTAGCATATCATAAATCAAAATAAAATAAAATAAAAAAGATTATATATTATGGCCCACCACACCTCAAAACAAGCTTATTGTTAAATTTTTTCCCTACCATTTACTTTCTCTACAACGCATATATCCCAACATCTGGTTCAATAATTTTGGGTCCATCCACAAGTTTTAGCTGTTGTGCCATGCATGTATACGGAGTAAATGATTATTCTTGGAAAAAAAAAAATCCATAATGACCCTACCGTATTAAAAGATGAGCATACTGTTTTTGGGCCATGTTAGAGTTATGGCAATAGTTATTGCATAAAAAATTTGTTCCTTGGCCCTCCCTTGCCTACTCTATATGCCACATTGGTATGTAGTGTTATCGATGAAAAATTTTAAGATATAACTTTTATGCCACAATTTTAATGTGGTTAATTGTAAGTGGTAGAAAAAGAAATGCAACAACTCAAGAAAAACTGCTAGTTACATCTTTATTTTACCTTAAATAATATCTTATGGATATGAAATTGAGTATCTATATTAAATTTATTAAGTGGTGTATTTCGTACCAATAAGTGTTATATATCTATAAAATCATATTGTATGTATATGTAACATACAAAAATGAAATTTAATCCTTTGATAAAAGACATAATTATTAATCCTTGATAATCTAGGAATTTTTTAACAAAAAGGGTATAAGTAAAAATGTAATCAAACGGTAGATTTATCAAAATTGTCATTTAATAAAAAATTATTAAGTGATATAATATTACTTCAACTTACACAATATATATAATTTTAACCTAAAGAAGCTTATCTAATTTTAACCCATAAATATATATATATATATATATATAGAGAGAGAGAGAGAGAGAGAGAGAGAGAGAGAGAGAGAGAGAGAGAGAGAGAGAGTAACACCATGTGTAATTTTTAAGTAATTCCAGTAACTTACTTTTGGATGCGAATTTCAATAAATTCACTTTTGGATTATAACATTTTTATATCTTCCATATTTGCAAAAGTTTAAGATAATCGGAAATCAATAACTATCTCATCAATAAAATGTTTAAAATCAATAATTACCACATCGGTTTCTTAGATTTATTTTTTAGCAAAATTGGTGACATTATAACACTTTCTATCCGTTTGCGGTGTTTGCCTCAACGATTTACGTTTTGAGAAATGGTATTGTTTACTTAGTTTTCTAACCATTCATTGCCCTCAGGGATTGACACCGCGCATTAAGAAAATTGGCAAGACTCTTGATGTAGTATTGGAGAACATTATCCAGGAGCATGAACAAATTCCTAGTGGTCCACAAAGTTGTGAAAAGGACTTTATGGACATGTTACTTTCTTTGATGAATCAACCCATGAATCCCTCTGATGAGAATTCATGTAAAATTGATCGAAGAGTTATCAAGGCTATCTTTATAGACTTGATTACGGCTTCATATGACACTTCAGTTTTCAGCATTGAATGGACCATTTCTGAACTCTTGAGGCATCCACGGATAATGAAACATGTACAGGATGAGCTAGAACGTGTAATTGGAATGAATAGGATGGTGGAGGAAACAGATTTAGCAAATTTAACTTACTTGAGTATGGTGATTAAGGAAAGCTTCAGACTACATCCTGTTGCACCATTTCTAATCCCACGTGAATCAATGGAGGACATTGAGATTAGTGGATATTACATACCCAAGAAATCACGAGTAATAATAAATTCATGGGCTATTGGACGAGATCCTTATGTGTGGTCGGATAATGTGGAAGAATTTTACCCTGAAAGGTTCATAAATAGTAATATAGACCTCAAAGGACGTGACTTCCAGCTTATCCCATTTGGATCCGGTCGCAGAGGCTGCCCTGGATTACAATTAGGGCTTACAACCGTCACTTATGTTCTCGCTCAGTTGCTGCATTGTTTTGATTGGGTGCTCCCTAATGGCATGTTGCCTAATGACTTGGACATGAGTGAGAAGTTTGGGCTATCAATGCCAAGAGCCAAGCACTTATTCGCGATGCCAACCTATCGCCTACCTGGTTAAACTTGTAAGATAATTATCATTTAATCTTTTAAGAAGTTTTCTTAATTATACTTGATGTGTTTTAATGGGAGGTTTTCATCTATCTTTTTTATTTTAGGTCAAACGAAAAGGTTCCATAAGAAGAGTTGAAGACATTGCAACACCAAGTTATTTTATGTTACCTCAAATAAAGTATTAGCCTACCTTGTTTATTGGATTCAAATGTACTGTGTCCTCCTAAAAATTAAATGTCATAGCTCACAACTTGGAGACTTTTACTAAATGTTCAAAAATAAGTCGTTAAGATTTTTAGCGACAAGTACCTTTTTACAAGTATCTCGTTGGTGTGCAATATCTATAAAAAACTGATTATGGATGTTTATTTATAAATAATGTCAATACCAAATTTTGGCACTCATCCGCCAACCTCTAGAATGCTTCACTTGGTTATCAAAGCAACATATTCAACACTAGGCAAAGGAGTATTTCTCACTTGCCTTTACTCCTGATCTTTTACAATTAATGAAAACACTTTGTTCATGGCGATATAGAGGACCCATAAAAGTATCAGTCCTAGCTAATAACAAATGAAAAGAACTCGTTCAACCCATGAGAAACCTCATGATGCATTCTTGTTGCTACTACTCAAATATGAGGCAATTGGTTCGCTTGATGTTACAACTTACATTCAGTGACTAGAGCTAGGAAATTTTCTAAGAGAGACCAACCTTTGAAAAATATTCGGCGGACTTCATCATGTTGATTAACGGGATTTTTTTACATATTACTCATTATAATACAAGATGTTAGGTTTTTAGACCCCTTAAACAACAATTGGATTAACCTAGAGAATTAGCCAAGTGATTAACTTAGTCAAATTATGCAAATCTAGGTTAACACAATCAAATAATCATATCAAGCATATAGCAACGGAAATATAATAACACAATGATATGATCACCCAGGAAAACCAAACCGATAAAAAACTTGGGGAGAATTTAACCTAGTTATCCTCAAGGTAAACTTGAATCCACTATATGAAAGAATCGAAGTTCATATAATAAGACTTACAAGCCCCCATGCTTGACTTCCTATTGCTGCCCGCCAATAGAGCTTATTGACACGACCACGTGCAAGCTCCGAATCCATGGACTCCTTCTTTCTTGGATTCTCCACGAGTACAAGCACTCCCGCTTGTGTTTCTTTAAGTTCCTATAGCAGAAACTGAATGATCATCAAAATGTTGAAGTAAACTCCTTCTTGATAACCCTAAGTTTATGTGAAGGAAAGCTTCTTAAGGATCTCACAAGAGATTCACACAAACCGCAAATATGAGCAACAAGAGCATCACTAAAAACGTGGTTAGGGTTTGCCTTATATACCTCGGGCAAAAACATAAAACCCTAAACGTTTTAGGAGTTAGGGCTGAGTTGAAAATTCTGCAGAAAAAACAATCTGGCCGACTTTTGATCGATCGCGTCTAAGCTTCGATCGATCGAGCCAAGCCAAAAGTAACAAATACTTCTGCAGCCTCTCGATTCCAACTTTACATAAAAGATATAACTTTGAGCAAGCCCAAACAAGACTAAACAAACTGTTTTGATCATGGTTTGCCAACATTACACATTAAAGTTCTAAATACATAAAATCCTAAGTTTTTAGAACCTAACAAACTCCCTCTTTGGCAATCCGTGACAAAACACAAATTAAAAACTCAAAGTTTACAAATAAAAGCCCTTTACAAAAATAATGCTCATAACAACAAATTCAAACCTAACTACTATCCATCAGTTGCAAGTGTAGACAGTAGTTCAATTGAATCAACCTGTATATTCTTGAAACACTCAACAAACGCATAAACGCATGTGCGACAAAAAAACAGTAAACCAACAAGTATGTAAATTAACTCTCCCCCTAAGTTAGATACATCAAAAACAATGTTAACTCCCCTTTAAATAAAGCATTCTTGTATTTTTCACACAACACACAATAAAGACATATATCAATGAACAACTAATAAATATAAATCAATAAGCAGTGAACACAAGAATCAAAAATCATATATATCAAAATAAATGTATCTCCCCTAACAAGAATAGCCCATGAAATATCAAATGAAAGAATACACAGTGAAGCACCTAGATACAATCTAATATCTCCACTAGCTCCGTAAAACACAAAAGAACTCTCCCCCTAACTACAAAATCTCATCTACAAGTGACAAAACTCTACTCCCCCTTTTTGTGACGGAATTCCAAAGGGCAATCATAAGCCATCATCAAAAGGAGGTGGAGAGGGTGAACGACGAAAAAGCGCTAAATTGGCTCACAACACACGTAGCTCATCAAGCAAGTCCACCAAAATCTGACCATGAGCTGCCTGAATGGTCATGACAGTCTCCAAGGTACGATGAATATCGAAATCATCCAAAGGAGGTGGAGGAACATCAGCAACAGTAGCAGCATCACCAATAGGATCAGCAACATCCTCACCAGAAGGACCTGTAGAAGTAGAAGGAGGGGGTGCGGTACCAGAAGGCTCAGACCTAGGGTGTTTAGAGCCAGCTTGAAGATGAGCAGCCCTCTGCCTAAGAAAAGATACACCTATGGGAGCAATAACATGAACGAGCTCAGAAGAAGGGAAGTCATCTAGACCAAGATACAACAAAATCCTATAAATAAAAATAGGATGAACAAGAGCATGAGCTAAAGACGAACTCCTATAAACTTCGTTCAAAGAACGAAGAAACAGATGAGGAAAACTGATGAGAGCATCAGTAACAAGAGCGTACAAAAACACACACCGCTTAAGAGGAATGGTATGGAGATAAAAGATGGGCCACACAGAATGACATGCTATCCTAAAGAAGAGATAGTGCAACTCAGATAGCTCAGCAGTGGTGATCCTAGGATCAGAACCCCACTGGATAGAAGACCTAGTGATATATGACATAACATCATCCAAGGGAGGAGACTCATCATAGGGATAGATAAGGTGCTGGACCAAAGGAACCCCTAGAGCATCAGCCACTACATCAAGAGTAATGGTGAACTCTACACCTCGTATCCAACTCTTTACCAAAGTGTTGGAATCATAGATGCGGATAGAGATGTTCGAAAAGAACTCTCTAATCAGGGTAGTTGGAGGAAGAGGATCAGAAATATCCAACAGAGGTAACCAGCCCCGACGCTCAAAATTTTCCCTAATGGCAGGATCAACCTCATCTAACACAACAGAACACTCAGCCCATATCTTTCTCTTAAGGTTCAATGTCTCAAAGCTCTCTTGGTTTTTCTCACTAGGAAACCTTACACAGTCAAAGAAGGAGGAGAAAGTAGGGGGACAGACCTATTAGCTCGAGTCTTCCTAAGCATGAGGCTAAGGGAAGAACAAAGACACAAAAAAATAGAACCAAAAAATAACAAAAAAAAAAAAAACACAAACCAAGGGCAGACTGCAAGTTAGCACAAAAAAATATATATATATCTATATGATGCATGAACAATCCAAATGTCATGATGCATGTTCTAATGCAGTGATACTGAGTTCAAATTAAGTTGAAATTCATAAAAATGGTTTGAGCATAGAGTTTCTAACAAAGACCCCAAAATTTGAAAAACCACTTGGTTGTTTTTATAAAAAAAATTGACCAATTGATCATCACACGAATTAGAAAACATAATATAATGATCAATTTCATCAATTCAACAAACCAAGTTTACCAATTAAACTCAATTTGAACAAAGTCCCCAAATCGGATTAAAACAAACCCTAGAAATTTCAATTTCTCACAAACCACAGAATTGATCAAATTAAACCTTCAAGATCAAGTTTATAACATCCTAGAAAAAAAAAAACCAATGATCAATTTCACAAAAAAAAGTTTTAATGATCAAAAACCCCAAAATTTGCTAAGTCCGAAAATTACCTTTCATGCATGAAAAATGCATGAAAAACTGAAAATAAATGAAAAAGAAAGGGTATAATGGACATACCGGCCCTTGGAGAGAGAAACCTTGCAAAAGGATTGATCGAAAACGACAAAAAATAGGGATTGAGCCTTGACCAAGTCGTATGGACAGAGAAAAGAGAAAAACTTTTTGAAAAAGTGTTTTGACTCAACTGAAAATCAGATTTTTAAAAAACCTTTCATATGATTTTCGATTGATCAAAAATAACTTTCGATCGATCGAAACAACCCAAGACTCATTTAGACGTTTTAAGCACAGTTTCGATAGATCGAAAAGCTTCCTCGATCGATCGATCGAAATTCTGGGAAAAACAAAATTTTGAAAAACAAGGTATTTTTGCAAGAGACTCCTCAAAGTATTGAATTTTTCAAACAAAAATGCATGAGTATGAGATGAAATGCTTTAAAAAAAAAAAAAAAAAAAAAAAAAAAAAAAAAAAAAAAAAAAAACAAGTTTAAAACCCATATTATCCCAAAATTAAGATTTTCAAGCATTCTCTTAAATTCTCAAGCAACAAATATGATTTGCATAAAACCCAAGGTATTTTCAAACTTGGTTAGTCGGACCAAAAACACACACAATAACATGTACAAAGTTTAACAAAGATTAACTTGTGTAGTGTGTGCAACTAGAAAAAACTTGAGATACATGTGAGGTGATATGTGAATAGCAATCAATCACAAAGTCTACAAAATTCATCACATAGAATTCGAAAGAGACTATTACCAAAAGAGTTACATCATATAACTCCCACATCTTCTAGATCATAAGCTTGCAATCATGTAAGTTTCTTGAATTTTGCCTCATAATATACACACCAATTTTAATTGTTCAAAAACTTATTAAATAGCCGGGATAATGTACACACCAATTTTAATTATGTGATTTGGCATCAAGCCTAATAGTACACACTAATTTTAAGCATTAAGCAATTAAACCGAGGCTACACCTTATGTTCTTTTTGTGCATGTGCTACACTTTCTTGAGAACAAAATCTTACGATATGCACTAAGTTGTTCATGATTGGCTAGTGAACAGTGGTGGGATGGTTATTTATGCCTTTCTCAAAAGGTTCAAGTCCGCTAGTTAAAGACATGTGACTTCAAGATCAAGACAGAGTGATTAATAACCATGAACATCTTTCCCACACAACATGCACTACAAAGCTTCAACTAGTAAAGTGCAATAAATAAGCTCATCAAAACTAAACAAGGTACATAAGACATGTTATGTGAAAATAAAATTGACCAACCTTGTTTTCAAAACCAAGAAAAATAATGCCAAACACAATTTGCTTCCCTTCTCTTTTTTTTTTTTTTTTTTTTTTTTTTTTTTTTTTTTTTTTTTCTTTTTTTTTTTAAATTTTAAAGAGAAAACAAAGAAATCCTAAAATGAAATGCATGAATGATATGCAATACAAATCCTAGAAAAAAAAAACAAATAACAATGGTCACAAAGGATAGAGCAAAGAAGCACAAGGACCATGCTAGAAAGGCTCAATTAGATCGAGTCTTTTGCATCCAAAACCTTTTAGATGCACCACGAGCATTGGAATTCTTATTCACATTTAAGTGATTTCCAACTCCAGGATTGGAATAAAGGTTTAAGGCCTTTACCAATTCACCAATGAGTGCTATAGGATCTTGTGCTTGAGACACAAGCACTTTTAGTTTGTTTGCTCTCTTAGCAGCTTGAAGCTTGTAACAGTTAGGACGAATGTATCCAGACTTCCCACAAAAATGAAAAACCCAAGCAGGTTTACCATGCATCTTGTCCTTAGAAAAGGTAGACTCCTTAGGTTTGGACTCTTTCAAATCAACCCTAATCTTCCTAGATGGTGAAACTTCTATGGGTTTGACAAACTCACTCACAGGGGGTTTGACAGTTTCACTCACAACCTCACTCACAGAAGGTTTAGAAGAAGATGAAGGAACAAAGATAGTGGAATTTGGTACAGACACAAAGATGCTTTCAACAAAACCTAATCTAGATTTGTCAGAAAGAGACTTTTGAACACTCAGCATATGATCAAGTTTAGAACTAGCAGATCTAGCAACAGATAAATCAAGTTCCAAAGATTTAACTTTATCAAGCAAAAGCATATTCTTAGTTTTCACATTGTTCAAAAGTTCATTAGCATCAAACAGTTTAACAAGCAAATTGTTCTTATCAAGCTCAAAAGATTCAATTTTCTTCAGGCCAAGTTCAACATTCATAGCATCCTTTGCAGCAACTTTCCAAAGTTTATTATAGGCCTCTTGAAGATCTGCATCTTCAGAGAGTTCCCCATCAGAAGGGTTCTCTTCAACAGACACACTTTCATTGACTACAGCAGTAGCAGTGAAAGCAATGAAGTTTCCATCCTCGTCACATCCAAACTCATCATCAGAAACCTCATTATCATTAAGGGTTATAGTTATAGCCTTGACCTTAGACCTCAAGAATGTAGGACATTCAGATTTAACAAGACCATACCCTTGACATCCAAAACATTGAGAACCCAAAGAATTATTAGAAGATTGACCTACTTTTTCTCTAGGTTTTTCAGTGTTGCTAACCTTAGTGGGATCATTCTTCTTAAAATTTCTAGGTTCAACAGTGTTTGTATTTCTTGCCTTTCTATTACTATTCCTAAGAAAGTTTCTAAAGTTCTTGGCAAGGTAAGCAATCTCTGTAGCAGAGAGCTCATCATCAAATCCACCAACCTCAACATCATCAACTGACTTAAAAGCCATTGACTTGGATTTGCTAGCTTTGGGTAGGTCCAACTCATAGTACTGGAGAGATCCTACAAGTTCATCAATAGGGATGGAGTCCACATCCTTGCTCTCAGTAATGGCAGTCACTTTGGGTCTAAAGTTTTCAGTTAAAGATCTAAGAATCTTCCTAACAATTTTAGGTTGATCATAGATTTCACCCAAATTATATGCAAAATTAACAAGATCATTAAGCTTAGCATAGAATTGATCAAAAGTTTCATCATCAGTCATCCTAATGCTTTCAAATCTAGAAGTTAATTGCTGCAATTTATTAATCTTAACTGCCTTTGTGCCTTCATGCACAGTCTGGAGGATATTCCAAGCAGTGTGAGCAACCTCAAAATTTGAGATTCTCTTAAATTCCTCCATTGAAACAGCGTTAAAGATAGCATTCATAGCTTTGCTATTGAACGCAGCTGCTTCTTTTTGAGAAGTTTGCCACTCACTCACAAAAGTAGTGGGCTTCTCCCATCCGTACTCAACGGAATTCCAAACCCTCTCATCAATAGATTTCAGGAATACTTTCATCCTTACTTTCCAATAAGCATAGTTATTGTCATCAAAGTGAGGAGGAATAACAAGAGAGTGTCTATGTTCCATGACAACAGGGGTCAAGGATTAGCTCAGAGATCAAAAGATCTACAACAAAAGAGCTACTTGCTCTGATACTACTTGTTAGGTTTTTAGACCCCTTAAACAACAATTGGATTAACCTAGAGAATTAGCCAAGTGATTAACTTAGTCAAATTATGCAAATCTAGGTTAACACAATCAAATTATCATATCAAGCATATAGCAACGGAAATATAAATAACACAATGATATGATCACCGAGGAAAACCAAACCGGTAAAAAACTTTGGGAGGATTTAACCTAACTATCCTCAAGGTAAACTTGAATCCACTATATGAAAGAATCGAAGTTCATATAATAATACTTACAAGCCCCCACGCTCAACTTCATATTGCTACCCACTAGTAGAACTTATTGACACGACCACGTGCAAGCTCCGAATCCACAAACTCCTTCTTTCTTGGATTCTCCACAAGTACAAGCACTCCCGTTTGTGTTTCTTTAAGCTCCTATAGCAGCAACTGAATGATCATCAAGATGTTGAAGTAATCTCCTTCTTGATAACCCTAAGTTTATGTGAAGGAAAGCTCCTCAAGGATCTCACAAGAGATTCACACAAACCGCAAATATAAGCAACAAGAGCATCACTAAAAACGTGGCTAGGGTTTGCCTTATATACCTAGGGCAAAAACATAAAACCCTAAACGTTTTAGGAATTAGGGCTGAGTTGGAAATTTTGCAGAAAAAACAATCTGGCCGACTTTCGATCGATCGAGTCTAAGCTTTGATCGATTGAGCCAGGCCGAAAGTAACAAATACTTCTGCAGCCTCTCGATTCCAACTTTACATAAAAGATATAACTTTGAGCAAGCCTAAACAAGACTAAACAAACTGTTTTGATCATGGTTTGCCAACATTACATGTTAGAGTTCTAAATATATAAAATCCTAAGTCTTTAGAACCTAACACAAGATCATCTTTTGAGGAAACAATATATGTTTACTTAACATATTTGAACTTTTCAATAATAATAATAATTGGTAAACCACTGAGTTGCAAACTTGACAGTGCTAAAAGTGTTAAAGATCATTTACATATTGGAGTTGCTAGATCCTTATAGAAGCTCTGTGCCAAAGAAACAAAAGAATTACAAATTTTAAAGGGCATTTGAAGCACTCAGAATATTCACTATCTTGTTAACTATCAAAAGACCTTTCAACAATAATATTAGCTATGTCAATGCATTCAATTTTTCCTATTACAAATACATCAACATAGTCAACACTATTTCAAGTGCCTGTGAGTCAACAAAATTAATATCAACATCCAACTTTGAGTTATAATTGTGAATAAATATATACATATATATATATATATATTAATGTATGCTGTAAATTTCATTACTTATTTTCAACTTCTTTTTTCTCTTTTTAAACTTTTATTCTCCTAATTCTCAAAAAAAAAAAAAAAAAAAAAAAAAAAAAAAAAAAAAACTCTTTTTCTCTCTATTATTTCACATCCACTGTTATACTTAACTTCTCCAACCTTTTTCCTTCCTCTTTACCTCATTATCTTTCTACTACTCTTTACTTTACCATTAAACTTCCTTCATCATTTTTTCTCTTATATTTTGACTATTCTTCTCCCCATTGTTTTGTATAAATTTGATATAATTTCTTCCATTCAATTCATCTTTTTTCCACAAAAACTGTGAGTACTCTCTCTCTCTTTCTCAGTGGGTTTTTGTTCTTTCTTATAACTCTCATTTAGGTTGATGGTTTTTTTATATTTAATTTTAATATGTGCTTTGATGTTGTGTTTTATAAATTTCCCATAAAAAATACCTCTTATAACTTTGGTTGGATTTTGGTTTGGATTAATACTTGGTTTCTTTTGGAAATAAGAATTTGAGTTTATATCAAAACAAAATCTACATGACTACTAATTCGAATGTGCATACCAATTGTTTGAGTAATAAATTATTATAAAGTCTATATTTTATTCCTATGGTTTCATTTTAATTTTGGATAAGATAATATTATAGTTTTGTGATGAGTTTTGATTATCATGATGATCTTTTTATTCCTTAAGAGTTACAAAATGAGAAATTTGAATAATAAATTTAAAACTTATAATGTTTAGTTGTATATTAGGCAAACATAACATACTATAACAGAAGTTGGAAGAATATTAATCACCTTAAAAAATTATTAGTCAAAACACAGAAAATAAAAGAATGACATATTTGTAAAGATAAAAAATAAAAAATAAAAAATTACTTGTAGAAATCTATATATATATTACTTTTCTTTTTTAAAAGACAATACTTGAAATAATTGTTACTTTTTATAAAATACACCTCATTATATAATATTTATATATTCCCAGGTGTTGATGCCCATTTTTGCAAATTCATATCCAAAATCCCATGAGGAAGAAAGCCCAATAAGAAGCAAGAGTCAAAAGCCCATACAGAGGAAAGCCCAATGAAAAGCAAGGCCTAAAGTATATATTTGAGAATATGCTAACCCATGTAAACTAACATTTGCTTGACGGGTATTTTCTTTGGGTTTTAGATTTGTTTATATATAGGAAGTAGAAAAATATTTCTGCAGTAAAAAATGAGGAGTAGTCATTCACGTTGCAAAAAAGTGCAGAGAACTTTACTGCACAGCAGAAGGTTCTACTGCACAGCAGAAGGCTTTAATACACATAAAAAAAGTCAGTCCTATAGCAAAAACTGGAGAAAAGTTCCTTCTGTGGTAGAAACAGAGGATAAGTCCACTTGCAGCATCTTCCCTTGGACTTTGGACTTAATGTTTGTGTACAATCTGGCAACGACAGAATGGTACTTTGGAGCCCATTCTGCGAAGTACCAGACCCAACTTCTTTCTTAGAAAAAACCTGGACTAAGCGTTTTCCAATAACGTCATGATGCATGTCTAAGGTACAAGATACGTAAAGAGAACCCTCGAAATTTTTGGTGACTTCACTGGGGAGTTGGGATCAAGATGGGGAGAATGAGACATTTCTCCTCTGCAAACATGTTTCCAAGTCCTTACCAAAGCGAGACGTGGATGTTCTTAAACCGTCCAAGCTATACCTTCAAGAAAGTATCCAAAACGTCACAGCTGTACCATAGTGGAATTCTATGGTGGAGTATCACGGCAACATTACAGCAAAATTGTGTTGTGGAATTCTATGGAAAAATATTATAGCAACATTTCAACAAGGCAGTATCATAGCAGAATTCTGTGGCAGAACATAGCAACGTTAAAACAAAGCAGTATCATGAGCAAAATGCTATGGTAGAATATTGCAACAGAATGTTGGGGTAGAATACCACAATACCATAGTGGAGTTCAATGGCATTGCATCAAAACGTGGTAGCAAAATATCACTACAACACCATAGAGTTCTACAACAGAAATATCCTGAGAATTCTACAATAGAAGGCCTTTACAATACCTGGTCCTATCCTTTAAATGCCACTTGTTCTCCTTGCCATGCATGTGAGACATGTGGCAAGCCACTTATTCAAACATGCAACTCTCCTCAAAGCTTTCTAAGCCACTTATCACCTTTTGGCTCTCATTTCTTTTAAGGAAACACTAGAAGCTTTCTAAACTCTCTCCATCTCCACCTTCGGGTCCAGCATTTAGAAGAAAAAAAATCCCTTCATTCCCTTATAAGGTTTCAATCATTTTTTTCATGCTATTTATTCTAGCTCTACTTCCCCTCAAGAACCAAAAGCTAGAAACAAAAAATGAAGCTATAGCAGCCAAAGGAAAACTTTCATCATTACTATACTGTTGTGAATCACTATTTCCTATGCGAAGTATCCCTTAGCAAACTTTTCCAAAAGTGCAAAATGTCCCTCTGTAGATATTTCATAGCAAAAAGTGTAGATCCTTCGGCAAACTACTCACAACTGAACCTGTTGAATTTCAGAAGTGTAGAATGTTCATCTGTAAAATATTTTATAGCGAAAAATTTCATAAGCCAGAATGTAGATTATTTACAGCAAAATCTGCTGAATTCCAAAATGTTCATTAGCAGAATATTTCGCAGCAGAACCCCAAAAATGCAGAATGTTCATTAGCAGAATATTTTGTAGCAGAACCCCAGAAATGCAAAATGTTCATTGGTAGAATATTTTGCAGTAAAACCCTAGAAATGCAGAATGTTCATTGGAAGAATATTTCACAGTAAAATCCCAGAAATGCAGAATGTTCATCAGCAGAATATTTTGTAGTAGAATCCCAAAAATGCAAAATGTTCATTGGCAGAATATTTCGTAGTGGAAAGTTTCAGAAGACAAAGTGCAGATCCTTTGGTAGACTGTTCACAGTAGAATTTGCTGAATTTCAGAAATGCAAAATGCTCACACGCAGAATATTTCGTAGCAGAAAGTTTCAGAAGCCAAAGTGTAGATATCTCAGCAGACTGCTCACAGCAGAATATTCTGTAGCAGAATTTTGTATTGAATTCCAGCAGGTCTTTTCACAAAATATCCAACCACAAATTTCAGTATTGAATTCTTGAACTTTCTAAGTGCAATTACAAATCCAACATGATTTTCTTCTACAACAAAAGTGACCATTGCCCCATTAAGAATTCATGGGAACACCAACAGTGTGAAGATGTGTAAAAGGGTAATGGACGATTCTGCTAAGCAAGAAATTCGAGTCTAGATCTTATTCAACAAATTTGAGACTTGTTGTCAAAGCAAGGGAGGTGCATACAAAGCCTTTCATAATCACTTTTGCTGAATCAATCTCTTGCTACTTCATCAGCAAATATATCGGTACCAACAAAGGGAGGAGAGAGAAGTAATCAATTCAACGATATCGAAGCATTCGCTTTCAAATAAAGACTACATTGAAGGCATTTGACAGAATGGTGAAGCGTCCAAATTAAATCCTGACCTTGGAATGAGGCCAATCACTCAGTTATTGCATACTCTCCATAAAGAAGCCCAAATCTACAAGTTGCTTGCAAATTGCTCTTTGTCCATTATTGGGTCTATCAAACCGATTCAACAACCTTGAACAGTTGAGATGTTTTCTTTGAAGCACCTCAAACGATTTATGCCTAGAGTTGCATCAATAATCATGATCTTTATGATCTTCCTAAGAAAGAATGTATCAAATTACTTGTTCTATAAACTATGTAATTCCACCATCACTCTTCAAGTCACGAAGCTCATTGATGCCCATGTCTCATCCTAGAAGAACTCTGTAACAGTGACGAACCCAAAGCTCCTTGTTTTAGCTTGTGTACAAAAGGGAAATAATAGAATCAATTGCTGACATGCATTCTGCCGTGAATAGAGTTGCTTATCTTATTGCTGCAGAAAACTATTACATGGTTTTTATTGAAGGCGTTTTGCTGCAAGGGCATTCTGCCATAAGAATAAAGAAGCATAATGTCCAAGGAAGATGTTGGTACATTATGGGAAAATTCTATATTAGAAGCTGCTAACTCTTGGCTATTACTAGCCAACCATGAAGCAAGAGATGTAGCAAGCTCCATCTAAATATGCACATACTCAAAGTAGGCGAAGAAGAAGCCTAAGGAATATGGGTCTTAGTAGCAAAAGCTAGCAAAAGGGTCGTGGTCAAGAATTCTTGGTTAGAAGCTGGCAAAGGAACCATGGTTGCGAGTTCTTGGCAAAAGCCCACAATGGGGGCTACACTTAATCAAACCCACAAAGGAGTCATGATCGCAAGTCTTTGGAAAGAATCTACAGAAAAGCTATAGCCACAATCATATGTAGCAGAAAATACATTGGAAGCAATTGTGCTTGCAGTGGAACGAAGCCAAAGCATGCTTGGGAAGTAACTCTTTCCCAAATCTCTAGCAACAAAGAATTTCTATAATATGGCAACTTGTAGATCCATGGCATCCAATTTTTTTTTTTTTATTGAAGAATGCATGAACCATATGATGGAGGTAATCTTATGAAAGAAACTCATTAGAAAATTGCCTATCTTGGCAAAAGAAGATCTCTTATTATCTTGAAAGACTTTGTTGGTGGCATCAACACCAAGAGAAAGTGATATCAAGCTCATCCAGTTATCTCACATGTTGGGGGCTAAAGCTCATTCTGCAGTAGATATGAGAAGCCTTTTGCTAAAAGCTAAGGGCTTATTCTCGTATACTGGGGGTTGTCTCATTCTGCAACAAAATTTGGGAAGCCTTCTATAGAAAGCTAAGGACTCATTCTCACATACAGGGGACTGTCTCATTCTACAAAAAATACGAAAAGCCTTCTTCAACAAGCTAAAGATTCATCCAGTTGTCTCACATGTTGGAGGGCTAAAGCCCATTCTACAACAAATTTAGAAAGGCTTCCGCAAAGCGCTTAGAGTATCAATATGTAGCAGCAACATTACCCACTGCGAAATAAGTATTAATTGTGGCATTTCAGCAAGTATACATTCATCCGCCACTTGATTTGCAACAACTTCAAACTTTATGATATGGCATAGTGCAACACCCATGCAATTTGTTGCAACCTACCATGGTCAAGTAACATTCTAGTTTGTGATAAAACAACAACATCATCTATCTTCTGCAAAAGCATCAACTAGCAATTGGAGAATAAGTTCTCACATAATATAAAGTCTATGCAGTAGTGAATCCAAGAGAAGAAATTTTACGACCCTTGTTGCGGAAAATGTCAATGAAGCCAAGAAAGGAAGCAAGAAGAGGAGGCCTACAAGCACTCCAGCATAAACATATGTAAAGATGAACCAACAAGCACTACAGCAAAAAATGAATGCTCTTTGTGAAACTTTAAGGCTTTAAGAGTGCTCTGCAGAAAAGCTAAGTAACAAAGGAACTCATAGTAGAAACAAAAGATGGGAATCAACGATGAAGTCCAAGCATCTCTCAAGCAATGCATTCAATGGCAAACCACCTTCCACAAGAATTGGAAAGACACTGCCAAGCTTAGCAACATGAGAAAGAAGAATTGGGAGAAATAAGATCTACAGTAATCTCAATGAATTTTTTTTCTTTTCTTGAGCAGCATTTAATCTTCCTAAGAGATTGGTGTATCCTACTTATCTAGGAAGATTTCAACAAAGTCGAGAGAAAGTTAGTTTGCAACAACATCCATGCCTTTTCGTCAAAGAAGCAGTGATATCCTCACCAGCAGTGGTTGTGGCAGAATAACAAGAAGAATATGTTAAAGAAGAAAAAAGCAAACTCGAAAGAATCAATAGCTGTTGTGGCGGAATGACAAAAAAAAATGTTTAGAATGAAAATAAAGTGAAGATTTCTCTTGAAAGCATCCTCATTGCTCCTTGGAAAACATCTATAGCGGCACCACTTGTAAGCCCCTTAAAATGAATGGCAGACTCAGTTACTTCTGCAAAAAGATCAATTTTGCAACAAAACCAGAATTTATGGCAGAATCAAAAACAGCCCGCAATGCAAACAACAAAGGTACGAGAGTATTAATGATCTTGGGGGCTAGAAGGTCCTCTGCTATTGCAAAAATACATTTGCCCATGTTAGTAGTAGCTCCAAATAAGGAGGTCCTCCATAAATATATCATCACTTAAAGAAACTTGCCTTTCTTCAAGGCCAAGCATCCTTCTCTGCAGAAACTTCATCTTGGCGAAGAATACATCATAATGAAGAAGATGAGAAAATGTAGAACATCATAATGAAGAAGAACCCAACAAGGAAGGATTCCATGGCATTTGTGTCTCCTGACCATTCTCAAAGAGCAACTACACTTATGGAAGAATGAAGAGATGACACTAAGGAATACGTGGGGAAAGTAAGAAAGCAAAAAAGTAAGTTAGCTGAAGTAGTCAAGCCAAATTCTTCTGCCATAGAATCTGCTACAACCTTCACTTCCTATAGTATATGCGTTGCTCTTGTAGAAACAGAGTAAGAGGTGTATTAACGTAGAGAAATAAGTGTATGTATTGCAGCATAAGCAGAGAAACCAGCAGCAGGAAGTGTTTGCATATTCTGCGGAAGAAAAAAAAAATGAGTATTTATCCCTTCAGAAGCAAAGAAATGAGTACGTATTACCGTAGAAAGTAGAGGTATAAAGAAACAAGCATGCATGTTGCCGAGAAGCAAAGAAATGAGTACGTGCTATTGTAGAAATGTAAAGAAATAAGAATACGAATTGCCGCAGACATAAAGAAATGAGTACCACCATAGAAGTCCAAGATCGCAAGGAATTTCCAAAATGCAAACCAATAAACAAACAAAGAAATGATGAAGAAGAAAAGGATGCACACATCATCATCATCAACAATCCCTTTGAATAAGGGTAGAAATAGAAAAATAGGCTAAGAATGGCCTGGTCTATTGCAAAAAGACCCTTGAATAGGGCAATAATCCCTTTGAATGAGGGTAGAGGTAGAAAAAGAGGTTAAGAATGTCCTATTGCAAAAAGACCCTTAAATGGGGCAACAATCCCTTTGAATGAAGGTAGAAGTATAAAAAGAGGCTAAGAATAGCCTATTGCAAAAAGACCCCTGAATGGGGCAACAATCCCTTTGAATGAGGGGTAGAGGTAAAAGGGAGGCTAAGAATTACCTATTGCAAAAAGACCCTTGAATGGGGCAATAATTCCTTTAAAGGAGGATAGAGGTAGAAAAAGATATTAAGAATGGTATTTTGTAAAGAAAGCCCTCAAATAGGGCAAATATTCCCTTTAAATAGGGATGGACGTAAAAAAGGAGATCAAGAATGATCTCATGAGCTAACAATCCCTTCAAATAAGGTTGGAAATATAAAAAGACTAAGAATGGTCTTCTGCATTATATTCATTGAATTGGGTGGCAGACCTCTTGATTGAAAGAAAAAGAATTAGCAAAGAAAACTAAGAAATGTTTCTGCAGAAAAGAAGTGGTGAAAGAATCACTTTCCTTATGAAGAGGAAGGAAAAAAAAGAAGATGGTACATGAGTAGAGAAAAACAAAGAAAAAAAAAAAAAAAAACTAAGGGCCTAGACAGATCTATCAACAATACAACACAAATCAAATGAAGTAGGTAATGAGAAAAATATCTTGAAAGTCATTTAGAGCAAGCGTGGCAGAAAGAAAGTGCTCCCTCCGCAACACTTTCAACACCGACATTACTAAAGTTAGTGGCAGATGCTATCTTTCCTCTTGAAGTAAGCATGGGCAATCCAGAAATCACAAGTGAGAGCTCTTATTAAGGACCTCCTACTTCTACAGAATAATATGCAGGAAATCAGCAGAAACAATCGAGCTAAAAAGAGGCAAAGTTTTCAACAAACTAGCTTTGGGGTGACAGCAACAAAACCACCACCCTTATGAAAAGCAACTTTTTGGCTACCCTAGGAGGGTCATAAATTTATAGAAAGAAAGAGAACGATTTGCCTAAGGAGAGTAAGGATTGAAACAATAGGCTCGCGAAGAAAAGAAGAGAATCATTCGTATGTGAGTTGTGAAACAACCCGCAAAAGAAAACTACATAAGTGTTCACATATGAATTGCCAGAGCAATCCATACGCTCAAGGGGCTGAATGTTGATGCCCATTTTTGCAAATCCATATCCAAAAGCCCATGAGGAAGAAAGCCCAATAAGAAGCAAGACTCAAAAGCCCATACAGAGGAAAGCCCAATGAAAAGCAAGGCCCAAAGACTCACCAAAAAGACCGAAGAGTAAGAAAGGTCCAAAGAAAGAAATGCAAGGGAAAGCGATCTACATCAGAATACAAATCTATAGTAGAATAAAAATCTACCACAAAATACAATTCTTTAGCAGAATGCCTTTGACAGATCATGGCAAATTAGGCCCAAGACCCTTTTGATCTAGTCATCATTATCTGCCCCACAAAGGCACAAATCCTTTTGTATAAAAGAATAGGCGTGAAAACTAATATAAATAAGCACGATGAAAAGAAACAAGGAATAGCAGGAAGTGTAAGCAGCAGGAATTACATGAAGGAAAGAAAAGCCAAACCAAAGGAAATGACAAACATTGCAAGAAATGCATGAAGAAATAAGACAAAGACATGCAGCAAAACGGAACAAAGCTAGTCTGCTACAACTGAAACGGCGTGGGAACGAAAGAAGAAAAAAACAGAAGATAGTGGAGCAAGCACATAAGGGCCGGAGCACCACCAACCTGTACCTATCCAATACAAAGGAGGTGGGCCCACGGTCAAGGGGATTCAGAAGGTGTGGTTTGGTAATGGGGGGGGGGAAGGGGTCTATATTTGGTTTCTAGTCGTGACTTTTTTTGGGAATATACCCTGTTGGGATGGTATCTCACCCAAAAGAAGTAATAGATGGTTGGGACCATCTAATGCATGCCATAAAGGTAGGTGGTGAGGTAGCCCAATCCTTATCCATTTGAACCCAAAGGTAGAGGTATACAGCAAGAACAAACGAAATGGAATTTTGTCACGAAATGAGTTGTGGTGCAGCAAACGTATCCTGAGCAAAGGTAGTAGCCGGGCAACCAATGGGTTAATGGGCAGTCTTAAAGGAATGCCCACAACAAGCCAAAAACAGTTGATAAAGCCATATGGGTAAATGGGAGAAATCTCATTAAATCAGTTCACTATAAAAGGAAGAGATAGCCATGGATGAAAGGGGGAAAGCATCTAAAGATGGTAAGAGAGCAGTAAAAACCTAAGGAAGGCACTTAGAGAGAGAGGCACCTAGGGAGAGGGGGTCAAAAGGGAAAAGACCCAAGGGAGAAAAACAACCCGCGTCAAGATAGTAGTTAGAAACTAAGAGTAAGAAAAAGAATGGAGAGAAAGAAAGAAAGAAAGAAAGAAATTGGTAAAAATAAGAGAGAAAACACGGCAGGAATAGAGGCATGCATCAATAGACCATCTTTTCCCTCCCTCTTAGCAAACTCACTCATGAAGTCCCACAAAAGTAATAGCTAGTAGCCATTTAGGGCTATTCTCCAAAATGCACAATTTTGATGGCAAAAACATATGACAAGGTTGTTCAAGTTGATGTTTGGGTTCCTTCTTGGTTTACTTATCCTATGGGAAGATTCAATACTTGATTTCGATTGCAAATATATTTGATTTCAGTCATTAGAACTTATATCTGCTATATTTAGTCATTTCGCTATAGCACGTTTTTATCACATTCGCTGCATCAGTTATCTTGTTGTGGAATCTTTACTTGCAGTACTAGTTATTTTGTTGTACCACCTTTTTATTATATTTACCATGTTAGCTATTATACTAGCTAAACCTTTTCCGTTGAAGCTTTCTTATTTCTTTGTTATTACATGTTTTTCTTTTGACACGAACTAATCATTAGCCTGCCATAAGTATATATACATATACCTTGTATCTCATGTTCTACAAAATATATTTTATATATGTATATGTAAATACGTATAAGTGTAATTACGAATATATGTATGTATATATTTGAGAATATGCTAACCCATGTAAACTAACATTTGTTTAATGGGTATTTTCTTTGGCTTTTTGATTTGTTTATGTGCATGAAGTAGAAAAGTATTTCTGCAGAAAAAAAATGAAGAATGGTCATTCACGTTGCAAAAAAGTGTAGAAAGTGTAACTGCACAGTAGAAAAGTCAGTCCTATGGTAGAAACTGGAGAAAAGTTCCTTCTATGGTAGAAACAGAGGATAAGCCCACTTTACAGCGTCTTCCCTTGGACTTTGGACTCAACGTTTGAGCACAAACTAGCAACGGCAGAATGGTACTTTGGAGACCATCCTAAGTGTTGTCCAATGACATCAACACGTGTGTCTAAGGTACAAAAACCAAAAAAGAACCCTCGACACCAGGCAACATAGTTTAATCGGGTTGCCATTGCTAAAATATTTTAGCAAAGTGAAAAAATAGGTCCTCATATATATAATCCACTATAGCTTGGGATGTAAAATTTTTTATAATATTGTATTCTCTCTTTTCCCAAATAAAAATAAAATATATCCTCTCTCCTTTTTCATCAATCTCCATCACTCATCACTTCTCTCTCCCTTTCTCTCTCTCGACAAACTTAGACTTTCCCCTTCTCAAACCAGTCCTCTCTCTTCTCCTAGCTACTGATCTCTCTCTCTTCTCTCTTTGTTGCTTCTCTTCTCTCTTGATTGGACCAAAGTCATGCTCTATTTGGTCGCAGTGGTGGCGGCTTTATGGGTTTAAATCGATGGATATGGTTTGAATCAGTGGCAGAATTAGTGGATGGGTTTGAATTGGTGTTCCTAGGCTTCGTTTTGGTGGTTGCTGAACCAATGGGTAAGGTTGCTAGTAAGGTTTGTTTTAATCAGCTACTGCTTGGTTTCTCTTGTTTGAGTTTTGAGTTGCTAGGTGATTTTGGTTTTGTTCGCGGTGATGGTGGTGGCCATGGCTGGTTGTTTAGGTTTTAGGTTTGAGTATGGTGGCGGGTTTTTGTTTTGGAAGGGGAAGGAGGGGGGGGGGTTGGGTTTGAGTTTCAATTTTAGTTTGAATCGGCAGTTTTTGTGGTAAGTGATGCATTTGGGTTGCTTGGCGGTGGTGGGTTGCTTACCGGTTTAGGTGTAGGTTTACCGGATGTTGCTTTGTTTGGTTTGTTTCATAGGAAAAGATAGTAACAAAGACGATGAGAGAGAAAGAGTTTGAGAGGAAGAGAGAGAAATAATAAATAAATGGTGGTGGTGGTGGTGGGCAGTGGTGGGGTTGTTCTGGGTTGAGTTTGTGTGATGGGTGGTTGAGAAAGAGAGACTAAGAGAGAGACAAAGGGGAAGAGATAGAATAGATATGGGAGAGGAGAGCGAGATAGGTCAGTGTTATATTTATTTTAGGGTAAACTATATAATTGGTCCCTATCCTTTACACCATATTTCAGTTTAGTCTTTAACTTTTTAATTGTGTTAATTTGGTCTCTAACCTTTTAGTGTCGTGTCAATTTAGTCCCTGCCATTATCTCTTGGATGAAAATTGCTGACGTGGTAAATGGTTAAAATAAAATGCTGATGTAGCATAGTCCACATCATCTAGTAAAAAAATATAGATTAACACGTAGGATTTTAGGTTTAAATTATCATATATTAAAAAAAAACACTCTTAAAACACAAACTATTAAAAACAAAACCCCCAATTCTTTAGAGTCCATCTCCTCCTCTCCTCTATACATTCATTGCCAGAGTAAGCTTAAATTTGTTCTCTCCGGTGACTACAAATGACCAACCACACTGTTCAAGCCTTCGTCCAACGAAGCTCTTCATGCCCAACTTTCACTATTAGCTCTTCATTTAACCTCTCTCTCTCTCTCTCCCCAACCCCAAAAGCTAATTCCCTTTCCATTCATTTCTTCTTCCATTTTTCTCAATTTTACACTTCAAAATTTTCAAATCGGTAACTCTAGCCTCCCAAATTTTTGCTTCCTCAAAGTAATTCACGATTCTTGAGTTTTCGAACTTGGGTTTAGATTTGTAATGGAAATTTCTTCTACTGTATAAGCAGAAATCTGATTTCCCATGATCTTTTGGATGAAAAAGGTTTTTTAGTTTGGATAAAAATTTTGAGAATTATTATTGTTATTGAGCTTTGAGCTTTTTGAGGCTTTAAGCTTTGAATATGAGATCCCTCTATCTAAGGATTTGCTTTTCCTCGTGAAATTTCACATTGAAATGCACATGAGGACATAGTTTGAAGAGCCGGCTTGGACTGCTTAAGAGAGTGGCTAGTCATTAGTAGCCACTGGAGAGAACAAATTCAAGCTTAATCTGGCAATGAATGTAAAGAGGAGAGGAGGAGATAGACTCAAAAGAATTGGGGTTTTTCTTTTTAATAGTTTTTGTGTTTTAAGATTTTTTTTAAGATATGATAATTACTTAAAACTTAGAATCCTACGTGTTAATCTATTTTTTTTAATGGTTGACATGGACTATATCACATCAAGTATTTTATTTTGGTCATTTGCTATGTCAGTAATTTCATCCAAGAGATAACTGTAGGGACTAAATTGACACAATATTGATAAGTTAGAGACCAAATTGACACAATTGAAAGGTTAGAGACCAAATTGAAATATGGTGTAAAGGATAGGGACCAAATATATAGTTTACCCTTTATTTTATTAGGTAGTTTATATTACTTTATTGGGTAGTATGTAAAAATAAGAATTACGATGTTGGGTGTATTCTTAAATGAGTTGATAAAATAGATAAAAAAAAAGTGTTTGAAGATGTAAAATAGATTTTTTTTTACTTTGTCGGATGTGAATGCTCTAGTAAAAAAGGACACATTTGTACATTATACCAATTTTGGCAAATGTACATTAGTCATAGTTTGGAACATAATTTGGTGTAAATTAGCCTGAGAATTGTAATTGTAAGGTTCATGTGTTTTGGTATTGTCAAACCATTCCAAATTATGTATCTTTTATTGAGTTTTTATGTGCCGTAAAGTTGTAATTGAAGATGCAAAGTCTGGTCAAGAAAAGTGCATTTTTAGCATGTACCTCGATAGCTGGCTTGATTCCTCTTGATCTATTGAGACCCTTCTTAGTCACCTTTTGTATGTCTTGATACCTCTTGATCTATTAAGCTTGTGTTATTTACTATTCTAATGTGCATGATATTGATGTTTGTTTGTTTAACCAAGAACAATTCATAATAGATTTAATTGATAGCTTGGCTTTAAATCTGGTTAATTCTATCAATCAGGGTCTAAATTTCCCAACAGTATTGTCCTATAAATAAAGACTATGTTGATCATAAATATATAGTTCCATTTGATAGCTTCAAGTCTTCAAGTTCAGCTATTCTTTTCTTCTTGTTGTTATGGCTATTTTGGCTATTATTATTGTTATTTGGACTTTTAATTTTTTGTTTAGTGGGTTAAGGATATTTTGTGGGGGCCAAAATTATAGGTTTTGAACCCAAATCATTAGGATTCTCAATTTAAGGTGTTCAATATTTTTTGTTAGGGTGGTTAAGATAGATTAGTTTAAAAATAATTATGTATATAATTATTATTTTTCTACAAATATATATATATATATATATATATATTTTCTTTCGAAAGCTAAGGTGTTCATTTGAACACCCTAAACTCAATGTGCAGCCGCCCCGGGCATGACAGTTGGTGATTGATGCCATTGGAGGATAGAAAAGACACAAAAGCTTTGGAGGTATACTTAGGCCTATACATGGTGCGGTGCGACCTGTGGATGGCCTAATTTTTTTTCTCCTCATTAGGTTTAGTCTCACACTAAGTCTTTGGCAACGTGACTCTTGTGTGCTTGTGTCTCTAGAGTGGGGTGTGTGTATGTGAGTCCCTTCTTCTTATTTTTATTTTAAGAATTGCCACTAACCATTGGCTTTGTATTAGATGTGATTGGTCACCTAAAGGTATAATTCATATTAGGTTACCTAATTAAATAAACCAAGTTTTAAGGGTTCATTAACTAAAGCAAACCAAAAAGTCTTGAACCAAAGATCTTGAACTTGGAAGTTTGGTTATGTGTGGGGAAGGTGTTAAGCACCCCACAACGCCTATCCAAAGATAATACCTCATTTTAATTTATTTCAAACATTATCTTTTCGTAAAGAAAAAGAATACCTGACATTTTGAATTTTTTTTAAAGTTTTTTTTTTTTTGGCAAAAAATATACATATATACATGTGAGTAAATATTTACATATAGCTAACATGTGAATATTAACTCCAAAGAATATTTACAATCAAGACATGTGAGGTATACACATAAGTAACATGAGAGAGAACATTCAAAACATGTGAATAGAGTATTTAATATATACATAGCATGCGAGTACTAGCTATCATAAGTAGGCAAGCTAATAACTCAACAAAGAGAGAGGGAGTTGGAAGAATAGGAATTTGTTATCATCCATATTTTTCTCATTTTCGATCATGCAAAAAAGATGACAAATAAAGCTCATTAGTGCCAAAGAAAATGATAGGAGCAATGTGAGTTTATAGGGTGTTCAAAGACTCAAAAAAAAATGAGCCATGGACACAAATCCTTAACTACAACTATTCTAAGAAAAGGCTCAAAATTAAAATGTATGAAGAAAATTACAATGCGAACTTTTATTAGTTTAAAAAAGCACAATTTTTTTTTTAGAAAAAGTTTTATTGAGAGGTTTTTGAGAAAAGCTTTTTTTTTCTTTTCTTTTTTAAAGATCCTTATTTATTTTTTTAAAGAAATCCAATGTGGTAAAAGAACTATTTTTTTTTATAAAAAACACAATTTTTTAGATTTTTTTTTTTAATTTTAAAAAGAAGAAGATTTTTGAAACATTTTCTTTAAAAAAACATTTTTTTAACGTGATGAAAACACTTTTTCTTTGAGAGATTTTTTTTTTTTTTTTTTTGGATTTTTAAAAAGATGGGTGAAAACATTTCCCTAAAGGGAAATTTAACAAGGTAAAACACATTTTTTGAAAACATACATTTTTTGAAGAAACTTCATTTTGAAAACACTTTTTTTTTATATGTAGGAAAAACGATTTTTATTACATATTAATTTCGGATTTCCCTCTTTTAAAAAGAAAAGTTTTTTTTTTTTTTTTTTTGGTTTTGGAAACTCTTTAAAAAGAAAGGTTTTTTAGAAAACTCTCTTTTTTATTTGAAAGACTTCATTCTTTAAGAAAAATGTTGGAAAAGATTTTTAAAAAGCATTTCCTTAGGATAATGTGCAGAGCAGTTGTTTTACCCAAGCGCATTTATTTTTTGGCAACATTAATGATGATGAATGTAAAGTGACAATGATAATAAAGTGCAAAATATAAATGGCAAGGAAAGTAAAGTGCGGAAATTTAAATGACATAAAAGTAAAGAGCTGAAATATTCTAAAGGTTGATTAAAAAGTTTTATTTTTATGTCCCCCTTAAATAGATTTTAATCTCTTTCAAGCGTTACGGGTTCTTCATCATAAAAAAAATAAGAGTTCTAAGTCATCAGCCATTCTTATGAGACATACACATATTGTGCTTAATTTGAGGTTTAAAAACCATTTAAGAAGGATGAAATAGATCATCATTTTTATTTAGGTGTCTAGATATAGTGTGTGTGTGTGTTGTTTGGAAGTTTAAGCTTCCATATTGCATTCCACATCTTCCTTTCAGCACTGCCCCCTGAAGTTCCTATCTGATTGCCATCAGTTAGAAGCTTCCTAGCCACATGATAAGCCGACTTAACTGTGAACAACCCCTTTGAATTATGCAGCCAAATTATAGCATCATTAATACCCCTTCGGCTCAATGGAATTTGACAAATAGCTTCTGCCTCCTCCCTGTGGAAAGTAGCCATGACTTCCTCATTCCTCCAAATATGTAATCCTGGTTGATTAGATTAGCAACCATCATTTCCTCCACCTCCCCATTAACCGGATGTAAAATTTTGTTTGTTGAATAGTTGGGAATCCACCTATCTTTGAGAACATTAATTGAGAGACCATTTCCCAACCTCCAACAATGTCCAAATAAAAGAATAGGTTGTGCAGCCATTACGCTTCTCCATACATATGAGCTGTTTGGTGATTCTTTAGCATCAAGGAACGATGAACGAGGAAAATACCTTGCTTTGAAACATTTATAAAGCAAAGAAACCTTGCATTGAACCATTCTCCACCCTTGCTTGGCCAACATAGCTAGATTAAAAGCTCTTAAATCTCGGAACCCCATTCCTCCCTCTTTTTTTAAAGCTGTCAATTTATCCCAACTCTTCCAATGAATTTTTCGTTCATTACCCATCTGACCCCTCCAAAACTTTGCACACAAAGCATCCAGTTCATCACATAATTTCAAAGGTAGTTGAAATACACTCATTGTGTATGTAGGTATGGATTGTGCCACAGCCTTGATGCGAATTTCTTTGCTAGCTCCTGACAACAACTAGCCCTTCCAACCTTGAAGCTTCTTCCATATTATGTCCTTCAAGTATGAAAAAGTGTGATACTTAGCCCTCCCAACCAAGGTTGGTAAGCCAAGATAGGTTTCAATTCTATTCACCTCCTTGACTCCCAAAATCTCCAAGATCTGTTGTTTCTGGCTGTCTGAAGTATTACTACTAAAATAAGCTGAAGCTTTTCCAAATTTATGCTTTGCCCTAAAGTTCTTTCATAAGTTTGGAGGATCTTTGCTATAGTCTCTCCCTCAACCTGAGTTGCCTAATAAAAAAGTAAAGAATCATCTGCAAACATTAGGTTAGTGACTTTTGGTGCACCTCTACAAATGGATACTCCTTTAATCCTCCCTTCTGATTCTGCTTGGACCAACAATGCAGTAAAACCCTCTACACACAATAGGAATAAATATGGCGACAAAGGATCCCCTTAGCGTATTCCTCTAGATGAGTGAATCATGCCATAAGCTTTCCCATTCACCAGAATAGAGAAGGATGGTGTCGTTACACAACTCATCACCCTTTCTACCCAAGTAACTGGAAATCCCATCTTTTCCATAATGCTCTGCAGAAAATGCCACTCAACCTTGTTATATGCCTTGCTGATGTCTAATTTCAATGCTAAGGATCCCTTCTTCCCCTTTTTTCTGGAGTGCATAGTATGGAGTGTCTCAAAGGCCACCAATACATTATTTGTGATCAGCCTCCCCAGTACAAATGCACTTTGAGTGGGTGAAATAATTTGAGGGAGTACCTGTTTCAATCTGTTTGCCAACACTTTGGAAATAATTTTGTAAATCACATTACACAGGCTTATTGGTCTAAAGTCAGACATTTTCACAGGGTTTTTAACTTTAGGGATAAGCACAATGTTTGTATGATTAATTTCAAGTAGCATATTCCCATTATTTAAAAAAATCTAACGCAGCTAAAACTACATTATCACCCACAACATGCCAAAATTTTTGATAAAATAGAGTATTCATACCATCAGGTCCTAGAGCCTTTGTTGGTCCCATTTGAAATAGAACCACCTTCACTTCTTCACTAGTAAATTCACTGGATAGAACCTCCCGCATATCATTAGTTATCTTGCTCTGAACTGCATTCAGACACTTCTCCATCTGATCTCCCACACCAGCATGAAAAAGATTATCAAAATAGGCTAAAGCAACTTCAACCACCTCCTCCAAATTCTCCACCCACTGCCCATGTGCATTTTGGATACCCCTTATATGATTTTTATTTCTCCTTTGTGTGGCTTTGGCATGAAAAAACTTCATATTTTTGTCCCTATGTTTTAACCAATTTATTCTAGACCGTTGAGCCCAAAATATTTCTTGCTTGTGTAATAACTCATCCATCCTTTTACTTAATTCCAGGTATTCGACCTTGGCAGCCTCTGTAAGTTCAGCTTCTTTTGGAGTTCTTTAATTGCTTTAGTGTCTGGATCAGTGGATGATGAACCCCAAGCCGAAAGCTTGGCTCCACATAATTTAATTTTTTCTTGAATAGATGCCAACCCCAGCCTATCCTCACTTGCTCTTCCCCAAGCCTCTCGCACTATCGTTTCACATTCACTTCTAAGTAGCCAAGATTCTTCGAACTTGAAGCACCTGTCACGTTTCTGCCTTGACTGAGAATAAGTCTAAATGTGGAGCATAACGGGTAAGTGATCTGAAGCATGTGTGGACAGATGTATAATTTTGCTCATCTGAAATTTCTCCATCCATTCTTTGTTCGGCACTCCTCTATCAAGCTGAATCTTGGTATTTGCTTCCCCCGACCTCTTATTACTCCAAGTGGAAGGATATCCCAAAAATCCAAGGTTTTGAAGGTGACAAAAATCCAAAGCTTCCCTAAAAGCTTCAATCTGTGAATTTTGTGGCTGTCTTCTACTCTTTCTCTCCCATGCATGTAGGTAAGCATTAAAGTCCCCTATAACCACTCACGGTCCCTCCACAAAAGGCTGTAAATACTTCAATAATTTCCACGAATTTCCCTTCTGCTGTGCATCCAGCCAGCCATAGAATCCAGTCAAATACTACACAAAGCCATCCTCCTCTATGACTTTAACCAAAACATGGTTCATAGTGAAATTTATAACCTCCAAAAGAATATTATTTTTCCACAAAAATGCTAACCCTCCACCTGAATCAGGGTGTTTGACAATAATCTTATTCTGAAACGGCAAATTTCCATACAATTTTTCAAACCCTTCCTTGTCCAATCTTATCTCCATAAGAAAACAGACAATGGGAACTTGTTCCCTCACAATCTTGTGTAGGCTTCGACCAGTCCAAGGGTTCCCAAGCCCTTGGCAGTTCCAGCTTAACAGTCTCATGGCTCCCGGCAAGGGTGGCTCTCCACCCTCGCTGATATGTAATCAATGCTTCCATCATCACTACTCACTTTCCCTCGTTTGATAGCTTGGTCAACATTCAGCCCCTCCTATACTTCACGTGAGTCTCTCTTTCCCAAGCCAGGTATTGTAATAGCCCTAGTTAATCCACCCAACCCGAAGTCCATCCTATTGATGCGAGTCCACATTCCATTGGGCTTAGAAGTACTTGGCCTAACCGTGTTCAATGTTGTGTTATTATCAGATATTGCATGATTATGGATTTCCACGGGAATAATATCTGATTTCCCCTCATCCTGTTTAAAACGAGCCAATCCCTTATCAATCTCAACATTTAATTCCGTAGTAGACTGTCCAATGAGCATATTTTCTGGACCTAATTCCCCTATTTCAGCATTAAGCTCCTTTACGTTAGCATGACATTTATAATTCACGCTATTCCCATGCATATTTTCAGCGTCCATCCCATGATTCTCAAACTAATCCCTATCCAGACTACTAGGGTTTCCCGATCTTATCTCCCTCGCCGCCGTCAGCTTCGGTAACGCACCTTGCACTGCCTGGCCTGAGATCTACTCTATCTCACTTCCATTACCCTCCTCTGTATTGGACATAGGATTGGTATTCTTACTTGTTGAAGCCCTTGGATGACTCCCAGTAGCCTTAAGAAATTCACCATATTGATATTCAACCCGTCCTCCTTGTTTCTCCACTACATAGTGGGCTACACAATGCTTCAAGTCATGACCTAGTACTCCACAGAAGTGACAAAACATAGGCAATCTCTCATATTTGAATGACATCCACAACCTCTCACCATCCGATCCAGCAATAAACCCTCCTCGATGGAGAGGTTTTGTTATTGGTAGAGCCACTCGTACTCTCATAAACATATTGATATCGTCCTTCATGTTCCTCCACTCAACCTCCTTAACCATACCTAGCCTACTCCCCACTTCCCTCCCTACTTGAGGTGAGATCATATCAAACGGTGCACCCCAAATTTGGACCCAAAGTGAGGTAGATTCCATTTGAATATTTCCTAAAATCATACCCTTCTTCCACTGTTGCGATAATAATAATTGATTATCAAAGGACCAAGGACCTCCTCTCATGATCCGATCCATATCAAACTCTTATTGGAATTTGAATTAAAAGAAATTCGGCCCCACTTTTGAAATCTGCATTGATTCATTCAATCTCCATGTGCGCCGTATGGCCATTATGTAAAATGATTGAAATAGAGTACAATGATTGAAATTATTTTATAGATTTTTTATTTCGTCCTTTTACTCGACTGATTGGCCACCGCGAAACAAGGGTCGGGAAAAAAAAAATTTTTAACGTAAAAGACAATAGTTACGAAACTCAAAGCCAATAATGTCCAGTCACCGGTGCTTTTTGTGCACAAAATTGACACGTGTTTTGCATACTTTTGGCGATAAGAAGTGGTAATCCGAGTCAGTTTGTATTTGTAGGTGTGCCCCTAGTGGGAACTTTACATTATTGATTAAACTTTACACGTTTATCATTCGTATCTCATTTCAAAATCTTGTGTTAAAAAATTGTGGGGCAAATTTTTTTCCCAAACTAGTTCGAAAATATATTCTTTAAATTTTTCTTGTACCTTTTTATTAGTTGAATTTTAAAATTTTAATTGTTAGATTGTATATTTTTAATATATATGTCAAATTTTATTTAAATCGAATGTTAATTAATATTTAATCAATAAATTTATTTTTTATGCGAAATTTTAGATCATCAAAATTTGAAATTTAAACATTTAATTAATGATATAATTAATGATATTTGATCTTCTTGAAAATTTGTAAGTGTTGAAAATATAATAAGAAAATGTAATCTATAACAAATAAATTTTCAAAATTCAAATTCAATAAAAATATATTAACGCAGTTTAAAGAGTTTTTCTTCCAAATTAATTTCGATGGAAACTTTTTCTAAAAAGTGGTATCATCTTATCACAGTTTGGATCTTCCACTCTCAAAAGGTTTATATGCAATCCCCAACCCCTTCCAATCTCCAACATTCTAGCCTTTCCTTAGCCAACTCAGTTTCCAAAATGTCTCGACTAACACTAGCCATTTTCCTGCTACTCCTTGGATCCATCATCTGGACATTCATGCACAAAAAAGGACGTAAACTAGTACTCCCACCGGGTCCTCGGTCTTTACCCATTATTGGTAATTTTCACATGTTGGGTAGCCTCCCACATCGTGCCCTCGAAAACTTAGCCAAAAAATACGGACCCATCATGTCATTGCGGCTTGGCCATGTCCCAACTATTGTGGTCTCATCTTCCCAAACTGCTGAGCTATTTTTAAAGACCCATGACGCCGTTTTTGCCAGCCGACCTATATTCCAAGCCTCAAAGATCATTGGCATGTCCAAAGGTATTGCTTTCTCCGAGTATGGTCCATATTGGCGCAGCCTTAAGAAACTCGTTGCGACGCAGCTTCTGAATGCTTCAAAAATAGAGTCATTTGCACCTATGCGGAAGGAGCTGGTAGGATCATTGGTACAGTCACTGAAAAAAGCTGCGGTAGCACATGAGGTTGTGGACCTTAGTGAGAAGGTAGGCAAACTCATTGAGGAATCAACACGTAGAATGGTATTTGGGCGAAGTCATCATGATAGATTCGACTTGAAGGGGCTTATTGCGGAGACCTTGAACTTGATGGGAGCTTTCAATCTAGCAGATTATGTTCCTTACCTTGGGGCACTTGATCTACAGGTATATATTTCAATGTTTTTATCTTTTCAACTTTATTCTCCCTTTGATAAACTTAGCCATTGATTTATTTTTATTTTTTTATTTAATTGTTTGGAGAATCTAAAAACAGTCAATTTTTCTTTTACATTTCATGCCTATTTCTTCGTCCACCGAGTAATATTGTTGGCCCAAAAGTGTCTCAGTAGCGGTTAAAACTTCATAGTAAAAGCCAAACCTCAAAGTGGGAAGCCCATGAAAGTCATATAATTATGTGGTGAATTATATTTATACAAGTCTTTAATTTTTATGAGTGTTTTGATTGTGGGTTTTAGTTAATTTAATTGATAAATCCTAAGATACTTGGTTTTAACACTTCTTTTACTACTATTTATAATTTCCTTCTTTCTTTCTAGTATTTTCTTGTTTTAATCTCTCCGTCAGCACTTCTCTTACTATTATTTATTTTATTTGTTCCTTGTTGATAATTAATTAACTAATCTTCTCCCACACCCTACTTCTCATTGGCAGACAATATTTGCAATTAATAGTGCATGAGATTTTCTATGGTCATAATAAATCTTATAAATAATCGAACACTTTTAATGTAATGGTTACTTTATAAATACAAAATTCTCATGGATGGGGTGGGAGTTTCACACATACACTATTTTTTATAAAACACAGACATATACACATAAATTATGTTAAAATGAAATTTCTATTATAGATACAATAATATAAATATATATATATATATATATATATATATTTCATAACACTTTTACAATAAACTAAGTTGTTAGCATATCATAAATCAAAATAAAATAAAAAAAAATAAAAAAGATTATATACTGTAGCCCACCACAACTCACCACAACTCAAAACAAGCTTATTGTTAAATTTTTATCCTACCATTTACTTTCTCTACAACGCATATATCCCAACATCTGGTTCAATAATTTTGGGTCCATCCACAAGTTTTAGCTGTTGTGCCATGCATGTATACGGAGTAAATGATTATTCTTGGAAATAAAAAATCTACAATTACCCTACCGTATTAAAAGATGACCATACTGTTTTTCGGTTATGTTAGAGCTATGGCAATAGTTATTGCAGAAAAATTTTGTTCCTCGGCCCTCCCTTGCCCACTCTATATGCCACATTGGTATGTAGTGGTATAGAAGAAAAATTTTAAGATATAACTTTTATGCCACAATTTTAATGTGGTTGACTATAAGTGGTAGAAGAAAAAAAAATGCAACAAACCAGGAAAAAATGCTAGTTACATCTTCATTTTACCCTAAATAATATCCGATGGTCATGAGATTTGGTATCTATATTAAATTTATTAAGTGGTTTATTTCTTACCAATAAGTATTATATATCTATAAAATCATATTGTATGTATATGTAACATACAAAAATGAAATTTAATCATTTGATAAAAGGCATAGTTATTAATCCTTGATAATCTAAGAATTTTTTAACAAAAAGGGTATAAGTAAAAATGTAATCAAATGGTAAATTTATCAAACTTGTCATCTAATAGAAAATTATTAAGTGGTATAATATTACTTCAACTTATACTATATATATAATTTTAACCTAAAGAAGCTTTTCTAATTTTAACCCATAAATAAACTAACTTTTAAACCTTTTTATTTTTGGTTCTACAAAAAAAAAAAAAAAACTATTTTTAACTCTTTGGTATCATTCAATTTTTAAAATTAAAAAAAAAAAAAAAAAAATCTCTCTCTCTCTCTCTCTCTCTCTCTATATATATATATATATAGAGAGAGAGAGAGAGAGAGAGAGAGAGAGAGAGATTATTAGATGCGAATTTCAATAAATTTACTTTTGGATTACATTGTCTCTATATCCTCCATATTTGCAAAATTTTAAAATAATCGGAAATCAATAACTATCTCATCAATAAAATTTTTAAAATCAATAATTACCACATCAGTTTCTTAGGTTTGTTTTTAGCAAAATTGGTCACATTATAACACTTTCTATCCTTTAGACAAAGATGTTTGCGGCATTTGCCACAACGATTTCCGTTTTGAGAAATGGTATTGTTTACTTAGTTTTCTAACCATTCATTGCCCTCAGGGATTGACATCGCGCATTAAGAAACTTGGCAAGACTCTTGATGTAGTATTGGAGAACATTATCCAGGAGCATGAACAAATTCCTAGTGGTCCACAAAGTTGTGAAAAGGACTTTATAGACATGTTACTTTCTTTGATGAATCAACCCATGAATGCCCATGATGAGAATTCATGTAAAATTGATCGAAGAGTTATCAAGGCTATCATTATAGACATGATTACTGCTACATATGACACTTCAGCTATTAGCATTGAATGGACCATTTCTGAACTCTTGAGGCATCCACGGATAATGAAACATGTACAGGATGAGCTAGAACGTGTAATTGGAGTGAATAGGATGGTGGAGGAAACAGATTTAGCAAATTTAACTTACTTGAGTATGGTGATTAAGGAAAGCTTCAGACTACATTCTGTTGCACCATTTCTAATCCCACGTGAATCAATGGAGGACATTGAGATTAATGGATATTACATACCCAAGAAATCACGAGTAATGATAAATTCTTGGGCTATTGGACGAGATCCTTATGTGTGGTCAGATAATGTGGAAGAATTTTACCCTGAAAGGTTCATAAATAGTAATATAGACCTTAAGGGACGTGACTTCCAGCTTATCCCATTTGGATCCGGTCGCAGAGGCTGCCCTGGATTACAATTAGGGCTTACAACCGTCACTTATGTTCTCGCTCAGTTGCTGCATTGTTTTGACTGGGTGCTCCCTAATGGCATGTTGCCTAATGACTTGGACATGAGTGAGAATTTTGGGCTATCAATGCCAAGAGCCAAGCACTTACTTGCAATGCCAACCTATCGCCTACTCGGTTAAACTTGTAAGATAATTATCATTTAATCTTTAAAGAAGTTTTCTTAATTATACTTGATGCATGTGTTTTAATGGGAGGTTTTCATCTATCTTTTTTTTCTAGGTCAAAAGAAAAGGTTCCATAAGAAGAGTTGAAGACATTGCAACACAAACTAAAATATTAGCCTACCTTGTTTATTGGATTCAAATGTACTTTGTCCTCCTAAAAATAAACTGTCATAGTTCACAACTTGGAGACTTTTACTAAATGTTTAATATAATTCGTTAAGATTTTTAGCGACAAGTACCTTTTTACAAGTAGTACAATTAGAAGATTTTGTGAATTTCTCTCGTTGGAGTGCAATATCTATAAAAAAAAAAAACTGATTATGGATGTTTATTTATAAATAATATCAACACCAAATTTTGGCTCTCATCCACCAACCTCTGGAATGCTTCACTTGGTTATCAAAGCAACATATTCAACACTAGGCAAAGGAGCATTTCTCACTTGCCTTTACTCCTGATCTTTTACCATTAATGAAAGCACTTTGTTCATGGGGATATAGCGGATCCATAAGAAGTATCTGTCCTAATAACAAAGGAAAAGCACTCGTTCAACCCTTGAGAAACCTCATGATGCATTCTTGTTGCTAGTACTCAAAATATGGGGTGTTTGGTTTGCTTGATATTACAATTTATATTCAGTGACAGAGCCAAGAATTTTTCTAAGAGAGGCCAACCTTTGAAAAATATTCGACAGATTTCATCGTGTTGATTAACAGGATTTTTTTTAATATTACTCGTTATAATACAAGATCATCTTCTGAGGAAACAATATATGTTTACTTTTTTTTTTTTTTTTTTTTTGTTGATAAACTTCAATTCAATAAAACAAAAACAAGACTACAAGGGGGGATATCCTTCCTTACAAACAGTAGCTAAATCCGTAGGAAGGATATCCTTAAAAAAGAAAAACGAAAGAAAGAAAGGAACATCTGGCAGCTTCATGTGCTGCAGTATTACAATTCCTATTAACGCAAGCAAAAGAAAAAGAAACAAAACACTTAACCAAAGACAGAATGCTGGAGATGGAAGCTTGGATAGCCCAGTTGGGAGGGTCCGAAACAAAGGACAGTGCGTCAAAACAAATCTTAGAGTCACCTTCGAATATCACATGGCACCACTTTTCTCTTTTTGCAATTGAAACAGCCCACAGGAGAGCTTCGGCCTCATCTTGGGGGGGGGAACGATGAGAGGAGGTCCTTGCCCAGATATTACAGAGTGAACCATGAGTGTCCCTTGCTACTACTGCCAATGCCGCCTTAGCACTAGTCCAAGCAGCATCCACATTTACTTTAATCCAACCAGGAGGAAGTGGGAACCAAGAGGATGGGGCTACCTCAGACAAGGGGAGGGAAGACTTCAGGCATACCTCGGTGAATTCGCGAACCCTTCTATGAATGAGGAGTACAGAGTCAGCCAAGTTAAATTGTCCCTTGGAACGCAAGTTGGAGTTCCTGAGGGGCCAAATTTCCTCAAGGGTGAGAGCCATGGTTAGGGAGACTGTTCTCTGGTCAGACGCTTGATGGGTTGGCAATGGAGGATTGACGATAAGATTGGCGATGTCATTCGAAGATGTTGCCGTAATTTCCTCTGATCTAAACCCCCAAACAGCTGCGAACCATAAAGCTTTGGCTATAGAGCATTTGAGAAATAAATGGATTGGTTCCTCTGGGAATTCGGAGCATAGGAGACAGGATTCATCATTTAAGCCGATCCGTTTCTTGATATTTTCCCTGGTAAGAAGCACGTTGACGCACAATCTCCAAAGGAACATCTTAGTTTTTTCTAGAGCTTTAAGGTTCCAAAGTTTTTTCCAAGTAGGAGTAGGGGCAGGTAGAGCCACAGGGAGGGGGCATAAAGCCTGAAAAGCAGATTTCACTGTGAAGGCACCTTTTAAGTCCATAACCCAAATGAGCTTATCCGATGAAGGGCATAAGGGGATAAAGATGGAGAGGATAGCTTGAGCCAATGCTGGGTCGAACAGATGGTTGACAAGAGGGGCATTCCAACAGTGTATGTCAGAGTCAATGAGTTGAGAGACCTTGAGGGGGAGCTGGTTGATGTTTACGTCTCTAGGTATGGGGGTGAAGTCTTGAATCCATGGCACCCAGGGATCTTGCCAAATGTCAACTGAGGATCCATCTTCGACAAGGTAGCAAGCTCCCTTTAAGATGATGGATTTTGCCCTTTCTATCACTCTCCAAATAGGGGAGGCTGATCTTGGGGGGTCAGACCTTAGCCAGTCATGCTTAATTTTATATTTGGCTCTAAGTACTTGCATACACAAGCTGTCCCTTTTAGAGACTATCATCCACGCCAACTTTGCGAGAAGGGCGGAGTTAATATCTTTGTGTTTCTTGAACCCAAGACCACCCGCCATTCTTGGAAGGCATAGTTTGTCCCAAGACCTCCATGCTTAGTAACTTCCCGCATTTGCCTTAGGCTTCCACCAGAATCTCCTTGTGAGGGAGTCTAACTTTTCACATGTATTATTAGGGATGCTGAAGGTGGACATGGCGTATGTTGGCAAAGATTGTGCAACTGAGGTGATAAGAGTCTTCCTTCCTGCCCAAGAGAGACACTTGCATCTCCATCCCAATAATTTTGCTTCGAGTTTATTCTGATGAAAGCTGAAGTCCTTAGATGGAGCTCTGGAGAGGAAAAGAGGGGCTCCAAGGTAGATAGCATCCTTCTTGAGGCTCTTAATCTGTAGGATTCTCTTAATGGTTCTGCGACGTTGGAGTTGGGTGTGTTTTGAAAAGAAAACCCCAGATTTGTGCTTGTTTAAGCTCTGCCCGGAATAGGAGCAGTACTTCTCTAAAACATTAATCAGACAGTGTGCATCTCTAACCGTAGCCTTAGAGAAGAGGATGATGTCGTCAGCATACATGAGGTGAGATATGGTGGGACCATTTAAGCTCGTCTTGATACCGTTTAGGTTCTTATTTCTCAACTCTTACTCTAACATTCTAGACAGAATTTCTTGCCCAAGGATAAAGAGATAGGATGAAAGTGGGTCACCCTGCCTTAGGCCTCTACTGGGAGTGAAGCCTTCAATCTTGCCTCCATTAACCAAGACTTCAAAAGATACCAAAGAGATGCAAGCAAGAATCCAGCCCATAAAAACCTCATCAAAGCCCAAATGCAGGAGGATAGTCTTTATAAAATCCAAATTTACTCTGTTTTAGGCCTTTTGGAAGTCTAACTTGATGGCCATAAGGCCAGGTTTAGGTTTTCGAGTTTTGAAGCCATGGATCATTTCTTGGACAATGACTTGATTTTTAGCTATCCACCTGTCTGGGATGAAGGCAGATTGGGAAGGAGAAATAATCTTGTCCAGCAGTGGCCTCAACTTGGCAATAAGAATCTTAGAAATGATTTTATACACCACGTTGTATAAACTAATGGACCTGAAATGATTAACAGTGGAGGGATTAGATATTTTAGGAATGAGGACAATAAGAGATCGGTTTACCTCTCTGGGCATTGACCCAAGCCTAAAGAAAGATGTAACTGCATCTATAATATCCTTGCCAATAGTAGGCCAGAGCTACTTATAGAATAAAATGGGAAAACCGTCAAGGCCGGGAGCTTTTGAATCTTGCGTGAGGAAAAGTGTAGACTTGATTTCATCCGGTGTTGGGATGGCTAAAAGAGAAGAGTTTTCCTCTTCAGTAATGCACGATAGCATGAGGTGCTCAAGGTGAGGTGGAAAAAAGACATCCTCCTTTTTGAACAGATTTTTGAAGTTCTCATAGAAAAGGTTTCTGATATGTTTTGGCTCAAAGATCCAAAAGCCGTCCTCTCCCTTGATTGCATCGATGTTGTTTCTTCTTCTACGAATGATTGTTGAGAGGTGAAAGAACTTTGAGTTTTTATCCCCTAACTTGAGCCAAAGCTCTCTCGATTTCTGCCTCCACAATGTTTTGCTTCTATAGAGCCACTCCGACAATTCAGCTTGCAAAGAGCTCTCCAGAACATCGTTTTTAGATGATGGTTGGAGGGATTGGACATCTTTGATTTTTTGGAGCAAAGTGTTAATTCTATCTTGGCAATGACCAAAAACCTCTTTGTTCCATTGCCGGAGTGCATCCCTTGTGGCAGCAAGTTTTTTATAGAGATTGGTAAAGTCAGAGCCTCGAGGTACCACTTCCCATGCCTTTTCAATTACTGGAAAACATCTGCCATCCCTAAGCCATGCAGCTTCAAAACTGAAGAGTTTGTGTGCAAAATCCTCCACTGGGTTGGTATCGAGCAAAATGGGCGTATGGTCTGACATAATCACCCCCAAGTGAGACATGGTAGCTTTTGGGAAAGCTAGTCTCCAGGATATGTTTGCAATGCCCCTGTCAAGTCTTCTTTTAATCGCTACACTACCCCACCTTTCTTTGGCCCAAGTGAACTTATTACTAGAGTACCCCAAATCAATGGCTTCGAAATCAAACATGAGCTCCTTTAGATAATTAGTGGTTGAGGAATTACCCTTCCTTCCTCCCCTTGACTCCTCCTTATTGAGTGTGAAATTAAAATCTCCCAGACAAACCCAAGGGCCATGGAAAGACTCAAGCAAGGCAAACAGGTTTTCCCAAGCTTTCTTCTTCTTGGAATAGTAGGGAGGGCCATAAAATCCAACGAACAGCCAGTCACAAACTGTGTTTAAGAACTTGACAAAAATAAGATTCTTGTTGAACTCGAAGAGCTTTGCTGATATACCTTCCCTCTACATACTTGAGAGACCACCTGCTTTGCCTTTTGCTTCCACCACAAACTTATTATCAAATTTAATAAAGCTTTGTACAAAAGACATACGACTATCCTTAGCTTTAGTTTCTGACAAAAAACCAACGTTTGGCCTAGTGCCATTTATTTGAGCCTTAAGGGCTCAAACTGTCGATGCGTTGCATATGCCCCGACAGTTCCAACTGAGGATCCTCATGGTGAAGGTGGGGGCATGATAAAGCCCGCCTCCTTGTCCATAGTGACAGAACCGAAAGAAAAAGCATAGTTTGGATTGGTGGAGCAAGTAAGAGTAGATACATGGGGGTGGTTAGTAGTGAGTTTTTTAGACTTACCATGTTTCTTAGAAGAGTGAGAGTAACCTGGATTGAAGCTCAGGTGCGATAAGTACCACTCCAAGTGTGATTGAGGAATAAGAGATGCTGTAGCTGGATCAAGGAACACCAGCTCGGTATCTTCCACTACGTTTCTCAGGCGTTTGGGAAAGATATCTGAATTTAGCTTGGATGCTTTTCTTTTTAGTGGTAGATGAGAGCTTGATAGGGTTGGGAGTTCGGCGGAGGAAGATAGGGAAAGTTTAGAAAGAGGAAGGGTGGGAAGGGCTGGTGGCGTGAATTGGGGATTTTGGTTAGAGATGGTGCTGGCTAAGTTTAGTAAAGGGCTTTTGTTGGAGGGTGGGCCTGGGACGTGGTGTTGGGCCAAAGAAGGAGAAGTGAGGTCGGTATGAGCTTGAGGGTATATGTGCTTGAGACTAATCTTAACTGGAGAGATGAGGTAAAGGTCACGTGATAAAGGCCCAGTAGGTGCCCCTGGCTCGATTAGGGTAGAAAGGTACGTGCCTGAGGATAATATTGGATCTTCCACATCAGCTTGATTCACACATTCCTCAATACCATCACTTTCGTACGTGTCCTCCTTACCGATAGTGCACGATCCTCCTTCCGTATATGTATAATTGTACCTATGCCACGCATTGCTACTTGGGGTAGGCACACTAGAGTGGTTTACAACAGGAACAAGGGGTAGAGGTGGGCTTGCTGTCGCCAGGGGAGTGGACGGAAGAGGGCGGTGGGGATTAAAGCCTTCATTCTTGGGATTTGATTCCTCGAGCTGTTCAGAACCCCTTGTAGAGAAAATCCCTAGTGGATTGTCTCTGTTTCCAACTTTGAGCCAAGATCCTGAAGCTTTAAACAGAGCTCCCATGGGGTTGCGAAGTCAAAAGGTTTCAGAGTTGTATCTTTTATCTTTGTGTCCAATGATTCCGCAATTATAGTAAACATCTGCTAACTTCTCATATTTTATTCCAGCCCATAAGTTCTTCCTGTTTAGACGAGGGAGAAATATACCTGGAATGAGGAGAATCTATTGGAATGTCTATGTTTATATGTATGAACTTCTTCCAAGGTTCTCCTCCGTCGCCGGTGAAGTCCACCTCAGTGACTTTTCCAATGGTTGATCCTATTTTTCAAATGTTGTCATCTGTACACCAAAGGATGGGGAGGATATGGATTTGTAACTAGAAGGATGTGATGGAGAAGTCTACCTCAAGCCAAGATAGATCTGGACGCCTTCTTTTCAAAATAAGGTGTCCTCCTCGAATGGACCATGGCTTTTTGATGAATACTTTTTGAGCGTTGGCCTCGTGCTAGAATGAGAACATGAACACATTCTTATCCAAACGCTTAACTTCCATCAGAAAGATCGGGTTCCAAGCCTTGGTGGTAACATCCCTAACGAGGTTGAGGCTGATGGGTTTGGAAGTGATGAGCTTAGCTAGGATAGTGAGGTCTGTGTTTTTAGACACGGTTTGTCTTGGAGGGAGCTCTAGTATAATATCTCTGAATGCTCTAAAATGTGTTGAAAACACAAGAGCTGTTTAGACCCCAAAATTAAAATTACGGCTCGATTGATTTTACACTAACTTAATACTAAGTCTGGAATAGTGTAAATGTGGGCGAATAAACAAACACGCTACTCTACTCCATAAATAAAATAACACAGCAGTAAAATGGAATATAAAAGAGTAGGGAAGAAAGATGCAAACACAAGATAACACACCGATGTGTTATCGAAGAGGAAACCGAAGAACTCGGTAAAAAATCTCTTTGCTGCCCTCCAAGCGAAAATCGATCTACTAGACAATCAATTGGGATACATGGGCTAACAAAAGACCCTCCAAGTCTAATCTATTCGATATACCTAAGCCCTCCAAACTCCTACTCCAACAAGGCTTCTCAGAACCATGTCTTGTCTAGTTCTCCGGATCCCGCAACAAGCTCCATGTTGCATCTGTCATCCTTGGCTTCTTCCAATACTTCCCAGCAGCTCCAAAACACTATCTACACTCTGAAAACGTGTGGGTTGTGTTTGGATACAAATCTCCTCTCAAAGTATGACAATGGGAAAGGGATGAAGAAGAGGCTACAATGATTTCTCACTAAGGATAAGTAGCTCTCTCTCAAAAAGATAGGTGTGTGTGTTGTAGAAAACCTATCTAGGGTTTTTCTCTCTGAATTGCCTCCATTTACATTTGTAGGTAATGAGGGTATATATATAGTATGGGTGAAGGGTAAGAAAGTCACACTCAAAAATCCTCCAGACAAAATGTTTCGCGACTACCTCGCGGAAAGGCCTTACCCGCGAGACACTCGCGAAAATGATAGTCTGGCATGACTCTTCAGCTTCTAGCATGTGCTTCTCACATGGCTCTTTCGCGGGTTAGCTTCTCGTGCGCTTCTCGCGAAATCCACTGATTCTTCATTTTAGCTTGAGTTTTCGCCAACTTAATACTAAACCCAATACAATAAAATCCCATAAAATAAAAGGTACAAAATTAAAGCAATTACAACACTTTTTGTCATGGAATAAAGCCAACATAAAACATAATTGCAAATCACAACTTTACAATCTCCCCCTTTGGCTATTCTGTGACAAAATACCCTATAACAGACTCTAGACTTAAATATGAGTTTGGGAACAATGGCAAAACTCAATCACACTTAAATCTAGAAACTGTGATGCACTTGGAACAAAATACTTGTAACTTGAAACACTTGCACAAAACGCATTAGACCCTCATGGTAAATCAAGTGATAAAAGGACAAGTATAATGTAACAAGTAAAATGCAATCAAGCAAACATGTTGTGAAACATATGAGCAACTTGATCATACACCAAATAGTCATATGGAAATGACTACAATGATCACATAGCAAAGCAAATAATCATCCAAACATGCAACCAATAAAACACAATAGCATAAGGATAAATGCATGTCTAACATAAGAGCACGATGCAATGAGAGCAATAAAGCATATCAAGACACCATAAAGCAACGAGAAAACAAGCATAAAGTAAATCAAGATTTTCTCAAAAAAATGTCTTCTCCCCCTTGGTATATGCATCACCCCTATGGCTTTCTCCCCCTACGAATGTGCACGAGATAGAATTTCTCCCCCTAAGAATGTGCACAAGAGTTATATAGAAATGACGAAACACTCCAGTATACTCTCCGGTAAACTCTCCCCTTTTTTGTCACAAATAGACAAATAATCAAGATGAAGGAGGGAAAGAAAAGAAGATATGAACAAGGGAAAAAAATAATGCATGAGGGGTGCAAGATGAATGAGAGAATGAATCTCAAACGAAAGACAAAAAAAAAAATGCTACAAAGCATAAAGTAGACATGACATGCTATGAATGATGGAACAAGGTGTAGACCAATGGCATGGCAAGGACACAAGAACATGTAATACGTGCTAAAATGTCTAAAAAGACTTAACTAGCATGATTGAATGCAAGAATATGTCAAGTATTAGAGTGTGTGTAGCAAAGGTGCATCTAGTGTGCATATGAGATGCATGATCAATGCATGAATAAGCACTCGCGGGGAAAATTGTATAAAACACACCACCAATGATCAAAACATGATAAACATGAATACTTATGATGATCCCCAAAGTTTTGTACTCATCGGAGTCCAAAACAACGAGAAAATGTCATTTGGGCATTTTATCAAACACTTAGAGTGCACACACTACACATGTATGTTAAACAATGCATGAACATATGAAAATCTTGCCTAAATACATGTTATTTTTTCCACAAGGGGCCAACATCCAAAGAAAATCATCATTTAAAACAAAGCCCAATCAAAAAGATTGACAAAAATTAAGTTTTCCAACTCCCATTTGAGAAAATCCCAACTATGAACATAAAACCCCCCAAAAACATAATCTAAGGATCCAAATTGATGAGAAGAGTTAAAGATTACCTTAGAGATGTTAATGGAATGAAAAACATTTGAATTTAGTTGGGTTTTGATGTAAAAACATGAAAACAGGCATTTGGGAGAAGATGGGAGAAGTTTAAAACAAATGTCTCACAAAATGCCCTTTAAAAAGCTGATCTGGAAATTTTCGCTGGTATCTCGCTCGTTAGGTTCTTGCAAAAATTTCGCTGGTATTTCACTGGTATTTCGTTGGTAAGTATTACTCAAGAAATAGCCTCGAAATAGTCGCAAAACTCTCTGTCTAAAGCTGAAAAAACTTGAAAATTGGACCATTTAACTCCCAGTTGAGCATACACATGAAATGGGTCACGAAAATACCCAGAAAACATGTTTTTCACAAAAAAAACAACTTGAAAAACTTTGAAAAACATGGGTGATACAAACCACTTCCAAAAGCAAACAAAAAGAACAAAAATCTTTTTGGTTGATCCACATAAGGTTGAGCACACACACATCACATTTGAACATGTACAATCACACAAATGAAAAGAAACATTCATTGAATATTAGACTTGTGTGTTGTGTGTGTGTATCAAATGTGGAATAGTCCTTAGTTTAGAATGAAGCTTCAATGATCAATTCAATCAAGTCATACACAACTAGCACTAAGTCAAGTGGTCTATCTCAATTATAGAAATGAACATATATGACCTCCCACAAGAAAATGATTACAAATCTTTGAAACTTTTCATTTGGCTTCTTTACAAATCATAACATTTGATCATTTATGAGTAGTACATCTCATTATGAGATCGGTGCTTAAAATTTTGATATTTTAATATTTAGAATAAGCTTTTGACTTTTTGAACACCATACATTTCAAATTAAAATGTCGCTTTCCCTTTTTCCTAGTTAAATACTAGTATGTGCAACGGCTTTTGCAGCTCATTATCTCTTTTCATTTTGAGATTTACATTTGTTAAGCTCTTTAACCACAAACATAAAAAATAAAGTGGGAAGAGATATAGGCACAAATTTATGCAAGTATCAAGACCATCAAGACTATTGACCAATCATTCATGACAAACTTGAAGATCGATTTACAATAGTCACGCATAGTTTTCTAAATTTTTCCTACACAGATATATGTGCATACAAAACAAGCTAAGCTCGAAAATGCACTACACCATTAGTTCAAAGGTACTAGGCCAAACTCACATGTGACATATGCTCACACATATACGATCAAACTTTTTGAATTTTTCACTTTTTATGTGGTTTTGGGTTTTTACTCACACAAAAACAAAATCATAAAAGTAAGATCAACAACAAAAACAATGCATACAAATAAATGCAAGATGTACAAAATGCATGAAGATATGACAATCAATGTATGAAGGGTCCAACAAAGATCGAAAGAATTAGATCAAGGACCAAAAGAGTAAAAGCTCAACCATAGGAACCCTTCCTCATCCAAACGGAACGATTGTTTGGAATGAGTGTCTCATGAGAAGTGAGACGAGGGTTGGAAGAATGAGAACGTGCACATAGACAAGGAGTTAAAAGCATTAAACACTTTCTTTACCAACATACTATTTTCACTTAAATCCGGTTTATCCTTTTTAGCACAATTTCCAAGAAGTTTAAGTTTCTCTTTTCTTTTTATTCTTTTAAGAGCATAAAACTTAGAGCAATGAGGTCTTAGATGACCAAAGGCACCACAATGTTGACAAACAATATGTTTAGCTCCACTAGGCTTTTTGGGAATGGATCTAGCAACATGATTTTGTTCTCTCTTCAACTTATGACATTGAGGTCTTATATGACTAATCACACCACAGTGGTGGCAAGTTGGAACAAATTTAGATCCATCCAAAGCCTGAGGTTGAGACCTAAACGGAGGCTTAGACTTAACAGCCTTTCTCTCCACCTTTTGATTTCTTTTATGTGGAAGAATGTACACCGATTTGTCCTTTGAGGTAGAACACATAATAGGCACAAAATCGAGTACCGCAACATGATTGCAACAAATATTTTCATCCTTTTTAGCAATAGGTTCAGTAATCAAACACTTGGCATGCATCTTAAGAGATTCATTTTCACATTTTAGCTCATCAACAAGTTTGTTAGACAAAACGAGTTTAGCATCTAAGTCCACATTCAAACATTCAAACTCTTTTAGCTTTTCAAGAGAATTTTCAGCAAGTTTCTTATATTTCTCAACCAATTTATTGGATTCATTGAGCTTAGCAATCAAATCATCATTTTCACAAAACAACTTGCTCAAATCCTTTTGAAACTTCTTAGATTTTTCTTCAAAAGTTTAATGTTATGAATATCAACAACACCCAAGGATTTATGTAACATAGCATCATTATCACTCATAGAGGCATTTTCACGAACACGTGGCATGTTACATTCATCAACATCCAAAACATGCATAGAGGCATACAAAGCACTATCCATGGCAAATAAACACAAGGGGTCAAGGATCACACTTAGGTATTTAAACCACAACAAGTGTACCTGCTTTGATACCAATTGAATGCTCAAAAATGTGTTGAAAACACAAGAGCTGTTTAGACCCCAAAATTAAAATTACGGCTCGATTGATTTTACACTAACTTAATACTAAGTGCGGAATAGTGTAAATGCGAGCGAATAAACAAACACGCTACTCTACTCCATAAATAAAACAACACAGTAGTAAAATGGAATATAAAAGAGTAGGGAAGAAAGATGCAAACACAAGATAACACGCTGATGTGTTATCAAAGAAGAAACTGAAGAACTCGACGAAAAACCTCTCCTCCGCCCTCCAGGCAAAAATCGATCTACTAGAAAATCAGTTGGGATACATGGGTTAGCAAGAGACCCTCCAAGCCTAATCTACCCGATGTAACTAAACCCTCCAAGCTCCTACTCCAACAAGGCTTCTCGGAACCGTGTTTTGTCTAGTTTTCCGGATCTCGCAACAAGCTCCATATTACATCTGCCATCCTTGACTTCTTCCAATGCTTCCCAACAGCTCCAAAACACTCTCTACACTCTGAAAAAGTGTGGGTTGTGTTTGGGTACAAATCTCCTCTCAAAATATGACAATGGGAGAGAGATGGAGAAGAGGCTACAATAATTTCTCACTAAGGATAAGTAGCTCTCTCTCAAAAAGACGGGTGTGTGTGTTGTAGAAAACCTATCTAGGGTTTTTCTCTCTGAATTGCCTCCATTTACATTTGTGGGTAATGATGGTATATATAGTATGAGCGAAGGGTAAGAAAGTCACACTCAAAAATCCTCCAGGCAGAATGTTTTGTGACTACCTCGCAGAAAGGCCTTACCCGCGAAATACTCGTGAAAATAACAGCCTGACATGACTCTTTAGCTTCAAGCATGTGCTTCTCACATGGCTCTTTCACGGGTTAGCTTCTCGCGAGCTTCTCGCGAAATCCACTGATTTTTCATTTTAGCTTGAGTCTTCACCAACTTAATACTAAACCCAATACAATAAAATCTCACAAAATACAAGGTACAAAATTAAAGCAATTACAACACTTTTTGTTATGGAATAAAGCCAACATAAAACATAGTTGTAAATCACAACTTTACAATCTCGATTGGAGAAATTTTGTGTGCGGTTCACAAAGTTTGAGACCTCCATGACCAGGGGGTGGAGGTAAGAAAAGTGAAGGCAGTAAGAGAGTGGAGGGAGAAGGCGAAGGTGTGGATGAGACAGGGCTCAAGCTAGGGGAAAGAGGGTAAAGGTACCATAAGGGTACGAACAGTTTCCTGAAAATATTTTTATTTGGTATCAAATGTTACAATATATGTTTACTTAAGTTAACATATTTGAACTTTTCAATAATAATAATAATTGGTAAACCATTGAGTTGCAAACATGATAGTGGTAAGAGTGTTAAGATCATTTACATATTGGAGTTGCTAGATCCTTATAGAAGCTCTACGCCAAAGAAACAAAAGAATTACAATTTTTAAAGGGCATTTGAAGCACTTAGAATATTCACTATCTTTTGAACTATCAAAAGACCTTTCAACAATAATATCATCTATATCAAAGCATTCAATTTTCCCAACTACAAAGACATCGACACAGATAACACTATTTCAAGTGCCGGTGAATCAACAAAATTAATATCAGCATCCAACTTTGAGTTATATTTGTGAATATATATATATATATATATATAAATTAATGTATATTGTAAATTTCGTTACTTATTTTCAACTTCTTTTTTCTCTTTCTAAACCTTTATTCTCCCTATTCTCAAAAAAAAAAAAAAAAAAAAAATCTTTTTCTCTCTATTATTTCACATCTACTGTTATACTTAACTTCTCCAACCTTTCTCCTTCCCCTTTACCTCATTATCTTTCTACTACTCTTTACTTTACCATTAAACTTCCTTCATTCTTTTTCCTTTTTATATTTTGACTATTTTTCTCCCCATCCTATTTTGTATAAATTTGATATAATTTCTTCCATTCAATTGGTCTTTTTTCACACAAAAACTATGAGTACTCTCTCTCTCTCTCTCTCGGTGGATTTTTGTTCTTTCTTATAACTCTAATTTAGGTTGATGGTTTTTTTATTTAATTTTAATATGTGTTTTGATGTTGTGTTTTATAAATTTCCCATCACAAATCTCTCTTATAACTTTGGTTGGATTTTGGTTTGGATTAATACTTGGTTTCTTTTGGAAATAAGAATTTGAGTTTATATCAAAACAAAATCTACATGACTACTAATTCGAATGTGCATACCAATTGTTTGAGTAATAAATTATTATAAAGTCTGTATTTTATTCCTATGGTTTCATTTTAATTTTGAATAAGAAAACATTATAGTTTTGTAATGAGTTTTGATTACCATGATAATCTTTTTATTCCTTAAGAGTTACGAGATGAGAAATTTGAATAATAAATTTCAAACTTATAAAGGTTAGTTGTATATTAGGCAAACATAACATACTATAATAGAAGTTAGAAGAATATGGATCACCTTAAAAAAATATTAATCAAAACACAGAAAATAAAAGAATGATATATTTATAAAGATAAAAAATAAAAAAATAAAAATTACTTGTAGAAATATATATATATTTATATATATATATATATGTACTTTTCTTTTTAAAAGACAATACTTGAAGTAATTGCTACTTTTTATATAATACACCTCATTACATAATATTTATATACTCCTAGCCAGGTTGCCATTGCTAAAATATCTTAGCAACAGTGAACAATGGGTTCTTATATATACAACCCACTATAGCTCAGGATGTAAAAAATTTTATAATATTTTATTCTCTCTTTTCCCAAATAAAAATAAAATATATCCTTTCTCCTTTTTCATCAATCTCCATCACTCATCACTTCTCTCTCTCTCTCTCTCTCTCTCTCTCTCTCTCTCTCTCTTAACAAACTTAGACTTTTCCCCTCTTAAACCAGTCCTTTCTCTTCTCCTAGCTACTGATCTCTCTCTCTTCTCTCTCTGTTGCTTCTCTTCTCTCTTGATTGGACCAAAGTCATGCTCTATTTGGTAGTGGTGGTGGCGGGTTTATGGGTTTAAATCGGTGGGTGTGGTTTGAATTGGTGTTTCTGGGCTTTGTTTCAACTGTTGCTAAATCAATGGGTTAGGTTGCTATTAGGGTTTGTTTGAATCATCTACTACTAGGTTTCTCTTGTTTGAGTTTTGAGTTGCTAGGGGATTTTGATTTTGTTTGTGGTGATGGTGGTGGCCACAACTAGTTGTTTAGGTTTTAGGTTTGAGTATGGTGGCGGGGTTTTTTTTTGGGGGGGGGGGGGGGGGGGGAGAGAGGGGGTTTAAGTTTGAGTTTAGTTTGAATCAGTAGTTTTTGTGGTAAGTGGTGCATTTGGGTTGCTCAACGATGGTGGGTTGCTTACCGATTTAGGTGTAGGTTTGCCGGATGTTGCTCTATTTAGTTTGTTTCAGAGGAAGAGATAGTAACAAAGAGGAAGAGAGAGAAACAATAAATGAATGATGGTGGTGGTGGGCGGTGGAGGGGTTGTTCTAGGTTCAGTTTGTGTGATGGGTGGTTGAGAAAGAGAGACTAAAAGAGAGACTCAGAGAGAGATAGAGAGGAAGAGAGAGAACAGATATGGGAGAGGAGAGCGAGATAGGTTAGTGTTATATTTATTTTAGGTAAACTACATATTTAGTCCCTATCCTTTACACCATATTTTAATTTAGTCTTTTACTTTTTAATTGTGTTAATTTGATCTCTAACCTTTCAGTGTCGTGTCAATTTAGTCATTATTATTATCTATTGGATAAAAATTGCTTACGTGGTAAATGGCTAAAATAAAATGCTGATGTAGCAGAGTCCACATCATCTAGTAAAAAAATAGATTAACATGTAGGATTTTAAGTTTAAATTATCATGTCTTTAAAAAAATAAATAAATAAATAAAAATTATTAAAAAAAAACCACTCTTAAAACACAAAAACTATTAAAAACAAAACCCCCAATTCTTCAAAGTCTACCTCCTCCTCTCCTATTTACATTCATCGCCAGATTAAGCTAGAATTTGTTCTCTCCGGTGACTACTAACAACCAGCCACACCGTTCAAGCCTCCATCCAACGAAGCTCTTTGCCCCCAACTTTCACTATTAGCTCTTCGTTTACCCCATCTCTCTCTCACTCTCTCTCTCTCCAACTCCAAAAGCTAATGCCCTTTCCATTTTATTTCTTCTTCCATTTTTCTCAGCTTTACACTTCAAAATTTTCAAATCAGTAACTCTAGCCTCCAAATTTTTGCTTTCTCAAAGTATTTCACGATTCTTGAGTTTTGGAACCTAGGTTTAGATTTGGAATGGGAATTTCTTCTGTTGCAGAAGTAGAAATTTGATTTCCCATGTTCTTTGGATAAAAAGGTTTTTCAGTTTGGATAAGAATTTTGAGAGTTATTATTATTACTGAGCTTTAAGCTTTTTGAGGCTTTAAGCTTTGAATATGAGATCCCTCTATCTAAGGATTTGCATTCCCTAGTAAAATTTCACATTGAAATGCACATGAGGACATAGTTTGAAGAGCTAGCTTGGATTGCTTAAAAGTGTGGCTGGTCGTTAGTAGTCACCGGAGAGAACAAACTCAAGCTTAATCTGGCAATGAATGTAAAGAGGAGAGAAGGAGATAGACTCTAAAGAGTTGGGTTTTTGTTTTTAATAGTTTTTGTGTTTTAAGATTTTTTTTTTTTTTTAAGATATGATAATTACTTAAAACTTAGAATCCTACATGTTAATCTTTTTTTTTTTTAATCGTTGATATGGACTATGTCACATCAGTATTTTATTTTGGTCATTTGCCATGTCAACAATTTGCATCCAAGAGATAACTGCAGGAACTAAATTGACACAATATTGAAAGGTTAGGGACCAAATTAACACAATATTGAAAGGTTATGGACCAAATTAAAATATGGTGTAAAAGATAGGGACCAAATATGTATTTTACCCTTTATTTTATTAGGTAGTTTATATTACTTTATTGGGTTGTATGTAAAAATAAGAATTGGGATGTTGGGTGTATTGTTAAATGAGTTGAAAAAACAAATAAAAAAGTGTTTGAGGATGTAAAATAGATTTTTTTAACTTTGTCGGATGTGAGTGCTCTAATAAAAAAGGACACATTTGTACATTATACCAGTTTCAACAAATGTACATTAGCCATAGTTTGGAACATAATTTGGTGTAAATTAGCCCGAGAATTGTAATTGTAAGGTTCATGTGTTTTGGTATTGTCAAACCATGCCAAATTATGTATCTTTTATTGAGTTTTTATGTGCCTTAAAGTTGTAATTGAAGATGCAAAGTCTGCTCAAGAAAAGCTCAAGAAAAGTGCATTTTCAACTTGTACCTCAATAGCTAGCTTGATTCCTTTTGATACCTCTTGATCTATCGAGACCCTTCTTAGTCACCTTCTATATGTCTTGATACCTCATGATCTATTAAGTTTTGCATTTTAGTAAAAATTAGCAACGCAAAATGCCCATAACTTGTTCGTTTGAAGCCCAAATTGAGATACGTTTGAACTGATATTTAAAGGACGTAATAAGCCATCTATTAGAAGGCCTTTTAGAGAGAGAGAGAGAAAGAAACGCTCTGTTTGTGCGGCTAGGGTTTTTGTAACCAAGTTCTCTCAATTTCACCATACCAAAGAGTTTTAAGGTAAATATGAAGTTCGTTTCGTGAAGAAGCTGAAGCCATAACAACCACCATAGAATTGTTACTGTGAAGAAAACCTTCAAGAAGTCTTCAGAGTCAGTTGGAGGTTCCGATTGTGATTGTGGGTGCGTCATCCATGGAGTGTTCATATATTGAAGAGTTCAAAGGTTCTCATGTGGTAGAAGGTTTCTACTATAAGTTCATCTAATAAGATTGCAAAGTCTAGGGACAAAGGTTTTGTATTAGATCTTAAATTTCTCTTCACTATAGTGGATTGCTTTTTGGGATGGTTTCCCTCTAGAGTTTTTTACTGTGAAATTAGTTTGTTTCATTAGTTTTCCTAAGTCATCATATCTTATGTTATTTATTATTCTACTATGCATGATATTGATGTTTGTTTGTTTAACCAAGAACTATTCATAATAGATTTAATTAATAGCTCGGCTTTAAATCTGGCTAATTCTATCAATTAAGGTTTAAATGTCCCAACAGTATTGTCCTATAAATAAAAACTATGTTGATCATAAATATATAGTTCCATTTGATAGCTTCCAGTCTTTAAGAACAACAAGTCAAGGGTTTTGTAACTTAACTAGCACCTCCCCATATACAAAATGCTTGGGAATCTAATGGGAAAAATGGTTCAAGTTACGGAATTAACAACATATTGTCAACAAAAGCACAATGACATATAATGAATTTAAATTAATGTTATAATAATAACAAAGAATTTGGAACTCCACAGTCCTCTTATCATTCACTAAGTTTTAGCTTTGGCGCTATGAGAGTATATAGATACTTGAACTCATTAGAGCAGATTACTCTATCTAATAGCATGTACATATAAATTGTGATGATCAGCTCATCCAAAAACCTGGATGATCTGCTCATCCATGTACATAGTCCCATATTATCAAAGTCTATATAGATCCATGTGTATCATCTTTTCATGAGGATATGAAAAGATCTAAAGTATTCTCAAGCATTCGATGGAGATTGGTGAAAAGTTTTGGCAACCTTTCAATTTTCTATAAATCAAACAAAATATGATGAGTTTGGTCAAAGTTTTGCTTAAGGCAACTTGTATTTTCAAAATTTGAAACCAATCCAAATAAGAAAGATCTGAAGCATTCTCACAAAATAATAAAAGCAATACAAAAACAAATCAAGATTAATTGTTCAAAAAAATTTACCGAAGAGTTAGTATGCTTCTAAAAGAAATATATTTTCTTCTATAATCAATCAATGCTCCATAATTGCAAATTAATTATTAAAAAAATAAATAAATAAATAAAACCAGTATTACCTGAGTTACAAGAAAGGCCTCAACCTCCATCAGCATTGAAACAGCAAGTCTTTACCACTCTCCATTTATAAGGGTTCCAGAATAAAACAAAAGATTACTCAGGAATTTTCTAAAACATGTTGTGTATATAAACTTAAGTTTTTCTATTTCCTTTTATTTAAGAAAATCATATAGAAGAATTAGAAAAAAAAAATTGTTAAAAATGGGTTCAGATCTTCCCCGATACTCACACGTACACATACTAATCATTATTTTTAAGAACCTGTAAAACAAATGAATGTACATTCCTTGAACCGGCAGCAAAACCTGAAGATATATATGTACAGGAGACATATCAGATTTAAGTTGCTCTTGAAGAACTTTTGTCATATATATATATATATGTTAGAGCACTCAAATGTTCTCTCTCTAAATCTCATTCTTACATTAACTTAAAAATAATCTGTATACTTAAAAATAAATCAATATCTAGGGGCTAATACAATTTTATCTATTATTTCTGAACTCACTACGAGACCAGTCTCTTTAGAATGCCATTCACTTGACTTAGTTATTCAGGAAAAATAAGTGTCATTTACAAGAGTATCAGATTTGAAAATACCAAATTGTCGGATGTAGAGGGCACTTTTATAGTCAGTTCTTCAATCAAGAAAACACAAATATAATTTTTTGGCTATTAACCAAGCATTTTCATTTTTAAAAGTGAGAGCAAGCTAAGTGAAATGAATATAGTGCAACTAAAGTTCATAATTACATTAAAAGTAAACCTCTATAGATAGTGCAGCACAAGCTGTAGCATCAATATCATACCCTGCAATCCAATTATCTATTTGATCCGCTAGTCGTAGCGGGTCATTGAATTTGTGAATATTTGTAGATTCCTTACTAACATCTTAATAAATTTGAAATTTGATTGGATTGGATTGGTTATGATTTGAACCATTTGCATCCTTACTTTTTTCTAAATGTAAAATGTGACGAACCTTGTAATGGGGTATATTGCCACTCATTGTGTTTTAAAATGAATATGTTTTCCATTAAATCTTTTAATATTGGAAAAAACTTTTCTCTTAGTTGCTTAATTATATCTTATATATAATTACAACTAACCTAATGAATATTTATATTTGCTAAATTATATATTATAATCTGATTACAACCTCTAGTTTAGATGAACTAAAAACAGTCAAAGCATGAAAAATATACAAATTTAAAGTATATACACCTTAAAAAATTAGATAGCAAGCAATCAACACTAATCCAATAAGATATAGTGATGGAAAGTTTGGTTCAAGCATTTCTTCAAACACTTTTAGGGGAGTTGAGAAACCAAAGCAAAAAAAAAAAAAAAAAAGGCTTCTCGGGATTGAAAACCAACTAATATAATTATAAAAAAAAAATTGTATTAGCAAAAAGAAAAGAAGTTATACAAACAGTATGCAAAAATACTCAATAGACTTTTTCATGTTATTGTCTTAAACATTACATATAAAAAAATTGTTATTGTCCTAAACATTAACAAAGAAAATTTTTTCTTTACTCATCCTATGCTTATCCACTTAAAACTTTTTTCTTCTTCTAGTAGCAAATCTAAGTCATGGATGTTTAACGGGGTAGAACAATATACTATCACTTTAAAAAGGCTTAGACAAAGTAACATATTCCAAGAGAATGAACTTCTGATGAAATCACTGATTTAAGAACTTCTACCTCTAAGAACCTCTCCAATAGAAACTTGTGCTCAATAGCGAAGGCCTCACTAAAACACCAACCATACTTTAAGGGTCTGGTTTTGTTTTTGGTAATCCCAAAAGTTTTACAAATTTATGAAATGTTCGTTGGAATCAGAAATTTCAGGTTTGTTAGGGTTTGGAGAAAGCAAAGTGAACAAGAGCAAGAGAAATAGAGCTAGTAAAGAGTGGTTTTTTTTTTCTTCAAAGATTTCATGTCACGTAGTATTCAGTTAAAAATTAAAATAAACTGTAAAACTGTGGAGGGTGTAAAGTTGAGGTGGCACATTCTTAAGAGGTCAAAAAAAAAAAAAAAAAAGCTTTGGGTAATTGGTGTTATTTCCCTTATAAACTAGTTTAGAAAGAAATCTTTCAAACTTACACTAAGTCTTTTGGGTAATTGGTGTCCCTCTATGATATGTTAACTACTCAGTTAAAGACTCACCATGGAGTTATATCCCTTACAAGTGGCATTAGAACCCATGGTAATGTGGGGCAAGATGACAATGTTATCAAGGTCCCTTTCACTACTAGAGGGAGGAGAAGGTGTAAGTACTTGGAGTTCTTTTAAAGTTCACACAAATGATCTTAGAAAAAAACCCAACAATGAAATATTGCTAATGAAGCTAGATAACAGTAGGGTGCGAGATTCCCATGGACATGGATGTGCAAGGTTGACACATGTTCCCATGGATAGTGTAAGAGAAGCTGATGGATGACACGTTAATAAAAAAAAAAGATACTCATAAGGTAAGGGGAGCAAATAAGACTTGTTCATGGCCTGCAAAAATGTTTTGAAACCCACACAGAGGCAGATACTCACACATTAGAGTGAGATTGTTGGGTATAAGTCCAATATTGAAGAATGAATAGAAAAAATGAGTTGTTAATTTAATATAGTTGATCTCATATCTATTGGACTTAAGCCATTTGAATTAAGTGGCATTTTTATATGTTATATTAACTAGTGTGTAACCCTGTGTATATGCACGGGTACATTTAAAACCAATCACAAATATATATATATATATATATATTTAAAATCTAATTAGATCTAGACTCTTCGGTTTTTGCACCCAATAATTTACTTGCGAAAAAAATTAAAAAATTAAATGAGACACATGACAGACTTGACTTGAAGCTGATTATTGAGGAGACCTTTTGCTTGGCGGGGGCTTTCAATCTAGCAGATTATGTTCCTTACGTTAGGGCACTAGATCTACAGGTTTGTATTTGTTTCTATTTACTGAACTGTGTCCTCTATTTGGAAATCCCAGCCATTGATTTATTGCTCGTAGTATCTAAAAAGGAAAAATCAATACTTCTGACTTTTTTAGGCTTTACATTTCAAGTCAATTTCAGCTGCGGCCACCTTAAAAATTCAGAATTTTCTCTGTAAGTAGTGTTGCCGGTCCAAAAGTGTGACACTTAGCGGTTCGTACTTCAAACTTCAAAGCAAAAGCCAAATCTCAAACTGGAAAGCTCATGAAAATCATAAAAAATAAAAAGCACTGAATTAATTTTTTACAAGTCTTTAATCTTTACGACTTTTTTTATTGGCTAGCTCTTAATTGTTGCCCAGCCAAATTCTATTTGGGTTAAATATAAAGAACGATTTTCATTTAGAAACTCCTACAAAATAGATTCATTAAACCTTGTGGAAATCTGAAAACTACAGATGGATAATTTAACACATATTTCATTCATGTGTTTTAACTTTATAATTTACTTTTTAAATTAATAAATCATGCAACTGTTTTGAATCAAACTTTGTATCTCCTCCTTTAAATAGAAACTATTATTAAGATTTAATGGATATAATATAACAAATAATAATAAAATAGAATTCACAACAGTATTCCAAAAATTAACTACATGCCTTTTTTTTGCACATTATAATTCACTTAACACACAAATTTAAAAATTAGATAAGACACGTGGCTCAAAATTAGACTCTAATTTAGAATTTCAATTAAATTATATATATAAATATATATATATATATATATATATATATATGATTTAGAACCTAATTAAATTTAGACTCTTCGGTTTTTACACCCAATAATTTATTTGCCACAAAAATTAAAAAATTAAATGAGACACTTGGCACAAAATTGAACTTCAATTAAAATTCAATTTAGACTCTTTGATTTTTACACTTAATAATTCACTTGACACAAAAATTAAAAAATTAAATGAGACACATAACGCAAAATTAGACATGATTTATAATCTAATTGGTTCCAAACTCTTCGGTTTTTGCATCCAATAATTTACTTGCCACAAAAATTAAAAAATTAGATAGGACACATGGCGCAAAATTGAACTTCAATTAAAATTTAATTTAAAATCTAATTGAATTTAAACTCTTTGATTTTTACACCTAATAATTCACGTGACACACAAATTTAAAATTTTGATGAGACATGTAGCGCAAAATTACACTCCAATTTAGAATTTAATTGAATTTTCTTTCAACTTTGACTATATATATATATATACACACACACACACTAGTCAATTGGAGTTTTCCAAAGTTGTTATCTCTAACTCATTTTCATCGTACCTTTTTTCTACCCAACCAAAGTATTAGTCTAGCTTTTAAGTTGGAAGTATAAATTATTTGGTCTACTGGCTGCTAGGAGCATAGTTTCAAAAACTGGACCGGACCGGCTGGTTCAACCGGTCCGACCGTGAACCGGTACCTATATCAATTCGGTTATCATAAAAAATTGAAAATATGGAAAAAACCGGAAAAACCTATAAAACCGCTGTTCAACCAGGAAACCCGGGAACTGGAACGTTCAAACCGTTTCCCAACGGTTCTCTAACCGTTTCCCAACAGTTCTCTAAAAAAAAAATAAAAAATACCACGCCAGCATCGCCGATCGCCTCAAGAAAAAATGAGCAGATTGGAACTCGGATCTAATGTCTTTGACTGAGAGATATTTGTGCAAAGCTTTCAAATTTCAACTTTCAAGTTGAGAGATACAGAGAAAAAAAAAATTGAGGGAAGAAAAAGAAGGCTGTGAATACTTGGGTCTTGATACCGTACGCGCACCACTGAAAAACCAACCCACAGAACTACTGAAAAAACTCAAAAGCCAAGTATAAATGAAAGGCATAAAAGGCATCTAAAGTATTAATGCTTGGCAATTGGCACTTGGGAATTGGGTTGGGTACTTTGGGAGATGTACAACCATGCACGTTAGCGAAGTGTTCCATTTTTTATTTTTAGTCTGTACTGTTCGGTTGTGTTATTTTTTTATTTTTTATTTTTTTTTTGCTGAATAACTGTGTTAATAACTTAATTTTGATTAATAAAGGAATACAAATACAAACATAGTTTTTAAACAATAAAAAAATGATTTGTATTTTAACATTTAGGCTACTATCATCTAATTAAACACTCTTTTATTTAGAATAGATCTTTAAAGTACAATTAAATTACTTATTTTTAATACCGTTGTAAAAAAATGATAAATAAAACAAAAAATATATATAACATTGCTATTATTTTTGTAAAGTTAATTTTGATTATTTATAGTTTCTTTCTCTTTTCCATCTAATATAAGATATGAAACTCATTTTTTAATTTTTTTTAATATTTGTTTGGATATATTTGATGAGTTGTTATTTATTTTATAATTTTAAAATAATTAATTAAATTATTTATGACATCATCGGTTCGACCATCAGTCCGACCCCGGTCGAACCAAAAAACCAAAAATCACTACCTTTTTCGGTTCCGTTATCGTTCCGGTTTTAAAAACCATGGTTAGGAGACATTTTATCGTGAAAGATATTACCAAAATAGATGGAGGTTTCAGTTAGAAATACTTTCCTAGAGACGTGTTATCTTAGAATTGGAATTGTAAAAATTTTGACAAAACTGAGAAGCCGGTGATGACTTTTCATGTCTCATGCAACGTCATGTAACACATTTTCTACCCCAAAAGTCGTGTCATGGTTTGGATTTTCCAAACTCAAAAGAGTTTATAATCCCCAAACACTCTTGCCCATTCCCAACGGTCCCAATGTATCCATTAACATTAACCATTCTCCTACTACTCCTTGGATCTGTATGGACATTCATACACATCCTATTACGCCCAAAAAATGAGCGTAAACTCCCACCAGGTCCTTGGGCCTTACCAATTATCGGTAACCTTCACATGCTAGGTGACCTCCCACACCGTGCCCTCCAAAGCTTAGCAAAAACATACGGACCCATCATGTCATTGAGGCTTGGTCATGTCCCAACTATTGTGGTCTCATCACCACAAGCCGCTGAGCTATTTTTAAAGACCCATGATACCATTTTTGCTAGCAGACCTAAACTCCAATTCGCTAAGTACATGGCTTATGGTAACACGGGTTTGGTTTTCACCGAGTATGGTCCAGATTGGCGCAATACTAGGAAAATATGTACGTTGCAACTTCTTACTGCTTCAAAAATTGAGTCATTTGCACCCATGAGGAAGGAGGAGGTAGGATCATTGGTGCAGTCACTCAAAAACGCTGCGGCGGCGCATGAGGTTGTGGACCTTAGTAGAAAAGTTTGTGAACTTATCGAGGAAACCTCATGTAGAATGATATTTGGGCGAAGTAGAGATGACAGATTTGACTTGAAGGCGATTATTGAGGAGACCTTTTGCTTGGTGGGGGCTTTCAATCTAGCAGATTATGTTCCTTACCTTGGGGCACTAGATCTACAGGTTTGTATTTGTTTCTATTCACTGAACTTTTTCCTCCATTTGGAAATCCCAGCCATTGATTTATTGCTCGTAGTATCTAAAAAGGAAAAATCAATACTTCTGACTTTTCTTTTTAGGCTTTACATTTCAAGTCAATTTCTGCGGCCACCTTAAAAATTCAGAATTTTCTCTGTAAGTAGTGTTGCTGTTCCAAAAAAAGTGTCGCACTTAGCGGTTCATACTTCAAACTTCAAAGCAAAAGCCAAATCTCAAACTGGAAAGCTCATGAAAATCATAAAAATTAAGCACTGAATTAATTTTTTACGAGTCTTTAATCTTTGCGACTTTTTTTATTGGCTAGCTCTTAATTGTTGCGCACTTCCATAGCCAAATTCTATTTGGGTTAAATATAAAGAACGATTTTCATTTAGAAATTCATACAAATTAGATTCATTAAACCTTGTGGAAATCTGAAAACAACAGATGGATAATTTAACACATATTTCATTCATGTGTTTTAACTTCATAATTTAATTTTTAAATTAATAAATCATGCTACTATTTTGAATCAAACTTTGTATCTCCTCCTTTAAATAGAAATTATTATTAAGATTTAATGGATATAATATAACAAATAATAATAAAATAGAATTCACAACAATATTCCAAAAAGAGAGATGCTGCATCTACAACAATTTTACAACAAATCACAGGTGGTTAATTGTTATTGGTTCAAATTTGAAACTAACGCTAAGATTACTTTTTTGCCCCAACAATAACAACCAGTAACAACCTACCACTTAGGATTTGTTGTAAAAATGTTGTAGACATATCATTTCTCTTCCAAAAATTAACTAAACACCTTTTTTTTTCGGTTTGTTTGTTTGTTTTTTTATTTTTTGAATCAAACATTCAATTAAGGAATTGAGGTCGTTACAACTAGTATGAGGTGCTAATGTAGCTCCATCCACAAATAATTACCACATCAATTAATTTGTTAGGTTTATTTTTAGTGAAATTGGTGAAAAACTAACGAAACTCTTTCACTTTCAAAAAAAAATATTTTCCTCAATTATTTACGTTTTGAGAAATGTTATTATTGACTAAGTGATTTTCTATCATTCAAATGCCCTCAGGGATTGACACGGCGAATGAAGAAGGTTGGCAGGGCTCTAGATATAGTCTTAGAGAATATCATCAAGGAGCATGAAAACATTCCAAGTGGTCAACAAGATCGTCAAATGGACTTTATAGACATGTTACTTTCTTTGATGAACCAACCCATGAATCCCCATGATGAGCATGCATACATATTGGATCGAACAAAAATAAAGGCTATCATAATAGACATGATTTCAGGTGCATATGACACTTCAGCTGCTACAATTGAGTGGACCTTTTCTGAACTCTTGAGGCATCCACGGGTGGTAAAACAAGTACAGGCAGAGCTGGAAGGTGTAGTAGGTATGAATAGGATGGTAGAGGAGACAGATTTGGCAAATTTAACATACTTGGATATGGTGGTGAAGGAAAGCTTAAGACTACATCCTATTGGACCATTACTAGTCCCACATGAATCCATGGAGGGCATTGAATTAAATGGATATTATGTCCCCAAGAAATCACGAATAATAATAAATGTTTGGGCTATTGGACGAGATCCTTATGTGTGGTCTAATAATGTGGAAGAATTTTATCCTGAAAGATTCATAAATAGTAATATAGACCTTAAGGGACGTGACTTCCAACTTATCCCATTTGGGTCCGGTCGAAGAGGGTGCCCTGGAATACATCTAGGTCTTACAACTATCAAATATGTTCTAGCTCAATTATTGCATTGCTTTCACTGGGCCCTTCCTAGTGGCATGTTGCCTAATGACTTGGACATGACTGAGAAGTTTGGGCTATCAATGCGGAGAGCCAAGCACTTGTATGCTATGCCAACTTATCGCCTACTCAATTAAATATGTAATCCAATTGCAATATAATAATCTTCGAAAAAAAAAATTTACTTATTAGAAGAAGTGTGCTCCTAGCATTCAAGTTTATGCTCGACCACTAATATATTATACTAGTGGATTCAAATGTAGTTGTTTTGGATTCAAATGTATTTTGAGCTTTTATAAATAGAATTAATGTTCAATACTGTTCCTGAAATTATGTCTTCAAGACACATTTACATTACATTGCAAGACATGATTTCAACAATTGTATGGAAATCATATCTTAAAAATTATAAAATAAAAATAAAATAAAAAAACACTCATTACACTCCTAGCTAAAGGTATTCATGGTGTAATTCGATGTAGTTTTGGGCTATTTTTAGCACCGCACTTTGTAGCGCGATTTGGCCAAAATTATAACCGCACCACACCTCAGTTTTGCAGTCTTAAGTGTGATGCGGTAAATAAGATGCGATTTGAATGGTTTTGGACTAATATATTTTTCAAAATTTTGGACTTTTCCTGCCCAACTCAAAACTGATTTTTCTTTTGTTTTAGGCCAAGTTTTAAACTGTTGTGTTAGTTTTTGTTTATTTTGGGTTGGCTTTTCCTAATCAACACCTATAACCATTGATAATTATTCATTTACACCAATAGACATTTGATACAATCCATATACAAGGCTCATTTATCTTCTTTTCCGTTTGATCCTCTTCTATTTGTGGTGCAAGTTTAATATTGTGATTAATTTTTCTTGAATAGAATGTATTTGATTGTGTTTTATTGATTTTTACAGCTATTCCTTGGCTTTGAGATTTTTTTCCCTATTATTAAAACAGAAACATATTGAGAAGTGGTTTGTTAGTAGTGGAAGCAAAATTTGACATAATCCGCGAACCAGATACGATAAGACATGAAACTAGCAGGTTATAGATTGAGACTTAACGGGTTCATGTCATATTCGGATTGATACGACTAGGTTTAATAAACATGTCAGATTTTATATATATATATATATATATATATATATATATATATATATATATGTATAGCATTACTCATATAAAAAGCAAGAAACTTAACCATGTTCTATAATTTTATCAAGTAACGCATTAGTTCGAAAATTTCTTCATTTAATCTTCTACATCATCAAATTTTTTTCTATATGTCAAAGAATTACAATTATCTTGTGTTAATGGGAAGATGCATTTATTTTTATGCAATCATTAATTTTTTTTCCAGAGAGAGGACTGAATTCTTTTGTAGATTTCCTCCTTTTACCCAACTGATTGGACCACGAAACCAGGGTTGCTAGTAAAACAAAATCTTAAGGAAAAGACAGCAGGTAGACTATGGGGATTGAGGAGAGTTGTTCCGTGGTTGGGAAAACAAAATCTTAGGAAAGAGACAGCAGGTACATTATGATTTATGAGGAAAGTTTGCGTACAATGAAACTGAAGCCAATACGATTGGTTGCTAAATTAACACGTGTTCAGCTGCAATACATTTTTTTTAATTTTTGTGAGGAGTATCCGATCCTCCCCAGGAAAAACTCCATCATGTTTTCAAAACAAGTTATCTCTCTCTCACAAAGGGGTGAACCCCACAAGCCTTGTGAGAGAGAGAGAGAGAGAGAGAGGTAACATGCACTGGAAACATAATAGCCTCTCTCCACCCCCGGGTCCCAACAGGTGAGGTCCAATTATTTTGGTGATAAGAAGTGATAATCCGTGTCAGTATTTGTCAGTGCAGGACAAGTGGGAACTAACAATTCCTTACACGTTTATCATTCGGACAAAAATTCTAAGTACAACATGTAAAATGCTGTAGTTTGTGCCACAATTGCTCATGCAGGGGATGAGTGATGTAAAAGAAGTTATAAGTTAATATAAAAATGGTATGAAACTCATTACAATTTGAAATGTAAGATAACTGTAACAAAAAATGTGGCATTTTACGTAATAATAAAATTACTCACCATATGAAGGTCATTTCAAAATCATGTCCAAAAAAGAGGTATGATCATATCATAGTCTGGATTTTCCACTCTCAAATAGTGCATATATAATCCTCAACACCTTCCAATCAAATTTTAACCTGTCCTCACCAACTTAATTTCCAAAATGTCTCCATTAAAAGTAGTCATTTTCCTACTACTAGTTAGATCCATATGGACATTCATACACATCCTATCATGCCCAAAAAATGAGCGTAAACTCTCTCCGGGTCCTCAGCCTTTACCAATTATCGGTAACCTTCACACGGGGACAGACCTACACTAGGGCAGCCCCCCCCCCCCCCCCCAAAAATTTATTAAAAAAAAAAAACTAGTATAAAAAAATTAAGATTTACCCTTAAAATATATATATATATATATATATTTGTCTCTCTTCCTCTAAAATATTTAGATATTGACCTTCAAGAAAAGAAATAAATAAATAAAATCCATGCCCTCTAACTACAAAAATAAAATAAATAAATAAATATAAACTAAACAAAAATCGCACACAAAATAAGAAACACTTATTTTGTATGTTATACTTTGTTGTTGTGTTTTATAATATGAAATATTTAAAAAATACTTATTTTATATGTAGTATTTTGTTGAATATGAAATAAATGTTAGTTTTTATTTTCTTTTTTTTTTTTTTTTTTTTTTTTTTGGTTTTAAGCTTTGGCCCCTCCAAGTATGAATCTTGGTTTGGTTCCTGCCTTCACATGTTGGGTAGCTTCCCACATCGTGCCCTCCAAAGCTTAGCCCAAAAATACACACCCATCACGTCATTGCGGCTTGGCCATGTACCAACTATTGTGATCTCATCTTCCCAAGCTACTGAGATATTTTTAGAGACCCATGACACCGTTTTTGCTAGCTGACCTATATTCCAAGCCTCCAAGGTCATTGGTATGTCCAAAGGTATTGCTTTCACCGAGTATGGTCCATATTGGCGCAGCCATAGGGAACTAATTACGTTGCAACTTTTGAGTGCTTCAAGAATAGTCATTTGCACCTATGAGGAAGTAGGTGGTAGTATCACTGTGCAGTCACAGAAAAAAGCCGCGGCTGCACATGAGGTTGAGGACCTTAGTGAGAAGGCGTGCCAACTTATTGAGGAAACAACATGTAGAATGGTATTTGGGCGAAGTAATGATAATAGATTCGACTTGAAAACGATTATGTTCCTTACCTTTGGGCACTTGATCTACAGGTATGTTTCAATGTTTTCATCTAAAAATTTCAATTTGTCATAACTCATAACTTATCTTTATTATTTCTGTTGGGGACATATTTTTATTTAATTGGCATATCCTTTGACAAAACGCACTTTACTTGTATTTGGATAAATTTAAGTAGGTTCAAGATGATTGTTACAAGTGGTTAAATTGAAGACATGAAGATTACTCAAGAACTTTCAAGAAAAGTGCAAATCTGCAGATCTCGATACCTGCTCGATAGAATCTCGATCTGTCGAGATTCATTAAATCTTGATAGATGCCTCGATCGATCGAGCTTACGGATTTTCAGATTATAGCCAGCAATGTTTTATTCTAAAAGGCTATTTGTTTTTGGGTTTGTATAATCCTTATTGGACAAGGAAAAGCCCAAGGTTTGTGTAAACCTATTTGGAATAAGAGAGCCCATTAAACTCCTATTTAAAGGAGGTGGAAAAAGAAAAACCTAACCCTAGAGAGCATCATAAGGTTTTCTTTTTGAAACCCTAGCCTCCTCCTACAGAAGAAAGAGTTCTTGCTGCGTTTCTTGTACGCCTTTGGGTTCTGTAACCAAGCAAAGTCTCTTGCACCAACATTGAAGATCTTATTGGTGTTTCTATGTGAAGCTGCTGCAAATCAACTACAACAATTAAAGGGTTGCTGTGGAGTTAGTCACGTACATGGATTCGTGCAAAAGAGTAAGCCGCGTACTGGGATTCGCGCATCAAATTGGTTAGTCACGTACTTGGGAGCCGTGCATCAAAAGGGGGAACTGTCACTATAGATCAAGTCCAATTGGGTATTGGGGTAAGGGTTCAACTGTAGGTTGGTAAAGTACTTGGGATTCCTTTACTTGTAACCGCTTGATTTGATAATAGTGGAGTTTCGGGAGTGGTGACCTGAAAATCACCCGGTGGGGTTTTTGCCGTTACGGTTTTCCCCATTCGTGAACAAATCATCGAGTTATTTATTTTTCCGCTGCATATTTAGTTTTGGTGATTTGTTTGTGCTGCCACGCATTTGCATGATAAATTGATTAATTAATAACTTGGCTTAATTAATTAATTAGTTTAAATCACAAGGGGTCATTCAATTTGTGGCCTATCAAGTGGTATCAGAGCAGGCACACTCTGATTAGGTTTTAATCTTTGTTGTGTGATCCATTGACCCCCGTTGTCATGGAAACTCTTGATTGTTTTGATTTGCATGATCTTGTGTTGAATGATGATGATGATATTCAAGATGCCTATTGCAAGCTTTATAATTTTTGTATGAAATCTCTTGAATGTTCTACAAAATTAAAAGCTAAATTTAAAATGGTCAAGCTTGAAAAAGATGATTTGATTGCAAAATTGGATGAAGCCAATAATTTGAATGAAAATTTTACAAATCAAATTTCATCTCATGTGGACAAAATTAAAAGTTTGGAAGAGCAACTAGTTGAATTTAAAACTGAAGTTGAAAAATTAACTAGTGCCAAACTTGTTGTTGAGCCTAACTCAAAAGAAAAAGATTTTTATATTCCCCCATTTAAAAGGAATAATGAAGAGTTGAAGGCTAATATTGCTAGGATAGACAAAGGTAAAAATTCTGATGTTAACGCTGAAGTTTCTAAAACTATGTCTAAAACTCCTCCTAGGTTGAATAAAAATTCTGAATTTGTCCCCACTTGTCATCATTGTCATATTGTTGGTTATATTAGGCCAAATTGTCCTAAATTAAGGTCTTTGTCAACCTCTAAGGGTAGACCTCCTTCTAGGAAGCATGGTAGTTCGAAAACTACTCATGTTTGTCACCATTGTGGTGCTTCCGGTCACACTCATCATAATTGTTTCAAATTGTTTCCTCATAAGTGAGTGTCCAATAGGTCTCATCCTTTGTCTAAAGGCTCTGTACCTATTCTTGGTGAGTTATTAAAAGCTTTGAGCTTTTTGACTCAATTTCAAAGGAATTCTAATTCCTCTATGTCCTTTAGTAGTCATACTAGGACACGTGCCTTTTCATGTTCACGGCCAAAGACTCGTGCTGTGTGGGTGATAAAGGATTCTAAAACTTAATTGTCTTTTCTATTTGTCCTCTACTTCAATTCTTTCTATCTAAAGTAGGACTCTCTTTGCTTGATTTCTTATCTGTTTTTGGAATCATGCTTTCATGCATCTGCACCCTTCTATCATGCATTCATGCATATGCATTTTTCTTTATGCTTACATATTTTTATTTGTTTTTTTTTCAGTTTTGCTCATTTTTGTTTTTCAAATAAAAAAAAAATTGAAAAATCAGAAAATACAAAAACAGTGTGTGTTTTGTGTACATTGGTACTTGTGTACCTTGGATGGCCAATGAAACAAAGATTTCTAAACTTTGTATCTCTTGTAGCTTAGGTGAACATCTTTATGCACAACTAAACAAGTGAGCTTTGTGGTTCTTGTTTGTGATGAGTAAGATTAGGTTATTTCTTTAAACTTAACACTCATATCACTCTTTTTGACGGGTAGGACTAGAAAATCCTAAGAGAAAGGCATAAATAACCATCTCACCACTGTTGCCCGCCAATCATTAATGACATCTGTATGCTTCGGCATAGTAAAAGTGTGATGTCAATGACATTTGTGTGCTTAGGCATAGCAAAATTAAAATGTCAAATATCAATGAGTATTTAAGCCCATGTATGATATGTTTAAAAAGAAAATATGCAAAGAAATAAAAAGCAAAAAAATTAAAAATGCTTTAAAAATGATTGCAAGCGTGTATTCTAGGAGATGTGGGAGTTTTAGGATGTACCTCGAAGGTGATAGTCCCCATCAAACAGTTATGATTGTATGTGAGTTAAAGTTATTTTCTCATATCTCAGATCATCATAACATGTATACCCATATGCAATCTTGCGATGTTTTTCACACACAACACGCAATATTCTTTGCTACTTTTGATACATGTGCAGGTACAATGTGATTTGGCCATCACAAAGGTTTTACATGTGCTTTTGTATGCTCACTAAACTGTCATGACTTATTTTTGAAATATAAAATTGGTTAGACTTGTTTAGTGTGTGTGTGTGTTTTTGGGAGATCCATGTGCTTAAATTTTCATTGAGAGAAGATTTTTAAGAGCTTTTTATGTTGGTTGGATCATGGTTGAGGTGCATGTTTTGATTGCATTCATGTCTGTGTTTTTCATTTCTCGAAAAACTGATTTTAAAAGCTGGCTCGACACCTCCTCGACACCTCCTCGATACCTTGTTATCTGTCGAGCTTCTCAAGCCTTTTCTTATCGCAATCTCGACACATCCTCGACACCTGGTGGATCGATCGAGAAATCCTCTGTCTCCTCGATAGCTTCTCGATACCTTGTCGATCGATCGAGCTTCCTTAATTGTGTTTGATGAATTCTTTCTCGACACCTGTCTCGACACCACTCGATCGATCGAGTTTCCCTTGCATGCATTTCATTTTTGTTTTGCATTTTTTTCCTTTGTGTCCATAGCATCTTGTTTTTCTTTTCTTGTAGGTCTATGGTTCCTTGTTCTCCTCGTTCCCTCTTTGTCAATTTTCTGTCTATCTCTTGTCATGTCTTTTGGCTTTTTATGCCCTTTGACAATCATGTCAAAAAGGGGGAGAAATTTGAGAATTGAATTTCTTTCCTCAGGGAGAGTAATAGATTTAGGGGGAGAACTTCTTGTTAAAAGGAAGAAAGTTTTTTTTGGTAACTAACTGAGGGGGAGAGTTAGTTTGATACACTTTGACATTGATATATTCTTTGTGTTGTGTATCTTTTGGTTTTGTAACCATTTACATACATCATGTGTTGTTTCTATATTTGATGATGATGTATGTGTTTCACTCTTTATCTCACATGTGTTGTTTCTTTTCTCTCTTTATACACATATTTCTTATTTATTTAACTTGTCATTATTTTCCACATGGTACCTTGATATGTTTTGTTTAGTGCCTTTCAGGAAAAACAAGTTAAAGCCAAGTCAAGATTCCGAACCTTCTTGCAGCAACTTCCAAGGTTCAAATCTTTTAGACTAGGCTTATTTATTCTGTAATCTTGAGTAGAATGTATTCTAGGACATTCAATGTACTCTTGTGGTTTTGTCACGGATTGCTAAAGGGGGAGATTGTTGGGGACATATTTTTATGTAATTGGCATATCCTTTGACAAAACACACTTTACTTGTATTTGGGTAAATCTAAGTAGGTTCAAGATGATCATTACAAGTGGTTAAATTGAAGACATGAAGATTACTCAAGAACTTTCAAGAAAAGTGCAAATCTGCAGATCTCGATACCTGCTCAATAGAATCTCGATCTGTCGAGATTCATTAAATCTCGATAGATGCCTCGATCGATCTAGCTTACGGATTTTCAGATTATAGCCAGCAATGTTTTATTCTAAAAGGCTATTTGTTTTTGGATTTGTATAATCCTTATTGGACAAGGAAAAGCCCAAGGTTTGTGTAAACCTATTTGGAATAGGAGAGCCCATTAAACTCCTATTTAAAGGAGGTGGAAAAAGAAAAACCTAACCCTAGAAAGCATCATAAGGTTTTCTTTTTGAAACCCTAACCTCCTCCTACAGAAGAAAGAGTTCTTGCTGCGTTTCTTGTACGCCTTTGGGTTCTGTAACCAAGCAAAGTCTCTTGCACCAACATTGAAGATCTTATTGGTGTTTCTATGTGAAGCTGCTGCAAATCAACTACAACAATCAAAGGGTTGCTGTGGAGTTAGTCACGTACTTGGATTCGTGCAAAGGAGTAAGCCGCGTATTGGGATCCGCGCATCAAATTGGTTAGTCACGTACTTGGGAGCCGTGCATCAAAAGGAGAAACTGTCACTACAGATCAAGTCCAATTGGGTATTGGGGTAAGGGTTCAACTGTAGGTTGGTAAGGTACTTGGGATTCCTTTACTTGTAACCGCTTGATTTGATAATAGTGGAGTTTCGGAAGTGGTGACCTGAAAATCACCCGGTGGGGTTTTTGCCGTTACGGTTTTCCCCATTCGTGAACAAATCATCGAGTTATTTATTTTTCCGCTGCATATTTAGTTTTGGTGATTTGTTTGTGCTGCCACGCGTTTGCATGATAAATTGATTAATTAATAACTTGGCTTAATTAATTAATTAGTTTAAATCACAAGGGGTCATTCAATTTGTGGCCTATCAATTTCGTAGTTTAAAGACGCAATATCAATGATATCGATCGTAATCCGTAATCTAGAACTATTTGAGTTTGAAAAATAAAGATTTAAGATTCAGCTTGTAATTGATGTTAGATTAAGAATAATTCACTTTTTTTTTTATTAAAAGAACAGACATTATCCAGTAACAAACGCTGTTAAATTTTTGTGCACACAATAAATTTTGGTGTGCCTTCTTTATAACATTTTGGGTCATTCTTTACTATACGTCTTTTCCTATTTATAATGTCACTAAATATTAAAAAGCAAAGCAAAGCTTATACTTAAAGAGATCATAAATTGTTCATGTTTAGAGGTTTTTCAGCTGTAAAATAATTAAATTGAAGGCCAATTAAATTCCCACTGAAGCGAATAGACTTTCTCGTTCAACCCATGAGAAACCTCATGATGCATTCTTGTTGCTAGTACTCAATTAGAGTTTGCAGGGCAATACACAAACATTAAGGAATTGGATACTAATTCATGCATTAATCCCAAAGAGCTGTCAACTAGGTATAGTATGTACTCATTGTAAGTTGATCCTGAGTAATTGAACTCATTGCATTCTGAAGCTCATCAGGGTTGGCTCAATGTATTTGGGCCTTTGGGGTCTAAGGCGACAACTTTAATAAGGTATTTTTTATATTTAAATGTTAATTAAATTGTATTATTAACTTTTGGTATCAATTTTTTCTTCACTTAAAATCTATTTTTTTTGTCTCTTGAGATGAAAAATCATTAATTAAGTTTTTGCATTCAAATTATGCTAACAATATAATTGATAACACAACTAATCCACTCAAATAGGATTCTGTTAATATTAATTTTGAAAATTTTTTAGTTATGCTTTGTTTATTACTAGTAAAAAAAAAAATTATCCAAAGATATTTTTTAAGATTCAAGTACTTTTTAAAAAAAGTTTTTCATATCCAAATAGATTTTTTTTTTTTTCCTAGTAAACATTTATATTCAAAAAATGTTTAAAAGTATTTGAAACATGATGTATGATTGAAAATTTTAATTCATCTAGAATAAGATACATTTTAAAGTATAGAGCAATAGAATCTAATTTATCAAAAACACAACTGTACAATTATAAATTTATCAACTAAGGTTAAAGGACATGCTTAGAAAAATAAAAAGGGTGTGTCTTCCATTTTATTAAGACCTTAACTTCAATTTTTAATTGATTTTGTTTGATATACTATTAAGTGATCATTTGCCTAAATTTTTTTTTTTTTTTAACTTTTAGTTTTTATGTATAATTTTTTAAGATCTCACGTTTTTTTTTTAATTATACTTATTATCACTTTTTCAAAGTATAAATATACTTTAACAATCTTTCAATAATATATATATATATATATATATAAAATAAGCTGATGTCAAATGCACACTAGTATTAAGTGTATTAAGTTAAATTACAAAAAAAATAAAAAATAAAAAATAAATTGTACAAAAAAGAAAAGTAAAAAACTAAATGTCAAGCGGGGGCTATGCTAATATGATGTGAATAGTTGATGTAATAACTCATACTAAATAGGAAATAGGAAAAGTACTCATGAAAAAAAAAATTAGAAAATGTCTATTCACTCTATTTGTTTTGGGAGACCATGTCTTAATTTTGTCTTTTCTCCTACTGATTTTAATAGACAAAGCATTTTATTGATCAATAGAATGACCTTAATTTTTTAAGAGGGTTTTCATTAAAATGTGCATTATGTAAGACAAATAAATATAAATATTTATTTATTAAAAGAGGGGGTCTTTTTTTTTTTTTTTTTTTTTTTTTGGGAGACTCAGGCCATTACCTTAGTTGCCAATAGTGTTAAGCCAGCACTGAAAGTGACACCAATGTTTAAGCTAGCTGACTCCTTGTCCTTTAAAAGGAGGAAGTTGGCCATGGAAAGACAGTTTTTTTGTTGGCAAAGAAACAACAGCAGTAGGAGAGAAGAGAAGATAGCAAAAGGTTTTTGTAAGGAAACACTTTGCAAAGCTACCCATTGTTTTCTTTACAAAAGCTTTCTTAGGAGTAAAGGTTTCACCTAGGAGTGTCAAATGGGTGGGTTTGGGGTGGGCATAATTGGATTAGGTACATAAAACTCATTTAACTAATTAATTCTAATCCAAATCCAACCCAACCCAATTATTATGGGTAAACTCCAATCCACCCAATTACCCAATAATCAAAATTACCAAAATGCCCCTAAGACTTGAAAATGAACAAAGTACTCCTAAAATCCATTAAAGTTACCAAAATACCCCTTAAACTTTAAAAAAAAATACAAAATATGCTCAAAAACCACTAAACAATTGACCAAAATACCTTGAAAATTACCAAAATACCCAAAACCTAAAAAATGACCGAAATAGCCCCAAAACCTAAAAAAAATGACCAAAATATCTCCAAAACCTAAAAAATACCCCGTAAACCTAAAAAATGACCAAAATACACCCAAAACCTAAAAATTGACTAAAATACCCCCTTAATCTAAAAATTCACCGAAATACCCCGAAATCTTAAAATGACCAAAATACCTGCGAAACCTAAAAATTGACCAAAATACCTCCTAAACCTTAAAATTGACTAAAACACCCCCGAAACCTAAAAAATAACCATAATACTCCTAAAATCTAGAAAATGACCAAAATACCCTTGAAATTTAAAAATTAACCAAAATACCACCTAAACCTAGAAAATGACCGAAATACCCCCGAAATCTAAAAATTGATCAAAATACCCCCAAAAACTAAAAATTAAACAAAATACCACCTAAACATAGAAAATGACCAAAATACCCCCGAAACCTAAACAATGACCAAAATGCCCCCCTCCCCAAAACCTAAAAAATTACCGAAATAACCCCTAAAACCTAAAAAAAAAAAGACCAAAATATCTCCAAAACCTAAAAAATGACTGAAAAACCTCCAAAACCTAGAAAAATACTAAAATAGCCCCAAAATCTAAAATTTAACGAAACACCCCTAAAACCTAAAATATTACCGACATTTGCTTGAAACCTACAAAATGACCAAAATACTCTTAGAACCTTTATTTAACAAAAATACCCTCGAAACATCCAAAATACCCCAAACCTCTATTTTGGTAATTTTAAAGGCTTAGGGTGTATTTTGTTCATCTTATAGGTTTAGTGATATTATGGTCATTTTAGATATTTTGAGGGGTATTTTGGTCATTTTAGAGGTTTGGAACTATTTTAGTCGTTTTAAAGGTTTCAGTGTATTTTTTGTAATTTTAGAGGTTTTAGATTATTTGTGGTCATTTTAGAGGTTTTGGGTGCATTTTGGTCATTTTAAAGGTTTAGTAGTATTTTTGTCATTTTATAGGTTTGAGGGTATTTTTCGGTCATTTTTTAGGTTTCGTGGGTATTTAGGTCATTGTTTAGGTTTAGGGGGCTATTTTGGTCATTTTTAAGTTTCAGGGTATTTAGGTCATTTTTTAGGTTTTGCGGGCTATTTTTGTCTTTTTTAGGTTTTAGGGGTTGTAGAAGGCAAAATTTTAAGCCAATTATAAAATGCCACATCAAAATTTAGTGGCAAATTCTAAATTAATGTTATTAAATTAATTAAATCAAATGATGACATGTGTCATCCAAATTGATATTATATTGGTATATTGAAATTTTTCATGTGTCACTTGGCCCACAAGATAAAGATAAATCTCCAATTCAAAATTTATTGATAATTATCTTTATTAAAATAAATAAATTAAATAGAGATAATTATTTATCTTTGTTGATTATTATCTCTATCAAAATACAATCTTTATCAAAATAGATAATAGAGATAATTATCTCTAAGCAAATTTGGGCCTATCAAGAGTCTACTACATCTTTTCATGCATATCAATTTAAAGTGGAATTTATCCTCTAAAATCACTATAAATAGAGGACATCCACTCTCAATTGGAACACCAAGTTTTCAAGATGCCCAAGCTCTGGAGAAATTCTGTCTCAAGAATCTTTGAAGAACTTGAAGAACATTCGAAGGGCTTGAAGAACTTGAAAGACAACAAATCTCTAACAAACTCAAAGCCAGAGATTCATTGTGAAGACCATTCGATCCATCTTCCAACCAAATTGAAGAAAATTTCATGTTCGAGTCAAGACCACAACGAAGATAGAATCAGAGGAGCACTTCTTGTAAAAAAAAAAAAAAAAAAAAAAAAAAAAAACAGAGATTGTACTCACTACTTGATTAATACAAAATTATATTTGTGGAACATATTTTTTCAATTTGTTTGATTCTCTTCAATTGAGAAATTGTGTGTTTACAGGGATATTTTGGTCATTTTTTAGATTTCAGGGGTATTTCAATCATTTTGAGGTTCAGGGTATTTTGGTCATTTTTTTAAGTGTCGGGGGTATTTTGGTTATTTTTTATGTTTCAATAGTATTTCGGTCATTTTAACGTTTCTGGGGTATTTTAGTCATTTTAAAGTTTCTAGGGTATTTTGGTCATTTTTTAAGTTTCAGGGGTATTTTGGTCAATTTCTAGGTTTTGTGAGTATTTTTGTCATTTTTTAGGTTTAGGGGGTATTTTGGTCATTTTTTGTTTTTGGGGTATTTCGGTCATTTTTTAGGTTTATGGGGTATTTTGGTCATTTTGAAGGTTTCATGGATATTTTGGTATTTTTAGTGGTTTTGGGCTATTTTAGAGTTTGGTAATTTGTAGAAACAATACTTGGGTCTAATTAGGTATCTAGTTAAAACCCAATTAACATTAGTGTTAGTAGGGTTTAATTGGGTTAATACCCATTTAACCCAATTAATAATTGGGTAGGTTTGGGTCTTAGTTAAATGGGTAGGTTTGGATTGGCAAATGGGTATGGGTTGATTTTGCCACCTCTAGGTTCACCGTAGTTTTTCTAAACCTTCTCTAGGGATATATTTCCCTTTTTAATTTGTAAATTTTTTTCTATTCTTAAGTCATTTTTATCTAAAGTTAATGGTAATCTAAATGTGCTAGTAGTTTCAATGCAGGTGTTCATTTCCTAAGACAACCCCTAAAACCATACTTCTACGTACAGTGAGTGTGTAGCATGATTTTCTCTAAAAGATATGACTATCTTCTTTGTTTTTTGGTTGTTGTAGTTGTTTAAGCTGACTACTCCTTGTCTCAAAGGTTAAAGCTCATATTTTTCTCGAAATATTTGAGAATAGCTACCTACCCATGGTGAGTGTAGGTGCCCTTTTACCATGGGCAAGGGGCATGATTATTATAGTAAATTCTATTTAGTTGTGAACAACTATGACGACTTAACACCTCTTCCATTTACTCCAACAATTAACTTTAATGTGCATTTTTGTTATAAATCCACACTCAGTGTAGGTGCCCTTTTACCATGGGCAAGGGGCATGATTATTATAGTAAATTCTATTTAGTTGTCAACTATGACGACTTAATACCTCTTCCATTTACTCCAACAATTAACTCTAATGTGCATTTTTGTTATAAATCCACACTCACTCGATAGCTACTGGGCTTGATTAATGTTCAATGATAAAGTCATCAAATCAGTTATGTGACCCAATCTACAAGTAAAATCCCCCACCTATTGCACCCATTGGCCCCCCAGCACCAGCACTACAAAAAACGTGCTTTGGAGCTGTGTTTACAAAAACGCAGCTATAGGGTTGAGTTACGTTATTTACACAAATGCAGCTCCACCATTGGATATATAGCCGCGTTTAGTAAACGCGGCTATAGACCCATCCAGGGATTTTTTTTTTTTTTTTTTTTTTTTCAATATATCCCAAAGCTATGTTTATTAAACATAGCTTAAACATATATGGAGTTGCGTTTTATTCAATGCAGCTTAAACAAGTCTGGAATTGCGTTTATTAAACGCAGCTTAAACATTTATAAAGCTGCGTTTAATTAAACGCGGCTTATCAAATGCTGCGTGCTGCCATAGGTTTGTTATAAATAAAAAATAAAAATAAAAAACCCTCAATTGAAAAAAACCCTAAATTCACAAAAACTCTCCACTCACTCTCAACGTAGCTCTCAATCCCTAATCTCACTGCCATGCTCTGACCCATTTCCCTTTCCATTCCCTCTCCATCCAACACACTCCCCACTTCGAATCGCCTTCTCCCCTCCTTCCCTCACTTCCACCCTCTCCGATTTCCTTTCCACCCAAATCTCCAAATCCCCTTCCTCCCATCCGAATTTGGGTGACATTCCGTACATCAAATGCAAGGTCTGTGAAAAGCTTGTAGCACAATTGTACCACCAGGTCCAGAAGAAGCAAGCTGAGATCGATCCCATGAATGTAACTTTATTGTATTTTTTTCTTCTAGGTTGCTAAATTTTAGGGTACGTTTGGTACACTAAATGAGAATTACGACAGGAATTGTAATCTTTATTACAAGGAATAAAATGTGTTGTAATGTAATAACTAAACATATTCATTAGTTTAGTTGTGAGTTATAACATTAGAATGAAACTCAACATTTATTTTTGGAAATTTCTTACTCATACAATTATATATCCTTAAAAATGGTTATTTTTAAATTTAAGAAAGATATGTGTTATTTTTTATAATATTTTATTTTTATAATTGTTAGATGTATATGAAAAGTTTGTTTACTTGGAAATATATTAAGTTTTGAAATTATTGCACTTATTAAGGAATAGTTAATACAACCTTTTAAAATGAAATAATTATTCCTCATTTTGAAGAATAGCTATTCATAAGGAATAATTATTCCTTGTAATAAAAACATAACCAAACTAAAGAATAACTAAACCATAGGAATAACTATTACATTACAGTGCCTATTACAGTCTACCAAATATGCCCTTAAGAATTGAGTATGTGGGTTTTTGTTTATTGCATTGAATTTGATTTAGTGGTTTTGGTGTGTTGTTGTGTATTTGGGAGGTCAGATCTCAGAGTATCAAATAATTGAGATAGCGGAGAATGTTTGTAATCTGAAGAAAGCTGAAGCAGATTGGATTTTACTGATAGATATAGTGGAACAAGGGAATAAGTTTAAGGTAAGAATAATTTATTATCTGGGTTTGTTTTTAGAGCAGTTTGATGAATTGGATATTTGAAAGTTTGTGTTTTTACTTGGATTTATTAGTTATTGCTTTAAATCTTTGTGCATCAGGTTTCCCCTTCTCTTCTTGGCTGGAGAAAGTGCTACAGGTTTCCCCTTCTGCCACTAACAATTTTTAAGCTTATGCACACCAACTAGCATATATATTGGTCCTCTTTGTTTGGATAATGTTTAATGGATTAAAACTTCCAAATTTATGCTCGCCTCTATCGGAACACTAATTCCTTTCTATAAAACTTGTAATAATGCATAATTAGTTCTTGTCTGCATGACCAGGCAGCAATTTTGCCATGCTATAATCCAATTATTGGATTTTAGATATCTTTCTTTTTGGAATTCCAGATTTGCTCATATCTCTAAATTTCTAGTTTACACAATGTCTCCATGCTGGTGTCATGTTCTTTTATTTCACTTCATGCTTTGAATTCCCTTCACCCTGCATTTATGTTGATTTTCTCTAAAAGATATGACTATCTTCTTTGTTTTTTGGTTGCTGTCGTTGTTTAAGCTGACTACTCCTTGTCTCAGAGGTTAAAGCTCATATTTTTCTCGAAATATTTGAGAATAGCTACCTACCCATAGTGAGTGTAGGTGCCCTTTTACCATGGGCAAGGGGCATGATTATTATAGTAAATTCTATTCAGTTGTGAACAACAATGACGACTTAATACCTCTTCCATTTACTCCGACAATTAACTTTATTGTGCAGTTTTGTTATAAATCCACACTCACTCGATAGCTACTGGGCTTGATTAATGTTCAATGATAAAGTCATCAAATCAATTATGTGACCCAATCTACAAGTAAAATCCCCCACCTACTGCACCCATTGGCCCCTCAGCACCTGCAGCTTGACTCTTGCGAGCTTCCATCAATGTTAATCTCATGCGTTTGCAGGAGGAAGAGGAAAGCCTATTTTTACTTTTTTAGCTAGGCCAAATTTAGTACGTTAGTAACTTAGAATGTGATATATCATATATCATATTATTTATATAGGACAAAATGTTAGCGATTTCTTTTATAAATAAATTTTTTTTTTTTTAAATGAAGATGATTCCTTAATATGTTCTCTTAAATTAAATTATGCTTATATAAAAGTTATGTAATTCATAGTGGACCTTTTTTTTTTTTTTAAGAAACTCATAATGGACTTAGATGGTCAGTAATTGAATATAATGCAAAGTGTAACAAAAATAATAATAATAATAATACAAAAAAAAAAAAAATGTATGATGACAAATGTTACTGATGAAAGGAAGATAAATGTGATTATAAAAAAGAGATATCGTATCGTATCTTATAAATATAAATTATAGATAATTGAGTTATATCCATTATTCAATTACTTTTTTTTATTGAAAATTATTTTTTCTTTTTAGTACTTTCTCCATCCCAAATTGTTAGTCTTATATTCCATTTTAGGATATCTCAAGATTTAAATCCTCTTTGAAAATTCAATAAACTACTTTATTTAAAAATATAATACCAATATTTCATTTGAGTTTAATTAATGAGAGTAGTTTTGAAAACTCATATTTTTTTTAACTAAAAGACAACAAATTAAATGATTTTTTTTTAAGTTAGATTTTTTTAAACAGTACTAAAAATTTGGGATGAAGGTAGTAGTATTTTTGTTGTAGGATTACAATAATTGTGAAAAGTGTAGCGCACATGAGAATTAGTTAGGATATCCATTTGGTGAAGTAAAATAAATATTGAATTTTATATTAATTTTTTTGAAAATTTTGGTAAAAGAATTTTAGATTAATCTCGTGTGATGCACTAGCACATGAACTTATTCAATTTGTCACTCAACAATATGTACCAACATCTTGTGAATATGGAAAGTTTTCATGACCCGATAGAGTCATTGGTCACATCCATGCTAATACTCCAATAGAACTAATCAAATTATAATTAGAACTCCTTGCTGATAAAATAAAATAAAATAATCTAAATTGTTTATAATTCTAAGTGGAGAGGGAGAATTGATTCGAATCCAAACGTCACCATTAAAGAAATATTATAAAATGTTATTTTTCTTGCATAACAATTATTAGCTTACATGAATAGTATAATATAAAGTGTTCAATGTGACAAATATTAGCCAATTTCTCCCAAAGTAGCATATATTTTGTCTATAATCTATATATATATATATATATATATAACCGAAGCCTTGACTTTTGGTTGACCTCTCCACAATTTTACACATCAGCATTACTTAAATAAATATACAATTTTCCACATCATTATTATCATTATTATTTTTAAAATTTTTCTTTTTTATTTGGGTTTTTGCCCGATAAATCTACAAACCCTAAACGTATGGGACTCTGTAGCCGGATTCTCTTGTCTCCAACGATGGACTTCTTTCTTTTTCTCCTTCGAAAAAATCTGAATTATGCTTCCACAAACCCTAAACCTAACACACAAGTGTCCACTCTCTCCTTCCGCATTGTTTCAGCAATCGATATCCAATTTCACTGTTTCAGCATGAATTATTTGCAACCACCCATGCTTACTTCCTATGGACACCTAATAGAGGAAGCAAGAGAAGTAATTTCCAAGTTCTAAGATGTGACTTGTGAGGTGGCATGCTGTATCAATTAACAGAAACAAATGAGCAAAATAGATGGCAACATATACATACTCTATTCATAACACATGTGGCAAAGGGAACTTCCTCCCATTCTTAGCAATACCTTGTAAGACACGTTTATTATCAATAAACTTTTTTCTACCGTTTATCATTAAACCTTTTTCTAAGATTTCGCCTGCATGTTTCTATGTTGTTATAGTGAGTTTTTGAAAAATATATATATATTATATGATTTATTGAATAGTGGTTAAATATTTTGAGAAATATACTATATCAATTACTATTGCATTATAATTCTTATTTTTAGCTCACATTAAAAGAAAATACTTGTGATGTCTATACTTTGGAGCTCAAAATAGGTGAGAAACATAAGAATATTATATTTGATTCAAGAACAATTTTGTTTCATTTAGTAGTTTGTGCATTTTTGGGTTTCTAATAAATTTTTCAACCTTTTATATTCAACAATTCAGTCCTCAAGTTCAGTCCACCGTTGTAATAAAGTTCTGAACAGCCTCACGTTTCTCACTTTTCTTTAGTTTGAGCTGTGGAAGAAGCAGCCATGGAAGCTCTCAGAGCTGGCTCCATTGTATTTTTTTCACAAGCAAAATACATAAACCCACTCCCAAAATTAACCACCACCGCAGCCAAAATCCAAAAAACTCACACCTAAAATCAATCACCGCCACCACTACAACCAAAATCCACAAAATCATACCCAAAATCAACCACACCACCAAACCCACAGAGATGGAGAGATAGGAAAACAAAAAACAAAAAAAAAGAACCACAGAGAGAGAGAGATAGAGTAGAGAGGAACTGTGAAAAAAAAAATATTAAAAAAAAAAGGGAAAGAGAGGAGAAGCCTAGAGAAAAAAAAGAAAAAAAAAAAAGAGAGAGAAGAAATTAACAAGAGAAAAAGTGAAAACAAAAATTGATAATAGAATAAAAAAATATTATTTGTTATTTTTTTAAATGAATTGTTAACCATTACCCTAAGAATATCCGTTTGCATTTCCCAATTTTAAAAAGCAAAACTTCATCCAGCATAAGGTAGTTGATTAGGACTAAAAACAATCCAAGTGATAATATGTTTATAAATAAATCTAGCTATTAATATTCGCACTTGGCTCCAATAAATGCTTGTCTGTATTATTTTATTTACTAAACAAGTCAAACCTAAGTCCAGATTTAAACTCAACAATTGAACCAGTGAAATTCAAAAATAATAAAATATTCATGAACAAACTCATGAGTATGAGTTTTAGTATATACAATATTATATATACATGTATAATTATATATTTATATAGACTTGAAATTGGATTATATAAGTGTGTAAGTAAGTTTATAAGATATCAATTATTATTTGTAATTTATAATGATATAAATAGTCTATTTTATAGAGTGTGTGCGTGCGTGTATATATAATTTTTACAAATTTAAATTTGGGAAATCTAATTTTTAAAATTTCATATAAAAAATCATTTCTATCTAATTAACTTAATTGATATAATTTCAATTATAATTTAATTATTAATTATTAGTATAGATTTATAGGGGTAAAAAAATTTATTGGGAAAGAATAAATTAGCCAAGCAACTCTTGAACAAACTTAAACTCGTTCGAACAAAAAAGAAATGTAATTAAGCTTGAATATGTAAATCTAGATTGGCGATTAGCTGATCTGTCTAATGTTAGAAATAAAATTAAATGAACCAATTTCAAAAGCTTGCTCTTATGAGGTACAATTAAGGTAAGTTTATTTAATTTTTTTTATATATATTTATGTTTTATATATAATTGATGTGAAAATTAAGATTTTAAATTAAATTTGAAGTGAATCCATCTTTGCTTTTAAAGTTTAAGTTATTGAGTAATTCTGTTGTCACGTTAAAACTGCAATAGTACTCTTGATAAATTAAATTTTATATATTGTTCTACATTTTAAAAGTTTATTTTATTTTAAACATACTAAGATTTTATACTATAAAAAGAAATAATATTGATGGATTAAATTTAAATTTACAACTATATATATATATATATAATACTCGAATTGACAAATTACTGAATTAAAAAAATTGATATTTATTTCCAAATGCATTTATCGATCGATTAAGTAATGGAAATGTGACTTTACAATTGATTAACCATTTATGTCCTCGGATTGGAACGGCGCCTGAAGAATGTTACTGAGGCTCTCGACAAAGTCCCCGAAGCAATTATCCGAGAACATGAACAAGTTGACATTGGGCAACAAGGTCATCATAGGGACTTTGTGGACACATTACTTTCCTTGATGAACCAACCCATGAATCTTCATGATGAGCAAATTTACACAATTGACCGAGAGAGTATAAAGGCTATCATGTTGGACATGTTTGCAGGCGCATCAGACACTTCAAGTGCTGCAATTGAGTGGAGCCTCTCTGAGCTCTTGAGGCATCCGCGAGCAATGAAACATCTACAAGAAGAGCTAAGAAGTGTTGTTGGAATGAATAGAATGGTGGAGGAAACAGATTTGGAAAAGTTACCACACTTGGATATAGTGATAAGAGAGAGTTTTAGACTACATCCTATTGCAATATTTCTAATCCCACATCAATCCATGAAGGACGTTGAGATTAATGGATATTACATACCTAATGGAACAGTCATTTTAATAAATTCTTGGGCTATTGGACGAAATCCTAATGTGTGGTCCAATAATATGGAAGAATTTTACACTGAAAGGTTCATAAATAATAATATAGATATTAAGAGCAAGGTTTTCAGACCCGGACCGTTTATTGAACCGTAAAAGGGAGAGGTTCAAGGTTTTTGAGGTCGAACCGGGGTCGAACCGTGATGACGTCATAATTAATTTAATAATTAATTAAAGCCTAAATATAGATATTAAATTTATAAAACTAGCAAAATTGACTAATATATCTATATATGTGAGGGAAATTTAATGATTTTCAAGCATATATTTAATAATTAAATAAGAAAGTTAATAAAATAAAATAATAACCATGAAAACATTAAAATTTATGATTAATTTTTGAAGTAAAGTTGAATATCTTTGAATGATTTTAATTATAATTTTTTTTTTATTCCTTGTAAGAGATTGATAATTTAATTAAGTAGAATAAAATTGTGTTAATTTGTTTTTATAAAAAAAAAAAAAAAAAAAATATTGCTAAGGGGTTGGACCGCACGGTTCTTGCGGTCCAACCCGGTCCAACCCCGGTTTTAGGGGTTCACGGAATTGCCACTTATACCCGGTTCTTGAAGCTTAAAAAACCGGTTTTAATCCCAGTTCACGGTTTTTACGGTCCGACCTCCCGGTCCGGTCCGGTTCTGACAACTATGATTAAGAGAAGTGACTTCCAGTTTCTCCCATTTGGGTCTGGTCAAAGAGAATGTCCTAGAATGCTATTAGGCATTATAAATGTCAAATATATTGTAGCCCAATTAGTGCATTGCTTTCATTGGGAGCTACCTAATGGTATGTCGCCTAATGACCTGGACATGGACATGGAGGAGAACTATAGGTTAACAATGCCAAGAGCCAATCCGTTGCTCGCCATACCAACTTATCACCTACTTGATTAAAATGATAAGAGAACTAATATCTTATTTTGTAACTTACTCCTATTTGGTGTGTTTTAATGGGGTTTTAGTCTTTGTTTTTCTAGAAGGGGTTGAGGATGATTTGTTTGAAGATTTGAAGGTGGTGCCACATTATATCACATCACTTTGGCCATTAATTGGCTTTTTTATAATCAATATAATTTCAATAAGTTAAATAATATTGGTCTTTTATATTTCATTATCAATTAAATAATATATTATTTCTTGTTCTATATTATAATTTTTTATTAAAACCAGTATTCTTACACGTTAATATGACTAAGTACCCGTTTGGATTGCGCGTTGCGCGTCCACGTTTCCTCCCTGTCCGCGTTTTCCTTTTTTTTTTTTTTTTTGGGCCGCATTGTCTGACTTTAAGAGACAAAAAACATTGTGCGTGAACAGTGTGTACACTGTTCACGAACTGTTCATTCACTGTTTACGCAATAAAAAATATTAAAAATAGGTCCCACGGTACTATTTACATATTTAAAAATTATTTTGCTACAGTGTTTTCAGTTTTCAGTTTTCAGTTTCAGCAACAATAAGTTCAATCCAAACGGACCATTGTGATTGGGTTGTATTTTTATTAATTCTTTTTTTTTTTTTTTTTTTGAAAATATGAAAGCTACTATCAAAAAATTACAAAACAATGTGACAATGAATGTAATTGGTGGCACTTCAACAAAATAATAAATGTAAATTTGAATTACTTATATATTGTGATTAGTAACATATCAATTTATATGACTTATAAAGTAAAATTTGTAATATTCCTAATATTTATTACTCAAAAAAAAATCCAAAAACTTTGCCTCTAAAGTCTAAACGATCTTCTTATCAACCATATCCCTTAATTTGTACCCAAACTCTTCATGTGCATGACCTAGGAAGATGTACTATTTTGATTTTCTATCAAACTTAGACATCTAATTTTGTGGAATACGAACAAAGGCTCTACAATCAAATACTCTCAAGTGCTCAAAACAAACATCTTTCCCTAACCCAACTCTTTAAGGAATATTACCATCCTAAGGAACTGGCAACAAGAGATTGATCAAACCAGCAACGGTCCTCAATATCTCAACACAAAAAGATTTAGGCAATTGTAAATGAGAGATCGTACGTCTGATTCTTTCACAAGTAACTTATAGGGTCTCTTGGAACAGTTTTCTCAAACCTACTGCCATGAGTTCTATATAGTACTCTTCAAATGGTCCTCTGTATTCTCCACCATTATTTGCACTACCATATTTTAACTACCGTACAGTTTCCCTTTCAACTTTCACCTGAAAAGCTTTAAACAAATTTAACGCCGTATATATAGTTTTCGAAGAAAATGCTCATACTTTTCTGGAGTCATCATCAATAAAAGTCACATAATAAAGTGCAATAGCAAGAGATTTAGTCATCATTGTGCAAACATCAAATTGAACGAAATCAAAACGTGTTAACCTACTTAAACACGAATTATAAATAGGTCAAATTCATGTTCATTTTCCTAACCAATAGTCATTACAAATTAATCCAACTAATTACTCGTGTCATTACTTGCTTAAAAATTATAAATATATTTATCCAATATAATTTTTAAATTTTTAAATGACGAATTGAGTAATTAATAAAATACTATGTGCAAATTAGCCAAATAGACCAAGTGACTCCCTATTGATCTAAAAGTATTAAAACGATTATTCAAAATTAGCCGTATTCATCTCAACCTATATATAATCAAACACCCTCACCACCACACAAACACACAACTTATTAATTAATATGTATATAATTCTTTTTATTTGTAATTAGCAAGCACAAAATTACTTCTAAATATTTACCAGATTCTTGTTGCAATGTGGAAAGGCTGTGGATTGAATGTCTTGTTATCCTAAAGAACAATATATTAAATCATCATTAACAAAATACATACAGAATATGTTTCATGGTCCAGAAAATTTTTATTTATTTACATTCATACTTATATATCATAGACAAGAGTGTTGAGACATGTGCATAGTTCACATAAACTACTTCATAGAATATATACAAAAAGAGCAGCAAAAGTTTAAAGCCGGTATGTACAAAGGAAGCTGGTCTACTTCGTCCCATACTAGCTACGAAGTCCCTTCTCCCCAAATGGGCCGAGAAGATTTAAATTTTCGTGACCTGATGCAGTCTGATGGTTGCCATCCAATTTTATGCTTTACATTGTCATATATGACCAGTTTCCCACGCAATGAGATGTCTGCAGAGGTCATTTCAACTATAGTTAACAATTTGTCAACAAATGGGAGAAAGGAGTGGTGTGAAAATATTTGTATACACAAGTGTAAGTGATCAATAATAGTAATAACAGCAAGAACTTAATATAACATACTTGAACTCAAACTTATATAAGTTTTTGGGTTTGCATGATCAAGACATGTCATACCAAGGTCTCACGTAAAAACTCAGAACATCTTCCCAACAGCATGAATACAAACCCGCCCAATTCCGATGTAGTAAACGAATAAATAATGTGATAGGCTAATCATAATAGGGGCAAAACTTATGTATAATTCTTAAGGGGCAGTACATTACTTTCTCCAATTAAATTTAAATATGTCTTTATTGATTAATACAATATAAACAGTATTATCTTTCCTAAAGAGAATATAATTCAATTTTATTATGTGTTTAAATTTAATTGGGGAACCAAATGTACTGCACTTGAAGAACTGTAACTAAGGTGTTGTTTAGCATCAACTTTTAGCTTTTATCTCTTATGTACTATTTTTTAAAATCTCACGTTTTCCCACTTTTTTTCATTTTTTTAAAGGTACAAGAATACTTAAGCACACTTTCAGCCAAAAACTAGATAAGGATTTTTGTCAGAAGTACCTAGATCGTAAACCAACAGAAAACAGTAAACTTTGTGATAACTTTATTCAATAAAGTTAAATGTGATCAATAAAGAAGACTTCACAAAATCCACCTCTGGTTTTAGCAGCTTCTCATCAAAAATGACCTTGGGGATGGAATGAGGGCTAATATACTAAAAGCCACCTCATCCACCCCCAAGGTCATTCTTGGTGAAATGATGGCTAGTTTTTATTCTCTTTCTAATAATACTGAACATACCTCCAAGTATAATCGTTGATCCATCATGTACTTTGCTTCCATCAAGGATACCCAAGCAGACATTGCCTTTGTCCTACAAATAGAGAGGCTTGTTACACAATGGCCTATAAATACCATACATTTGAACACTTTAAGTTAAAATCTGATGGAAAGAGAATATGATTGCTTACACTAATAATCAAGTAGCCCTCTGGAGGAATTTGAAGTTTTGTGGAGCCAATCCACCATGTGCTCCCAAACTGAAGGGTTAAAGTCTTAAAGAAATGCTTGACATCCTTGACAGATCTGCAAGCATATGGGTGCAGCTTTTAGAATTTTGAATCTATGAATCAGAAAGCCTTAAAAGTGAGGTCAAATTGAAGCAATAGAATATTATGACATGTTTATTGTAAGGCTTGTTTTACATTTTAAGAGATCATAAAACTTAGCGGATAAAGTTCAAAGTTGCAATGAACTTAAGCTACTTGTTCAGGCCACTTTTTTTTCATCAAAGGGAAGAATACCTTTACTTTTCTTTTCTTTCGTTTTTTTTTTTTTTTTTTGGATAGGTAATAAGAGTAATATTATTGATGAAAAAAGGAAAGGAAAGCATACAAGTTGTTCATGATGATGAACACAGGAAAAAAAAAACAGACAACAAAGAAAAAGAAATCAAGAGGCTATTCTAAGAGAAGATATAAACTCTGGAAGCAAGGAACAATCCATAAAACCCCAGCACTAAGACCAATCAAAAAGACTATGCTGGCACAGATCTTTTAACTCTTCCAAGGTCTTCTCCGTGTCCTCAAAGGAATGACGATTTCATTCCATCCATACAATCCACATCAAATAGCCTGGAATCCAATTCCAAGTATCTAAAGTATGAATTCCAAGTCAATGATTCCAACAAAATAACAACCCTACCACAGAGCCTAGCATGACCCATTAGATACCAAAAACCTAAACCCATAAAGAGCATACTACACAATGAAGAAGTAGATGGTCCTCAAATTCCCCATTACCGCATACAACACCTATTATGGATACTAATTCTAATCATTTTAATTAATTTCACGGCCATTTTGACAGCAAATACAACTCACAAGCAAGTCTTATCTAGACGAGTTAGAAGGAAATTTCAAGAAACAACTACTTTTTTATGTAACTTCCAGTCTGAAGATGCATATCAGCTAGCTCAATAAGCCAGATTTCGATTAGAAGTTCATGTGTCAAACTTATGGTCAAGTTCCTACACGATTTTCCAATTGATAAGCAGCTTTCCCTTTCTTCGGGGAAACAAAAACTGAAAAGTTCATCTTGAACCATGGTCACAAAAGAGACAATGTTTACAATAGGGAATGAAATGAGGGATCCCCTCAAAAAGGAAAGTGCCTCTCTAGTCCGCCCAAAAAAGGTGACTAAAAATACAACTACTTTAATATATTACTTTGCTCAACTCCCATCCAACTTCTTCCATTGTAAAATAACATACACATAAAAATTATATAACTATGCTAAGTAACTTACCGAATAAAGAATAATAATACTAATAATAAATAATAATAAAAATAAATTACCGATTCCCTATTTAATGCTAGTGAATGAAAAGTTTAATCATCAGTATCCTGAACCAACCATGATGGCAACTCAACCCTCCCTCACTCATTCCAAATGACAGGCATTGCCCCCCACCCAAAAAAAGAAAGAACTTATGTGAACCTCTAAAATCAAAACCTAAAGGAATAAAAGATTTTATTTAAAGTAATCATGGAAAAGGCCTTCTCTGTCTCACAAGCAAATATTTAGGAAGGTTCTACAATAAATGCATCTTTCTGCTTTTTTGTAATAGGTTTTGCAACATTATAGCTTTATGAGAGACAAAGAAATTATGCCTTTTGTAGATTTCCTCAATCTTAATGGAACCTCCATCCACGGTAAAGGCATATAACATGCTAATAGTAGTGGAGATGGTGGTAGAGAGACGTAGGGGCATACTGACAGTGGCGCGGATGCTAGCAATGAAAGATGTGCGGTGACATTGAAGTTGATACTGCAGAAATTCACAGCAGTGGTGTTGGCCACCAACAGTGGAATTGGAAGATATGGCTAAGGTGGAGGAGAAATTAATAACATTTTCGTAATGTCTATTTTATAATTAGTTGGTTATGTCAGTGATAGCAGTGTACCGTATACAGAACAGCAGAAATTTTACTTTCAGAATTTAAAATTTTCAGTAAGAGTACAATCTCGTTTTCCTTTTAGAATATTCAGAGATGTATTACCTATTGCACTTTTTCTTTCTTTTCATTTGCTTTTTTACAATATTCATGGAAGGAACTAACATAAATAAACTTAGAGAGTGATTCATAACTTGGCTAAGAGAAGGCTAAAAAATAAATTATACTAATGAAAATTATTATACTTGAAACTGATACCAGGTGCAGCACAATCAACCACAATTTCTGTCATACCTGATTGGGGATTCTGCTTTCCAACAAATCGGCAATGTTAAATCTGACCTATCTTGGATGAGTCCTAACCCAGAAACTTCTTCAAGCTACATCAACAGGTAATAAATAATCGGTAAAATGAGTGGATTTGCTATGTTAAGACGAATTTCTAGAATTTTTCAGGTGGGAGTGGATAAAAACACTTACAGAAGCAACTAAATCGGAATATGCTTGTTGCAAAAAATATGTGTAAGAACTACCACTATCAAAAATTACTGGTCCTACGCTGCTGTCTGGAACACCGAAGCGGAGACGCCTACTTCCATAATTCATTTTCATAATCTCTGAATGATAAAAATCCCTGAACAGGAAAGCATGGAAAAAAGAGAATAAAAAGGAGAATAAAAGTGCATGTGTACGGCATAGAAGCTATTTTAGAAAATGAATATAAGAATTAATCAACATTTAAAGATCTAAGAGGTTTATTTATGAAGATTGTCACAAATTCTTGTAACTGCACAAGTCTTTAAAGATTTGGTCAATAGAGGACTGAGCTACCAGCCTACCAAAGCATATAAACACTTGTATAGATGCACTTTTGCCTTGAGACTAGAGTCACGTTATTTTCTCTGTTATGTTGCATTTATTCACTTGAAATAAGATATAATCATATAAAGCACAAGATAGGGAAAGATAGAACAATGAGCCAGATATTATAAGATTCATTTTTAACTGAAGGCAATTAAAATTTAACAAAAAAAAATTAGTAGAAGAGACTGTATATCAAATTATGGTTTCCTTCTGACTGGACCTCTATTTATGTGTGTTCTGCCATGAAATATTTGTCTCCTTGTAAGTCAAACAAATTATATTAAGTGCTAGAAGGAAGAGAGGAAGAAAAGAGGGGGGGTGGTGGTTCTTTGGAATGTTCACTCACATTGAAAGGCCGTTAAGCATACGAACCCATGCCATACCCCACTGCGGTACAAAATCATCACCTAAGAACAAATACCCGCCACCTCCATCAATAGTGAGGCAATGACCAACTACATTTTTAATGATTCCCTTTCTTGCCAACTGGGAAGGTAAGCTAACTTTAGACCTGCTTAGCCCAAGGATTCCGTCTGTCTTTACCAGAGTACTCAGAAGTAAGCCTTTCTGATCATATGCACACCTTGCAGACCAAAATAAATTCACATAAATAAGAAAATTGGTGGAAGATTAAACACTTTTTAAGGTAATCCAGAATTTTGGGGGCGGTAGGGAGGAAAAAGAGAAAATCAATACCCGAAAACAAGATTCAAATTGGTCCATGATCCATTTTCCATAAGTAGATGAAGCTCATCTCTTGCCAGAACCCCCACAGAGGAGCTTTGATCTGCATACTGAATCTCATAGTCACATTGTCGGCAACTTAGACAATATCCAGCTGCTTGATGTCTCTGAACTTCCATGCACAACGAGTCCTTGGAGGGTAGTATGTTGTCTTTTGTTGGCTTGTACAAAGCATTTGCCCCCTAAATTAACTATATCATTAGAATAAAGAGAAATTTCTAGCTGCAAATTTCACTTGAAGGTTGGAATATCATTATCTTACACATGTTGGCTGCTTCCTATGATTGCATGTGATGCAGTACAAGGTTCACAAAATGAAAACTGTATGGATTTAGGAAGAAGAACAAATAAACCCTAGAGTGATCTAAACTCTTAAGTTTCACCACAGAAGATTGCTAGAATCACCAAGCCAATGAAAAATTGCAACGAAAATTTTATAAATTAAATCAAGCTTCTCCTACTGGAGCACAATAGCATGCTTATATATATTCTACTAGGACTAAACTCTAAGGCCAAAGCTCAATTATTGAATTACAAAAATAATCATGACTCCAGGAAATTAAATAAAATATTAACTAATTAGCAAATAAGAACTAAAATAAAATCCAATAGAGGTATATAGCCTTATCTTGGTCCATAGAAAACACCATCGTAACAAGTTTTTCCTTTTCAAGCACCATGGGGGGTTAATCAGTAGTAGATGCATCAAAGTCATTCTTCACAACATGTACATCCTCAAATACCCCCATGTTGAAATTTCTCTTCATTAAGAAATGGAAAATTTTCCTTCTCAACTGGAAAGCAATATACCTGAATTTCCAACAGGTTATTTTAACTATACTACACATGGTGTATTCCAGCTAGATATATTGTTTCTCTAGGGTTGTAACAACTTTAGGCCACTGTAATTCTCTTTCACCACTAAGTTTTAGTGGTACTTGGTATTCCTTGATCACCAAAATTTAATTACTAACATTATTGTCTCCCATGGGAAAAGCTTTGCCTCCAAGGCTACTGGTTAGTCTATGTATGAAAGCCATTACTCTGTCTTGTCAGACATTGGAATCATCTAACTTTGCAAATAGGTTTTGGATGACTTTCACTAGGGTTCCTAGAGTTTGTTCCATGATACTCTACTGGAGTTAATGCTAACCTGTACTGGCCTGGGTCACATACTTAAACAAATAAGCCAGGTGCAATTTAATCGCTAAGGAAAAATAAATGTGCCACATAAGTGGTATGCCCTTTTTTTTTTCAATCAGTCAGTTCAAGTCTTATGCATTTGAATTCAATTGGTGAACCTAATGTGTTTCACCTAAGATATTATATCTAAGTTTTACCCTAACATAATTAACAAATAAGATATACCACTAGAAAAAAGAATATAGTTGACTACTAAAATTTTTTCAATCTAATTGGTAGAAGGATTGGGTCTCAGCCTCTGTTTCCCGTTCTCTCAGCTATCTTTTTTTCTCATTTTTTCAGAGGGTTTCCTTGTTCAACATTTAATAAAGACACCATGTTTACTAACAAATCTGCCTCAAATAGCACACTTTTGCATAAATAGAAAAAGGAAAATAAATAAATATCAAATAATAATAATAATAACTAAAGACTATTTTTTTATGCAAATAGTAAAGAAAGTTCCTCCTGAGTCGACTCAACTGGTAATTAAAAACCTCTTAAGCTTATCCTTTAGCCTCACTATCTATAACAAGAAAAATTTTAATAGGAAAAATGAAATATTAAACATTCAACAACAACCAAACCTTAATTCTATAATTTTGGAGTTGAATGTGGATTTTCAATCGACTGGTTAAGATTAGGACATGCATACTTTGTTGTCATTCTATTTTATCTAAAATCATTTTCTTTATTACTTTCTTAATTGTTATGTCATTCTTTACTACTTCTATTAATGTTATTTTTGGTCTTGCTATAACTTTTTCGTTCCTTTAATTTGAATCAACTCACTCTCTCACTGGTGTATTAATTGCTCACCTCTAAACATAACCAAATCATCTCAACCAACTTTCCCTCATTTTTAAATCAATAGAGACCTTCCTATCTTTAAGCAAACTTCCTCATTTCAAATCATATATGTTAAAGATAAGAATAAATTAATATAGAGAAGCAAAAGCAGAAAAGAGAGAATAACACAAGTGTTATGTGGTTCGGTCTAATGGCCTACAACCATAGAGGAAGCCCTTAGTAGCTACATGTTTACTATAGTAAATTGTCTTTATAATGAACCTAAGCAAGGTATTCTTAAAAACTAGGGATAGCTCTAAATGGGCTTACAATATAATGAGTCTCTTGGTTCATTACATTAAAATAAACCCAACACTCCCCCTCAAACTTCAACATATACGTCATATAGGTCCAACTTGGAACATATACACTCTAAACAACTACTACATAGTGCCTTGATAAAGTTATGAGCAAGAAAGGGTCGGAAAGGAACTACCAACTACATATACCCAAACAAACAATATCTACCCAAAAAAAAACTTTTTATCCCGATCTAAGATTAATTTATCCTTATCTAGGATAGGGATTAGCTCTCATCATGAGTCAAACAAGGGTCTTCCTGTTTACTCCGGTCAACAACCACATCGGAACACTCAAAACTCACTAGCGACCACTAGTGCGGCAACCAACCACTATTTTGGCAACCAAAACGAGCAAAGAAGCACCACCAAGAACAACCAAGATCGGAGGAAAACCACTGAAGGATACAAGATCCATTGAGACTCGTTGGAATACGCTAAAACCTATAGCTGAGGAGTACTGGATCAATCGAGACAAACTAAAATACATTGAAAACAACAACCACCACTAAAAAATACAACAATACAAAGATAAGAGGAGGATGGTTGGAAACCAACATAGATTTTCCATCGAGAACAACAACGATACAAACTCGTGTAGAACTCACCCTTGAAAATCGGTTTACAAAGGGAGGGTGCCCAAGAACTTATATACACATGTTTAAACTTACACTTAATCCATGTAGGACACTAGGATCATAACAAAAAAATAACAACAAATACCAAAAAAGAAAGCACCAGCAACCAAGCACCACTACCACCAACAACAAAACCTTAGATACGAAGGTTTCACAAGCAAACAACCACTGACAACCAAGAACAACAACAGTTCAACAAAGGAGGTGCATAAAGACACCTAAGATGCTAGTCAACTTCATGCACAGTCCAACAATAATTTAATTTAAAGGGGTTAGGAACTATGGATTGTATTAATGCTCTTATACCATTTTAAAGACCAAGAAAAAATAATAAAGAGAAGTGGAAGTGAAAAAGAGAGAATAACACAAGGGTTACATAGTTTGACCTAACGGCCTACATATACGAAGGAAGCCTTTAGCAGCTGCATCTTTAGTATAATAAATTATATGAATGAACAATACGCAAGGTATATAAAAGAGCTAGGGTTAAAAACTGGACCGGACCGGCTGGTCCGACCAGTTCAACTGGGAACCAGATACCAGTCCAGTCAAAAATCAGTAAAAACCGGGAACCGGAGGCAAATCCGATTTTGCCCTCAGTCCAGTTTTTAAAACCATGGCCATTATATTAATATAAACTCAATATCTTTAATACTTTTTTTCTTTTTCTTTTTCTTTTTCTTTTTCTTTTTCTTTTTTTTTATTTTGTGTGTGTGTGTGTGTGTATTTCCACTCACACTAGTTTGTCATATAGTAGTCTTATAATATTTTCCCCTTTAACATAACAGGTATTCTACAATCGCACAATATTCTTGATATACTTTTCCACTTCATCGATCTTCAATCTTTCCATCTTTATGAATTGTTGATCTAAGATATCAAAAATTCTCTCTTTAATATCTCCTAACCATCAAGTCTTAGAACCATTTTATTTTTGTTTCTACTTTTTCTAAATTGACATTCCATTTACTAAAACCCATAAGATATGATTTGGAAAAGAAAATGACATAAAAAGAAGAAACATATGTATCATAAATTTATTTATTCACTTACTATATAACAAATAAAATCATATCAATTAGAAAAGAGTTGTGCAGATTAACATAAATAATGCCAATTTCCTATTGACATTTGGTTAGATATAAATGAAAACTAGGGCAAACATTTAGATACATAAAGAAGAATTTTGAAAATCCATTAACCGAATAACCAGTTACAAATAGGCATTACCTTGGCACAGCTAATGCAAGGAGCGTCACACTGAATCCAAGTTAAGTCACTCCCAGTATCTACGTCAAGAAAATAACGCTTTGGAGGATCCCCAACAAGTATGTATGTGTAATACAATCTGCATGATAAAGATTAGCATTAGGACTAGCATCACGTATACATATGGCAATTGAGATGAAAAAAGCTTTGATCTTTTATCCAGAAATATAGATGAGCATTTATCATTTTAAGAAGTTTTAAAGGAGTTTAACACATAGTTAAACTCAGCAACTAGACCTCTTAGAAGGTTCAAACTCCCGACCCAAAAAACAAAAGAAAAAGAAAAAAAGAATCATGGTTAAGAGCAGACCCAACACAAAGACTTTATCTGTTTCAGATTGAGAAAGGACAGCTGCCAAGGCTTCTTTGGTGCTTCCACGGTCATCAGACAGTGTGTTCAAGAATTTTACTTGCTGGACCATGGATTGGGATTGGCCAAGTAGCTACCTAATTTGCCACTATGTTACCCTAAACCTAAAGATCAACCTCCATGATTCTAAAACAATACTAAGTCTCCTCCAATTTTCTAAACAATGATCCAGCTCACCCTTATGAATGAGTGCTACTTCGAACAAGCTATAACCAGAACCTTCCAAATTGGCATACTTTGCCTCATGTTTCAAAATGATCCACATACTTTAAAATATTTTATTTTAACCCTTACACTTTCATGTTTTTCTTTTCACAAAGCTTGTATTCTTGTACTAGTTGTATTAGCACTCCTACTTTGACTAGAAAACAAAAAACCTAATAAAAAAAACTAACTTTGACTTAAACAAAATAAAGCATATGATACTAAGAATCTCTTAGAAAATTCTAGACTCAACTAAACTACAAAAATGTGCTTAATTTGCTGGAATTGCAATACTTACAACATTTCCCCAGAATATAAAATTGACTTTAACTAATAAAATTTAAATTGTTTTGACCAAAAACACACAAAACTAGATCTTTAAAACCACACAGCTTTTACTTCAATTGGACACATAAATTCAATAAACTAAATCTTAAATACACAAATTTGCAAAGTAATAACAAATCAATCTTCCATGACTACATTATTCTCACCCGGTTGAAAAAATATTGGCCTCAAATTTTTAAGATTTGAAATACAAGAACCTTCGAACTTGAAACTTGCACCAACTCTTCAACTATCTTTGAAAGCATTAAGGATAAAAAAATTTCTTTCCCACCATATCATTAATTCGTTTGGAATGATAAATCATAATTGGAGGGTTTTTCAATATCTTCCTTGGTTTTTTTTTTTTTAATCAATAAATAAAAACTTTATTGAATATATGAAAATATATATATATATATACAATGAAAGAACAACTTCCTTGGCACATAGGGAGTCTACAAGGAAAGTAAAAGTCTATCCAAAGTTGCATAAATCTAAGAAAACTAAAACAAAGGTTGTGTCAAAACTACTCAAAGCAGTCCTCCATTCAAATAAAGACAAAAGGAAAATGCGCTTCAACTCGATGATAGAACGCTCCTCCCCTTCAAAGATTATGTTGTTTTGTTCTCTCCATATGCTCCACATAATATATTGCGGATTAACACCCCAAATAGATGCCATCCTATGTCACCCAACACCTCCATGCCCATAAGCACCACTTGTTTAGGCATAACTTAGGAGATACCAAACAAGCTAAATACAAAGGGCATAAGGCGAAAGGACAATGAATGAGCTAGTGGTCCACCGATTCCCAATCATTTTTACACATACAACACCTATTAACAACACAAATATTTCTCTTCCTCAAATTATCCAATGTTAGAATCCTCCCCCTTTGCCGTAGTCCAATTAAAAAAGTTACCTTAGTAGATAGGTTTCACCTCTTCTTCTCTTTTTTGATAGGTAATAAGGAAATATTATTTTAAAAAAATAGAAAAAAGATACACAGAATTCACAATAGTGAACAAAAAACAAACAGAAACAAAGAGGAACAAAATAACATCAAACTATTCTATGAGACAAAATTACTTCACCTCTTCCACTCTTTCAAGGGAAGAGGTAATTACCTCTGTCAGATAAAATTGAATAAATGACTTCACTTCAAAATATCTAACCCAAAACCCTAAAGTTTTGGGTTTTAAATTTCACTAAGAATGTTTTGGGTTTTAAATTTCACTAAGAATGATGTGGTTTATGATGTCTAATGAGAGTTCTTGATGGATTAAAGGCTAGGGTTTAGGTTAGGACATTAGGGTTCCGGTTATGGTTCTCTGGTTAAGGTGATTATGGTGTATGATAAATGTTCTTGAAGTGAAATGTACTAGGGTTTCATGGAAATGAGGCTAGGGTTTTGGATTATGAGTGTCGATTTGGTTGGTGATGGGTCTAATGCATGCAAATGATGAGTAATTAATTGGCCTGTGACTTCTTAGAGAGTCACCTTCTCCAAATAATAGATAACTTCAAGGGATACTCTAGCTCCAAGAGAATTAACAAGAGAGAAAGCAAGACTTAAGCAACAAATGATTATTTTTTGTTCATATCCCAAATGACAGTTACAATGATTTATTTATACATCTCATGCCCTAATCTTATTGGCCACACATGGCTCACTCTTATTGGTTGTGCATTAAAAAAATTACACATGTAATTAATGTGTTACATGTGCATGAGCCCTAACTAACCCAATCTCCTTGTGGGTTCTAGTTAGCTCAACTGATAAAGTCTCTAATGGTTAAATAAGAGATCTGGTGTTCAATCTCTGTCTATACCAAAAATTAATTGGTGTTTTGATCTGATGATAAAGAGCTATCATCAGAGGCAAACGCCATAAGTTAAAACTCTATCTCTCTCTCCCAAAAAAAAAAAACTCACTTTATCCTTGTAACTAGCTAACCCTAATCATGTGCCAAGCTTGTAAGCTGATCCCACTGAGCTCTTGGCTAACTGATTAGGGATGATCCACATGCATGGGAGTGAGGAGGAGCTGCCACAAGATTTTGGGGGCATTTGGACAAGGGAGTGCCAAATGACGGCAAAAGTGTCGATTGGCCTCCACTGAGTGTCGATCGTCACTTCCCCCAAATACTAGGTTTTCTTTTTCTAATATTTTCAACTTATCACATGTTCCTAACACTTTGCTTCTATTAAACACAACCCTTTCACACAACTAGTTCAAAATCCTCTTTATTTCTTTGTAGTCTTGAGAAAAATCTTAAATTAGGACTCTATTCCACATTAGTCATCATTATCTTGGATGAGAAATTTTGTCAAGCGGTTGGTGGGAAAATGTTTTAGCAAAGAATTCGTAGAACGATTTTGGCTGTGAAAAGTGAATAAAAGAACAGTACCCATGCGAAAAGAAAGCAATAAGAGAAATAAAGAAGAGAACAATAAGGCTAATGTGCCTCAATATTCAAAAAACCTAATAAAAGACTAACTTAAACTCAAAAGAAATTAAAATTTAAGATACTAAGGATTTCCTATAAAATTTTAGATTGAACTAAACTACCAAAATATCCTTAATTTGTAGGAAGTAAGGAAATTACAAACTTACCCTTGAATATAAAATTGACCAAAACTAATGAAATAAAAACAAAAACAAAACTCAGGTTTAGCCCTAAAACACACATAATGTGACCTTTAAAACCACATAACTTTACTTCAATTATTCACACGTGGGTCCCATAAAATAAATCTTAATCTTAAATAGACAAATTTGCGAAGTAGTATCAAATCAATCTTCCATGACTGCATCTCTCTCTCTCTCTCTCTCTCTCTCTCTCTACACGCACACGCACACGCACAAGACTTGAAGAGCATAAAGACATACCCACCTCCCCATCCCTCAACACACACCCATGCATGCAGAGTACACAACCCAATATTATTTCTACATAACCAATACTCCCCAATTAGAGTTCTCAGTTTAGCCAAAATTAGTAGAATCTCACACCCCACCAAATTAGAAACAAAAATTTCAGCTCATTCCAAAAAATCCAAAAATTGAAAAAAAGAAAAGAACACAAAATCTCCATGTGGTTTCTCTATAAAACAAGAAAGCCCCCTAAAGTTTTGGGTGTAATACTTAATCCACATTGGGTATTTTTTTGTTTGTAAACCGTTAATTGTGTCATACTTAACCCCCTAAGGTTTTTGAGTGTGACACAATTAACAATTTACACATTAAACAATACCATAGGAGGTTGTGTTACACCCAAAACCTCAATGAAATTCCATGTTTTAGGTGAACTCCACAAGGGGGTTTTGTGCATTTTTCCCAAAAACAAACTTGTCTTTCATGCTCTGTAGCTCCTTCATGATTTGCAACCCCATATGATTGGGTTTTTTCCTTTATTATCATTTGGAAATGTAATAGATGAATATGGTGGAAAAAAGTAATAGATGTATATCAATGTAATGGATTTGATAATTGGGATTTGGTTTTGACACTATGTATTGAAGCTCATGATGTAATGAAAATGGAAATGAGTTAGTGTTAAGGAAAATGATCTTGACATTATGTAATGATTTGGTTTGTTAATTTGTCGACAATTCTTCATAATGACTTGAATATGAACCTCACTAAAGCGAAACTTCTCGCTTGACACTTTGCTCAACCAACTTCGAGTGAACCTTATCTAGTGTTAAATAGAAACTTCGCTTGACCTTCATGTGACATTCGCGCGAGCGAAAGTTCACTCATTCTTGCTTGACACTTAGCTCAAGTGAACCTCCACATCAGCTAAATTATTTGGGTTAAATGAGTTCCATTTGCCACATCGCTTTTTCCATCCAACAGTTGATTGTAGGGACCTTTTTAAAACAAACATAATATAAAGGAACTAAAATGAAACATTTTAAAGGATAGTGACCATTTTGAAGGGTTTTTTTTTTTATAAGTAACGTACAAAATTTTATTTAAAAAAACCAAGTACACTAGAAGTGTACTACAGTGGCACAAATCAAGAACCGTTACAACAATCAATTAAATAGGGAGAGAAAAACAAGAATAAGAAGGCAAAACTAAACTCCAATCAAGGAGAGTACGGAAAAAGAAAGACTTATATCAAGAATAGATAGTTCACAATCCTCAAAGGATCTAGCATTCTGCTCCTGCCATAAGCACCAACACAAACAATGCTGCACAAACCTCCATAAATCTATATTTCGATGTCTACCAAACTTGCCTTGTCAAGAAGCTAAGAACTCACTAACTTTATACGGAACAACCCAATATATACCAAACAAACAAAATACCATAAACCACAACTCATATGCTATAGGACAACGAAGAAGAAGGTGATCCCTTGATTCCCCACACCTTTTACACATAATAATCACATTATTGGATGAAAGCTTTATTATGGACGTACAATCCAAGTGGATGAGAAAAACATACCAGGCCTTCATAAATCATCACCAAAACTATGTTGAAGCTTTGCATGGTAAAAAAGAATTATTAAATAGTAAAATATAATAAATCAAAGATTATTTTGTAATGAAGCTTTTGCTCAATTTTGGTTCACAACTAGCGATTTTCAAAAGAAAAATGTAGTATGTCACAGAAGAACAGATTATTCAGCATATAATTAAAATAATGTTGCAATTGCTAGTCAGTGTGCAACATGCAGAAGTCAGATTAGAAGTATGATACAAGACAAAAATCAATTAAATTTTTCAACCGCTATCACAAAAGTAAGAAGAGCTAAGTTCTTGATTATCAAAACTATGTTCAAAAGGCATAAAAGAAGGATCTTAGATTAAATTTGAGAACAATTATAAACAAAGACATTTTAAAGTTAGCTACCCAGGGCCCAACAAGAAAGATCCAATTACTCTGAACCATATCATACATAAGCAATCAGCAGCCAATTGTTAAAAAGCAGCCCCCCCCTGTGATTCCTTTTTTAGCTCTATTTACTTTATTCCCAAAAGATCACTCCAGTCTCCAACCAATCATGAATCATATGTATATATAATTCAGAGTCAGAAATCAACCAAAGGAAAAAACAAAAAAACAAAAAAAATCCATACATACCCATCTGGATACACATTGCCTCTAACAGGTAAAATGGAAGAGGAATCAACTTTTTTGTCAGAAGCAAGCAACTTGTTGGTCTTGGGGTCTCCTACCCCATCCTCAATTAGAGAAACCAAATCCCCTTTATCCATATCCACAAAACTCCCTAGTTTAAGTTCCAAACCCTTTTGTGGAGTCCTCCATTTTCTGAACAAAGGCAAGAGAATCGATCCGGGTTTACCATCTTCATCATCGTCCTCTGAGTCACGCAAGACGATCGGAGAAGATACTGAGCCATAAAGGACCAGAGCCAATAGAGAGATACCCAGAAAGGCCAATAGCTTTCTTGGGTTGAAAATGAAGCTTCTGCTAACTGTACGTGGAAGATGAACCTGTGGATTTGGTACTGATTCTGGTCGTTGGGGTGGAAGAGGGTCTTGTGGATCATTGTTGTTGTGGTGATGGGGTTGTGGTTGTTGTTGTTGTTGTTGTTGAGTTTGGGTTTGGGTTGGGGTTTGAGGAATAGTACCAGTAGTGTTGGTGGAGATAGTGAAAGCAGTGATGGTTTTGCCTAGTGATGGGTTGTCTGGTGGTGGAAGAGTGATTATTACAAACCCTCTAACTTGTGGTGGTGCCTCATCAGAATCCATTAATGTCTAAATTAAGGAAAAAAAGCTAAGGATTCGTAGGCTGTAGTAGAGAAGTACTGTGTGTCTAACTCCTGTTGAGAAAAAGGGTGTGTCCCTTGTAGGGGAGAGAAAAACATGTACACACTACTACACACACGGTTGTCTCAAAGACTCGTTCTGTGGGTATGTGTCCGAAAAGTCAACGTTTTCAATGCATGAACGAAGACAAGTACACAGCGAAGGATCCTGGAACTTGACTTAAAGCGTAAGACGTTGAAGCCTACATTACATTCTACTCGCTTGCCTTACTTGACCCTTCATTTTTTTTTTTTTTCAATAATTTTTTTTTTTCCTGCCTAAAGAAAATATTTTTCTATTTTTCGTCTTTGAAATTTAAAATGTTACTATACATTTTCCCTTTTTAGTCACTCTTATTATGTTTCAGGCATAAAAAAAAAAACCTAAATGAAATTTTAAGGACAAAAGTAGCAGCTAAAATATTTCATTTTTATTCCTAAAATATAAAACATGCTGTCAAAAATATGCAACGGAAAGTTGATGAAAGGGAAAAAAACTAAAAAGAGTAACATTTTAAATTGGACACAAATATAATATTTTAAATTTAAATAACAATGGTAGAACATATACTATAAATCAATGACAAAAAGAATATTTTTTTCAAACGCAATTTTTTTAGTACGTAAATGAATTCTTTATTCTTGTGATTATGATACTTAAAGGTGATTCAGGTGAATCATGCTCGCATACTTAACTCATGTTTAGTTCCACTGAAAATGCCTAGCTTTTTTGTTTTCATTTCTTGTTTGGCTTGTTACTATTATTGGCTATAGCATTAAGTTACAACTAAATTTGTAGTCTAACTCTGTTCTTTTGATATTATATTTCACCATGGATTATTTTCAAAGGATGGTATGGTTACTATACCTCAACTTAAATAATATTCTATCTAATAAAAGTGCGGGAGATGAACTTGGAAATGGCCCAAGGATTTGGGCTAGATAAGAAGATACACCTGAGGAATGGGATCGGCCCAAGTTAAGGGTGATAAAAGAATAGTCTTCACTTGGCTAAAGGTAAATTTATCCACCATCATTAAGAGCTGAGGTAATCGCTCTTCCCAACATTTGTAACCAAGGTGAGGGACAGGACCTATACCCTAAGGTATTTGGGGAATCTCGAGAAACATCATTCTTCCTCAGATATGAACTTCTATCTTCTAAATTTGCCCTTAGGGACATGGAAAGGAGAATGCAAAGCCTAATAAAACAGTCACATCCGCATTAATGATGTTCCTTACCTAATGTCAGCCACATTAAATGTTGAGTGACTGGCCTAAACAATGAAAGCACCCCCAAAAGTCCTCCTTCATGATCAAAATATGGCAAAATAAAGGGCTGATGGGACAAATGTCCCCCAAATCCAACTAGGGACAAGCCATCTAGAGAAAGAGGTGAGGGGGGAAGATGGCTTTAAAAGGAGGAGATGGGCAACAGGGTGAAAGGTTCAAAAAATTAGAGAGGGAAAGTCTACACAAGAACAAGAGAGAGAAAGATAAGCTAGAAAGATTAAGAGTTTTCAACCTTTGAATCCTACTCATGTACCTCGGGAACATTGTTTCTACATATATAAAAGCTTGATTTGGCTCTTTATGACCTTTTGTTTGTTGCCTAAACCTCCCATTGTGGATCTTTTCCCATATTTTTATGCATATCAAATATTATCTCCACTATCCTTGTGTTAGTTGTTTTTTAACCCCACAAAAAGCAATATGCTTTTAGTCAATTTCTCTTTTCATAATTAGTTAATTACTACTCAGGAGTCTTTTTTTTTTCACTTTTTACACCACGTTGCAAAAAATAATTAGGGAAAAAAAGGCTTCAAAAATAAAATTCCACATCGCTAAAAATAAAGTACACAATACTTTTTAATATAGATAATTACACATAATGAAGTACTTATTTTAAGAAGATCAATAATGACTAAGGGATCATTATGATATCACCACACATCTGCTACATCTTCAATAGAAAAATTAATTTCAAACGAATGAATTTTGGATCCGGTCTTGAGCCTCTTTAGGACTAGTTGTGCTCCCTCACTTATCCCTTCCTTATCTTCATGGTAGCAAAGGGGATTTGACTACTAGTTGTAAGAGTTTTCCAAAAATTTTACAAACAATACTTGCAATTGAATTAATATAACTTAATTTGATAACTACTATTCAAATTTGGAAGTTGAGGGAAAAACATTCAAATCATTTTTCCTCATAGTGCATATTTTCATGTCATGTGTTTCTTTCTCCTCTTTGGACATATCCTACTTCTTTTGTTATCATGCATCACACAAGGAATGACTAATTTATCAATAATTATAATTTGAGATATTCAACAAACTCTATATAAGAGAAGCTCATAATACCTTAAACCTCCGCTTGTTTCAATTGAGAACATTTTTAATGTTTGTTTCTAACCCTAAAATGGATTGAAAGCATTTTCTACTTTCTTGTCAGAACATAAAATCATTAACATTTATTGCTATTCTAAATCTTTTATAGAAAAAATAAATAAATAAATAAAGGTTTTTGTTTTTTGAATTTATTTATTTATATAAACTAGAGAATTTCATTCAATCACAAAAAGTATACAACTAGAACAACAACAAAGACAATAATACAATAGATTTTGGTATAACTGGATCATATGTCATATCTATCTAATTCCCCAAAGCATGAATTTCTATAGAGAACAATAGCAAAATCTTTTATAGAAACTCCAAAAAGACTACTAAAATTAGCCTCTAAATATTCTAAAGCATGGAAAGTAGCAATCCTAGTTAGGGAAGTAAGGTTAGACCTTCGAGTGCCTTGGCGAGCTTTGTTACACTTGTTCCAAATCATCCAAGTAGTTGTAAAAAATATTGTAATCTCCAACTCTTTTAATCTATTTATCATTTGGTTTGCCACATCCACAAACGATAGATTTGATTCATTTAAGCATTGGGGTAGAGTATTTCTCAGGCCTATAAAACTCCACATCTCTTTAGCATATGTACAGCGCAGCAGGACATGGTCTATTGATTCCTCCCCATCCTTTCAACATTCACATCCAACATCATGCAAAATTTTCCTCCGAGTCAAATTGCATTTAGTTGGCAATATGTCTCCACAAGCTCACTAAATGAGTGTTTTGATTTTATTACATACCTTAACTGCCCAAATTGATTTCTAAATACGGTTACTTTGCAAGTGGTTTGATCATTGGCTATGAGAGGAACTCAATTGCTGAGTCCAGATAATTTTATATGTACTTTTGACTGAGAATTGACCCATGCTTGTGTATGTCCAAGCTTGGATGTCTTGCCCCACTCTATCACTCAATGTTATAGATTTAATAACCTTAGCTTCATGGGGGAGAAACATTTGATCAATCAAAGATACTCACCAGGATCTTGTGGATGAATCAATAAGGTTATACACTGTTTCAATTGTAGACATTGTAGGGCACAGGGACAACACCTTAAAAGATAATGAGGTTGGTAGCCATCAATCTTGCCAAATTCAAATTCTATTTCTAATCCCTACCCACCATTTTAAGCCATTTTCTAAGAGAAATCTTGCTGCCACTATGCTTTCCCATGCAAGCTTCTAGAATTTGATGATGAGTCTTCTAAGTATGATGTACTAGGGAAATACTTTGATTTATAGACCCTGTATAACAATGAGTGAGTATTCTTAAATAATCTTCATCCTTGCTTAGCCAACATAGCTAAATTAAATGAGTGAAAATCCTGAAACCCAATTCCTCCCATCATCTTAGGCATACAAAGTTTAGGCCAACTCAACTAGTGCACTTTCTTTTCTTGTGACATTTGACCCCACCAAAACCTACTTATCATCCCTTCAAGATCTTTAAGCAGTCCTTTAGAAAGAAGGCAGTATCCTATAGCATATATGAAAATGACTTATAGAACCACTTTAAGCAAAATTTCTCTTCCAACTTGAGACATCATTTTTTTTCCTTCCATTCTTTTAATTTACTTCATACTTTTTCTTTAATTCAAACAAAAGCCCCTTTTTTGTTACACCCCAATATGCTAGGCAACCCCAATTACTACTTATATTCTAGAACTGTCTCAGCACCCAAAATCTATTTAATTGCTTCTTGAATATATATCATTGTTGTTGCTAAAAAAGATGAGGTTTTTGTGTGTGTGTGTTAATCTTTAGTCCCGATGTCGCCACATACAGATTAAGTAAGGTTATGGCTTGTTGACACTCTTCTAATTAAGCACGACAAAATAGTAAACCATCATATGCAAATAAAAGGTGAGAGACACAAGGTTCACCTCTACCTGTTGTAATTCCCCTTATCATTCCATCTACTTCTGCCTTCTAAATTAGTGCAGTATGGCCTTCACCACAAAGCAAGAGGAGATAAGGTGATAACGAATCGCCTTGTCTCAATCCTCGAGAGGGTAAGATGTAACTTGTAGGATTACCATTGACTAGCACAGAATAATGAACCGTAGTTATGCATATTGTTTGTTTGTTTAGACCCCTAAAACCAGATTGTTTAACCGATTATATTAACCAAGTGATTATTTAGATTAATTATTCAGATTTAGGTTAAATAAAAATAAATCATATCATGCAAAGATGCGGAAAAGTAAATAACACCACGATATAATGGCACGACCATGTGCAAACTCCGAATCTACAGACTCCTCTTCTTGGATTTACACCAACACAAGCTGTCTTGCTTGTGACTTTGAGATCCCACTCAAAGGTTTTATATCACCATCGATAATGATCTTGATGCAGCAACTATGTTCTACCAACGTTTGATTGTAGTTTTAGTTCCAATAGATTCTTGTGTAATTAGAAGGTACAAAACCTCTCAGATCTCAAAAAGAGTAACACACAAGTCTTCTTAAAGTCTTCAAAACGTGGCTAGGGTTTTCCTTTTATATGTGGAGAAGTTTAGATGAAACCCTAAACATTTTCGTGGCCTTGGGCCTATTCAAAAATTCTGCAGAAAAATTCTCCTTTGGCAATCTGTGACAAAATGCACATACTTAAATTTAAATATCAGCCCAAATACAAGTTATTGCCCTGATACAATCCTTACACAACTACTAACTATTAGTTGCTAGTATAGACAGTAGTTGTTGAAAGAATTAACATGTAAATTCTTGAAACACTAAAAACAAACCATAAACGCATGTGTAGAAAATACAAGTACCATAATATAAGTAAAAAAAAAATATGAACTTTAATTCACAAAACATATAAAGAGACAATGAACACACCAATAATGAATAACCTCATCATCAACAAATATCATAACCAATAAGCACATTAATGTTTGTGAATCAAGAACATACACACTAAACAGATATAAACAATGAAAATATAAACAACAAAACCAAAGAAAAAAAAAATACATCAAACTCCCCCTAAATACAATAAATCTACTCCCCCTACATACAAAAAGTCCTAAAACTACTCTCCCTTTTTGTTACGAATTGCCAAAGGCAAAATCAGTCCTCAAAAGGTGGAGGAGGTGGAAAGGCACTCCTATATTCCATAAAATCTGCTCTCTAGGGTTTCTCTTTCAAAATTTTTTCTAGAAGCTCTATCCATTTCGTGGGTATAAGGGTCTATATATAGTGGTATATGTTTGGAATGTGAAAAGTCAGTTTTTCCAAAACAGAGCTGGCTGGCGGCTTGGCCTCGTGATTTGACTGAGCCGCGAGTTCCAGCCATGAGGTAACTGAATGGCCAGTCTGTAGTTTTTGTCCTGTAGTGCAACAGTTGGCATGACGCTTCAGCTTCTCTGCATACTTGGCACGTGACCATCTTCTGGCGGCTTACCAGTCATGAGCCACCTGCGAGTTCTAGTCGCGAGTCCCTGCTTCTTTGCACAAACTGGAATATTTCTTCACACTCTCTCACACACTACCCTTACATGATTCCCACCTAAATACAAAGTTTCTAAATGCTGAATTACAAGCAAATTTGGTACGGAATAAAGCCAACAAAATGGTTGATTAAATTCAACCTTACAAAAGCTAAACAAGGTACACAGTCATGAAATGTAAATTTCATAGGCCAACCTCAATTACACATCTTGAAGATGTATAATACAAAAACCTTTCTTTTTTTTTCTTTTTCTTTTTTTTTTTTTGAATTTTTTTTTTAAAAAAAAAAACTGAAAAACAAAAACAAACCTAGAATGCAATGTATGAATGTTATGTAAATGCAAACCTAAAGAAAAACAATTTTGGTCATAGGAGATAGACTCATTGAGGTTGAGTCTTTTGCATCCAGACATTTTTAGATGCAAACTTAAAGTTGGAATTTCTATTAGAATTAACCCTAATTTCAGCTTCAGTATTGGTATAAAGGTTAAGAACCTTTACCAGTTCATGAATAAGTGCCACAAGATCTTGTGCTTTTGGCATAGACACTTTTTCTTTGGAAGCTTGCTTTAATGCTTACAACTTAAAGCAATTTGGTCTAGTATGTCTAACTCCACCACAAAAGTGACAAAACCATTGAGATTTATGGTTTTTCTTGCTTCCAGATTGATTGGGATTCTTAAGTTTAGACTCACTCAAATCTACCCTAGTTCTTCTAAAAGCTGGAACTACAATCTTATGTACCTTAACTTAAGAGAGAGTTAGATGAACATTAGAAGATGATGTAGCAGGTATAAACTTAAGAGGATTCACCACAGTAGTAGATCCACTCTCAACAAACCCTAAACATGTCTTATCAGAAACATACTTTTGAACATGTAACATCTCATCTAGTTTAGAGGTAGAAGTCCTATCTATTTGTTCTCTAGCAACAGACAATTCTAATTCTAAACTTTTAACCTTTTCAATCAAAGACATGTTCTCAATCTTAACAAAGTTCAAGAGTTCATTAGCATCAAACAACTTTAGCAGCAAATTCTTCTTTTCAAGTTCATGAGTGTTTATCTTTTTTAACCATGATTCAACACTCATAGCATCTTTAGCTGCTATCTTGCAAAGCTTGTTGTAAGCTTCTTGCAAATCTACATTCTCAGAGAGTTCCCCATCAAAAGGGTTCTCATCAACAGTCTTAATTTCACTAACTACAGCAGTAGCAGTGAAAGCCATAAAGTTTTCTTCTTGATCACTTTCAGACTCATGATCTGCAACTTCATCAAGTGACATCCATAGCTTTACCTTTTGACCTCAAGAAGGTTGGACGCTTAGATTTTAGATGACCATAACCCTGACAACCATAACAATGTTGTCCTAAAGAACTATTTGAAGATTGACCTACTTTATCTTTTGATTTTTCATTGTTGTTATTTTTGGCAGTGTCATTCTTCTTAACATTCTTGGTATCAACATTGTTTCTATTTCTTGCCCTCCTATTATTATTTCTCAAAAAATTTCTAAAATTCTTTCCAAGATAAGTGTGCGAACCCAAGACGTGACCTATGGGCCTTCCTTCTTTTGGGCTTACAATCTATTTGTATTGTGGGTTTGAAATTTTCCTACTATGGGTAGTTCAAAACACTAGAACTCGTTACTCTCTTTTCTCTCTCCGTTTTTTCCAACCCCTTCTCCTCTTGTTGTTCTCATATTTATAGTTCCTCCATAATGGAGTGGCCATCATTGCTTTGCTGCAGGTGCGGCGAGAGGTCCAATACGATCGAAGGTAAGTGGGTGGTTTGGTGATGGTGGCCTTGGAACTTGGTTCCTCCTTTAGTGAACAATACAGCGACCTCGTTCCTCGGGGAACCGCTGGGCCAGTGAGACCTAGAGCATCAGCTCACCTCCCATCTTATGATGCTCGGGAAACGTGCTCAGCATGGCCATCACTGAGAGGACTGGACCATCATCATGCACAGATATGGGCTGGGCCCTTTGGGCTAGTAGGGACAGGGCCCAAACGTTGTTCCCACATACTGGAGCCCAAACGGGCCTGGGTGTTGGGTGCCGCACAATAGCCCCCCCTTGATTCATGACCGGCGCTCGGCGTGAATCAAGGAATTTAAGAGGGTGCACGTTGTTGATGCTCGGTGATGCGACGTCTAGGATCCCTCATAGTGTCATTAATTCGCCCCTAAAAAGGTGCGTTAACTCTAGCCGTCTGGATAAGCCATCATTATTACCTGACGCTTCGTGAACCGGGGCAGCGCAGGCTTTAGTTGGCGCGGGAATCGAAACGGTTGCTAATTAATCCTCATAACGGCTAATTAACTGCTGCGCACACTCCTGAGATCACCTATATAAGGTTTGTTCTGAACCATTCTGTTACTTTTTGTTCTCTACTCACTGTGTTTCCTTCTCTGCCGTGCATTCATCCGCGCAATTATACTCCAGCCCAGAATCCTCCTTCACCTTAGAACCCAAGTAAGTTCTTTACAATCCCCCCTTTTTCCTTCGTATTTTCATTCATTATTCCCCTAGAGTTTAGGATGAGATACTCGTATCTTCTAGACACGGATGCGGCCTTGGCCACTTTCAGGCAGGCTTTTGATATTCCTAGCGACATTGAGATAGCTTATTGCCATGAGAGTGAAATGGCTCTTCACAGAGGGGGCAACACTGCCTTCTTTCCCTTTATGGCGATTTTAGAGGGTGGGGTGGGGTAAGGTTTCCTGTAGATCCCCTTTTAGTCAACACCCTTAGGTACTACGGACTATGTCCCGACCAGCTTCCTCCCAACTTTTATCGGGTGGTGAGTTGCGTGAGGCGTTTGAATCAGCTTTTCGATTTGCAGTTAGACCAGCACGACATAAACCATATGTATAGCTTATGTGGGGCAAAGAAAACTAATTATTATTTAAAAGTAAGGGACATTAGGGTACGGCTAATCTCCTGCCTGCCTGACTCGAATAGGAACTCTGCCGGGGAGTTCGTTAGAGTGCGCGGCAATTGGTTTGCCGGTGACTTCCCCTGCCCCCTCACCAGGCGCGAAGTGGGTTCGTCCCGTTCATTTGACCCATTTTCATTTTGCATTTACTATGTTGATCATATAATTGTTCCTCACCGTAAAACCTTCTTATTTATCCTAACGCTTATCTGTGTTGGCATGTGCAGACGACAGAGTGTTCGTCCAGGATATCAGGGTCGTGCACGTACGTGATTTGAACTTCGTGCTCAGGTCCGAGATCTTCATTCATACCGACGAACAACTCCGAGCGTCCCATTTAATACTTGGAATAACTCCCGTGTATTCTACCTGGCAAGCCTTCGGCCAGGCTCTGTTGGTCGATAGCCCGCTCTTATCCTATATCGACGTTCGGCATGCAAACTTCCTTCCCGCGAAGTTTATAGTAGGAGAAGCCCACGATCTTGGTCCACGGTATATCTGCTCTGACGAGCGCCAACCAGTACGGGACGAGTCTGCCGAGTGCGTATCCAGAGCCCGCCGAGAGCGTGCCCACGATCAGATTCAGCAAGAGGCACTCGTTCAACCAGAAGGTCCTGTTGACCAAGGAGCCCCTCCTCAAGAAGCTGAAGAAGTAGTTGCCGAGTCCGAGCAAGGCCGAGTCGAAGAGATGGTGACTCGAAGGACAATGACAATTAACCGTTTCATCCCCGGGGCCGGGCAGGCCACACAGCAACAACAATCCCACGGCCGCGACCAAACCCCTCCCCCTCCACCAGTAGCTCCTGTTCGGCAAAGAAAAAGACAACGCACGACCGAGCAGACTCTGATTGCTCCGCCCGTAGTACCTGCGAAGACTCCTCCCCAGCCTTCCAGCGGTATTGTAATTCACGAGCCTACGGCCCAGACGGGGATGAACGTGGCATCCACTTCCCGTGCCGTACCCGCCTGGCAACCCTCGTACATGTTGGACAGCAAACTTCCTCCCTCGGACGCAAGCGTGCATGTTTGGGCGAAGGGGGCAGGCGGTCACGTCGCCCAGTCGTTGGCGCGCGGCTTGCTACTTCCCGAGGATGTGCGGGCATTCGAGGAGGGGACGGATGAGTCCATGGCGCAGAGACTACAGTGGCATACCATCACAGTAAGTAAATTTAAGTTGTGTTTCATTTTTTTTACTGGGATTGGGTTCCCGTTCTTGTTACATTATCAGGCTGCACAGCTGGCGTGTATACTAGACAGACACGTCAGCGATCTTGCCGAGGACACTGGCCGAGAAAAGGCTTTAAAGGATGTGGCCGATGCCAACGCAAAGGAGAAGGCCGTGGCTGCTGCGACGGCAGAAAAGAAGGCGGCCACGGCCGAAAAGGCAAAGGCAGAAGCCGAGAAGAAGTATGCGGAGCTGCAAACTCGCGTGGGGGACATCGAGCTCCGGCTAGCGGAAGCCAAGAGCTTGGGGACTGTGCGGGAAAAAGGAGCTGGCCGATCTCTGAGCTGCCTTGGAGGCGAGTGAGAGCAAGTGGTACAATGAGGGGTTTGCCGATGCAGAGAACTCGGCAGAACCGGTCATAAGGGATGCTCAAAAGCTCGGCTTCCAGGAGGGTTGGATGGCTGCCCTGCAAGCTATGGGAGTTCCTGAGGACTCCCCTTTGAGGAACGCCGTGCAGATTCCATTCCCTGTCTCTGCTCCAGCGCAACAAGCTTCTCTAGGGCCCCTTGACGAGGAGGAAACGACCAGTCTGAGGGAACTGGTAGAGCAGATTGACGCCCATGTGGAGTTGGAGGAAACTGAGGTGGCTAGCCAACTTCGCTCTGGAGATCAGCTCGTTCATGACCCTGTGCAGACTGAAGCCCCTGTGCAACCCGCGGACTCTGCCTCCTAAGTAGCCGAAAAGTATTTGCCCTTTTTGCGAGTTTATTTATTGCTTTAGTATAGTTTCATTCATGCTTTTGATTGGTTTGCCCACGTCACCGGGATGTGGTGACTGAACAATGTTTTTTTATTTAGTTTGTCATTTTGAATTTCCATTGTGTTTTACGAACGGGGAATTATTTATTTATGCTTTTCTACCAAGGTTTTTGCGTTTTGCTTGCTTTGTGATTGTATCATAGCGGTCCGGGTGGTTGAGTCTGGTCTCGGCATTTGCCGTGCATACCATCTTGCTTAGTGATATATCTCGGATCGTGTAGCGGGTTTCTTTAGCCCTTTGAAGGGCTTAGCGCGTCAGGTTTCTAGCCCTAGGTAGATTTGAGGTTTCCATCTGCTCAGTATTGTAGGTTAAACCGGGCAAAAGGATTCTGTCCTTAGGCAAATTATTTAAGGTTTCCACCTGCTCGGTATTGTAGGTTAGACTAGGTAGCAGGTTTCAGCCCTTAGGCAAATTATTTAAGGTTTCCACCTGCTCGGCAATATAGATTGAACCAGGCAGCAGGCTTCTGTCCTTAGGCAAATTATTTAAGGTTTCCACCTGCTCGGCAATATAGATTGAACCAGGCAGCAGGCTTCTGTCCTTAGGCAAATTATTTAAGGTTTCCACCTACTCGACAATAGAAATTGAACCAGGCAGCAGGCTTCTGTCCTTAGGCAAATTATTTAAGGTTTCCACCTGCTCGGCAATAGAGATTGAACCAGGCAGCAGGCTTCTGTCCTTTGGCAAATTATTTAAGGTTTCCACCTGCTCGGCAATATAGATTAAACCAGGCAGCCGGCTTCTGTCCTTAAGCAAATTATTTAAGGTTTCCACCTGCTTGGTAGCAGATATTGAATCAGTTACAGGGGATAATGCAAATTTGTAAGTTTAAACATTGCTATTTTCATTAGCCGAACATGTACAATATTTCACATTGCTTTAGAACCTGGCAAGTGGCCAGTTAGTGGTAAAACTTCTTCAAATTGTGGACATTCCACGGTCGGGGTAGCGGCCTCTCGTCCAGTTCTTCCAAGTAATAGGCGCCTGAGCCAGCGATGGCCGTAACCCTGTACGGTCCCTCCCAAGTCTGCGCTAATTTTCCAGAATTCGTGTCTCGTATGTTCCCTACAGCCTTTCTCAAAACCAAGTCCCCGGCGCTAAACTCTCTCGCTCTTACACCACGATTGTATCTCCTGGCAAGTTTCTGCTGGTACTCTGCAAGCCGTATAGTCGAAGCTTCACGGTACTCTTCTAATCTGTCCAAACGTTCAATCAGTAGGTCATCGTTCAAGTCGGGGTTGAACCCGAATACTCGTCCGCTGCACAGGTTTACTTCGGTCGGTATTACGGCCTCGACCCCGTAAGTGAGGGAAAACAGTGTCTCCCTTGTTGACCTTCTGGGCGTCGTTCGGTAAGCCCATAGGACGCTAGGCAGCTCCTCGGCCCAATTCCCCTTTGCTCCTTCTAATCTTTTCTTCAGACCTTTCACGATTACCTTATTCACTGCCTCAGCCTGGCCGTTGCTTTGAGGGTACGCGGGAGTAGAATACCAGTTTTTGATGCCGAGGTCTCCGTAGAAATCATGGAAAGTCCTGCTACAAAACTGCAGACCATTGTCAGAGATGAGGGTGTTCGGCACTCCGAATCTGGTAATTATATTTTTCCATACAAATTTCTTTACGTCCGTGTCCCGTATGTTAGCCAAAGCTTCTGCCTCTACCCACTTTGTGAAATAGTCAATGGCTACCATGACGAACCTTCGGTTGCCTGTCGCTCGGGGGAATGGCCGAAGTATATCCAGCCCCCACTGTGCAAAAGGCCATGGGCTACTTACTGGATTCAAGTAGCCGGCCGGCTAGTGAATCACGGGCGCATGCTTCTGACATTGCTCACACTTACGGGCATACTTGGTAGCGTCCCTTTGCATCTTAGGCCACCAAAACCCTTGAGTCATTGCCCGGTGCGCTAATGACCGTCCCCCTACATGGCTGCCGCACACTCCTTCGTGAAGCTCGGCTAAGAGCTCGTCTACCTTCGTGGGGTGTAAGCATAAAAGATACGGTCCCCCATATGATCTTCGGTACAGCTTCCTGTCTAACGATAGCCAATATCTTGAAGCTATTCTGCGGATTTTACCCGCCTCTTTTTCATCGGGTAGGACTTTATCCTCAGCTAGGTAGTCAATGATGGGGTCCATCCAACTGCGCCCAGGTGTTGCAATTGATGTGATACCGATCCCCGAGCCATTCGAGTTTATGGTTGCCAAGATGCTCGGTTCTGGAACCAGCTCTACTCTTATCAGCCGAGGTATACCTTCCATTACCGATGAAGCTAGAGTGGCGAGGGAGTCGACGTGCCTATTCTGTGTCCGGGCCACTTGAACCAACCTTACGGTGCCAATTTCCGACATAACCTACTTTGCCTGTTCCAAATATGCCCTCATGCGAGGATCCCGGGCCTCAAACTTGCCCTGGACCTGATTAACCACCAAACACGAGTCCGAATATATCTCCACGTTCCGGGCACCGACACACGAGGCTGCCCTCAGCCCGGCTAATAAGGCCTCATATTCGGCTTCGTTGTTGGAAGCTTTGAATCCCAGTCTGAACGAATGCTCCAATTTTATTCCTTCGAGGCCAATCATGACCACCCCTACGCCGGACCCCTTGGAGTTGGATGCACCGTCCACGTATACTTTCCACGGACGACAATCCAGTTGGCAGATCATTTCTTGTGAGGCTCGGGGTGAAAACTCAGCCACAAAGTCTGCCAGAACTTAGCCCTTAATTGCCTTTCTCGGCTTATACCGTATGTCGAAAGCCCCCAGTCGGGTTCCCCACTTTGCTATTCGCCCCGTGAAGTCGGATCTTTTCAGCAATGACTGCAGTGGGTACTGAGTTAGTACATATATGGTATGGGCCTGGAAATACTGAGGCAGTTTCCTCGTAGCGTGCATAAGTGCCAATACCAACTTCTCCAAGGGCAAGTATCTAGTCTCCGGGTCTACCAAAATCTTGCTGATGTAGTACACGGGCTGTTGCATACCCCTGTCTATTAGCAATACTGCACTTACAGCGTGGTCGGAAACCGAGAGGTACATATACAGATCTTCTCCGGGCTCTGGTGCTGCCAGTCCCGGCGCATGTGATAAATATTCTTTCAGTCCCTGGAAAGCTTCCTCGCACTCGTCGCTCCATTGAAACCCTTTCCATTTCTTTAAAAGTTGGTAAAATGGCCGACATCGGTCCGAGAACTTGGAGATGAACTGATTGAGGGCGGCCAGCATTCCCGTGAAGACTTGCACTTCCTTTGGATTGCTCGGGGATTTGAGATGCTTCACAGCCTCTATCTGGTTCGGGTTAACCTCAATTCCTCGGCAGGAGATCAGATACCCCAGAAACTTTCCAGCCCCCACGCCAAAAGCACACTTTTCAGCATTCAAGCGTAACTTATGCTGCCGCAACCGCTCAAACACCTCCCTAAGATCCTCCACATGTTGCACTTTCTGCTTGCTTTTAACTACCATGTCATCAATATAAACCTCGACTGTTCGGCCAACTTTGTCACAGAACATTCTCGTCATCATCCGTTGGTATGTTGCTCCAGCGTTCTTTAGCCCGAATGGCATCACAGTGTATTGGTAATTGGCGTCGGGAGCTATAAATGCTGTCTTCTCTTGATCCTCGGCTGATAAAGCTATCTGATGGTACCCTTGGAAGACGTCCAGGAAGCTCATCCTCGGATGTCCGCAGGTGGCATCTACCAATTGATCAATCTTCGGCATAGGAAACGAGTCTTTCGAACATGCTCGGTTTAAATCCGTGAAATCCACGCATACCTTCCATTTGCCATTCTTCTTCCTCACTACTACTGTATTCACCAGCCATTCCGAAAAGAAGATCTCTTTTACTGCCCTTGCTTTTTTAAGCCTCTGAACTTCCGTTTCCACAGCTTCCGCATGCTCCCTAGCCACTCTTCTCGGTCTTTGTTTTTTGGGGGGAAACGACGGATCCACGTTAAGTTTATAGGTGATAAACTCGGGGTCCACCCCGGGCACGTCATAGGGACTCAATGCAAACACATCCACGTTCTGTGTCAAACACAACAGTACTTCTACCCTCTCCTTGTGTGACATGCTAGCTCCTATTTGAAAATACTTGTTGGCATCCGGCAGTATTTTCACTCTTATAAGCTCCTCGGCACCCTCAACCCCCGCTTCCTTTTGGGGTTTTTGTAGTTGTTATAACGAAGGTTCCTCAACGGTTTCCTTATGTCCGGCGCGCTAGACTTCAAGGTTTGTTGCCGCGATGAGGCATTGCCTTGCCATTCTTTGGCATCCTCGTACCACGGCGACGCCCTGCTCCGTGGGAAATTTGATCTTTACGTGCAAGGTGGAGGGGATGGCCCCCATGGCGTGAATCCATGGCCTTCCCAATATTGCCGTGTAAGGGGAGAAGGAGTTGACTACTATGAACGATACTGGGACCTCTTTACCCTCCATGCACATAGGTAGGGAAATCTGTCCCTCGGGGACCACGATTCTCCCATCAAACGATACCAGCGGCGTATTATACTCCGTTAGATCCTGACTTTTTAATCTGAGCCCTTTAAACAAGTCCGGATACATCACGTCAGCTCCGCTACCTTGATCTATCATCACACGTTTCACCAGAAAACTGCCCATCCGAGCCGTGACCACTAATGCATCGTCATATGGTTGTATTGTTCCTTCTAAGTCTTGTTCGTCAAAGGCAAGCGTCTCCCGAGCATGCTTCATCTTTTTCTTTGAGGGCTCTACTCCCGATTGACCCATCATAGGCGCAACGGTCAACACCCCCCTTTTTGTCACCAAGGATCCCCCTAGGGGGACGAGGATCATCTCAATCACTCCTAGGGGTGGCGGAAGAGGGTTCCCCCTTTGCTGGGTGCTTGTGTCGATACCTCGAACATCGTTGTCAACTACGAACTCTTTCAGGTGTCCTGCCCTTGCTAACTGCGCCAAATGGTCTTTTAGTATACGACACTGTTCGGTAGTGTGTCCCTTGTCCTTGTGATAGGTGCAGTATAGATTATGGTTCCTCCGAGAGAGGTCACCTCCCATCTTGTTCGGCCACCTGAAGTAAGGCTCATTCTTGATTCACTCCAGAATCCAGTGCACTGGCTCTTTAAACGTCAAACTCACTTCCCCAGTCTGCCAGAATGGCTCGTGCATCTTCAAATCCTTCCAAGATCTTGGTTGGAATCCTCCCTGCCGAGGACGGTTTACCGCCAGGGCTTTTCCTTTACTCTATAACCGGTCATCTTCCAAGCGCTTATATTTCTCGATACGTCTCATGAGCTGTCTCATATCCTCGGGAGGTTTCTTTGTCAGTGACTCCCGTAGCTCGGAGTCTTCGGGGAGCCCTATCCGGAAGGTACTTGCTGCAATCTTCTCATTGCCCCCACCTATTTCATTATAAAGCTCCCAGTACCGGCTGGCATAACTACGGAGGGTTTCCCCTACTCTCATCTTCATAGATAGTAAAGCATCTACGGGCTGCGGCACTCGGCTGCATGTCACAAACCGCACACCAAATTCCTGGATTAGCTCGGCGAAACTATGAATGGAACCCTTCCGCAGTCCGTTGAACCATCTCAAAGCGGTCGGCCCGAGGCTGGAGGGAAATACCTTGCACATCAGCGCGTCGTTGTGAGAATGTAGGGACATCATGTGGATGTAGTGACTGACGTGCTCAACCGGGTCTGTCCTTCCGTCGTAGGTATTGAATGGAGGGCGCGTGAACCTGCTCGGCATTGCAGCTCTTTCGATATCTTCCGAGAATGGGGACCGTGCTGCCCTTCGTAAAGCGCGGCTCATCGCGTCCATTGCTGCATTGTACGGTTGTTACTCGTCAGGTGAGTCGGACCCCCGGTCCGCGTGGCCCCTTGATCGCGAGCAATCTCTGCGACGGTGGGATTCCCGCGAATGCGAACGGTCTCGATAATGTCGGTGCCCCTGTGAACGGGAACGCCGCCTGCATCGGCGGGACCCGGATTGGCTGGACCCCGTATCATGGCGATCTCCCCTTGGACCCGCCCTTCTGTTTTGGTCGTCGCCTCTCTTTCCTTGGTGCCTGACCTCCGCTTCTAACTCCAACTCCCTCACCAGCCTGCGCAACAGCTCCAGTTCCTCGTCTCTTTCATCGAGCTGCCTATGCCCTGAGGCATTTGATGCCGCTCGCTGTGTCTGGTATGACCCCTCCCCGAGGCCAGATCTCTCTTCCCGCTCGTCGTCCCTATCTTCATGCCGCTTCTGCCTCCTCTCCCGCCAAGACGACCCCCGAGATGGTCCTGCCGAGCGACTTTCAGCCTCGTTCTCAGAATCTCTCCTTGACATCGCGCTGCACGTGAGTCTTGGTTGAACTACAGCTTCGCAGGACAATCCCCACAAACGGCGCCAATTGTGCGAACCCAAGACGTGACCTATGGGCCTTCCTTCTTTTGGGCTTACAATCTATTTGTATTGTGGGTTTGAAGTTTTCCTACTATGGGTAATTCAAAACACTAGAACTCGTTACTCTCTCTCTCTCTCTCTCCGCTTTTTCCAACCCATTCTCCTCTTGTTGTTCTCATATTTATAGTTCCTCCATAATGGAGTGGCCATCATTGCTTTGCTGCAAGTGCGGCGAGAGGTCCAATACGATCGAAGGTAAGTGGGTGGTTTGGTGATGGTGGCCTTTGAACTTGGTTCCTCCTTTAGTGAACAATACGGCGGCCTCGTTCCTCGGGGAACCGCTGGGCCAGTGAGACCTAGAGCATCAGCTCACCTCCCATCTTATGATGCTCGGGAAACGTGCTCGGCATGGCCATCACTGAGAGGACTGGACCATCATCATGCACAGATATGGGCCGGGCCCTTTGGGCTAGTAGGGACAGGGCCCAAACGTTGTTCCCACGTACTGAAGCCCAAACAGGCCTGGGTGTTGGGTGCCACACAATAAGCAATCTCAATAGATGAGAGTTCATCGTTAAATACACAATCATCAACATCATCAATAGATTTTAAAGTCATAGATTTGGATTTATTAGCTTTTGGTAAGTTAGATTCATAGGACTAAAGCGATCCTACAAGTTCATCTACAAGGATAGAATCAACATCTTTACTTTCAGTTATGGCAGTCATTTTAGGTCTAAAATCCCAGTCAATGATCTAATAATTTTCCTAACAATTTTTGGTTGATCATATACTTCACCCAAATTAAAAGCAAAATTGATAATATCATTAAACTTAGCATAGAATTCACCAAAAGACTCATCATCAGACATTCTAATACTTTCAAATCTAAAGGTCAACTGCTGCAATTTATTAATTTTTACTGCCTTCATGCTCTATTTGCAAGATGTTCCAAGCAGTGTGAGCAATCTCCACATGTGAGATCCTCTTAAATTCTTCCATAGAAACAGTATTGAATATTGCATTCATAACCTTACTGTTAAAGCTTGCTGCTTCCTTTTGGGCAGTAGTCCTTTCACTAATAGTTGTGGTTGGTCTTTCCCAACCATTCTCAACAAACAACCACACTTTATCATCAATGGATTTCAAGAAGGCTTTCATCCTAACCCTCTAGTAACCATAGTTATTCCCATCAAAGTGTGGGGGGATCACTAGAGAGTGATCGTGTTTCATGACAGCAGGGGTCAAGGATCAACTCTAGGTTAAGAAACCTAAAAACAAGAGCTAACCCGCTCTTATACCACTTATTTGTTCTTTTAGACCCCTAAAACCAGATTGTTTAACCTATTATATTAACCAAGTGGTTACTTAGATTAATTATTCAAATCTAGGTTAAACAAAAATAAATCATATCATGCAAAAATGCAAAAAAGTAAATAACACCACGATATGATGACTTAGGAAAACCAATTAAACAAACCATTTCAAGGTAAAAACCTGGAGAACATTTGACCTAGCTATCTTCAATGCAAAACAAATCCACTATAAGAGAATTGAAGTTTTTTACAATCAGATTTAATCCTAAATCTATTACTACCTCCAATAGTAACTTACTAACACGACTAGAGGTGTGCAAAAAACTGACGAACCGAAAAAACTGCTTCAAACCAACCGAACCGATGCAAAAATTTCGATTTGGTTTCGATTCAGTTCGGTTTCGGTTTTATTATATAAAAAACCAAAAATTTCGGTTTGGTTTTCGGTGGCAAATTCTAATACATCAAACCGACCAAACCGAACCGAAATATATTAAATAATAATTTGTACAAATTATTTCAACAAAGTTTCTGGTATCCTAGCGGCAAGGACACGCGCTTGTCTCCAATCAGCCCAAGTTTGACCCTTAGTAATAGCCTTTTTATTTTTCCTCTCCTTATTACCAAAACTACGTCGTTTTGGGGTTTGCTTTATAACCATATTAATCCTATTTTCAGCATTTGTCTCTCACTTCAAGTCTTTAACATCAGCCATTCTCTTCTCCCCTTTCCCTCTCCAGTCATTCTCTTCCTCCCATCTCTCTCTTTCTGTCATAGTGTCATGCCTCCGTTTCTTTCTCTCTCCATCATGCCGCCGTTTCTCTCTCTCTATCACACTGCTTCAGTACACTTCTTCGCCGGTATGCTTCTTCGCCATTCTCTTTTTTTTTTTTTTCTTTTTTTTTTTTGGTTTTGTGTTCGCTACTTTGCTTGGTGCTTGATGTTTGGGTGGTGAGAAAACGTGGGAAAGCAAAGGGATTTTCTGGGTTTGTTAATTTTTTTTGGGTTTGTTAATATTTTCTGGGTTTCTGGGTTTGTTAATATTTTCTAGTTTTGTTAATTTTTTTTTTCTTTGTTTGCTTTCTTAGAAAATAAATGATAAGGAAACCCAAAAAACCCACCGAAACCGACCGAAACCGAAATCCAACCAAAACCGATTGGTTTCCAATTACTTCAGTCGGTTTTGGTTGAGAATTTCACAAACCGAAAATTTCGGTTTCGGTTGGCCAACACTTAGAAAACTGACCGAAACCGAACCGACACACCCCTAAACACGACCACGTGCAAACTCTGAATCCACAAACTCCTTCTCTTCTTGGATTTACACCAACACAAGCCGCCTTGCTTGTGACTTTGAGATCCCACTCAAAGGTTGCAAATCACCATCAGTAATGATCTTGATGCAGAAACTATGTTCTACCAAAACTTGATTGTAGTTTTGGCTCCAATAGATTCCTGTGTAATTAGAAGGTATAAAAACTCTCAAATCTCACAAAGAGTAACACACAAGTCTTTTTAGAGTCTTCAAAACGTGGCTAGGGTTTCCCTTTTATATGTGAAGAAATTTAGATGAAACCCTAAATGTTTTCGCGAGCTTGGGCCTATTCAAAAATTCTGCAAAAAAAACTATGCCTGCGATTTTCAATCGGTCGAGCCTAATTCTCGATCGGCCGAGCAAGGCAGAACCACACTCCCTTTTTCTGTTATCAGCTGGACTTGAACCTTGAAACAACCATTTTTAAGCATTGCCTAAAAATCTACACTAGACATGTTTTGTTCTTGGTTTGCCAACATAATAAAAATATGATTCTAAATATTTAAATCTAAATCTTTAGAACCTAACACATATCATTATTAATTGTATCCATTTAGAGTGAAACCCCATTTTCTCCATAACTCTATGTAAATAACCCCCATTCAACCTAGTAATAAGTCTTTTAAGGACCATTTGACCTACTTGACACCCCCCCAAGGGACGGACCCAAGTGGGGGCCTAAGGGGGCCCAAGTCCCCCCTAGGCACCAAAAAAAAAATTTAGTAGGTAAATTAAAAATAAAATAAAAAAGACTTAGGCCCCCTTTAGTTTCATGAATCACAGCCGGTCAGCCCAATTAACAACCCATGTAAATCTAAAAAAAAAAAAAAAAAAACTAGCAGTCCAAAACGGCAAAACCAAACGGAACGAGTGAAAAAGTGAAAAACAAAGGAAAAAAGAAAAAAGAAAAGAGAGAGGTGAGACAAAGAGTGAGAGGCGAGACTTAGAGAGATTCACGTCGCTAGTCACACCACCACCACTCGAGAGAGAGACCCATCTCGTAGAGTCGCAGACGGCAAACCTGTCCCTGTCAACTGTCGGCATCGCATGCCCAAACAGGAAACGGCCACACCAACGCCACCACGGCCCACGCGAGACCTATCTTACCGCCGGTTGCTCGATCTGCCTAGCCCAGCTTCTTTGCTTCAGCCTTCACAGTTCACAAGTATTTAATCTATCATTTCCTTCAAAACCTAATATAATATTTGTGAATCTTAGAATCTAACAATCTGTGCTTGTGGACTTGTGGTGTTTGTGTTTTTACTGTTGAGTGATTAACTGAGTTGGTGATTGTGAATTGAATCTGTGCTTGTAGTTTTTTTTTTTTTTTTTGTGGCTTTTTGGCTTTATGACTCTCTGTTACTCTATGTTTATGACTCCCTCTCTTATATTAGAGAGAGAGAGAGAGAGAGAGAGAGAGAGAGAGAGTAGAGTTTGTAGAGATTAGAGAATATATTAGTGTAGTGTTTGATTGTTTGTTCTTTGTTGACTGGTAGTTGGGCAATAATTGGGACAAGTGACCAAAAAAAAATGGTAAAGTTAGGAAAAAAATTTTGTTGCTAATGCAAGAAGCAAAATAAATTCATAGTGTCGGTAGTGGGATTGGGTGAGTGTCAGAAATATGGAGACAAGACAAAGACAAAAAGATAAATAAAGGCAAAGACAAAGATAAATAAAGGCAAAGACCAAAGACAAAAGACAAAAACAAATCATATAATATAGAAAATTGTCACACAAATTTAAGAAAAATAATAGTGATTCACTTGCGCCTATTGTTAACTCAGAATGCTAAATTAAATAAATTTATAAATTGAAAAAAAGTGAGAAATGCTAAATTAATAATTAAATGCATCATGCATATTACCTAGATTCTAATATTTGTCTTTAGTTAGTAACAACAACTGTTTGTGAGATAATATATGTGATTCTTATTTTATTTGTAGATCATGAAAAAATCAACTACTATTGAGTATTTGTCTTGGTTAATAGTTTATTAATACTATATAGATGTATATTTGAAATTTTTTTTTTTCGCTTATCTCCCCACCCCTCTTTTAATACTATCCAAGATTTCATATGCAACTAAAACGTTATCTATAATTAATTTTCCCACAACAAAAGCACTAAGAGTATCAAAGAAGAAAAGGTAAAACTTTATTTAGGTCAAGTTTGGATTGCATTGAAAACTAAAAAAGAGAGCGTTTGGCATTTTTTCAGTGGGTTCTATGCACTGTTCACCGGACTCTCAAATACCGAAAAATACAAATGTTAAGTTAAAACTGGATCCTACATACTATTCACATATTTAAAAATTATTTTGTTATAGTATTTTTAATTTTCAGTTTTTAGCAATAAACGGTATTCAAATAGACCTTTAATATATAAAATATTACAATGTATATGTGTCTTTGAAGGAGGACCATCTCTCACCCATTCTTAGCTTTCACTCCATGCATGTATGACAATAGAGTAGTACCACACATTGATGGACTTTTACCACCACGTCTACTTTCCTATTCACTTTTGGCGCAACTTGGTTCTGAGTCCTGTGGCTGCATCGCCCTTGTTTCTGGTTCATACTTCATACACGCCTTCTCTTCCAAGTTCCAAGGTACTGTGCCTGAGCATGGTTGACCTGGCAACAAGGACTGAGCCTCCTCTTCCATGATCTGCACTACTTTCCTTCAAAATAAAAGTTATTTCTAGAGAGTCCAAAGGGACTGCAATTCATTGCTGCATCCCAATCTGGGATATCAATAAGACCATCCACTACTTCTTCATTCCACAACAGGCTATCCCCGACATATTGCACTTCCCCAACCTCTTGGGTCGTACTCATATTGATTTTGAAATAGTTTAGTGAATATTCAGCACGATAAACTGGACTTTATAAACAGCTACAAAAAATAGACTTCATAAACAGCTACAAAAAATCTCAATTGCGATTAAACTCGTTCTTTTAAGGTATAATGCAGGTGTAGTTAGCATTTTTCCTTGAGTGATTACTTAATTTCATTGTGTTTTAAGGTCTAATGAATAGATTCTCATGACAGTATTTTATCCACGTTTATGATACAAAATCAACAAATTTAACAAAAAGATTTTATCACATAAGCAGCTTCAAATATATATCAAAAGAGACGCAACTAGCGTCAATTTGAAAACACAGTGATATGAGTTTAACAGAGTAACATCCTCTACACGAATTTGCAAGGTAGAAATTACCGCGGCTAAAATTGTTGAGCCAATGAAGCATTTTTAAATGTCTTCACTAGAGTACCATAGTTTTCGAATGTCATAGCAGAGTCAGAATGCCTTGGCCACATTTTACCGGAGATGTTCTAATTACCATACTCTCTTTAAAGATTTTAATAATCATCACCATTGTGGAAAATCTAAGCAGCTGCCAAATTCACCAATTGCTCAGTCATTTGGTAGTGGAAGCATCCCAAGCACGTATAGTAACATTTGATTGGAAACCTGTCATAATTCCTCATTTTACGTACAGATAGTTATTTAACTTACTTGCACCTTCTGGTACAACAATAGCATTTTATAACCATATGGACCATGTCCAATATATATCTCAATATCATAAGGCCAATAGGTCCAATATATATCTCAATATCGTAAGGCCTATAGGTAAAGCCCGCATATATTCGGCTCCTAAAATCATTGTTTTACCTACATCTTGTGAAATAAATTGGAGAGCCAATTAAGGTAAAAACTAAAAAGCATACAGGAGCTTCGGTTTTTTGTTCAACAAAACAATTAGTCGGTCCTGTTCTCAGGATGCAATGCAATACGAGGAGATGAAACGTGGCAGTATTGTAACCTGTCCGATGCACAAAAACACAGGACAGAGCTATAATTTGTTAACTGATTCAACTAATTAAGTTCTCCAACACGTAAGAATAAAATGGGTTACAATCCAACAAACACAACACATGATATGAGCTAAGAGCTAAAGGTTGACATGACAGTAGTCTTAGTCTATGGACAAATGCTCATAAAGAATCAAAAGACAAGAAATTGTTTTGCTGGGAAAAAGGTGGAAAAAAAATCTTCTAACACCTTGTGATATTACATACATCTGTATATTGACTTAACTTCCAGATGGGACCGGAAGACAAACAGAAACTAGAAGGAAAAGAAAATCAGTGACAAATTAAATCTAGGTAGACATCATGACCTGATCACTTGACTGTAGTGCTTGGGTGGCAAAGAACCTAACATCAACATCTGGATCCTCACTAAGTTCAATCAGACATGGACGGATTGTCTTCTCCACCACAGACTGATCAACTATGGGAATAAGTGACTGCAACACTTTAGCCACATTGAACTTGATGTTGGGAACCCTGTAAAATGCAATTGTCAACACTGCAGTCCAAGTCATAACAAACAAAAAGAAAGATGTACACAACCAAGGTTGAGAACCCATCAACTTTACCTATCTTTTGATGCATTAATGACCACAGGCAAAAGTTTGGAACAAGTAATTTCTGATCCCATTACAGGAGCTAATAGAGAAATTGCATGTAGAATAGTCATCCGGTACAAATAGTGTGGATTGTTAATCATGTCTAAGACCTGAAAGAAAATTCCAATTTGTTTAAAACAAAACTACACCAAAGACAGGAGATGGGTAAACATCCTTAAATAAGAATAGTACTAATAATAATTTTTTAAGGAAAAAATGTACATGAAATAAAATAGAGCATAAATAGACAATAATAATAATAATAATGCTAAAGGGGCCAATATTTCCTGTGTAAAAAATATTTAAAATAAATGGGAGAACTGCACAATTAGAATGTGGTCATTAAAGAATTTGTCTCTTATGGCAATACACAAAGAGGGAGGATGGCACAGAATTCTACTTATGTAAACCTAACAAGATGAAATAATGTATGTAACATAGAATCTAATTCAGTAAACCTAACAAGATGAAGTATGTATGTAACATAAAATCTCAAATGATAAGTACTATAAAAAAGAAATGTATTAGATGAATATATCACAAACCCATGCCATCCCCCAGTGGGAGAAAATAATCCTTAGATAGTTTCTTTAAATCATTTTCATAATTATTTATGAAGTTTGAGAAGAGCAACCCACGCCATCCCCCAGTGGTTACAGTTTCCAATCTCTTTACACAAAATACGCACAACCTCTATGGAGCTGCACTTCTAAGGTCCCCTCATTTTAAAGTAGGTCAAGATTATTTTTCTTCTTGACAATCACAAAGAAAAAAGACTTAACCTTGGAAGGCATATACATCTTGCATATCTTATTTAGGGTCAAAACCAGAAACTGGGGTATCCAAAAAAATAAAATAAAAACAGACAAGACAAAGTCAAGTCACCACTAGGAAGAAGGATCTAAAACCTTCTATATAGGTCAAGAAGAAGATATACTGATACCACAAGAGGAAGAGAAAGATAGGACAGTTCGTTAACATCTGATCATTTTTTATAATTCATTAGTTACAACAGGTGGGGGAGGAGATATTTGAACCCTGGTTCTCCTCATAAAAGAGACCAGGCATTGTCACTTGAGCTACAAGGCTCTTGGCATCAACCTCTTAATTATAAGTGTTTGAAGTAAACGACACGCTAAAGTAGAGTGCGGGGAGATCAAATTAATAATTAGACTTCCTCTAAGGCATTGGATGGTGAATGCTCGATGTTATAAATTGAAGTACATATCTTTTCAAGGCCCTTAAGAGTTGCTAAATGAAATCGAGGATACCTTCTCTTTCACAATAGAGGTTGAGGAATTTAGAGCTGAGAGGTTATTCTAGTTCCTTTCCAATGCTAGTGCTCAGAGAAGTATTGCCTTGGCTTTATTAATTCTTGAGGTTAAGGGGCTTCTTTTCTTTACCAACTTATAATTCTCTTTCACTCAAAATATCTTCTTGTTCTTATGGAAAATAAATACATAAGTAAAGCACCATGACAAAATAATTAGGTACTCTAGCATGTCAATGGCAGGATTTGGACAAAGAATTAAGTTTCATTTTCAAAAGACATGAAGGCATGAATATAAGCTTTGTTTTTTGATAAATGGCATGAATAATCTACATGACAAAGAAAGTCATATTCTGGCATTATTTGGGTTCAGAACGACCCATAATACTTATATCAGAGACCAATTCAAAAAATTTTAAAATAATAAATTTGCAGTCAGACACCTCATATCCATGTCATGCACCTACATCAGAATTTAATCTTTTCTAGAGGAAATGTCAACAAAAAATAACAATAATAATAATAGTAGTAGTAATATACTATCTAACACCAATTATATAGTAACATCTGATCAGAAGAACCTGTGGAATTATGTGCTGCATTGCCCACTCTGGGCCAAACTCTTCCGCAAGGCGTTTCACATTATTTGCGGCAGCATCACGAATCGAGTAAACCTATAACCAATACCAATAAATTTAGTAAAAAAATTTTTATACATTATTAAGATGCTAGCCAGTCAATATTGCATGATCATGCCTGTTATTGCAAGGCTCAGACATTAAAGTACTTATGCCAAAAAACAAAAAAACCAAAATACAAAGCTTCTCATGGTTGGACCAAATAACATGTGATTACTTAATGGAAACAAGTATACTATGGAATATCTTCCGGTGGAAAATTAGGGTCCCAAAGGTTACCCAACTGACTAAAATCTAATTGGGTTAAAACACTTCTTCCTCCTTTACCCAGATGCCCCAATCTAAAAAGCCTTTTCAATGCCGCACTCTTACCACTCTAGGAGTCCCATAACCTTAAATACTAATTCTCATATAATATTCACAGATCCTACAAAAAGGATTTCCCTTCTTACCAAAGAATAATAGTATTTCGAAAAAATAACAATAACAATGAGGAAGATCACAGTTTCAAGGGGAAAACTGACATTGTGTGTAGAGTTTTACTATATTAGAGGAAACTGTGAATCAAAACAGATAACAAGATAGAACTAAATCATAAGTGCATTGTATCTGACATAGTGGTAACCCAAATCTTCACAAACCTTATCTTTTAACCATTGCATGCAAAGAGCACCAAGCTTGTCATCAAAAAATCCTACACCCAATTGACTTGCCAACAAAGGTATATATTCTATTATTGCAAGCCGAACCCTCCAGTGTCTATCCTCTGCAAGCTCCACAATTGCTGGCAAAAGAGACTGGGACAGCAGATCGATTCCAATTACCTGCTTCAACAGTTACATTAATTAGACTTGATTGAAATTCAATATAAAATGCTGAGCAAAACTCTTTGAAACAATTCAAGAGACGCCACATTAAAACAGAAATTTGATTATGCAACAATAAGCCTTCTTCAAGTAAAGGATAAAACACAATGTTTCCCTCAGTCATAACTCTAGTAAGTATTAAAGGCAGAAAGGAACATAGTGCCACAACACCATGATGAAGATGATCATTTATGGCCTGTTTGGATGTTTAAAAATGGAGGAGAAGTAGAGTAGAGGGAGGGAGAGTAATCTAATTACCTCATTTGGAAGGTTTTTAGGGAAGGAGGGGGAGGGATTAAGAGGGATTTGGAGGGGTTTCAACTACCTCCAACTCCCTAATTTTAATTCCCCCAAATTGGAGAGATTTGGAAGGAGAGTAGAACACATAAATTATGAAATAGGTAAATTACCTCATTTACCCTTGTTATATTAAAAAAATTACACAAGGGGAATGGCTAATTACTCCCTTCCCCCTTACTAATTTTAAAAACTTCCAAACAAGATGGAGGGGAATCATTTTCCTCTACTCTCCTCCCCACTACTCCCCTCCCCTCTACTCCCCTCTACTCTCCTCCCTCTCTAAACTTCCAAACAAGCCATTAGGGGGCATTGAATGATCTGCAGGAGATTAAAAAATTGTTCTTTTTCTTCTTCTTCTTCTTCTTTTTTTATTTTATTTTATTTTATTTTATTTTTAAGGAATACATTCAATGCAACCCTGATACAAAATCATTAAACAAATTGAAAATTTTAAAACCAACCCCTAAATGCTCAAGAGAGAAAGAAGGGTTTCCTTTACACAAAAAGAAGAGGGGGGGGGGGGGGGGGGGAGAGGTAATCAAGAATTGAAAATCTGCATTAAGATTTAGGATACTCAAGTTATTTCTCCATTCATTTCTTATTTTATCATGAAAACTGTGAGGCCATTTTCATTTGAGAAACAAATATGAACCAGTTAAAAAAAAAGATTGGGAACAAGTGATGAGAGAAAATGGAGAACCTCTATTTCAATAACAACTCCCCCACAGCCCCACCCCCCATCCCCAAAAAAAAATTTGAAATGAACATAACCATCATTTTCAAGAGTTTTAAGCTTCAACTTATGCAGCCTTCAAGTTCAGAAATGAGATGCATTTCTTTCTTTCCTTTTTCTTTTTTGTTGTGTCTGACAACTAGTTTGACTTAAAAGAGAGATGTTTCACAGATTTGGACAAAATATCAGGAATTCAACCCTATTATTATCATTTAATTCGAACCACATAACAAATTATGTTGCTCAACCACATTTTTTGTATGTGCGTGTGTTTTATGTAATTACTAGCAGATGATAAAGAGAAAAGGACTAAGAAAAAAAAATGCACGCATCAACCTTGAAAGAAATGAACAACATTTGAAATTAAAATTCTGATTAAACCTGGTTCACTTGATCAAGCTTGCTGATAATATTGAGCCGGACATCAGGAAACTCATCCTTTAGAAGAGAAAGGAATATAGGAAGCAGCTGTTCAATTGTTGCATCCTGTAACCACCAACAGCAATTACATACAGCACGGAAATCAATAAAAATCCCCTTTGAGAAGATGGTATAGTTTATGAAAAAATATATAAGGTAAGAGAGAGAGAGAAGGGGAAACAACATCCCTTTACAATTAAATGAGAATAAAAACTGCACAAACCACCTATACACATGTCAGCTACAATGATGCATGACATAAGATGTTAGCAATTCTAAAATAACTATTGTCATTTTATGCTATGTTCAAGGAGAAAGATATTAAAATGCACACGTCCATCCAAAAACCAAAAAGGTGAGAACAGAAAATCATGTATAGGAAGTAATAGAAAGACACATTTTACACCAGCATTACTGTTGACGTGAGAATGAGATACAAAATAAAAGGTGTTAGACAAAATAAGCAACTTAATTCAGCAATTCAAATCATATCTGCATGTTTATTGATGATAGAAACATTGCACAGTGTAAGTCAGATGCATTCTACTTTGCACGGAAATGAATGGATAGACTTCTATATTTTCCATTCAAAATGGGAAACAACATATGTACCCAAAAAAGTTATACCTTTCCCAGAACTGGTGCCATTCCCATTATAACTGAAGCCAATGCAGAACGAACATGCTGAGATGAATCTGTTGACAGTTCCTACAGTAGGCAAAAAAGTCATAAATTATAAAACAAGCAGCAGCTGAAGAGCAATAAAAATCAAGAAGCACTACACAATCTACCATCAAATTTACAGCACAAAATAACTGACTCGTTAGTGTGCATGTATACCTTCACACAAGGAAGGATATGCTGGATTGCAAGTTCTGGATTCAAAATCCGGCAAAACTTGGTAACTTTTCCAGCAGCAGCTATACGTACTTCAGCCTCATTATCACGAAGTAGACGAACATATGCAGGTACCAGGTCCGATCTAAATATGTAATATTACAGTAACCATCAATTAGAATCTAAGTAACAAGCCCTTCAACTATTGTAAAATATCTGGACAGAAGAATATAAAAGGTAAATAATATCTACAGGAAATAAATTAAATATAAAAAAACAAGATCTCAATTTCTCCACAAGATTTTTTGTAAAGGCCAGGGAAACAATAAAGTAATTCAAAGCACAAAGACAATATCAAACCTGACAGCTGACTGACAATTATTGACATAACTATATAAATCAATTTAACAGCCACTCCGTAAGACATGAGAAATTACCTGGTAGGTTCAGGACCTACAGCTTCACATAGTTCATATAGTTGATTTGCAACCATGTAACGAACACGCCAAGACTTATCCTGGTTGGAAAAGAATTTGTGTCACATTAGCAAACAAACATATTTTGTTGCACTTGGTCATTCAGATATAAAAATTAGCTTAAAAAAAAGTGTTCTTAAAAAAAAATTATAGATTCTTACTTTAATAACATATGTGCACAAATGGAGTATTAGTTTATAAGAGTACACATGAGACCCCCCCCCCCCCTCTCTTCAAAAAAAAAAAATAATAATAATAATAAGCTCTCAAAAGTTGAGCATCCATATATCCCAAAATTATAAGAAAATGAAAATCAAGTTCAAGAGGTAAATATACATCTGAAGAGCAGTTGTAAGAATATTTACATATTTATAATCGCCAAAAAATAAATACCAAAAATACCAAGAAAACAATGGCCCAAAAGATAATGAAAATCATAATAGTATTTTAGGAGCATATTTGTACAGTTAATTATAGAAAAATGGGTAACATTAAGTTGCACAACAGATCATAGAACCTTCCAAAAGGAAATCAGTACAGAATAAGGCGTACTGAATCTATATTAGTATTAATGTTTCAATTGAAAATATGTTATGAACATGTTAAAAGCAACAAAAGGAGTATGATAGAGATTAATGGTACAGATTTTTTTAATTTATAATTTTTTTGCAATAAGTGGTACAGACTTTTTTAATTAAAAAGTTACTTTTTAAATATAAAAGGGTTTACAGAAACATGTTCAAAGCAATCAATGAACCACAATAGCTCTCTAGAGATTAACAGACGATAAAAGCTGATAATTAATTTCAGAATGTCCTTATTAAAAGCATAAACCATACCTGTGAGAAATTAACAATGACAGGAAGAATATGTGACACACAATCTTGAGGTTCCAATAGCTTTCCAAGTGCGGCACAACCTTCAACCGCCAATAACCGAACTGAATCTTGATCTGCAGTGGAGACAAGTTTCAGCAAATTCTTAATGTCATGAAAACTGTAAACCAGTTCATTAACAAAATAGTGTAAGTGAAATTCCAAGTAAATTCATCATAAATTGTATAACTTTTAATAGAAGTGAAGTTGACAATTAACCCTCCAGGCTAGGCATGCACCCAGCCACTAAAGTAACCCATTTTTCAAGTCTATGACTCTGTGAGACACTTGATGAAAATCTATCAGTGGATACACTGACAAGTTTAAATTAAGTTATCAAACAGCAGAATTAAAATTAACACAAAGAAAACACACATACCATCCTGAGTCAGATCCTCAAATATAGACATGATGTCGGTTTTCAAATGGGAAGCTTCGACAGTAGCAGCAAATTTACCCAGGTTTGTTGCAGCAGACCTCCTAACCATAGGCATGTCATCTTGACACAGCTGACTGTAAATTGTTCGTAATTCAGTTTTTAAAGTCTCTGGGGCACTTGGGTAAGCAATATGGAACAAGCCACATGAGGAAACTCGAGCTGTAAACCACTCACCAGCAGCCAGTCTCTGAAAATGGAGATTTAAATGTGTTAAATGAAAATTCAGTGTCATTAAAATTGTATTAAGATACAAAAATATCACGTTTTATGGGAGATTGAAAAGTATAACCAAAAGACAAAGTTTTGTTAAAGACTGAAATTACAACATTTATATAAACATGCAAAACAGATAACAAAAAAATATACAATCAAATGTTTTAACTTATCAAAAAATAAATAAAACAATCAAATGTTTTACCCCTGAAACCTACTATCCTAGTCAGTTGCATGTTCCCCCAACACATAAGCAATTTGTGTAAAAGCACAAGACACCACCACATGACCAGAGTGAAAAGGTTCAAATGTTGATTCCTTCACATCAGAAGACAGGCTACAAGATAGAGATATTCTGCAAGCATGTTACTACATGTATTCCAAGTAGGTATAGGAGTAGCAAAGCCAACTTATCAACTCCATTACCCAGGCCGTAAGGCTTCAAACTTGTATAGCAATCAAATGGTCACTAGGCAGCACTCAGGTAAACGGTGTGAAGCCAGTTGTGTAGTTTTTTTCACTATTAATTTGAGGGTCCTTACATAGTCATTGGTGGCAACAGTGTCTTAACTGAACTAACAGCCAAAAAACTTACTCTTCCAACTAAAAGATCGTACAAAAGTCTATTGACACCACTATTTGAGCAGATAGTTTAGTCTAACTAACCATAAAAACCAGCAAGCATGATTTGTAAAAAACTTGTGTTCATTCATTGCCATCATAAAACATCCAATTATTAATACATCTACACTAGTACCTTTACAAACCTTTCTAAACCGTGCAACTGAGTTCATACTTAATGAATACGATAGATATAAGTCAAATGTGTCACTTAGGCCACACTTTTATTTAGAATTTCAAATCAACTAAGCATCATACCATGTTACCTTTACATAAATACCAAAGCCAAATAGGAAATTAGAAAGCAAAAAACATAGAAATATCCAATCATCTGACCTTAACCAGAGGGATGAAGTACTCAACCAAGTCCTGCTCCCTCATCTGCGCCCCGATTCTACACAACGACTCCACTGCTTTGTCTCTAACGCAAGTTTCCTCAACCGTGGAGAGCGTTTCCAACGGCGGGAGCAGCACATTAGCATACTCAACACCTCCAACATAGGGTATAAAAACCCCTAATTCCTCTGCCATTGCAAGAAGCACTTCATCATCGTCGTCATTGTTCTCGCTGAGAAAAGGAATCAGCTCCTTCCTGGTCCTCTCCTCTCCGAGCGCACGTGCAATCGTGGAGAGCCGGCGGATCGAGTTCAGCCGGAGCTGAATATCTTCATTTTTAAGCTCATCAATTAAGACAGCAATCGGATAGAGTGGCTCATCAATCATGGCCATTGCGTCTCTACAAAGATCTATACAGTTTGATACAAAAAAAAAAAAAATGTCTTAATCAATTCAACTCAAATTGTAACACATTAATTTCGGTTACCACGAAAATGAAGAGAAAAATAAATCAAATCTTAAAGACTAACCAATACACATACATAGAGGAACAAATCCAGGTTGGATTTGAACTTTCAATTTTAAGAAACCAAGACAAGATGCCTATTCATTTCCTTTATTTTCCAGCAACCAAACAAGATATAGCAATTAGCAAAGAGAGAGTCATTAACTTTTTTTCTTTCTCTTTAAAAAAAAATTAAAAAAAATTAAAAAAATTAGACAACTACATGAAATTAAAGGAAGCAACAATTCGATCAAATAAAATTTATGAAGTAAAGTGCGGTCGATTTGATGCTTGGAGATGAGAAAAAACGAACTCCAAAAGATTTGCGATGAGATCTCAAGCCACAGTTCAAAGTTCCACAAAATGTTAAAAGGAAAAGTATTAATAAGAAGAAAAATCTACAAGAACTCATAGATATGAAAAGGCAAAAAAAAAAACCTAGATAGAGTCTTCCAATAAGAACGCAAAAGTAGAATAAAGTTGAAACAATATTTCAAAAGGAAAACCAAGCAAAGCGAAAGAGAGAGATTGGAATACCTTGAGAGTGTGGATCTATGAGGTAGTGTGGTGAAAATGGGAGAGATCTTTGTGTGGGCGTAAGGGAAGGGGGGAAGAGGCAAACAGAGATCTACTCGTAATTTTCCCTGAGAAAATTTCGTCAATTTCGGTGATTTTCTTTTTGACCAAACGCTTCCCGATATTTCATTCGATGGAAATGGAATGTTTTCAAATCGTACCCGCCCCGAATTCATGTCCGCCCCGATTCCCAAACCGACTTTTTTTCTTTTTCTGTTTTTCTTTATGTTGAAGGGGAAGTTGGTTTTTTATTTTTTATTTTCATTGTAACGGTAGAGATACAAACTTTTTAACAAAAATTTTTTACAAATTGTTAAAATTGAAAAAAGATAAATGACATGTTCACAATATTTTTACAATAAATTCTAAGCAGTAGGTTGTTATTGTTAGGGTAAAAAAGTAATCTTTGTGTTAGTTTCAAATTTGAACCAATAACAACTAACCACCTGTGATTTATTGTAAAAATATTGTGGACATAGTATCGCTCTTGAAAAAATGATATTAGTGGTAGGCCTAAATGAAAACTGAATAATGATAGAGATACAAACTATTTTACAAAAAAATTTATAAACTGCTGATGTAATGAATGATTATTAGTAAATGAAAATGTGATATTAATAATAGGTCTAGATGAAAACCAATAAGAAGTTAATCACATCAACATTTTGTAGAAATGTTGTAAAATAGTTTGTGTCTGTAACATTACTCGGTAAAAACTAGTAAAAAACTTATTACAATAACAATTTGTAAAAATATTGTAAAATAGTTTGTAACAATAGCAACACTCTTTTTATCTCTTCTCTATATCTATACTACTATTTAAGGGGCTGGACCTGTTTGGACTGGATTTTTTTTTTTGTTCCAAAATACCCCTACAGCCTATATTTAAGTAGGGGCAAAACTTGGTAAAAATGCTTCTTTAACTTCCACGTAAAACACTATCTACAAAATAGGAACACACTCCCAGCACACTATCTATATATAAAGAGAATTCAAAAAATTAGTTATAACTATCTAAATTGTCAAAAATACCCCCAATTTAATTGGATACTCTTTATTTATAAAAAAATAAAAATAAAGTTAAACGTGTAATTCAATAAAATTCAAAAACAAAAAAACTATCAAATAAATTTCTTATAACTTCTCGCTAGATTTCCTATAACTTCCCGCTAGAGTCTAGATAGATACAAATTCCTCACCTGTTACTAAAAAACAAAAAATCTCTAATCCTATGACTCACAACTTCCCACCCCACGTACAAACTACCACAAAAAAAAAATAAATAAATAAATAAATCATCACACGCACAAAGCGCGGCTAGTATCATATATCATTTATTATCATTTTACTTTTATTGATGAAAAGTTACACATAAATTAAATTAATTGGCTATACCTACCGAATTGGAATAAACTTTCAAATTTTCCTCAACTTTCATTGCTTGAAAAGTCAAATTATTCGTTCAAAATAATTTTTCAACTTTTAAACAAAAGTCTTTTTTAAGAAGTGTTTTTTATTAACCGCAATCTAATTGGATTATTCAAACACCAATGTTTCGCAAAAAAATATTTTCAAATTTCAAACCATGGAAAAAACATTATACTAAAATTTTATTTTTATCCTCTAAGTTTTGGGTGGCTTTTTAAATATATGAAAATTTATAATTTACACTTTTCAAGCATTTCCAAGGCAAATAATATTCTTTCAGAAAAAAAAAATGTTACAACAATATTTATGTGTTTATTTGACTAAACTACTATTAAAACTTTACCTTTATTCCAACCACAAACGACATTGTATTGTATATAAAAAGCACATTTTTAAAAATTAATATTATTTTTAGGCAAGTTGATAGCGAAAGCGTGATGAATCATAATGAAAGTAGCACATTGACATCTTTGTAATAGTCAATGATATAATTTGTAAGTTTTTAAAATTGATGGAATAATTTAGAAGTGATTCCAAAATAAAGAGTATACATTGCATCTTAGTGAAACTTATATTTATGATTTTTCTGTTCATCATCTTAAAGCATATTGAAAATATTATTTTAAAAAAGCAAAGCCAAACAAATCAAAAGTTACATGAATATTAAACAATATCGATCACGATTTCTTGTAATTATAGTTCGATCAACCTTTTATTAAAAAATGGATTTTTTAAACATAATATACCAAGCTGCAGTAATATTTTATATTTTTTTGTGGAACTCAATCAAAAGTGGCTCCTGGAAATTCAAAGTCAGTTTTTTTTTAAAGGAATTCAAATCCCGCTTATTGAATTTGAAGCACGGAGTCAACCTTTCTTTAGGCAATGAAAGACTCTTTTATGAAAAAGATCAAAATATTACAATGAAACATAGTATTCTCCTTGTTTCCAGTTAAAATTTTCAAAGCTAGATTTTGTGGCCGGCAACTTAAAAATATGATAAGCTATGCAATAGAGATAGAGATCATCCACTAATAGAAACATTAGTTTTTTATAATTCAATAATTGGGAGGAAGACTAGGATTTGAATATTGAAGGCTTTAGTGTTTTTATTGGAAATACTAAGAAATAGTAATCTAACTATAAGACTCTTTACTATAAAAACGTCATAGTTAGAAAAGCATTTCAATCATAATTTCAAGATATGCACTTAAAGTACAACTCTACACTATACATCCATCGATTATTAGAGCAATAAATATTTGCATTTGGCATATGTTAACTATCACAACATATGAGCTCTATAATTACATGAAATTCACATGCTATGGGATGCATTTTGCATATAACTAATTTAACATCTGCCATAAAAAATTGAGGAAGTCACAAATCTAAGTAGGGGGTCTAGTGGTTGACACGTCCTCCTCGCTCTAAGCCTTGGATTGAAGTCACCATTAGCACTCGAGGCCATAGGGCCACAAGTGTAAAAGGTATATTTTGCCATGCGTAAAAAAGTTTATTTCATTAGATAAGAAGTGACTAATCCCACCATCCTAACTTTTTTTTTTTTTTTTTAAATAATAATAAAACTGAGGAAGTCACTGAATTGGACAACTAGACCAATGGGCCTACCTTTTTTATAGTCATGGTACCAACGGCCCATTTTTGGAAAGACAGAACGTGTAGAGAGTAGAAACAGAGCAAACGAAGGGAATTCACTCTTGCATTAACAAATTCAAGCGGGCATTGGCGCAATTTGAGATACCCTGCCGCTCATAGTGATCTTGTTCTGGTGTCATTATACAGCAGATCAGGTACCTCCTTACTAATTAAGTTATTTTGAAGATAAAACTATTAAGTTTTGAATTATCCTTGGAAGTTGGAACATCAGTTTCTAAAGTTGTTTTGAAATAAAACTATTAAGTTATTTTGAAGATACGACTGTATGAAACATTTAAAAAATGTGTTAGACATGAACTTTTTTTTTTTTTGGGGAGCAAAATGTAAGACATTATGAACTGTAATCAGAAGATCACTCAAAATTCATTTAAACCAATTAGATTGTGTTCAAAATCAGACATCCCCCACCTCTGTGACCTGCCAAACTGCTTATAAATAGCTCATCACTAAACTATACAATACAAGTAGACAAGCAAGCAATTCTTGAGAAAACCAAATCAAGTTGGAAGACACATAAAGAGTGCATAATTGAGTAGAGAACAGTATATTATGACTTAAAACCGTATACTACATTGTCAATGTACAAAGTTACTCATATGCATCAGTTCAGTTAGATAATCAGATATAATCAATCTTCTCATCAAGTTTGAATGCAAGTTCTCTACCTGTCTTTCAGAGTTTCTCTGAGAGAGCATTGGCAACTGGTCTAAGCATGTTCATTTTTCCCGGTAATGTTTGTAACAGAAATCTGTCCCCCGTCATATTTCAGAACTGACTAATGCAGGTTTCAATTTTGAGAACAACATTAGAAGGTACAGCCCCTGAATTATGACATAGGAGTACTAAGGCCGTCTTCTTTTCATGATCTTTAATTGAGTAGAGGCCATATCGAATTCTAGTACTTTAGCCAATTACGGAATCTGTTCCAAATCCCATTGTGCTCTACTCCTGCTGGTTCCTCAATGGGATCCTTAAAATTTGCTTTTTCGCTTAGTTCTTCAAATGAGTAAACAACATTTTGAAGCCTTGCCACAAATTCAATCAAAAGAGATGTGAATGTTGCTAATGCCAATGCACTAGCATTTTCATATGTTTTTGATTCTTCCACTACTGGTACTGCATCGGCATTAAATGAGATACGTCGAGGCCATGATATTTGTGTCTGGAAAACACTTCCTGGAGAAACATCAGCAGGCAGGGTGGAGATCACACCATTTGGGATCTGACCATCCCAACTTTTTGGAACTGTAACTGATCTGAGATCAAGTATGGCTTCACTATAGGACTTGTGCTGCAGTATTTTATTTTCGTCTTCATCCAAGCTCAGCAAGTCTTGGGGATCTCCCTGCTCCTGACGATTTCCAATTTCCCAGCTCTCAGAATTGACAAGAAGGTATGACTTTCGGTCAACCTTGGTTTGCAAATCTTCTGCAGCCTCATGCACTGCATAAAGTATGTCTCCAGGATCTAATTTCTCCAACCTTTTCACCTTGTTCCCAAGTTCACGCAACACTTTAGCACCTTCAAAACCTACTCTCTGAAGCTCACTTTGAAAAACCTGTCTTCGTTCAGGAGGGGCCTACATATACAAATATTGGAAGTTTGAATAGGTACATATGAACACACCCCCACTTTTTTTGATGCACATGGAATGTAACTTCAAGCAATCTATTGGCAGCAGCTCTCACTCAAGTAAGATATGGAAAAGAATAACCATCAATACTGGTGAAAGCAAAAGCCAATAACACGAAATTCTGTCCAGGTGGCATTGTCCATGTTATTATTGAAAACAAGAGCAAAAAGAAAAATGAAACGGTTTGCATTATAAGCTGCCAACCCAAGCCTAGGAACTTTCTCCAAAAAAAAAAAAAAATCTGAAGCAAATTGTACAAGAACATAAATTTAAGTTCTGATCCTTCACATTGTAGTTGAATCATTATTATAAGTCACATGGAACTCATTCCGCAAAAAACAAATATTATGCAGCAGATTTCCTCAAGAGCACAAATATAAATCTTGCCAAAAAAAATTTCAGCATATTTCACAATAGGAAAAGGAAGATCCAAATAGTCTTTCTTCTACTCAGAACTGCATGACAATGAAGATAGAGATGAAAATGTACCTGTATTTCTGAAAGCATACATCCATGCAAAGCCATGACTGTAAATGCAGAATGCCTGAGAGCACCGCTTACTTTGACATAGTTCTTCCATGGATATCTACACATTTTGTAAGGACCATGAGGTGGCTCCCAGATAGCAAATCCCATCTTCAAACAAAAGAAAGAGTAAAAAATATAACACAATAATCAATTCAATCAATGCAATGAATTGCTGCAGCATAATTGCAATAAACAATACCAGAGTCTCCTCTTGGCTTGTAGATTCTACAGCTGATCTGTAGCCACTATACAGTGGGTCATCCGAAGCTTGGTAGGTAAGAATCTTTGAAGGGACCCTTTCGTATTCAATACAATTAAGGTAACCATTAACACAACCTGAAATATGGGCTCAAAAAAATTAGTCGAACAAAAATGAAGATGAGAAAACAATAATTCATTTTTTAAATTTTACTGAGTCAAGCAATTTTACTATTTGAATGGTATAACCTCCCAAAGAAAAGGGGATGCACCTTCCAAAGATGTTGCAACACTCATGAAATTCTTTACCACCAAATTGTGAAGATCCTCACCAGCCCAGATGGGATAAATGCATATGTTTACTACCAAACAAACACTAGCACCAAGTGCAATGAGCAAGAACCGTGTCACCGCTGTATTAACAAATTCACCCGTCCTATACCCAGATACCGTAATGAAACAATATGTCAACAAGAAGACCCGAAACCCATATTCGTAAGGCTTAAGCGTTGGGTATAGTTTTGCATAAGTTGCACAAAATGCTGGAAACCACATAAAATGTCAGAAAGATATATTAGTAGCAAAATATAAGGTGACAGAAACTTCTTTCCCAATAACAGAAGAAAGAAATTTGATTAAAAAACCCAACCTACCTACGATGAAGATACTCAGAATAATAACAAGTTCTTCCCACTCTCCAGCTAATTCTGACAACTCTGCCATGCCTAAAGCAAGACCTCCAGCTGCTACTGTCCCCAACCCACGGTTAAATCCTTTGCTAAGAGTTGCTCCTGCAGAAGACCACATTATCAAACTGCACTTTTTCAAAGCAGAACTTCACTTATTTTGGTAAAACTTTTTAAACAACCAAATCTTCAAAAAACTAAAAAATAAGCTATACCAAAACAGACACAAAAAAATTATTCAAAAGAAATGTGCCAATGAGTGCTAGCTCAAGTGCTACCTATAAGGTGAGCTAGTGGGTTCAAAGTGTAACACTTGGAAGTATGAACACTTCATTTAGAGTGTCGTATCCGTGTCATACCAGTGTTGTACCAGCCATTTCATGTTATAATTTTTCAAAAATTACTTGTGTCATACACATTTCTGTTTTTGTGCTTCCTAGGTGTGATATACCAAAAAAAAAAATGTTTGATTAAAAGGTGACTCAAGTTTTATTTATTTTTTGGGGGGGGGGGGGGTGGTTCTTTTCTTTTCTTTTCTTTTTTGGAGGGAAAAAAGTTGATTCAAATAGACAGTGTGAACTTTTTTTAAAGAAATATTTCCTGTCAATGAAAAGACAGTGAGAACTGAGATGAGCATCTATTAAAGTCAGTTCAATCTTCAGGCCCCAACATGAAGAAAAGGAAAGCCGCTTAAACTTTGCCTGATGCTCTGCGAAACATTTAAAGAAACGATGGCCCCGCAATATCAGGGGATGGTGGAAAAGCTCTCTGTATTATTTACACAAAGAAATCGACCAATGTGGTCCATTGATTCATAACAAAATGACTCAGTAGAGACTTTTTGACTTCACTTCATTATTAATAAACCTTTATGCTTTTCCATTCCGTTATACAAATTTTACGTTTTCAATTCAATGAAGCCACATCGTGCGTACCAACATAATGCATCTCATTAAATCTATACACAACTTTGCCTAAAATAAATCTCATAACTCCATTTTTTTTCTACATCATATATATAAGAAAAAAGGTAGCCTATGCTTAAGTATTCCACTCATTGCCCACGAAATACTTAAAAAATAAAATAAAACCCAACAGTGAGGCTTTGAATAAACTATTCCACTCATTGTATATAAAACACTTTGAAAACTCCAATAATATGATGGATTGAACTTGTATCCTTTGAGTTCATACACACGTACAAGTACTCATAATCCCATATGAAAAATGCTAAAACCACAAATTATTTTACAAACCGATGATATAACGGTTGATTATTAGTAAGTAAAAAATGTTAGGTTAGTACTAGCTTACAAGTTCCGCAGGTAGTTTCTACTAGGTTACACACACACATTCACAGCCAATTTTGCTTTTATAGATAAATTATTACATCCTGTCAAGACACGAATTACTTTAATAACAATAAAAACTATGATCTTTATATCAAGTCAAGAGATTTGATCACTTAAGCTAATTTAACCACATTCACTAAAAAAAAAAAAAATAAAATAAAAATAAAAATTAAGACCCACATCCAAAAAAAGAAAAGAAAAAGAAAAAGTACTAATTTTTAGATTTAGACTAACTGAATTATTTTATTTTAAGGAAAAAAAAAAAAAAAAAGAGGAAAAAGCGGCGTACCTATACTGAACTCAAAGACCACAACAACAGTAAGAATAGCCCAAACAGAGTATCGGCTAAGCTCTTTGACCGGTTCTTTCAAGAAAATCAGCAACGAAATGAGAGTCAAAGCCAGACCCATTTTCGCTGAGAACACAATCTTTCTCGGGTCGGTCCGACCCATCTTCCAAGCTTTGAAACCCACATCTTTCGCTGTTTTCCATAGCCTCGAAACTCTACCCTTAAGCGAACCAAACGACCAACACTTGGCACCTGCTCCTTCTTCTTCTTCGTACGGCCCTAGAGGATTAAACCCACCTAGCTCCGAGTACCCCTTTGTTGATAGCAACCTCTCTCTCTTCTCCGTAAAAGTGTATCTGAAAGAACCCAACTTCCCGGCCATTTCAGCAAATCACAGTTTGTGAAAAGAAACTTGAGAATTATAGACCAATCATGTATGGTTGTAAAGTTGGGTTTTTTTTTTTTTTTTTTTGGTTTAAAAGACAATATTCGAGAACTTGATTTGGGCACGAAATTTGAGAGCACGAGTTAGAGGTCCAGAATTTTATGGAAATTTTTAATGGATAAAAAGCACTAGACGGTGGTTGAGAGTTAAAAAAAAAAAAAAATTAAATTAGAGGAGATGAAACAGAGAGAGAGAATCTGCAGGAGAAGTTTTTAGGGTCGGATAATTGTGTCCTTTCTTTCTAAGCGGTCTTCGTATCTCAATCAAATTCACGATTTTTGCAACTAGGTGTTTGTCACGTTTATACATTCATGACCTTTTTTTTTTTTTTTTACTATTCATAATTAATCACATAAAAAAATGGTGATAAAACTATAAATGAAAAAAAAAAAAAAAAAAAAACTGTAATTAGCTGTTTGTGACCTCTATATAAATTTTTTACTTTTATTTTTACTACTCATAATCAGTTGTGCAGAAAAATTGAGGTGAAAATAGTAAATTTGTTTAAGGTGCTAAGTTTATTTTGCGAGAGTGAGACATTGCGTGGTGTACGGATGGGGCCTACACGTGGAAGGAGTCAGGTGTATGATTGAATGCTGATCTGTGACGGTCCCATAAATCTAAGGGTGAAAAGGTTGACACATTGTCCTTAGTTGCGGCGGATAAACCCAACTATTCATCAATGGTCGGTAGGGAGTCAGATTTTTTTTTTTTTTTTTTGGTATAGGATAGAATATCAATTTATGATGTTGACATCATAATACTTCACCTGTTAACGTGTTGTTTTTTTAGTGGAGGGTAGGCTTTGAAGTCGGGGTCATTTATTTAAGAGAATGATTAGTTTTATAATAGGGTCCGGTTAATGTGTGCCCTAAGGTTAATGTGTGCCCTTAGGGCACACATTAAACTTTCTATTTTTGAAAATATTTTATCGGGAATTGAAAAAGCTGTCATTACTTTTTCAATTCTCGAGAAAACTTTTTTCAAAAATGGAAATTAATGTGTGTCTTAAGGGCACACATTAATAAAATCCTTTATAATAAACCATAAATGGTAAGTTGTTATTAGTTTTAATTTAAACATATTACTAATTAAATTAGAACCCATAATAATTTATCACACATGATTTTGTTGTTAATAAGGGTATTTTTGGCCCATAAAAAATCTTCTTAATTCTTTGACATGTCAGAAGGAAACGCCTCACCTATGATTTGTTGGGGCAAACTCCCTACTCCACCTCTTAATGCACCAATAGTATAGGCACCACACATTTAGTCCTGATGGGCGTTTCGCATGTAAGCTCAAACGCATGGTTGGCATGTAATCTCAACAGGGACTTTTGTGGGAGCCTAGCAGGTAGATGTGTATCAACTCGACAGGTGGCCACCTATGAGCCTAACAGATGGATGTACATGAGCCCGATGAATAGACAAGTATAAACCCAACAGTTGAATACACTGGGCCCCATAAACTTTTTGCATGTTCTCCACTTATATATCCCTATATAGGAATAACTTGCACCCCACACCTAAAGACCCTGCAACGCATTCGTATCTTCCCCATATGGGAAGGGAAGCCCTCAAATCTCGGGGCCTTAACTCTAAATCTTCTTCATAAGGAAAGCTCCTACATTCAAGGGATCCTAGTCAGCCCTACACCACTACATAAACACTAGGCCTCCTCTCCACTAAGGTAGGTGAAATTTCCTAGCTCTCACACTATTGAATTCTTGGAGATTTTTCAACCACTAACTTAACCTTCAGAGGGTTTTTGGCCAGCACCTTACTGGTGCTCTCTGTTGGTTCTTTATTTTCTTATTCTTCAGGTAACCTCCATAAAGCGCGTGTGGATGATCAGCTCACTGACATTTTTGTGCATCAACAATTATAAATATTACATTTTTTTTTATTCAACGATAAGAGACTTTATTGATTAAACTAAGTTTGAAATTCACACAAACATTGTACAATAATATTTGAGTGTGTAAACTTGGATTCAGATTATTAAATCCTTTTTTTCGATATTTGGTGTGGGGGTTTTGAAATTTAACCATTGAATTTCTTTGTTGAAAACACTATGATGTGCCAATTAATTGAGCTACAAAGTTCTTGGCGAATAATTAAAAAATAATAATAAAAAAACTTATTTTTTGAGTTATTTGTAAAAGTTTAATGTTTTGTGTGAGTTCCAATTAGTTTAATTAGTAAAATCTCTTGTAGTTGAATGAGAGATGTATGGTTCAAACTCGACCTACCAAAATCAATTGGTGCATTGGCTTAATAATCAAGAACAATCATCATAGAGTAAATATCATAAGATAAAAATCTATCTTATCTATATGGAAAAAAAGGATTAAGATTTGTTTCCTTCTATGAGAGAGAGAGAGAGAGAGAGGTCTATTAAGGTTTTGGATTTGGAATTGGACCAAATCCATTAAGGACTTTAAACCTTGAAGTTCTTAGATTTGAAATCACATTTAACTTAAAAAGAGATAATTTCGTATTGTAGTAGTCTTGATACAAAAAGCGCTGTTATTTCATGTTGGTGTAAATGTCGTCCACACTAAGGCTGTTCCAATTTTATTATCATTATTTAGCTAAGCCCAAAACCGGCCCTACGAGCCCAATGCACACATCATATTCTTTTTAAAGTCCAACGCTACTTATACTTGGCAATATTTCAAAAGTTCAATTCTCATTGGCAATATCAAAAAGCCAGTTTACGTTAGCACTATTAAAAGTCCAAGCTAGTTACTTGGCACTATTTAGTAAAAAGTCCAAGGTTGTCAATACTTGGAAAAATACTATATCATAAGTATTTCACTTAAAGTCCAATGATAAAAAATTATTTAATTTCTTAAACCTATTACTATAATATTACAAGCCTATGGAATATATCTTATAAAACCCATGGTAACTGTAGGGGTATCGGGCCCAGGGATCCATTACCTATTTATATTTTTATGTTTGGGGCCCGTGGCCTAAGCCGAGGACGAAAGATCGACCGAGGAGGGGAAATCTTGATCAGAAGAGATCGTGGAAGTAAATAAAAAGGTTAGTTTTGGTTATAATGACTCACGGGGGTAAGCCGAGGATAAATGCATCCTCGGCTACCCAAAACCGCGGTCCGAAGAAGTAGTCTATCATCCAGGATAACGTTCCAGGAGGTTCTATCGGTGCGGATAAGCATTGCAGAGACGTCAGACGAAGAGAAACCCTAAAATATCTTAAGGGAAAGCTGCTACCATCGCATTAAATGCTCTGCAGTTAACTTTTTGTTTGCATTAATGTGGAGAAGACCCCAAAATAGTGCAGTGTTGGCTGCCCCAACGCGCAGAGAGCCTGAAAGGGTGTCCAATTGGACAGGCACTCAAGTAGTAGCTTGGATGACCAACAAATGGAGGGGCAAGATCATCTGAAGAGAGCTAAATAATGGAAGAAACACCCCACAGTGAGGGGGATCGAGAAACTAAGAGAAAAACACTGCAACATCAAGAACTGACTTTGTAATCAAACCTGAAAGAATTATATAAGAACAGATCTCCTCGGACTAAGCCGAGGACGATTTTCTTCAGCATAACCCTGTCTATTTATATTCTTTTGTCATCTAAATCTACCGAGTGTTTGTCAGATTCATTAAAACCTAGTTTTCCAATCCATTCTCTACAAATTCATTGTTTTGGGCTTTTTGGGCCTAGGTCCATACACAGTTTAGGCTAAGAACTCAAATCAGGTTTTTACAGTAACTATTTATGTTACGTAACACTATTCATTTTTTCAAAACCCATGGCAAACATATATCAAGTCCATGGAAAATTATGAATATGTGTTGCTAATATAAAAGACCATGAAAAGTTATGATTATTTATCTTAAACCCATGACATTTATTTACTTCATACCTTATTATAAACTCATGGTAACTATTTATGTAACGTAACATTATTCATTTTTCCAAAACCCATGGCAAACATATATCAAGCCCATAGAGAATTATGAATTTGTGTTACTAATATAAAAGCTCATGGAAAATTATGATTATTTATCTTAAACCTATGACATTTATTTATTTCATACCATATTATAAACCATGGAATTTATATAAGAACCATTGGTCACTATTTATCTTATATTACAACATTCATAATGTTTATTTCTAAAACTCATGGTAATTATTCAGCTTACAAGCCCATTATGATTATCTATAGAAAAACCCATGAGAATATCACATTATTCCATTATAGTGGTTGTTACCATTTTTATTTGAAACCCATGGATATTGCCTCTATTAAAACCCATGGTAAATATTATACAGGAAACATTGGAGGTTATTATTTAAAAACCCCAAAGAAAATATCAATTACAAATAATCCATGGCAAAAATTATGAGAAACTATACAAATTTTAAAACCAATGGAAATTAATACCGAAGACCTATCATAGATATTAAAGCTCATGAATACATTTCATTTTTACTAACAACTAAAGCATATGTGGAATAAAAATCCATGGCAATATATGGTAATTTTGTCCATTTTGCATGGCTCACAATAAAAAAGCAAAAAGATTGGCCCAAGTGGAAAGATCCACCAAATCAAAGGCTCACTAAAATACTTAACCCTCATGGCCAAGCCCAACCTGAAATCTCAGCCAAAACAGTCCATGTGTGCAAACTAACAAAACTAGAGAACTCCCTTTAGTTCTGTCTTTTGCTGGAGAGCACCTCAAGAAACAACCAAGCTCCCAAACCAAATTAGGAGCTAGCCACCTATCCCATTATCCTCTCTGCCATTGTCATTTCTAACGTGAACAATACTAAGGGCTGGGTTGACACCAAAAAGTTGAAATGCAATAAATGTCATTCTTACTCCCTAAGTTTCAGTTACCGACGGAGGAAGTCATGACCAAATCATCCAAACTTTAGCAAACTAGCTTCTGAAGTACTAAAAATGTCTAAAAACTAATTCATGAACCAAGCCCATGAATTCCTAAAGTAGAAATTTAGGGAAATATGGTTTAGAGAGCGTAAAAAGATCTCCAGTGGAGCTCCCTAAAGTTGGTTAAAAGCTTGACACTTGGCTTAGGGTGATAGCTCTGATGGAATTAAATGTGAGTGCAGCGGAAAATAAGTTTTAAACGGATCTACTTCATTCAATATTGATAACATGTGTAAAGTAAATTTCAGAATTATGAGAACAAGAGATCGTACCTTGAAGCGATGAGTTTCAAAACCGAAGATTGAAGCACTTGGGAATATTCTTAATCTTCACTCCAATTCCACTAATCGCCCAAGATGTGTGGTCTCTCAAATTGGTAACAAAGGGATAACTAGTGAGTACCAAAAACCCACTTCCACACCACTACAATGGTGATCTTCTTACCAATTATTTTCTGTACGTTTTTCCCTTTGTTTCTAACCAATATATCTAATTGGGCTAGCCTTTTGGGCCTTACCAATTGGGCTTAAGTGTGTGGCTTGGAGTGGGACCAAAAGGGACCAATAAGACACTAGCTCCAATGGGCCTTGGGCTTTTCTGTCAACTCTTGACAAGTCCAAAGTTACCATTAACTATATTTAATACCACTATATAAATATAGTTGCACTCTAGGTCTTATCTATATATTATATCCCAAGACTTTATTATACATGCAACCCCTTCATAAAATATTCGTAGTAATACAAAGTTAATAATTTAGACTGCCACTTTGTAAATTACTACATCTTGATCCTTGAGTACCCGGTTTAATCCTTAATGTTATTCATTATATATTTATGAAATCCAATTCCATAAATATAAACTTTAGTCATACTAAAGTGGTTAGGCCTAACTCTCTAAATAACAAACTCATTAAACTTATCTCAAGGGAATATTTTATATCTCCATTAAGAGACTATGAATTCCATCTTGAGAATACATGTTCCATCAACACTTAATGTGGCTGCCCAACATACTGAGGTTTTGACCATTAATATAGATCTCACTCCTGATATATCAAAGCAACCTACATCTTATGATCAGGTCCATTATTCTCTCAGGATTAAGAGTTCATGCAAATACAAGTCATGAGATTTATTATTCATTTGACAGTCCTTAGGCAAATAATAAATCTCATGGCGGTCCAGTTCAATATGTCTTAACTCTTAAAACATATTAACACATCAACTAGAAGTCTCTACTTCCATGATCAAGACAAATCATCGTAGTTGATATGTTATAGTCTTCGCAGATGAAATGCCCAATTTCATCACCGACTACGAACTATAATTCTGAGTTTACAAAGAACTTGTGATTTATATCTTCTGTGACTCTTCACATAAATCACATACAATGCATCTCATGGACTATATGATAATGTCCGAATATTCATGTTACCATTATTTCAGATAATAATAAAACAAATTTATTAAACATAATATTAAGTCATACATAATGTCAAACACAATGTCACACTTAATATCATACATAGCATCTTACAATAGGATTTAAGGGCACCAATCCTAACAATCTCCCACTTGCCCTAAAGATTATTGTGCACTAATCTAACTCCCATTCCCTCCAAATGTGACTCGAAAGTCCTTTGAGGCAAGGCTTTGGTAAATGGATCTGCTAGATTGTTTGCACTTTCAATCTTTGCTACCACCACATCTCCACGAGTAACAATATCTCGAATGATATGGTACTTCCTCTCAATGTGCTTTCCTTTCTTGTGATTCCTTGGATCTTTAGATTGTGCAACTGCTCCACTGTTATCACAAAACAATGTGATTGGAACTTGCTCCATTCTTATTACACCAAGGTCAGAGAGGAATTTCTTGAGCCATACAGCTTCCTTTGCTGCTTCACAAGCAGCAACATATTCTGCTTCCATGGTGGAGTCTGCAATACATGATTGCTTAATACTCCGCCAACTAATGGCTCCACCTCCCAAGGTGAAAACACATCCTGAAGTGGATTTTCTGAAATCTAGATCCGATTGAAAATCTGAATCTGTATAGCCAATGGGAATCAAATCCTCACAACGGTAAACAAGCATATAATCTCTCGTTCTCCGTAGATACTTGAGAATATGCTTTACAGCTTGCCAATGTTTTGGTCCTGGATTTGATTGATATCGGCTGACCATGCCCACTGAATAGCAGATATCTGGTCTAGTACAAAGCATGGCATACATGAGACTTCCTACTGCAGAAGCATAAGGAACTTGTCTCATAATATCTACTTCCTCTTGAGTCTTAGGCCTTTGGTCATCAGACAGAGGAACTCCATGTCTGAAAGGAAGCAATCCTTTCTTGGAGTTTTGCATGCTAAACCGTTCTAGAACCTTATCTATGTATCCAGCTTGTGATAAGCCTAACATCTTATTCTTGCGATCTCGCCAAAGCTTAATCCCTAGAATAAAGTTAGCCTCACCCAAGTCCTTCATATCAAATTGACTTGACAACCAAACTTTTACAGATGACATTACCCCTACATCATTTCCAATGAGTAGAATATCATCAACATAAAGTACTAGGAACATTACTACTTTATTTTGATGTCTTTTGTACACACATGGTTCATCAGAATTTTGTTCAAAACCAAATGTCTTGATTGCTTGATCAAACCTGATGTTCCATGACCTAGATGCTTGCTTAAGTCCATAAATGGACCTTTGCAACTTGCATACCAAATGTTCTTGGTTCTTTGCTATGAAACCTTCCGGTTGCAACATATAGATTTCCTCTTCAAGATTTCCATTAAGAAATGCAGTCTTGACATCCATTTGCCAAATCTCATAATCATAATGAGCAGCAATGGATAAGAGAATTCTGATAGATTTAAGCATTGCTACTGGAGAAAAGGTTTCATCATAATCAATACCTTCTTTTTGAGTATACCCTTTCGCCACTAGCCTTGCTTTAAAGGTTTCAACCTTCCCATCTATCCCTCTCTTTCTCTTGTAAACCCATTTGCAACCAACAGGTTTAATGCCGTTAGGCGCCTCTACAAGATTCCAAACCTGATTGGAATACTGGAATCTAATTCAGATTTCATAGCTTGGACCCAATGATATGCATCTATATCATTCATTGCTTCATCATATGTGTAGGGATCCGATTCAACCTCTTCTGAGATAGCTTCATAAGTTTCTCCCAAACCTATGAATCTTATAGGAGGCCGAACAATTCTCCCACTACGACGAGGCACCTGTGTACTAGACATCTTATTAGTAGTATCTTGTGGTGTATCTAATACAGCCACATCATCCCTAGTTTCATCAATTGGTCGTTCATTTACAGATTCATTCATTTCAGCCAAAACAACTCTGCTTTTAGGAGTATAATCATTCATATAGTCATTTTCCAAGAATTTGGCATTTGTGCTAACAAACACTTTATTATCTTTATGACTATAGAATAAACCTCCAACAGTTCCTTTTGGATACCCAACAAAGAAAACCACTTCTATTTTAGACTGTAACTTGTCAGACTTTCCTTTTAACACATGTGCTGGACAACCCCAAATATGGAGATGTCTCATACTAGGCTTACGCCCATTCCACAATTCCACAGGTGTTTTAGGAACAGACTTCGAAGGTACTAAATTCAGAAGATACATTGCTGTGTTTAAAGCATATCCCCAAAAAGAAATAGGTAGAGTTGAATAACTCATCATGGACCTAACCATATCTAAAAGAGTCTTATTCCTTCTTTCTGCTACACCATTTTGTTGTGGAGTTCCAGGTGCAGTCAATTGGGATACAATCCCATTCTTAGTTAAGTAATCCTTGAAATCCCCAAAAAGGTATTCACCACCTCGATCAGATCGAATGGCTTAAGCCCAATGGGTATGTGCTCAATTATGTTATATTAACCACTTATTCTTCTCATATTTATTCAATGTGGGACTTCACTCACACGTGTAACCCAATAATCTCCCCCTTACGTGTGAGTCTTTACCTCTCTGTGGGTTTCAAGACCTCTCTATGGGCCATGAACAAGTCCTACTTACTCCCCCTTACCTAATGAGTTTTTTACTTCATCAACGCATCATCCATGGGTCTCTCGTATGCTATCCATAGGAACCGTCCATGGGAACCTCGCACCACACCATTATTTAGCACCATTAGCAATATTCCTTTGTTGGGCTTTGCTTTTCTTTTTCTTTTTTTCTCTAGGATCTTTGTGTGTGGGCCATTTAGGCTTTCTCTGTCCCCGCTGGGTAGAGACCATGAACACCTCACCACCTTCGCCGCACACCACCATGGGCTCTGATACCACTTGTTGGGGGGATAAACACTTTGGGAAGCTTCTTTGAGTAATTAATATAACATGTAGAGACACACTTTAACTCAAAAGGGCTAAACCCCAAAAAAAGGCCTAAGCCCAATGTGTATGTGCTCAATTATGTTTTATTAACCACTAATTCTTCTCATTTTTATTCAATGTAGAACTTCACTCACACGTGTAACCCAACACTCTTGATATCTCATGGTACAAAATAAATTTTGACAGGGCTAATATTTTTGAAAAGGATAATTGTGCAAGACTCAAAGTTATCATAAGAAATTCAACGGGCTTGGTAATGGCTTCACTGTAATAGTTGATACCCTTACCTTTCTTAGTCTCTGTGGTTGAAGCCTTGGCAGCCAGGAGAGCACTTGAACTAATCGTGGAGATTGGGATTGATAGAATTATTCTAGAGGGAGATTCAGAAGTTCTTATTAACACTTTGAAGATCAGTGTCAAGCCTCTAGCTCAATTTAGCCATCTTGCAAATTATATTTTGTATCTTGCCTCACATTTTACAACTTAAAATTTTTCTCATTTACGTAGGCATTGTAATAAGGTTACTCACTCACTTGCGAGGCGAGTAACTCTTTCCCCCCTTTGTCAATTTAGATGGAAGACGTACCACCAGACGTTGAATCTATTTCCAAACTGATTTGAATAGCCTCCCTAAATAATATGCTCAAACTTTCTTCTCAAATAATAATAATAATAATAATAATAATAATAATGCCAGGAAGAAGTTATCAAAACTGCTTGCATCTACGTCAAGTTATGGACATTAATTTCGTTTGGAGGAATTTTACGAATAATGTGACCTCTGTACTCTTGAGAATAAGGCAAACCCTAAATCGTTTTGCTTTGGTATGTAAATCTTGGGCATTCAAAGAATGTCATAGTGGAGAACCTCCAATGACTTAGTAATATTCCTCACCTTCACAATGGATTTTTGTCACATCACGTGTATTTTTTTAAGATGTTCAATAATTATATCTAAAGAAATAGTGATGTTTGTCCTAACCATTTCTTTTGACTCAAAAGTAAAATCACACGACAAATTGACATTATAATTTACCTAGACCCTATCTTGGTAGCTATCACTTTTTTTTTTTAAGAAACAAACACATATAGTATATGATTTTTTTTTTGGAGAGAGTTTTTCCAATGTCTTATTCAACTATCAGAGACTTTACCAGTTAAGCTAACTAGAATCCATTATAATATACAATGAATGTAAAGTATAAATTAGAATCACGTGGGACCATGGAGAAACAAATTAAATTGTGCACAAGTTCAGATTTGTGGTAATCTAATTAACCATCAAAGCCCCTTGCAGCACAAAAAAAAAATTCTTCTACCATGGAATTAAATATTTTGTTCCCCATAAGATCAAAATTTTCCTAGAAGAAACATCTTATCTGATGTTAGCATGAAGATATATATATATATATATATATATATACTTATTCATCAATAGTTGGTGGTGGGAGAATTTAAATCTTGAATATTTCTATTAAAAACATTAAAAAAATATTAACCAATTATAAGCTACAATACTCTTAGTGCCAACATTTTTAAATCTAGAGAACAATAAGGTCAATCTGTTTCAAAAAGAAGGATAGTAAGAGTAATGTCAACTTGGATTTATTAAGATGATCAATGGGGACATCATTATTCTTTTATTTTATATTGGTTGGAGTAACATCAATCGAGACTGACGATTGTTCGTACATTGAGCACTAAAGCCACTAAAGAAAGCATTATTCTTTCATTTTATATTGTTTACATTATTTTAAATGGAGCTTCATCAAACTTACATGCCACAGCTAGTTCTAAGATTTTTCCCCCTAATTGATGTATTTTGTTCTATGAGAGAGAGAGAGAGAGAGAGAGAGAGAGAGAGAGAGAGAGAGAGAGAGAGAGAGATAGGGGGGGGGGAGAGAATTTAAATCTTGAATATTTCTATTAAAAATACCAAAAAAATATTAACCAATTATAAGCTACAAAACTCTTAGCGTTAACATTTTTAAATCTAGAGAACAATAAGGTCAATCTGTTTCAAAAAGAAGGATAAAAAGAGTAATGTCAACTTGGATTTATTAAGATGATCAATGAGGACATCATTATTCTTTTATTTTATACTGGTTGGAGTAACATCAATTGAGATTGACGGTAGTTCGTACATTGAGCACTAAAGCCACTAAAGAAAGCATTATTCTTTCATTTTGTATTGCTTATATTATTTTAAACGGAGATTCATCAAACTTACAGGCTACTGCTAGTTGTAAGATTTTTCCCCCTAATTGATGTATTTTGTTCTATGATTGGGATTGGGAAGAGAGAGAGAGAGAGAGAGAGAGAGAGAGAGAGAGAGAGAGAGAGAGAGAGAGAGAGAGAGAGGGGGGGGGGGTGCGGAAGGAGTAACATTAAAAGTGCTACTGTTTAGCTGAAATACATTGTTGTTCCTTAAACTTTTAAAGTTTACATATTAAGCACCTTTGGTCCCTAGAGTTTCAATGAGCGCTATTGTTCTGGTTTAAAAAATGAGCCTTATTGATCCTTAAAGTTAAAAAAGATATGTTATTGGTTCCTCCATTTAAATTCTGTTACTTTCTCTATCTATATGTCTAATAGAGTGATAGCACACATTTTTTTAAATTTCAGGACACAATAGCGCACTTTAAAACATTGATCTTGATGTCAATAGTGGCTAGTATTGATTAATTTATGTGGAAGTAGAGGTAAATTCTTATAAAAGAAGGGCAAAAATATCATCTTGGGGTCACCGTTAATTTGATCTCTACATTTTAATAACAGTCAATTTGGTCCATGTTATATTCAATTTATAATCAGTTTTTGTTAGTGAGTTGATAGTAGACACTAAATTGGCTACAAGTTGAAAATAATAAGAACCAAATTAATAGTGATCCCAAAATGTAGAGACCAAAATGATATTATGGCCTTAAAAAATGGTTTATTCTTCCTTAATAATAATCAAGTGCTCTCAGTATTTTCTTGTGGTGCACCATTTTTTTTAAATATATATATTTTTTTTATTTGAGAAAATCTAGCTGTGCAACGTGAATGTTGATATCATATTTTTAGGATAATGAGAAGGAAACACAAGTCAATTTAAGATATAGTAAATTGACTCAATTTCCCAAAAGGATCAAACCAAGGAATACAACACTAGAGATAGACCACTCTATCCAACAAAAATTATTAGGTTCACTGAGAGGACTGTTAAAGTGGTCCTTCCAATCAATAAATTAATGACACTTATGCAAATGTGTGAATTAGATTCCTAATCAGCATAAGAATTAAAAATTAAAACTATTAGGTGATGTCACATTTGCATAAAGTGCAGTATTTTATTCGTTAGAAGGATCAAGAGAACCACTTCAGCAATTTTCCTCGTGGATCTAGTAATTTCTTCTATCCAACACGAGATATGGTGTAAAACTAATTATCAATTCAAATTCATCCGAAGAATGAGTTAAACAAGAAGAAAACCTTCTACTAAAGAAGCCAAAAAAAATTGATTTTATTCAAAATCACAAACTAAAAAATTTGTACATGACCAAAGAACTTGACAACAATAATATTTTCAAAGCCAAAAATTAATGGAAAACAAACACCCTGTCCCAAAAAGTTGAAACACAACTAAGAAGACTCCTAAACCATGCTAAGGAATAAAAAAAGGAATCTGAGCACTGAAACAAATTGAATAAAAAAAGAATAGAGAAAAATGAAAATATACTGTTCTCAATCGGCTCTTTATTAGCCTAATACTTGTCTCTTTATAAGAAGAACTAGCTAAATAAATAAATAAATAAAAAACATTGTAGAGAAAATATAGTTTAAATTTGAATATATATCAAACCTGTAGACTCAGAATCTGTGAGGCCATCACCTAATATGTGTTGAACTCTTGTTTTGTTAAGTTCTTGAGCTTGTCATGGGGACACTCAATTTTCAAATGGTATCAACTGTCTAAAAAGCAATATTGTAACTATGTGAAGCAAAGCAAGTAAACACACGAACAAAATGTACATTAACATATCAAACATGATACATCTATGCCGCTCATATATGAGATGGGACAACTCCCTCTCTGTCTTCATGCTATGCAAGTTTCAATGTGGTTGTGGTTGGATGCAAGGTTCCAGAAGTGATATAGGGTCTCTGGTCGTGATGATCTTCATCGATGGTGCTAAAATCTTGTATGTCCAATATCTCAACTCTACGGTTAGTCTCCTTCCTTATTTTGATTGCCACGTCCTGTGGGATAAATCTACCAAAAACACATACCCGGCAATGATTTTTCTCTATTGAATGGGTCTGCAACTCTATGTTAGAAAAGAAAAATGAAGATTAACATTAAGAAAACAAAGTTAGAGTGGTAGGTGAATTTGTAGATGAAAATTTTACCTTTCATGTTAAGAAGGGCTCTCCTAACTTTTTTGTAACAACCATTGCAGTCAATATTTATCCTCATAACCATGCAGAATAACTGCCATGTGAAAAGAAAAATTAGAGTTGCAATGAATAACATAAACTAGCTAAAATGTTCCCAGAGAGAGAGAGAGAGAGATTGAAGATTGCCTTTTTTGTCATGAAACGAGCGAGAGAGAAAAAGCTGTTTCAGAATTCCAAAATGCTTGAATGGAAGACTTAATAAAGCGTATATTAAAGGGCAATGATGGGGTTTTGAGAATAAAATCGATCATGGTTTATGAGCTGGTTTATGTTTTCAATCATTCGTGGGAATTCTTCTGTTCAATTCAGAATCTGATTCTCCTAATGCAGAGGTAGAGGCTAGGAATGCAATATAGAGTAGCATGTTCGTTATTCTTGACTTCTTTGCAATTGTGTTTGTATATTTTATGCGTTGCATTAAGGGAGAGCATCCTTTTCTTGTTTATGTAGGCTACTGTGCAAAACGGAAAGGCATTGCTTTTTTCATAGGCTTCTCCAAATAAGAAAAAGAGAGCGCAAAGAACACTTTCTGAACAATTATACAATGCTTGTATGTGCTTTTCAGGATGCCTAACATATGAGTTTGCCAATGCCAGCACATAGCAAGCATAAATGACAAAAAAGTTCATTGTATTTTTACACAGTTTCACATGGCCTAATAGATGCAGGTGAATTATGATTTTAACTGGCTAAAATGTAATACTTTTTTTATTATACAAGTATTGATGCAAGTCTCAAATTTTTACTCTCTATATGAAGATAATAATTAAAAAAATAAAAAATGATTATTTAAATAAAATAGAATGTAGAATAAATAATCTGAGGTGAGTGTAAAATATAAAAAGTAGATTCTTATGCTAAAATAAACATGAATTTTTTTTCATGAGCTGATACGAATACTCTAAGAGCACTCACATCAGTGCTTATATAATAGAAAAAAAAGACTATATTTTAGCCAACCAAGCCTAAAATTCATCCCACATCAGGCTATGCAAAGTTGTGTAAAAATATATAGTTGCTATAGTAACCGTATAAATTTAAACTAGCACTATTCATTTTGCATTTATTTTTTTTATTCTTTCCATACATATCCCAAGGATGAAGAAATATAGTGGATTGTTGTTGTTGTGTGTAAAAAATAAAAATAATTTAAAAAAATAAAGAATATTTAATATTTAATTTTAATGAAATAGAGTATAAAATAGATAATGTGATATAAAAGATTTTGAAAAGTGAGTATGTAAAATTGAAAAAAGAAAAAGAAAAGGTTATTATGCAAAAATAATATGAATTTTTGCAAATGCTGATGTGAATGCTCTTAACTGTGTAAATTTACACAATTATTATAGCAACTTTGTAAATTTACACATTTTTATTTTGACCAATGTAAGTAGTTTTCATGATTAGATATGTAAAATTGAGTCATTTTTCTATTTTACATTGTCCGATGCAAATACTTAATCATGCAAACTTGTAGAAGCTTGATTAGTTCAACCGAGATAGGGATTCAAATAAGCCTGGTATATTGTAAACCTTTTACGGTTTGACCTCACTTATTTTAAAGATTCCACAACTTTTTTTTTCTCCTCCATCTTTACGCTATCATTTAGCATAAAGCTGCCTTTAATTCTGATAAAGGGCCAATAGTATACCGTATACGGTTCCAGAAAAATTCCACCTCGTATAACATTAAATTCTGTTTAAGAATAGAAACTATGCACAAATTCCTTTTGTAGAACTTATCATGAAAAGTAGACAACTTCCATATTACATATTAGCACTTCATTTGTTATATCATAGCAAATTATCGCTAAGGGTTTATAACTCAACTAATTGGTGGCACTTTCAGCATTTTCAAGATATTTCTTGTTCAAATTCCTCCTATCTTGTTCTAATTATAAAATCAATAAAAAAAAATAAAATAAAAAAAACATCATATAAAACAAATTTCATCTACTAACGAAATAATTTTAGCTGTTGTTGTTGTTGTTGTTTGTTTGTTTTAAATATTTTTAATAATGAACTAAATTGTAAATTGCATCTTTTAAGTTTAAGGTATTCTTGATCCCTTATATTTAAAAATAAGCTAATTAAAAATTACTTCCTCTAACTTTATCTAAATTCAATTCAATTTTACAACTTCGGATTTATTCCTTTTAGTTATATAACTCATTTCCATATTTAATGTAGTCCTTCTCTCATGGTTGGGGATATGGAAAACTAGAAAGATAAAAAATAGAAAGATAATAGAAAAGTGGAAGGATAGAAAATATTTTAGTTTTCTCTCATGATGTTTGGTTGGGGAATGAAAAAGTGAAGGGATAGAATATATAGTTTGTATAAATTTACTCTTATGTCCTTTTTATATAATATAAGAAAGAATTGTTTTTGATCATTAAACAATAAAAAAATTTACTTTTCCATTATATTATATTATATATATTATTAAAAGTAAAAAAAAAAACCATTTAATTAAAAAAAAAAACACCATTAATTAAGAAATGAAAAAAACAAGCCACAGTTGATTTAAAAAAAAAAAAAAATCAAAACCAAAGAAAGCACGTTGACAGGAAAAGGGAGAAAAAAGAAAAAAAGCAAAGACACGTTAAAGCATGTTGAAAAAAAAAAAAGAGAGCAAAAGACAAGTTAACAGGAAATGATGGAGCAAAAAAAAAGAAAAAGAATAAGAGAAGAAGGGTGAGAGACATAAGTGGCTTGCAAAAGAGAGAAGAAAGGAGGGGCAGGTGACACGTACTAATTGGGGGGGGGGGGGGGGGGAGGGTGTGTAATTTAGTAACACCAATTGTATCAACCTTCCACACTTGTTTTTTCTTCAAAATGGAGAAATCAATTTTTTGGTGGGTCAGAGAAGAAAATGGCTGAACCTCACCAAAAATCTTCTCACTTTTCTTTTTTTACCAAACAATCTAAAATTTTATTTTCTCTCATTTCTTTTCTATCATTTATATTTTACTTCCAACCAAACGTAGGGGTCTTAGTCTCCTAGAAACAATTTCATTTTGCTAGTTTTCAGATTTCAAAACCACGTCATTTTGGAAGCACATAACAACAACCGATTTAATGGAAAGTTGTAGACATAGGACTGAAAAAAGAATAAATCAAAATTTACATACCTAAATTGAATTTTTTGGACAAATATTATAGGATTAAATTAATTTGTAATTTAGCCTCAAAAACATGGGAGAGTCACGAGGTTGATACGTTGTGTCCAATTGGTTTCTTAAACAAGTTGCCTGTGTCCTCGATTCAGTTGTTGGCGTCCCTTAATACAAACACGGACTTCTCACCTCAATGCATACTTTTCCTCAACTAGGAAAACTCAGAGTTTTGAGGAAGACAATGATACAGAAAGTAATACTTTTTCCTTGAATTGCGATTCTTATTAATTTTCTACTAAAGAGAGGATTAGTAAATGAAGTACAACCAGAGGGAAAAATTGGAAATCAGATTCTTGGGTAGCAGTGAGGGTTTTTGGGCTTCAATAAGCTAACCTTAGGTGTGTTCTTTAGCGTAGCGGTGATATGGCGATGGACACTAGCAATGAGGCTTGGTTGTGGTACTCTTAGGATTGAAAGGCGTAGGCTGAATTTTTTATATAAACTATAAGATTATTGATTTGGGTAAATTTTGATTCTAGTCTTGATATTTAATTAAAATCTCTATATGATTTTTTTTTTTTTTAGAGGAAACGATAATAGATTTTATTAATTAAGAAACAAGATATACAATGGGGAAGAGAAAGAGGGGCATATGACTCCCTATTTTTCTTTTGCATCACTAGCATACGCTAGAGTAGCAACAATTACATCGTAAACAAAGAAAGAAGAGAAAAAAGAAACAACAAAAAAAGTTCAAAATCCAAACTACTGTAAGAAAAGCGAATCTTCTCTTGGATGCCCAGAAAACCTGAAAAACTGTCAAATGATACCTTCCTGAGATACATGGACATCAAAATGATGAGTTTTTTTTATTTTTTATTTTTTTATTTTAACCATCTTAGGAGTGTCTTCATGCCCGGCATGGTTGCCTTGCAACCTCCATCAATCCCATAGTTGACACAACACCTTGCTCATTCTCCACAATTCTATGTTTCTTTTCTCCCTTAACACCCGTAGCCTCCCTATTTAAATTTTCAGTTTGCTCCCTTTTGTGCCTAGGTTCCACATCAACAATTGAAGAATTATTAAGAATCTGAGGTCTTATGGTAAGCCTCTTCCAATTCTTCATTGTTTTCGGGCTTCCAATTGTAGACTCCTCCACAGACTCAACTTTTTTTGGGCTATGCAAAGATTGACTCACACTTTTTTCTTGATCATCGCTTCTTTTGGGCCGGCCCTTACTAATATTCTTGTTTCCATACACGTTGCCACAACCAACCTTAAAACCTATTTCTAATCCCTCAAAACCCGGTGGAGATTTTTGCTCAAATTATTTCCCTATTAAGCCATGATTGAGGGTGACAGTATCCTCATCCATGACTACCACCTCAATCAAGTTAGAGGAAATCACGCTATTATCTAGCACACAGTCAGTTGGAGTCGCTTTTGAATTTGAAAAAATCTGAATCGGTTTGGATGGCACGATCAATCTCCGTAATCAACTCCTCAAAAATAGGAATGTGATTCTTCACAGTCAAGATTGCATCCTTCTCGACTATAACACCACCATCTGCCGGAGCACCATCGAAGCTACCACCTTCAGGTAGACTGCCCGACTGCATTGAAGACCTCTGTCCACTTCCACTTCCAATTGTTGTAACACCTTGCTCATTTACCTTCCATTGTGAAGAAACCCAATCCCCCTGATCAGCTTGAGCATCATCATTCCGTTGCCCCGGGCTAAATCTTGCTTTGTTTACATTACCATGATTTCTACGATACCTCGCCTTCAACCAAGGTGGTCGATACCGTATCGGTACCAGCCGGTACCGGGCGTACCGGCCGGTATAGAAAAAAGTTTTTTTTTTTTTTTTTTAAAGTTTTGTAATTTTTGAATTTTTGTTAGGGCAAAATGGTAATTTATTTGCATTAACTTATTAGTATTATTTGTTTTCTTCGTATGCAATGGTAACTTTTAAGCTTTCTATTTTTTATATTGTGTTTTTTTTTTCTTTTAATTGATACTAAAGTCTAAAACCATGAATAATTAGTTCTGAATAGAGAAAATGTTTTATGATAAACTTTTATATTTATTATAATATACACACACACACACACATACATACATACATATATATATATATATATATATATATATATACACACATATTTATTTATTTATTTATATATAAATATAAAAAATAGCGATAAACCCGAAACGGTACACCGGTATTGACCGGTATCCGAAATATATCATACCGCTGGGCAAACCGGTACAGCCTCCAGTACGGTATTGACTCCCTTGCCTTCAACCACTCCCCATAAGGAGGACACCCTTGTTTTCGGTCCCTTGGAACAGAGCACTCCTTTACCTCATGACCAATCCAACCACATTGATAGCAAAGCCCAACTAAACGTTCATATTTGAAACCAATACACACCTTATCTCTTTCAAGACTGGCGACAACTCCTCCTCAACGTAATGGTTTATCCAACGACAACTCCACCCTTACTCTGATAAAGCTAGCTTGGTTAAACAAAAATGCCTTCAAATCAACTTCTAGTACTTCTCCCAAACCACTGCCAATATTTTTGCCCACCTTTTCCAATAACAAATCAAAAGGTAAACCCCATACTTGAACACACATCGGCATTGAAAAGAATCTAACCGAAGTGGCTGTCATTCCTCGCTCCCATCTTCGTAATGCTAGAGGGTGGTCCTTAAAACTCCACGGACCATTTGCTAGCACCTAGTTCAACTGACTCTCCATTGTAAACTTGAATTGAAAAAGATCATCCCTCACATCAACAATGCGTAAATCCGAGCCCATCCTCCACACAGATTGTAGCAGACCCTTGGCTACACATTGGCTGAAAGCTCATGTTGTGAGAAACCTCCCCAACAAACTGAGGGAACATTCTTCTAGCATCCTTTCCCTTTGTGAAATCCCAACCTTAATGACTTCTCCCTCATCCTCCGTCAAAGTTATACTTTGCAACTTGTCTATAAATTTTAATCTATCATGTGAATAGGAAAACACTAAATAGACCCCGTTGAAACTCTAAAAAAATTGCAGACAGACACTGAGAATTAACTAGTCCTCACCCAGAATGTGAGAAGAAAAGTCTCTCCCTAGAGAGAAAAATACTCACCTAGTGTGAGAAGGAAAACTAATGTTCTCTATATGATTTTGTCAGTGTAGGAATGAAGACTTGGTACGAACTTGTGTTGGAGGTGATCTCACGATGGTTAAGGATCGAGTGTCGTGGCTATATGGTGGTGCATACCATTGAAAAAATGAGAAAAAGGATATAATAATAATTGTAGGGATAAGGGCCCAAAATTGTATGTTGGGCCTTGGGCCTTGTCCGAGGATGTTAGCATGTCCGAGGAGGGATAGTTAGTTGAGGAACACTAGTTTAAGAGTCTCATAAGTAAAGAACGAGTAGAAGGCGATCCGAGGAGGAAATCCTCCTCGGCTACGACAAGTATAACTCAGATACGAATTCCAATGGCGAGACTGACCTCCATCAAAGCTCCGGTGTGAGTAGCGTTCTTCATAAACACACGAAAAGGAGGGGAACCCAAGAAATATCTAAGGAAAAGCTGCTACCTCCACATTAAATGTACCGCAGCTACTTTTCTGGACGCATTTATGTGGAGAAGACCTCTGAATAGTACTTCCTTGGCTACCACAACTCACAGAGAGGTAGAAGAGGTGTCTGATGGGACAGGTACTCAAGTAGTAGCTTAGATGGTTGATAGATGGAAGGCTGAGATCACTAGAAATGAGATATATAATGAAAGAGACCCTTAGAGGAAGGGGGATTGAAAAAATAGAGAAAAGAGACTGTGGCAACCAGAGTTGCACTTGTAACCAGTTTCATCAACCTATACAGAGATTTTTCTCCTCGAACAGTATATTCACCCCACCTTACGTGCTTTGTTCTTGCATAATTGTCTTACGAAACCACCCTAGCCATTGTGATACTCACTAAGGCCTAGTTCTCCAACCCACTCTCTACAAATTTATTGTATTGGTCTCATTAACCCACAATCCCACACTTATTGGGCTTGGGCTGCAAACCGTGACCCTACAATAATAATAATAATAATAACAACAACAAAAATTAAAGTGCTATTTGTGTGTGTGTGTGTGTGTGTGTGTGGATAAAACAAAGTGGTTTTAACACATTAAAACTACCACCGCACACCTTTGGCGCGATGTTCATTCCACAAGTATAAATGCTTGTGGAGTGTGGGGGGCAAGAGCCGAAGTTCAAGTTTTCAGAAATAGTTTCACACACATATATACTTAAATTAAATTAAAGTAGAATTTCTATTTTGTAAAAAAAAAAAAAAAAAAAAAAAAACACATTAGAACTGTTTTTTTTTTTTTTTTTAATTTTTTTTTTAATTTTAAGTTAAGGTTTAATTTAACGGTCAGCTCATCAATAAACATGGACAAAAGTGATAAAATCAAAATAATCCCAAAATTTGTAATTTATTTATTTCTTTGGTAGAAAAAGACTCGGATGCTACTCAATTTATTTGGAATATATAGCTAAGTTGTTTGATGTACTGTCCAATTATCATGAGGCTATATTTTTCAGGTCATACACACCCAAAGAAAACAAATTTGCCTGGTGATTTCTTAAGAAACTCTCCATAGTTACATTGAGCTAACTATATCATATGTAAAGAAAACAATGTACTGTTCAGGCTTTATGCGATACTTTTATTAAGGCTTTTGTAAATAAGTGTCGAAGACTCGAAGTACATCCGTTGAGGAAGAATGAAGCAAGTCCATATTGGAAAGTAGCAAAAATTAATAACCAAATGCCCCTTATTAAATGTTATGTGACTAAAAAAATTTTTATCGATTGCAATAAAAACTCAACCATAAGCAATGCACTTCAACACTCGTTAACTGGGCCATTTTCTAAATACATTAGTAACTTTTCTGAAAGATCATCCACTGGCAGGTTATAGAGTAATGGTCGCCTTCTTCTCTAGTATAAAGTATAAATCTGAACAGACCCCGCATTTGCTAAAGCATTAATTTATAAAAGCTCATTAGTTTTCTCCTCTTTGCGTAAGTCACAAACTCCTTAATTTGAGCTTAGTTATGATCATTTTTTGATAAATCAAGATATCATTAAAAGCCAGAAACAAAATCATCCTTCCTCACTTTCATGGACACTGAGAAGGAGGGAGGGAGAACATATTACAACAAAAAAACAACATATTTACAGAAGCATACTTAGCGAGAACATGAGCTTAGTTATACTAAGATGCAAAACAAGAAGAATGTTAGATGATCATTATTTTGCAATGAACCCTAAGTAAGGTATATATGAAAAGAGATTAAATTCAATAAGAGTTTGGTATAAAACCCCTTACTTACACCTTCCAATACCACCATGCCACATCAGTGTTTCACAAATGAATGAATAAAGACTACCACACACAATACATCATCTTTAATTTCCTAATTAAGAAAATCAAAACCCATCAACTACCTAGCCACCAACTCGTGATAAAACATAAATAAAGACTACCGCACAATAAATCGTATTTAATTTCCTAATTTATAAAACTCTCAAATTATGTTGTAAGGTTATCCAATGCATACTTTCTATCACAATCCTTAAAAAGGACCAATCAAATTCAATTAGATTTAATTTAGTGCATGTTCATGTTTACATTGAAATCAAAATTTTCCCCCGAGAAGACATTGAAATCAATTTTGAATCAATTAAAATCATTCTTTCAAATGATTTGAAAACAATCCTAAGTGTCACATGGGAAATGACCACCTTGCGCATTTCATATTGACCGATTATGATGTGAGTTTTTACCTTAAGGAAAAATATGAATTTCACATTCATGTGAATGGACAATTTTACCTATTGGTCTTATTTACATGAAAGTTATTTTTTTTCTTGAACTTGAGAAATGGGTTACAAAATCATAGGCTGAAATCGTGCTTAAAAACAATGAAAGAATAATACATGTCTTATCCGTTTGTCAGTCAAAAATGAGCTACAAGAAGGCAAGTTTTGTAATTACACATCAGATTTTGGGCTCTAATTTTCTAATTACAAGTGTCATTTCTTGAGCTTAGAAAGTTAGAAGTACAGCTTGTTAGTTATGTACCTGTGAGAGAGGAGAACAAGAAGTGCATGTAGAATAACACACACCATGCATGTAGCAACTCACACTCAAACTATGCACTTTCATCTATTTTATACACTTTTGGCCACACTAATGTCTCTAAGCAAGAAAACACCATGGCTTCTCTTCACTCTCAAACTCCTATTGCCTTCCCCATCCTGATTCTACTCCTTTTCATTTCCCTCCTAACCACCATCCTTTCCCAAGATCCCAGCTCCTCAAGCCCCTCCATAGCCCAATGTGCACCACGCCTGATTCCACTGACCCCTTGCGCATCATTTGTGCAGGGCACAGCCCAGTCACCAGGACCTATGTGCTGCACCAACCTCAAGCAACTCTACAGCCAGGAACCCCATTGCCTCTGCCTCTTGCTTAATGGCACTACCTTGAGCTCTTTCCCTATTAACACCACACTTGCTTTGGAGCTTCCTGTTCTTTGCAGCCTTCAAGCTAACATCTCTACTTGTTCAGGTATAAAGCATGGCAATGCTGTGTCATAATCCAGAATTTGTGTCCCATCCCATCTCCTGGCTAGAGTGATCTCTGTTTATATAACTGCACATTGTTTTGTGGGATTCCTAAAACTGAACATGGTTTACCTGTGCAAATATATTATTATGCTAGCAGATTTGTGGGTTTTATTGATTTTCTTCTAATATATGTTTCTTTTCTTATATACTTGTTTTTTCCTGCTTAAGGAATAAATGTGCCTTCTAACCCACCCGGTTCTCAAGTTTCCCTTGGGACAAACACCAACTCTACTCTGGGGAGTAATGCAAACTCGACTGTTGCTGGTATGCATACAATGTTTAATACTAACATCTTTGTAGTTTAGAAATTGATTGACCACCAATTATGGTTGGCATTTCCAATCAGAAATTTTAATTGTCGGCTGTTTAATTTCTACATTGCTTTTGTCATAATCCTCTGCTACTATTGGAGTTTCAGCTTCTCCAGTGGTTCAAGTAGCACCCAGAACCAACATTACAGGATTAGGCTTTGGCAGAAGCACCAGCACCAGCACCAAATTGAAGACGGATGTTTATTTTGCACTTGTGACAATTATGGCAGCTTTTCTGTTGACAAAATTATTGTATTGAGGTGTTCATGAAATCTTAGTGTCTAGGATTGAAGACTTGTTTACTACCCTTGTTAAAAATGGTTTTTGATTTGTATTTGGATGCTATCATATATTTCGTTGGAATAAAATTACAATAGTTTATGGTTATAATGGGTTGCTTGGAAGAATGCTAAAGGCATTTTCAAGCTGGAGTGCCTTTTCTAACCAAAAAAATTGACATATTTTAGTGCCAATTAACAAAAATCAGTTTGTAGAGATCACTTTGGTGGTCATCAAGGTTCTCATGGAAATCTTTGGCGTGTCAAATTAAACAGCTACCTGCAAAAATGCATGTCCTACTACCATATCTCAATCTTCAAAAGATCAATGTATATCAGAAAGCAATATATAACCCCTGCCTTCGACTAAAAGTTTTTCTGTTTACATGATGTTTCAACCAGGAAATTTGACTATCACAGGAAGTTACCCAAAACCAAATCTCAGAACCTTGGTAAAAGTACATGAAAACAGCAGAGATCATATCAATAGATGTTTCAACAATTTGTTTGTAAATTCAATGCATACTACCAAATTTTCCTGTATCAAATCCCAAAGTTACAACATATATGCAGAAAATTTACCTACTAAGCTTGATGTCCTCTTCTTTGTCTACAATTATATCATATCCCAGAAGTAAATCTTGTTTTCAGTCACTACAAAGAGACTATTCCAAACTAGGAGCCACTTCTGTTGGGTTGGACTCAAACACATCTGAGGTTGATGCATCTGGTTCTTCCAAAAGCTCTCGAGATTGGATTGATTCTTTGTATGCAGGAGTCTCCTTAAAATCTGTTGCCCCTTCATTGTACGTAGCCACAGCAACCCCACATGCAATCAGCTGTCAAGAACGAAGTGCAAAATATAAGCCTTGATGGCCATAAGAAGCTACCTCCTCAAGTCAAATTAGAATGTGCATAATAAGTAGAAAACTTGTAAATTCATTTGAATCAGCACTATATAAAGATAATTAAGCTCATTATTTGTTCTCTCTGTACAAAATTAAGGCTTCTCAACCTTCACATGTACAAAGGCTTCTGAATTTACATACAAGGATATAACAACAAGGCTTAATATAGATACTTCAGTGCTCTTTCATTTTCTTTGTTAAGTCAAGGCGAGGAAATAAAGAAATCCCAAACTTGTAGCCCTCAACGTTATTATTAACAAATATCTCCCACCATAAGTATAATTTGGAACAATCTTGTGTCATTCTTATTGATATATATTGTTTCTTAATCCATTCATTCACTTAAGCCATCGTGCTAGATCCACATACCCTCATTAACCCTTAATTCATTCACTCATTCATTTATCAGAATCATTGGTTCAAATACAATGACAATTTACCACTTACCCTAAAAGCCTAAGTTGATGGGAAAAGATGAATCTTGGCATTTAATCAATATTCTATCGCAGTAAGAGCCATCTGTTTGGATGAAAAGAGCACCTATGTAGTAGTACAAAATTAACCCTTTCAATGCCATGATATCTTCTTCATCCCAGCTTCAGTGACATAAAATTTAAAACAAATTAAGTTGATTGACCTTTTGTACACCTTCTCTAGGAGTCTCAAAGTTGGGGCTTTGCCAATTGGACGTGACAAATAAATTAACCTGTCTTTTATAGTTGGAGTTACAAAGAGGGGTGGTGGAGAAAAAGAAAGTGGTTTGGAAAGGGTACTATAAGAGGACTGTGTCACTTTCGATGCAGTAATGTTGCTTTCTTTATATCTACAATTCATTCTCAGTCTCAATGAGCTCAACTTTTTCTTGTTTATCATACTAACATTAATTTTCCAACTCAACAAGATTCTATCAAAGTCAAGCAACATAGCATCGAATTATCACAGCAGAATCACAAAAAAAACGAGTGTAACTAAAACCCCATCAATCAAAATTATGAAAAACATATATAAAAACAAAGTTAGAAACAAGAAAATCAAGCAACAAAAAACCACAGGAACAAGAAGAAATGAAGGAAAACAAAAGAAGAATACCGCGAAAACGATGCCGAAAGCCCACAAGTACTGAATAAAGAAACCAAAAGCATCCCACTGAGGTCCTTCCCAGAAGTCAGGCTTGTCACCCGGAAGCTCTGGCAACACATATCCATCAGCAGCAGCAACAGCACCATCTTCAAAAGAACCAACAGCACCACCTTCAATACTGTTAAACTTATTGTCCTCCAAGTCATTACGTTGCTGGTTTTCATCTTGGTCTTTGGTTGTGGTGTTGCTCCTCCGGTTCTTGCCGTCGAGTCGTCCGGTTCTGGAGGAGAATTTCTTGGCCGAGACTATGTGGAGAGTGGTGGTGGTGGTTCTGGTTGAGAGTGGGAAGAGGAGGTGGCGCTTCATGGGGAGGCTGGTGAAGTGGTGTTTGGTGGGGTTTCTGTAGAGAATTACACCTCTACTACTGCCACAACCACCACCACCACCGTTGGCTATGGTTAGAGCCATTGTTGAGTGAGAGTGATGAGAGAGCTGTGTAGTGTTTTATTACTGGCTGTGAGTGGGGATAAGGTATCAGAGAATCAAGATACGTATCTGTGTTTTTGTGATCCGTTTACGGGTCCAGTACTTGGAATCCGAGTCTTGCCTCTACCCAGTTTTGTTCAATTATTGGGCCTTCCTGCTTTGGCCCAATTTTTGTTACAAAATCTTCTTACTAATTTGGTTTTGGAAGGTAAAAACCATGGAAGAGGAGAAGAGGCGTAAATGGACCCATCTCAGTTACAATTATTAGCCCAATGGGTAATGATATGAGACCAAAAAAGTGAACAAACAAAGTCCCAACAAAGAAGGGAAGAAAGAGTGGATATAATAATGATAAATGGAGACTAAAAAAAAATCTAGGGGCCGAAAGGGAGCAACTTGCAAGGTTTCACAAATTGACTTGTAATGGCCTTAAAAATCAACATTTTTTAGCTTAAGTTTATTGGCCAACTCAAGGGTCTGTTTGGTTGGGGTATGGAAAAGTGGAAAAATAAAAAATGTAGCGAAAATGGAAAAGTGAGAAGATAAAAGTGATTTCAATTTTTTCTTTGGTTTGAGAGGGGAAAATATTAAAAGATAAAAAATTCTTTCGTTTGGTTGAAGGAAAAAGCAATAAGATAGATAATGTAATTTATATAAATTTACTGTTATGTCCTTATTACATTAAATAAGGAAAATATTACTTATTATTGATTAAAATTAATAAAATTAGGTCTTATAAAAAGTAACACATTACACATATTATATTGTTTTATTTTCTTTGTTATTATATTTTCATCAAAATCTTCTTATGTTTATCCAATCTATATATCTTTGCCCCAGATTGAAAAGTTCCATTGTGTATTTCTAACCTTCCATCAAAATCCAAAACTTTCCCTCTATTGAAAAGTTGCTAAATCGTAGGTGCTTACTGGTGTAGCCAGACTAACAACACAATCTTTTTCAATGGTCAATGCAAACCATCTTTAGTAAGCTATAAATGTGAGCACCTGTAATTCAAATTTGCTGACACAAATTGTTTGCATTCTTGAAGTTTCTTTAGACCTCTACCAAAGAAGAAGGAATCTGCTATAGGGAGGTTAGTACGTTTCCGAAGTTTGTGGCTCAGTAAGGAATATAATCCAGTCAAAGATGGGAAGGGCACCAACTCGGCTTGTTATTCCTCTAATAAAAATGTTTGAATTGATTTTTAGCCACAATAACATCAACAACCCAAAAAAAGAAAAAAGAACATGTTTGAATATAGTTGAGCCTAGAATTTTCTTATCCCCTTCTTAAGCCACCAACTTTCCTCGTCATTGTTCTAATCAACACGTTTGAATTTAGGGGAGCTTAGAGTTTTCTAATCCCTTCATTTTAGGTTGGATTATGTCATTTTTGTAAAAATTGTTTCCTTGTTATATTAAAGAAAATAAAGAGAATCAAATATTGATCCCAAATCGGCAAATTTCTTTTTTTATACTAAAATCATAGAGAAGTGTTACATTCACAACATTTTCACAACAAATCTTAGATGGTAATTTGTCATTAGTTTTAATTTAAATTCATAACAGAAATTACCTTTTTGTCTACAAGTAATAACCTGTCACTTAAAATTTGTTGTAAAAATATTATAAATATGTCATTTCTCTTTATCTTACAACACTAATAAGAACTAAGAGATTCGTTTTTAACCATTTGTCCACTAAGAGATTCGTTTAAAAGATAACAATTACTTTACAATCTGCTTGCACTCAATTGTCCAATGAGTCTCATATATTAGTCTTACTACTAAGAATAATGTCATCTTCACCTTCTTCTTTTTTTTTTTCTTTTTTTTTTTTAATAATTTATAAATTTAAAAAGCTTTTACATATGCGGGTAAGAGGTTGTCTAATCGCATTGTCCACAAAAAAGATTTGGTTTGGAGAAGGCTTACCAAGTTACCATGCATGATTAATCTCCTAATTCAGAAAACAAATATGATGTCCAACTATGTCCCAAAAAAGAAAAAATTTGGGACCCATTCTACATTCATGGGGGACAATAACTAGAAGCTATGATTCTTGCGCCCATCAGCTAAGTAATTCTTCCAATCTCGTCCATGATGGTAGCATCTCCATTTGAGCCACAACTAGGATAATGGTTACAGTTAAGGAACAATATGCGTCAATCACCAAGTCTATAAATTCATAGTTTCTTCGCCAAGAAACCTATAAATTCTTACTTTCTTTATTAGAATAAGGTACAATCACCGTCCTAACACTAAAAAAAAAGAGAATTTTTTATTTATTTAATGAGATAGCTATTTTAAGTATCGAAGATCTTGAAACTGATACTACACTAATGTCACATATCAAACTATCTTTCTCATGCCTCAAAGTTGATGTGAATTACAATTCATCATTAACATATATTATTACATCTACACTGAAAAGAGAATTTTTTATTTATTTTATGAGATGGCTATTTTAAGTATCGAAGATCTTAAAACCGGCACCACACTAATGTCACACATCAAACTATCTTTCTTTTTTCTTTTTCTTTTTTGATAGGATCAAACTATCTTTCTCATTCCTCAAAGTTGATGTGAATTACAATTTATCATTAACATATATTATTACATCAATTTTCAAGTATATAGAAATGAAGTACTCCATTTACATATATTATTACATCACATCAATTTTCAAGTATATAGAAATGACCATTTTATAAAATGTTTATAAATGCAATCTTATTAAGAAGGGAGATAAAGAAATATCTGAGATGTTTAAATTCAAATGTAAAGTATTAATATTATTGCACAAAATAATTTGTACCTAAATTATTCCCCAATTTGTCAAATTCAAACCCTTTGTTTTAAATTTATTTTATAATAAGTTTAATGACGAAAACTTAAAAATAAATCCCCAATGATAAATATGACATACTATATAACATGGTAGGAGTACCTTAATAATAAAAGTAATGTAAACATAAATACATCAAAAAAAAAAAATTATGAAAAATATAGTATTCTAAAACATCAAGGCCCATTTGGTACCATTGTTTAAATAACAAAAATTGTTATTTAAACAACTTAACACGTATTTTATTAATATTTTTTCACCCACATGTATTTTCACAACACTTAAACAATGTTACTAAAAATCTCTTAAGCCCCAATTCTTTTTGTTGGGTTATTTTGTTTTTATTTTTCAATTACAAAAATAGGGCCCGTTTGTTAAAGTTGTTTAAACAACAATTTTCGGTATTTAAATATTACATATAATTTTACACATTTTTTCATCCACGTGTATTTTCAAAAAATACAAATAACACTAAAACAACGTTACCAAATAGGCACTAAATAAACGAGAATTTGAACCATTTACTACTTCATTTTTCAAACTACATATTTTTAGCTTTTTTGACATGTTCTTGAATATTGGTCTAATAATAAATTATTGGTATTGATGTCATATTGTCACTGTAGCTTATTGCTCAGCTACTTTTAATTTCAAAAAATATTTTTCATACAAAGTTTTTGTAACCGACACTAAAATTGAATAAAATTAAAAATAATGGGTGTCAACGGCTAGAATCTTAGAACAAAACAAAGACGGTTTCAAATTTCAGATATACATATTTCCATTTTTTTTCATTTCCCTTTCCTTTTTAAAATTTACAAACTATCCTTTCTGTGTACATATATTACTACAAAGCGGGCAGCGATTCGGGTCGCCACAGTAACTCCGAATCACCAGCCGGGTCATAGCTCTGATCCGAATAATCAAACAAACCTCCTAATGCCACGAACTCGCTGTTATTATCGTTGAAATTACTCTCCGAGTCAACACCGATTCCGAACTCGAACGAGTCGTAACTCGGAATCTCGTTCTCGAACCCTAACAAAATCCCATCCAATCCAACGGCTTCTGGATCGGCTGAGCTCGCCTCGAAATCCACAGCATCGATTTTCACTTCCTCGCCGGAGGAGGTCGTCGGCGGGAGGCCGAGTTCGTCGTCGGAAGCTTCGAGAAGGTAACCGAGCTCCGGCTGGGACTCGCCGGAGTCTGATGTTTGGTCGATAGCCGCCGCCGGAGCTGGAGCTGGAAGCAGTATTTCTTCCTCGAAGCTTTTGATCACTGAGTCGAGGCCTTGAATCGCCGGGTCACGGTCAGTGACTATGTCCGAGTCGTTTAATATGTTGAGTAGGTCTTCCTCGGAAAGGTGCGTCTCGGGCGAGTTCAAATACGAGTTTTCGGAGTTAACAAGAGTCGACTCGGCCGAGTTATCCGAGTCAATACGAAGAAGTTTTGGCTCGGGCGAGTTCAAATCCGAGTCATTCTCGTCCCGCTTCCTTTTGTTTTCCATTGTATGCCAATTAAAAAAATAAAAGAAGTGTTCCTCGTGTTCCTTAGTTTCAGAAAAATAAAATCCAATTCCTAGCTAGAGGAAAAGATTTTTCCTCCTTTTGAAAGTGGGGGTGATTTTAAAAAAAAATATATGAGAAATGAGTAAGGGTGTTTGGTTAAAGTTGGGAATTCAGAATTCTTAAATGGTGAGAAATATAAGCAAGGAGAGCAAGAGACAAATAGTAATGGGTTGGAATCTTGGAATAGGAATTCCCCCTTTTTTTTGGGTTTTCCTTAGACAGAGAGAAAGAGATATGATGCGAGATGTTTGGGTGAGAGGGAAAGAGAAATGGGAAGTGGGTATATATAGTAGTTGGAAAAGAGAGATAGGATTTGGTTTTCTGGTATTTTTCATTTTATAGAATAATTTAAGAGGTGTAATAGGCGCGTGTTAAGCGGAAAAAGTAGGGGCATAATAAGAAAAACAAATTCCGCCACGTAAACTTTTTCTTCTCTATTATTCTGTGGGGGTGTGGTGGGGGGTTTGATTTGTGTTTTTTTTTTTTTTTGCTCTGTCAATTTTTAACTATATTTGATTGAATTTGGATTCCCCCGACTTTTTAGTTTTCCCGATATTATCAAGTGGATATGGTTTTACTGGTTTGGGTTTTGTCTCCTCCTTTTAAAGATTTCCTAACACTTTTGCGGTGTAGCCTCAGTGTGGTCACTGGTGAAGCGGTCTTAAGGTCTGTTTTTTCTTTGCTTTGCTGTGCAATTTTGAGGTTTCATGTTTTTTTAAGGCACATTGATTTTTTACATTAGCCTTATTATAGTAAACACTTTTTACGTTTTAATCTTGTGAATAGCGTATAACCTCTCTGCTGACTTCTCATTTGCTCAAACTGCCTTTGTTGGAGCTTAACAAATTCTTAATTAGTACTTAAGTATTGCTATTTTTTCACTGATATAATAATTAATTACTATTATTGATCCAACTGAATTCAAATCAATACTGTTTTTGTTTCCTTCTTCTCAAAGAAAAACAAAATTACTGTCTTTGACTTTCTGTTTTCTGATGGAATCCGGTAGAATATTGAGGTTGAATCCAACATTGAACTTGTAAAATTTTATCCATTCATTTTAAATTTAGGTTTTACATTCGTATTTTAGTTAAAATTTCTAACTAGTGTTACGTGCCCTAAGCCTCGTGACCCTAAAGTAATATTGCCTTCTAAGAATTTTAAAGTAGAAAAAAATCAACTTAAGGGGCTAAGAGCCTTGTAGCATAACTAATTGGCATTTCTTGGTAATTCTAATAGAAATATCTAGAATTCAAATATTTTGACCCATTATCATTCTCAAGTTATGAGATGGAAATAGGACTCTAGAAGTTTGGGTAAATTACAATATAAACTCCAATTTCTTAAGAATTATTTTCAATCAAATCCTAAAATTTCATTAATTTTGGACCTTGAAGTTTAAAAATATTAAAAACTAAATATACGGTTTGTTAGTTTCCGATTAAATTCTAAAAATTAAAAATCATTTTAATTTAAACCCTCTTTTTTGGGTTAACTACCATACTATATTAATAAACAAAAGAAGTTTGGGATCTAGTCCCCATCTTGGCATCTTCCAATCCTTCAGGAAGCATTTTTACGTTAGATTTCAGATATGTTAATGTTCCTTCACAATTACAAAACAGAGCCCAACTAGAAAACAAAGAAGCTAAAGGAATACAATGCTTAAAGACATGAAGTGCTTGCTAACACTCACATGTACTCAAAACAGATCTAATGCCTACTACAATGAATTCAAGACACTAGTGAGGTTTACAAATATCCTTAGTTAATTTTTTTTTTTTTTTTTTTTTTTTTTTGGGGAGGTAAATCCTTAGTTAAAATATGATATCTCAAATTGTGCGAATTTAATTTGATTTGATTATTTGAGTGTGTATTGTGCGGGCGTGTGTTGAGTCTCACATTGAGTGTTCACTAAATAAACTTAGGTTTATAAATAATTACAATGAGCCTCAATTGTAAATTTTTTTTTTTTTGAGAACACTAAGTATTTTAATACACACATAGGGAGAGGAGAAAAAGTCTTAAAGAAACAAATAGTGATGTATATCCAATCCTCAATTGTAAGTGAGTTTCAGTTAACTCAACTGGTAAAGTTTCTAATGATTGTATAAGAGATCTAGGATTTAATCCCCACCTATACCAAAAACTGATTAACGTCTTGGTCTAATAATAAAAAGTTATCTTTAAGAGCGGACGCTATAGGTTGAAATTCTCTTAGAAAAAAAAAATTCTCAATTGCAACTTGAATAGTCATTTTGAGGCATAAAAGCATATGTGACTAGCATAATTATCTTAGCCTTGAATTTTTTTTCCCCATGATTGTAGGTGGTTACAATATATTGTTTTTTTTCATTTGTTGTTTTGTTAATTTGTTGCGCCACTTGGATAGAGTTGATTGTACATGTCTCCCTGGTCTTTGCATTCCTTTGCATCCAAATTACATCGCAATTGATTGCAAAATTCCTTGTTCTTTCATAAGAGACACAAAAGGAGTCATCTAGGGTTGATTATTATTTAAATCCATTTCTCTAAAAGTAACGTTACAGACACAAATTGTTTTACAATATTTTTACAAATTATTGATGTGGCAAATTTTTACTAATTCTAATATAAGTCCACCACTAATATCACATTTATGCTTATCAACAACCATTTGGAAAAATGTTAAATCCAGATTAGTAATTTGTAAAAATATTACAAATAGTTTGTATTTGTAGTATTACTCTCCCTCTAATAATGGTCTCAAGTTCTTCAAGCCTAAAAGACCTAACTAGGGAACGTGAACCGTGTTTTTTTTTTAATTTTACATGAATCGTGTTATGTATGTCACTAAGTGCTCGATGGGCAACCATTACACAAAATATGAAATTTCAATCCTCAATTGGGAACCTCTGATTGGGTGAGACTCACTGGTTGGAAAAATTTCCCACTTTAACTTTTAGGGGAGGTTTTTAAATCTACATGTATTTGTTTTTTAGTCCTCATTAACTTCTTTCATGAATTCTGTACTACACTATTGAGTCATTGCTTTCACAGCACCTTTGTCCTTTGCGTCTTGTCAATTTGGAGTTCAGATTAATCTATTGCCTATTGGGGCGGTTGGTTTGACAGAGTTGGATATGCATTATGTTGTCTCTCACAGTGTTTAAAAGCTGGGAAATCAATGTTTATCACGCCTTCTTGGATTATTCATTATGGGGACTTAAACCAAATTTACTTCGTGTCTTGTCTGACAAGGTTGTGTCGGTATACAAAACAACAGAAAGTCAATAAACACAAATAATTTAACCAAATTTTTTACAAACATAGCAAATGGTTAATAATAAGTAAAAAAAATATTGTCAATAATGAAATTAATTGAACTTGTCAATTTAATTGTTATAAAAAAATATTATTATTATTATTATTACGTTGGTAGTATTATTCATAAAACCTAGGCTATAAGAAATTTGTTGTGCATTTCATACATAAATTCATGAAAAATAATTACTCCCTCCGTTTTATTTTTTTTGTCCTCTATTTCATTTTGAGATGTCCCAAAATATTATCCTGTTTTTAAAAATAAAAGTCATTAATTTACTAATGTTCCTATTATATCCCTATTAATTTACTTATTCAATTTTTTGATAATTTTTTTTAAGGGTTGTTTTGAAAATTTATACATTTTTAAAAGGTAGACAAAATAATAAATGATGTTCCCTTAAAAAGTTTGACTTTTCAAATGGAACAAAAAAAATAGGACAGAGAGAGTAAATATTTTTAAAATATGATGACATAGCATTCTCACTCTCACATCCAAGGTAGTTTAATTTATAAATTTAATTAATAGAGCCCAGCATAAACATGAGAGAAAGGCATTACCATCTCTACTTTTTAGCTCATTCCTTTCTTCAACACTTTTTTCTTCTTGGGATAGACTTCCACTGTTCCACACGCCAAAATGTCTTCATTTTTCACCAAACTCTAGAGTCTAGCTCTGTTTTATTCTTGCATTCTTCTCAGCTAAAGCCTTCCTATTCTTTTGCTAGGGTCATAGGTTTCAAGATTGACAGGCCATGTGTAAGGTTTTAGTTTGTTTTAAGTATTACGAATTTAAGGAAATTTTGTTGGTATAGATTTAATCGTGGGGTAAAATGAGAGTTTCACTTGGAAAGTGAGGGTAAAAGTGAAAATATAAGTTTTTATTTTTATTTTATTTTCTTCCTATTAATGTAAGGGGGATAAAAACAAATTTCCCTTCTTCTATTTTTTGTGGCAAATTACACTATTTTCTCTTAAGATTTTATGAAATCATATACTCCTCTTGTCGTTTCAAGAAATGACACAACTTAATCTTCTCATTGAGATTTTAAACATGCAATAGATAAGTTCATTCTCTTCATTTTGTGACTTCCCTAACAAAATATTCTACTTTTATAAAAGATTCATACTCATTCATACAAAGTTCAAATGGGGGAGTGTCATTTCCACCATAAATTGAGTAGAAATAGTTGTTAAAATAAAATATTCTATTAGTAAAGTAATAGTATAAGAAAACGTGGAAATATTAGTTTAATTTATACAAACCTCAATTAGTGTCATTTCTATTTCTTAGAATGTTAGGGCCTTAAGGGGAGAAGGAGCGTCCTTTCATGAAATTTCAAGGGTGAATAATGTAGTTTGCCTAATTTCAAATTGTTAAAAGTAAATGTGGGGCCCAAATATTTAGCAATTCCGGTCCACTCCACATCGGGCCCAAGGTCCACACCGAGGAGAGGGCAGAATCCGAGGATAAGCAGACGAGGCCCAAGTCATCAAGGGACCTCGCCGAGGATGCCCACGTCCTCGGCAAGCCGACATTGGAGGGAGGAAGCTGTCACTCACTCATTAAATGCATGCCACCAACACTCTGGCCGCATTAATGGTGAATTAACCAGTAAACAGTGCAGCCTTGGTTACTTCAACTAACAGAAAGCCTGCAAAGACGGCTGATGGGACGAGCCCTCAGATACGAGTTCAGATGGCCGATAAATGGACGACAGAGATCAACTGATCAAGACTATATAATAGATAGAACCTCCAAAGTATAGTGGTTGGTCCCTGGCCAGTTGGCCTTGGGGGGGAGGGTTAATGGGCCTCCAGGGTGATCAATGGCAACCCTGGTGTTCGTTAAGTTCTAAGGAAAGAGCTCCTCGGATTAGGCTGAGGATGAACTCTCCTTAAGAATACTTAGTTAGCTTCTTGCTTTTGATCTTGTAAACCCACGTCGATTGTTGTGTCTTTCGTTAGAGCCTAGCCCTTCTATCCACTCTTTACAAATTCATTGTAAGGGGGTCACCCAGAAACTGGGTCCCTACAGTAAACTTTTAGTGTCCATTCGGATTTGTTTTTGTTTTTTCTCCTCAATATATTTAGCTTACTTGTTTATGTATAATATTTTAAAACCAATTTTTAGGTATAAGTATAATTTATTTTTATCTATTTAAAAAAAAAAAAAATAAGTCAATAAAAAAAAAAAAAGTATGTCCAAACTAAGAGTAAATATTTTTTAGGGAGGGTGCTTTTTCCATTTAAACAAGTCACATTGTTTTGGGTTTTTTTTTTTAACAGATTTCCATTTATGACGTTCGCTCCTTATAGTGGCAGTTCTATAAATTTTTTCTAAGGTAGCTATTAAAATACTTAAATTATACAAAATGAAATAGAAAGAGAACTTGAATATATCAATATCACTAAAAAAACACAAAAATACATAAAGTTTAACAATTTCCTTCAACTAACAAAATTTAAAAGCAAAAAGAGACTAATGAGAGATAAAGTGGGAATTGAGAATGCTAAGATGACAGTCATAAGGTGAGGGTCTTTCAAATGGAGGAGAGAGAGAGAGAGAGTAATGGATGATACATATTGCGATTGTGAACCAAGCCACAGAGGAGTACTCATGAGTCATGACCACAACATCTCTCTTTGTATCCTTTTTTTTTTTTTGAAAAAATGAAATTATTGAATAATTTTAAGAAATGGATTGAACGAGTTACGAATCTAAATGATTGAAGATTTTTATTTTTTTTTTGTTTTTGAATTGATTTTTTAATGAATATTTTGTAAAATTTATTGTTTTTTTGCCTAATCTTGTTCTTGCTTGGGCCATTTTTGCTGTTATTTAGGCTAATCTTTATTGCTGTTATTTGATTTTTTTTTTTTAAGGGTTTAAGGATAGGAGTAATGCTAGGTCTAGATTAGAACAAATAATAGTCTTCCACTTACGATTTGTGGTGAAAATGTTGTGTACGTAGCATTACTCTAATTATTGTATTTGGGGGGTCAAGATTATTTTTGTGAGTAATGCTAGGGGCACAACATTCCTACATTAGCATCAATAAATTTAAATTAGAGATTGTGGTTGACTCATGTGTGAGTTTAAATTAGAAATGTTGTGAAATTGTTGTGAAATTTTGTTATCCCTAGTATTACTCTTATTTTGATTGAATCCAAATTCAGGAGATTCTCAATCAAAGTGTTCAATAATTTTTTTTAGGATAGACAAAACATGTTAATTAAAATATAATTCTATATAGAAAAAAATTTGCAAGTATAGTTTTTTTTTTTTTTTGGCAAGTCAAGGTGTTCTTATGGCTTCTATATGCAACCATTACTTGCTCCATGATGATAACTCTTTATTACCAGTCCAAAACACCAATTTTTTTTTTGGTGTAGATGAAATTCAAACACCAAATTTTTTGTTTGACGATAAGAGACTTTGCTTATTGAGCTAATTGAAACCCATTATTTTGGGGGTTTAAATGATAGTTCAATAATAATAACTAATAATATCATTTTTTTAAAGACTTGAACTTTGACCATAGCCCCCTGCACCCCACAAACATTTATATTTGTGGACTGACCATCGCGTCAAAGGTGGTACCAATAACATCCTTTGTGATGACCTATACTTGTAATTTGAAACTTACCTTCTTTCTCCCGTATATAATTTAAAAAAAAAAAATGGAAGATAGAAAGAAATACTTAGGAGTTTTTTTTTTTTTGAAAGCAGAAATTCTTAGAGCCTGTTTGGCCACTCTTTTTTGCTCACTCAATTTCCGTCACTCAATTTCCATCACTCATCACTCATCACCCATCACTCATCACTCTAAAATAAATACTAGGTTGTTTGGCACCATCACTCAATTTCCATCACTCAATATTTTTCACACTATTTGTGGGTCCCATAATTGTCACTGGTGCAGCTTTTTTTTTTTTTTTTTTTTTTTTTTTTTTTTTTTTTTTTTTCAGTACCCACCGAAACCAGTGAAAAAAAAAATAGAGGAAGAACACGGAGACCAAACCCAGAGAAGAAAGGAAAAAAAAAAAAAAGAAGAAGAAGAGAGGAAGAACACGGAGACCGGACCCAGAGAAAAAAAAATGAAAGGAAGAAGAGGAAGAACACGGAACCTAGAGAAGAAAGGAAAAAAAAAAAAAAAAAAAGGAAGAAGAGGAAGAACACAGAACCCAGAGAAGAAAGGAAAAAAAAAAAAAAAAAAAAGAAGAGGAAGAACACGGAACCAGAGAAGAACCTAGAGAAGAAAGGAAAAAAAAAAAAAGGGTAGATTTTTCAAAAAGTTGCGGCTGAGTTATGACAAGTGGGACCTAATGTGTTGTGATATTACAAAATTGCCATTGAGAACAGAAAATTGGAAACTGAAAACAGCCAAAAGTTGTTTTCAGTTTCCACAACTCATAACTCAAAAAGGTGAGAGTTAAGAACTGAAAACAGAGTTATGAAAACAAAAAATAATATAGCCAAACAAACTTTTTGTATGGGTCCCACCATTTTTGAGAATTGAGTTATGGAAACAGAGAATTAAGTTACGAAAACAAGCTAACCAAACAGCCTCTTAGGAATTGAAGTTGAGACTTGAATTTTTTTTTTTTTAAGAATCGAGAAAGTTGAAATTTGAAACTTAATGATCGAGATACAGTTTAGTGCAGAAAACTATAGAGCCGTGCGCTACAAGACACCTACTAAGGCACGTCTGTGATACTTAAAAGTTAAAATGGAAAATCTCATTTGTTGTATTTTTACTTTTTGTAAAATCTTAATAATTACTTATAATATTAAAAAATACTTAGTTCTGTTTAAAAAGTACTTATAAAAGAAAATCTCCATAGTCACATACTTAATTACACTACTCTGTTCTTAATTTGTTGGATGAATGAAGATACAATTTATTTATTTATTTTTATTTTGTCTTCAATCAATCGATCTTGCAAGTATTAGGATGGGTTTGGATTGCATTGAAAAGGAAACAAAAGCGCGTCTGTGTTTTTTCTATAGGTCCCGTGCACTATTCATGAGATCCGCATGTACAGACTTTAACAAATTTTTCAATAAAATTGGGTCCCACGACATTATTTACACATTTAAAAATTATTTTGTTATAGTGTTTTTAGTTTTCAGTTTTCAATTTTCAGTAATAAGTAATATCCAAACAAATCTTTACTTGTCTATTAGTAAGTAGGGTTTAAGAAAATTTTCAATTTCTTAAAAAAAAAATATATATATATATATATATATGACTGTAGGGTCACGTTTTGGCGGCCCAAGCCCAATGAGTATGAGATTATGGGTTAGTGAGCTCAATACAATGAATTTGTAGAGAGTGAGTTGAAGAGTTGGGCTCTAGTTAGTGTTACAACGGCTAAGATGGGTTTGTAAGACAATCATGCAAGAAAAATGCATGTGAGGTTGGGTCAACGTGTTGTCTGAGGAGGCCAATGTTCTTTTAGACTGAGGGAACTGATTACAAGTGCTATTCTTGTTGGTACAGTGTTCTTTTTCAGTTCTTCAACCCCTCACTCAGGGAGGGTCTTTCACATTATATAGGTAGGTCCCTTCTGGTGATCCTAGCTTTCCACTTGTCGATCATCTAGACCACCACTTGAGTACTGGTCCTATCAAACACCCCTTCTGGTCGTTTGTGAGTTGCAATGGCTAAGGAAACACTATTTAGAGGTCTTCTCCACATAAATGCGGTTAGAAAAGTATCTGCAGTACATTTAATATGGAGGTAGCAACCTTTCCTTAGATATTTTTGTATCTCCTTCCTTCTTGTGGATTTATGTAACATGCCTTTGACACCGGCACCCCTATTGAGGCCATTTTTGTTGCTGAAATATGTAAAGGAGTGGTGTTCATCTTGTCCGAGGAGACATTACTTCTCGGACTGTCTTCTATTCCTTTCTTACTCATGAGGTGCTGTGCTGGAATGACCCTCCACCTACTTGTCTCCCCTCGGACACCGTAACGTTCTCAGATAAAGCCCAAGGCCTAATATACCTTTTTGGGCCTTATCCCTGCAATAGCCCCTCAAAATTCTGGTTTTTCCCTCTCATTCGAGGAGAAAAAGCGGGGTTTTGATCTTTAAGAGGCAAGACCACTTACTTCTCTAGCTTACACATGTGGGAGTACCATTTTTCGCGCTTCATAACTACTTTTGACTCTTCGGGGTCCGCATGTTGTCATTTATTGCTCCAAGTAGCGCCTTGTTCCCCCCATTCAACGGAAAGTGCACATCCTATGGTGGATATTTCTCTTAGAATTCTGAGCAGTGTTACTGCCGCTCCTTTTCTCCCTCTATATAAAACCTCGAGGGAATCCTTTTCCTTCTTTACTTCGCGAATTTTCAGATAATCCAAAGAACCCAGCACCTCAACTCACAAAATATCCTAACTTCCTAAGCCTCCACAACTCTTCCTTTAAGAAGATTTTAAAGGATCCTTTTTAAAGAATCAGGGTTGGCACTCTTGCTTTTGTAAGTTTCTGCCTCTTTGGACTCCCTTTCCCTTCTCGGCCAGTCTCCTCGGCCCTTTTAGTTCTTGTTTCTCCGCTTACATATTTTAGTCGCCTTTTCTAGAGTTGTTCAAATGGGTAGATTCGAGAGTCTAGTAGATTTCCCTGCTAAAATAGAAGCCTTTAAATAGAGATTCCATATACCCCAGGAAGTCGATCTGCGATATTGTTCTCCAGAGCAAATCGCTACACATAGAGAGACAGGGGAGGTCGTCATCCCCATAATAGCCTTCATAAAAGGAGGGATGACCCTTCCCATGGGTAGGATAACTCGGGACTACCTCATTAATCATAGGTTATGTCCCCATCAGTGTGCACCCAATGTGTTTAGGGTCTTAGGTTGCGTCGATGCTCTCAACGAGCATCTCAGATTAGGACTCACATGGCACGACGTGGTTCACATGTACGAGTGTCATTCCCAAGCTGACGATGGGTTTTACCTTAAGTCCAGGTCGTTCATTGTCAGGCTCATTTCATGCCTTCCCAAATCTAACAAAGGGATGAAAGATGACTACCTCATTGCTTCAGAAGCGTGGCACGATGGTTTCCACTGCCCGACCCAAGAGAGAGAGATAGGTGGGGTACCCTAGAGTTAGGTTCCTTAGTAAAAGACTTAGATCTTTAATCCTACCCATGCCCTTTATTTTATTCTCCTCTGATGTCGGACTTCAAATATTTAATTGTGTTTGATTTCCTGGTTATTTTTGCAGATAAGAGGTAGGTAGCTCCTCGGCTCATCCTTACTAGCGTTGCAGCCCTAAACTACCTGTTCCAATTGAAAATTTTTGTGAGCGAAGACCGACAGTTGCAGGCTGTCCATTTGATCCTAGACTTTGACCCCATTTCGAAGATCTTTCAGGAGGTTGGCCACGCTATCCGAGATGGTGATCGTCAAATAAATCGCATTGACGTGTGAAAACCGGACTTCTTGGCCCCATACGACCTCCCCTCTATCAGATTACCAACTCGCCAAGTCCCTCTTCAGCTTGCAATACCATTACAACAAATCCTTCTCGAAGCAGCAGAGAGTTGCCTCATCGCGCTTGTCATTGGACGAGGAGATAGACTAGTTTCGCTTTGAATCGGAGGGAGCACCAGAGAAATTGGTTGAGCTCTCAGATTTCGAGACTGAGTCTGACAAGCTTTCCATTGCTCATTCCTCAAAGTTAATCGTTACTCGGATTGACTCAAGCTTCGAAGAAGAAGAAGGGATGGAACAGCAGAAGAAAAGATCTAGCTTGAGGGGTTTGATGGCTAATAGGAACAAAGGGGCAACTCCGTCTGAGATTCCTAAGGTCCTGACTCATGCCAACCTTCCTCCTCTTCCTCTGGCCAATCTCGAAATGCGCATTGATACAAATCCAAAGAGGAAGAGACCATTACAAGAGTTGAAAGAAGGGGAGGTGCCCCCTCAGAGGGGCACTAAGCAGCAAAAAACTAAAGACCTTACAGATAAGAGGTCTAAATCTGTAGATAGTAGGGATGACGCTGAGGTGTGCCAACAACAGTGTACGTGGACTCCCGTGATAGAGATGGACGGGGCTCCTATCCCTTATGATTCTACCATAAGGGAATCCAGCAGAGGGCACGCCACTTATCTAGCTCAAGCTAGAGCAACCTTTCCTCCTCCCTAGGGACATGGAGGCCCTTAGGCGGACAAAGCAGCCCGACCTATTCATGTCTCTGAAGAGAGACCTTGCCATAGTAAGTAGGCTTTTAGCAATACTTTAATTCATTGCCTTTTTCATTCATGAATATATATTTCTTTTCTTCTCTCCCCTTCCCCCCCTTTTTTTGTAACCCCTTTGCCACATTTATGTAGGTCACTCAGCAAGTCTATGTGGCCGAAGAGTGGGTTCGAAGTGCCCATCACAAACTTGAGGCTAAGTCCCACTCTCGGCGAGAGGTAGAGAAGGATCTTGGAGCCTTGAGGGAGGAGTATATGGCTTTGGACAACAAGCTAAAAGAGGTGGATAGTGATCATAAGAGTGCCCTAGCCGGCCTGAAGACTGCAGAAGCCTAAGCCGAGGATCAGCGAAAACAGCTCCACATCATCGAGATTAACTTAGCCACCCAGAAACTGCTGGTTCTGGACCTTAGGGCTAAGCTGCAGAGGGCCAAGGACGCAGCAAAAGAGGTAACTCGGGTGGCCAAGGAAGCTGCTGATACTGTTGTGATCGTGTCCTATGAGCGCGGGGTGGGAGTGATGGAAAAAAGGTTGGGCGAGGAGGTGAGCGAAGTGTGCAGGGACTACTGCACTATTTCCTGGATAGAGGCACTCAATAATGCGGGGGTGCCTGCTAACTTCGAGCTGAGGAATACTAAGAATGTGTACTTCCCTGAACACATCCGAGAAGTTCCAGCTGATCTCCCTCCGACCACTGCTCTACCTCTCCTATCTCCTGAGCTGACACTTGGTGCCCAAGCCTTTACTGTATGTGATGAGGTTCCCTTAGGGGTGGTTGGGAAGGGTGGGAGGTCCTACCCTCGGCCAGAATACTCCTTCCAAGGATAACATTCCTATCAAGGACATGGTCTCCCAAGCCAAGGCAGTAAAGTCCAAGTCTGACACTGGAGATGACAAGCTCAAGGCCACGAATTCCAAGAAAAGCTCTCTCCCTTCGCAAAAGTAGATGTAGGATCTTTCCTTTTTATGTATATATTCTTGTAAAGGTAGTTCTGCCATTAAACTTGATGTATTTCCGTTTGTATTTAATAAATACGTTTCCCTTTTTATCCCTTATGTTAACACTTTGTATGTTTGTAAGTTTGCTATCACTGCTAACTACTAGGCCTTTAACAACACCTTAATAATGGTGCACTGTTGTCAACTCAAGTAATTAATTTAAATACCACTAATGAATAACAAAGAAAACCCACCTTACACTTTGAGCTGGTCTTTCTGTAATAAGGACTGAATCCAAAAATAAGTAGCAAACTAATACTTGAATAAGGATTTTAACATACTCAGGTTCTGTTTAAACACTTGTAAAAATTTGTAAGTGAGTATTAACCTTCCCACATTATCTGGTCCGAGGACTTCAGAAATGATTGAGTTTCAGTTTAAACACTTAGAAAAATTTGTAAGTGAGTGTTAACCTTCTCACATCATCTGGTCTGAAGACTTCAGGCATGATTGAGTTTTAGTTTAAACACTTATAAAAACTTGTAACTAAGTGCTAACCTTCCCACGTCATCTGGTCCGAGGACTTCATGCATGATTGAGTTTTAGTTTAAACACTTAGAAAAATTTATCACTTAATGTTAACCTTCCCACATCATTTGATCCAAGGACTTCAGGCATGATTAAGTGTTAGTTTAAACACTTATAGAAACTTGTAACTGAGTGTTAACCTTCCCACATCATCTGGTCCGAGGACTTTAGGCACGATTGAGTTTCAATTTAAACACTTAAAAAAATTTGTAAGTGAGTGTTAACCTCCCACATCATCTGGTCCGAGGACTTTAGACATGATTGAGTTTTAGTTTAAACACTTATAAAAACTTGTAATTGAGTGTTAACCTTCCCACATCATCTGGTCTGAGGACTTTAGAAATGAATGAGTTTTAGTTTAAACACTTATAAAGAAAGGATGATTGGAAATGCAATGCCCTTACACAACAAATGAACATTTTTGACAAAAGAAACTTTCATTAATTAATAGTAATACATTTTCAGGTTGTTTACATTCCACGGGCGTGATATAACATGCTCATTTAAGTCTTCTAAAAAATACGCCCCTACACCAGCCACCAAGGTGATGCGGTATGGTCCTTCCTAATTAGGCCCTAACTTTCCCCATGCTGGGTTTTTTGTAGTACCCAGGACCTTTCTTAACACCAGATCGCCAGGCGCCAATGGTCTCAGTTTCAAGTTAGTGTCATAACTCTGCTTGAGCTTGTGTTGGTAGTATGCCAATTAAACCATTGCATTTTCCCTTTTTTCGTCAATTAGGTTTAGAATTGTTTCCAGTAGCTCGTCGTTAGTGGTCAGACTGAATGAGTTGGTTCTTAACTTTGGGAAACCAGTCTCTAAAGGGATAATAGCTTCGACCCCATACGTCATTGAAAAAGGAGTCTCCCCTGTTGACCTACGAGGCGTGGTTCGGTACGTCCACAGGACATGTAGCAGTTCATCCACCCATTTTCCCTTTGCGTCGTCCAACCTCTTCTTAAGTCCGCTTACAATGGTTTTGTTAACAACCTTAACTTGTCCATTCCCTTAAGGATAGGCTGGGGTAGAATACCTATTTGTGATTTTCAAGTCACAGCAGTATCTTCTTAAGGATTTGCTATCAAATTGAAGGCCATTGTCTGAGATGAGGGTGTGAGGGACTCCGAATCGGGTGATAATGTTCTTCCATACAAATTTATTGGCATCCATGTCCCTGATATTTGCCAGAGGCTCGGCTTCAACCCACTTAGTGAAATAGTTTGTGCCAACCAGTAGGTATCCCTTGTTTTCAGCTGCCTTAGGGAAAGGGCCCAGAATGTTTAAGCCCCATTGAGCGAAGGGCCATAGGCTGGACACCGGATTAAGGACTTCCCTTGGTTGGTGTATGTTGGGTGCAAATGTTTGGCATTAGTCACATTTCTTTACGTATTCTTGTACTTTCTTTTGCATACCAGGCCACCAATAGCCTTGAGTGATGGCTCTGTGCACTAAAGATCTGCCTCCAGTATGGCTTCTGCAAATCCCTTCATGTAACTCCTCTACATTTTGTTGCCTCGGGGTAAACGTATAGTAGGTATGGACCAGAAAAGGAGCGGTTATTTAACTTCTGGTCCTCGGACAGCTAGAACCGAGGAGCCTTCCTACGTATGTTGTCCGCTTCTAATTTTTCTTTGGGTAGGGTGTCTTCTTTTAAGAATAATGCTATGGGGTCCATCCAGCTAGGCCCCACCCTGACTTTGTGAATATGAACCGCCCCGCCATTTGCTCCTGTAGGCTTGCATAGGTCCTCTACGAGGATGACCCGAGGATGTGCAATAGGCTAAAAGACTCGAATTCTGATTGTAGGCGCCTAACCTGGCCCAGGTATTCCTGCATTCTATCATCCTTTGCCTCAAACTCTCTTTTGACTTGGCCGATAACTAATCTCGAGTTAGAGAACACCTCCACTGCCTTTCCGCCCATTTTCCGAACCATGGTCATTCCCTCTAGAAGAGCCTCATATTCAGCTTCGTTGTTGATGGCTGAGAACCCCAATCTAAGTGACTTCTCAATGGTAATCCCTTCAGGGGACATTAGCACTAACCCACTCCGAACCCCTTTTGGTTTGCTGCATCGTTAACGTGCACTTTCCATGATAGGGGGCTATGCTGGGTGATCATGCCAATTGATTTTCCATCCATGTGCTGTACTTTCGTTTCTTCTTCTAATGGGAATTCGGCAAACTCGGCCACTAGATTTGTCGGGACTTGGCCCTTGATGGAAGTGCGAGGCATGTATTTGATGTCGAAAGCCCCCAGGATTGTGACCCATTTAGCAATCTTTCTTGTATAATCAACGCTTCGGAGCAGGGTCTTAAGCGGAAGTTGAGTTAGGATAATGATTGTGTGCGCTTGAAAGTAGTGGGGGAGTTTACCTCATGTAGTGACCTGTTTACATAATAAACATGCCTTTGCACTAAACCCATTCCGGACCCCTTCTGGTTTGCTGCATCGTTAACGTGCACTTTCCATGATAGGGAGCCGTGCTGGGTGATCATGTCAATTGATATTCCATCCATGTACTGTGCTTTCGTTTCTTCTTTTAATGGGGATTCGGCGAACTCGGCCACTAGATTTGCCAGGACTTAGCCTTTGATAGAAATGTGAGGCATGTATTTGATGTCAAAAGCCCCCAGGATTGTGGCCCATTTAGCGATCTTTCCCGTATAATCAGCGCTTCAAAGTAGAGCCCTGAGCGGAAGTTGAGTTAGGATAATGACCGTGTGCGCTTGAAAGTAGTGGGGGAGTTTACGTGTGGTCTGTACTACTACCAAAATAGCTTTCTCCAGCGGCAGATAACGGATCTCGGCCTCATGTAGTGACCTGCTCACATAATAAACATGTCTTTGCATTAACCCCACTCCAGACCCCTTTTGGTTTGCTGCATCGTCAACGTGCACTTTCCATGATAGGGGGTCATGCTGGGTGATCATGTCAATTAATTTTCCATCCATGTTCTGTGCTTTCGTTTCTTCTTCTAATAGGGATTCGGCGAACTCGACCACTAGATTTGCTAGGACTTAGCCCTTGATGGAAGTGCGAGGCATGTATTTGATGTCGAAAGCTCCTAGGATTGTGGCCCATTTAGCGATCTTCCTCGTATAATCAGCGCTTCGGAGCAGGGCCCTGAGCGGAAGTTGAGTTAGGATAATGACCGTGTGCACTTAAAAGTAGTGGAGGAGTTTACGTGTGGTGTGTACTAATGCCAAAATAGCTTTCTCCAGCGGCAGATAATGGATCTTGGCCTCATGCAGTGACCTGCTCCCAATAATCTCTTTAATTTGTCCCCCCGACGGGTATTTTACTTTCTGGTGAAGGATAGAGGAGACAACCCCCAGAATATGAAGCTAGGGCCTTCCGACAATGGCTGTGTATGGAGAGTATGTGTCCATCACAATGAAGTCCACCTCCACCACTTCTGAGCCAGTCTGTATAGGCAGCCTGATCTGTCCCTTCGGGATGATGACCTTCCCATAAAAGCTCACTAGGGGTGAGCTATAGGGTGTTAAGTCTTCTGGTTTTAAGTTCAGCCCCGATATAGGTCGGGGTACATTATCTTGGCACCACAGCCCTAGTCCACCATCATCCTCTTCACATCATATCCCCCAATCTTGAGGGTGACCACCAAAGTGTCGTCATGGGGTTGGATGGTTCCGATCTTATCCTCGTTCGAGAAGCCCAAAACCGGCTGGATTTCCAACCTTGCCCTCTTCACATCCTGCTTCGCATCCTCGGCGGATAGCCGAGTCACAGACATTATTGTGGAAAGGCATGATCCAGTTCTCCCTGGAGCAACGAAGATGACATTTATCATTTCTAGGAAAGGTCTCGAGGATTCATCTCTCCAGGATCCTGAGTTCGTCTGGCCCCCCTAACCACTAGAGTGATGCAAGAGTTGCTTCAGCTTTCTTTCACGGACAAGCTAATCCAGGTGGTCCCACAGACTTCTACAATCTTCTGTGGTGTGCCCGTGGTCTTGGTGGTACTGGCAATAGAGGTTGTGGTTGTGCTTCGCGGGGTTTCTCACCATTTTATTTGGCCATTTGAAGAATGACTCGTTCTTAATTTTCTCTAGAACTTGATAAATTGGTTCTCAGAACACAACGTTGACTGCCTGTGGATAAGTAGACCCTGACCGTTCGATAAAGTTTCTTCGTGGTTGGTCGTTATTGTGTCGGTCCGACCTAAAATCCCTCCTCTCCTGAGGGATAACCTTCTCTTTTCCTTTTCCCTGCTGCTAGTCTTCCTTGATCCTTTTGTACTTGTCAATTCGGTTCATTTGTTGGCGTACACTAGTGACTGGTTTGCCAGTTAGGGATTTCCTCAGATTGTGATCGGTAGGGAGTTTGAGCTTGAAGATACTGATGACCACATCATCAAAGTCATCATCTACCTTGTTAAACATCTCCTAGTATCTATCCGAGTAGGCTTTCAGTGTCTCTCCCTCCCGCATGCTTTGGGATAGTAGGGAAGCCAAGGACTGAGAAACTCTGCTGCAGGTGACGAAGCGGGAGCAAAGCACCTGGGTGAGCTCTTTGAAGGAGGTTATAAAGTTTGCTTTCAGGCTTTCGAACCATCTCATCGTGACAAGCCCCAGGCTAGATGGGAAAACCTTGCACATCAAGGCTTCGTCTCTGGAATGGATAGCCAATCTTTGGCTGAAATGGCTCACGTGCTCCACAAGGTCTGTCTTACCATTATACACGATGAAAGCAGGTTGGGTAAATCGTCGAGGAAGTTTAGCCCCCTCGATCTTGCGCGTAAAAGTTGACCTTGAGATTTGGTCCAACGCCCTGCTCACAGCGTCGTTTCCCACGCCTTTATGAGGCATGCTTTCGTTCCTCCGTTCGCGACGACGTTCCTTTTCGTAGGAGAAAGACTCGCTGGGCGGGCTTCGATACCTTCGCCTATAACTGACGTCATTTCCGTCAGCAGAAGAAGCATCAGAGTTAGAGAGAGTTCGCCTTCGTCGTGCATGGCGTAGTTCCCTCTTCAATCGGTTAATTTCCAGCTACATGGCTCTGTTGGGCTGGTCTTGAGAGACGTGACTTCTGACTCGAGTGTGACTCTTGCTCTTATGCGTAGTGTGCACACTGCCTTCTCGATCTTCTTTCTGCTCATGGTTGGCGAGGTGGTTTTCGCGCTGGGGTGGCATGAATTCTGCCTGGTGTGGACCTGATCCTATCATCGTTCCCTGTTGCACTCACTATCACACAAGCTCTCCCCACAGACAGCGCCAATTGTAGGTTCACGTTTTGGCGGCCCAAGCCCATTGAGTATGGAATTGTGGGTTAGTGAGCCCAATACAATGAATTTTTAGAGAGTGGGTTGAAAAGTTTGGCCCTAGTTAGTGTTACAACGGTTAAGATGGGTTTGTAAGACAATCATGCAAGAAAAATGCATGTAAGGTTGGGTCAATGTGTTGTTCGAGGAGGCCAATGTTCTTATAGATTGAGGGAACTGATTACAAGTGCTATTATCATTGGTACAGTGTTCTTTTTCAGTTCTTAGACCCCCCACTCAGGGAGGGCCTCTCACATTATATAGGTCCCTTTTGGTGATCCTAACTTTTCACTTGTCGATCATCTGGACCACCACTTGAGTACTGGTCCCATCAGACACCCCTTCTAGCCTTTGTGAGTTGCGATAACCAAGGAAACACTGTTCAGAGGTCTTCTCCACATAAATGCGGCCAGAAAAGCAGCTGCAGTGTATTTAATGCGAAGGTAGCAGCCTTTCCTTAGATATTTTTGTATCTCTTTCCTTCTCGTGGATTTATGTAACATGCTTCTGACACCGGTATCTCTATTGAGGCCATTTTTGTTACTGGAATATGTAAAGAAGCGGTGTTCGTCTTGTCCGAGGAGACATTACTCCTTAGACCGTCTTCTATTCCTTTCTTACTCATGAGGTGCTGAGCTGGAATGACCCTTCACCTACTTGTCTCTCCTCGGATGCTGTAACGTTTTCAGATAAGGCGCAAGATCCAATATACCGTTTTTGGGCCTTGTCTCAACAATGACCATAATAAAGATATTTATAATCGTCACAATAAGTCATTAATGGTACAATAATTTATAAAATTTCATCACATATAATATTAGAAAAATATGTATGTGACTAGAGCTGAGTAAAAAAATCCCTAGACCGAACTGATCAACTAGAATTGACCATTCCGATTAATTTTGTTTGAGGGTGTATTAATTGGTATAGGCTTTAAAAAAAAACAAAATTCTCCTTCAAACCAATTGAACCAACCCCATACGTGACTAAAAATTTCCTTCTTTTGGACATGAAATTTCAAGAATTTGTGTTGATTTGGTACAGATTATATATATATATATATATTCTCTTTCCTGAAAGAAAAAATGGTACATTTTATTTTCGTTTACCTATTATTTTTAAAAATGAAAAAAAAAAACTTTTAAAAGTTGTACATAAATAAAAAAAGAAGAAAAAAAAAAAGTCAAACAAAACTTTAAAAAATCGATGTAGTGAGTTGTTGGGACCCACTAGGGGTAGCCGAATATGAAAGCCAAACCCCTCATCCCATAGCCGTAGACTCGAAGCGGCGCCGACAAAAAAACAAAAGTAAACAAGTGGCGCGACTGGTGGCTTTATCTATTTTCGAGAAGCCGAAATGTACCGGCAATGTTTAGTCAGAATCTGCGGCCTGTAAACAAGCACGTTGCCACCACATATCTAATCTCGCCACGTGTCAAATCAATCTAAACAACAACAAAGTACAAACCGCCTTTTTAGAGACACGTTGTTCCGGTGAACAAAGTAAAAGCGATGAGAGATATTTTATTTTTGTTTAGGAAAAGTAAAGATAGAGACGTGGCATCCCGTGACAAATAATAATTAATTATAGAAAATGAAAGCTGTCACATGTGAGGTGGTTGTGTGTGTACTTTGTGTTTTTGGGTTGTCAGACTCGGTAAAAATAAAAAAGCAAAAAAAAAAAAAAAAAAAAAATCACGTGTGTCTTTTTGTGTGCCACTAAATGTGTGGGGTGGGGACATGACCTATGACGAAATTTTGGAAATTTCTTTTTTATTTTTTTTTGTCCCAAATCTTAACTCCCAACTTTGTTTTTGATGAATAGGCTTAACTCCCAACTATTTCTACACACATGTAGCCTTTTAACATTATTGAAATTTCTAAAATAACGCGTTAATTGTTTGTCAGCATTTAGTCTTGGATTCTTGTTGATGTGACTTGTAATGAATTGATGATAGGATTAATGAGCAACAATAATTTGACAAAGATAAAAGTTACACGGTTACACCTAGATGGTAGGTTTAACGGATATGAAGGCAGGATTCTTGCTTTATTCAGCAAGCTCCAATCTACCATGTAATCTATGGCTCTTCATTGATTTGTTGTCGGCATTAAGAGAAATTATAATATTTTTAAACAAAAATTAACTATTGGCTCAATAATTTTAAATAAGTAAAAATATTTTAGTAAAATAGTAAATAAAAGATATGGTTCATCACCGAAGACTGTATAATTTTTTCAGGAGTTAAGAGTTTTGATTATCCTTGTAGCACTTTTAGTGGTTGTGGTTGATGATTTGCTAGAGACTTCCATACTTATTATCTAAGGGTATCAAAACTATGATGATTCAGATCAGAAAGCAAGGCAACAGAAGAAGAAAGAAGTACAGTGATGTAAAACGACATATTAATCTTGTAGCTTTTAGTTGTAGTTTTCAGTTATGCTTGTAGTTTAGTGTTATGTAATACACACGTGATTTAACTAACCAACACGTGCTGTAACCGTTTCCCCTCATTTGGGAATTTCTGTTTTGCTCTGTTTTCTGTATTTAAACCAGATCATGCACAGATTCATTTTTTCAATACAATTGAGATATTTTCTTTCTTCCAAATACTCTCTCTAGCTTGATCTTCTTTTCTTCTTCCTCCGAAGCTCTCTGTGCTTTCTTATATGGTATCAGAGCTTGACCCCTCATTAATGGAGTCAAATACTACTTCGTCTTCTTCAACACGAGAGCTTTCTCCATTGGAAGATCCTGGAAGCCCGTTCTTCTTGCATCATGGTGAATCTCCTGGTGCGATTCTGGTTGTTCAACCTCTCACTGAGGATAACTACCCTAATTGGGCCAGAGCAATGAGGATGGCTCTTGATGCTAAGAGTAAACTTGGATTTGTAGATGGATCCATCACTGCATCAATGGCGATTACACCACTTGAGAAAAAGGCATGGTCCAAATGTAATTCAATGATCTCATCTTGGATCTTGAATTCAGTTTCACCTCATATCACTGCTAGTGTGATTTATAGAAACACAGCTTTTGAGGTCTGGAATGCTCTCAAGAATCGTTTTCTACAAGCAAATGGTCCTAGGATTTCTCAACTTCAGAAGCAAATTGCCTCGGTAATGCAGGGAGATTCTACAGTAACAAGCTTCTTCACTGATCTTCAAGCTTCTTGGGATCAATTGTTGAATCTGAGGCCTTTACCATCATGTTCATGTGGAAAGTGCACTTGTGGTGTGAACGAGAAGATTGTGCATCTTCACCACCAAGATTCAATCATGCAATTTCTTAATGGTTTGAATGATTGTTATTCACAGGTCAAGACTCAAATCCTCATGATGGAACCTGTTCCATCTGTGGATAAGACCTTTTCTTTGGTAATCCAGGAGGAAAGGCAACGAATTTCCAGTGTTCATGCTACTCCTTCAGTGGAATCCACTGCTCTAGCAGTTAAGAATCAAGTCTTCAATCAAGGCTTCATTCAAGGTTCTTTTCCTGGCAAGAATTTCAAAGGAACTGTAGGAAAGGGAAGGCCTATGTGCAGCTACTGTGGAAAGGTTGGACATGTCAAAGAAAAATGCTATAAGCTTGTTGGATTTCCACCAGGCTACAAGCAAAAGGGAAGGCTTCCTATGGCTAATCAGATTATGGTAGATTGTGATCAATCTCAGAATGAGACATTGCATCAGAAGCATCAGAACAACAATTTTTCTTTTACTTCAGAACAATATCAGCAATTGATTTCCCTGTTGAATTCTACTGCATCCAATTCTGGTAATTCTGATGAAGCACTTCACACAGCTAATTCTGCTATTTCAGGTATTTCGGATGACCTTTTTCAAACCTCAAAATGTCTGAGCATGCACCACTCTATTTTTGCTGTCAATCCTTCAGATAAAACAGCATATAATCAAGATACTTGGGTTCTTGATACAGGTGCAACAGATCACATAGTCCATTCAGTTGATTTGTTCACTAAAATCACTAGTTCTATAACTACATTTGTTCAATTACCTAATGGTGAAAAAGTTGTTGTCACACACATAGGAACTATTCAAGTTACTTCTAGTTTACTTCTTGAAAATGTTCTATGTGTTCCTTCTTTCACCTTCAATTTGATATCCATTAGCCAACTAACCAAGAGTCTATCTTGCTGCTTCATTTTCTTGTCAAATGTGTGTCTTATACAGGACCTTTCTTGCTGGAAAATGATTGGAATGGGTAAGCTGCATCAAAACCTCTATCTGCTGCAGTCTTCAGAGTCTTGCAATTCAGTTTCCTCTATCTTAGGTTCTGTTTTCAATTCCTTTGCTAATAATGTTGTGGATGTTCCTGTTTCTTCTAAATCCTATCTTTGGCATCTTAGATTAGGTCATGTTTCAGATGCTAAACTTCAGATTCTGTGTAAACTTCTCCCTGATGTAAACAATGTACACAGTAATAAAGATTGCACCCTTTGTCTTATTGCAAAACACAAAAGACTCCCTTTTCCATTTTTCAATCATTTATCTGCTAATGCCTTTGATCTCATTCACTGTGATGTTTGGGGTCCCTTTGCAAAATACACTCATAATGGTTTTAGATACTTCCTCACCATTGTTGATGATGCAACTAGATCAACTTGGGTATATCTCATGAAGTCCAAATCCGAAACTAGACCATTGTTAATTTCATTTTATAAAATGATATCTACTCAATTTCACACCAACATTAAAGCCTTTAGAACTGATAATGCTCATGAATTCTTCCTTAAAGATTTCTTTGCTGCTCATGGCATTATACATCAACATTCTTGTGTTGCCACTCCACAACAAAATTCTGTTGTGGAGAGGAAACATCAACACATTCTAAGCATTGCAAGGGCATTAAAATTTCAGTCTAATGTACCTATTTCCTACTGGGGTGAATGTGTTTTGACTGCTGTGTACATTATCAACAGACTGCCTTCCTCCATTTTAGACAACAAAACCCCTTTTGAGAAGCTTTACAACAAGTCACCTTCATTTGTTCATTTAAAGGTATTTGGCTGCCTTTGTTTTGCATCCACATTGTCTCACAACAGATCAAAATTTGAGCCTAGATCCATTCCCTGTGTTTTTCTGGGTTTTCCATTTGGTGTGAAAGGTTACAAGTTACTCAATCTTGTCACTAAGAATATTTTTGTCTCTAGAGATGTGATTTTCCAAGAGACTGTTTTCCCTTTCATTTCATCCACTTATTCTTCCTCACCTCACTCAACTATCACTTTTCCTCATCTTTTTCCTCCTCTAGATACCTCTAATACCTCTCATTCTGCCTTATTTGATTCTCCTTTAACCTTACATTCTGATTCTATCATCCCTCAGTCCATACCTGATCCTAATCTGCCTCATTTACCTTCAAATCCTATACTCAAATTCTCCTTCCCCTACTTCTCCACCTTGTGATCTACCTAATGCTTCATCTGATACTTCTAATCCCTTCATTCCTACCTCTCATGTTCTTCCTTCCAATCCACCTTTGAGGAAATCCACTAGAGTCTCTAAGCCTCCTTCATATTTGAAAGACTTTAAATGCAGCAATGTTATTTCTGATCAACTTGACCATTCCAATCAAGCCATCAAGTCTGGTTCAGTCTCCCACACCTCAGGTACAAAATATCCCTTATCCCAATTTCTTGGTTCATCTACTTTATCTCCATCCTATGCCCATTTTTGCTCTCTTATCACTGCTGTTTCTGAACCACATTCCTATCATGAGGCTGTTCAAGATCCAAAATGGCAATCTGCAATGGCTGCTGAGATTGCTGCTTTAGAATCCAACCAGACCTGGTCTCTTACTTCCTTACCATCTCATAAAAGAGCTATTGGGTGCAAGTGGGTCTATAAAGTGAAGTATAAGGCTGATGGCACAGTGGAAAGGTATAAGGCTCGTCTTGTAGCTAAGGGGTTTACACAGCAGGAAGGTTTGGATTTCACTGAGACTTTTTCTCCAGTTGCTAAGATGACAACTGTCAAGACCTTGCTTGCCATTTCTGCTGTGAGGGGCTGGCACTTAACTCAGCTTGATGTTAACAATGCTTTCCTTCATGGAGAGCTTCATGAAGAGGTTTATATGCAGCTGCCTCCAGGTTTCCACAGCAAAGGGAATAACACAGTATGCAAGCTAAACAAATCCTTGTATGGCCTTAGGCAGGCATCAAGGCAGTGGTACTCAAAATTTTCATCCACCATTCTCAAATGTGGTTTTAAACAATCAAGGTCAGACTATTCCCTTTTTATCAAGAGGTTTAATCAGTCATTCACAGCACTTTTAGTTTATGTGGACGACATTCTCATAGCTAGCAATGATATTCAAGCTGTTGAAGAACTTAAAGTATTCCTAGATCAAGAGTTCAAATTAAAGGATCTTGGAAATTTAAAATTCTTCCTTGGTCTTGAGGTTGCTAGATCAGATAAAGGCATTTCATTATGTCAAAGGAAGTATGCCTTGGATGTGCTCAAAGATGCAGGCATGACAGGCTGCAAGCCCAGCAAAGTTCCTATGGAACAAAATCTAAAATTGAGCAAACACCATGGGGAGTTATTACCTGATCCTGGCATTTATAGAAGACTGGTTGGTAGGTTGATATATTTAACCATTACCAGACCAGACATCACATATCCAGTAAATAAACTAAGTCAGTTTCTTTCTAAACCAAGAAAACCTCACTTGGATGCAGCCTATAAAGTGTTACAGTATATCAAAGGAAGTCCTGGACAAGGTATTTTGTTATCCTCCACTGCAGATTTGCATTTGAAGGCATTCACAGATGCAGATTGGGCATCCTGTGTTGACACTAGACGATCAACCACTGGCTATTGCATCTTTTTAGGTAGTTCTTTGATTTCATGGAAGTCTAAAAAGCAATCCATTGTATCTAGATCATCTGCTGAGGCAGAATATCGAGCCATGGCAGTAACAGTGTGTGAGATGACTTGGATTTTGGCTCTGTTGAAGGATTTAGAAGTGTGTCATCCAAAGCCTGCAATGCTATTTTGTGATAACCAAGCAGCTATATATATTGGTGAGAATCCAGTTTTTCATGAGAGGACCAAACATATAGAGATAGATTGCCACTTGGTCAGAGACAAAGTTGAAGATAACACCATAAGGTTGTTTTTCACTCCCACTCACTCACAGCTAGCTGATCTACTTACCAAAGCTCTCAGTGGTCAACAATTGAAGGTGTTACTTTCCAAGATGAACATTGTGAATATTCACAGTCCAGATTGTCATCTTGTGGGGGCGTATCAAAACTATGATGATTCAGATCAGAAAGCAAGGCAACAGAAGAAGAAAGAAGTACAGTGATGTAAAACGACATATTAATCTTGTAGCTTTTAGTTGTAGTTTTCAGTTATGCTTGTAGTTTAGTGTTATGTAATACACACGTGATTTAACTAACCAACACGTGCTGTAACCGTTTCCCCTCATTTGGGAATTTCTGTTTTGCTCTGTTTTCTGTATTTAAACCAGATCATGCACAGATTCATTTTTTCAATACAATTGAGATATTTTCTTTCTTCCAAATACTCTCTCTAGCTTGATCTTCTTTTCTTCTTCCTCCGAAGCTCTCTGTGCTTTCTTATAAAGGGGCTGACAATCTCTTGAATAGTAAGGCCTTGACATGATGACATCTACCAAGTGCACTCCTAGGCTTACCTCTTCCTGGTTTATAAAGTTATTTGTTTTCTGATTAAAGAAAAAAGTGAAATTAGAGGTCCAAATTTTTTCCATCATATAAAGGTCTATGAAGGTTTTTTATTTTTTATTTTTTTTTTAGAGAGTTTCATCTTATGACATTTATTTTTTATGATAGATCTTTATTATTAAATCAAGACAGCAGTTGAGTTTTAGTGTATGCGAGAATTAAACTCCAGATCTTTTATTTAACTATTAAAAATTTTACTAGTTGAGCTAACTGGAACCTACTTATAAAGTTAATGGGAGGAAAGAAGTGAAATGGATGAATTATTTAGACAAAAGGTTGAATATTAATTACTTTATACTAAAAAAATGATTTTGGTCATTGAAGTTTCATTTTTATATCAATTTAGTTCTGTAAATTTATATTTATTGTCATCATTAATCCATCCGTTCATAAGTCCCTTCAACTACTGAAATATAAATTTATTTATTACAAAATTACTAATTTTTTAAAAATAAAAAACAATTTAAAGGCAACATTAAGATCTTCACACATGGAGAACAAAATATATATATATATATATATATATATATATATATATGTATGTATGTATGTATGTTACAAATCCTAATCAAATCCAAGTAACCAAAAAAAAAAAAAAAAAAATCAAACTCATCAACCAAAACCCAGTGCCACAAATAAACCATTGTGAGCCCCATCGATCCCAACATCACCCATCATCTCTGAGTTCGATCCCACAACAGTTTCTGAACTTTGAAAAAATCCTCAGATTATCACAAACCCAATCCAATTCCTTAAGCTAGAGAAGATGAAGAAGCATAAATCGGGAGGAATAAGAAAAATCAAACTGTTTGCACCAGAGGCAGAGAGAAATTGATAAGAGAGAGAGAGAGGAGAGATTTTTGGGCAAATATAGCTAGTCACATAGCGAGCTTTAGTGGGCATTTGAGGACTGTAACAGCTTGGGACTCTCATAATGGTGACTTCACTAAAAATAGAGGGTTAGACTTTGAGTATAGAGCATTCACAGCAGTGGAGCTATAATGCTATAATGCTAAAATTTAGCTCCAAAATCACAAAAAAAAGCTCACAGCAGTGGAGCTATAGGTATAATTTATACATGATTTGCTACAGTGCACATGTATCAATACATGTGCACTGTAGCTTGAAGCAAAAAATTATAATACTATTTTATTCGGTCCTACTTTATTTCTTTACTTTTTTTATTCAATCAAATCCGGTCAGCCTCTCCTCACATTCACTCTCTTCTTCAGCTCTCTCTCACAGAACCTCTCAAGCTCACAAAACCTCTCATTCGTTCGCCAGCCTAACCTCTCTCACAAAACCTCTCAAGCTCGCCTCTTAAGCTCCGATCTCATCGCCGGCCTGACCTCTTTCACAAAACCTCTCAAGCTCGCCTCTCAAGCTCCGATCTCATCGCCGGCCTGACCTTCTTCATTCGCCGGCCTGACCATCTTCAAACTCAGTCCGGTCTCATTCACTCTATTCTCACTCTCTCTCGTTCATCTCTCAAGCCTCTCAACTCCAAGCTCACTCTCAACTCCGGTCTCACGCCGCCGATCGGAGATTTGGGGTTTTTTTTTTTTTCCTGCTGTGAACCGGTGGTGGTGGTGGTGGTGTTGATGGTGGTTGTAGCTGTGGCTGTGAGGAAAAAGATTGGAGATTTGGGGGTTTTTTTTTTCCTGTTGTGGACTGGTGGTGGTGGTGGTGGTGGCAGCGGTGGTGGTGGTGGCGGTGGTGTTGATGGTGGTTGTGGCTGTGGTTGTGGTTGTATTTGATGGTGGGATATATTATTTTATTGTATGGGTTATATTATTTTATTGTGATGTTTATATTATTTTATTGTGTTAAAAGCTAAAATAGATCCACTGCTGTAGCGTATGTGTAGGTAAAATAGATAAAGTGACTTTTTGTGTAGCTAAATAGCTAAAATTTTACAACCACTGCTGTGAATGCGCTAATAGCCACAATTTAGTAAAGTTCCTTTTCAAGTTAAGATCAAAATTTACATATACAAGCATATTGACACAGTATCTATTATACACCCTTGATAATGTTGGGTTAAGACTCTGAATTTTTTTTGAGACGGTATATCATGTGTTGGGTACATACCCCAACTTCTTAAAATAAGTGGCACTTACCATATATTATGACAAAACTGACTTTATACACTCGGACATAATATCCTCTTGCCTAGAGTAACATTTACTTGGCAGGATCAATTTACTACATGTGCTCTAAGTCATAACGTATGATAAGGGTTTTTTTATTATTTTATTTTTATTTATTTATTTATAGAAAGGTAATTATTAACGTATGCGGTGGATTGTGCCTAACTTTTGTTGTATCATTGACATGAATATGCGGTTTTGAATATGATATATTAGGCGTTGAAAAAGGACGAGACAGATTTGAATCGGAAGGTGATGAGAACCTTCAAGAGAGAGAGAGAGAGAGAGAGAGAGAGATGGTCTATTTAGCTATCTCAAATAAACAACAATAATTTCAAAGATACTTAGGTACCCAAATGGAGAAAAGGATAAGTCTATTCGGCCAAAAAAACGAGTGTTCTAAGAAACTAAATGTGAATGTGATGACCAGTTGACAATGCCTGAAAAATCTAAACCATGCAAGAATGACTGAATGAGCACGTCTGGAAAGGAGAAAAAAAAATGCAAGAATCATTTAACACAAGTAAAGAATAATAAGAAATAACCAAGAAAAGCAAGAAACGTAAGAGTCATGCTGACCTTTTACGATGACAATGATGGAAATAAGGACCCTTCACTACATAGGCCTCCATATATATAGTTCAATTTACCTAACAATTTTATATGTTTCTCAACAACAACAAAAAAAAAAAAAACCTAACAAATATATATATATATATATATATATATGCTTTTTAGGGCTATATTAAATTTCCAAGCGCTTTCCAAGAAATGTTTCCACAATGACCACAACTTAAGAAAGTTTGGACATAAAAAATCATATTAGATTTTCATATGGAGAATACTCGGTTGGTCTTAGCATTTTTTTTTCATTTTTTTTTTCCCTTTTCCGTGAAGTGTATGAGTAATTCTTAAGTACTCCCAGAGTGTATATATTTTCTCATATACAATTTTCTAAAGGACAAAATTTAGCTACAAACTTAGTTGAAGCGTAAGAATACAATTTTCTTTAAAACAATTAACATGACTACATATTTTGAAAATTTGATCATTGATTACATCTTCTTTATACTCTTAACATACATGTAAAATTTTGTGTCAGTCAGATGTTATTTACTATATAATTCATAAACTTATTTTTTATGCATAATTTTAGGTTACAAAAATTTACAATTTAAATAATTGATTAATGACATAGTTATTGATCTTTGATTTTTTGAAAATTTTGCAAACACAAATGATATAAGAAGAAAATGTAATCTAATGGTAGATTTGTCAAAATTTGTATCCAATAAAAAGATATTGAGTGAAATTATAGCCTTATTAAGTTTTTAGTCAAACTTTGTCCATCTTTAAATTACATATTTTAACCCGAGAGAGAGAGAGAGAGAGAGAGAGAGAGAGAGAGAGAGAGAGAGAGTATCATATTATATTAAACTTTCATGTGCATTACATGGGCTATCAACCAAAATATATTTTAGGTTCTAGTTAGCTCAACTAATAAACATTTTAAACCGAGAGAGAGAGAGAGAGAGAGAGAGAGAATATCATATTATATTAAACTTTCACGTGCATTACATGGGCTATCAAACAAAATATATAGTAGGTTATAGTTAGCTCAACTAGTAAAATTTCTAATAGTTGAATAAGAGATCTAGAGTTCAATCCCTGCTTATACCAAAAACCGATTGGTGTCTTGGTCTGATGATAAAGAGCTATTATCAGGAGCAAATGTCATAAGTTGAAACTCTCTAAAAAAAGAAAGCAAGAATATATAAAACCAAAAATATTTAACTTTTGGTCAACCTCTTAATATTGTGCCAATAAGCTTTAGAGGCCACCCAATTTTCCATGTTGTCATTCTAATATGTATATTTTAATTACGAATTTCTTATAAAACTTTCTATATTATATCTTGAATTAAAATATTTTCACATCATATTTTCTTTAAATGGTAGAATAAATAATTTCATATAAGAACACAATAATAACAAAAACATTTTTTTAAATGGTAATAAATACTTATTAATAACCACCATAATTATCAAATTTTATGTATAGAAAAAATAAAACCAAGAGAAGATTATATTTGGAAAATGCTAAAAACATTACAAATTTTATTACAAAACACTTACAAATTGAATCTATAAAATAAATAAACTCTTACAAACTGATGTGGCAAGAATATGATTTGTGCCACTTAAACAACATTTTAAATTAATGCTTGAATTGCTTTTTATTTTTATTTTTATTTTTATATTAATGGTGACATATCCATTTGTAAGGTATACGCAGTAAATTTTATAGTATTCATAGCATTACTTATTATATTTTTTGAAATTTTCGCTAGAAATACACACACTATTGACTATTTTTATTTATATAAATGAAAATTCAGAGCAAACCAATAATTTTCTTGCAACAATTATAATTCATAGTAGTTGTGGTAGAGACACTTAAAATATGATTTGAATTAATGGTATCTACTCCGTGATAATTGTTCTTTATCATTATACAAAGATATCTATTGGAGGTAATTTTTCATAATTATATTTCAAACATATACTTATTGATCTTCCTTGGGGAAGCAACGTCCAGGCACTGGCAAGACTCAAGAAGGCTCAAAATCAAGGGCCTAAAGAAATACAACTAATAAGTAATACCAGCAAAATGATTGCATCTTCTTCCTTCTTTAACTTATTTATTCAATTTTTTTGTCCTCCCACCTCCTCTTTTTGGCCAATCGACCTCAGCGGCAAAGCAGAAAGACCTATTCCACCTCAAAAATTCATCATGTCAGCACCATACCAAAATAAAAGTGGGTTAACTTGTTCTTGAAGGGTTAACTTGTTCTTGAAGAGCTATCAGAGGAATATTCCAACTACCCCAATGTTCAACTTTTCTATTGAGTAGGCCATGAGGGTTGCAACTTGCAACTATTGGCGTATTGTATCCCATTTTCCAATGGGTGTATAAAAAACTTTGCTTAATTTATACGTCTGATGTTTGAATAATTAGAGTAGATTAGACTGTCACCATCAATTTGGACATTAAAATGGATATTTGTTCTTGTGGTTAAGATTACTTGACTAAATCAAATAAGATAAAAAAAAAAAAAAAAAAAAAAACCGGTGCATCATTCAAGTCTTTAGAAGAACTCAAAAGCCATCTTAGAGTAAATTGGATTATAATTTTGACAAGTAGCACATAATAGATATATATATATATATTTGATGGAAACGAAAGGTCTTATTTATAAGATTAAAGTTTATACATCACCAACATTCAGCCGTCGGCCACAAAGTCTAGGTACTAGTAATGAAATGGTCCATCTACATGTTTATACATGTTTAATGGATGATGCCCTCGTGCCTATTCTTTGTCAGCATGGAAGTGGTTGTCTCATTTCTCGGTTTTGACACGCATTTTGTTAATCAAGCTTCATTCATTCTAAATTTCTAGGCTTTATAGTACTATTGATAAAGCATATAATCCTTCTTCCTTGCCTTTTAAAAGTGGGCTGCTATATCAAATTCGGGAAGCGTCAAGCTCAAGTACTCAAATTTCTAAACCCCAATAACTCTCAATAGTTTGATGGTTGCTTCAAGAAATAACCACTCAAACCTTCGGCTATCTTTAATCTATCTACTTTACAATAAAATTTCATTAAATACTAATTATATGTCCGCTGCAATTCATAGATTTATTAATATATTTTTCTTTATATAAAATGGAAAACAATATTTGAAAATAGCTTCAAAATTTGAATAATAAAATGATTAATTAAAAAAATTTCTTAAATTATGACTTAGAAGCGTATCATGTAAGACCAAAAATTATATGACTTAATTTGAAGTGTTTCATGTAATACCAAATATTTTGTCAAAACTAAAAATTTTTGGTCTTTGAATGAAGAAATAAAAAGATATTAGATGAGTTTGAAGGGTTTCTCTCCAAATTAATTTGGAGAGAAACCTTTCCATGTTCAAGACAAGAGAAAAGCTAAGGACCCTTTAAGCAAACGCGTGCTTGACCACTAGAATGGTAATCATGTGGAAAATTTTTAGCTCCAAACTGATTTAGATATCTTTCTCCAACTCACGATGTGTCAATTGAATAGATCATGCGTGTGTAGTTTTAGTCACATGATTTTTTTTATAAGTTATTGACTTGTTTAAGTGATATAAATGACTAGTTTTATAAATTACCACAAAATTGGTTTGAGGAGATAATTTCAAATCAGCTTGGAGCTAAACTATATATGTACTAGGAGCACTTAAGTACAAACAAAGACACAATGAACTTTCCATTTGAGAAGAAGTCTATTGGCTGAACTACAACACCGAACACATTGAAAGAGTTCAGTGTTTCAATAGGGTTAGATTTCTGTTGGTTCAATAATTTGAGGGCCTTCAAGGTTCGAGAAAGAATGCATGAACCACTTATAGTTTTTTCTTTAAATATAAAAAAATAAAAAAAAAAAAATTTAGCATTCTATATTTTTGAGATTTTTTTGTACATAATGGAGTGCCTTGGACCCTTCATAACTTTTTTAGGTTGTGTGGGCCTTAGACTGAGACTTAGGTCACTTAGGCCTACACCCATCCTAACCCCAATTATTTAATATTTTAAATGGAGAAATATCTAGCAAATGGTGTTCAAAGCCAAACTTATTTCACTCATTTTGAGGTGAAAAATTTTCTAGTTTGGAGAAAAATCATTTAAACTCCCACTATAACTTTTTATTGGATGTGAATATTTTGAAAATCTAACCGTTAAATTGCATGTTCTTATTATATTCTTCATATTTGTAAAATTTCAAAAAAATAAAAAATTAATAATAATACTATCTATCAAATGTTTAAATTTCAAGTTTTTTGTGATCTAAAATTATTCATAAAAAAAGTTTATTGATTGCAACGTAAATAACATCTGATTTGAACAAAATTTAACATGTGTATTAAGAACATAAAAAAAATGCAGTCCAACAGTTAGATTTTCAAAATTCATTTTCATTAAAAACATATAAGAGGGGGTTTAAGGATTTCTCTCCAAACTAATTTGGAGAGAAACCTTGTCCTTTTGAGGTTGGATGAAGGTTGTAGACAACCAATGCTTACTAACACGGGTGGAGAAGCCAAATGTAGATGGTGGAATAGATTTGTGCTCGAGCTTGAAACTGATGCTGCCATGTGACTCACTATATTTACATTAAAAATTTAATTTACACTATGTATTTTAAATTATTTTAATAATTTATTCTAATTTTTATTTGGATAGAAACTCAGTCTTACGCAATATGCTTTCACCATGTTATTTAATTTTTTTTTTCTTTAAATTTTAGTATCCACTTTATTATTCAAATTCAATGTTATTGTAATTTATTATTATTAAGATTACATATGATAGTTTTAAATTAACTAGTGGACCATAGAGATAATGCTATATAATTTAAGCAAATATTTTATTCTTTATTCCCCCTTTCATTTTTCATTATATTCAAGGCTAATAGTCAATCTTAAGAATTTTTTTATTTATTTTTATAATCATATTAAGAATTAATTTGAGAGACACACAATCCCCATTTGCTGCTAGTATATTCATGAACTTTATTTAAATGGGTCTGAGACTTTGGATTCGTTTTTCTTTAATCCACATTTTTTTTGGACCACCTTATTGTCCAACATAAGGATGTCTCTCTACACTGGGTTGGGCCATGATAGTTAATGGGTTGGAGTTTAAAAGGGACTGGACTTTCAGTCTTTTGAGGATTTATTTCTTTGGTCTGATTTGTTCGTTCTAAAAGCATGTTTCTTGTGGTAGAATTATTTTCTTGTCAACTGAAAGCTGGGAAAGCCCAATGTTTTCTTAGCATGGTTGGGCTTCATTAATGTTTTGGTATAACTTAATTGCCCTATTCATTCTAACAAGGCCGAGGCCGAAGATTAATTAATTTAAGTGCTTAGTTAAATTCAAAGTTAAATTTAAGTGGATTTGTACTAGTGGCATATACCTTGTTTCATAATCATGTTGCTTCTAACTCAAATAGTAGAGGGGTAACTGGTTTTCCTCCTTATCTTTACTATGACTGACAGATACAACAGTAAAGGGTCTTCTTGGTTTGGGTGGGAAAAGGATTGGTGGGTTATGGATGTATTCCTAAGAGCATCTCCACTAGTTTTAGCAAATTTTTGTACTTTTTGTACTGTTTGGAGAATGAGTAGTGACATTTAGTTTTTACCTACTTACTTTTTCAAATACACTTCCAATAGATTCTCTATCTCATTTAAATATTATTTCTTCATTCATTCTTTATTCTTTTTTTATCATCATTTATTCTTTTTTTAACAACTATATTTTTAAATGAGAAATGTTACATCTACAACATTATACGCAATACTTTCACAATAAAATTTATGTGGAAAGTTGTTACTAGTTCTAATTTAAACTCACCATATTGAAATTATTTTTTTTCTCGCCAATATTAACTAATAACAATTTGTTACTTAAAATTTATTGTGAAAATATTGTAGTAGAAATTCTCAATTAGAATTTTTTATTATTTATATTATTTTATATTCTTTCATTTCATTCTCCTCCACACACGTGTCCTCCATCCCCCTTCTTTTATTTCTTTTTCTCCTCACAAGAACCTTCCAGCAAAATCATTTGCTCTTCACATCAGAGAGAGAGAGAGAGAGAGAGAGAGAGAGACTGCCACGTCTGCCGGTGGAGATTGAGGTCGCCAAAAGGATAAAGCCGGTGGAAATCAGCATTCACCATGCAGCACTACCACATCCGCCGCCCCACCGCCGCTCGTCCTCCTCCCCACCACCAAGCTGGGTAAGATCGGCTTGTTCTTTCTTTTTTTTTCTTTTTTTTTTTCTTTTTTCATATTTGCTTGTTCTGATTCAACGTTATTTTATAAGAATTGGATTTTTTTTTTTTTTGTTTTTTTTTTTTTTTGTTTTGTGTTCTGTGTTTGGATTATGTGGGCGGAACGGAAGTGGAGAAGAGCAGAGAAGAACGAAGAGAAAAGCCTTTCTACCAATATTCATTCCACACCTTTTGTTTTCCATTCTTCAACAAAATTCGGAAGATGGGTTTAAAAATGGTGGTTAATTTGGCTATAAACCAACTAATGTATTGCAATCGATCTCCCCAATAAACCTTTGATCTTTATATATATATATATATATATATATATATATATATATTAAAGGAAAGATCAAACAATTTAAAACTTATTTAATTTTTTTATTAAGATTTTAAATATTTGTTTTTTTTTTCTATGATAGATTACTAGAAAAACATATATTTAATTTAACACAATAATTTAAGCTTCTTAATAGTTAGGTGTGTGTTCTTAAAGTATTATCCTCTTATGTCTTAAGTTTAACTCCAAAATTATTTGTCATAAATTCCAAGTAACAAGTCAGGCTAACAACTCAGCGGATGCACATGTGCATAGAACATGGCCTGTCCCACTATGCTAGTGACTAGTGAGCTACCAAAACTAGGTTGCAACTTTTTCATATACACACGAACACATTCACTTGATTTTTTTTTTATTTTAAAATTCTACCTAAGAAGTAATAAATGAGACACAATCATAGTATTACAATAAAGTATAATAAATTTGAATTCAGTTTTTTTTTTCTAAGTTTAAATGCATGAATTTGCATATATAATCGACATACAATTAATGTATAATTGGATTCACATTGGACATGAAATTGCAGTGTATTTAAAATATTGACATCAAATAATAAGACAATTAGCTTGATACTTGTCAAAAAATTAGAGTAAAAATAGAATCTAATTTAGATTTTTGATTGAAATTTCTATATATATAAATATATATGTATGTATGTATGTGTGTGCGCGCGCGCACGTGGGGTTACATACATATTAAACATTTAATTATATGTTTAAAAAATAATCATGTACTCATAGAGTTTTGAACACCCTCTTTATTAGAAAATAATTAAAAAATGGTATATGTTAAATAATATCTATGTTGTAGCATTTTAATATTAAATTATTAATTTTAATATTTTATTGAATAAAAATTTAGCAACTTAAATGTGAAGATGTGAAAGTTAATAAGAAAAATAAATAATTACTAATTAGTAAAAATCTAGAATCCCATATTGATAAGGAGAGAGACTCCATTAGTATTTATAGGGGGTAATTTAATGAGTTGAAATGTATTGCACTAGAAATTATGTCAATATGTGCACAAGGGGAAGGTGAAGGGAGGAGACATGTACGTAATTTCTTCCAACAAATACTATCCATTATTTTTAATTCGGTTTCTATTCTATTATTTCCATTTTCATGTATTTGAACCAACAATTTATATTTGCTTTTGAATTTTTTTCAATTCTTGAAAAACCATTATAGGATATTATTTGATAGAGTATACAAATTGTTCATTTTTTTATTGTTCTATTGTACTTTAAAAAAATTGAAGCTTGTTTGATTTATTTATATATATATATATATATATATATATATTTTGAAGCAGTACATTTATTTAAAGTTTATATTTTTCAAATCAGTTATGAAGTTGAATTATTATTAAAATATAATAAAAAAATAACAACCAATTTTTAGGGCATTGTAAAAATTTTCATCGAAGTTCATACTTAAATTAATTCTTATTTTTGTAAATTTCAAATGGGTTAGAAGTAGGGATGGCAATTTTACCCCGTCCTGCTAGACCCGCCCTTCCCCGTTTTGCCCCGTGCGGGTTTTCCCTGCCCCGCAAAAGTGGTGGGGTGGGGATGGAGCGAGATTTTAGACCCGCACCATGGGGCAAGGCAGGGATGGGTTTACACTTTTTAGACCCCCGCCCCGCCCCGCATTATAAGGGTTAAATTGTAATTTTTTCATACCCTAAAACCCTACTACTTAAACAAAAATATCATCAACTTATTTTATTCTACCTAACGTGGCTCTACCTATTTTTTCTCTCTAGCAAAGTTGGAAATAAGGTACCAATTTTAACGTGTTTTTTTTTTATTAGAAACAAATTTATATACTATTGAATTACTAATTTCATTCATGATTCATACATCTTTTTCAACTTACTTTTCATCATGAACATAATATAATTTTTTTTTAATGAGGTACGAGTTTGATGCTCTAAATATTTGTCTATGTCATTGTTTTTGTAATTTTGTGTGGGCATTTGGCTCATTGGCTGTTATAAAATATAAGGTACGCCATCACACACCCCCTTTTCTCTTAACACTTGGAATTCCCATTGGGATTTCACTTTGCTTAACAACACTACTTCTTTATGCTCGTCAAAATCCATATCTATTTTACGAGTTGGGTTTTTGTTTTTGAATTTTTATGTTAGAAATATGAGGTGGTGAATGGAGAATGAGATGATGAAGAATATGTTTCCTTATTGGTTTGATTGCCGATATGATGATATCAATCATGTATTAGGAGTTTGGATTATTTTATTGTGTCATACCATGAGATTTTTCTTGTGATATTGTCTGTCTTGTTAAACATTTAGATAATATTATTTAGTTTTTGCTAAAAAATAGTTTGATTTGATAGGATAAATTTATTTATAATTTCAAGTATATTTTTATTATTGAAACATGTCATTTTATTTGGAAAAATGGTAATAGTTGTAAGGAAAATTAACAAGAAATAAAGCTTTGCGGTGTAGGGCGGGGCTTCCCGAGTCTTTGCGGGGTCCCATCATGCAGGGCGGGGCGGGGCGGGGATGGGGCAAGAAAAATCTAGGCGAGGCGGGGGCGTATATCACATCCTTCAGTCCCGCCCCGCCCCATTGCCATCCCTAGTTAGAAGTAGCTAGTTTAAATGGGTTTGCAGTAGAATGAGTCATAAATAATTTTAAACATACTACAAATAGTTTTTCTTTTTTAAAGGAAGAACACTTTATATAAAATTAGATAATATAATAAAATCTAATTATAATAATAATAATAATAATAATAATAATAATAATAATAATAATAATAATTCGATAGTTATATGGAGTATATCAAACATGATACAAAATAAGCGTAAAATTGTAATATAATTTGAATTCTCTATTGATGTTCAACTTTAATATATTCTTGACCAAAAAAAAAAAAACTTTAATATATTATATAGATATATAATAAATTAATTATTCAAACTTGCATTGACAGGAAAAAAATGGGATGGGAGGAGAAAACGGGCAGCATGTTTCGAAAAATTTATCCGATAAAGAGTACTTTTTTAAATTAAAAAAAAAATCTAATAATATTTTTCATCAAAATCTTTAAACGCTTTATAACTATTTTGAAAAAAAAAAATGTTTTGTTGGTTGGCTCGAACAAAAAATTATTAATATTTTTTTAATAATTGCACGTAGGTATACAAAGAAAAACATTCATTTACAAAAATAGATCCTAAAAGTGAACAATATTTTCTATTGCTTAGATTTTAGACCATTTGGAAGCCTTAAACGGGAATAGACCAAAATATAGAAGGCAAATGCTAGGACCATAATAAAATTCCCAATTTTTGTTGCATATAGCGAGTTGTGAGTAATGGAGAAAAAATGATAATTTTGTGTAAGAACACATTTCCACCGCTCATGGCTTGCCTCATGACAAGTTGTGACAAAAATTGTGTAAATAATTGTAGTCTTAGCATTGTTGGAATCTACGGAAAAAAAAAATTAAGAAAGTAACTCAACCGTTGGTGTTTTTTACTATTCTTAGAGTGTTTGTGATGTAAAGTTTAGTTTTGCTCATACCTTTGACCATATAATTTTTTGAACGATATTTCAATTTACCTAAAAAAGAAGAAGTTAAATTATATTTTTCATCCTAAACTACTACCCCAATTACACTTAACTCTTGAATTATTGAAATAAACAATGGACTCCAAAAGTTATAACTTTACTTTAATATTTCCCTAATATTTGTTTGGTGTTAAGTCTGAAGGAATTTAATATTAAAAAACCAATTTACTCATCTTTACAAAATAGACAGGTGAGGGTAAATTTGTATTTCAATACTAAATTCCGTTAGAATTAATAACAAAAAAATAAAAATGAGTTAAGTGTAATATATTTTTTAAATTAGATAGAATTGTTTTGATAATTCAGGGTGTGAAGTATAATCAGGATGATAATTTAAGATGAAAAAATGTAATTTCAAAAAAAAAAAACAAATCACAAAAAATAGGAGGTAAAATGATAAAAAAAAGTAGTTTTAAAAAACTGAAAATAAAACGTTAATTACGTATAAGATTTTTGTAATAACTTGTAATTTTCTTTTAGGAAGTTTCAGTTAGTTAACTCGTAATTTCTTTTTTTTGTTGAATAAGAGATTTAGAGTTTTATTGGATTTGAACCCTATTTACACAAAAAAATCAGTTAATATCTTTGACTTATTATAATAAAGAGCAATCATAATACCATGGATATCAAAGATTGAAAGTGTATTGTATTAATAAAAATAAAATAAATAAAACTTGTAAAAAAAAAATTTGGGTTAAAATCCTACCAAAAACAAAAAAAACGTTATACATCGAGACATGATTAAAATTTGTCTCTTTCGCTGACCCCAAGAAATTAAGAAAGACGCTGAAGGGTCATAAATAAATAATTTATACATATGTAGAGAGAGTCACTCACACCCTCACAATTCAGTGTGAACAATTAAAAATTAATTATATAAAAACAGAATAAAAACAAAACAAAAGAAAAAGAGAGTTAAAAGAAAAAAAATATATATATAAAAGCAAAGAGAATAACCCAAAAATAAATAAATAAAAAGGACAACCTTAATTCCTGTTGTCCAGCCAGGCCGGCGTATGGCAGTTTGTCCACCATCCACGGCGGCGCCACCTAACTTCGTCTCCATGCACACTTCTACGAACCGATATTACTCTCTGCTTCTTCTGGAGCAGCTGCGTTCAAATCCAAAACCCCAGTTTCCTCCTCACCCATAAGCCTGTTGTTGTTGTTGTTGTTGTTGTTGCTGTTCTTCTTCTTCATCTTCTTCTTCAATTTCATGAGCTCAATTTGATGATCTTGATCATCTTCATCAACAACCTCTTCCACCTCCAGTACTTCTTCGTTCTCCAACGCCGCCCTCCACCCCTCCCCATTCGACTCGAAGTACTTCACCGCCACCTTCATCCTCCTTAGTATAGCAAAAAACTCCTCCACCTCCTCCTCCGATGGCACCTCCACATCCTGATCTCTCATCACCTTCTTTCTTTCCTCCCCTCCTTCTTTATCTCCATCTCTCTTTCTTTTCTCCACTTCCATATCTCTCTCTCTCTATAACACGTACACAATTATAAACTGTACACGTGCGAATTAATAGAGCTGGGGTTATTGCAACTTGATCTTATATGTGGGAGCTATGTGGGTCTGAAAATTAAGACACAAGCACATGCCACCGCTTAAAGAAACCAAAAGGGGTTGTTGGTTTGGTTTGGTTTTTTGATTTGGGGTTGTTGTCATTAATTGGCTTAGTTGAGTCGATGGTTTATATTCTTTGCTTGTCATGGTTATAGTACTAGCGGTGAAGACTTTCGGCGTGTGGTCTCATTAATGCTTGGTTTTTTAGCCGTTGGATGGCTTAAAAGATCGGAGTCCTGAGGGTATGACGTCATGATGTAATGGGTACGGTGACGTTGGTGCGTACATGGCCATTCTTTTCCAATTATGCGATACCCGAGCAAACGACGAAATCGTTGAGTTCACGCGACCATTCTTTTGAGTTGTGACGCGCTTCTCATCATGTGATGTGACTCCCACTCGGTTTAACATAATAAGTGATAATAATAACCATTAACATTCACCAACTTGTGTTATTTAAGAAGCAACATTCACCAACTCAAACAGTCAAAAAAAAAATCGTCACTTGTTCTAGGGACAGTTATTACTAAATTATTTTTAAAAAGTTAAATATAAAAAATTGTTAAAAAATTAATTATTATTATTATTTTTTTAACACAAAGATCCGTTCTTCACTCGAACCAGAAATTCACAAATTACCTTTAAAAATTCAAACACTACTGCATACAATCGTCAACGACCCAACCACCAACCCAAATCAACCCAAAGGCCCAAATAAAATGTCTATTTTTTAGCTTCACTTCGACCTACCTCCTACCTTCGTGCTTTGCAGATCTATGGTGCAGCTCTGTTCTTTGTAGATCTACGTCCCAGCTTTGAGAACCTTGTCAATATCACAACAATGCAGCTTCTCATTGTTGAAGGACGGCATAATAAGCTTCTAGCCAATTTGTGGCGAACATTGTTGATTTCACAACAAGGCAACTTCTCATTGCCAAAGGACCTCGAAGAGAGGGAGAAGGAGAGGAATAGGAAAAAAAAAAGTATTGTTGAGCATGATACATAATGATTTTGATTGAGTTTAGTCAATTTTTTGTTTGAATATCGTTTTCTTGAGGTTGATGAGAGTAAGAAAAAGCCAATTTTTTTAGATATCTACAAATACACTGCACATCTAACTCTCTATCTTACTGATATTCCATAAAACTATTCTTTCCCTATTCTTTTCACTTCCTTTCCATAGTTTATTTCCATAATCAACTAAATAATTTAAAATATAACAAATAAAAATTAAAGTGAAAAAAAAAACTTCAAATCACTAGAGATTTGAACCTAGGAATCAGAGAAAAGGACATGCCTGCGTGATTCAAATAACTAGGATGTGGACCATAGGCACCAACAATCCTGTCATCGATCTTAAAGCCCATGTCCAAATCCTTAGCGAAGGCCATCCTTCTCAATGTGTTATCCTTTTCCGTCCTTCACTTCGAATGATAGACCTTCTAAAACGACAACGGGGGAAGATGAAGAGGATAAGAGAAAGGGCTAGTAACTAGATGAAAAAAAGGGATGCCTAGAGTTCATTACTGTAGCTTGATTGTCAACAACACGGAGAGAGAGAGAGAGAGAGAGAGAGAGAGAGAGAGAGAGAGAGAGAGAGAGAGAGAGAGAGAGAGGATTGACACTTGATGATGCAAAAAATCAACAGTTGAGCTCCTCATCGTAGCGGATGGACGATGCTGTGAATGGGGTTGTCTCTGTAGATGAGAAACTTGCAAAATGAACTGAGTGGAAGAGTAACACATCGGTGTGGCGTCAGCCAAACCACCTTCGATGCATAAGTCAATAAGGGAGAAAGATTCTAGAGAGAAAATGAGTATAAAGTGATTTTGTAGAGTATTTGTGTGTAATTGGGTGTACCTTAGGTTTCTGGTGCTTTCTCTTTTATAGTTGTATGCCTCATTAATAGGTAATGATGTGCTGCAATTATGCTCAACGGCTAGTGCGTTACAGAATCTCTATTTGGAGGCCACAGCTCATTCTATGACCGTTGGTCCGTCAGTTACATTTTGTTATTAATGATCGTAATAAATGTGTAACATCTTCTTTGGGTGAATGACGACCTTCTTATAATGACGACCATAAATTTCTGGTTCATCAACTGCCCCTTTTGTTTGTTTCCTGGTCTTTTAGACGAGATAAGAACAAATTCGTCTGACGCTTCGTATTCCGTATGCTGCGAATTTATGACGGTTTTGATGTTTAAGCAATTGAACGCCACGTGTACGGCTAGGATGCGCTCGTCATGCGGACATGTCTTGATTTTTCCGCCCGTGTTTTGGCCACTTGTTTTGCATTTTCCCCTCATTTTTCATTTTCCTTGTATTTTTTCCTTTTCAGTTTCCATTCTAGGGTTTGTTTCTTCTCCGAGCTCCCTTTTATGTCCTGCGTTCCCTGGTAAGTCCTTCATGCTTCTGTTACTTTTTTGGTTCTTCCATGGTAGATTATTCCGCTGTTAGGGTAGCTTGTCCTTCGATAGCTTTCTTTTTTGCTCATTTAGGCTGCTTGCTCGAGTTTGTGGAGGGGGAGTGTCTTGAGAGAGTTAGTTTCTTTGTAGGGGTGGACTGTCCATACACTTCCGTTCTTTCTTCGTTATTCCCTCTAGTTTCTCGTTCTGCTGGGGTAGCCAGGTTATTAAAAATGTCTAAAGTGAGGTCTAGTGATCTCGAGATAGGGTTATATTCGTTTGATGATCGCGTGATCTCGAAAGCTACTTCTGTTTCCACCCCCTATAAGGCTTGGACTATCTCGTGTTCCCTCACGGGGAAGGGTGAGCAGCGGATCAGGGATAGATTTCAGTTCCCTAATTCTGTAAAAATTAGGATCCCGAGTGACGAAGAAAGAGCTTGTCACTCTTATGCTGATGAGCTCATTTCTCCTCAGACTCTGTCTTTGCACTTTCTAGGTTCGGAATTATTTACTAAGGTTCTGAAAAGTTTGGAAATTGTGAAAAAAAGTGCGTGTTTCTGCCTTCTTCATTCTTTTTTTTATTTTTTTATTTTTTAACTTTTGTTTTGTCCTTTCAAGAATGACAACTAGGTTTAGCAAACAGAAATTAGCCGAGGTTCAAGAGAAGAAGGCGAAGGGTGGAACTGTCAGTGGTCTCTTGTTTAAGAAGAAGACTGGTGATGTTTCTAAGAAAGACTCTGTGACGTCAGTTCCTCCTGCTTACTCGCCTGCTAAGCGTCTTACCTTTCTTACTTCGTCATTAGAGATGATTGCCTCTGGTGGGGAGGAGATTAAGAAGAAGAAAAAGGTTAGTGGTAAATCCTTCCTTCCTACCTTTTGGGATGACGTTGACGCAGCAACTTTGAAGGCACACGAGGCACTTTCTATGGACAATCTGAACCCTCTGATGGTGAAGTCATTTGGTGAGGTGATGTCGTCTCACATCCAAAAGCTTATGCAGGTATGTGTTGTTGCTCGTTTCTGCTTCTTCTTTTTTCTTTTATTTTTCTTCTGTTGAGAGAAAATTTCTTTGTAGGCTTTGGGGAGTCCCTATTCGTTTCTGGGAAGCTCTTGGATTTGGAAAAGAAGGTGGCCCCGTCTGAGCTTTTGGTCAAGTCTTTATCTGCTGAAAATGAGACGTTTAAGAACAAGGTTGCCATCCTCACTGCCGAGGCTGAGAATGACAAGGAGCGCGTGGTAACCTTGGAGAAGAGCCTACAGGTGGAGAAGGACTTCTGCAAGCTGAAGGACAAGCAGATTGGTGACCTGGAGCTTAAGCTGGAGAACGTTGAGGCCACGACGATCGAGGATTCAAAGACTCTGACGAGTACTCTGATGAATTGTGCAAGTACTACGTGGAGGGTTTTGATCTTCTCATGAAATAGATGGCAAAACACCACCCTGGCTTGGACCTTTCTAGTTTGGCCATGGACAATGTTGAGAAAGAGCTCCTGTTTGCTGAGGCCACCATGGAGAATGTGACAGAGGAAGCCACAAACCTTCGCAGACCTTGCCCTGACGAGCAGTAACTTTACCTTTTCTTTTCCTTTTTATTTCCTTGCAAGGCAAGAACAATATTTCTTTCTGGGTCTGTTGTTTTGGGCAACTAGACAAGTCTTTTGGGCCTGTTGTTTTGGGCAATTGAACAATTTCTTTGATGATGATAGACTAAGGTACGATTCTCCTGCTTTTAGTTGTAGTAACCAACTCTTTTATACTTTGAAAACCTTGTGTGGCAATGTTAGTTGTGCTGGGACAACTTTTATTTTTTTAGCTATGTTTGAACAGCTTTTTGTTGAGTCATGTTTGAATGACGATGGTAGTTGTGTCTGAACAACTTAGCATTTTTTAGCTGTATTTGAATAGCTCTTTGTTGAGCCACGTTTGAATGACTATGTTAGTTGTGTTTGAACAACTTAGTATTTTTTTGCTGTGTTTGAATAGTGTTTTATCGAGTCATGTTTGAATGACGATGTTATTTGTGTTTGAACAGCTTAGTATTTTTTAGCTGTGTTTGAATAGCGTTTTATTGAGTCATGTTTGAATGACGATGTTAGTTGTGTTTGAACAGCTTAATATTTTTTAGCTGTGTTTGAATAGCGTTTTATTGAGTCATGTTTGAATGACGATGTTAGTTGTGTTTGAATAACTTAGTGTTTTTTAGCTATGTTTGGATAGCGTTTTATTGAGTCATGTTTGAATGACAATGTTAGTTGTGTTTGAACAACTTAGTGTTTTTTAGCCGTGTTTAAATAGATTTCTATTGAGTCATGTTTGAATGACGATCTTAGTTGTGTTTGAACAACTTTTTATTTTTTTAGCTATGTTTAAATAGATTTCTATTGAGTCATATTTGAATGACGATCTTAGTTGTGTTTGAACAACTTTTTTTTTTTTTAGCCGTGTTTAAATAGTTTTCTATTGAGTCATGTTTGAATGATGATTTTAGTTGTGTTTGAACAACTTAGTATTTTTTAGCTGTGTTTGAACAGCTTTTCATTGAGTCATGTTTAAATGACGATGTTGCTCTCTACTCATGACTTAGAGTCGTGGTAATGGAGTGTCTTTTAGTTTAACCATTTTTTGTTTCATCTTGAATGACGATTATATTGGTTGTGTTTGAACAACTCTGATTTAGTCTACTTTGGTAGTTGTGTATCAACAACTTTGATGGCTTATGACGCCGTTGGTTGTGCATGAATCGCTCTTAATTTGAAATTTTAATGACAAAGATTCTTGAAACGTCTCCCAAGGACGACTCCTAAGCGTTGCACACGTTTTGATCGTGATAGGGCATGAATAATCATTGTTAAATACATATTGACAAGTCATGGATAATCATTGATGAATACGCATGGATAATGCTTTCATGTATTATTGATCTTATGAATGATGAAAGTAATGGTTGTCATACATATTGATATGAAGATTAAGCAATTTGGAAATGTAAAGCATTCCTTACTGGTAGTATTTCTTCAAGTGTTCTATGTTCCATGGTCGAGGCAATTCTTGGCCATCTAGAGACCTCAAGTAGTAAGAGCCTTCTCTGGTATGGCGGATTACTTTGTAGTAGCCTTCCCAGGCTGGTTCTAGTTTCCCTTGTGATGGGTCTTTTGTTGCCTGTGACACCTTCCTAAGGACGAGGTCACCTATGTTGAACCATCTTACCCTGACCTTTCTGTTGTAGTATCTGGCCATTGCTTCTTTGTGTTTGGCCATTCGCTTCATAGCTTCTTCTCTGATTTAATCAATTAGGTCCAGATTGCTGTTAAGCTCTTGTTGATTCTTTTGGTCTTCATATGTTTTGACTTGGAAGCTCGTCAGTCCTACTTCCACTAGTATGATGGCCTCAGTGCCAAATATTAGTCTGAATGGTGTTTCTCCTGTTGGAACTCTTGTGGTTGTCCTATACACCCAAAGGACGTTTTGTAGCTCTTCAGGCCATGCCCCCTCTGCCCCTTCAAGCCTAGTTTTGATAATTTTGAGCAAACTTCTATTCGTCACTTCTGTCTAGCTGTTGGCTTGAAGGTGTCTTGGAGAAGAGTAGTGATTCTTGATTCCCAAGTCTTGGCAAAATTTTCGAAACTTGGGGTTATTGAACTGCTTTCTATTGTCTAATATAATGACGTGTGGGACTCCAAACCTGCAGATTATGTTTTTCTATACAAAGCTTGTGACTTTAGCCCCTGTTATCATCATAACTGGTTCTGCTTCTACCCACTTTGTGAAATATTCAATTGCGACGATTAGAAACCTGAGTTGCTTCTTCCCTAAAGGGAATGGGCCCATAATATCAATTCCCCATTGGGCGAAGGGTTATGGTGAGGAGATGGGTGTCACCGTCTCTCTTGGCCTCGTCTGGACATTTGCGAAGCGTTGACAGTTGTCGCATGCTTTGACAATGTTGTATGCGTCTTTTTGTAGTGTTGGCCGGTAATATCCTGCTTTAAGCGCCTTTCCTACTAAGGACCTTGCCCCAGCGTGGTTTCCACAAGTTCCCTCATGTATCTCGCAGAGCACATAATCTGCTTCTTCTGAGCTGGCGCATCCTAAATATAGGAGCAAATATTCTCATTTGTACAGCACGTCGTCAATAATGACGAAGTGAGCTGCTTTAATCTGTATCTTCCTTGCTTCCATGCTTGGTTGCCCCCTTATTTCTACACATAGTTCGGAGGTCGCATTATAATCATTTGACGAGGCCAATCTTGTTAGAAAATCAGCTTTTGCATTTTTGGATCAAGGGATTTGCACAAAGTTTAAACTTTCAAAATGCTGTGAGAGTCATTGGATGATCTTTAAGTACTTCTACATCCTTTCTTCTTTGGCTTCATAATCTCCCTTCACTTGTCCTATTATTAGCTGAGACTTCACTTGTCCTATTATTAGCTGAGAATCAGCTTGAACGATGAGACTCTTTGCTCCTAAAGCTTTTGCTAGGCTTAGCCCGGTCAGCAATGCCTCATACTCTGCCTCGTTGTTGGTTGCTGGGAACTACAATCTGACTACATATTTCAATGTTTCTCCTTATGGAGGTATAAGAATTACTCCTGCTCCTCCCACTTTCTTCGTGGTTGACCCATCTGTTTGGACCGTCCATATTTCCATGAGGGTATTCTTCTTCCTTGTAGGGATAAGTGAATTTTGCAATTAAGTCCGCCAGTACTTGGGCTTTGATTGCTGCTTGAGGCCGATATTCAATGTCAAATTGGCCCAATTCAATTGCCCATTGAATGAGTCACCCTGCTATGTCTATCTTGTTCATCGTCTTTCTTATGGGTTGATCCGTCATGACGACGATGGAATGTGCTTGGAAATAAGGACAAAGCTTTCTGGAGGCAATCAATAATGCGAAAGCTATCTTTTCCATCCTTGGGTAACTTGCTTCTGCTCTTTGGAATGCCTGACTAGTATAATAAACTGGCTTCTAAACGTTCCCTTCTTCTCTGATTAGTATTGAACTTATTGCAGTATTGGATACTGCTAAGTAGAGATACAGCTTCTCTTCCATTACTAAGGGACTCAACAGTGGTGGCTTCATCAAGTACTCTTTCATTTTGGCAAGAGCTTCTTCGCATTCGTCAGTCCACTGGAAGACCTTCTTCAATACTTTGAAAAATGGCATGCACTTGTCTGTGACCCTAGAGACGAACCTCTTTTGGGCTGCAACCTTTCCTGTCAGGCTCTTCACCTCCTTCATTGTCTTTGGTGATTTGACTTCAATTATTGTTTTTACTTTATCTGGATTTGCCTCTATTCCTCGTTGGGACACCATGAATCCCAAGAATTTTCCTAAAGTAACAGCAAAAACACATTTTGCAGGGTTTAATTTCATATTGTACTTACGTAGTGTGCTGAAGGTTTCTTTGAGATCGTCCAAGTGGTTAGCTTCGTCCTTACTTTTCACCAGCATATCATCCACGCATACCTCCACATTCCTTCCAATCTGGTGAGAGAACATATGGTTCACCAATCTTTGGTAGGTGGCTCCTGCGTTCTTCAGTCCAAAGGGCATAACCTTGTAGCAGTATAACCTTTGGTAAGAGACGAACGAGGTCTTTTCTTTATCGTCTTCGTCCATAAGAATCTGGTTGTATCCAGAGAATGCATCCATGAAACTCAATAGCTTGTGTCCAACAGTTGAGTTTACCAGCTGGTCAATCCTTGGCAAAGGGAAGCTGTCTTTTGGGCAGGCCTTATTCAGTTCTGCGAAATCGACGCACATTCTCCACTTGCTGTTGCTCTTCTTTACCATAACCACGTTTGCTAGCCAATCTGGATAGAATACCTCACTGATGAAATCAACCTCTAGTAACTTTTCTACTTCTTCAATCACAGCTTTGTTGCGTTCTGGTGCAAATATTCTCCGTTTTTGTTGCACAGGTTTGCACTCTGGGTTGACGTTGAGACGATGCTGTATGATCTTCCTATTAATCCCAGGCATATCCTCGTGTTTCCAAGCGAAAACATCTTGGTTCGGCCTTAAGAAGGAGATCATTTTCTCTTTCTCAAGGGCTGGAAGTGCCGTTCCGATCTTCAATATCTTCGTCGAGTCTCCTAGGACGATCTCAAATTATTGTGGCATTTCTAATGGTTCGGGAATGGGTTTTGGTTCATTGATTACCCATGTATGGTTCTCTACTGATGTTAGGGCAGCTTGATAGCACTTACTTGCCAAAACTTGGTCTCCCTTGATTTCTCCTACTCTATAGGCTATTGGAAACTTTACCTTCAAGTGATATGTTGATGTCATTACTTTTAGTCTGTTGAGTGCAGGTATTCCCAGGATGATGTTGTATGTTGAAGGGCAATCAACTATGAGGAAATCAATTTCCTTGGTGACTTACGCGGGGTAAGTTTCTGCGATCACAATTAGGGTGACGATGCCTTTAGGGATGATTCTATCCTCTGTGAAGCTTACCAGAGGCAAGGTGAAAGGCCTGATCCTTTTCATATCCAACTTCATCTGCTGAAACGCAGACAAGTAGACGATATCTGCTGAACTTCCATTGTCAATGAGCACTTAGTGGATGTTAAATTCTTCTATTCTGAGCATGATTGCCAGCGGATTGTCATGGGGTTGCCTGATGTCACGACCGTCTCTTTTTGAGAAGACAATATCGGGTTTGTCATTCCTTGGCATCTTCATTGGAGGGAGTCGTGAATGGATCCTATTTATCTCCCTTTCCTGCGCACTTTTTAGGGATTTCAACGTTCCACCTGCTGTTATTCCTCCCGAGATTGTTTTTATTTCTCCTGCAGGGGGTTTGGTGTCCCTATCTCTGGAGTTCTGTCTTAGTTGTCCTTCCGTTGGTACCTGTATGGCTCCGTCTTTCTGATGTATTTCTACAACTTCCCTTGCCGGATTAAAGTTTCCACCTGGTCTTTCAAGTGTCTATAGTCATCAGTACGATGCCCGTTGTCTTGGTGGAATCTAGAGTAGTTGCTTTTGTCTCTTCTTTCTACTGGAGTGCTAATTGGCTTCGGCCATTGTAGAGAAGGATCGTTTCTTATCTGTATAAGGACTTGCTCAATTGGCATTATTAGAGGAGTGAAGTTGGTAAACCTAGGTTTCCTATCTGGAAGCTCCATCTTTTTCACTGTGGTTTGTCCACCACTTTGTTGTTTGTTCCTTTGTCTCTCTTCCTTTTCGCCTTCATCTCCTTTGCAAGTATTGCATCCTTTGCATTCATGTACTTTTGGGTTTTATAGAGCAACTCCGCTACTGTTTTTGGTGGACTTTTAGTAATTGAGAAGAAGAAATCTCTTGGTAGCAATCCTGCTTAGAAGGTTGTTAAGATGACTTGATCTTTAGTTTCGTCTATCTGTAGCAGCTCCTTATTGAATCGAGTGACGTACTGCCTTAGTGATTCTCCTCCGGCTTGCTGAATGTTGAAAAGATGGCCAGTTGGCTTTTTGTGCCTTTGCCCCCTAATGAAATGACGAACAAAACCCTTGCTAAGTTGTTCAAAGTCTGTGATGGTTCCTGGGGGTATCTTGCTGAACCATACTCTGGTTGCTCCCTTCAGCGTTGTTGGGAATGCCCTACACATCGCTTCGTCTGGGGTTATTTACAATAGCATCAGCATCTTGAATGATTCAATGTGATCCAAGGGATCTTTGGAACCGTCATATGACTCCAACTATGGGAGATGGAATTTTGGCGGGAGGGGACGATTCAGTACTTCAGTGGTGAAAGGTGAGTCTGTCCTTCGAATCATCCCATCCCGATTCTCTCCGCCTTTGTCCTTCATAGCACTTTTTAGTTCGTCCACCTCCTTCCTTATGTTGCGGAGCTCATTCTCCATTCGAGTGGAATCTTCTCCTGAAGTTCTATCTTGCCTATTGGCTTGAGAATTCAATTCTTCTTCATTTTGGTTTTCACCTATTCGTCGACGTTCTGCGTTTTGAGACTCCATCGTCTTTCGTAGCTCTTCATTCTGGAGAGTCAGCTCTTCCACATTAGCCAAGAGGGCTTGGATTTGTTGTTGTTGCACAGCATCTGGCTGAGGTCCAGTTTTTGCTTCCATCTTGTACTTCGAAGAACTCTTTTGTCACTGGGAAAGATGGCTTGAATGATTAGCGTTCCCCACAGACGGCACCAAACTGATAATGCAAAAAATAACAGTTGAGCTCCTCGTCATAGCGGATGGAAGATGCTATGAATGGAGTCGTCTTTGTAGATTAGAAACCTACAAAAAGAACTGAGTGGATGAGTAACACGCCGGTGTGGCGTCAGCCAAACCGCCTCCGATACTTAAGTTAGTAAGGGAGAAAGATTCTAGAGAGAAAATGAGTATAGAGTGATTTCGTAGAGTATTTGCATGTAATTGGGCGTACCTTAGGTTTCTGGTGTTTTCTCTTTTATAGTTGTATGCCTCATTAATGGGCAATGATGTGCTGTATTTATGCTCAACGGCTAGTGCGTTATAGAATCTTTGTCTGGAGGCCACAGCTAATTCTGTGACTGTTGGTCCGTCAGTTACGTTTTGTCATCAATGATCATAATAAATGCGTAACGTCTTCTCTAGGTGAATGACGACCTTCTTATAATGATGACCATAAATTTCTGGTTCATCAACACGTATTGACGAGTACTAAAATTATAGGCTCGTCATACAGCTGGCGAGCATTCAATCTACAGGCTTGTCCATGCAGATGACTAGCATACAATCCACAAGGTCGTCACATAAAAGGATGACCATACGGCATTATGGCACAGTCATTAATGGTTGTGTAACCAACGAGCTCCAACGGTCAAAAAGGCCAAGCATGAGCTAGTTAAGCATTATTTAAGCTCAGACATACGTTACAAAAGACAGCCAAAAGAGCCATGAAGAGGCTGCCATTAGTTATACTCATAATGAGTCTCCTAATAGTTGTACTAAGCCATCAAGCACCAGGAGAAAGGTACACAAATTCAAACCTACAGAATTACATTTTGATTCTCTAAGATATATAGAGAATTCTACTAACTTAATCATCGAAGAATCGTTGGCTAACGCCACTCCGGGAATGTTACCTCATCATAAGCTTCGACGAGGTTATCAAGGTTATCAACTGACAACCATTTTTGGCTTCATCACTTATCATTGCTGATGTTACTATTGTTTTAACCGAAAGTATGCATTCTCAACCGTGAATTGACTTGTGAGCATAAAGAAATGCTAAGAATCTTTTCAACCACCCAAGGATCAAAAAGTGCAAGAACCAACCTCTTATTCCATCCCTTTCCCTATTCCAATAAAATAAAGAACTCACAGTTGCATGTGTCGGCAAAATTGGTGGAGGTACAATTGGTTCTATTAGTGGTTGGGCTCTATTATTTGGTAAAGAAGGATCCCCCATACATGAATGCTCCTCTCAGATCTACCCCACATGCCAACTCAATCCTAAACTCGGAACATCTCTTGTCAAGGATATAATTCTTTAAGCATTGGAAGAAATCCCTTTTACCCTGGTGTCCATTAAATAAGTTTGAGGGAAATATTCTACTTTAAATGCTTGATATACTAGAGAACTTGTATTATGCAATGATCACCATCCTAGTCTATCCAATAATACTCAATTAAGTAAGTCAAATCCCAAGAATTTATTCACTTATTATCCTTTGGTTTACAACATTCTCTCCATTTCAACAAAAGATGTTAAGAAAAAAATAAAAAATAAAATAAGGGTGAGATTAAGAATGCTATAGCACAATGTATTTTGATGGATTCAGCTAAAAAAAAGGCAAATTATCATAAACCCACTTATTTTTGGGTTCGTTTTCACCTTGCTTACCAATGGTTTAAAACTTGACATTTTGCCCATTTGAGATTAGTTTTGCTTATCTCCAGTAACCTGCCTCTATTAAAAATAGGGTTAAATATGTATTTTTCTTCCCTGTTATGTCTCCCTCCAAAAAAAAAAAAAAAAAAAAGGGATAAAAAAGTAAATTTGCTAAATTTTTTATGCAAGATCCTTAGAGGTTTTGGGTGAAAAATAAAAGGATTTACAAAGTAAATTTGTTAAATTTTTTTATGCAAGATCCTTAGAGGTTTTGCATGAGAAATAAAAGGATTTACAAACTAGTTCTTAGAATCAAAAAGTGCTATATTAGTATATTACCCCTTGCTTTAATTAATAGAGAATTCATCAAACTGAGAGAGAGAGAGAGAGAGAGAGAGAGAGAGAGAGATAGTTAAGCTTCATCAGTGAAGCCAGAGGTTGTCCAATCCCACCACCATGACTCCTAACTCATCTGGCGTTAGCTGCTACTGCCACCTCGTTGTTCGACTAAACCATCTTGGCTTCTCCGCCGCTTGCTTAGACTTGAAGGGGAGGTTGGGGCTATCTTTGGATTTAGGTTTAGTGCTTTGATAAGTCACAATGATAAGGTAGAGGATGGGTATGCTGGGATTTTGTTGGGTGGGTTTGCCTTTTGGACTATGTTGGGTGGGTATGTTGTTGTGTTTTGATTAGTCACAAAGATGAGGGAGAGAGGACGGGTTTGCTGGGATTTTTCTTGTGTGTTCAAGGTTTTTCGATTCAAATTTGTTGGGTTTGTTGGGATTTTTGTTAGGTGCTCAATTTTGCTATTTTTTTGTTTGAATTTTATGGATCTACTAGGTTTGTGTTCTCCATGTATTATTAGACTTTTTGTGTTTGTGTGTATTGCATGCTACCTTTACACTTGCTTTGTGATTGTTTTGAATTGACTTATTAATTTGATTTATGGGTTTTTTGTATTTGTGGGGTTTGTGAGGAACTTGCCTCTTGAAACTGAAGGTTAGTCCTTCATTTTAAAAGTTGTTGTAACTTGAATGGTAGGTTTGGTCATGGATTTTTATTTATTTATTTTTATTGTGCTAATGATGAGAAGAAAATAAAGTTAACAAGGTTGATTGAAAAGTTTGGATATAAAAATCTGAAATGGGTTGTAGGGGTGATGTAGAACAGTCTGCCACAGCCTTCTTGGACTATCACACGCAAGACAAAAGGGCACTAGTAGAAATCATAGGTCTCGGAGTTGGAATCACATAAAATTTGGTAGGCTGAAGCGAAACGGCATTATGAGCTATAGTCGTCGTTTTGCCACGATGTACCCCTTGAAAATGACAATTTCCTCCATTTAAGCCCTGAAAATTGCAATTTTGCCGTTTATAGTAATTTTTGTTTTCTTAATAACTTTTACTCAAAAGTTAGAATAAAGTCTCGTTTGTTTTGGGACGACCCTTAAGGTCAGTAGTTTATGATTCTGCATTTAACTTGATTTTGCCATTTTTGGTAAATTTTGGTATTTGTCATCTTATCGTGTAATTAGTGCGAATTAGGATTTCAGACGTTTCCTAATTGTCTTGGAGTTTTATTTTCTCAATATTTATATGTTTTGTAACCGTTAGAGGCAAATTAGATTATTATCAATAAAAATTCAAACATTTTGTCAGTTTTCTTTTCTGGTGGATTCCAGTTTATCACATTGTGGATTCAAGGAACCCCTTGTGGATTCAAAATTTACTACCTAGAAACTAACAGTTTAGATTCTGTCCATCAAAGAGAGCATTGAGTGTGCTTTCTTTAGGTTTCCACGACATCAAGGAGAGAAGATGGAAATGAGATATATATTATGTTTGTTCTTAGTTTTTACAAAGCTCAAATTTTTGGATCTTATTTTCACTTGTTTTTTTTTTTTTTTTTTGGTCTTGGGAGGAGGTAAACATAAAAAAGGAGTAAAAATACATATTTACCTATATTCTTAACAAAGGTGAGTTGGGAGAGATAAATAGAGCTATCTCATATGAGTTTGTCAAGGTTTGAACCACGAGTAAGAGCATTATTATTGGTGGTGCTAAAAAGCTATATAGCTATTTTTAGCATCACCAATTACAAAATTGGGGCTCCATTGGTGGAGCCAAAGCCAAATTTTTTGGTTTCTCAGCTATAGTGCATATCTAAAGATGGCTGTGCACTGTAGCTCAAACATAATATATATATATATATATATATATATTTTTTTTTTTTATGTTGTGTTCACACTCTTTTCAGAATATTTTAATATTTTAATATTTTTTTTCTTTTTATTTTTTATTTTTTATTTCTCCTCCTTTCCCATTTCTTTTGTTGCTCCTCTCTCTCCTCACTCTCCATAACCATTTGCTCTTCGTTGCTTCCATCAGACCTCGCCAATCTTGTCGATCTCGCCTATCAGCCGCCGATCTCGCATGCCTAGCCGCTGTTCTCTCATGCCCAGCCGCCGTTCTCATTGCCCACTCCTTCTGCTGACCTATCTTGCCTTTAATATTTGGGGAAGATTTTGAGAGTTTTGATTGGATTTTGGGTTGTGAATGGAGAGTTGGATTTTTTTTGTTTGCTAATTTGAGATTTTTGTATGTTGAATTCAATTGGTTTTTGAGAAATATGATGGATTTTGAGTTTTGAAAATTGATCTTTTCTGTAATTTGTTTAACTATGTGGTTGGGTTGTGAATGTTTGCTAATAGACTCACCTGTATTTATTGTTACATGCATAAACTAAAAGAAATTAAATAAAAAGATGTGAACTGCAAACTTGGAAGTTGTAGTGAGGAAACAAATGAAAGGAAAGTGAGCTGAAGAAGAAGAAGAAGAAGAAGAAAAAGACGAGAAGAAGTAATTGCCTTTAATATTGAAAAAAAAAACTAATTGCCTTAAATTTACAACTAATTGTTTTTGATATTGAAATAATAATAATGATAAAGACATGGCCATCTCCACAACCATTCAATTAAAAATTGCAATTACTGTCCTAGAAGGACATCCAAATGGCGGTGGCGGTGATGTTGTTTATTATAGTGAATATATTATTTTATTGTGTTAAAAGTTAAAATAAAACTACTGATATTTGGTGTTTTATAAAATAAAAAAATAAAATAAATAAAATAACTTTTTATGGTGCTAAATTGCTAAATTTTGTACAGCACCTATATAAATGCTCTCAGAAAGGTGAAAATGAGTCTAATTACGTGTGAGTTAATTGTAATTTGTCCAAAAAAAAAAAAAATGGAATGGCGAGTGAAGTTACGCGCGCCTGAGTGTGGCGCCTTGGGTGACGAGTAAAATGCATATGACAATGTCCCTTCGCCGATGATTCCCTGTAGACCAAAAGGACGACTTGTTGGTTAGTCAACATTTTAATCGATGAAACTGGGTTTCTATTCTGTGTAGCTCAGGACACTAGAGCACCGAAAAGCTTTTACACCTACCTATCAGGCTGTATGTGTGGCACACATATCTATGGAATCAATAAAGATCAAGGGATCTGATTCGAAACATTCTTTAAATCTGGTACTGTCAAGATGGGCCCACTTGAGTTGATTATTTATTTGAATTTTTGTGATTCACAGTTTGAATAACTCAATATTTGTTACGCACAGTTTTACGCGTACCTTGTTTATAAACAATAACTTTAAGTCACGATTTCGGTTAAAAATATAGTGCCAGACAATCCTCCTTTCAAAAATTTTTATGAGATTTGGATTCGAGTGAAGATGAGATATGTTGAGCACTCAAATTTCAGCCACTAACGAACAAGTGGAGAGGGGTCAGCATTGAGTCTAATCTTGAGCGCTAAAGATGCGACATATGGCCTACCACACACTTATTGGGCTTTAATTTTCAAAAAATTAAGGGCCATCTATAAAAGCATGGTTTGACTGAACACCTATTTCAAACTAACAATTGCAGGAAATTAATGGGGTATGGACCAATTGGATTCCAGCAGTTGGGGAAGGTGCTCTTGACCTTACTATAAATCAAAAGTTAAAGAAAAAAAAGCAATACCCTGGGGTAAAAAAAAATTTAAAGAAAAAAAAGATTCCATATACAAAGCATATTTTCTTCTCCTCTTTTTCTAAGAAAGCCACCATCTAATCCCTTCTTTCACGAGTAAGAAAAATTTGTTAGCGTTTTTATTGGTTTTGATTTAACCACTAAGAGTAAGAGATGTAACACAGTGAAAAAGATGGCCCAAGATTTGTGAGTTTTATTTATTGAGAAATAATATGTCCACAATATTTTTATAATTCCTTCTTTCACGAGTAAGAAAAATTTGTTAGCGTTTTTATTGGTTTTGATTTAACCACTAAGAGTAAGAGATGTAACACGGTGAAAAAGATGGCCCAAGATTTGAGAGCTTTATTTATTGAGAAATAATATGTCCACAATATTTTCACAATATTTTTATAATAAATCATAAGTGGCAGGTTGTTACTGGTTGTTATTCTTGGAGTAAAAAAGTAATCTTAGTGTTAGATTCAAATTTGAACCAATAACAACTAACCAATTGTGATTTATTGTAAAAATATTGTAGACGTATCATCTTTCTTATTTATTTATTATTATTTTTTTAAGGTAGGTTGGCACGTGAGCATTACTCATTGCACTCATCAAGAGCTCATGGTTTTGATACATGCTCTAAGCACTACAAGTATAAGTGCTTGTGGTGTGTGGGGGTAAGGGCCGAGGTTTAAGTCTCCAGGAATGAGTTTTACACAAATATACATTTAGATTACGTTAGAGTAGAAATTATATCTTGTATAAAAAAAGAAGAAGAAGAGATTTTTAACGAGTTGTACCACATATACATTAAATTATTATAATGGTCCGGGTGATTTTAAAGCATTTATTAATTAAAAAAATTTGATACCACTTTTATAAGAAATTTAAAAAATTGTAAAAAAGGAGAGAAGTGTTATATTTATAATATTTTTACAATAATCTATCATTTAAGATTTGTTGTGAAAGTATTGTAAAAATTTTGTAGATATAATATTTCTCAAAAAAAAATCAATTTCTTTTTTCTACTCTTATAAAAATTTCTAAAAATATTTTATAAATTAATGCCCTTAGGGTTTTAGTTAACTTTTTCCTATTATAATATTTTCACAATAAAGCCCACCACAACTAAAAACAAAAGTAATGTAAAAATGTAGTGAAATTTTGTTGTCTCTAAATTCTCTCATTTTTAATTGGGCCCAAGTTAGTGTAAAATGTCTTTTTTGCCCTCCAATACACTTTATTTATTTATTTATTTTTAATTTTTAAAATTTCTTTTTGCTGGCTTCCTTTTTTTGTTGGGCTTGGTCCACACAGTAATAGAAAAGAGCTTGGATCCAGGCCCTTAATTTTGGATTGTGCTGGATTTTGTGGGTATGAGTTGGCTAATGTTATAAGCTAACTTTTGTTAGTTTCATGGGCTACAGTATTGGATCTTGGGATTAGGTCATCATTGTACAATATTTATTGGCATAGACGTGAATTGTATAGTGAATCGATTTTTGATTTTTTTCGTTTCATGTATCGTATCGTAATGTGTATCGTAACATACACAAACACTTAATAAAATTTATAAAAAAAATATAGATATACATGTATAAATGGTATATTCGTTATAAATATATTCAAATAATTACTAATTTATTCGTCAACTATGTAATAATATTTAACAAGCTAACTAAATAAATTAAACTAGCATATGTTTTTTAACATACACATTCAAATTGCTTAAATTTAAAAGTGATAATATATTACAAATGACCCAAAAATAATAATTTATTTTCATCATATTCATTATATTGTCTAATCAATGCTATCATCATGTTTATCATTTTGCAAACTTATTTCTTCATTAAAATTTTCTTCATTGTCATTAACATTTACTATCTCTTCTTGTTCTTTTTATTTTAATAATTTTTTAAAAAATTACTTCTTGGCATTCTAGTTTCTTTAACTTATAACAATAATGACAAAAATAAAAAATAATTATATTGTCAATTAATATCTTATTCATAGTATATAAAATAAATTTGTAAATATTAAAGTGAAGTATAAGTGTGTGTTGTGTCGTCCAAATTTTGTAAGAGAAAGAGGGGGGAAAAAAACTTATGAATATGTTATTTTATTAGGCTAAATTAACTAGAAGTTTAATTAATTAGTCTAAAGAAAATAAATCTTGGGTTTTCCTATGAGAAACTATTTGCTTGCTTGGCTATAATCTTCAAGGGCAGTGATTAGTTAGTGCACTTTCTTCTTCTAAGCCACTAGTCCTTCCAAGAAGTTTCTGACCCAGTCTGATCTTGGATGCTTGTGCTATGTATTAGGCTGCTCTTGGAGACTCGCTGAAGCCTCAAAGGCAGCAATCTTTAATGCAAACTACATGGCAAAATGTTTGGAGGTTCCTAAATCATTCTTTATTATCTTTTGCTTTTATATTGCACATGTATGTGTTTGATCTTGAAAAAGAAGTTATTTCATTTGTCTTTCTGCAGCATGAAATCAATGGGACTGTTGCCCAAGAATTCATTCTTGACTTCAGGGATTTCAAGGTATCTAAAATCACATTTTTCAAAATGGATTCCCAATTCAGTAAGTTTACTATGGCTAACTGTGAGTCATTTTAATTGCAGAACACATTGAGCCTGAAGATGTTGGTAAATGTCTTATGGATTATGGTTTTGATGGATTAACAATATCATGGCCAATTCTGGAGACACTTAAACGGTTGAACCAACAGAAAATGAAAGCAAGGTACACCAACAGTTCCTTTTCTTTGTCTTCTTTTGTTGGTTAAGAACAAATTATTACCTTCTTTACAGGCAGAATTCGATTTTGCAACACTCTAATATCCATTAGAGAAGAAATTGGTCAGATTGAAAATGGTAAAGCTGATATATATATATATATATATATATATATTCGTAACAATGTTCTCAAGATAAACAAACATATTTCTCAACAAACTGCCTCATTAGTTTTCTCTAAGCTATTTATCCAAACCAATTTTCAGGTAAAAAGGCTGAAGATACCATTTCAAAGCCAGAAGGTTTCTGATCTGGTGAACCATCTCACTCCCTGCTAGCTCCAATTTATTTGTGAAAGGGCATGTTGTGCTGCATTCCAAACAGCCAATAGAACTAGCATTTTAAACTATTTTGCGTTTTTTTTTTTTTTTTTTTGTGTGGAAAAAAAATTTATAGAAAATATTTAAATGTCACACTTCATAGCAGTAATCTTTAAAAATTAACTAAAATCCTACTATTTTATAGTTTAAATTAAAAAACAAGAAGAAACTTTTGTCTTGCTATATTTCAAGATACCTTCGAATACTTTAATACTTAATTAAGAGTCCGAATTTAGTAAAGATGATGGTGTAAAACTCATATTTTACATCATTCAATAAGAGATTGCCATATCATATTTTTCTACTTAAAACTAAATATATTCTACTACACCTAATAACATCTCAATAAATTCTTAATTAGGTTGGATTTTCATATAGGTATTAAAATTGATTGTGAGTGATTATGCCTATTATTTAATATGTGATATGATGATATAACATATTAGGATTAGAGGGTGTAAAACTTGGGTTTTACACCGCATTCTTATAGAATTTAATTTACTTAATTTAACTTAGAAAATATTTAAATTTTTTATTAAAAGAAAAAGAAAAAGTTTTTAAGCATACGTCAGAGCACATGCAAGGAGACAAGCCTATATAATTGAAAAAAATAAGGCAAAAATACCTTTTTGGTCCCAATATTTTGGCCAAGTTTTCATTTTGGTCTATATATTTTTAAATTTGTTGTAATTTTGATTCATATTGTTATCTAATTTACAGAAAACATAATTTGAAAATAGCAATGCAATCAATTAATCACATAGGTGTTCTTTGTTATTGATGATAATATACATTTAAAGAAATTAATAGTATCCTCTTTTTTTAGCTGAAATATAAAATTTTATATTACTAACAAAATAATATTATACACAAATTTCATAAATTTCTAAAACACTAGCATCAAGTGTACTAAATGTTAAAATTTTAGTATTTAGAACACTAAACACAAAAAATCATCTTCATGAGATGTGTCAATTTGGCATTTACCATAGTGCAATTCTAATAATAGCACCATACGGGGAGATGTGGTACAAATATTTGGTTATTTTTTTATTCAAACTTTCTCCATCTTCATGATGGTTGGGAATTAATTAATAACTAGGGTAAATTGCAAATTATGCACATAAAGTTTAAGGGTGTTTGGATTTTAAACCCTGAAATTTTAGAATTTAGATTTTATCTCTTGAAATTTGGGATTATTTTGATTTTACACTACATTTTAGCATTTGGATTTTACTCCATAAATTTTAGGGGTGTTTGGATTTTATATCCCTAAAATTTGGGAGTGTTTGGATTTAATCCCTTAAAGTTTTAGAATTTGAGAGTGTAAAAATCCAAATATCCCAAATTTTAGGGGAGTAAAATCCAAATTTTGAAATGTGAAGGTGTAAAATCCAAACATCCCTAAATTTCAAGGAGTAAATTCTAAATTTTGAAATTTTAAGATGTAAAATCTAAACACTCTCAAACTTTAGGAGTGTACTTTATAGTTTACCCTAATAACTATTCAAAGATTCTCTCTCTTATATCTCTTCATGGGGAACAACAAAAATGAAAGAATTAATTTTTTTTTAAAATAAAGTAATATAAGAATAAAATATGTGATGTAGAGTTATTGTAAAGTGATGAGTTAAATAGATAAAGAAACTTATTATTTTCATTATTTTTATTCACTACTTATTTGATTTACAAACACAAATAATGCTAGAGACACAAACTATTTTACAAAAAATTTTACAAATTACCGATGTGATGAGTGATTATTGGTAAATGAAAAAGTATTTTTTTTTTGAGATGAAAAAAGAGATGTTAATGGTAAGTTTAAATGAAAACCAATAAAAGGTTGGTCACATCAACATTTTGTAAAAATGTTGTAAAATAGTTCGTGATTATATCATTACTCTTACAAACATCACCTTGTGACTTTTCACAGATTAACTACCAATTAATGCGACAGACATAATAATTGCCGCAATATTTTTCACAAAATAATTGAATTAACTGATTTTAATTAAGAGTAATGCTATTGACAAAAACTATTTTACAACATTTTTACAAAGTGCTATTGTGGTTTTAGTAATTTTCAAATAATTATTGATAAACATAAATGTAATGTTAATAGTAGACTCATATTAGAATTAATAAGAATTTGCCACGTCAATAGTTTATAAAAATGTTGTAAAATAATTTGTAACTGTAATGTTACTCTTTAATTAATTCACATAATGACTTATTGTACACGTCACTCTGTTATCTACCTTCATGTCATGACGAATCCTAAACATCACTTAATTATCAAACAACTGGCCAGCTTGACAAAAGTTGCAAACTTGACAAAGGATCCTGGATCAGCATGACACGTCTCCTCTGCGTGAGGATTTCTTTATTTAAATTTTTTATTTATGGTCAGTTTATATTTTACCCATATATATAATACTAGTGTTAATAATAATAATAATAATAATAATAATAATAATAATATATATAAAAAAAAGGCTCTCACTCATATATATATATATATATATATATATAATTCAAATTCGAAGCCTGTGGTAGTGGTCCTAGTGGAAGCAGAACCAAACCAAGGCCGAATAGGATTAGTACAGTGGTCTTTCATGGTTCGAAGGGAACGGAGAGACAGAGTGTGTGTAAGAGAGAATTCAAGAAGAGAAACTATATTGAAAAGAGAAAATCACTCACCGACTTGGGTAAGCACCAAAATTTAATAGTTACATTGCTTTCTTGGTTTTCTTTGTGTTACCTTTTCCTTTTCGGAATTGAAAAAGGCATTCAAATTCTGGAGTACATTTATATATAACATTCTCTTTTTGTTCTTTCTCACTACCTTGTAATTGTATCTCTCTCTCTCTCCCCGACAAGACAGTGAGGCTTCCCAAGAGAGATAGAGAGGAGTGTGAAGCAGAGGACTTATCTGAAGAAGCTCTTTTAATCTCTCCCTGTATCACGTTCCTCTTGTTCTTGATCACCTTCTGCATGCAATCTTGGTGTCATTGTCAGACCCTGAAACAAACTTCCCCAACCTTTTGCATGCTATTTAGATCAAAACGGTATGTGGGTTTTTTGTCTATTTATTTATTGTTGCTTATTCAATGTAGGAACAAATATGACTTCTGTGTTTAATTTATAATTCATGGCAAGGGTTTTAGGATTTTTATTCTATTCTGTTTTAGTTATTTATCTTTGCTTATTCAATGACAGAACACATATTATTCTGTGTTTAATTTATGATTCATGGCAAGGTTGTTAATGGGTTTAGGATTTCTGTTCTATTTTGTTTTATTTATTTATTTTTGCTTGTTCAATGTAGCAACAAATTCTATTTTTGTGTTCAAATTATTATTCATATCAAAGGGTTTTAGGATTTTCAATCTATTCTGTTTTATTTATTTATCTTTGTTTATTCAATGTAGGAACAAATATTACTTCTGTGTTTAATTTATGATTCATGGCAAGGGTGTTAATGGGTTTTAGGATTTCTGTTCTATTTTGTTTTATTTATTTTTACTTATTCAGTGTTGGAACAAATATTATATTTTTGTCTATTCAGCTTTTGGTTTAATTTTTATGTACAGACTTTTAAAGTCTCAATTTTTTAAAGTAGAATCAAATTTAAACTTTCACAAAAAGGAATAAGCAAAAAATTGGAACTGTGTTTCAACGTAGCTCTTTATCAAAAGCTTATTTATTTATTTGATAAAAAATTGGTTAAAGTATAATATTATTGTTATTTTTTAAAATAATTTCATGGTTATAATAATGGAAGATGTATAAAAAGTTGTACAAAAGAAAATAAGTCAATAAACACTTATGATAGGCAATGGTTTCAATCAGTTTTAGGATTATTTGCTTCTCATAAAAAAAAAAAAGTTTTAGGATTATTTATTCTATTTTGTTTTATTTTTAATATATTTTGATTTTAATTATTATTTAAGTTCTTTCGAACTACATCTCATAAAAGATTGTTGTTTTTTCAATTTGGGTTTTAGGGGTAGAGTTTTAATTTTATTTCATTTTGAAAATTTTTAGGGGTTTCACTCTATATGCCAGAACGCAAAACGCAAAGATTAAATCAAGACAACAATTGTGACACATCCAAGAAAAACTCTATGAGGAAAGTTCGTATTATATACCTTGATCCTTATGCCACTGATTCTTCAAGCGATGATGATGAAGAATATGAGCTTAAAGATGAGTCAATGTCTGTTAAGCGCAGTGTCATAGAGATTTTGCTTCCGGGACTCCAACAACATGATTCATATACAAATACTTGTCCACAACACAATTCAAATAAAGGCAAACAGGAAATTAGTACTATTGATAATCAGGTTTGGGATGATAAGGATGATGGTGAGAGTAGTAGGTTTCGTAACAAAAGTAAAGGTGAAAGATCATCAATATACAAGGGTGTTCGGCGTAGGCCATGGGGGAAGTATAGCGCGGAGATTCGTGATCCAATTTTAGGCCGTCGGGTGTGGCTTGGTACTTTTGATACTGAACTCGAGGCAGCTGCAGCTTATCGGAAAAGGACTTATGAGATTGACAGATTGCTATGGTTACAGAAGAATAAGAATTCCTTATCAACTGATGGGAATGACACGGAAGAGACCAAAGGTTTGTTTTCTCATCCATCCTCCCCATCATCTGTGCTTGAGGTCTCTACACCAGCTCTACTTGGCAATGGAATTGGAAATTCAATCAAAGAAAAAGACAATGTGGAACTATTTCTACACAACTCTATTTCAGCTCTACTTGGTAATGGAATTGGTAATACAATCATAGAAGAAGGCAGCGTGTTTCCAATTCTTGAAGAAGAACAATCGGTTTTGGATTTCTGTGAAGCCCCAATAATATCACCATCTATTCTAGAGTTGTTTCCGCAGTTTGACAATCAAAATTTCAATGCTATCTATATCAATGACATTGATGTTTATCCTATGCTTCAAGATGAATGGGGCGAGGACTATGATCTTCCTCCAATCGATATTGAATTTGCAACTGAGGATTTTTCTTGGATGAGGACCTAAATTTTGCAAGCTCATAAGTTTTGCAACTCTTTCCTACTTTTTTTTTCATTTTGTAGTTAGGAAGTAGTAGTTGTAGTAGTTATTCCAGGAGAGCTCCCAAAACATTTTGCAGAGTTTTGTAGTTTTTTGCCATCTTTGCTAGGGAGCAAAAGAGTTCTTGGGTTTTTCTCTGTGCTTTAATAGCCGTCCCAAGTTTTTAAAACTCTCTTGCTCCCACATATGAGCTGTTTGTAAGAGTGCAACTTTTTTCTTTTAATGAGCAATTTTGTTTTTTTGTTGCGACTTTGAATTTTTTTTTGAATTTTTTTTTTTATTTCATGTTTTTAGGTCTTTGGTTATATTCCTAAAAAAGTGCTCTTGAAAACATTTTCAGGTTTTTGATTCGAATGAAAAATAACAAATTTTCCTATATAGATATATATATTATTGTATTGATATTAATTAAAAATCTTAACACACCACTTAAAAAAATTAATACATAAAAATTAAAATCAACCTAAAAAAAAAAAGCAAAATCAAAATAAATGTGTAATTATACATACATTTGAAACCTAAAAAATGACGTTCAAAAGTAGCTTTTGTGGGACTTTTAAAAGTTTGGGGTGATTCTTGAATATTTGAGGCATACCGTGGCCATGTAGATTTTAGAAAATAATTTATTTATTTTATTTTAATTGGAAGTTTTTTTGTTTTTTTTGTTATTTTAGTGGTTTTAGAGAATATTTTATTTTTTGGGTATAGTTTTAGAGGTATTTCAATCATATCAGAGATTTTTAGATTATTTTGGCCACTTTAAATGTTTAAAGTTATATTTATCATTTTATATGTTTTAGGTTATTTTGATCATTTTAGAGGTTTTAGAAGTGTTGAGGGTATTATGATCATTTTGATGAGTTTACTTGTTTTTTTGAGATTTTTTGAAGGCACTTTAGTCAATTTTGTAGATTTTTGGAACATATATATTAGAGGTTTTTTTTTTTTTTTTCCTCTTGATGCTAAAATGTTTTTTTATCAAAACATTTTTCAACCCCAAAAAGGTGTTTTCTTACTCAATGGAAAAATGATGTTGGTTTGAGCAAGTTTTTGTTATTCAAACACAGAAACACTGAAATTTTTTGCAAAATAGTATAATTTTTGGAAAAATTTGCTAAATATCACATGACCAAACTTATTTAGTTATGTAACTTTTTTTAGAACTCGAGTTTATCAAACTCGAGTTCTAAGCATTATGTTTGATCAGATTGCCATAATGCTTGGAACTCGAGTTTGGTAAATTCGAGTTTCATTTGGAACCCAAGTTTAGTAAATTCGAGTTTCATTTGGAACCCGAGTTTGACAAACTCGAGTTCCAAAAAACATACTACATAACTAAATAAGTTTGACCTAGTGTTTTTTTTCTAAATATTTCAAAAAATTATGCTATTTGACAAGATATGCCTAGAAACACTTGAAAGTGAAGACAACATTTTTCAGGAAAAATATACTCAAAAAATAAGGGGTCCTAGATGCTTCTTGATTTTTTTCCCCTTATGTTCCAGATAGTTATTTAATTCTAGGCTTTTAGAATGCTTGGCTCTAATCCAATGTTTGGATTTAATATATTTCAATCACCTTACATTCTCCTCTCCTCTTCTATCCCTCATCTCCTTTCATTCATATCATAAAAAAAGACGCAGGACTATGACAAGGATATTTAATACTTTTCTAGCTACGTTGCGATGGACAAAAGGAAAAATTTTAAAATAAAATAAAAAGATGAAGCTTTCTTTAGGTTACCCATGGAAAATTTTGATATATTTCTTGTTTTTATTTTGGTTGAGCTCGCTGAGGCTATGGCAGCTAGTCGAGTAGTGGCATTTGCAAAAGAGGGAGAAGCATTGTTTAGACCATTCTCTTGTTAGACGAGAAGTTTTATCTGTAGGTTTAGATGTTTGGGTAGAATAATTAACTACCACTTGATTTGAAATTTGTATTCTAAAAGAATTTGATTCAGTAATAAAGTTTACTTAGCTTTTTCTAAAAAAAAAAAATTGTAAACAATGAAGAACATGTCTATTTTTCTCCTATCTATTTGTGTCACTTAAAAACCATACCGAGAATTAAGATAACATCTATATCATTTGTCCAAAATCTTATTTTGATGGGTTGAAAAATAGGTAAGTGTCTTTTTTAAATATGTGGGATTAATCCTCTAGCTAGTTACAAGGATTTGAATTATTACAGAACTAGCCTTCGAGATGAAAGGAAGTAAAACAGGCAACGTGTGTATGGAAGTCACAACTCACAAGGCTTTAAAGAAAGTCGAGAAAAGGAGGCCTTTACTAGTAGGGCTAATGAGACGCCGCTTTTGTTTCTATCAAGAGAAGTCTCAAGACTTCTGTCCTTTTTAAAAAAAATTTATTTAATTAAAGAAAATGGTATATGATGATATATGATGTTGTTTGTGTTTTATTCTTTTGAATTGCTTCAGTAATTTTGAGATGTGGGTTGGTTGATGCTTATTTGGTGGCTGAGAAAACCTGGGAAATTGGTTTTCTAGGCATAATCAAGATTCTCAATGATATGTCAATGGGTATCTTTTGCTTTCTTTCAAGCTTGGTGTTGTTTTCTTTCTTTCTTCTTTCATTTTTCTTTTAAGAAATAAAATAAAGAAAAAGAAAGGACAAGGAAAGAGAGGATTAGATCGGTAGGTGTTGGGTGTTGAATTGAACATTTGGGAAGGGAACCGTAAATTACTAAATTTTAAATGTGTTTGGTTGTTGAGAAACTGAAAGAAGAAAAAATAAATGGGAGGTGGAGATTTTAAAATTTTTTTTATTCAATTTTTCTTTTTCTTTAAAATTATGAATTAATATATATATATATATATATATATATATTTTGCTAATTTTTTTTAATTGAAAATAACAGAATCAAATTAGCTGCTATAAAAATGTATGGATCAAATTAACTGTGATCTTAGAATATAGAAACCAAAATGGTATTTTTGCATTTTTTATTTTTTACACCCACTAATTGATTACAAACACAAGCTCAAGATTTATGGTTTAACTAATGAGTATTGCTATAAACACAATAATTGCTACAATTTGTTTCATATTAATTAAATTGAGGGATTTTTATTGGTTCTCATATTTTTTTTGAAGGAATATTGGTTTTTATTACTTATCATTAACATCACTTTATTATCAACTTTGGAAATTGTAAAATCTTTTATCATAACCAAAGTTGAAAAAATTGATGTGGGGTTCGATTACATGTGTAATGTGTTCATTTGCTTGACTGTTTTTTTGGCTAAGTTACAAATTTCACCCTCTATGTTTACCTAAAATTCAATTTAATCCTCTAACACCACTTTCATTCAATTCAATTATTTAAGTTTCAAATTCTTTCAATTAAGTCCTCTTGTCTACTTTGGTTAGAGTATTGGTATTAATTGTACCAAAATGATGTTAATTACTTTTCTTTGAATTTTAAAAATTAAAAATTACAACTAATTAATAAAAGAAATATATTTTTTGGGAAGAAAGTCAAGAATAGAATTTCTCACCTTAAAAAATTCTGAATGATTAAAAAAATATAAACTCTCCTCTTTTTGATCTCTCTCGAAAAAGTCTAAATCCCCTTCAAATAATAGCAATCTAGCCATAATAATGGACCCAAAACCAAACTTGGAGTCGCCGCCATCATTCCCATGCACAAGAATGGGCCTGCAAAGCTGCTTCCTGGAGCAAAGCTCCCGAGAAAACAACCATTATAGCCATTGGGACTTGTTGCTCTTCCTTTGAGCACAGGAAATCAAATCATTTTTGTACCAAGTCTTAACCCCACTACCATCGTAGCAGTAAGGGATACTTCCTCCTCTGTCACAACCATAGTTCTTGATGCCAACCTATACCTGGGTAACGGTCCAGAATATTTAGAGAGAAATGTCGTTGTTCCAGTTCCAGGCCATCCATTTAGATTGGTACCTTCCTCTTCTGTTTTGTGCTTGTTTTTATTCTATTTGACAGTGGGGCTTCATAGCCTTGGTTGTGAGTTTTATCATTGTTTTGTTTTGTATATGATAGTGGAGAGTGAGGTCTCACTTGTTTTAGATAAAAATTTTGGGTTGAATCAGTAATCTGATTAGAAATTGAAATTTATTGTTTGAATCTGTATGTACTGGGTTTATTTTCTTCCTTATTTGAAAATAATTTATTTGATGGTAGCATAGTTTTATTTCAAAGTTTATGGTTTATTTAGGTTTCTTCAGACCAAATTATGCCATACACATCAACCTACCTGGCTACTCATATGCGTAATATCCAAGCTTAGCAACCTACCTAAAGATCATATCCACATGAGCATTATATCAAAAGCAACTGTATGAATTTGCTACGAATGAATGAACAATCAAAAGTCATTGAGTAGAATTATTAAACCTGCTTGTCTTTTAACTAAACATACTTGTGGCATTGTTGATTATTGTGTTTGGATTGAAGAGAGTTCCTATTTTATAGAACAAGGTTTTCTCCAAGATATATTTATGATTTTTTTTTCTATTTAATGAAGTTTCTGTTTTGTTATCAAAAAAAGAAAAAAAAAATAATCATTGAAAAAAAAAACCAAAATTATTTTTAAAAAATAGAAGAGAACTAAAACGGATAAACAAACATTTATTCTTTGGGATGGAAAAAGAAAAATTTTGATTAATTTTTTTACTAATACAAGCCACTAATTGTAATTTCTTTTTTCGTAAAGTAGGTTAAATACTAACTAATTTCTATTCATGTCTTCAGAACTCCATGTATTGCGTTGGCCAATCATCATCTTCAAAACAATTCTAACCCAAATCCATATCCATAACTGAATCATCTTCAAAATGATCTGAATCCAAATTCATATCCATAACTGAATCACGATCAGAACCCGAATCTTGAAAACGATTTGAACCCAAATTCCTATCCGAATTAACTTGGAAACGACGCGGGCCGAAATACCAAATAGACCAACGGGCGAGGACCCAGATGGGCCTAATCAGCACCGCATGTCGATGGAGCACAACATCAATACTCTCTCTTTCCTTCTTGTTGATGGTCCGGTCCACAGCATATTGAATAATACTCTGTCACTGTCTTCCTTCTTCAGAGGCATAATGAATAATCTGCAAAGCGGACATAACCTGCGAATCTGAAGCCAGTTCTTAATACAAGCCGAATGGCATCTGTGCTTGCATGGCATCTCTGTAGCCTCAAACTGTTCCAAGCAAATCGAGCAGAGAAATCAAGAAGCTAAGAGGAAAGAGAGAGATAAGAAACGCTACTGAAAAGAGAAATCACTCACCGACTTGGTTCAGCACTAAAACTTGAAAGTTAGATTGCTTTCGTGATTATTCTTTGTTTCCTTTTCCGTTTTCGAAAAAGGAAAAGGCATTCAAATTTTCAGCAATGTTTTCCGTGTCCTTATATATATGGGATTCTCTTTTTTTTCTCTCTCTAACTTGTATCTCTCTCTCTCTCTGTCTCTCTCTCTCTCCCCGACAAGACAGTGAAGGCTTACCAAGAGAGACAAAGATGAGTGTGAAGCAGAGGACATTAAAAGGAAAAAAATTGCACTCTTACAAACAACTCAAGAACTTGGGATGGCTATTAAAGCACAGAGAAAAACCCAAGAACTCTCTTGCTCCCTAACAAAGATGGCGAAATCCTCCAAAATATGAAGAATGATGACTACTACTCCTAGCTACAAAATGTTTGGGGAAAAAAAAGAGAGGAAAGAACTACAAAACTTATGAGCTTGTAAAATTTAGGACATCATCAATCCGAGAGAAATTCTCAGTAGTAAATTCAATATCGAAAGGAGGAAGAGCGTATTCCTCACCACATTCATCCTCAAGCATAGGATAAGCATCAATGTCATTGATACCGTTGAAATTTTGATTGTCAAACTGCGGAAACAACTCTAGAATATACGGTGACATTATTGGGACTTGCCAGAAATCCAAAACGGATTGTTCTTCTTCAAATATTGGAAACACACTGCCTTCTTCTATGATTGTATTACCAATTCCATTACCAACTAGAGCTGAAGTATAGTATAGATATGGTTCCACATTGTCTTCTTCTTTGATTGAATTTCCAATGCCATTACCAAGTAGTAGTGTTGGAGTAGAGAACTCTAGCACAGAGGATGGGGATGGATGAGAAAACAAACCTTTGGTCTCTTCCGTCACATTCCCATCAATCGATAAAGAATTCAGATCTCCATATAGCGCATCAAACTCAGTCGACATAATTAATGTCCTCTGCTTCACACTCATCTTTGTCTCTCTTGGTAAGCCTTCACTGTCTTGTCGGGGAGAGAGAGAGAGAGAGAGAGAGAGAGAGAGAGAGAGAGATACAAGTTAGAGACAGAAAAAAAAGAGAATCCTATATATATTAGGACACGGAAAACATTGCTGAAAATTTGAATGCCTTTTCCTTTTCCGAAAACGAAAGGGAAACAAAGAATAATCACGAAAGCAAACTAACTTCCAAGTTTTAGTGCTGAACCAAGTCGGTGAGTGATTTCTCTTTTCAGTAGCGTTTCTTATCTCTCTCTTTCCTCTTAGCTTCTTGATTTCTCTGCTCGATTTGCTTGGAACAGTTTGAGGCTAGAGAGATGCCATGCAAGCACAGATTCCATTCGGCTTGTATTAAGAACTGGCTTCAGATTCGCAGGTTATGTCCGCTTTGCAGATTCATTGTAAGAGTGCCATCTTTGTAAGAATGCAATTTTTTTTTACAAGATAGAATTTATACTCTAAATCCTCTAACCTAATCTAAGTGTATATGCGTGTGAAGCTCCCTCCTAGAGACTTAAACCCTGGCCCTTGCCCCTACACCTACAAGCACTTATTCCTGTGTGGTGACCAACGCACCAAGAGTATGCGGTCACTTGGTTATTATCCTAAGATATTTTTTTAATGAGTAATTGACAGTATTTGAAATCAAATAGAAAACAAATTAATTTTTCAATATAAAACAAGTTTGTTATTTTAGAATTTGTATAAAAACACTTGAAAATACAATATTATTAGCTTTTTATAACTCTAGAACAAAATAAATGAAAGAAACGTTTTCATTTATTTATTTATTGCAATATAGAAACCCCCATCAAATTTTGGACAAGTTGAATGAAAGTAACTCATGAAAAATTAAAGTTTAAACCGTTTTCTAAATCCAAGATCATCTCACCACCTCTCCTCAACCATATAAAAATACCAATCACTCACTCTTGAAAACCATCCCAAAAATCTCAATCTAATCAAACAGGAAATTAAGGAATCTCTAGCTAGCTAGTACAAGTTTTGCACCATGGCAAAGTTCAACAACATCTTCATCATGGTGGCTTTGATCTTAGCAAGTGGAGTCATGGCCTCACTTGCTCAAAAAAAGATAAGCCCACCAAAGCATGTACCAGGGTTCCCCTTGCACTTGTTGCATTGCGCTAGGAGAGTAGAAGATGAGTGTGGGAAAGAAATATTCCTTGGAATGTTTGAGAAATTACCTGTGTCTAACAAATGCTGCCTGCAGCTTATTAAGAAAATGGGAAAAACTTGTCACGATGATTTGGATAAGGCAATTGTTCACTTACCAGATTACTCATCAAGGGCTTCCAAGGCGATTCCCAAGGGTAACCGGATATGGCATAAGTGTGCTTTGGTTGCTCGGCATATTTGAAATGCTCCTTCTCCATCCAATTAAATATTAAATTGAATTCTATTTAGTAATTTTGTACTACGTGAATGTTAACATTGAATAAATCTTCATTTTGCTGTTGAATTAAGAAAGTATACTCAATCAATATAGAGAAATAATTTGTCTTACAATCTAAAATTGAGGTTTCTTATTCGGTGGGATAATGCTTCCATCCAATATTGTTGTGCATTGTATAGGGTATAAAGTCGACACATGAACATTTAAAATTCATGTAGTGCACGTGTCATTTTTTATACACAAGAACATTGGAGATAAGACAAATCTTTCTTTCTTTCTTTTTTTAATTTTTTTAAATTACAAAGATTAATATATCACTCACAATAGGATTCAAGTCATTACTTGTTTCCTATTTACCTTGTCCCTCTATTATCCACATTGCATCTCCTCTAATAGTAAATTGTTGGGAACTAACTCTTTGCTGGACTGACTGGTACTTGGTGGTATTCAAAGGAAACTAATTTACATTAGATTGTATAGCCATTTATTCACCCTTGATTTTGTGCACTTGATATGGATAGCATTACATGCATGCAAGGATTGGGTATATAACTATATACATGTATATATATATATATATATATATATTTACAATTGAACTTGTTGGTTGTAACTCAACTAGCTAGTTGTGTTATTTAAAGTGATGGAGTTAGCTATGCCGCGGGATCCATTCCATCTCAATTGGATATGTATGAGTTACTCTACATAAGTAGAAAATAGTTAAATAAATAAAAATTGAACCTTTTGCTTTCTCCATGCATAAAGCTGTTGTCATGTCCCCCCAAAAAAGAAAATATATATATATATATATATATATAGAAATATATTGAACCTCTCATTATTAGAATTCCCAAGATTTAAGAATTAATTCCTTAATGATTTGAATTCTAATTAAATAATTTCAATGCTATTTTGATTTTATTAGTAGTTCATAATATGTAATATTAATAGGAAAATGTGTAAAACTTAAAGTGCTCTTGGAATATTTTCATATTTTTGATTCAAACGAAAATCACAAATTTTCCTATATTATTGTATAGATGTTAATTAAAAATTTTAACTCACTACTTTAAAATATTAATACATAACAATTAAAATCAACCTTAAAACTAAGAAAAATCAAAATAAATTTTTTGAAAAATTCATTAATAGGTGTTGATGCCCATTTTTTGACAAAAGGGTCCAATGGCAAAAGAAGCCCAATAATATGAAAAATGTGGAGAAAGAAAGCAGCAAAGTAAAGACCATTGGGCCAGAATGGCAGGAATAATGGTCCATAGGCCCACAAAATAATAAGTAGCCCTAAAGAAAGCAAATGAGCCGAGGAAGCCCCAAAGAATGTAGTAAGCCCATGAGAATCGTAAGAAATAGAAAGAAAGCAAAAAGGGGCTGAAGGAGCCCAAAGAAAGGAATTGGTAAATGGGATTGGTTCGAAAGCCAATAAACCCAAAGGAAGAGGATGTGGTAATTGGGATAGGGATCGCCCAAAGGATTTAACAAAAGCTCATGGGAATGAAAGATGTAAGAAAGAATAAAATGGACCAAAAAATGCCCAAAGAATGAAATGGGCCGATGACACCCACAACAGGCCAAAGGTGGTTAAGGGGTAAAAATGGCAAATCCTATCACGGCAGGCAGAATAAATGGCCATAGACGTGCACAATAAAAGAGAGGGAAAAAAAAGGGAGAAGGAAAAGAAAGAAAACAGAGAAAAATGAGTAAGAGAAAGAAAGAAAAATAGAAAACCAAGAGTAATGAAGGAAAATATGAATAATAGGAGTAAAAACATGCATCAATAAGCTACCCGCTTCTCTCCCTCTCAATAGCCCATTCTCTAACGAATCAAGAGTCTGAGATTAAGCCATCTAGGTCCATTTTCCAAAGAAAGTAACTTCTACAACAGGATTCCCCTCTGAGGTTACCCACATTGGAGATTGATTTCCTTTTTTGGACTTGAATTTGCCAAAGAGCCAAGAACATTCCTCTAGCAAACTAATCTTCTTTTCTTTTGTCATGATTAATTAAGGACTAACATGACTTTTTGTCATTAATCTATTCCTACCGTAATCATGTTGTGATACTTTTTCCTTTGTATTATTGTTGTTAGCTAAAAATATTTTAGTTAAAGTGTTTTAGTTATCCTGCTGTATTGTGTTTTCCTGCTATAACAATTGTAACATTTTTTCCTGTCGTGAGCACATGAATACACTTAAGATTCCTATCAGGACGCGTCAACACAAGAAAGGCCAAACTTGCGCACAAGCTGACCTAAGGCGTGTCTCAGTTAGGCCAGTCCCGACTCTCCTACCCCAAAATCATAGGGCCGTGGTATAGAGGGAGCAATCTAGCCCAAGACGCAAAAAAGGCCCACCACAATAGGCAAAATCAAAATAAGTGTACAATGAAACCCAAAAAATTAAAAACCTAGTAATAAACTTGACAAAACAATCTGCTAAACTTACATTGACATGCATAATTACATACATTTGAAACCTCCAAAATGACATTCAAAAGTAGCTTTTGTTGTACTTTTAAAAGTGTAGGGATGATTCTTGAATATTTGAGACATATTGTGGTCAAGTAAGATTTTTAGAAGGTATTTTTGTTAGAGTAATACTACAGCCACAAATTATTTTACACAATTTTTACAAAATGTTGATATAGCCAACCTTTTATTGGTTTTAATCTATACCCACCATTAATATCAATTTTTTATTTACCAATAATCACTTACCACATCAGTAGTTTGTAAAATTTTTTGTAAAATAGTTTGTATCTCTAGCATTATTCTTTTTTGTTATTTCAATGGTTTTTGGGATTTTTTTTTATTATTATTATTTTGAATTGTTTTAAATGTATTTCAATCATATTAGAGGTTTTAAAGGTATTTAGGACATTTTGGAGGTTTTAGAGTGCATATTTTAATCATATTAAAGTTTTTAGGTTATTTTGTCACTTTAAATATTTTACTCTATTTTTGTCATTTTATATGTTTTAGGGATATTTTAGTAATTTTAGAGGTTTTAGAAAATTTTAGGTCAATATGATCATCTTGAAGGGTTTACTTGCATTGTGGACGTTGTCGGGGGCAAAAAAGTTTTCCTTCCGACGAACAAGATTTATATTGGGTTGGAACCGAAACTTGACGATGGGCTCGATGCACAGCCCAAAAGCTATTGGTGAAAATACAAGAAATCGATTATATTTTATGCCTTGGGCTTAGATTGGAACTGACAAGAGTGGCCCATGAACAATCCCTACAGTGGACACGTCAGCACGGTTAAAAGGTATACTGTAAGAAATAGCCAACAGTAAAACATTTTTGCAGAAAATAGCCCAGGGGTAAAATGTATTTGCAAAATAGCCCAGCGGTAAAATGTTTCTGCAGAAAACGACCTAGCGGTAAAATATTTCTGCAGAAAGCTGCCCAGTGGTAAACTAATACAAAACAAAATAAACTCTCAGCTGTTAGTTACTTCACAGATTAAGGGAAATATCTACATTTCAGACTCATCATTTGTTATCTCTAGAGAAGAGTCTTCTATTGCAATAATATGAGGGAAAAGTTTTATAGTAACAGTTACATCATAACCATTAATTGTAAATGAATAAGTAAATATCATGGGTTCCATAATAACAAATAATGGAGAAAAACTTAGTGTAAGATGAAGGGAAAGAGAGAGATTCCAGCTAGCGTAGCAAGATCATTATGGTGCCAAGACATGCTCATGAATATAGTGAGTAATAAGGGATAGTTTAGGTAGTATGAGTGGAGAGAGTCATTTGTGAGTAGTATGAGTAATGAGTGGGAGTGTATAGTAAGACTGCTTGGACTTTCTGCTGGGACTTTCTGCTGGGGGTAGCTGAGTATATTTTAGTAGAGCTATGATGAGTGTTTTTGAGTCAGAGGCTGGGGAACTTGGTTTCTAAGCTTGAAACCAAGAACTCAATAACTTTTTCAAAGCTTGGAGAAAGCTTAAACAGAGAGGTTAGGGAATAATCTTTTTTGGTGTATGTCTTAGTGTATCTTGGTGTCTGAGTGAGTTGTTGAAGCATTAATGGAGAGTTCCATTTATACCTAGGTTTTTAGGTGGTGATTAGCAAATAATTTTTGCTAAATCTTTCTCAATCTTCAGAAAATCCTTAGAGAATCGTTCTTAGGATTTTTAGCTAAGAGTAGTAAGCTCAACTTTTAGAAGGTTCTTGCTGTTTTGGGTAATAACAGCTGGAATTCTGGCTTAGCATTGAATGCTGATTAGACTTGGCTAATTGGATTGGAGCATGCTTTAGGCTAATGATCTTGGATATGCTGCTGCTAGAATCAGAGTTCCCTAGGGCAGATTGGACCACCCCAAGCCAGGTGTCAACCTTGGAACCTTTGCTGGGATCCCCTTAGTGCCCTCCAAACCACATTTCCCTAAGTTTTCCTATTTGGGGTTCATGTGCTTAGTCCATGAACCAAAGAATACACATTTTTAGTATGAAAATGAACTGATTTCATGTTGCTTCAGAAGCTTTAAGGGCCTTGTCATGGTTGCTCTTGACTGGATGGGCTGGAGAAGAAAGAAAGGACAGCTGGCTGAAGCTTCCCAACTTTCTGTCACATCAATTTCAGCTTTATGTCACATGAGAAATGATGAGATTTCAGCTTGTGGAGGAAGGGTTTAACCCCTGGTGGACATGTGTCCTCTTTTGATCTGATTGGACAAATTGGAACTTGATGGGAAGGGGTTCCAGCTGTTTGATTGTGCTAAGATTTGGCTGGTCACCTTACGTGAGCTTCAGCTGCTGGAATTTGTATGTGAGCTAGGCTGGTCCAGTTGGGCTTTGTAGTTAAGCTTCCTTGGGCTTGGTTGTCCCTACAAAATGAGTAGTTTTGCCATGGGTGATATTCATGAGCTTTTTATAAGTCTTGCAAGAGAGGTATTTCTTGAGGGATGAATAATCATATTTCACATGAGTAAGGGATTTAGAATGTGTAAAACAAGTGTCAAAATAATGTTTGATTTTGTAAATATGTGCCAAAATAGCATTTGGGCTTTACGAAATAGTTGCCAAAATAACATTTGGGCTTTATAAAATAGGTGCCAAATTAGCATTTGGCCTTTGAGCATAAAGTAATTGTTTTTGCCAAAATAGCATTTTGGGCTTTCTAAAATGATTTAAGATTTTGTAAAATATTGTCATGTAGCAATGGGCTTAGCAGAAGTGCCGCATTGTAGCGGATTTTAGAGATGCCGCATCGTAGCGAGCTTTGTAAAGATGCCGCATCATAGCGGGCTTTGAAGTTGCCATATCATAGCGGGTTTTGAATTTACCACGTCATAGTGGGCTTTGAGGTTGCCACGTCGTAGTGGGTTTTGAGTTTGCCACGTCGTAGCGGGCTTTGAAGTTGCCATCTCGTAGTGAGCTTTGAATTAGCCACGTCGTAGTGGGCTTTGAAGTTGCCACATGGTAGTGGGCTTTAAAGTTGCCACGTCGTAGTGGGCTTTGAAGTTGCCACGTCATAGTGGGCTTTAGAGAGTTTGGGCTTTCTTTGGGTTTTGCCCACAAGCTAAATGATGTTGGGCTTTTTATAGAGGTGGCATAATTTCGTGGCCCAATATGGCGATGGTATGGTAAGTATTTTGTGTGAAAATTCAAGTTGGATAATATGTGGGATATAATGGGTAATATTTGTGAGAGGGCCCAAGGCAATTTATGGGCTTGTGTGTGGAGTATTTGTGAAGGCCCAATAACATAGAGAATATTTGGGCAATATATATGGGGAATATTTATGTGGGTTTAGAAGAATGTGTGGGTCCGTGTGGGTATTTTTGTAAGTGGGCTAATAAAAATCAAGACCCGAAAATTTGTACCTTAACAGACGTTTTGAAGGTATAAGGGTTGGCTCCATGTATTTTGGGGCCTAAAGTGAAAACTAAATTGAGGACTTTTATATCTTTAAATAATATATATATATATATATATATATTTTTTTTTTATATACAATCTATTCTACTTGCTTGTTTAGGTGCAAAACTACTCATTAAAATTTTGTATTCAAGTTATCTAACATCTCGTTTTAAATTGATGATATAGTTAATTCAATTAATCTTTCTTAAGATTTTATGTTTATTAACTAGTAATTACATATTCATTTATTTGAATTTTTTCACAAAGTTTAATTTTTAAGTTGATAACAACTAGTATATTTTATATATCAATAAAGCAACACCTACTATCAATAAAAAATGTTGAATTTCTGTCTAATAAAAGCAAGAAACAAAAACCAAAAGAAAAAAAAAATCCACGAAAGAATTGTAGATGTGACCACCCATATTATGCTTTTATTATTATTTTTTCTTAAAACCCATGCTACCCCACCCCAAAATATGAATGGCAGAATGAGTTATAAAAAAAAAAAAAAAAATGAATGACATTCAAAATAATATGTACGGTGCAAAAGCTTAAAACTAAGTTAAACGTGGCTGAATAACTCCATCTATTCTTTGTAAAACACATGTTTTTTTTTTTTTTTTTTTTGAGAAAGTTGATAAAACACGTGTTTGTTATGCTACTTTGTCTTGTTTTTGATTTTTTGTGCCCCCACTAATTGATTACGAACACAAGCTTTTGAGGTTTTATGGTTTAACTAAAGAGTATTGGTATAGACACAATAATTGCCTCATTTTTTTTTTTTCATAATAGTTAAATTGAGAGATTTTCATTGGTTATCCTCTATTTTTTTTTTCAGAGGAATGTTAGTTTTTATCTTAGCCTATCATTAACATCAATTTATTATCTACCTTGAAAATTGTGAAATCTTTTATAGCAACAAAAGTTGCAAAATTGATGCGAGTCCAATTACAATTGTTGCCTAAAATTCAATTCAATATCCTAATGTCACTTTCATTCATTTCAGTCCTTTAAATTTCAACATTATTCAATTAAGTCCTCTCGTTCATTTCCGTCAAAGGATTGACCTTAGTGTGCCAAAATGGCACCGTTTGGTTTTCTTTGAATGTTTTAAATTAAAAATTCCAACTAATTAATAATTTTTTCTTTTGAAGAAAATCAAAAATAGAATTTCTCACCTAAAATAATATCTGAATGATTTTAAAAAATTAGGATTTATCTAAAAGAATATAAACTCTCCTTCTCTCTTTGATCTCTTTTGAAACATCTAAATGCCCTTTAAATATTAGCAATGTAGCCGTAGTAATGGACCCAAAACAAAACTTGGAGTCGCCACCATCATTCCCGTGCACAAGAATGGGCCTGCAAAGAGGCTTCTTGAAGCAAAGCTCTAAAGAAGATGATCATTTTAGCCATCGGGACTTGTTGCTTTAAAGTCAGAGCACAACCAATCAAATTGTTGATTTGTGTACTGAGTCGTAACCCCCACTATCACTGCAACTAATTCAACATTAGATTCCACTGCCAGAGCACTATGGGATGCTTCCTCCTTCGTTGACGAGAGCATCACAACCATAGTTCTCTTTGTAATTTAACCTTCTTTTTTATGGTCAGTTTAATCTTTCTTGTATATTGCATACAACACTTTTTTATTTATTAAGTTATAATTTTTAGTTGCCCAAAATTTTAGGAACTTGATTTGGGTCCGTCTAGCTACATTGGACTCATCAAGAAGATGATACATGTTCACGTGTCTGATGCTATCAATCTCGATGGTTTGTGGTTGAAAAATTTTACATATTACACAAAATTATAAAATTATAAATCCAACTCAGACTTTTATTTTTAAAAGAAACAATCCAACTCAATACTAAAATTAGTTAGAAAAGAAAATTGTTATCTTCTAAAAAGCAAAACTGAAAAGTGAAAACTCTCGTATATTTGTGTTGAACCTTTGGGATACCATTAGCATTGAGGTCAATCACCGCACCACCTCTATCATACATACATACGAATACGACGACTCAAACTTTACCTTTTATACGGTTTTGTCGAACTCACTTTGTTTTTCAAGAGTGATACAGACCTATACAAATAAATGTTCTCGTAACAACACAACAATCAAATTTAAAATCGGTATAACTAGGATTAGGACAGTGGTCCTTCCAAAGCGCTTTGTGGCTTCGCTTTAATGGCTTCATAGTTCTATTTGTAGTTGTATCTTTCCTCTAAAGGAAAGTGAAAGAGAAAAGAGAGACAGATTGTGAGAGAGAAAGAGAGAGAAAAGAACGCTGCTGAAAAGAGAAATCACTCTCCGACTTTAGGTACGCGAGCACCAAAACTTGAAAGTAAAAATTGCTTTCTTGATTTTTCTATGTTATTTCCTTTTCGGAAAAAGAAAAGGCATTCAAATTTTCTGTAATATATATGTAAGTTTCTCTTTTTGTTATTTTTCTCTAACATGTATCTCTCTCTCTCTCTCTCTCTCTCCTCGACAAGACAGTGAGGGCTTCCCAAGAGAGACAAAGAGGAGTGTGAAACAGAGGACATAATTATGGAGCTCTAAATCAGCCTCTGCCTTTTATCACGTTCCTCTTGTTCTTGGTGCCATGGTCAGACCCTGAAACAGACATCCCCAACCTTTTCCATGCTATAAAGATCAAAACGGTATGTGGGTTTTTGTCCATTTATTTCTTGACGCTTTTTCAAACAAATATTATTTCTGTTTTTTAATTTATGATTCATGGCTGGGGTTTCAATGGGTTTTAGGATTTTTATTCTATTTTGTTTTTATTTTTGCTAATTCAATGTAGGAACAAATATAGTTTTTGTTTGTAACTTGTGATTAATGGCAAGAGTTTCAATTTGTTTTAGGATTATTTATTCTATTTTCAGTATTTTGTTTTATTTTTAATAAAAATAAATATATAATTATGGGTGCTGGACATGTTTTGTAGTCAAGTTCTGTGGCACTAATCTCCGAAATCATTGCTATTTCTTCAATTTGGGCTTTTGGGTACCTGTTAATTGTATTTCCTTTTTGGGATTTTTAGGGGTTTGACTCTACATGGCTAACCGCAAAAAATGTATAAACCAAGACAACAATTGTGACACATTGAAGAAAAACTCAACGAGGAAAATTCGTATTATATACTCTGATCCTTATGCCACTGAATCTTCAAGTGATGAAGAAGAAAAAAATGAGTTCAAGCCAATGGGTGGTAAGCGCAATGTCAAGGAGATTTTGATTCCAAATGAGAATTCGTTACCGACTGATGCGAATGCCGTGTCCAAAGGTTGTAAAGATTTGTTTTCTCATCCATCCTCCCCATCATCTGTGCTTGAGGTCTCTACTCCAGCTCTACTTGGTAATGGAATTGGAAATTCAATCAAAGAAGAAGACAATGTGGAACCAATTCTATACAGCTCTACTTCAGCTCTTGTTGGTAATCAAGTTGGAAATTCAAACAAAGAAGAAGGCAGTGTGGATCCTAATCTTAAAGAAGAACAACCGTTTTTGGATTTCATGGATGACATTGATGCTTATCCTACGCTTGGAGATGAATGTGGAGAGGAATATGCTCTTCCTCCTTTTGATATTGAATTTGCTGTTGGGGATTTTTCTTGGATTGATGAGGTCCTAGATCTTTCAGGACTATAATTTCTGCAGTTCTCTCCTACCTTTTTTCCCAAACATTTTGCAGTTAGGAAGTAGCAGTTAGTATTCTTTGTATTTTAGCAAATATCTTCATTTTGCAGAGTTTTGGAGGTTTTTGCCATCTTTGTTAGGGAGCAAGAGAGTTCTTGGGTTTTTCTCTGTGCTTTTATAGCCGTCCCAAGTTTTGTAAGCTCTCAAGTAGTCTCAACTCTCAACCACTGCTCTGACTTCCATATAGCAGTTGTTTGTAACTAATTATCACCTATCCCCACAGACAAATTTTTGTTTCAACATGTCTGCAAAAAAAATCTGTGTCACAGGCAAGCTCAAAGCCAAGCAGAACATCTCATTTTGATCACCATGCAATCGCATCAAGATTAAACAGGTCAGATAATTCCTCTAATGGTCTAGTTCTGTGCATCTGAAAATTTGTAAACGGGTTCTCCACTATAGACAAACTTGATCCAACAAATTAAAGCACATAAACATCTATGATTTGGGTTTGTTGAGTGTTATCCGATAAAGCATGCTTATAAACACTTTTATACAGCAGGTGTGAAGACTATATTGGGATATTCTACAATGAAAGAATGTAAGATTTTATTGTTACATTGATCTTAAAACGCATACCGTTCCGAACTATTGGGATGCGCGTAAATACCAAGTACCTCGAGTAAAACAAGCTAAGACTACCTTTGCAAGACCAAATAAACAATGCCTAATAAATAATAATTACATACCACCTTCAAGACATGGCAAAGAAGCCAGTTCAGCAAAACCTTTGTAGCTCCAAAGAACAAAGAGCTCCAGAATGTACAATCCCCGTAGGGATTGATTTAGAAGCAGAAGTATTCATGTCCCTTTGACATTATCTTCAAAAGCCAGTTCATATACAAGAGCAAGATGATCGCTGCCCCATTTCTGCCAAATTAACATCCAAACCTGATGAATCCAGTAACAATAGAACATAGAGAGCACAGGCAACATATAGCATACTTACAACATTGATAACTACATATATTATGTGTTAATTTATGTATAAAAAAGGCTAACCTCTGAGTATCTGAGGAAGGGAATTGTTTTTAATTATACAAATTAACCCAAGGCGGGGAGACCAAAACCTGTCCCCCAACTTCAACATGATGGGCCAGATTGCGATTCCTATGTGCAGGTCCATTCTTGGCCATTGCCATGAGTTGATTTTTCAGATAAATTCCGACTGGCTCTGCTCTACTCCCCCTCCTTCCCTCCCCCGTCAATCCAAACTAGCCATCATTGATGGTTACTGAATTTTTTACCACACCAGCCGACTATTAGTACATTCTTTTTTGGATAAAGAGGAAGGGGCTGAGAAAAAGTGGATAAAAAAAAGTTGTCACACAGTTAATTATGAGGTATGACAAAGAGCAATACAAAGTCTACAAAACGTTATATATACAAGCCTCTGTTAAGGCTATAACATGAATTTTAAGTATAATTCAGCAATTATATTCTGATAAAACATTTCCATTTTCTATTTTTGGAAAAGAAGTTGCATACAATTGAAAAAAATGAAAAAAGATACAAAAGCAAAGGGTTAAACTCAACCAAAGGCGTAGTTCCGAATAACATGAAGTCAGCGAGACAACAAAATTTCAACTTCTTTAGTCCAGAACACAAAAACAGCTACTGGAATCATTTATGATATCCATCTTTCACCCTTCCAATGGAAAACTTCATTTGGTTACACTTCCTCTTCATTTAAATGGGAAAAGAAGGCCTAGGAATTTGAAAATAATAAAACCCTCTATCAACTGATCCCCTTGCATCCATTGCATTTTAACCAGCATCAGTTATCTATTAAAAAGCTATAGAGTACTCCATGTCTCTGACAGAAACTTCCATATGTCCTGGAGAGAATCGTAACAGGTGCAAACATGACCCTACTTAAAAATGTCCATTACACTCAGCTTATAATTAGAACCTTAGCTCCATCTTATATGGGATGTATGCATGCAAATAACATCTTTTTTGTATCAATGGGTAGGGTCTCAAGTTCTTCTGTATGCCTGTGTCAATCAAACATATAAGTAATTAAAAATTTTTGAAGGCAAACAGACTACTGTAATTTATACGACAAAATTGAACTATCAAATTTAATCAACTGTTCCAGTAAACTTCAAGTGGTATGATGTTGCCAAGGGTTCCCCATGAATCTCTTGTTCAACTGCTTCCCTGCAGAAAATTGAAAGAAATAGAGAAAATTCGCTGGAAAGGAAACATTTAAAAAAATTTTAAAAATCCCACATCAAATATTTGTACGTGGATTCTGTTGATTCAGTTTCTCTTTATGTTTTTTCCATTATTATTGTGTTTGTACCAACACTCTTGAAAATCCACATCCCATGCAAAAAGAACCCCTTCCTCCAAAGCTCTTGCTTCAATCTCCAATGGCCCCAGCGGGCATGGTATTTTTTTACTCAGTGCTGCCTCGACTCTTCCAGCAAAATCACGGATTACTACCCCAACTCCCGAAGAATGAGAGGATTTTAAAGTTGCGCCATCAACATTAAGCTTATACAACGGAGCATTTGGGAAAGACCATGGGGCATCTTCTCTAGACCCACCTGGATTGAGCTTGATGTTAGCAGTCTGAAATTCATCTAGAAAAAATTGAGCTCGTTGCAAAAGTGTTGACCCCTACTGCGTTGTCTTTCCAAGCCGAGCCTCATTCCTGTTTAACCACATGCACCATGCCACCATGACCACTAACTCCAATAGCTCTTGACCCAACCGAATCCCAAATATCAGGTGCCAAAGAAAATCCACAAATTCTGGGAAAGCTAACTTGTGTGCATCAAAAGAAATGTTGGTGAGGTTCCAAACCTCACATGCTCAGTCACAACCCCAGAAAAGATGACCACTACTTTCAGCTCCCATTCCACATGCTTCACACACTGGATCAGTAAGGACTTTCCGATGACATAAGTTATCCTTTGTTGGCAGAATATTCTTGCTAGCTCGCCACACGAAGGATTTAACTTTGTTTGGGATGTTAAGCCGCCAAATTTTTCTCTAGAAAATCTTATTATTTTGATTGATGGAAGCTTCCCCAGAACTGGTGCTTTCCCCTAACGTTAAAGCTACTTTATACGCACTTCTCACCATGAAGACACCTCTCAGATTGTAAGCCCACACTAATCGGTCCCTAGGCAGTCCAGAACTCAGAGGAATACCTAGAATAGCCAAAGCATCCTCCGGAGAGAAGAAGTGGTGTATCATATTAGATCTCCAAGCTTTAGTATACGGGTCAATAAGTAAAGAGACTTTAGAATCAGTGGGAACTTCAGTTGGTCTGGAGGAAACTTGAAAAATTGATGGTTGTGGTAGCCATTTGTTTGTCTATATATAGAGTTTGTATCTGTCACCCACTTGCCAACGAGACCCATGTTGAAATATGGACTGCGTAGCCATAATACTTCGTCAAGCATAAGAAGGATGATTACCCAATTCAGCCGATAGGAAATCTCCATTGGGGAAATAACACGCCTTGAAAACTCAGTGAACCAACGAATTGGTTTTAGTTTGTAGACGCCAGCCTTGTTTTGCCAATAATGCAAGATTAAATGCTTTAAGATCATGAAAGCCCAAACCGCCTTCTTCCTTTGGCAAGCACGTCTTGTCCCAGCATAACCATGCCATCTTATTCTTCTCGTTAGCTTGACCCCACCAAAATTTGTGCACTATACTTGTCATCTCATCACAAAGAGAGGAGGAAAGTTTAAAGACACTCATAGTGTAGGTTGAAATAGCCTGTGCCACAGTCTTTATGAGAATCTCCTTTCTAGCATTGGATAGTAATTTTTCCTTCCACCCTGAGAGTTTGTTATTTTGCCTTTCATTCAGCTTATGGAATGTATTACACTTGTTCTTCCCTACTAAAGATGGTAGGCCCAAATACTTCTTATGTTGCTTTATTATCTCAACTCTGAACTTGGTCTTAATATCATCTTGAATATTCTAGGGAATATTGCGACGGAAGTAGAGAGAAGTTTTATCACGGTTTAATTGCTGACCTGAGTCATTCTCATATTTAGGAATGGCAACAGGTCGAGTTCAGGCCGGGTTTTTGCATACTCGGACCCGACCTGCGGGTCAAGACCCGCGGCTCGGAGCCGATCCGTTTACTAAACGGATTTTTTTTTTTCCGGGGCCCAGACCCGCCCCCGCCAAGGCCCACGGGCCTCGTTAAGCCCAACTAGAAAGGACGTTTTTTTGAAACAAGCCCCAAAAATTCCAAAAATCAATCTTCAAACCCAAAAATAACCAAACCAACGGAGGAGATTTGGTTATTTCTCAAATCTCCAAAAATCAATCCCACAGCCAAACAACCAATCCCAAAAATCCCTTCTTTTCAAATCTCCACAGCCACACCCAAATAAATTTAAAAAAAAAAAAAAAATCCCATTTTTCAATCCTCAAACCCAGAAATAACCAAACCAACGAAGGAGATTTCGGATCAAACAAAAAATAAATATAAAGAAGAAGAAGATAAAAATAGAAATGGAGAGAGAAGAGTCTTGGCCTTGAGTTGGAGATCAGAGAAAGAGAGAGCTAGAGGTCTTTAACCTTGGGTTTTAGATCTAGAGATAGAGGGAAGAGTGCTTAGGTAACAAGCAGATCACTACCCAAAACCAATTCAAGAGGAAAATGCTTGAGAGTGAATGAGTGACTATGTGATGCCGAGGCGTGGCTACGTGCTCTTGTGCGTGGCTGCGTGAGTGACAGAGAGATTGAGGTGAGGGCGTGAGTGACAGAGAGATTGAGGGTTAGGGAGAGGCGGATGGGTACTGGGTTAGTGACTTAGGTTTACAACTACTATATATATATATATATATATATAAGGGGTGGTTTAGTAATTTCATGGTAATTGGGTCATATCCGGGTCGAGTATTAGGTCGGGTTTCGGGTTTTTTTTTTTTTTTTTTTTTAAACCCATACCTGACCCTATTCTTTATCGAACCGGGTAAAATCCAGCCCATTAGGGTCGGGCCGAGCTAGGTATCCTCAAGTCAGATCTAAATTGCCATCCCTACTCATATTTCTCCAAGACAATAATTAAATTGGAACATTCTTCATTTGTTGCATAACAAAAAAATTAAACTGTCATTAGCAAAGAAAATACGAGAAATCATAGGTCACCTTGCACAAGATCCCACTCCCTTTAATTTACCTTGTTCCACTGATTGTCTAAGAAGTGTAGAAAGACCCTCTGCGCAAATTAGAAACAAAAAAGGGGAAAGAGGGTCCCCTTGGCGCAAGCCCTTAGTAGGGGTGATGCTCACTCGGGGTTGCCCATTAATTTTAGTAGAATATGTTACGAAGCGAACATATCTCATCATAATAGCAATCCATTGCGAGTGAAACCCCATTTTATGCATAATCTATTCCAGCCATCCCCATTCCACCTGGTCATAGGTCTTATCCATATCTAATTTTAAAATCATCTCCCCAACTTTTCCACTTTCTTTTAGCTTATGCGATGCATGGTTTCAAAAGCCACTATGACATTATCAATGATCAGTCGAGTGGACATAAAGGCACTTTGGCTTTCACTAATAATATGTGGCAAAAGGGTTTTTAGCCTATTAGCTAGTACTTTTGAGGCAAGTCATGAGACCACATTACTCAGAATAATAGGTCTATACTATGTTATTTTGGTTGGATTTTTAACCTTAGGTATAAGGACAATGTGTGTTTTATTGAATTATGGAGGAATGATACCCAGATTAAGAAAATCCAACACATTTTTAATAACATAGTTACTAACTATGGACCAATAATGTTGATAAAAAAGAGGAGGCATGCCATCAGGACATGGTGTGTGTGTGTGTGTGTGTTTTTTTTTTTTTTTTTTTTTTTAAATTTTATTTTATGCACCTGCTTAAGAGCTTTTTTCACCTCCATGGCTGAGAATTCCTTAGACTACATCACTTGCATCCCTAGACCCATTAGCGAAATATAGACTCAAAATAATCTACGACTATTCTTTCCATGGTCTTTTCCTCACCTTGCTATGTAATGGTCTCATCACATAACCCCTTGATGCTATTATTTTGGAACTGGTTGGATGCTTTGGCATGAAAATATCCTGAGTTGCGATCCCCACTCACCATCCAAGTATTTTGAGACCTTTGATTCCGCATGGTACTCTCTACATCCAGCCATACATTCAAACTGTGCCGAACCTCTTTAATTTCCTTCTCTATATCTCTCCTGGTGTTGTAGGCCTCTAATACTTGTAACTTCTTTTGAAGATTGGCTATCTTTTTCCCACATGCCCAAACTCCAACTTATTCCAAATTCTTAGTCTCTCCGTACACCTATCAACGCAGTTTGTAAATTGAGACCCACCACACCTATTCAACCTTTCTTGCCATGATTCTGCCATAACTTCATCACAACATTACTTCAAACCAAAACAAGTTGTTCTTAACCATTTGTTGATCTCTCCCTACCAATCGAAGTGACAACATGGAGTGATTTGATGCCAAGGTTGGAATGTGATGCAGTGTTGCTTCGTTAAATTTTTGCCTCTAAGCATTTGTACCCAAAGCTAGATCTGAGCGAATCTTAAGCCGACTCTCATCAGAATTGTTCTTGAACCATGTAAATGGTGCACCATGAAACCCAAGGTCATGGACGCCACAAAGGTTGATGACACTCCGAAACCTATTCATCTGCCTTATAAGTTGCATATTATCCCCTTCCTTCTCAGATGCTTTAGTAATTTCATTAAAATCGCCTATGCACTGCCATGACACATCACTAACCCAACTAAGTGACTCCAAAAGAGTCCATGTTTCCTCTCTGTTACTTGTTTTAGGGTGACCATAGAACCCCGTAAGCCTGTAAACATCCCCATTATTTCCACAATCCATAAAAGCATCTATGTACCACCGAGCACATTTACGAACCTTAACCTTTATACTCGGTTTCTATAGCAAAGTGAGTCCCCAATTATTACCATCACTAGACACAGCTACTCCTTGTGTGTAACCCAATCCGTGTTTCATCCTATTCATTATGTCACTACGAAGTTTGGTCTTCATCAAGAAGACAAACTTAGGATCTTCGACCCTCAAAATCTTTTTAAGAGCATGAGCTGTTGACTAGTTCCCTAGCTCCCAGCAATTCCAACTTAGGGTACTCCTTTATTCTAGCGGTGCTGCCAATCCAAAATTCTTTTCCATCATCCTACCAAGCATTACTGTGTCTTCCTCCAGTTTTTGTTTTTTCTCATTAACCCGGGCCTTTTCCATATCCCCTTGACCCTTTCTTTTTGTACTCACATGTTCTGGATTTGCATCAATTATGTCCATCAGTAACTAAGGTGGTTGTTTCCATGTCCATGATCCCTGTTTCATCCCTAATGAATTTTGACTAATTGCATCTTTTTGAGTGTGTACTTTATCCACGGTATTACTTGGCCCTCCTACAGAGATGTCTTGGCCAATCACCAAATCTTCACACGTCATCCTTGACGTTGATCTTGCATTGTTGGTGCCATGCATATCTAGCCTAGTCCCTATTAGACCGTTTATATTCATGTTGCCCTCAAGCATAAACGCTTTTCCATTGTCTATGTTACTCTCCCCAACATGATCTCCCACCTTGTCAGTCACTTGTGCTCTACCAGAATACTAATTCAAACCCTGGTCAATTTCCTGTAGATGAGATTGGAATAGAGTTGAGTTTAAAGGTATATCCTTTACTGTATGCCCAGTTTGTTTAGTCCTAGCCTTCGTAATTGATGGATTCACAGTATTAGTAGTAGACTACTGCCCATCTCCCACATGTTCAATACCTTCATCCACTAGTATGATCATTAACCTCAGCCTATCAGATTGCCCAACTTGAGTATCGTTAGTGTGATTTCCTTCTTGTTATGGAGTTAGAGAGGATTGTAAAACTGGGCTGTAGTTACCCGCAGCCAAGCACCATATTGTTGGCCTTCTTTTCGCAACGTGCCCTTGCTATTAAGCCATAATTTGCAATCCCTTTCATTGTGATTCAATTTTCCACGCCAATAACAAAATATTGGCATGCGCTCATACTGGAAGAAGATCCAATTAGGGGTTGGGCCACCTCCGTTTACCATACGACCATGGCACAGCGGTTGACTAATATCCAAGTTCACTCTAACCCATACACACCTTCCTCTACAATCCCTTGTTCCTGAGTCCTCTACACACTCCACCTGTCCTAAAGTACTACGAATGGCTTCAGCATTCTCTTTCCTCATCTGTCGTAATTATAGTCCATGGATTTGAACCCAAAAAAAAGTTTGTCATATAAACCAATAAATTAACAGCAATAGTGATAGTAATGATAAACAACATCATCAACAAATTTCGCATGATGACTTAAAAGTGTACTAACAATAATATTGTCTATACCACTGTGGTCTCCATTGCTTTATCTTCAATCTCTAATGCTCCAGCCCAGAGAAGCATAGATCTTTTTTTTTTAATTTTTTTTTTTATTTATGAGAAACATATGAAAATTTCATTCAACTGAAATTGAAATACAACAAAGAGAGAAGCTGCAAGAGCAATTACAGGCGGAGATCCTTAAAAATAAGATGCTCCACAAAGCTTGGGATAACTCCTTTCCAAACCTAAGAAACACTTTTATTCCTTGCTGCTTTTGTGAGTTCATGGGCAACTCTATTGCCATCCCTTTTCAGATGCTGGAAAGAACACCAGTTGAAAGAGGAAGAAATGTCCCTAATGCTCTGAATGATAAGCCCAAGCTCTCCACCTAGGTCACCTTCATTAATTTCTTGTATAATGGAGAGGGCACCAGATTCAAAAATAACATAAGAAATCCCCATTTCTGACGCAAGCAGCACACCTTCTTGCAAAGCTATTACTTCTATGATCTCAGCTAAGAAGGGCACTGGGAGGACCTTGCTAGAAGCTGCGATTGAAGAGCCCTGGCAGTCTCGAATTATCACTCCAATGCTAAAGGGCCTGCCATCATTCGAGTTTGCACCATCAACATTAATTTTGAAGAAACCCAACTCTCCATTTGGTCAAGGGAAGGGCTAGTGGCAGGACAGGGTGGGAGCATGCTTCCTTATAATCAACAAGAATTCTATTAGCCATTTTCCAGGTTTGACTTGGAGGGGAACTGGAGTCCTCATGAGTTGCTTGGTTGCGATTCCACCAAATGGACCATGCTACTGCAAAGAAGAGCTCTAGGTCATGAAAGGAACATTTCTCAATAAGATCCAAGGCAATATCCACCGGTTCTTAAGTTAGAGAGGTTAGATCAACTGGACAGTTGTGCCAAGATGCCCAAGTCAGTTTGGCATGATCACAATGGAGAAGCGCATGAGCAGTGGTTTTAATGGCCTTGTCACACAGAGGGTAGAAGCATGAGCAGTGGATACCTTTGTGATTTAAGCTTTGCATTGTGGGAAGGCCATTTACACATGTCCTCCAAATGAAGATTTTGAATTTCGGTGGGACTTTTTGGTGCCAAATCCTCTTCCAAAGTAAGGATCTTGAATTATTTGATGAGCTCTTCCCTTCCTCATCTGAGTCCACTATACCTAAGGCAATGTGATAAGCATTTTTTACTATAAATGTTCTTCTTTTACTACCTATCCAAATGAGGCTGTCCTCTCGGGAAGATTGTAAATTAGAAGGATTTTTAGAATTGTGTTGGCATTAGAAGGCAGGAAAATGGTTTCAACCACATCGACTTTCCATCATCTAGTATCATTGTCAATAAGGGAAGACACCATAGGGAAGTCTTCGAAATCTATTTGAGGGGAGATCACTTTATGAGTTATTGGCGTTGACAGCCACTTATCATCCTAAATATGGATTCGTCGACCATTGCCTACCCTCAACCTTGTTCCTTTCCTAATTACCACAAGACTATTGTGGATGCTACGCCAAGCATAGGAAGAGTTGCTACCTTTCTTGGAGTTGAGTACATCATCATGAGGGAAGTACTTGACTTTATAAACCCGAGCCATTAGTGAATTGGGATTGGTGAGGATTCTCCATCCTTGCTTGGCCAATATGGCTAGGTTGAAAGCTTGGAGGTTTCGAAAACCTATCTCTCCATGGAACTTTGATCTACACATCTTCTTCCAGCTGACCCACGCAATTTTGTTTTCTTTATCCTTCTAGCCCCACCAAAAGTTTCGCATCATATTTTCATAGAGCCTAGGGAGTTGGAAGCAACTCATTATGTATGTAGGTACTACTTGGGCTACCGCTTTGATAAGGATCTCCTTCCCTCCTATTGAAAGGAGCTTTCCTTTCTAGCCAACAAGTTTTTTAGCTACCCGATCCTTTATTTTAGCAAACACCTGAGATTTAGATTTCCCAATAATGGAGGGAAGCCCATGGTATTTGTTGTGCCTGGAATCTTGCATTGGGCCAAGGGTATTCAGAATGCTTTCCCTTATTTTTTGAGGGGTGTTTGGGCTAAAGAAGACTAATGACTTGTCGGTATTAATTTTCTGCCTCGAAGTCGCTTCATAGCTATTAAGGATACTAACAAGTTTTTTAAATTCTTGGTCATTTGCTTTGCAAAAAAGGAGACTGTTATCAGTAAAGAAGAGATGAGTAATTATTGGGTAGTCTCTACAAATGGAGATTCCATTGATCTGTTGGTTTCGGGCAACTTCATGGATGAGCGCTGAAAGGCCTTCGGCACAGAGAAGAAATAAGCAAGGGGAGAAGGGGTCACCCTGCCTAATGCCCCTTGAAAGGATGATATTTCCACAAGCCTCACTATTTATGATCACTAAATAAGACACAGAAGAGACACAGTGCATAATAAGATCAACCCATTTTTTATCAAAGCCTAATTTCTCCATCACTCCTTTAATGAAATTCCATTCGACCCTATCGAAAGCCTTGCTCATATCTAATTTAATTGACATGTAATTTTCTTTCCCTTCACTTTTATGATTCAAATAATGCATGAATTCAAAGGCCATGAGGACATTATCCGTGATTGGGTGATTGGGGGTGAATGCACTTTGATTCTTAGAGATAATACTAGGTAATATGGCTTTGAGCCTATTGGCCAAGACTTTGGAAATGAGTTTGTAGGTAGTATTGCAAAGGCTGATGGGACAGAATTCTGTCATTTTTGTAGGGTGATTGGTTTTTGGGATGAGAGAGATATTGGTTTTGTTTATTTCGATCATGGGCAGATTTTAGTTCAATACACTTAAGACCATCTTAAAGGTGTCACGTCTATGTGGTATGAGTCACAGAATTTCTTCTGAGGCATGCCTTCATCTTCATCTGAAAAGTTAAGTCTGCCTATTCTTTTAGAGCTTGAAAACCCAACAAGATTTTGCATTTGTGAGTTAATGTTTTGGGCTTGCTTTCCTTGGGCTCTTGAAATTTTCTTCTAATTCCCTTTTCTTGGGCCTAGTAGGGTATTGGTGGTCTCATTACTAGAAGGGGGAAGGGGGGGGAGGGGGGTGGCTCTTTAGTGGGTTTCAACAGGCTGGTGACTTCTTGGGCCTCGGAGGGACGATGCTTTGGGAGACCCACTATAGAGGATCATCCCTTACTTCATTTCCTACTTCAAGGGTTTTTTGGGGCTCACGTGAGTGCATGTTAGAATGGGGCACAAGGCTTAAGAGGCTTACCTTGTCACCTTTTGACTGATTTTTCGCTGGTTGCATGACTAATGTGCCTTCTTATCTTGGTTTCGTGTTCTTGGGGCATGTGTGGCTTGACAGAGTTGTTAGGAACCCCACCTGCTTCGCCTCCATGTCCATTAAGTTAGAGGTTGTTAGAATTTGCTGATCATCATAACTTTCATCTTTCCATTCCTCGAAGCCACCGTTGCTAGAAGCTCTGGGTTTTTCAATTCCACTTTTGGGATTGCCGTTTGCTCGTAACCAATCCCCATATTGCTTGTGGACTTTGAGATTACTTGGATACCCAAAACAATGCTTCTCATCATTACCAAGGATTCCACAGAGAAAACAGAAATTGGGAAGTCTTTCATATTTAAATGTAACCCAATACATATCTCCTTCTGGATTGATGACATTTTCACCCCTTCGCAAAGGCTTATTGATGGGTAGGTCCACTTGTATTCTCATAAACTTAGCTTGTTCCGATAGCCAAGATCGCTTATTGGATTCTATGTATTTCCCTAATTTGTTGCCTAGATCCCTTCCTACCTCTTTTGACATGCTTTCAAAGGGGAGACCCCAAACTTGAATCCAGAACAAAGAATGAGTGAAGGAAATATTTGCAACTAATAATCCCTTTCTCCATTTGCATAGGAGTAAGAGATTATTGTTGAAATTTCATGGGCCGTTTCTCTCAACCCATTCCATCTGGTATTTTGAGTTGAACTTGAACTGAGAATATTTTTTCCAACATCTACAATCCTCAAATCTGAGCCCATCTTCCAGGTTGATCTTAGAGTGCTCTTTAAAGCTTGCATATTATGGTGCCAATCTGCCAGAAGTTGGCCAAAAAGACTCAAAGCACATTCCTCTAAGAGGTTTAATCTGCTAGTGGTTGAGATGAAGATGTCTTCTTCTTCTTCTTTAGTGAGCTAGAGGTGTTGTATACTGTCTATAACTATTTTGTCCATATTAGTGAAGGGTTGGTCAAGCCCTATGGGCTACTGAAGACCTAGCAAGAACCCATATCAATGAAGGGAGGGAGGACGTGTGCTAAGGCAAGAGAAAGGGGCTCCTACTAAGGGGGAATTTTATCTTTTAGGCTCTAGAGGAGCACAGATCCTTACTATTGTTAAAGTTGTTTGATGACTATTGTGTTTCTACTAAGATGAAAAATTTATGATACCAACCATATTGGTATTTTGTTTTGACCTAGTTTTCTGCCTTTCATATATATATATATATATATATATATATTAATAGACAAAGCTGAAGTTGAAAGAAAATCCAATTAGATTTCAAATTAGGGTTCAATTAGAGTTTAATTTTGCACCATGTGTCTCATCTAATCTAAGCTTTTTAAATTATATATATATATATATATATATATATTAATAGACAAAACAGAGAGAAAATCCAATTAGATTTCAAATTAGAATTCAATTAGAGTCTAATTTTGTATCACGTGTCTCATATAATTTAAGCTTTTAAATTTTTGTGTCAAGTGAGTTAATTTAGTGTAAAAACTGGATTTCAATCAGAGTTTAATTTTGCATCACATGTCCCATCTTTTTAAAATTTTTGTGTCAAATGAGTTAATTTAGTGTAGAAAACAAGGAGTCCAATATAAATAAGAGTACGAATTTGGTAAGGATAGATTGTAAAACCCATGTTTTACATCATTTAATAAGAGATTATTACATCAGTATTTTACTTAAAATTCAATACATCCTACTACACCTAACAACATCTCAATAAACTCCCAATTTGATTAGATTTATATATGGTATTAGAATTGATTAGGTGTAGTTGTGCTTATTCCTAAATATGTGATAAGATGATGTGGCATGTTGGAATTGGAGACTAAAACATGAATTTTACACCATATCCTTACATAATTTAATCTCTATAAATAAACCTAGGTAATATATATATTTATATATATAACACCAACATTTAGAGAAAATTTTATTAGAATCAAAATTAGATTTTGCCTTTGTTACATTTTCATACAAATTAAATTGTTTAGATTTTTGTTGTTATTATTCTTTTTTGAACTAATGAATATGTTTTTTATACTATTTCTATTTAGATATTTTGTATGTGAAGATCTTGAATGTAACAAACCATAATTGGGCTAAACAATTCCATACACCTATCCCCATTCAATTTAGAAGATACTACTGAACCAATTTATTCTTTTATTTTATGTTATATTTAGTAGAATTTCACGAACAATGACAGTGAATTGACATTGTATATGTAGTGTCCAATCATGATTTTCAAAATTATATATATCTATAACAGCAGTGTAATAAGAAACATGGCATAACCAATATCATTAAAATTACAAGGAAGAATCATTTTAGTACCTCCGAATGTCATGGTTATATTTAATAACCCAAACTAACATCATTAGCATCACCACAGTTCATCATTCCTGTGTGTAAGCACAGGTTACATACTAGTATATTTTAATTAATAGCCAAAGCTTAGAGAAAATTCAATTGAATTATTAATTTTGCGTCACATGTCCCATCTAATTTTAAATTTTTGTGCCAAGTAAATTATTTAGTGTAAAAATCAAAGAGTTTAAATCCGATTAGATTCCAATTTGGATTTCAATTGAAGTCCAATTTTGCGCCACGTGTCCATCAATTTTTTTAATTTTTGTAGCAAGTGAATTATTGGGTGCAAAAATCAAAGAGTCTAAATTCAATTAAATTCTAAATCATATATATAATGAAAAATCATTACATATTTTAGAAATGTATGGTTAAAACAAGGTGTAAGCTAAAATCTTGTGTAATTTGAATATGTTCTCAAAAAAATTATAATTTGAATTGTGTAATTGTGATTGTTTTAAATTGTACACGTGCATAAGCATGAGGTTACATACTAATTGAATAATTGTATCCAAATTCACAAATCACATTATGTCTTGCAATATTTCAAGATGCCTTCTAATACTTATAATTTAACTTTGAAAATATTTAACTTTAAAAAAAAAGTTTTAAGCACATGCACAGCACATTTAAATAGATAAATAGTATTTGTGTCCTTTTACTTGAAATACAAAATATTATATTACTAAAAAATAATATTATACACAAATTTCATGACTTGTTAATTTTAGGGTAAATTACAAATTACTTGTTAAAGTTTGTGAGTGTTTGGATTTTATATAGTGAAGTTTCAGAATTTGAATTTTACCCTATGAAATTTGGGAATGTTTGGATTTTACACCTGATGTTTCAAAATTTACACCCTAAATTTTACTTTATAAATTTTGGGGGTATTTGGATTTTATAGTATGAAGTTTCAAAATTTGAGAGTATAAAATCCCAACACCCCCAAACTTTAAGGGGTAAGACTTAAATTTTGAATTATCAGAGTGTAAAATCCAAACACCCCCAAATTTCAGAAGTTAAAATTCAAATTCTAAAACTTCAAGATGTAAAATCCAAACACCCTAAACTTTAGGGGTGTAATTTGCAATTTACCCTTAATTTTAAAAGTAATTGAATAAATACAATAATTTTCACAATAGTTGAATTATCAAATTTTAATTGATTCATATCATGACATATTGTAAACATCACTTTATTATCTACTTACATATTATTTCCTTTCATAGACATGATTAACAAATTTTAATTGATTCATATCATGGCCTATTGTAAACATCACTTTATTATCTACTCTCATATTATTTCCTTTCATAAACACCACTTTATAATCCACCTTCACAACTTGGCAGACTTGACAAGGAAACTGTAGGGTTGAAATTTGATGGGCTAGGCACAAACTTTGCGTATTGTGAGCCCAACGAATCCTCAACAATAAATTTATAGAGAATGGGTTAAACAGCTGGGTTTGTTATGGATTTAGCAACGGTTCATGTATGCATGTAAGGGTAGAACGATGTTCAGACTAATATTCGATAAAAATTCTCTTGGGTCCGAAGAGACTTGGTATTTATCAAGTTTCTCAATACAATTTTTTCTCCCCCTCTTTTTAGAGGCCTCTTCCCTTTATATATCTCCCTCCTTCTTCATCTTCACCGTACATTTATTCTTCATCCAAGCATCCACTTGAGTACACGTCACATCAGACATTTGTTTTAGTATGCCGTGAGTGGTGGTAGCTGAGGCTGAACTGTTCAGGTGTCTTCTCCACATAAATGCGGCCAGGAAAGCTGCTGCAGTGCATTAAATGCGGTGGTAGCCAAGGTTGTCAAAATCGCGATCCGGATCATAAAATTGCACGATTTTACGATCCCACCTCACCAAAAAGATTAAAATCGTAGTAGGATCGCAAAAATGTTAGGATTGTAGGTAGGATCGTGTAAGATCGTAGGATCATATGGGATCCTACTGATCCTACCAATTGGCTTTTTTTTTTTTTTTTTTTTTTTTTTTTTTAAGTGGAATTCATTTGGGTCATTTGGGTAAGTCTAGTAAGATAATCCACGGTCCACCTAAAGGTCCTAAGCCCACAAGCCCAATGGGTTGAAGTCCCCAATTTACCCCTATCACAACATAAAAATCTCAAAAAAACCTATAGTATAAGTTTAACATTTTCAAAAACAAAACCTAAATATTTTAGAAAAACCAAGCTCTAGCACCTCTATTCCGCGCCTTCACAGTCCTCTGTCAAAAACCCAGCACCTCTCAGCCCTCTCAATGGTGAGCCATGGATGCCTTTAAGCTTTCTTAAGTTTAATGTTTTAAAAAACAAAACCTAAAATATTTAGAAATATTTAGAGCCAGCACCTTAGTCCCGCGCCTCCTCAATCCTCTGTCAAAAACCTAGCACCTCTCAACCCTCTCAATGATGTTGCCGTGAGCCATCGTTGCCTTTAAGCTTTATGGTAATCTGTTTTGGTAGTTAGTAGTTTATCATTTATTTGTACTTTGATAGCTTGATTCCAGATTGTTGTGTTGTGTATATGATTTTGACAAAGCTTTTAAGGTTTTTATTTTTCTATTTTGTTAACTAAATTAAGTAAAATTTGAAAAATTATGAAACGAGATCTTCAGTATTTGATTCTTTGAGAAATATTAGTAAACACAATTAGTAGTTTAGAATTGCACACAACCTGTTTGATGAATTTTCTGTGTGATTTTTTGAGCATGCTCTGTATCTTGGTATCTTTTTTTGCAGCTCTAGTACAAATATGCAATGTCTACTTTGGCTAGAAAGAAAATTAAGCGAAAAAATGCACCAGGAAATAGGTCTAACCTGGGATCGAAACATGGTGTTGAAGTAGGTTCAAGGCAAGTTCAATGTAATTATTGCAAAGAAATTCATAGTGGGTGTATATATAGGCTGAAGCATCATTTAGCTGGGACTAGAAAAAATGTTTCAGCTTGTCCTAGTGTGCCTGCAAATTACATTTTATAATGCAATTTTTTTTTAATGGATGGATTCATATTTTAAGTGATTATATAACATACAAAGTCACTATCAATAAGTTTTTTGCTTAAAATCTGAAAATAGGTAGGATCTTGCGATTTACGATCCGATCCTACGATCCACGATCCTACCTACCTCCAACGATCTTACGTAGAATCCCGATTTTGACAACCTTGGTGGTAGCAGCTTTTCCTTTAAGATATTTTTATGCTCTCCTCATCCCCAGGCACGTCTAGGATCTGCTCTCCTCCGTGGAATTAGTTGGGAAGGTCGCTTTTGCCCCCAGCATATTTGATTGATTAAGCACCATGATGATCCGACGATGGAACCTCTTCGGATAAGCAGGATAGTCTTCGGACGTATCCCAGTATTCCTCTTCGAGCGCATTTCCACCAAGCGGGCCCAGCCCTGATCCCTTTCACCTCTTCGGACAAACAATGGTATACAAATTGGGTCCTGGGCCCAATTCGCAGTGTTGGGCTCGCCCCCACAGAAACCTAGATGACACCTCTCCTCTTCGTGAGGGTTTTTATTTATGTAAATTTTATGGTAATTTACTCTAACTTGTGTACAATGTTTTAAAAATTTTAATTTTCAGTTACAGGGGTATTTTTATATTTCTATCCAACTTTCTAGTGTAAATATTTTTAATAAAAATATAAAAATACAAACTCTCACATATATATACATACATACATATATATACAGGAGCATAGCCAGGATATTTTGCTTGAGGGGGGGGGGGGGGGAGGGCTGAAGGATATTTTGCTTGAGGGGGGGGGGGGAGGGCTGAATTATATATTCTTATGTTAAATTTATAAATATATGGTATACAAAATGATCAAATTTAAAATATAATAATATTATTTCTAAACTCAAATCAATGCATCTAAAACTAAAATTGAAAGATAAAATTAGCTAGGGAAAATATGAAATGATGACAAAAAGATCAAATTTGTGAAAAAAAAAATCATAAGTTCAAGCAATGTTGCCAATGCACAAAATATACAAAGGAAGGCAGTGCATTGCACTTTTGTATGCTTATAAAAAAGAAAGGAAACATGGCGTATTTGTTAGGCTTTGGTAACGGTTTATGCTTTAATTTGGTAGGGTCTACTTGATAAACTCATAGTGGGGTAAACTAACTAAAGGGGCCATCGTTTGATTTTAAAGGAAAGAATAGGCAAACTCACGTAGATTGTGATTTATGAAATTTTTGTGAAGGCCAATCATTATAATTTTAAGAACCCAGCCAATTTTAATAAACTATTATAAAGGAATTTCAAAGTCCAACCCCCCCACCCACACACATTACATGTGCCTACGCCCGTGTGTGTGTATATATATAAATCAGTAGTCTAGTGGAAGCAGAACCAAGCCAAGGCCGAATAGGATTAGTACAGTGGTCTTTCATACTTCCCTTTGGACTTTTCGTCCGAAGGAAAGGTGAAGAGAACAAAGAGACAGAGTGTGTTTAAGAGAGAGTACAAAAAGAGGAAAGGAAGGCTATTGAAAAGAGAATTTCACTCACCGACTTGGGTAAGCACCAATATTTAAATGTTACATTGCTTTCTTGGTTTTCTTTGTGTTACATTTTTCCTTTTCGGAATTGAAAAAGGCATTCAAATTCTGGTGTATATACTATATATATTTAACATTCTCTTTTTGATCTTTCTCACTACCTTATAATTGTCTCTCTCTCTCTCTCTCTCTCACAAGACAGTGGGGCTTCCCAAGAGAGACAGAGAGGAGTGTGACGCAGAGGACTTGTGGAACTCTGAAGCTGCAGCTTGATCACGTTCTTCTTGTTCTTGATCACCTTTTGCATGCATTCTTGGTGTTAAGGTCTGACCCTGAAACAGACTTCTCCAACTTTTTCCGTGCTGTTAAGATCAAAACGGTATGTGGGTTTTTTGTCTATTTATTTATTGTTGCTTATTCAATGTAGGAACAAATATGATTTCTGAGTTTAATTTATGATTCATGGCATGGGTTTTAGGATTTTTATTCTATTCTGTTTTAGTCATTTATCTTTGCTTATTCAATGAAAGAACAATTATTATTCTGCGTTTAATTTATAATAGGCAACGTTTTCAATTGGTTTTTAGGACTATTTATTCTTTTTCTTTTAATATATATTTTTTATTATTATTGTTTTGGTGATAGACATGTTTTGTAGTTGAGTTCTTTCGGACAAATTAAATCTCAAAAAAGATCATTGCTTTTCAATTTGGGTTTTCCAGAGTTTAATTTTATTTCATTCTGTGGATTTTCAGGGGTTTGACTCTACATGGCTGACCCCAAAAGGCAAAGATTAAACCAAAACAACAATTGTGACACATCCAAGAATAACTCTATGAAGAAAATTCATATTACATACCCTGATCCTTACTCCACTGATTCTTCAAAATATGATGAAGAAGAATATGAGTTTAAAGATGAGTCAATGTTTGGTAAGCGCAATGTCAATCAGATGGACAGATTTCTATGCTTGCAGAAGAATAATAATTCATTATCGACTGATGGGAATGTCAAGGAAGAGACCGAAGGTTTGTTTTCTCATCCATCCCCCTCGTCTGTGCTCGAGGTCTCTGCTCTGCTTGGTAATGGAATTGGAAATTCAATCAAAGAAGAAGACAATGTGGAACCATGTCTATACGAATCTACTTCAGCTATCATTGGTAATGGAATTGGTAATACAATCATAGAAGAAGGCGATGTTTATCCAATTCTTGAAGAAGAACAATCGGTTTTGGATTTATGGGAAGTCCCAATAATGTCACCATCTACCCAAGAGTTTATTTCGCTGTTTGGGATGTCAGATTTCTGTGGTATAGATGACATTGTTGCTTATCCTATGCCTCAAGATGAATGTGAACCTCCTGATGAGTCTGAACTTACTGCTGAGGATATTGCTTGGATTGATGGGGTCCTAAATTTTGAGAACGAATAAGTTTTGCAGTTCTTTCCTACTTTCTTTTTTTTTTTTCCAAACATTTTGTAGTTAGGAAGTAGTAGTAGTAGTAGTAGTTCCAAGAGGGTTCCCAAAACATTTTGCAGAGTTTTGGAGGTTTTTTGCCATCTTTGTTAGGGAGCAAGAGAGTTCTTGGGTTTTTCTCTGTGCTTTTTATAGCCATCCCAAGTTTTTTAACCTCTCTCTCCCACATACGAGTTGTTTGTAAGAGTACATCTTTTTTCTTTTAATGAGAAATAAAATTTTTTTTTTTCCGACTCTGAATTTTTTTTTTTTCTTTTCAAGTTTTTAATTATTTGGTTATCTATATATATAATAATAGGTGAAACTGAGAGAAAATCAAATTAAAATTCCAAATTAAAATATTCAAATTATTAATCTATATATATTTAATTAGTTTTCAATTTTGCGCCATGTGTTCTAAATTATTTATTCTTATAGGGTTTTATTTCTTAATTTTAGAATCAAATATGAGACCACATCATAAATGTTCATTTAAATGAGTTATTAAGCACAAAAATCAAAGTGTCTAGAATAAATGAATCATAAAAAAAAAAAGTACTTCACAATAATAAATAAATAAATAAAATAGACAATTTACATTTTATACATAATAATATCCCTACAATTTTTTTTTTTAAAGAGTTAACAAAATATAAAGATGATTATCAATAGTATTTAAATTATATATATAGGAATTATATTATGCATCTTATTGTATATCTTTAAGTATATCCATGCATATACATGGGCTTACAAGTTAGTTTTCCTAAAATGTGCTCTTGAAAACTGTGGGGTCAGAGAATTTGGCAACCCCAGCCCACTCTATACTAAGCCCAAGGCTCACGCCGAGGAAGAAGGAGTGTCCGAGGACGAGTCAAGGATGCTTCATTCACCAGGAGTACCGCCAAGGACAACCATGTCCTCGGCCCGCACGGACCATTGAAAGGAAGAGTAAAGTGCCTTCAGAGGTAACCTTCTAGAGCGATCTAAGAGAGAGGTAAGTACAACGGGTTGGCCATGGAAGCATGGTGGAGGAGCAATCCCAGGAGGAACTGTCACCTCCACATTAAATGCCCACAACTAACGTTCTGGCCACATTAATGGAGAAGTGGCCCCTGAACAGTGCCGCTTTAGCTGCTACCACCCACAGGAAGGATGTGAAGGTGGCTGATGGGAAAGGAAGAGCAAAGTGCCTTCAAAGGTAACCTTCTAGAGCGATCCAAGAGAGAGGTAAGTACAACGGGTTGACCATGGAAGCATAGTGGAGGAGCAATCCCAGGGGGAACTGTCACCTCCACATTAAATGCCCACAACTAACGTTCTGGCCGCATTAATGGAGAAGTGACCCCTGAACAGTACCTTCTTAGCTGCTACCACCCACAGGAAGGATGGAAAGGTGGCTGATGGGACAGGCACTAAAGTGGTGACCTGCATGATCAACAAATGGAGGGCCAGATTAACCAGAAAGGGATATAAAATGTAACAAATCCTCCAGAAATGAGGACGGCAGTTTGGGAAGAGAAAAATGACCGTGGCACTTGTATCATCTTTGTAACCTAGCACTAAAGAAGGAATAAGAAATATACGATCCAAGGAAATGGCTGAGGAGCCTAGTTTCATATTTTAGTTTATGTTCTTGCCACCCGATCCATGCATTACCATGTTTAGTTGTTGCAATCCTCACTAGGGCCTAGTTCTTTGATCCGCACTCTACAAATTCATTGTATTGGGCCAGCTGGGCTTGAGTCCACTCATTCGCAAGGAATAGTGCTCGAACCTGGTCCCTACAATTGGCGTCATCTGTGGGGAGAACTTGTGCGTTAGTAAAGGCAACGATCAAGCATGGCAGGAACAGGCTCTCACCAAGCAGATCCCACCAATCCAAACCAGCGAGGTCCCTGTCGCACCGAGCCATCTCCCAGGGATATTGGTGGCCGATGATGCAGAAGGAAGCCCTAGAGTATGTTAAGAAGTGTGATCAATGCCAAAAGTTTGCCACAAACATTCATAAGCCTGGAGGCGTCCTAAATCCTTTGTCCAGCCCATAGCCGTTTGCTCAGCGGGGCCTGGATATTGTAGGTCCTTTCCCCAAGGCACTAGGGAACAAAAGATATTCGTTGGTCGGCACAGATTATTTCACCAAGTGAGTCGAAGCTGAGCCATTTGCCAACATTAGAGATGTGGATGCTAAAAAGTTCATCTAGAGGAACCTTGTTACACGATTCGGGGTCCCCCATACCCTCATTTTAGATAACGGGCTTCAATTTGACAGCAAAGCCTTTAGAAGATACTGTTGTGAGCTGGGGATCACGAACCGATACTCAACTCCGGCTTGTCCTTAAGGAAATAGGCAGGTCGAGGCTGTCAACAAGGTCATAGTCAATGGGCTCAAAAAGAGGTTGGATGACGCTAAGGGAAGATGGGTAAAAGAGCTACTGCACGTCCTATGGACCTATCGGACCACACCACGGCAGTCAACAGGGAAAACACCTTTTGCCATGACCTATAGGGCTGAGGTCGTTATCCCTTTAGAAGCAAATTTCCCAACGCTGAGGACGAGCTCCTTCTCCCTAGACAGTAATGATGAGCTACTAGGGAAGAGCCTAGATCTGATTGATGAACAAAGGGAAAAGGCAATGATCCAGCTGGCCTACTACCGCTAAAAGCTCAAGCAGGGATATGATGCCAATGTGAAGCTAAAACCACTAGCACCAGGGGACTTAGTGTTGAGGAAAATTGTGAGCGCTGCCAAGAACCCATCCTATGGGAAACTAGGACCCAACTGGGAGGGACCATACCGAATCACCTCAGTGGCGGAAATAGGTGCATACTACTTAGAAGATTTAGATGAAAAACCTGTACCTCGTCCATGGAATGTAAATAACCTGCGAAGGTATTATTATTAATGAAAACATCTCTGTCAATTCAAATTCTAAGTCTATTGTGATTGCATGCTTCTTACCCTGACAACCATCTAAGTGTTAGACAGAATTAAGGCCTTGCATGGTCCTCGAACTCAAGCCTTTGGGGAAATTAACTACTTCAAGAAAATACTAAGTGTTAGACAGAACCAAGGCCTTGCATGGTCCTCGGACTCAAGCCTATGGGGAAACTAACTACTTCAAGAAAATCCTATAAGTGTAAGACAGAACCAAGGCCTTGCATGGTCCTCGGACTCAAGCCTATGGGGAAACTAACTACTTCAAGAAAATCCTAAGCGTTAGACAGAACCAAGGTCTTGCATGGTTCTCGGACTCAAGCCTATGGGGAAACTAACTACTTCAAGAATCAAGTGCTAGACAGAATCAAGGTCTTGCATGGTTCTCGGACTCAAACCTATGGGGAAACTAGTTACTTCAGAAGACAAGTGTTAGATAGAACCAAGGCCTTGCATGGTCCACGGACTCAAGCCTATAGGGAAACTAACTACTTCAATAAATCCTATAAGTGTCAGACAAAACCAAGGCCTTGCATGGTCCTTGGACTCAAGCCTATAGGGGAAGCTAACCACTTCAAGAAAAAGAATAAGTGTTGGGCGGAATCAGAGCCATATCTAATCCTGGGGTCATCCGTTTTGGTGAAATTAGTGTTAAACAAATTCTGCCTAAGCATCAAAGAAAGCCGATGAGCAAGCTAATCCGGTTTAATTAACTACCTTAATGCTCGTTGTGGTCATTGCAGACGAAGATGACCTTTTCCCATAACAAAGTTCGAAAATGGGGCCCATGAGCATCGCTTAAAGCGTTTCAGGGGACCATGGACTTGGTCCTGGCTCAGCCCACACCTGAAGGGTTTAATGACTTTGGCCTACCTTGGGTCCAAGTCAAAAACGAAAGAGAGGTAGGTTTCCCTTTGCATACACATTTCCACATTATTGTAATTATTGCTGTGATGTGCTGAGGCACAATTGAAGTTAGGATTATACAAGTATAAAAAAAAATATATAAAATATAATAATAATAATAAGCAAGACAAGCAAGGAAAAACAAAACGCGCGCTACATTAAGTCCATAAAAGATACACAACAGGAATCATATTACAATATTTGAAAAAAAAAAAAGAGGAAAAAGACAAGGCAAAAGTGCCATTACATTGTTCCAAAAAATAAAGGGGAGATAAAACAAAGGCGCTAAGGGGCCTTCTTCTTCAGCTTAATCTTCTTCCCCCCTGTGGGTAACTGATTTGTGGTGGCCTTAGGGTCTTCTGAGCTCTGACTTAGAGGAATAATCTGCAAGGGCACCGCAGAGAGTGCTGTCTCCCCAGCAAAAGGGGCCTGGACATTGGCTGAGGGATTTACGGCTTCTTGGGGTGCTTCCTCATTGGGACCTTTGGCTGTTTCAGTCACCCCGGGAGGATCAGCTTCCACGGCAGGCTCATCAGAGGTTGTAGTAACCACCTCGGTAGTGACTGCAGCCTCCTTGGCTTCTTCATTAGGGGCAGTATCAGTCTCCTCAATGGCCACCTCGGCCTCAGAGCTGGAAGGAGCGGTCTCGCGGATGGCAAGGGGATAGTATACATTCTCCACATTCTACAGGTCGGACGAGGCCTCAACCCCAGCTTGTTTGAGGGCCTCACTCCAAATCTGGGAGCAGTAGAGCCTACATACCCTAGGGACTTGGGCTCTGAGAGCAGCCTCCATCTCGGCCATCCCAGCTACATAGGCTGTCTCCTCGGCTTCTTCCTTGGAAGTCTGAGCCTTTTCCCTGCCAAAGTCCGCCTCAGCCTTAGCCCTTAGAGCCTCTTCTCTGGCCCACTCAACCACATTCTTGGTCCCCTCAGCATCGGCCGCCTTCTTTTTTAGATCAACGATCTGCTCCTTTGTGATCTTCAGCTACTCCTCCACCTCAGTCAGACGCCTCGTCTGGTCTTGGGCCTGCCTTTGGGCACCAGCCAGGCCTGATTCAGCGCTGTCTCGAGTCCTGGTCACCTTCTTCAGCTCCTCCCGGGCCTTTACAAGATCAGCCTCGGAGGCCTTAAGGGTCCGACTAGCCCCTATGTGCTTTTCTTGCTCTACATCCAGGGCCTTGTCTTGTTTGTTGGATGCGTCCTCCAACCTGAAAGTGACCTGAACAGCCTGCCAATTGAAATAAATGCACAAGTAAATAGGAAACAAAAAAAATGGGGAAAAAAGAGAGAAAATTGAAGTCAGAAGAATCATAAGTGCTGAGGGTCTTACCATTCCCAAGTATCGCTTGAGGCTGAGGAAGACCTCTTTACTCCTCAAAACCTCCAGCTCAGCCATGTCCACAGGGAGTAGCAGGGACCTCTCTAGTGCATCAGCTACAAGTGTGCCTTCTCCCTCTCGGAAGTTCCTGAGAGAGGCATCGTCCATCAAAGGCCCCTCGTGGAGGATTGGGGCTAGGAGCCAAGCCTGAGCCTCGGGCTGGGCGACGACCTGCTTGTCCTGGCCTTAAGGCCCTATCTTCAGTTACTTGGAGGGCCGCCGAGTGTCGCCCTTCTCTTAGGAGGAATGAGACTTGTCCCCTCCTATAAGTCTTTTACCCTTGTTCTTCCTCTGCTTAGGATCAGAGGGCTCGGACCTAGATGGCGGACTCGGCCTAGGTCGAGGAAGAGGAAGCCTGGGCTGGGCGGAAGTTGACCTGGTCTGGGCAGGTTGAGACTTGGGTGGAGGAGAAGGAAGCTTAGGCTGAGACTTCCCCGGCCGGCCTTCAATCAGGTCAAGTAAGTTGGATTGGAATTTCCTCTTGTAACCCATCTCGGCCCTAAGAGTATTCCCTGCTGACAAAAAGTCTGCTTCAGTCAGGCTCTAGTCACCTAAGTCATCAGAGGGATCCTCGGGCAGGTGGACTTGTTCGAACAGGCCAAAGTCGTCCTCGGCCGGACCCGAACCGGTACCTTCCTCCTCTGTTTCTTCACCTCCCCCCTTAGCCTCCGCAGCTCAGCGGGATGTAGAGGAACCCGCTAACGGAGTACCTTCTAGAGTAGGGGACCCCTCTGGGATCAAGAAACCGTCCTCGATTACGGTAATTCTCCGGAGCTGAGGATCCTTTGCCCTGATCACGCACTTTGGCGCCGCGAACAATTTCTGAATAGGTCGTACCCCAGGATCTTGTGAGCAGCCCTAACTTGGTTGTCGGCCTCGTTCACGAAGATCTCCGCCCTTAGCACAGTCTCCAAGTACTCCTTGTTGACCAAACCAAAATGACGCTCAAAAGCGTGTGGATCTACAAAGAAGAAAACATACTACTATTAGCAACCAAACAAAGCAGGCAGGGAAAATTCAAAAAAATAGACCCTCTCCTACTCTGAGTGCCCCACCTGGCGTGCCCTCCACTGTTGGACAATAAAGGCCATCATGCCATTCCCCGGACACGATGAGGAAGTTTTTATCCAGCCCCTTGCTGGACGAGGGGAGGCACTGGATAAGCCGTACCCTATCCTCCCTCGTCTTCATGTAGTAAGACTTGTCCTTCAGGAGCTGGAGGTTGTAGCACCAATTCACGTCATGATGGGTTAACCTCAGCCCCATCTTCTCGTTTAGGGCATCTACACAGCCCAGAATCCTAAACATATTGTCGCCACATTGGGTGGGGGCAAGCCGAAAATGCCTAAGGTAACTCGTCATCACCTGACCCATGGGGATCCGCATACCACCCTCTAAGAAGGCGATTATGGGAATCACCACCTCGGCCTCTTGCCTCCTAAGTCTCCACTCCCCCTCTTTATAATACCTTAGACCTACGGTACTGGGTATCCTATAATCAGCGACGAACTTCTCCATCGCTTCTTCAGACTCAACCAATTTCTTGAACCTACCCATCCCTAGAGACAACTAAGAGACACGAAGAAAGAAGTCTAGAAGAGGGGAGAGCGCAATTTAGAGAGAGAGAAGAAGACTTACAGAAATGAGGAAAAGCTCGTCGGGCAGGCTTTTTGTGCTGAAGGAAGTCGCAAGTTCAGTTGGAGATATGACCGAATTCGAAGTATGTACCCAAGATCTCTTGAATGTGAAAGTAAAGAGGCGGATCAATTCAAATGGGTATTTATACCCCCAATAAAAAATAACAACCGTGCAAATTTTCCTGCCCATATAGTCAAAAGGATCACCACCGTTAGATTATCATCACACCGTTGAACGTGGGGAGCACAGAGCCGCCCGAATTTAATGCGAGCGCGCTCCGCATACGAAGGCGTTAGAAACGTGCCTTGGACAGGCGAAAAGACACTGGTACTGATGGAGGACAAAACTTGACAAGCCGCAGTAGAGGCCCTAGGACGTCAAAATCCTCCTCTCCGTCCGAGGAGCCTGACAGCAGGATTTTGAGGGGCTATTGTGAGGCCAGAGAATTTGGTAACCCAGCCCACTCTATGCTAAGCCCAAGGCCCACGCCGAGGAGGAAAGAGTGTCCGAGAACGAGTCAAGGATGCTTCATTCACTAGGAGTACCGCCGAGGACAATCATGTCCTCGGCCCGCACGGACCATTGAAAGAAAGCAAAGTGCCTTCAAAGGTAACCTTCCAGAGCGATCCAAGAGAGAGGCAAGTACAACGGGTTGGCCATGGAAGCATGGTGGAGGAGCAATCCCAGGAGGAACTGTCACCTCCATATTAAATGCCCACAACTAACGTTCTGACCGCATTAATGGAAAAATGACCCCTGAATAGTGCCGCCTTAACTGCTACCACCCACAGGAAGGATGGGAAGGTGGCTGATGGGATAGGCACTCAAGTGGTGACCTGCATGATCAACAAACGGAGGGTCAGGATTAACCAGAAGGGGATATAAAATGTAACAAATCCTCCAGAAATGAGGATGACAGTTTAGGAAGAGAAAAAGGACCATGGCACTTGTATCATCTTTGTAACCTAGCACTAAAGAAGGAATAAGAAATATAAGATCCAAGGAAATGGACGAGGAGCCTAGTTTCATATTTTAGTTTGTGTTCTTGCCACCCGATCCATGCATTATTATGTTTAGTTATTGCAATCCTCACTAGGGCCTAGTTCTTTGATCCGCACTCTAAAAATTCATTGTATTTGGCCAACTGGGCTTGAGTCCACTTATTCGCAAGGAATAGTGCTCAAATCCGGTCCTTACAAAAACATTTTTAGGTTTTTTTTTTTATTTGTATGAAAATTACAAAACTTCCTATATTATTGCATAGAAATTAAATGAAAATTTTAACTTACTACTTTAAAATATTAACACATAACAATTAAAATCAACCTTAAAAATTAGCAAAATCAAAATAAATTTATTGAAAAATTCATTAATAGGCAAAATCAAAATAAGTGAGCAACAAAATCCATAAAAAAAAAAAAATACTAATGAACTTGACAAAAACTATCAGCTAAACTTACATTCACATGCATAATCACAACATTTGAAACCTCCAAAATAACATTCAAAAGTAGCTTTCGTGGGACTTTTAAAAGTTTGGGAGTGATTCTTGAATATTTGAGGCATACTTTGGTCATGTAGGATTAGAAGGTATTTTCGTAACTTCAATGGTTTTAGGAATTTTAATTTCAATTATTTTGGTGGTTTTAGAGATTTCTTTTTTGGGGGGATAATTTTCGAGGTATTTTAATCATATTAGAGATTTTAAAGGTATTTAGATCATTTTGGTCATTGAGAAATAAGAAATAAGAAATAAAACTATGTCATTTTTGGCATTTAATGGCAACCCACTTAACAAACTATGACAAGACATCTTAATTAAATAAACCACAAATTTAGAAGACTCGATTGAACAAAAATGAAGTTAGAGCATTGAATTGAATTTTGGTCAAAGTTAAAAGTTGTAATTTATAATTTAACAGTCTTTTTTTAGGGTCAGTCTATTCTATCTTTTGTATTGTATACAATGTTTTTTTTTTTTTTTTTTTTTTTTTTTTTTAATCACAAATTTTAGTTGCACGGTATATTATGGACATGGCTTAGGTCCAACTAAACCTATCATGAAGATGACATATGTTTACTTGGACATATGTCATCATCATGATAGGTGGACATGCATCATCATCTTAATGAATTCAGCGCAATTGAACCGCTAAACCCAAACCTTATCTTTTTTACTGTTTTACACAATTTACCTTTTTTAGAGTGATACACATGCACCTATCAAAATAAAAGTTCTCACACACGCAACAATCAAATTTAAAACCAGTAGTTTTCTCAAAAAAAAAAAAAAAAAAAAAAAATTTAAACCAGTAGAACTAGAACCAAACCAAGGCCAAATAGGCTTAGGACAATGGTCTTCCAAAGCGCTTTGTGACTTCGCTTAAATGGCCCCTTCCTTTTTGTTCCCTTTGTACCTTTCCTCCTAAGGAAAGCTGAAGAGAATAGAGAGACAGAGTTCAAGAGGAGGAGAGAGAGAGAGAAATCAACAAGAGGAAAGAGAGAGAAAAGATACTCTACTGAGAAGAGAAATCACTCACCGACTTGGGTAAGCACTAAAACTTGAACTTGATTTTTCTTTGTTACCTTTTCCTTTTCGGAAAAGGAAAAGGCTGCAATATTTTTCGTGTGCTTTTATATAAGATTCTCTATTTGTTCTCTCTCTCTCTTCCCGACAAGACAGTGAAGGCTTGCCAATAGAGACAAAGAGCAGTGTGAAGCAGAGGACATTAATTATATCGATTGAGTTTGATGTGCTATATGGAGCTCTGAATCAGCCTCTGCTTTTATCACATTCCTCTCGTTCTTGATCACCTTTTGCATTCAATCTTGGTGTCATGCTCAGACCCTGAAACAGACTTCCCCAACTTTTTCCGTGCTATTAAGATCAAAACGGTATGTGAGCTTTTGTCTATTTCTATGTCTAATTTATGATTCAGGGCTGGGGTTTCAATGGGTTTTAGGATTTTTATTCTATTTTCTTTTATTTTTTGCTTATTCAATGTAGGAACAAATATTATTTTTATCTTTAACTTATCACGTATGATTAGTGGCAAGAGTTTTAATGGATTTTAGGATTATTTATTTATTTATGCTTATTCAATGTACGTGAGAACAAATATTATCTTTGTGTTTTTTAGCTTTTTATTATTATTATTATTATTATTTTTTGTCTTTCTAAAAAAAAAAGTTTATTTTTTATGTCCACGTTTTTAAAGACTAGTTTATTTTTTTCAATTATAGTTAACTTTCGTAAAAGCAATCAATAAAAAATCAAAACTTTTTACCAAAATATTATTCATTTGCTAAAAGTTTGTTAAAATATAATTATAATTTTTTTTAGAAGAAAATATAATTATACCTAATACAGTAGCACTTGTCAAATAAACACTTACATGATAATATGATACTAACACAAAATTTAGCTACAAAATTAGTTGTAGTCTAAGATTATAACTTTACTTAATATCTTTTTATTAGTGGTAGATTTTGACAAATTCACCGTTAGATTATATTTTTCTTCTTATATCCTCTATATTTGCAAAATTTCTAGAAAATTAAAAATCAATAACTATGTCATTAATAAATTGTTTAAATTTTAAGTTTTTGTAATTTAAAATTATGTATAAAATATAAGCTTATAGATCATATAATAAATAATATTCGATTGTTACAAAATTTGACATGTGTATTAAAAGCGTAAAGAACATACAATCTAACAGTTAAATTTTCAAAATATGTAGTGGTGTTAATTTTTTTAAAGAAAGTTGTAACCTTAGACTTAACCAATTTTGTAGCTAAACTTTGTCCATGATATCATATGATAGGCAATGCAACGGTTTCAATTGGTTTTAGGATTACTTAAAGGACAAAGTTTGACTACAAAATTGGTTGTAATTTAAGACTACAACTTTACTCAATATCTTTTTATTGAATGCGAATTTTGATAAATTCACTATTAGATTATATTTTCTTCTTATATCTTCTATTCTTGCAAAATTTCTAAAAAATAAAAAATCAATAGTTATATCATCAATCAATTATTTAAATTGTGAATTTTTATAGTATAAAATTATACATAAAATATAAGTTTATAAATTATATGGTAAATAATATTCGACTGTTACAAAATTTGACATGTATATTAAGAGTATAAAGAACATACAATCCAACGGTTAGATTTTCAAAATATGTAGTGATGTTAATTTTTTTAAAGGATGTTGTAACTTTAGGTTATAACAAATTTTGTTGCTAAACTTTATCCATGATATTATATGATAGGCAACGCAATGGTTTCAGTTGGTTTTAGGATTACTTAAAGGACAAAGTTTGACTACAAAATTGGTTGTAGCTTAAGACTACAACTTCACTTAATATTTTTTTATTGAATGTGAATTTTGACAAATCCATTATTAGATTATATTTTCTTCTTATATCTTCCTTCCTTGCAAAATTTCTAGAAGATCAAAGATTAATAGCTATGTCATTAATCAATTATTTAGATTGTGAGTTTTTGTAGTCTAAAGTTATACATAAAAATTAAGTTTATGGATTATTTAGAAAATAATATCATATTTGCACAAAATTTGGCATGTGTGTTATGAGTGTAAGTGTATGCATGTGTTTTAAGACGGTAAAGAATAAATAATATCCGAATTTTTTTTTTTTCTTTCCATTTGGATTCTGGATACCTGTTTTCCATATTTTAATTGTATTTCCTTTTGGGGATTTTTAGGGGTTTGATTCTAAATGGCTGACCAGAAAAAGAATGTACGATTAAACCAAGACAACAATTGTTACACATCGAAGAAAAACTCTATGAGGAAAATTCGTATCATATACTCTGATCCTTATGCCACTGAATCTTCAAGTGATGATGAAGAAGAAAAATATGAGTTTAAACATGAGTCAATGGGTGGTAAGCGCAATGTCAAGGAGATTTTTCTTCCGGGACCCCAACATGATTCATATACAGATACTTGTCCACAACGCAATTCAGATAAATGCAAACAAAAAATTAGTATTAGTAATCAGCTCCGCAAAGATATGGAAGTTGGTGAGACTAGTGCTAGTAATGAGTTTATTTATAAAAATAAAGTTGGAAGATCATCTTCTATCTACAAGGGTGTTCGGTTAAGGTCATCGGGGAAGTACGGCTCGGAGATTACTAACCCAATTGAAGGTTGTCGAGTGTGGCTAGGCACTTTTAATACTGAGATTGAGGCTGCTGTGGCTTATAAGAAAAGGAGTCTTGAGTTTGAAAGAATGCAATGGTTAGAGAAGAATAAGAATTCATTATCGACTGATGTGAATGCCATATCCGAAGAGTGTAAAGATTTGTTTTCTCATCCAATCTCCCCATCATCTGTGCTTGAGGTCTCTACACCAGCTATACTTGGTAATGGAATTGGATATTCAATCAAAGAAGAAAACAGTGAGGAACCAATTCAATATGGCTCTACTGCTGCTTTAGTTGGTAATGGAATTGGATATTCAATCAAAGAAGAAAACAATGAGGAACCAATTCAATATGGCTCTACTGCAGCTCTAGTTGGTAATGGAATTGGAAATTCAATCAAAGAAGAAGGCAATGTGGACACAAATCTTGAAGAAGAACAATCGTTTTTGGATTTTATGGATGACATTGATGCTTATCCTACTCTTGGCGATGAATGTGGTGAGGAATATGCTCTTCCTCCTTTCGATTTTGAATTTGCTACAAGGGACTTTTCTTGGATTGATAAGGTCCTAAATCTTGCAAGCCCATAATTTCTGCTGTTCTTTCCTACCTTTCTTCCAAAACATTTTGCAGGTAGGAAGTAGTAGTAATTATTCTTCATATTTAGTAAATATCTTCAAAACATTTTGCAGAGTTTTGGAGGTTTTTGCCATCTTTGTTAGGGAGGAAGAGAGAGTTCTTGGGTTTCTCTCTGTGCTTTTATAGCTGTCCAAAAGTTTTTAAGCTCTCAAGTAGTCTCTACCACTGCTCTCACTCCCATATATTAGTTGTTTGTAAGAGTACACCTTTTTTTTTTTTTTTTTTTTGATAAGTAAGAGTGAACTTGTTTTTAACGAGCACTTCTGGTTTTTTTTTTTTTTTGAGACTTTTAAACATATTTTCTATCTTCTTTTTATGTACTTGGTTATATTCGTAAAAAAATGCTTTGAAAAACATTTTCAATATTTTGGCTTGTACAAAAACCGCAAATTTTCTTATACTTTTATGGTTTGTTTGGATTGAAGAAGATAGAGAGGGAGTAAAGTAGAGTATAGAAGAATTGTCCCAAAATTAACATTTTTTATTAAACTTTATTCTACTCCCCTCCATTCTCTCTCCCTTCTGCCTCCATCAAAATGGTCTTTTATATAGATATTAAATAAAAAAATTAACTCACTTCTTTAAAATATTAATACAGATCAATTAAAAATCAATCTACATATAAAATCAAAATAAATTTGTTGAAGCTTTCGTTAATAAGCACATAACAAAATAAAAATACAATAGCACGAATAAAAGATTAAAAAAAAAACTAATAAAATTGACAAAACAAAATGACATTTAAAAGAAGGTTTTTTTTTTTTTTTTGGGTGTATGACATTTGATAGATATATTATTACAATTGTTTTGGGAATCTTTTTTTTTTTTTTTTTTGGGTTTTTTTCTCCTAAGTTATTGACTTATTTCAGTTATATTAGAAAATTTTTAAGCTATTTTGGTCATTTTGTATGTTCAATAGTATTTCGGTTATTTTTAGTGGTTGCGAGGAGTATTTTTTTTTTCTCTCTCTCCATTTTTAGGCTATTTTGGTTACTTTAAATATTTTAGAATATTTTGGTCATTTTATACATTTCAAGAGTATTATTTTAGATGTTTTAGAGATGTTATGGGTGTTATAGTCATTTTAAACAGTTCAATGGCATTTTGGAGGTTTTGACAATACTTTGGTCATTTGTAGATTTTTGGGATTTTTGGGATTTTTTTTTTTTTTGGTTATTTTAAAGCTTTTTTTTTTTTTTTTTTTTTTTTCTCTTGAGGCTAAAAATGTTTGAGCAGGGTTTTTATGCAATCCATTACATGGCAATTGAAAAAACCACATAGTGGGTTGCATAAAAACCTTGTCCAAAATATTTTTATGCTTTTTTGGGGGTATAAAACGTTTTCAGCCCAAAGAGCTGTTTTTCGTAGTTAAATGAAAAATTATTTGATATTAACATTTTTTTTTTCAATGTTATACTCACCAAAATACTCATCATTATGTTATACTCCCCAATCTTTTGATATAATGTTTTGAAAATCTTCATGTATGTAGTTTGGTCTTTGGTGAGTATGACATAATGTTTTGAAGATCTTGTATGTAGTTTGGTGAGTATGGCATAATGCTCAGTATTTCTAATAACATCAAATTGAATGCACTATTTTTGAATCATATTAGTTTTTTTTTTTTAGAATATTAAGTATTTTAACACACACAAGAGAAGAGAGAAGAATATTTTAAAGAAACTAACAATAATGTATATCCAAAAAAGCCTAATTGATTTGTGTCTTTTCAATGTTAAATTTTTGTCTTTTTATTCTCAAAGCTTTTTTTTTTTCCTTTTTATATATATTGTGATTTTGCAATGCCAAATAGGATATAAACAACATAATTTATTTATATAAGAAAATTTAGATTAGCGTCTCTTTTTTTTCTTAGAATAAGTTAGAAGTAACATCTGACTTTAGACTTTAGACTTTAGAGTGAGGGATGTTACAAAATTTAATGCACCTTAATAGATGATTAAATTGAAAGCAGTAAGGAATATTATTGTTTTTATATATTTTGTTAATATGTAAAAGAGACAAGGATTTTTTTTTTTTTTTTTTTTTTTGTCTTCTTCAATTTTTGTATAATTTTCATTATTAAATTGTGAATTTTTTTCTCATACTCTCTCAAATCCTCCGTCCTGATTTCATCTAGGATGACCAGTTTCAGCTAAAACATAGAAATAAATTTTTAAATTCAATAATGTTTTACGGTTACCATTTCACCACGGAATACACTAAAAATAGAAGAGAAGTCCCAATCTATCATTTAGAAAAGTTGTTTTCTAATTTATATAGAAACTTAAAGTTGTTTTCTAATTTATGAGGAAAAGGCACAATGATGATGTGGTGACCAAGAATTTTAGGCTCACTTGCTTTGTAAGCAAATGGACACTTTGAACATTGAGTGGTTAGTTAAAATTACTTTTCATATAATCATATCTTAAGCAAAACCAATTTTTAGCACTGCAATCGATGAGTCAAGTTTAGTTATGTTTCTACCACAAATTAAAGTAATTTGATTATTTTCAGATGAATGTTATGGCTAAACATCTCTCTCAAGTGACAAAGTCTCAAGTAATCATGAGAGAATAAATAAACCCGTGACTACCTTTAAAGCCGCCATAACAAATAATGGTCCTCTTTCTCTCTCTCTCTCTCTCTCGTCCCTACTGAAAATGAAAGCCATAACCATAGAGTACTTAGAGCTGCCTAGTTAAATCATGGATCATGAATTTAGCAATTATAGCATTCATGAACAAGCTTGTAAGTATTGAGTTCGATTTGAATAAGGGAAATGCTAACGAATGTCCTTAGAGGATTGGTTAATAATCCGTTTAAAAAAAATTTATGGGAAAAAAAAAATTAATATTTTAACATCTTTTTTTATTTCTCATAAAAATAGTGTCAAAACTTTCCTAAAATAAATTTTTAACCAATGCCCGGCACTCGTTAGTATGACCCTTTGAATAAATAATATCATATGTTTGTATGTGCTATTATGTAATACATATATAAAATATACTACATAAACTTTGAATTTGGATTATCTAATTTTGTCAAAAAGTTCATAAATAATATGATATTATTTGAAATTTATTAATAATATAAATAGTCAATTATATCTGATTTTTACAGTACAAGATTAATAAATCTAACTTGTATAAGTTTGTAAATAAAATTTATTCTCATTAAAAATAATATTTTATAGACATTTTCACAACAGCTAAAATGTCCGTCTATCATAGTTAAAATAAAATAAAATAATAAAAATTAGACTGAAATCCACCACAACTAAAAATAAGAATATTGTAAAAATATTGTGACATTTTGTTGTGTCCTTAAAATTTTCTTAATATAATCTCTGCCATTTACTCCTCAACTTGAATAGGGAGACATGACTTTTTCATAAGCTTTTAATCTTCCCTCTTTGATTAATTCATGTTTTCTGCAAGTCTTTATCCTCCTAACCCCTTTGTTCCCAATTAAATGACATGTTAATTTACCGTTCCCTATTCCAACTTTTCTCGAAGTGTGACGTGAAAAGTCTATCTCCGCCAGTCTTTCTTCATCAAAGTTGTTGGGACTGAAACAATTTTATTGACCACTGCCCATTAATTAAAGTTGTTAGGTGCAAGATTATCAGCTGCCCCCACAGACAAATGAATGTTTCAACAAAGTCGGCAAAACAAAAATCAGTGTCACAAGGCAAGCTCAAAGCCAAACAAAACATCTCATTTTAGCACCATTGAGTAACGTCAAGATTTAACTGGTCAGATAATTCCTCTAAGGTTCTAGTACCATTCATATGAAAATTTGTAAAGGGTTCTCAACTATAAACAAACTTGATCCAACAAATTCGAACACATAAACATATATGATTCGGGTTTGTTGAGTGTAATCCTATAAGGCATGCTTATAAATACTTCTACAAAAGGTGTGAAGACTATATTGGGATATTCTACAATGAAAGAATGTAAGATTTTATTGTTAACATTGATTTTAAAATGCATACCATTCAAAACAATTGGGATGCTCGTAAATACCAAGTACCTCAGAGTATTCTTATCAAATGTGCTAAAAATGTTAAATGCTATTTTTTTAGCATTTTTAGCACCTCAAATGATAAAAACACACCTACATCAAATATGCTAAATCCTAAAAATTTTAGCATTGAGCTACAGTGAGCTGTTATCAATAACAGCTCACTGTAGCTAGATTGTAAAAAAAAAAAAATTGTTTTTTATTCAGCCAACGTCTCTTTTTCTCATTTCTGTCTCTCTTTCCTCTCTCACTTCACCCTTCTCTCTTCTCTCTCCCGTGGTTCGGCAATTGTGGTCTGTCGATTATGGGCCACCGATGGTTGTGGTCCGACAATTATAGGCCATTGTGGGTTGTGGTCCGATGGTTAGGGTCATGGGTTCGATGACTGTGGGTTATGATTTTGGGTTAAGTCGTGGTCTGATGGTCGTGGGTGGTGGCAACGATGGTCGGCGATTGTGGTCTGATGGGGCATGGGTCGTGGATCCGATGGTTCGATAGTCGTGGTTTTGGTTCCTATGGGTCGTGGGTCACGGTGCAGTGTTTTTAATGGATCATGGGTCGTGGGTCCGACAGTTTGATGGTTGTGGATTTGGCTGGTGGCGACAATGGTGGAGGTTTTTTTTTTTTTTTTTTTTAGTTGTGGCATGGGTGGTAGGTTTGTGGTGGTTATGGTATGGGTGGTGGGTTTTGTGGTGACTGTTGGTAGTGTGGCGACCGGCGGTGCTGAGAATAGTTGGGTTGTGAAAGAGAGAGACAGGGAGAGAGAGACAGAATAAAAAAACGAATAAAAAATAATAAAAAAAGAATATTTAAATGAAGTGGTAAAAAAAATAGAAGTTTTGATGCAGATTGTATTGTAAAGTGATGTGTTAAATATTATAAAGTTGGTTTTCTAGATGCTAAATGCTAAATTTTTTACAATATTTGATGAGAATGCTCTCAAGTAAAACAAGCTAAGACCACCTTTGCAAGACCAAATAAACAATGCCTAATAAATAATAATTACATACTACCTACAGGACATGACAAAGAAGCCAGTTCAGCAAAACCTTTGAAGCACCAAAGAACAAAGCTCTTCAGTCTCCAGTATGTACAATCCCCGTATAGATTGATTTAGAAGCAGAAGTATTCACGTCCCTTTGACATCATCTGCAAAAGCCAGTTCACATACAAGAGCAAGATGATCGCTGCCCCATTTCTGCCAAAGTAACATCAAAACCTCATGAATCCAGAGAAAATCAAACATGGAGAGCACAGGCCAACATATAGTGTGCTTAGAACATTGATAACTATATATGGGTTTTATTTATTTATTTATTATTATTATTATTTTTTTTTTTTAAAGGCTAACGTCTGAGTGTGTCAGAGGAATGGATTTGTTTTAAATTATACAAATTATCCCAGGGCGGCGAGACCAAAACCTGTCCCCCATCTTCAACATGATGGGCCAGAATGTCATCCCTATGTGCAAGTCCATTAACCTTGGCCATTGCCATGAGTTGATTTCTCAGAGAAATTTAAAGGCCTTAATTGACGGTTACTGAATTATTCACCAAACCATCCGACTATTAGCACACTCTTTTTTTGATAAAAAGGAGGGGACCAATAGGGGTAGTGGTGGGGGTGAAAAAGTGGATAAAAACAAGAAGTTGCCACAGTTAATTTTGAGCTACGACAAAGAGCAACACAAAGACTACAAAGCATTATATACCCCTGTGAAGGCTATAACATGCAATTTAAGTATTATTCAGCAATTCTGATAAAATATTTCCATTTTATATTTTTGGAAAAGAAGTTTCATACAATGGAAAAAATGGAAAAAATATACAAAAGCAAAGGCTAAAACTCAACCAAAGGCCTAGTCTCCAATTACATGAAGCTAGCGAGATGAGCGTCTCAGGCCATTCCTCTCTACTGGCAGCCAATTTTACACTCTACACCATTGTGCCTTGAACTATTTTTCCTCCCACTCATAAAAGAGAGTCATTTTCCCTTTTTTCCCCTGATTAGTACGTTACACATCCAATGGATGAATCTTAAATCCATGATCTCACTCTCCACAGTGTCCACACCATATTTACAAGGGAAGTGCCATTTGAGCTAGGGCTTGCAAAATCTTGCATACATAAATTTCTCTCATCACATCTCCAAATAAGACAACCTTGACCTTCTCACTGAAAGTAATTCAAGAATCAGAAGGAAAAATGCCCAAAATTAACCACAGATTCTAGTGACTGTTGTCAGTCACTCTTTTTTAAAGTCTCTTTTACAACTCTGTTGCATGGAGTCAAACCTGAAACACATTTTATTTTATTTTTAATAATGAACTGAGACATGGATTTTTAACATCTAAAGTCCAGAACACAGACACCAAAATTGCAACTTCTTTAGTCCAGAACACAGACACAGCTACTGGAATCATTTATGATATCCATCTTTCACCCTTCCAATGGAAAACTTCTTTTGATTACACTTCATCTTCATTTAAAGGGGACAAGAAGGCCTAGGAATATGAAAATAATAAAACCCTCTATCCACTGTTCCCCATGCAAAGATTGCATTTTAACCAGCATAAATTATCTATTAAAAAGCTATACAGAGTACTCCAAGTCTGTGATAGAAACTTCCATATGTCCTGGAGAGAATTGTAAAAGATGCAAACATGACCCAACTTAAAAAATGTCCATCAAACTTAGCTTATAATTAGAACCTTTGCCCCATCTTATATTCAAGATAGAAACTAAGTGGGATGTATGCATACAAATAACATATTTTAAGACATGCAGCACTGTTGATCATGTATCATGAAGTACGGATAATTCCAAACAATTCACATGTTATGGCAAGAAGCACCTTATACAATATAACTAAATAATATGCATACGATCTGATAGATCAAGCTCGGTATTTACAAAGATGAAAGGTACCTCACTTGGGAGTCCTCCACTTCTTCTTAAAGTATCAATGGGTAAGGTCTCAAGAACTCTCACAGGAACAAGTTCTTCTGTATGCCTGTGTCAATCAAACATATCAGTAACTAAAATATTTTGAAGGCAAACAGACCATTCTAATTTTTACAAAAAAATTTAACTACCAAATATAATCAACTGTTCCCATAAACTTAGAGTGGTATGATGTTGCCAAGGGTTCCCCATGAATGTCTCTTGTTCTACTGCTTCCCTGCAGAAAATTGAAAGAAATCCAGAAAATTAGCTGGAAAGGAAACATGTAAAAAATTAAAAATCCCACATCAAATATTTGGAAGATTTCCTGTGTTAAATATCAACCTCAAAATTCACCAAGTGCATAGTAATTTACTTCATTTGAACAAGTTAATTGCAACATCCCTATAGAAGTTGGAAATCAGAGGTATAGAAGAAAATACAATAGTATTAAAAGGTTTAAGCATCTTACAGGAACCCCAAGATATGCGCTAAAAAGTTTTAATTGGTGCTGAACATGGGTAACTCCTCCACTTCCTGTTGCAAGCCTCAATTCTTCATCACTCCATGTATACAATAATGGCCTTGGGATAGACATCCAAACATTTGATCTGACATATAAACCAATCAATTAACAGCAATAGTGATAGTAATGATAAACAACACTATCAACAACAACATATTGATCAATATTTACCACCATAATGCAATCAATTAACAGGAAATGGAACCACATGATAATCTTGTATCATGCCATTGTTTCATAAATTACTTTCTTCATGATCAAGTAAAAGCACCTCATTTAAAATTTCAAGAAAGGAACTTTTTTACTAATTTAGTGCCCAATATGCTAAATTTAGTTCACAATATATGCTGTTAAGTAGCAAGAGAACTTAAAATTGAATTATTTTACATGTATGTCATATCAGAGTTGTGATGAAGAATGCATGAACAAGAATTTGCAAGGAATTTCAAAATACCTAGTTGCATTCTCATAATAAGGCCTGTAGCCTCTGCATTGAGATGGACATTCAAGCTGCCCAGAAATTTCTCTACGGTCAAGTTGTTGGATGTCTAACTGCAAAAATGTCAGCAACCACTTATATATTGCATATTAATTGTTATTGTTATTGTTGTTGTTGTTCTTATTAAAGGACAGAACTCAGAGGTACATAGGGCCATTGGAGTCCCAATAATATGCTAAAAACAAACATAAACAAAATATTACAGGCTTGACATACTACAAGGACTGCTCACCTTCGATGAAGCCAGAAACTGATACATTGCACTCTGACCAGGATGAAAACAAAACTTAGATATGTGACAATGAAATTTTAATATTGCATAGTATGCCTAATCTGAAACTATTTGATAACTGATTTCATTGCAACATCAAACCTGAGGTTTGCTATTTAGATCCCCACCAATTATAACTGGGATTTTACCCCATTCTTGTGATAGTGCGTAAGCTTTTTCAAGAAGCAGTCGGACCTACACCATTGTAGGTTACATGCTTAAGAAATTACCTCAGTCAAAATAATAAGAAAACAAAAGCACAGACATTTGATTGGGGGGAAAAAAAAAAACTCTTTTCCATAGGTTGATGCAGTGGAATAGTATGGCACCAAATCCATGAGTTCATAAATTAATCTGAAGCTATTTCCCTTCCCAACAACAAGAGGGAAAAAGAGGAAAAAAAAAAGGAGGGGGGAGGGGGGGGGGGGGGGGGGGTGAGGGCGGTAAGTGGGTAACAAAAGCACATCTACTTCAACACACAACATATATATAGAAGGGAGAGGGGAGTTGGGGACTTTTAATTAACATTGAGAATCCCAAAAGATATCAACTGACACAATTCTGAACAAATTTACCACTTTTGCAGAGAATAAAACACTGAATACCTGACCTAGCTTGATGTCTCCACGATTTGGGTTGAAGAGTACATGTATATTCCCAACCAGTAATCTTCGACTTTGGGTAGGTGAAGACCTATAGTGGTGCAAATAAGTCAGCAATTAAACTGGCCACATGTTTTTCTAAAGAATATGTAGAGTAATGTATTTTCTGGATATGATAATTGAGCACGTAGAAGACTTCTTACAAAAAAAGGGAACAATAACAGATTAGTGAAAAAGACATATGCATAAGGCCATCTATAATCAGTTTGATCCTAATAAAATAAGAAATCAAAATTCACAATGCTCATCTATTACAGCTAAATGAGATGTTTCTAACATCCATATACACACACAGAAAAACATAACAAAGTAAAACTTACATGGATGTTTGGGCAGATGATTTGGACTCAGATTGGTTTTGGATCATCTGCATAGCATAAAAGAGAAGATTAAAATAAATAAGAGGGGGGGACCATGACTAATCTGAAGCATAAGTGGATTCTCCACAACAACAAAGCAAGTCTGGTAAAATATATACAACGATGTTGGGTATAAAAATGCATATACAAGCGGGGGGAGGGGTGCACAAAAAGGCATATACTGGAGAATAAAAACAGAAAACCAAAAAAGAAAAAGAAATGAGATAATGCTCAACATACCAACATACATTTCCAACCCAAGTTACCCAACAAAGAAGAAAACAAAGGCAGACATAATTAAGAATCACAAAAGAAACAGCCCACAAATATAATGTTTGAATATTGAGGCGAAATGCCATTCAAAACCAGACATTATGCTGGCCAAAAAAAAAAAAAAAAAACACTGAATGGACATTATAACCTACTTATGTTACTACAACATTATGCAGTAACTATTTCCTTTAGTTTCCTTCTTCTTCTTCTTCTTTTTTTTTTCCCTGTTCAAGTATATGTTTGGATGAGTTTATTTTCATCACCTTAATTTGTTTATCGTGCCAAAGTATTGTTGTACCCTGAAAAAGGAAATGCTTTAAAAAGCTAAATATTCTGTTTAAAAAATGAAAATAAGCTCATCCAAAGGAATACAAATAAGAATGTCATAACACTTCCCTTTCTATAAACCAAAAATGTACATGAGAAAGCATTATTCTGAAATTTGATGTTTTCCTGAAATACAATAGAGGATTAATATTTATGTTTCCTCTACCTTGTTCGACTTTATTGCAAATTTTCAATGCCTTATATGAAACATGATAAGAAGTTGCCCTAGTGGATCCTGTAGCCTTACAATCTTAGCATAACCTCTACTAATGGGACTCAAAGAAAAAAATAAATAAATAAATAAACACGAGCAGAAACTACCATATGGAATTTCCAAGCATTGACACCATATTCTACAGGAGAGGCCTTAACAGTTAAGTCAAACCATCAGGTCAACAACGGTTGACTTATTTACACTTTAGAAAATGGGTATCTAGCTAGTTTCAAATTAGGACCTCTGAGAGAGAGAGAGAGAGAGAGAGAGAGAGAGAGAGACGGAGAGAGGGGGGGTATGTGTAATAAACCAAACCCTGCATACCTCTAAAACACAAAGTTGAGCAACATTGTCACGGAGGCCAACACGTCTGAACTCTATATTTTCTTGATGCAAAATGGTAAATCTGTTTAGAATATAATTTTACTAAAATTGGGATATTCAAAATTAAGAAAATGATAACAAAAAAAGAATACTTAAGCTTACTGCAACAATATTTGCTCAATAGCTACAAAACCAACATCACAAGATAGTGATGGGCATGCACATAAGTACCCAAAAATCAAAATACCTAATCCAACCATTTACTATATCCATCATATTTCTTTTTAGATATTTGAAGTTTGAAGAAAAAATTATACAACTCATATTAATATAAAAAGAACCAAGGCAAAGCCTGTCTAATTGAGAAAGAGGTAAACAATAAAGTTGCTTCCAAGAATAATAGATATGAGTTGCATAAACATACTAACTAATTGAATCGCCCTAAGCCATGGTGCAGTATGAACAAAAGAAACCTTGAAAGCCTTACAGTTTAGGGTTTAGAAACCTTACAGTTTTTCTTTCCAGAATATAGCACACCCATCACATGCTTCACCGGTTCGAGCCTGTAAATAATTGGGAATAACTAATCACTAACTTGGCAACAAGGTTTGGCTTAAAAGGCACTTCCTCCTCCCACAAGACTAGATGACGGGTGAGATCATGGATTCAAAACCCACCGAGGGTGTGTGTGTGTAACTTAGAAACAAAAAAAAAAGGTGGATATGAGATCTTCTATAAATAATTGAAAGCACAGCAGTTGGACTAGAGTCACTAGGCCTAGCTATAAGTAATATTTTAGTATACCTTGTGAATACCTACAAAGCCATCTTTTTTAAAAAGATCTTCTAAATCATCAAAACGATCAACTTCCTGCAACCATAAAGGTGGATATGAGAAAATTAAAATCAAAATCCAGAGCAACAAGCCTTATATCTCAAGTGCCCTTGAGAATAAAACCTCTCATATATGATATGAGCTTTAGATGATTGAAAGAAAATGAGAAAATTAAAATCAAAAGCAAGTGCAACATGCCTTACTCTCAATTGTCCTTGAGAATAAAACCTCTTATATACTTATCAAAAAAATAATAAAACCTCTTGTATATGATACGAGGTTTAGATGATTGAAAGAAAACAGAATAAACTTCCTAAAGACATTTAAACTACCTAAGTAACAAGAAAGAATATGGTTCAGATAGCTGACCATGATAAAAATGAAATCGTAAAGTAATGCAATAAACTGAAGCCTAACAAAAAGTTTTGATGAAAAGTTATGTACGTGCATGGTCTAACACTTTTATTATTATTAATAATTCGATAGTTATTACAATGGGGGAGAGGGGAATCAAAAACTAAATTTAGATTTATTATGGAATAGGATTAAAAACAAATAAAACTCATTCAGCTGTACGAGATTGCACTCATGACTAGACCCAGACACAAAAAGATTTTTGCATATTTTTCCTCTACATACTAAGGAAACCTACCTATAAATGTATAAAAGTTGCTAAACCATCGTTTTTAATAGTTCAGACAATGAATGGCAGGGATAAAAGGGGGAAAATGTGATTAAAATTCTCATTGAATATGTAGAAAATGATTGTGAGTCTTCAATCACCATGCTGCATCTTCAAGCATACATTTGTGCAACACCAATAAAAACTAGTAAATTTACCTGAAAACACAAAATGCTTGCATTGTAACGATTGATCTCCTCACGTATGAGGATTTTCCTCCGGTCCCAGTCTAAGAACGTGGGAGGGACTTTATAATATAAATACGGATGGTTTGATGCATTTTCAACACCTAGTATATTATATGAAACAACTACAACTGTATCTGCAGTGGAAAATAAAAAGTTTTAGGCATAGAGAAAAACGATAGATACTGGTATCTAGACCTATAAGCTGCAAACTGCATACGCTTGCACACAAGACCAGTGAGCGAGAGTGTAAAAGGGGTTAAATATATTATTTTTCCAACAAAATCCCGAAGAGATAAAAATACAGAAAGAGATCATAATCATCAATGAGTGCTTATAAAGACAGCACATTGGACAAATGATTGGCAATGACTAATACATAGCATAGACATTTATTAAGCATTTAATAACAATAGTAATACAATTAAGGATAACTCTAACTAGATGAAAAATCTTCCCCATTTTTCTTTTTATTGTCACAAGATCATAATTGTTCAGATACTACATTCGAAATGATCCAATAATTCAAATTGATTATTAACCTTGGATACCTTTACGGGCAATGTCTATTACACACTGCATGTTTTAAAAAAATTTTAAACTGAAATCATAACTTGAAGTCACAATTTCAGTTTAAAACGTTTAAACTGAAATCATGAGTGGCGGTTTCAGTTTAAAAAACTATTACACACAACATTGTGTACAATTGCTTGTGTGCACTAGTCATTTAGCTTTACTTATTACATTCATATTTATCGAAACTGACGGTATAGAACATAAACCTACCACCAAAATAAGTCTTAGTTCCCAAAATTTACCGACAATTTCCTATCGAGTAAAAACGATGTTTACTTTAAATTCTCATAATCTGGTAGCAGATAAACCAATGAGAATTTAAATTCAATGATGCTACTACAATTGATTGAGATATCAATATGCAACTATAACTTCAAATTTATGATCTTTTAAGCCAAAGTATGTCTTTTCAGGTACATTAAATTCACAAAAGTGAAACAAACCAAAAACAGGAAAAAAAAAATCATTATCTGCAAAGTTTAAACCTTTGTAGTTGGGCAAATCGTGGGAAGAGAAAACCCAATTGCGATTTGTAGTAACCTCTGTAGCGTTCGATTTTTGATCTCTTTGTTTCCGACGTGACCCTGATGAAGAATGCAAGTGTTGGAACCGGTTATGTACTGGTAAAGTGCGAGGCGGGTCGGGTATTAGGGTTGGGGTTTCCGGTTCAAAGGAGGAGGAGGAGGCTACTCTGCGCCGCTTTGTGCGGTGGCTGTTAGTGCTGTGGGATTGAGATTCGAATTGTTGTTCGTCGGGATAACGGTTTTTACGCTTGCTCCGACTGGCGGCGCGTGACTGTGAGTGGCTTCCCGTCATGGTGTTGGACGCTGTGGTGGGTGGTGGGAGTGGCCGTTGCTCTTTGAGGGTTTTGTAGGGTAGGGTATCAGAGTATCACTGAGTCATGACCATGAACACGTTGTTTTTATACTTTTGTGGGGCTGTTTGTTAGCGGCGTTTAAGTATTGTTCAATTTTTAGAGTCCTGAAAATGAAAATACGCATTTAAGTGTTATAAACGTACCAGAAATGTTATTGTTGTTTAAATATTAAAAATTACTAGTCGCTAACCCGTGCGATGCACGGAATATATTTCACTTTGCTTAAAATAAAATTTAAAATGAAAAAATATCATAACTTATCAAAATAAACATAAAATATACGATATTCATCGCAAAATGTTATTTGAGAATAAAATTACCATCAAAATGATATAAAGAAAAATTTCATGTCCAAACAACTCATCAAGGTGGAATCTGGTTATTACTAAGATCCTATATGCAATTTACCAGAAAGATATCATGTCAGTTTTGATCTTCATTCTCTTTTTGCATATTAATAGGTTTTTACTAAGATCCTATATGCAATTTACCAAAAAGATATCATGTCTTAAGCACTAACAACAGATAATCATTCACATATACTTCTTTAGGATCCTCTACAACACTTGTAGCAATGCAAAAGTTAAAAATAAAAAATAAAAATAAAAAGTAGTAGAGATTGCAAACAGAGAAGAGAGAATACCAAGTTTTTGTTGGGTTTTATGCTTCCACACCTTGGGCAGGAAGACATAGGTTGTAGTTTTGATTTTTCTCCAAAAAATAGAGATGCTTCATCTGCCATATACAATAAAAAATAATTATCAGAATTTCAACTCAAAAACCAAACCCATAAAAACACTATCAAAATATAGAGATTAACCCAAATACTTATAAGAAAATCAATTCTAAACATAATAAAACAATAAGATAGAATGAAAATTTCAGGCACATATGAAAGCAAATAAAAAAAGACAAAACCTACGCTTTGAGTTTAGGGTTTTGAGATGGTAATTGCTAGGGTTTTAAGGAGAGAAGAGATTTTGGTATTTTTATGCAAAAAACGTTATTTTAGGTCTAGGTGATTTATTTCCTTGTTTTTAGGCTCTTTTAATGTTTTTTTAGGTCAAATTTGGTTCCTATTATGGTTAGGTATTAATTAGGGCTTATTTTAGAATATATTTTCTTGTCCATCAAGTTTTATGAAACCCTTAAATAGGCCTCCAAGTTTGTATACGTTTTTCAATATTATTGTTATAAGATATAAAACTTAAAATAAAAAGAATCAAAAATAAAAAGAAAAAGAAAATAGTGATGATGTGGAAAATTGTGAGAGTTTCAAAAGTTTCGGTTTTATATATATATATATATATATATAGATTATTTAAACAAGTGTCAAACAGTCCTGGTAGAAAGTGGTTTACTTTTGTCCAAGCTTGGGATGAGCTACATGTGCCAAATCTAGCACAATTTTAGGAGAATAGCACCCAAACAAACTTATTCTGTTGTAGCAAATTTTTAGAACTCAATTTGAGTTTTAACCTAGGCTTTGTTTAGGAGTTTAAAAGGGAATGAAATTGAATGATCATAAGAGAATAAAAATAAATAGAATGGAATGGAATGTATTTAAGTAACTCTCTGTTTGGGAGTTTATAAGGGAATGAAATTGAATAATCACAAGGGAATGAAAATGAATGGAATGGAATGTATTTAAGTAAGGGAAATGAATGGAAAAGAATGAAATGGAATGGAATCAAATAACCTTGATTGGATGTTTTATTATAAATGAATGAAAATGAATGGAATGTAAGTAATTTTGTTTGGGAGTAACATGGAAGGAATGAAATTTAATCATTTTATGATAATATTACTATTAAACCCCTATTTTAAAATAAAGAGTTGAATATATAGGGGTATTTTGAGAGTTTTAATAAAAAAATCATTAAATTTAATTTCATTCCCAATTATTCCTCCCAATTTCGGGGGAATGAAAATTTGAGGTTTTAAGGGAATAAAGAGAAATGAGTGTTCCATCTTACCTGTAAGGGCACAAAATGTAATGGACCCCAGACAATGAAATTTGTAGAGAATGGGTAGGAAGGGCTAGGCAACTAGCGAACAAACAACCGTTTATAGGAGATTTACGGTGACCACTAATAAATGAATCGGACTCGGAGTTTTGTAAGGGTGATCCTTATTTTTGATATCTCTTCCGGACTCTCTTCGTGGTCCTTTTTGTTTTGTGTTTGTAAAATCCGTCTCTTCCGCTCAAGCCGAGGGGGCCTCCTCCTCTCTTTGAAGGGATCCTTCTAGTTATATAGTATTCTCTTTAGTTAATCTTAGCCGTCCATTTGTCGGTTATCTAGGCTTTGCGTGTAGGAGTTTGTCCCATCATCTGTATTTTACAGGCTTTATGTTAGGTCAAAGCCGCCTTTGCAGGCTTTATACTAGTTGAAGTGACTGATGCCTTGGGTTTTCAGGTCACTTTGTCATTAAAGTAGTAAGAATGTTGGTGAGATATATTCAAAGAATATGGGATATTTTCCCTTTTAATGAGGTCGGCGTGCCGAGGACAAGTCATCCTCGGCGTGGCCTTTGGATGACCTGGGCCTTTCCCGTTGTCCTCTGCCTTTACACTGTCCTCGGCGCGGGCCTTGGGCCATATGTGGTGGGCCGATCGTGGTTAGTGTAGTAGGGCCCCACAATAGCCCCTCAAAATTCTGCTGCACGTCCCCTAGGGCGGGGAGGAGGATTTTGACTTCCTCGGCACGTTTTCTCGGCTGGTTGGGTTCTACCTTATCGTCAGTGTTTATTGCTATTTAGGCCGTTTAGGCAGCTTTCTTTTTGCGCAAAGTGTCGCCCGAGGATGGTTGGGCTTGGGTCGTTTGTGCTATAGTACTCAATTTCTCATGGTTTTTTTGTCCCTGATAGGACTCGTTTATTTGGCGCTCGAAAGGGAGTTGTCTCCGCCTTAGCTTTGAGCTCATAGTCCGTACAAGAGCCCTGGTTCTGTTCAGCATTTGTATTGTCTCATAGTGACTGGTTCCCATAGAGGTTTGGGTCTGAAGTTTATACAAGACCTTGATTTTTCTTAGCGTTTAGTTTTTACGGGGAGATTTTCTTCCTGCTGACTTGAGGTCTTTGACCATGCAATGCTTTAAGCTTTGTTTAGTGCTCGGTTTTCTCATTTTATGCTTGGTTTTCCTTGAGGCTTGGGTCCGAGGACCATGCGATGCCTTGGTTCTATCCAGTACCTAGTTTTCTCTTTTTTAATCATCTGAAGTATCTGGTTTTCCCAGAGGCTTGGGTCCGAGGACCATGCAATGCCTTGGTTCCGTCCAGTACCTAGTTTTCTCTTTTTAATCATCTGAAGTATCTGGTTTCCCCAGAGGCTTGGGTCCGAGGACCATGCAATGCCTTGGTTCTGTCCAGTACCTAGTTTTCTCTTTTTAATCATCTGAAGTATCTGGTTTCCCCAGAGGCTTGGGTCCGAGGCCCATGCAATACCTTGGTTCTGTCCAGTACCTAGTTTTCTCTTTTTAATCATCTGAAGTATCTGGTTTCCCCAGAGGCTTGGGTCCGAGGACCATGCAATGCCTTGTTTCTGTCCAGTACCTAGTTTTCTCTTTTTAATCATCTGAAGTATCTGGTTTCCCCAGAGGCTTGGGTCCGAGGACCATGCAATGCCTTGGTTCTGTCCAGTACCTAGTTTTCTCTTTTTAATCATCTGAAGTATCTGGTTTCCCCAGAGGCTTGGGTCCGAGGACCATGCAATGCCTTGGTTCTGTCCAGTACCTAGTTTTCTCTTTTTAGTAATCATTTATTTTATCTATTTATCCGTAGCCGTTTTAATTCTTGCCGCGTTTTACAATAAACATTAAATAATTACAGTTTTCAAGCAGAATAATAATAATAGTAAATGCTGGAGTTGGTAGAGGATAAGACATTGCCGTGTTTTGCCTCTTCGTTTGGTGGGACTCTTCAGATAACGAGGCGTCTCCTGGGTTGTCCAAGTGAAGCGTTCTGACGCTTCAGTGTCTTCCTGTTTAATGAGGCGTCTCCTCATTAATACCGACCATGGATTTATGAGGATCTAACGGTTGGCAAGCCCCTTGGAAATTGGGGCGGCATCATTGTCTCCGGAAATCTCTCCCTGGGATTTAATGTAGATTGGCCTTCATCAATGTTCCTCCCACTATAAAAGGAGCTCCTAGGGCAGCCTTCCCCCTCACACCTGACAAACACTCGTTCTGAACTTCTCCCAAAAACACATCGCCAAAAATTCTTCAAGGCGCAATCATCTGAGTCCCTTCGCATGAACTGGCCCTGGAAAAGGGCGCTCCTGAGAATGCACAGCCCCTATCAGGAACCGAGGATGACACTCCAACCCTGGTCACCGCGTTGGGACGGGTGTATAGGAGATCCGAAGGTTTTCCTTCTTTTCAACCTAATCAGAGGAGGAACCCTCCTCGCCATCTGGAGGAGGATCTAGGAAGAACGTAACCACCTCCCCTTGGGTATGGGTCATTGACCCTCCAAGCCGGCTGCAGCGGGGGTGGGAGGGAAATCAGGCGGAACCCAGAAGTGGGGCCGTCCTGTGCCGCGACCCCTTCCACCTCCTCTGTAGCTCTTCTTCCCTCTAATCCTTCTTCTCTCTTCTTTTTTTGCTCCTCAACGAGCCTTCCTCTTTTCTTTTTCTCTTCTCTTACTTCTCATCCAGCCTTCTTTTCCATCTTCTGTTCCTCTGCCAACTTTCTTTATTTCTTTTCCTCCTTTCTTCCTTCACTTCTTTTCCACCTTTTGTTCTTTTGCCAGCTTTGCTTTCTACCATTTGTTCTTCATCTCTTCTTCTACTCTCTTTTCACTCTCTTTTTCTATCTTTCGTTCTTCTGTCATCGTCGTCCAGCATTTGCCTTTTGTTCTTCTGCCAGCTTTGTCAAGCGTTTGCCAGCTTCGTCAAGCGTCTGCCAGCTTCATCAAGCGTCTGCCTTTTGTAGTTAGCTTTAGAACAAACCCCCTGGGTATTACTTGTAAGAGATGTAATCTTACTTAATATATGAATAAAAGAAGTAGTCCTGTTTCATTTGTTGTCTTTTTTCTTTTTTTTTTTTTTTTTTTTTTTTTTTTTTTTGTTGTTGTAGACTGCCGGATCAACACTATTGCTGAAAACTGTATAGATTTGCACCTATTCTCGGTTGACTTGTTGTTTTGTTTTCCATTCCCCAAACGTCGCGCCGCTAATGCACAAGTCCGCCCCACGGTGGGCGCCAATTGTAAGGGCACAAAATGTAATGGACCTCAGACAATGAAATTTGTAGAGAATGGGTAGGAAGGGCTAGGCAACTAGCGAACAAACAACCGTTTATGGGAGATTTACGGTGACCACTAATAAACGAATCGGACTCGGAGTTTTGTAAGGGTGATCCTTATTTTTGATATCTCTTCCGGACTCTCTTCGTGGTCCTTTTTGTTTTGTGTTTGTAAAATCCGTCTCTTCCGCTCAAGCCGAGGGGGCCTCCTCCTCTCTTTGAAGGGATCCTTCTAGTTATATAGTATTCTCTTTAGTTAATCTTAGCCGTCCATTTGTCGGTTATCTGGGCTTTGTGTGTAGGAGTTTGTCCCATCGTCTGTATTTTACAGGCTTTATGTTAGGTCAAAACCGCCTTTGCAGGCTTTATACTAGTTGAAGTGACTGATGCCTTGGGTTTTCAGGTCACTTTGTCATTAAAGTAGTCAGAATGTTGGTGAGATATATTCAAAGAATATGGGATATTTTCCCTTTTAATGAGGTTGGCGTACCGAGGACAAGTCATCCTCGGCGTGGCCTTTGGATGACCTGGGCCTTTCCCGTTGTCCTCTGCCTTTACACTGTCCTCGGCGCGGGCCTTGGGCCATATGTGGTGGGCCGATCGTGGTTAGTGTAGTAGGGCCCCACATTACCCATTCCATTCCCTCCCACTTAAACTCCCAAACAATAGAATAAGCTTTCTATTCTCTCCATTAAAACTCCCAAACAAGAGAAGGGAAGAATATTCTAAAATTATTCTTTTCATTCATTTCCATTCCATTCCATTCTCTCCTCCTAAACGAGGCCTAAGGGAAAAAAAATGAAAAAATATGGAATGGAATGGAATGGAATTAAGTAGCCTTAATTGGATGTTTTAAAATAAAAGAATGAAAATGAATGGAATGTAAGTAATTTTGTTTGGGAGTAATATGGAGAAAATGAAATGAAATTATTTTATGACAATATTACTATTAGGCTTCGTTTGAGAGGAGGGAATGGAATGAAATAAAAGGAATATTTTTAGAATATTCTTCCCTCCTCTTGTTTGGGAGTTTTAACGAACGGAATAGAATGTCAATTCCCTTATTTGGGAGTTTAAGTAGAAGGGAATAGAATGGTTAGGAAGGAATGGTCATTCCTCCCTTTTCCCTCCAAACCTCAAATTTTTGTTTCCCTCAAAATTAGAAGGAATGGGAGGGAATGGATTTAGGTTTAATGAAATTTTTTTTAAAACTCCTAAAATACCCCTTTAATATTAGCCATTCTTTTCTCAATTAGCTGTAAGAAAAAAAACATAGCTACACATTATTGCCTATTTGCTACAAAGTGAAGCTACTGTTGTTTCGTGAGACACCATTGAAGTTACTATTGTTCATTAACATAGCTACATGTTATTCTTTGACTGCTGCAAGTTTTGGTTACTACTTACAAGCAAGTCTTTCTTTTTCTTATGTTTCTACAGGTTCTGTTATGTTTGCCTCCTACTTCATGTCTTGTCATATATTTTCTATCTTTGTTTCGTGATCAATCTTCTCCAAATTTATGAACAAATTTGAGGAATGTATCATTATTTCTACGGGTTATATTGCTTTGGCTCAAAGCAATATTCTTACAAGGAGAGTTCTACATTAGGAGAAGGTTATTTAAAGAATGTGGTGTGGGTTTGTGTGAGGAACTAGTTTTCTATATTTTGGGCTGAAAAATGCACATGTACAAAAGATGTGTGTTGAGAGTCTATTTATATCTTGAGTTTGAGAGAGCCAATGTATTCATTGATGTCTTGGGATTGTGGATCGAGATTGATTCATTAAAAAAAAAAAATCAAAACCAAAAAAGAAAAGAGAGAAAGAGAGTGTTGGGATTTAGTTTGAGTTGAGTGTGTAAGGTTTGTTTATAAGCATTGGTAGTGTTTATAAATCATATCATTAATATTGCATTTTTGTTGGCATTTTCAGTGGATGTAGGATTATAGTTGGCAAGAAAAGACGACAGGTAGAAGAAGATGAACTCGGGAATGTAATTTCCCAATCATTAGATAATGTATCAATGGCAATTGATAGGGCGACTGAGGTTATGGCAAAGTGCTTTTCCAAAGTCATATGGAGCAGAAGTTCACGTAGCTTTGGGCGAATTGGACTTAGATCCAATATCAAAGACTGAGGCCTACATATTTTTTATGGAAAATCCAACATATAAGGAGATATTCTTTGGTTGCCCAGATTATGAGCGCAAATGTGTCTTATCGACACTGATGTCTAACCCTAAAAATTAAAAAAGTGTGGGATTTTTTGGCCAACCTTAGTTTTGGAATGGATTATGTTATTTTGTTTAATTTTGGCAAGACTCATTATCGGAGTTTTTTTAAAAAAGATATTGTTTGCATTTTTAGACAATATTTATTTTGTTGAGAATAAATATGTGATGCGTGAATTTCTTTACAACATAGAAATATACATAACTTGTTTTTTAGTTACAATAAAATTTTCTTTTTCCTTAAACTATAATTATTTTAGTTTTATATCAGGAAATTGATATGTTAATAGTTCTATCACCTCTGGTCTTAGGGGGATGTTGCTCAATATAAGAAATTGGGAGATGGAGATGTATTAAATTATCAAATCCATTGTAAAGCCCACCAGCCAAAAAAGATCCAATCTAAAACTAGCAGCCCTAAAAAAAAAAATTGCAAATTGAAATAAAGAAATTGTGCTAGTCAATTTTTCATGCCATTATCTTCATCTGTTAAATTATTGATTAGCGTGATGCAATCTATTCACCTTGACAAAACTATATTGTAATTCAATAATCTAACACAGACTCAATTGTGGCTAACTAGTTTCACATCATCCACTAAATACTAAACATTTCAAAGCAATTATAAGTTCTCATTGATTATTTTTTATGTTCTTTATAATGAGGGATATAATAGTAATGTTATTATAAAATAATTTCATTCCATTCCTTCCAATGTCACTTCCAAATGGTGTTACATTCCATTCCTTTATTTTATAACATCCAAACAAGATTTTTAAATTCCATTTCATTTCTTTAATGATCATTCCATTCAATTCCTTTAAAATAAAGAGTTGAATATATAGGGGTATTTTGGGAATTTTAGTGAAAAAATAATTAAATCTAATTCTATTCTCTCCCATTCCTCCCAATTTCGGGGAAATGAAAATTTGAGATTTTAAGGGAATAAAGAGAAATGAGTGTTCCATCCTACCCATTCCATTCCCTCCCACTTAAACTGCCAAACAAGGGAATGAACTTTCCATTCCCTCCATTAAAACTCCCAAACAAGGGAAGGGAAGAATATTCGAAAATTATTCTTTTCATTCCATTCCATTCCGTTCTATTCTCTCCTCCCAAACGAGGCCTCAAACTTGAATTTGACAAACTCGAGTTCCAAGCAATAAGGAAACTCAAGTTTCTAGTAGTATAAACCCATACTGATTGGAATTCGAGTGTGTCAAACTCAAGTTCCAACCCAAACTCGATTTTGATAAATTGGAGTTCCAAAAAAATGTGTTATATAACTAAATAACTTCATTTGGGTGTTGTTCTCCTAAAATATTTCTAAAAACGTGTTATTTGGCATATTTTGCCACCAAATCTACTTAGGGTTGTAAACAAGTTAAGTATCTTTCAAGTATTGAATATTTAAACTCGGCTCAATAACAAAAATAAAGTATTGAAGCTAGATTTTTTTTTTTTTGCAAAATTATTTTGTAAATTTGCATCTCGAGCATGGTTATTAGTATACTGATCTGGATCTTAGAATCTTAAAATCGTAAGATTTTACATCCCTAAAATGTCCTTGTTCTTACTAGGATCTGTACTTAAGTGAAATCCTCCTGATCCAGATTTTAGGATCTTATAGGATCCCGATTTCATAGTGATACTAATGATCATGTACTATAATGGAATTTTTTTTTTTTTTTTTTGCTCATTTCAAGCCTCTAAATGGAGCCCAAAGACCCCAAACTAAGAAAAACAAATGTAATCAATAGATCAATCCAATGACCATAGCCCAAATTGATAAAAATATATATATATATATATATATATATGTAAAAATAAATAAATAAATAAAACCTTAAGGCTCACGTCAATCGTCATCTTAATCTAATAAAAAAAATCACAAAAGACAAAAGAGAAGAGAAGAGACTAGACCACTAGAGAGTAGAAGACGAGTGTAAGAAGCTAAAAAATCCGATGGTGACGCCATTGTGAGAAAGACCATCGACGACGAAGGTGATTTCTTTTTTTTTCTTTTTCTTTTTTGTAATTCTACTAACAATGATGAGAATGTTGTTTATAATGATCAACCATACTTTGAGCAACCCATCCAAGATAACCAAAAATTTGGTCTTAATGATTGAGTGTGTTTGTGGTGTTGTTTGAAACTTCTTCTTCTTCTTCTTCTTTTTTTTCCTTTTTTTTGTTTGTTTATGTGAAACATTTGATATTGACATTGTTATTTGTTTTGAGTTGTTTATATGAGACAATATGTATGCTCTGAGATGTTTAACTTAGAACTTTGTATTTGTGACTTGTACCTTTTGAACTTTGAACTTTGTTTATGTATTTGTAATTTGGTTTTGCCTTTTATTAGAGCACTTGTAGCAATGGAGCTAAAAAGCTATATAGCTATTTTAGCTCCACCAAAACACAAAAATAACCATACAGCAATGAAATCAAAGGTATTTTTTTTAGCTTCATTACTACAGTGCACATCTATCTATGGATGTGCATTGTAGCTTAGAGCTAAAAAAAAAAAAAAAAAAAATATTCCCTACCCGGTTGTGTGTGTGGCTGTGATGGTTGTGTGTAGTGGATATATTATTTTATTGTAGTAGATATCTTATTTTATTGTGATGTTTATATTATTTTATTATGTTGAAAGTTAAAATAGATCCACTGTTGCAACATGTGTGTAGGTAAAATAGATAAAGTAACTTTTTGTGGTGCCAAATAGCTAAATTTTTAGCTTCGCTAATTTGTGTCAAAAATTAATTTCTTTTAATGATTTTTTAATGTAAATTATAAACTATAATTATAGGTATTTTTAGTATATAAAATTTTTAAATAAAAAAGTATGATCTTACGATTCTCGTGCCGATCCTACAATTTGATCTTTGAACCCTCTCACCAATCCCGTATAGGATCTCGATCCTGATAACCTTGATCTCAAGGCTTTGAAACTCGAGTTCAGTGAAGGAACTCGAGTCGCTAAGCCTTGAGTTCCAAGTGGTGGCAATTTGATGTGGAAGAAAAAATTCACGTGGAATTTGAGTCTTAGAGTTACTGCCATTGGATATAGGTTTATGTGTGCTAGGATTGTGGGTTCTTCTTCTTCCTCTTCAAATCTTCCTCTTCTACTCATTCTGCTTCTTTTTGTATGCTCTATGGAATTGGAGTCTGATAAAGACTCGAGTTTTACATGAATTATTTACCCACGTTAGCTTGGAACTCAAGTTTCTTTACTGAACACGAGTCTTTAAGGCTCAAGATGCTAGTTTACTAAAATGTTTCAAAAACATGCCAACAAACAAAATAATTGCTAAAATCATATTAAATGGCAAAAATCTCCATTTAAACTTAGCTCAAACTTGAACCAAGCTTACATACAATGTTCGAGTTTGAGCTCGTAAAAAATCCTAAAGCCTATTGGTTTGAATGAGTGATCTCAAATTCCCAATTAAAGTTCATACAAAGATTATCACCCAAGTCCATAAATGAGCATACGCTCAAGCTTAAAAAAAAAACAAAAAACAAAAAAAAAAAAAAAAAAAACAACCAAGCCCTATTAATCACAAGCTTGCTCATGAATTTTTTTTGTTTTTACTTTAACTTGCCTCGTTTATTAAACAAGCATAATACTAAAAACTCAAGTTTGGCTTGTTTTTAAAAAAAAATAAAAAACGAATGTGAACGAGTTTTTTTATCAAGCCAAGAATGATTTATTTATGAACAATTTGATCACTTATATCCCTACTTGCCTGCTAGTAATCCACACCAACAAACAAATGGAATAACTATTCAATCGTTTGGTTGGATTTTTATTGATTCACCCTATTTGCCAGGCCAGCACAAACGGCCAAGATGCTACTGTTCAAGATGCTACTGTTCTTTACCATGCTAAAATACTCATGCTGCTGAAAAGGAGATTCCTTATGTTTCCAAGACTGCTTTCAAATATTCCAAGACCACTTTTACTGTGCTTTGGTCAAAGAATATTTTGAACACTATTTGCTTTTACTATTCATGTGTTACTGTTTATCCAGATCTTTGCCTATTTAAGGGGGGTTGTCCCTTATGTTAAACTTAGAACTTTTAAGAGGTTCTAAGAACTTTTAATGAGTTTTCAAGAACCTTTTTGTTAGAACTTTCTTGAGAGAATTAGAACTTTTAAGAGGTTCCAAGAACTTGTTGTTAGAACTTCCTCTAGAGAGAGTTTTCTTCCCTAGAAGCCTTCTTTGAGAGAGTTCTCCTATTATCTTGTTGACTACAACCTTGTTCACCATAACCTTGTTCATACAAACCTTGGAACTAGGACTAGTTCAAGCTTTGTAACTGTTAACCTGTACTATTGAGATCTTGTATTGACCACTATTACTGTAAGTGTTTTATCTACTTTCAATAAAGAAGTATTTTCAGTTAATGTTCATTATACTTGTTGCTACCGCCACCTTGGACGGATTACCGCCATACTGGACGGTTCTAAATTGCTTTCATTAATTGCTCTTATTTACTTTCAATTATTTTGATATATACTGCTTGGCTAGTTCTATCGCCTTAATATTGTTCTAACTTTGATTATATGAGCATTATTCTGATAAGAACAATATGAGCATTATTCTGATTATAGATGCTATTAATCTGTTTTCTGGAAGGGAAATCAGAATCAGATGGACATATAGGGAAATCAAAATCTACCGCCTTAATATTGTTCTAACTTTGCTCTTTACATTTACTTTCACTATATTATTACTGTGCTTCCGTCTCTCCCCTTCATCCGTGCGTCCCCTTCCCCCTTAATGGTATCAGAGCCACTCTTTTCTGGCCGGTGATAGTGTGTGTTGTGTTCTCTGTGCCTTGTCCGTATCCGTCCGAACCTTTGGTGCTTCGTTGTCGTGTTCCCTTCTTGCCGTCGTTGGCGCCACCCTAGGTGTAAAGTGAATTCCCAGAACCTAACTGTAAGACCCGTTTGAGCCAGGAGGGCGTGTAGGGCATATGTGTGGTATAGGGTTGCTTAAGGTATGTGTTACGAAATGCAACGGTTGTGAGAAAAACATGATAATTGAGTGTTAAAACTAGGATAATATGGATAAGTTGTGGAGATCCAACTCCTCTGTCAGCTCCAGGACTGGTTGTCCTCCTGATATTGTGAATGAAGAAGATCACACTGTTGAAGATAATGAGATCCCTGATTTCCGAAAATGGAACATTCCCAAAGTTGATACTAAAACTGTTTCTGTTGAAAAACCTGTTTCTGTTCAAAAACCTGTTTCTATCAAGACTGAGGAACCTTTGATTAATTTACCCAGTCATGATAACAAATTCAAGTTTAGGACTTCCCAGTCTAAACTTCTTGAAACTGTTGACAAAATGCTTGCTGATTTGAAAGTTAAAACTGAAGGTACTTCTACAAGTATTCCTGCTACTCGAACTATTTCAAAAAATGAAATTGTTTCTGATGAAAATACAGATTCTGATACTGTTTCTTCTGTTTCTTCTGTTCCTGCCAAAAAGGTTTTTGATGATGGTTTCCCTGAAATTAAAAGATTTGTTGGAAATCCCAAACCCATGTTTCTTACAAAAAATTGGTATTCAAAACCTACTCCTCTTGATATGCAGTTTAAAGAAAAAGCTTTTCAAACTCAGTTTTTTGTTTCTGCTGATAAGATTTATGAATGGAATATTGATGGCTTTTCTGAACAAGAAATTATTAACAAAATGGGACATATGTCCATGGTTGGTATTGCTTATCAAAATAATCATGATTTTGAACAATCTGAAATTGTTGGCCTTCTTACTACTGGCTTTTCTGGTACTCTTCGTGGATGGTGGGATTCATATCTCACAGAAGAATCCAGAGATTCTATTAAACATGCTGTTAAAAAGAATGATGAAGGCTTGCCTATTTTTGATGATCGTATTGGTCGAGGTGTTCCTGATGGTGTTAATACCTTGATTTATACTATTATCAAATATTTTGTTGGTACTCCATCTAATGTTTCATCTCGAATTTCTGATTTGTTGAATAATTTGAGATGCCCTACTATGTCTGATTATAGATGGTACCAAGATGTTTTCCTTTCTAGAGTGATGCAGCGGAAGGACTGTTTCAAGCCTTATTGGAAAGAAAAGTTTATTGACGGTCTGCCTCCTATCTTTGCTCATAAGGTAAAATAAGAATTAATTGGTAAAAATGATTCTATTGACTATGATAATTTAACTTATGGTGATATTTTAAGCACTATTAAAAAACTTGGAATTAATATGTGTAATGATGAAAAACTGTTAAAACACCAATTAAAAAATAAAAGAAAAGCTAAATATGAAATGGGTAATTTTTGTGAACAATATGGTTTACCCTCTATTGCTCCTTCTAAGCAAAAAGGTAAAAAACATGATAAAAGTTACAAAAATTATAACCATAAAAAACATAAAACTAATTTTAATAATTTCTATGGCAAAAAGAAAAATGTTTCTAAAAAACATGTTAACTAGCGGTCAGGTAAAGGTAAATGTTTCAATTGTGGAAAACCTGGTCATTTTAGTAAAGATTGTAAACAAAAACCTGGAAAGTTAAAAAACAAGTTTCTTCTACAAGTACTCCTGCTACTCGAACTATTTCAAAAAATGAAATTGTTTCTGATGAAAATACAGATTCTGATACTGTTTCTTCTGTTTCTTCTGTTCCTGCCAAAAAGGTTTTTGATGATGGTTTCCCTAAAATTAAAAGATTTGTTGGAAATTCCAAACCCATGTTTCTTACAAAAAATTGGTATTCAAAACCTACTCCTCCTGATATGCAGTTTGAAGAAAGAGCTTTTCAAACTCAGTTTTCTGTTTCTGCTGATAAAATTTATGAATGGAATATTGATGGCTTTTCTGAACAAGAAATTATTAACAAAATGGGACATATGTCCATGGTTGGTATTGCATATCAAAATAATCATGATTTTGAACAATCTGAAATTGTTGACCTTCTTACTACTGGCTTTTCTGGTACTCTTCGTGGATGGTGGGATTCATATCTCACAGAAGAATCCAGAGATTCTATTAAACATGCTGTTAAAAAGAATGATGAAGGCTTGCCTATTTTTTATGATCGTGCGGATATGAATTGTATTCAAGAAGGATTGATTCTTTCGAAATATTTTGAAAAATCAACTGAAAGACTAGTTTCTGCTAATGGTTCCCAAATGAAGATTAAATATGAATTGAATAATGCTCATGTTTGTCATGATAACATATGTTTCAAGATTCCTTCTGTTTTGGTCCAAAATATGACTGATAAAGTGATTCTTGGTTTGCCTTTCATAAATGCTTTGTATCCTTTTCTTGTTGAACATGACGGTTGTCCTCCTGATATTGTGGAAGTTGGTTATCCTCCTGTTGCAATGTTGTTAAGACTGTTAATGTTCTCACTAAAGGTGAAGAAAATGAAAGCTTGTTAATTAAATTGATTGGTCAAATTGAGAATCCTGAATTACAAAAAGAATATTTGGATAAATTTAAGAAAAATTTGTTAAAAGATGAAATCAAGAATCACTTTATCAGTCATATTTTTAACAAGAACAGAAGGAATCTTGAAACAAACATCATCATGGCAAATATGAGCATTATTCAATTCATATTTGATTTTCATTTGAGAACCAGTAGCAGAAACCAATTTTTCAGTTGATTTTTCAAAATATTTCGAAGGAATCAATCCTTCCTGAATACAATTCTTATCAGCACCAGAATCAATCATAGCAATAACAGTGAAATGATAATCATGGGAAACAGAAATCTTCACTTTTGTGAACCATTTTGGGGGAAGAATTTTGTTAATACTACCAAGACTAGGTTGAGCATCGACAATACCTTCATCAGAAAGAAGAGCCTGTTGACTGGATTCATCTCCATCCTTGTGCTCATCTTGTTCATTATCAGACTTATTTTGATCAATTTTTAACATGAACAATTCTTGTTTGAGATTATGATTATCACTTTTAATGTTTTTAAGTTCAAGTTTTAATTCACTTATCTCTTGTTTAACAGTATTAATTTCACATTGGAGATCATTAACAGTTAAATCTTTGGATTTCTTCTTATTAAATCTTTCCAAAGTTTCTTCAAAGCTTATTGTTGATTTAAGTTTTTTACTAGTTTCATCTTTTAACAAGTTTTTCTTGAACTTATCCAAGTATTCTTTTTGTAATTCAGGATTTTGAATTTGACCAATCAATTTTATTAACAGGCTTTCATTTTCTTCACCTTTAGTGAGAGCATTAACAGATTTAACAACATTGCAACAGAAATCTCTACAACCAAGTTTAATATTAGGAGAATCAGAAGAATCATCAGCAGAATGATAACAAGAATCAGAAGAAGAAAAATTATCTTCCAAAAAATCAGACGAATTGTTTGATTCAAGGATTCTGAATAATTCTTCTTGATCATTATCATCAATTTTCAACATGTTAAACTTGTTTTTCAACTTACCAGGTTTTTGTTTACAATCTTTACTAAAATGACCAGGTTTTCCATAATTGAAACATTTACCTTTACCTGACCGTTGGTTAACATGGTTTTTAGAAACATTTTTCTTTTTAGCATAGAAATCATTAAAATTGGTTTTATGTTTTTTATGGTTATAATTTTTGTAACTTTTATCATGGTGTTTACTCTTTTGCTTAGAGGGAGCAATAGAGGGCAAACCATATTGTTCACAAAAATTACCCATTTCATATTTAGCTTTTCTTTTGTTTTTTAATTGATGTTTTAACAATTTTTCATCATTGCACATATTAATTCCAAGTTTTTTAATAGTGCTTAAAATATCACCATAAGTTAAATTATCATAGTCAATAGAATTATTTTTACCAATTAATTCTTGTTTTACCTTATGAGCAAAGATAGGAGGCAGACCGTCAATAAACTTTTCTTTCCAATAAGGCTTGAAACAGTCTTTCTGCTGCATCACCCTGGAAAGGAAAACATCTTGGTACCATCTATAATCAGACATAGTAGGGCATCTCAAATTATTCAATAAATCAAAAATTCGAGATAGAAGAGGGAGAGACGGATAAAATATGTTTTGTCAGACCAAGATGTTTAATAGCAAAATCTTTTCCAAATATGAGCATTATTCTTAGACTGGCAAACATCTTGGTACCATCTATAATCTTTTCCAAAGATGATTACTTCCCAGTAATCATCTTCTTCTTCGGTAGCAGGTTTGCCATACGGAGAGGAAGATTCAGGCTTAGTAGAATAGTAAACAGAGCTGATTTGGAATTTGTCACTAGAAACACCTTTCAACTTTAAATCAGTGAGTTTTTCAAAATTCTTTTGCAAAAACTCATTAACATCATGATCTCTTTTTGAAATACTTTCAGATCCAGCAAAGGAATGTCTTCCTTCATTGATCCTCAAGGGTTGATTGTTTTGAAAACATATTTTAACAGTACCATCAAGATATTGTTGAATATTTGTGAGATCTAACTCATCAAAAACAGGTTTAGGAACAGGGGATTCTTGGTTCAACAACCATTCAATAGGAAGCTGAGTATCTTGCCATTGAATCATTTTTGGAACTTGAATTTTAACATCAGAAGTTGAACATGTGATTAACATAGTTTTACCAGAGGGTTCTCTATGGTTCAAACAACAGGGATTTAACTGAGTACCCAAAAGTCTGTAATAAATGCGATAAATCAAAGCAAAAGGTTTACTACCTTCATCCATGATATAACCAGAAGAAGCAATATTCAAAGTCAAAGCTTTAACAATATTAGGATCATCCAAAGCAAGAGTAATATCAGGATAACAGTTAAAGTAAACAGGACCATCATACAAAGAAGCAGTGATCATACCAAGAATGTTATCTTTAAAAACCTTAAATCTAGCATCTCGTAAACACATGAGAATAGAAGCATTAATACCCTTTCGGGTGAGTGGTTTAACAGCAACTTGAACCAAACCAATATGCAAATAGCTGAGTTTTTTAGCAATTAAATCATTAATATTTTTCTTGGAAAACAAGCAACATTTTTCATGCATTTTTGAAATAGAAAATATTTGTTCAACAGTTCGAACTTTGTAAACAGGATGAAAAGTGGATTCAGCCCAACTAGTTTTGTAAACAGTTTTAGTATCAACTTTGGGAATGTTCCATTTTCGGAAATCAGGGATCTCATTATCTTCAACAGTGTGATCTTCTTCATTTACAATATCAGGAGGACAACCAGTCCTGGAGCTGACAGAGGAGTTGGATATCCATAACTTATCCATATTATCCTAGTTTTAACACTCAATTATCATATTTTTCTCACAACCGTTGCATTTCGTAACACATACCCTAAGCAACCCTATACCACACATATGCCCTACACGCCCTCCTGGCTCAAACGGGCCTTACAGTCAGGTTCTGGGAATTCACTTTACACCTAGGGTGGCGCCAACGACGGCAAGAAGGGAACACAACAACGGAGCACCAAAGGTTCGGACGGATACGGACAAGAGGCAAAGAACACAACACACACTGTCACCGGCCAGAAAAGAGTGGCTCTGATACCATAAAGGGGGAAGGGGACGCACAGATAAAGAGGGAGAGACGGAAGCACAGTAATAATATAGTGAAAGTAAATGTAAAGAGCAAAGTTAGAACAATATTAAGGCGGTAGAACCAGCCAAGCAGTATATATCAAAATAATTGAAAGTAAATAAGAGCAATTAATGAAAGCAATTTAGAACCGTCCAGTATGGCGGTAATCCGTCCAAGGTGGCGGTAGCAACAAGTATAATGAACATTAACTGAAAATACTTCTTTATTGAAAGTAGATAAAACACTTACAGTAGTAGTGGTCAATACAAGATCTCAATAGTACAGGTTAACAGTTACAAAGCTTGAACTAGTCCTAGTTCCAAGGTTTGTATGAACAAGGTTATGGTGAACAAGGTTGTAGTCAACAAGATAATAGGAGAACTCTCTCAAAGAAGGCTTCTAGGGAAGAAAACTCTCTCTAGAGGAAGTTCTAACAACAAGTTCTTGGAACCTCTTAAAAGTTCTAATTCTCTCAAGAAAGTTCTGAGTTTAACATAAGGGACAACCCCTCTTAAATAGGCAAAATTCGGAGTGAACAGTGTCATGAATAGTAACAGGTGAATAGAAACAGATGAATAGTGACAGGTGAATAGTGACAGGTGAATAGTGAAAAAGTGAGTCTTTTTCTTTTTTGACTCCAAGTCATGGAGGGAACATGAAGTGATCAGGAGCATCCCACTAGGCCTTCATTTTTAGGGCTAGGCCACATCATTATTGTTCTTAAAAGAAGCCAAATATGAGAATCTTCAGAGGCATGCCATTGAATAGGAACTTTGTGACAAGGAATCTCCAACACATAAGGCATTGATAATGGCTTGTTAATTTTAGGAACCTGATAAAGCCATATTCAAACATATGGGAAAGCCAGTTAGGATCTCTATCAAGGAAGCATAAATTCATCAAATAAAGGAGCCATGTCAACTTTAAAATCTTCATTTAAAACATTCAAAACTCTTAAATGGTTAACAGGATGTTCAATAGGAGGGAAATCAGAATCAGATGGACAAATAGAATTAGCATCATCTTCTTCTTCGGTAGCAGATTTGCCATACGGAGAGGAAGATTCAACTTTAGTAGAGTAGAAAACAGAGCTGACCTGAGATTTGTCACTAGAAACACCTTTTAACTTTAAATCAGTGGATTTTTCAAAATTCTTTTGCAAAAACTCATTAACATCATGATCTCTTTTTGAAATACTTTCAGATCCAGCAAAGGAATGTCTTCCTTCGTTGATCCTCAAGGGTTGATTGTTTTGAAAACATATTTTAACAGTACCATCAAGATATTGTTGAATATTTGTGAGATCTAGCTCATCAAAAACAGGTTTAGGAATAGGGGATTCTTGGTTCAACAACCATTCAGTAGGAAGCTGAATATCTTGCCATTGAATCATTTTTGTAACTTTTATCATGTTTTTTACCTTTTTGCTTAGAATGAGTAATAGAGGGTAAACCATATTGTTTACAAAAATTACTCATTTCATATTTAGCTTTTCTTTTATTTTTTAATTGGTGTTTTAACAGTTTTTCATCATTACACATATTAATTCCAAGTTTTTTAATAGTGCTTAAAATATCACCATAAGTTAAATTATCATAGTCAATAGAATCATTTTTACCAATTAATTCTTGTTTTACCTTTTGAGCAAAGATAGGAGGCAGACCGTCAATAAACTTTTCTTTCCAATAAGGCTTGAAACAGTCCTTCCGCTGCATCACTCTGGAAAGGAAAACATCTTGGTACCATCTATAATCAGACATAGTAGGGCATCTCAAATTATTCAACAAATCAGAAATTCGAGATGAAACATTAGATGGAGTACCAACAAAATGTTTGATAATAGTATAAATCAAGGTATTAACACCATCAGGAACACCTCGACCAATACGATCATCAAAAATAGGCAAGCCTTCATCATTCTTTTTAACAGCATGTTTAATAGAATCTCTGGATTCTTCTGTGAGATATGAATCCCACCATCCACGAAGAGTACCAGAAAAGCCAGTAGTAAGAAGGTCAACAATTTAAACATGTTAACCAGCGGTCAGGTAAAGGTAAATGTTTCAATTGTGAAAAACCTGGTCATTTTAGTAAAGATTGTAAACAAAAACCTAGAAAGTTAAAAAACAAGTTTAACATGTTGAAAATTGATGATAATGATCAAGAAGAATTATTCAGAATCCTTGAATCACACAATTCGTCTGATTCTTTGGAAGATGATTTTTCTTCTTCTGATTCTTGTTATCATTCTGCTGATGATTCTTCTGGCCGGTGATAGTGTGTGTTGTGTTCTCTGTGCCTTGTCCATATCCGTCCGAACCTTTGGTGCTCCATTGTTGTGTTCCCTTCTTGCCGTCGTTGGCGCCACCCTAGGTGTAAAGTGAATTCCCAGAACCTGACTGTAAGGCCCGTTTGAGCCAGGAGGGCGTGTAGGGCATGTGTGTGGTATAGGGTTGCTTAGGGTATGTGTTACGAAATGCAACGGTTGTGAGAAAAACATCATAATTGAGTGTTAAAACTAGGATAATATGGATAAGTTGTAGAGATCCAACTCCTCTGTCAGCTCTAGGACTGGTTGTCCTCCTGATATTGTGAATGAAGAAGATCACACTGTTGAACAAACATTTTCTACAGTTTATTCTTGCTTGTTTTCTAAAAATGTTAATGAAGTTAAAGATGACACTAAATTTGTTTGTCCATCTGATTCTCCTTTTATTAAAAAATCTGTTTACCAAAATCAATTGAGTGTGTTGACTGTTTTGAATGAAAATTTTAAAGTTGATATGGTTCCATTATTTGATGAATTCATGCTTCCTAAAAATAGAACAAAAAGAAAGATTTACCAAAATAATTTTGCTCAGTCTGAGAAAAATCATGTTAAAAGAAAATGGTTAGAAAAAATGAATCAGTTAAAAAGACACATTTTGTTCTTTGATTTTCTTGAAAACTATTATGTTTCAAAAGATGAAGTTTCCAAAAATTATTTGAATGTGATAAAGAAATCTAATTTTGTTAAAACTAACAAAACCATTGTCAGATCTAGTCATCCTCCTCTTGAGACTATTTTGGTGACTACTGACAAAATTGATGTTAAAGCTACTCCATTCAAAATAGCTGATGATCAAACTCCTGTTATTAACCTTATTAAACAAAACAATGTTATTAATGAATCTTTGCATGTTATTGGTCAACAACTTGACTGTATTGAAGAAAGAATTGTTGAAAAACCTGCTTCTATTCAAAAACCTGTTTCTGTTGAAAAAATGCTTGTTGATTTAAAAGTTAAACCTGAAAGTGCTTCTACAATTACTCCTGTTGCTCGAACTATTTCAAAAAATAAAATTGTTTCTGATGAAAACACAGATTCTGATATTGTTTCTTCTGTTTCTACTGTTCCTGCTAAAAAGGTTTTTGATGATGGTTTACTTGAAATTAAAAGATTTGTTGGAAATCCCAAACCCATGTTTCTTACAAAAAATTGGTATTCAAAACCTACTCCTCCTGATGTGCAGTTTGAAGAAAGAGTTTTTCAAACTCAGTTTTCTGTTTCTGCTGATAAAATTTATGAGTGGAATATTGATGGTTTTTCTGAACAAGAAATTATTAACAAAATGGGACATATGTCCATGGTTGGTACTGCTTACCAAAATAATCATGATTTTGAACAATTTGAAATTGTTGACCTTCTTACTACTGGCTTTTCTGGTACTCTTCGTGGATGGTGGGATTCTTATCTCACAGAAGAATCCAGAGATTCTATTAAACATGCTGTTAAAAAGAATGATGAAGGCTTTCCTATTTTTGATGATTGTATTGGTCGAGGTGTTCCTGATGGTGTTAATACCTTGATTTATACTATTATCAAACATTTTGTGGTACTTCATCTAATGTTTCATCTCGAATTTCTGATTTGTTGAATAATTTGAGATGCCCTACTATGTCTGATTATAGATGGTACCAAGATATTTTCCTTTCCAGAGTGATGCAGCGGAAGGACTGTTTCAAGCCTTATTGGAAAGAAAAGTTTATTGACGGTCTGCCTCCTATCTTTGCTCATAAGGTAAAACAAGAATTAATTGGTAAAAATGATTCTATTGACTATGATAATTTAACTTATGGTGATATTTTAAGCACTATTAAAAAACTTGGAATTAATATGTGCAATGATGAAAAACTGTTAAAACACCAACTAAAAAATAAAAGAAAAGCTAAATATGAAATGGGTAATTTTTGTGAACAATATGGTTTGCCCTCTATTGCTCCTTCTAAGCAAAAGAGTAAAAAACATGATAAAAGTTACAAAAAACATAAAACTAATTTTAATGATTTCTATGCCAAAAGGAAACATGTTTCTAAAAAACATGTTAACCAGCGGTCAGGTAAAGGTAAATGTTTCAATTGTGGAAAACCTGGTCATTTTAGTAAAGATTGTAAACAAAAATCTGGTAAGTTAAAAAACAAGTTTAACATGTTGAAAATTGATGATAATGATCAAGAAGAATTATTCAGAATCCTTGAATCAAACAATTCGTCTGGTTCTTTGGAAGATGATTTTTCTTCTTCAACTGATTCCTGCTATCATTCTGCTGAAGATTCTTCTGAAATTAAAATTGGTTGTAGAAATTCATGTTGTAATGTTATTAAAATTATTAATGATCTCACTAAAAGTGAAGAAAATGAAAACTTGTTGAAAGGTGAAACTAGTAAAAAACTCAAATCAATGATAAGCTTTGAAGAAACTTTGGAAAGATTCAATAAAAAGAAATCCAAAGATTTAACTGTTAACGATTTGCAACATGAAATTAATATTGTTAAACAAGAGATAAGTGAGTTAAAACATGAGTTTAAAAATATTAAAAGTGATAATCATAATCCTAATCAAAAAATGTTAATTGATAAAAAACTTGACAAAACTAATGATGAACAAGATGAGCTCAAAGATGAAGGAGAATCTAGTCAACATGCTCTTCTTTCTGATAAAGGTATTATTAATTCTCAACTTGCTCTTGTTAACAAAATACTTCCTCCAAAATGGTTTACAAAAGTTAAAATTGTTGTTTCTCATGATTACCATTTCACTGTGATTGCTGTGATTGATTTTGGTGCGGATATGAATTGTATTCAAGAAGGATTGATTCCTTCGAAATATTTTGAAAAATCAACTGAAAGACTAGTTTCTGCTAATGGTTCCCAAATGAAGATTAAATATGAATTGAATAATGCTCATGTTTGTCATGATAACATATGTTTCAAGATTTCTTCTGTTTTGGTCAAAAATATGACTGATAAAGTGATTCTTGGTTTGCCTTTCATAAATGCTTTGTATCCTTTTCTTGTTGAACATGATGGTATTACTGCTGATCCTTTTGGTCAAAAAGTAAAATTCAAATTTGTTTCAAATCTTGAGATTGATATTGATAATGCTTCCAACCTGATTCATGCAAAAATCAAACATCTTAGCTTTCTCCAGCAAGAAGTCAGATATAAGAAAATTGCTGAACAGCTTTCTAATAAATTGTTGCTTTCAAAAATTGACAGTTTTCAAAAAATGTTAATTGATGATGTTTGCTTTGATGTTCCTAATGCTTTTTGGCATAGGAAGAAACATATTGTTGACTTGCCTTATGTTAAAAATTTTGATGAGAAAAACATTCCCACTAAAGCTCGTCCTATTCAGATGAATGCTGAAACTGTTGAATTTTGCAAAAAAGAAATCCATGATTTGCTAGAGAAAAAACTGATTAGGAATAGCAAGTCCCCTTGGTCTTGCTCTACTTTCTATGTTCAAAAGAATGCTGAAATTGAGAGAGGAACTCCTCGCCTGGTTATCAACTATAAACCTTTGAATAAGGTTTTAGAATGGATTAGGTACCCTATTCCCAATAAGAATGACCTGGTCCATAGGTTGAGTGAGGTTGTTGTGTTTTCCAAGTTTGATATGAAATCTGGGTTCTGGCAAATCCAGATTAATGAGAAGGATAGGTACAAAACTGCTTTTACCACTCCTTTTGGTCATTACGAATGGAATGTGATGCCTTTTGGTCTTAAAAATGCTCCTAGTGAATTCCAAAACATCATGAATGATATTTTCAACTGCTTCAGTCACTTCACCATTGTTTATATTGATGATGTTCTTGTTTACTCCAGCTCTATTGAAGAACACTGGAAACATCTGTACTCGTTTCTTGAAACTATCAAAAGAAACGGTCTTGTTGTCTCTGCTAAGAAAATTAAACTGTTTCAAACAAAAGTTCGTTTCCTTGGCTATGACATCTCTGAAGGACAAATTCGTCCTATTGATAGAGCCATTCAATTTGCTGATAAATTTCCTGATGTTATCACTGATAAAACTTAGCTCCAAAGATTTCTTGGATCATTGAATTATGTTGCTGATTTCTACAAAGATATGAGAAAACAATGTAAACCTCTTTTTGATCGGTTAAAGAGTAATCCTCCATCCTGGTCCGATGTTCATACATCCCTTGTTAAACAAATCAAATCTCATGTTAAGACATTACCCTGTCTTGGTATTCCCACTGTTGATGCATTCAAAATTGTTGAAACCGATGCCTCTGACATTGGTTATGGTGGTATTCTGAAACAAAGAGTTTCTCCTGAGTCATCTGAACAAATTGTCCGTTTCTATTCTGGGATTTGGAATAATGCACAGTTAAACTATAGTACTATTAAAAAGGATATTTTATCTATAGTATTATGTATTTCAAAATTCCAAAGTGATTTATTAAACCAAAAGTTTTTATTACGTATTGATTGCAAAAGTGCTAAATATGTTATTGAAAAAGATGTTGAAAATATTGCTTCAAAACATATTTTTGCCAGATGGCAAGCTATTTTAAGTGTTTTTGATTTTGATATTGAATATATTAAAGGATCTCAAAACTCCATCCCTGATTTCCTTACCCGTGAATTTTTGCAGTGTTCCAATGGCAAGTAGAGGGTCGAAAGATAAGATACCTGCCACTGTTAACCCAGTTGTTAAACCTGTTTCCTCTATGAATCCAGTTATTAAACCTATTTCCTCTATGGACATTGTTAACCATTTTACCCCACTAGGTACTATTCCCAAACCCAACTATTCTTCTGTTCTTGCCTCATCCTATGATCCTTATGCTATAACCCCTGTTAACCGACCAATCAAAACTGTTTATCCCAAAAACCTTAGTGTTCCTCAGTATGTCAAAAAACAATATTTCCAATACCTATTTCATATTGAACCCAACAGAGCCTCCATTTCTGATCCTCTCACACTTGCTAAAAGCTATTTTCCCCCAAGATTTCATTGGATTCCTGAGCATAGAGAAAAGAAGTTACAATACTATTCTGGTCTCTTGAGTCATGAAAAATCTATTATTATTAAAACCATTACTGACAAAGTTGATACCTCCAAAATCATTTACCATGGTGTTTACATAGTCAATGTTATTACTGAAGATGAATGGGGTCCTTCTCCTAGTTTTACCAAAACAATGCCCGGATCCCCCATCCCCTATTCCTATTATGATTACATCAATGCTTGGACAAGATTTATGCTTCACCAAAATGAAGACATGTCTCATTCTTGGTTTGTTAACTTTGATAGTAATTTCCATGGCTCCCTGCCTCTTTGGTTCAATCGTTGGTGGGCTCAATTTGGCCTTATTATTGACATACTTCCTGAACCTTTGCTTGAGGCTTTTGAATGTTTCAAGAAGTTCTATAAAGTTGATGCTTATGGTGCCAAGTTCCCTCCTTTACTTCACTTTGTTAAACGATACAAAATATCCTGGATTTTAAAATGGCAGTATGAAAAAGAAGGTGATGTGCTCCAAAGACATTGGTATGTAAAATGGTGGGGTAAATTCCCTCATACTCCGAGGATTATTGCTAGTGTTTCCAGGGAATCTTCTTCCGTTGCTACTCTCCCCATTGCTAATTGTTCACTTAGTCGATCCCCTGTCACTACTGATGCATCTGCTTCCTCTTCTAAATCTGCTATGCCATCTGTTAAACCCAATAAAGTGAGTTCTCCTTTGGATGATATTCACAAGGACCCTGAAGCACCGAATGCTCTTATTGAAATGTTAAAAAAGGAAAAGGCTAATTTAGATGATGAACGATCTTCTGAAGCCTCTGTTGCAAAGGATCCTTACTACCCCTACAATGAGGAGTGGTTTGGTCATGATGAAGATGAAGCTGATGAATTAGCAAAAGATTGATTAATTCATCCTATTTGCCAGGCCAGCACAAACGACCAAGATGCTATTGTTATTTCCTATGCTAAAAATGCTAATGATTGATTGATTCACCCTATTTGCCAGGCCAGCACAAACGGCCAAGATGCTACTGTTCTTTACCATGCTAAAGTACTCATGCTGCTGAAAAGGAGATTCCTTATGTTTCCAAGACTGCTTTCAAATATTCCAAGACCACTTTTACTGTGCTTTGGTCAAAGAATATTTTGAACACTATTTGCTTTTACTATTCATGTGTTGCTGTTTATCTAGATCTTTGCCTATTTAAGGGGGGTTGTCACTTATGTTAAACTTAGAACTTTCTTGAGAGAATTAGAACTTTTAAGAGGTTCCAAGAACTTGTTGTTAGAACTTCCTCTACAGAGAGTTTTCTTCCCTAGAAGCCTTCTTTGAGAGAGTTCTCCTATTATCTTGTTGACTACAACCTTGTTCACCATAACCTTGTTCATACAAACCTTGGAACTAGGACTAGTTCAAGCTTTGTAACTGTTAACCTGTACTATTGAGATCTTGTATTGACCACTACTACTGTAAGTGTTTTATCTACTTTCAATAAAGAAGTATTTTCAGTTAATGTTCATTATACTTGTTGCTACCGCCACCTTGGACGGATTACCGCCATACTGGACGGTTCTAAATTGCTTTCATTAATTGCTCTTATTTACTTTCAATTATTTTGATATATACTGCTTGGCTGGTTCTACCGCCTTAATATTGTTCTAACTTTGCTCTTTACATTTACTTTCACTATATTATTACTGTGTTTCCATCTCTCCCTCTTCATCTGTGCGTCCCCTTCCCCCTTTATGGTATCAGAGCCACTCTTTTCTGGCCGGTGATAGTGTGTGTTGTGTTCTCTGTGCCTTGTCCATATCCGTCCGAACCTTTGGTGCTCCGTTGTCGTGTTCCCTTCTTGCCGTCGTTGGCGCCACCCTAGGTGTAAAGTGAATTCCCAGAACCTGACTGTAAGGCCCGATTGAGCCAGGAGGGCGTGTAGGGCATGTGTGTGGTATAGGGTTGCTTAGGGTATGTGTTACGAAATGCAACGGTTGTGAGAAAAACATGATAATTGAGTGTTAAAACTAGGATAATATGGATAAGTTGTGGAGATCCAACTCCTCTGTCAGCTCCAGGACTAGTTGTCCTCCTGATATTGTGAATGAAGAAGATCACACTATTGAAGATAATGAGATCCCTGATTTCCAAAAATGGAACATTCCCAAAGTTGATACTAAAATTGTTTACAAAACTAGTTGGGCTGAATCCACTTTTCATCCTGTTTACAAAGTTCGAACTGTTGAACAAATATTTTCTATTTCAAAAATGCATGAAAAATGTTGCCTATTTTCCAAGAAAAATATTAATGATTTCATTGCTAAAAAGCTCAGTTATTTGCATATTGGTTTGGTTCAAGTTGCTGTTAAACCACTTACCCGAAAGGGTATTAATGCTTCTATTCTCATGTGTTTACGAGATGCTAGATTTAAGGTCTTTAAAGATAGCATTCTTGGTATGATCACTACTTCTTTGTATGATGGTCCTGTTTACTTTAACTGTTATCCTGATATTACTCTTGCTTTGGATGATCCTAATATTGTTAAAGCTTTGACTTTGAATATTGCTTCTTCTGGTTATATCATGGATGAAGGTAGTAAACCTTTTGCTTTGATTTACCGGATTTATTACAGACTCTTGGGTACTCAGTTAAATCCTGGTTGTTTGAATCATAGAGAACCTTCTGGTAAAACAATGTTAATCACATGTTCAACTTCTGATGCTAAAATTCAAGTTCCATAAATGATTCAATGGCAAGATATTCAGCTTCCTACTGAATGGTTGTTGAACCAAGAATCCCCTATTCCTAAACCTATTTTTGATGAGCTAGATCTCACAAATATTCAACAATATCTTGATGGTACTATTAAAATATGTTTTCAAAACAATCAACCCTTGAGGATCAACGAAGGAAGACATTCCTTTGCTGGATCTGAAAGTATTTCAAAAAGAGATCATGATGTTAATGAGTTTTTGCAAAAAAATTTTGAAAAATCCACTGATTTGAAGTTAAAAGGTGTTTCTAGTGACAAATCTCAGGTCAGCTCTGTTTTCTACTCTACTAAAGTTGAATCTTCCTCTCCGTATGGCAAATCTGCTACCAAAGAAGAAGATGATGCTAATTCTATTTGTCCATCTGATTCTGATTTCCCTCCTATTGAACATCCTGTTAACCATTTAAGAGTTTTGAATGTTTTAAATGAAGATTTTAAAGTTGACATGGCTCCTTTATTTGATGAATTTATGCTTCCTAAAAATAGGACAAAAAGAAAAATTTACCAAAATAATTTTGTATATATATATTAAAAGTCAAAATTCAAAGAAAATCCAATTAGATTTCAATTGGATTCTTAATTTTGCGCTATGTGTCCCATCTAAGTTTTAATTTTTGTGCAAAGTAAATTATTGATTGTAAAAATCGAAAAATCCAAATTCAGTTAGATTCTAAATTGAATTTCAATTAGAGTCCAATTTTGAGCCATGTATCCATCTAACTTTTTAATTGTACCCGTGCACATGCGCGGGGTTACACACTCATTTCTTTAATTGAGTTCCTCTCTAAAAGAAATGTAAATATGTATGTAATAGCTATTCCTTGACATAGTTGTCAGTATCGTCCGATATGTATCGTATTTTGCGTAAAAAGTTACGTATTGTATCAGCATATCATATCGTAAAATCGTACATATCGTAAGATACATAGACAAATGTCTTAAAATGATAATTTTTGTTAAAATTTGTACTTTTATTTGAATTTAACAAGTTGTTAGACTTTTTTTTTAGCACAAAATTATTATGTTACTTAATTTAGCCTAATAAAATAACATATTCATAAGGTTTTTTTCCCTTTCTTTCTTCTACAAAATTTGGACTACACAGTACACAGTTACACTTCACTTTAATATTTACAAATTTATTTTATATACTATAAATAAGATATTAATTGACAATATAATTGTTTTTTTATATTTTTTTTCATTATTGTTTTAAGTCCAAGAAACTAGAATGCCAAGAAGATTTTTTTTTTTTTTTAAATTATTGAAATAAAAAGAACAAGAAGATAAAGTAAATGTTAATGACGATGAATAAAATTTTAATGAAGAAATAAATTTGCAAATGATAAACGTGATAATAGCATTTGAATGTTCAAAATGGGTATGAACCACCCTTGAACGTTTAGACCCCAATTAACAAATTATCAATTCAAACTTATTATCAAACAATCAATATGCGAAACATGAACATAAGCCAAAAACAGAATTAATAAACAATCTAAGCCAAATATAAACACATCCACAGTAGTAAATATAAGGCAGAGATAAAGGAAGGAAGATGCAAACACACGAACAACACACGATGTGTTATCGAAGAGGAAACCGAAGCCCTCGGCGTAAAACCTCTCCGCCGCCCTCCAAGCGGTAAATAATCCACTAAAGAATGTAGTTAGGATACATGAACAGCAGAAGACCTTCCAAGCCTAATCTACCCAAGTACCTAAGCCCTCCAAGCTTCTTGCTCCAACAAGGTTACGCCGAACCTATTTCTTTTTTAGCTTCCCGGATTCCGCTACTAGATTATAGTATCAACCAATGTAGACTGGTTCCTTCCTAACTGCTTCCCAAATAGCACCAAATAAACCTTCTCACAGACATGGGTGTGGTGAGATAAGGATTTGGCTAAAAACCTCTCAAGGGTATAACAATAGAGAGCAAGAGAGTAGAGGAATATGTAGAGTCTCTAAGGTAAAGATTGTGGATAAATCAATCTTGTATTTCTCTAGAGTTTCTCTCACAAAATTCTCTCTAGAAGCTCACATTTGGTGGGTATAAGGGTCTATATATAGTGGGGTGAGAAAGGAATGCGAAGAGTCAGTTTTTTCCAAACAAAGCTGATTGGCGGCTTGGCCTTGTGACTGGTCTGAGTCGCGAGTTCAAGCCGCGAGATAACGACCTGGCCAGCCTGGGACTTTTGTCCTATAATGTGATAGCTGGCGCGACCCTTCAGCTCCCCATGTGTGCATCTTACATGCCTGCAATTGGCGGCTTGTCAGTCGCAAGTCAGCCGCAAGTCCTAGCCGCGAAACTCTGCCTTCTTGCACATACTTGAGCTTTTCTTCACATTTTCTCACACACTACCCTTACAATAATCCCACCTAAATACAGGGTTACTAATTGCTGAATTACAAGCAAATTGGCACGGAATAAAGCCAATAAGATGGTTGATTAAATTCAACCTTACAATCTCCCCCTTTGGCTATTCCGTGACAAAACCCTACAATAGACTCTAGACTTAAAACATGAGTTGGGAACAGTTGAACAAAACTCACTCACACCTAACTCTAGATTCTGAAATGCTCTTGAACATATGAACAAGTAACTCCTGAAACACAACAACACAATAATATCATTGTATGCAGAAAACTTGAAATACATATGGAGTAAAAGAAGCATGATCAAGCAAAAATGGACTTAAGCAATAAATCATGGCTTGATCAACCAAGAAATCACTATTCAAAAGAGATTACTATGCTCATTCACACAAGGAATGAACATCCGGACATGCAAGGTGATAAGCTCAATTGAAGAGTATCATTTGTATACAAACATATATGCATCTAGGAACAATCCTACAAGGGCACAAGAGTGATGTACTGAATTGAAATGCATAGCATTTAACATCAAGTACATAAGCCACAATGCAAGGCTACAAAGCAAAAAGATTGCATTGCATGGTACAAACCATAAAAGCCTACAAACTGCAAAGTGCATGAAAACAAACCCTTAAAGCTTACATAAGCAACATGGGTACAAAAAGAAACCATAACACAAACAACTAACAGAATAAACAACATCAATATAAACCAATACCAAAGTTCCAAAACCATCCAAAGGTTGTGAGTTTAAACCAAACAAAAACCACAGTGTATCAAGCCTATACAAGCATCAATTAATCAAAACATAATAATCAAAGCTGTAAACATAATATGAAGGCTAACCAAAATATGAAAGCTCACCCTCAAAACAAGCACTCCCTCTCAAAAGTTGCCCAAAAATTCTCCCCCTTTTTGACCGGAATGGCCAAAGGGTCACTACTCATTGTTGGTGTAGATGCTATCAAACTTTGCCGAGAGTACATCAAGCTGATCTTGCATTGCCGTCATTCTTTCAGTGTGCTGATCTTGCATTGCCGTCATTCTTTCAATGTGCTGATCTTGAACCTCTCTGAGTCCATCAAGCCTCTCTAGGATGATCTGAAATGCATCAGGAGGTACAGCTGATGAAGTGGAAGCCTGCTTCTCTTGGTTCTGCTTCTTGGTGTAGAAGTCTGTCCTGTAGTCTGAGCTTCAGTTTCCATAGGGTCACCTTCTCCATGGACACCCTCCTTTTCATCACCTGGAAGACGACTTTGTATCCTTGTGATGGTGAATTTGTTTATTGCTAACAATGGAGTCATGTGACTGATATCTTGAGGAATTCTAACATCCTTTGCTCTGAAGATCCTCATAAGAAGGCTAGGAAAGACCAACTTGGGCCTAGCAGTGGTTCTAGTCTCGTCCATAATGGTGTCAAATATGTGTGAGCTGATGTCAATGATGACTTTCTCCTTGAGCTCCATGAGGGATATAGCTCTGGAATTAGTAAGAGTGGTCATCTTTCTTATAGGATACAAATTGAACATCATGATGGTGGTCAAACACCTCATGTCAGTAGGAAAGGCATTAGTGTTGAGACATCTCCCTTCTTTAACACCACCAATCCGAGCCTGGACAGTATCTAAAGACAACATCCTATCTTTGTAGTTGATGAACTCATACTCCTCTGAGCCCTCAAGTCCAAGAACCTCATCAATAACATGTGCATCTATGGTGAACTCGTGTCCTCTAATCCAGCAATTCATCTCCTCATCCCTTATGTTTACATTTGCATAGAATTCCCTTATTAAAGGCTCACACACTGAAGGTAAGTCACCCAGTAGTTTATCCCAACCTCTACCTTCAAAGCATTTTGGAATGAAAGTATCCTTCAAGTCATGTAAATCCACAGACCTCTCCTAGATAATGGTTCCCTTCATGAAGGAATCTTTGTATCTCTCAAAATGCTTGACAACCTAAACAGGTTGTTGTCTATTTTCATCTTTTTATTAGCCTTCTTAGCAGGAGTCTTCTTCTTTGAAAATGCGGAAGCCATCTGTAAACATGCAGAAGAGGCCACAACAAGAGCAAAACACAATATGTGGAAGTGCACACATATTAGTAACAATTTAGTTACAATGACAATAACAGAGTGACAGGCCAACCCTCAATCCAAGAACAGTTAATAACCAGAGATTTGTAGAACAAATCAAACAAGATCATTCAGAATAGATGCATACTAGAGCAAGCATTAAATAATTAAAAATGGACAGTGTAAAAACACTATCAAACAGATGAGGGCATATGTCAATGAAACATGACGTAATGAGTATGACAAATGCAAGATAAACCCAAAGGCAGCAACACAACCATGATATGATGACTTAAAATCAAAGCAATTCTAGTCACAAAAAAAACTTCAAACATACTGAAAAGCCCAAGACATATACAGAGTAAAGAAAAACAAAAACCATAAGCCTGATGAGTATAAACAGTATCAAAAAGCAATGCTTAGATCAAATACAAGAATAATGATGCAAAACCATGATACCAAACATATTCAGCAACAAGGGAAAACAACCCCAATCAACCAAACCTAGCATCTTAAGTAAACCCATGTTCGAACCCCTCACATTTCAACCCATTACCAAAACATATAGATTCGAAAATATAACACTTAAATCATGAAATCTTAAGTAAAAGACAGAAAACCCATACCTTTTTCTTGAAGATTTGAGAAGAGAAAGTGCAGAAATGGAGGTTTCCCAAGAGTGAACACGGAGTGCTTCAGAGAGAAGGTTTGGAGGACAATGAACAGTCACTTAATTTCGAGGGAAAAATTGAAAAACTTTTAAAAACTGACTTTAAAATGCAAAATACGCTTTTTTCACGACTGGATCAAGTCGCCAGTAAGCCGCAAGGGTAAGCCACGAAACACTTTGAAACTGAAATTTTTGAAAAATTTTCTAAGTGTTTTTTGCGACTGGAAGATCTACCCGCCGCGAAAATCTCTGTATACCCCTCGCGACTGGACCTTTCACCCGCGAACAAGTCGCCACACTGAGCCACGAAAAATATAAAAACTCAAATTTTGAAAAATTTCCTAAGTCTTTTTCACGACTAGGGCATTAACTTGCCAGTAAGCCACAAAAAATCTCTGAGTGGGCTCGCAATTGGGCTAACCCGCGACTTAGTCGCCAAAATAGGGGAAAACAGTTTTTGAAATTTTTTGATATTTTTGTAAAAACAAAATACTTTCCAAAAACAACTAAAACACTTAAAAATCTTTTTGTGTTTGATCAAACAAAGATTGAGCATGTGAAAACACATTTAATCAAGTACAATCATACAAATGAATATGGCATTCATTGAACATAGACTTGTGTGTTGTGTGTCGATATCAAAAATAAGATAGGCCTTAGTCCAATGTGAAGTTTCAATGATCAATTCAATCAAGGCATACACAACTAGCACTAGATAATGTGACCTATCTCAATTATAGAAACATGCATATATGACCTCCCACATGAACTTTGATAACAATTCATTTGAAGCTTTTCATTTGACTCCATATTCAACATATCATTTGCACTTTTTGAGCAAAGAAAATCTCATTGTGAGATTGATGCCTGAAATTTTTGATATTTCAATTGAGGAGTTAGCCTTTGGCTTTTTGGGCATCATACATTTTATTTTGGTCGCTTTCCCTTTTTCCTAGTCGAACACTAGTATGTGCAACAGGCTTTTACAGTTTTATATCTCTTTTCATTTGGAGATTTACATTTAGAGAGCTCTTTTAAGCAAAAACAAAAAATAAAGAGTGGGAAGATATATAGGCATGAGTCTATGCATATCTCAAGATCAACAAAACCATTCACTAATCATTCATGACAAGGTTGAAAATCTATTTACAACAATCACATAGATTTCAGAATTTCTCCCACAATGATATGAGTGCAAAGGAAACAAGCTAAGCTCGTAGATGCACAAGGCCATTAGTACAAAGGTACAAGGCAAAAAATGTTTTGAGACAAAACTCAACAAAGTTGATCAAACTTTTTGGATTTTCTACTTTTTATATGTTTTTGAATTTTTGACATAAGAAAAACAAATGTTGATCAAAACAAAACAAAAAAAATTTGTGCAAAGCACTCAAACAAAAATTTTCAACTCAAACATGTAAGAAGCAAAACAACCAAGCATATACACAAGATATGGGAAATATTAATGCATGGACATGTTGTAATACTTATGCATGAGTACCCTTCGTCACCCACACGTCACGTGCATTTGGGGTGATATCCTTGACTGATTGGGTACGAGAGTTAGGACTTTCAAACCTTCGGGTGAAGCTTTCCAGGTGTCGGGGACGTTTTCCCGACAAGGGCCAAAAATGCAAGAACGGCCCAAATCTCCCCTTGGGTTCTTTAGAAGTGTTTATTGTAGAGAATCAAGCCCAAAATTCCAAATGTATTATGAACAAAAGGCTAATGGTGCTTTGACAAGAGAAAATCAAAATGCTTATAACAAAAGTGTAGAAAACCATAAAAAACATAACAGGTCTGAAATTTCGACCCGTAGTCACACAGAAAAAGGAATTGAGAGAGGTTGTGAGGAAGAGAGGGAAGGTTCCCCTTTACCCATATTTCCACCCCCAAGCTTCGGAATTGTGAGATTGTTGACTGGCTGAATGGGGTTTGGCTCTAAAGTTTCAGGTATCTCCATAGAACGTGGCTCAACAGATCTGAAATTTCGACCCACAGTCACACAAAAGAGGAAATTGAAGGAGGTAGTGAGGAAGAGGGTGAAGGTTCCCCTATACTCATATTTCCACCCCCAAGCTTCAGAATTGTGAGATTATTGACTGGCTGAATGGGTTTTTGCTCTAAAGTTTCAGCTTTCTAGGGAGAACGTGGTTAGTTTATTTATGAGCTGAAGAGAGAGTTTTATATAGAGTTTGGGGTGTTGCTCTTGACTGGTTTTTGAGTAGTGAAAGAGGCTTTTATCCCCTATGATACTATTTTGGTGTTTTGGCTTGGATTACTTTTGTTTAGGGAAGAGTTTGGTATGCTTTTAGCATGATTTTGGAAATAAAGTAGGTTTTAGTTGGTTGCCTTTGGTCAGAAATTTCAGACCATTGGGAGGCCTTGGAAAATTGCATTTGGGTGGCTTAGTGGGCTAGGCTGTTCAGCCTTTTTCTTAGAGTCAGCTGTGTTTTGGTGTGGAAAATGGAGATGGGCTGAAAATTAGGGGCACAGTCACCCAGAGAATGAAAGCGCTCTTGAGGTGAAAATTTTGGATATAAGACCTCCTCCATGAGCCTGAGGTGCTACCAGTGTCCCTTGCCCACTTGGTAGCACGCATGGGCTGGGCTCATGCAAAAGGTCCGAAAGGAATCGACCCATACCCTCCAAACCATACTTCCTCAATTTTCTCCATATGTCGCATGAGCTTGGGCCATGCTTAAAAGAATAAATAAAAATATAATACATGAATCGGGCTTGTACAAAATGTGTCGTGAAAATAGGTATCAACACCAGGCAATTGGTGAAGGCACCGATCATCTTCATCACGTCCATCATTCCTGGATCACGGTTTTGACTTCTTGGTTGCTCACCACCCCAAGAGCTCTTGTCATTTCTTCTTCCTCATGACCGAGATGCACTTGCATTGTTGTCTATTCTCAGCTTTTAACAGTTGGGTCTAGTATGTCCTTGCAATCCGCAATAGTGACACACACAATTTGTTCTAAGACCCCGTTATGATCTTGAAAGAGATCTTGTTCTACCTTCAAATCTAGCTTCTGATTGATTTCAGAACTTATTAACCACTCGTTGCTCATCCAGCTTCTTCTTCTTCTCAACCTTAACATTCTCAGGGATGGGCTCTTCCACAATCGGATCTATGGCCTTCACAAATTTTACTTCTTTGGTAGCTTTGGCCGATGAGCTACTTCCTCCGGTATAACCCAAACCAGATTTGTTAGAGAAGTGTTTTTGAGAACATATAACATCTTCCAGCTTCTTGGAGGAAACCCTTTCTATCTTGGCTTGTGCTTGCACCACCTCTTACTCAAGAAATCTTATTTTGGTATAAGCTTCTGATAACTCACCATTTATTGTCTCAATTTCACACTTTGCCTCCTTATATCTGGCCAGAAGACTTTTGTAGTCCTCTTCAGCCTTTTTCATCTTCTTTATAGTCGCCTTTACAACCCTTGCATACTCACCCGATTTCTCAAGGAGTAAGGCATAATTCTCTTGAAGACCCGATGTGTCTTCATCCTCTTCAGCCTCCGATTCTTCAACAACCCCAATAGACTCCAAATCAAAATGCTCACCAAGCTCCTTCACAAGTGTATCCAAATCATCTGAAGATTCCACATGAGCAATGGTCATGAATGCAGAGAAATTTCCTTCTTCATCACAGCTGTCCTCAGAGTTAGAATTTGATGAATCCAAATCACTTAAAGTAGTGGCATAGGCCTTTCCCTTCGACTTCAAATAATTGGGACATTCCTTTTTAAAGTGCCCATGTCCATTACATTCAAAACATGTAATTCCTTGTGAGGATTGGGAATCTCTACCCTCTTTTCTTCTGAACTCTTTCTTCTCTTTTTCGACACTCTGAAATTTTCCTTTGTCACCGGATTTCCCACTATTTTGGAGCTTTAAGAATTTTCGGAAGTTCTTTACAAGATACGCCACATCTTTGTCTACTGCATCCTCTTCCGAAGAGTCATGAGACACCATTCTCTCATCAATTGTCTTAAGAGCAAGGGACTTACTCTTCTTCTGTGTAGGCAGGGACAACTCATAAGTCTGCAGAGAACCAACTAGCTCTTGAACCTTAATGTTGTCAAGATCTTTACTCTCTTCAATGGCTGTAACTTTGGCTTGAAAACTCTCTAGTAGAGACCGAAGGATCTTTTTCTTACAATTTTCGAGTCCTCCATCTTTTCTCCCAAGTTAAATTTGCCAATAACAACCTCGTTCAATTTACTGTAAAACGAATCAAAAGACTCATCCTCACTCATCTTTAGCTCCTCAAAGCGAGTGGTCAACATCTGAAGTTTGGTGTCCTTCACTTTCTTTGTCCCTTCATAGGTTGTCGCTAGAATTTTCCATGCTTCCTTAGCAATGGTGATATGTAAAATCCGGTGAAATTCTTCTGGAGAGACACCGCAGAAAATAGCATTCAATACCTTGCTATTTGCATTGGCCGCCGCAAGAGCAACCTTATCCCAAGTAGACTTGGCAGCCTCTGGCCTTGTCCATCCTACTTCAACTACATCTCACACAGCATCATCAATAGAACACAGAAACGGCCTCATACGGACCTTCCAAAACGCATAGTTATGACCATAAAAAAATTGTGGTACATTAAGAGATTGAGACCTATCCATCTCAAAGGGGATCAGGGATCACACTTAGGTAATTAAACCACAACAAGTTTACCCGCTCTGATACCAATTGAATGTTCAAAATGGGTATGAACCACCCTTGAACGTTTAGACCCCAATTAACAAATTATCAATTCAAGCTTATTATCAAACAATCAATGTGCGGAACATGAACATAAGCCAAAAACAAAATTGATAAACAATCTAAACCAAATATAAACACATCCACAACAGTAAATATAAGGCAGAGATAAAGGAAGGAAGATGCAAATACACGAACAACACACGATGTGTTATCGAAGAGGAAACCGAAGCCCTTGGCATAAAACTTCTCCGCCGCCCTCCAAGCGGTAAATAATCTACTAAAGAATGTAGTTGGGATACATGAACAGGAGAAGACCCTCCAAGCCTAATCTACCAAAGTACCTAAGCCCTCCAAGCTCCTTGCTCCAACGAGGTTACACCGAACCTATTTCTTCTTTATCTTCCCGGATTCCGCTACTAGACCATAGTATCAACCAATGTAGATTGGTTCCTTCCTAACTGCTTCCCAAACAGCACCAAATAAACCTTCTCACAAACGTGGGTGTGGTGAGATAAGGATTTGGCTAAAAACCTCTCAAGGGTATGACAATGGAGAGGAAGAGAGTAGAGGAATATGTAGAGTTTCTAAGGTAAAGATTGTGGATGAATCAATCTTATATTTCTCTAGGGTTTTTCTCACAAAATTCTCTCTAGAAGCTCTCTACATTTAATGGGTATAAGGGTCTATATATAGTGGGGTGAGAAAGGAATGCGAAGAGTCAGTTTTTCCCAAACATGGCTGATTGGCAGCTTGGCCTCACGACTGGTCTGAGTCGTGAGTTCAAGCTACGAGATAACGGCCTAGCCAGCCTAGGACTTTTGTCCTGTAGTGCGACAGCTGGTGCGACCTTTCAGCTTCCCATGTGTGCATCTCACATGCCTGCAGTTGGCGGCTTGCCAGTCGCGAGTCAGCCGCGAGTCCTAACTGCGAAACTCTGCCTTCTTGCACATACTTGAGCTTTTCTTCACATCTTCTCATACACTTCCCTTACAATAATCCCACGTAAATACAGGGTTACTAATTGCTAAATTACAAGCAAATTGGCACGGAATAAAGCCAACAAGATGGTTGATTAAATTCAACCTTACAGCATTGACTTAGATGAAGTTGATTAGACAATATGATGATGAAAGAAAATTATTTTTTTGGGTCATTTGTAATATATTATCACTTTTGAATTTAAGCAATTTGAATGTGTATGTTATAAATACATGCTAGTTTGATCTATTTAGTTAGCTTGTTAAATATTATTACATAAGCGATGAATAAATTAGTCATTAGTTAAATATATTCAAAACTTATAATGGATATACCCTTTTTATATGTATATTTATAATTTTTTATAAATTTTATTAAGTGTTTATGTATCTTATGATACACGATACGATACGATACGATATGATACAATACACAATATGGAAAAATAAAAAATCGATTTACGATACGATTCACGTTTTGACAACTATGTTCCTTGATACATCTAATAACTTTTAAAATTAGTACAAAATTGCCCTTTGCCCTTTTCGGGCAAATTATATAGCCTTATGCCCCCCTTCCCAAACTAATTAGGGAAATGCCCCTATTTTAAAACTCGATTTACTCCATATCAAGTTTTTAAAAAAAAAAAAAAAAAATTTCTAGAGCTCTATAGTGGTGTTTTAAGGAGCTTATAGTGATGTTTTGGAACTCGACCTCTATAAAATCAAGTTATAGGAAATTTTTTTACCTATAACTCGAGTTCATAGAGGCCGAGTTCCAAAACACCACTATAAGTCCTTAAAACGTCACTATAGGCTCCTTAAAAACGCCATTATAGGGCTTAACTCGATTTGGAGTAAATCCAGTTTTAAAAGAGGGGCATTTCCCTAATTAGTTTGGGAATGGGGCGCATAAGGCTATATAATTTGAGTGAAAAGGGTAAAGGGAAATTTTGTCCTTAAAATTATTTATAAAAAAAATACAAGCTATCAATATGTGCATAATAATTATGAAATTCTTTTGTTTTAAAAATATAGATTTATTATTTTAATTTTCCAACCAAACATATTAATAGGAACAACTAGGAGTGTTCACCAAACCGGAAAAAACCACACCAAAATCGCCCGCAAAATGGCACAACCGCATCCACCGCAAATAACAGTGCACAGCGTTGCATGGTACAGTGCGATTTGGGGTTTTATAATAAGAAAACCACACCACACCGCACCCTCTCTATATATTAATATATTTATTTATTTTTAATATTAAATATATTATTAATAGTTCAATAACCCTAGTTTTCCAAGAAAAAAAAAATTGATAACTCTAACAAGTGTTGACTAGGAAAACCAGCCCAAAATAAGGAAAAATTAGCTCAATAGTTTAAAACTTTGCCCAAAACAAAGGGAAAAATTAGTTTTGGGCTGGATAGGAAAAGCCAAAAATTTGAAAAATATACCGACTCCAAGCCGTTCAAACTGCATCTTATACACCGTACCGCATATGTGACTGCAAAAATGAGGTACAGTGCGGTTATAGTTTTAACTAAATTCTAAACCGCACTACACTACACCGCACCACACACGTAACCGCAAAAATAAAGTGCGGTGCAATTATGGTTTTAGCTAAACCGCACCGCAAAGTGCAGTACTAAAAATGGCCTAAAACTGCACCACACTGCACCAGAACATCCCTAGGAACAACTATTCCATTATATCATATTTTATTCTCTGATTACCATTCCTAACATAATTATCATCTAGTGTACCAAAGTGTACCCTAAAGGTATGTATGGTAGACTATAATAAACACTATAATGCAATAATTACTCATATAGTTTAGCTATTCAGTAGTTTTATTATGTTTTTATTACAAAGAATAGTAATTCCTTATGAATAGTTATTCTTTAAAATGATGAATAATTATTTATCTCTAAAAGGGTTTATTTATCTCTAAAAGGGTTGTAATAGTTATTCCTTAGTAGGTGTATTAATTTCTAAAATTAATATTTTTCCAAATAAACAAACTTTCCATATGCACATAACAATTATGAAAATAAAAAAATAACTAATATCTCTTTCAATTTAAATATATATATATATATATATATATTATTTTTTAAGAAATATAATTATATGAGTAAGATATTTCCTATAATATATCTTAAATTTAATTTAAAATACTTTCACTCCATTGTCTTCAAGGTTATATTATTGTGTTGTCACCAAATAAATGACTAGTAATAAGTATTACATTACAACGTTTTATATTCCTTGTAATATTTATTCCTATTCTTATGTAATTACAGTTACAATCTACCAAATGTACCTTAAGTCATATATATAAGAAAGTGGTGTTTTAGCTTTGACGATGACGTGGGTTCCAGTTAGCTCAACTGGTAAAATCTCTGATGGTTGTATAAGAGATCTGGGGTTCAATGCCTACCTACACCAAAAACTGATTGGTGTCTTGGTCTGATGATAAAGAGCTATCACCAGGAGCGGACACCATAGGTTGAAACTCTCTCTCTCTCAAAAAAAAAAAAAAAAAGAAGCTTTGATGATGACTATTCCACCCTTAGGGGCAAATTTGCTAGACTGTGTATTCAAGTTGATGTAGAAAAGCCGTTGGTCACTGCCATCCTTATTGGCAAACGTGAACGATCAGTATCCTATGAGGGGATACAAAATCTTTGTTTTGAGTGTGGAAGACTGGGACATAGGCGTGAAACTTGCCCGTATGTTGTCCGGCAAAACTCACCGATTAGTGAAACAGAGGTGGAGGTAGAAGACAAAAGGAATGAACAACCATGCAGTATGCATGAGCAGAAACAGACAAGTGCAGAGGTGAGGCCTGATAATGTGACCCAGGAGATCGTGCAAAAGGACTGTCCCCAGATTGTGCATGGGGGCACGTACGGCCCATGGGTAGTGGTAGCCTGGAGAAAGAATGAGACAAAAGCTCGCAGGAATGGTGGGACCACTCTGGGTCAATTCAATGCACAAGAAATTCATGGTAATGGTAGGAACAAATGGGTTTTTAAAGAAAGTGCTGGGCCATCTAGAGAGACAAAAAGGAAGCTATCTCCCTCAAGGACTATCGATAAGGCCCAGTTTGTAAATGCCATTCAGAATATTTCTAAAGAGTTCGTGGGATGGGCCCAGCCCCCTTCAAGCCAAAGCATAAGCCCACATAACACAGGCAAGGGGGAAAAACGGCCCATTCTGGATAAAAGCCAAGTGAAGGTCACCCGAAGCAGATTCCAAGGTGCTGCTTAAGAGCGCCGTTGACAATTATCAAGCTAAGAATCCCATTCCTCTTTAGATAGAAAGTATACCATTTCGTGCTCATCCTTCCAAGCCGTGTAATGGTGGCTTCGATCCGAGAAGCACGTATGATTTTCAGTTCAGTACTTCCAGTGGGTCAGAGGTGGGCTACCAATTTGGAGTTTGTAGTGGCAGAATGCTTGGTCTTAGCGTAAGCCGAGACGCGTGCCATCCCGATACTCATCATGGGGTGTTTCAACGCCAGCCTGAGGGTGAGTGTAAGGGAAGCTTGGAGGAAAGCAAAAATGATGTGGTGGAAACTCTTATTAGATGCACCGATTCTGATGGAGGTGGAGGTGATGATTTAAGTGTGTCAACTAATTGTGGCCTTCAACTTTTAAAAGGTTCCACAGGGAATGAAAATGGGGGGTTTTCAGCTCTACCTGACACTAGTTCTTAGGAAAGACCAGACAAAGGAGTTGAGTCTGGAGATTGGATGGATTTGGAGGGTGGAGGCAGAGCTGATGCCTCCTACTGATGTATGCTCCTCTCCAGCCCTTGTTTAATGAATATTATAATTTGGAACTGTAGGGGTGCTTTGAAGCCCTCCTTTCAAAAGCAAGTTCGAGAATTGGTGCAGAATCATGACCCTGCAATTCTAGTGGTGATGGAGACACGGGTTGGAGGGGAGAGAGCAAGGGCGATTACTGATAATCTCCTTTTTGATGGAGCTATCCACACGGATACTATTGGGTACGCTGGTGGTTTATGGGTTTTTTGGAAGTCAGACAAGGTGGAGGTCTCTTCCTTAGCTAATATAGAGTAGGAAATTCACATTACGGTGAAGGTACGTCCCTCAAACCTTAGCTGGTTATTTATTGCTGTGTATGCCCGTCCTAGAAGTGTTGAAAGGCACATATTATGGAATAGTCTCATTAAAGCTGCAGATCTCCATAACATGCCTTGGGTGATAGCAAGGAATTTTAATGAACCTCTCATAAAGGACGATAAGTTTGGGGGGAGAGCTGTCAGTGTTAGGCGGTCCTTATTGTTTAAAGAATGTCTTGATTATTGTAACATGATTGATATTGGATTTTCGAGTCCTCGTTTTACCTAGTCGAACAGAAGGGAAGTCCAGGCTCTGATCCAAGAAAGAATTGACAGATTTTTTGTTAATCCTAAATGATGTGTTATGTTTCCTGATGCTAAAGTCGTCCATCTCACACGATGCCATTTGGATCACTGTCCTGTATTATTGGAGATGCAACCGAGGGAAGCAATTAGAAGGGAGAGGCCATTTATGTTCCAAACGTGTTGGTTGTTTGATATTACCTTTCCTAAGGTTGTCTCTCAAGCATGGAGTCATGGTCCTAGGCTTGGTGAGGCAATCGAAAATTTTACAAAGGACACCAAGGTCTGGAATAGAACTCATTTTAGGAATATTTTTGGAAAAAGAATATTATGGCCAGACTTAATGGCATTCAGCGGTCTATCTCTGTGAAACCTTCCACTTTTCTGTTAAATCTTGAAAATGAGTTGTTAAAGGAGCTAGATAGTGTGCTGGCTCAGGAAAAGGAGTTATGGGCTTTAAAATCCCGAGTGAATTGGATGATCCAGGGAGATAGGAACACCACGTTTTATCATGTGTCCACCTTGGTTAGAAGGAAAAAAAATAAAGTTATGGCTATAAAAAATACCAGTGGGGATTGGTTATGTGAGGAGAATGCTGTGAAAGAGTTCTTTCGGAATGGCTATGTTGACATCTATACGACATCCCTTGTTTTTTTCTCGGCCTCATTCAGCTCAAATTTCCAGTGGCAGCCAAGGCTTTCAGAGGAAGAGAAGCGAAGTGTGAGTGTGATGGTTACAGAAGAGGAGATTAAGGCAGCCATGTGGTCTTTAAATCCTTTCAAAGCCCTTAGCCCGGATGGGCTGCATGCAGGCTTCTTCCAAAGATTTTGGCTTGTGGTGGGAAATCAGTGATGGAGGAAATTAAGATGGTTTTTTGCTGAAAAAAAGAGTTCCAGATTATTTAAATAAGACCCATATTGTCTTAATTCCAAAAGTCTAAGGCCCGGAGGCATTGGGGAATTATAAGCCCATCAGTTTATGTAATTCTGTGTACAAGGTGTTGACCAAGATCATTGTGGCTAGGTTAAGACCTTATTTGGGGAAATTAATCTCCCCTTCTCAAACGGCTTTTGTGCCGGGCAAGAAAGGTTTTGATAATGTGATTATAGCTCAAGAGATTATCCACTCTTTAAGCAAAAAGAAAGGGGGAGTTGGGTATATGGTGCTAAAAATAGATCTGGAGAAGGCGTATGATAGGATTGAATGGAGTTTCATTAGAGACATGCTCACTAAAGTCAATCTCCCAATGGATGGACATCATCATGAGTTGTGTCTCCACGATTTCAACTTCAATCTTATTCAATAGAGAGGCTTTTGATCCGATTTACCCTTCTAGGGGGATAAGGCAAGGGGATCCTTTGTCCCCATATTTGTTTATTCTGTGCATGGACTACCTTGGGCAGTTGATAGAAGAGAAATGTCATGCAAAACTCTGGCAGCCAGTTAAGGCTTCCCAAAGTGGCCCTTCTTTTTCTCATCTTCTCTTTGCTGATGACATTTTGTTGTTTGCTAAAGCAGATCACATTAACTGCTCAGCGATTAGAGATGTGCTTGATGAATTTTGTAATCTCTCCGACCAATCTCTTAGTGAAGCTAAGTCGAGAGTCTATTTCTCTCCAAAAGTTGACAGAGATACTAGGGAGTCGTTAAGCGATATTCCTGGATTTGCATCCACTCCGTCGCTTGGTAAATATTTGGGGTTTCCTTTGAAGCACGCTGGTAGGTCAGCTTAGGCTTATAATTTTATCCTCGATAGAGCTAAACAAAAGTTGTCGGGTTGGAAAGCAAGCATGTTGTCGTTGGCTGGTCGAACGGTCCTCATACAAGCCTCATCGGCGGCTATCCCTTCTTATGTTATGCAATGTTCCTATCTGCTGGGAAAAATTTTGGATGGGATAGATAGGGTCATCCGAAACTTTCTTTGGGGGTCATCGGAGGAAAAAAAGAAAATGCATTGGATTGGTTGGCAAAAGGTTACCAAACCAAAGGAAGAAGGGGTCCTTGGGCTGCAATATGCTAAAGGAAGAAATCTTGCTCTCCTTGTGAAACTTAATTGGAGATTTCATACTGAAGGAGAAGCTTTGTGGACTCAAGTTTTAAAAAGAAAATACTATACTGGTAGAAGAATGCGTGCTGCTAATCATCATAAACTTCCTTGTTCTTCTGTTTGGGCAGCAATGAAAAAGGGGATGGACATTTTCAATAAGGGTAGTAGATGGATGGTTGGAAGAGATAGTAATTTGAATGTGTGTCACAGTAATTGGTTGAGCAAGGGTACTCTCTGAAGTTCTATTCAGGGCCCCTTTCCTCAGGAAGTTAACCAGTTAGAAGTTAAAGATTTCTTACAAGATATGGGTTGGGACTGGAGTAGGCTGTCCTTTGAGCTACCATTGGATATTAAGATGTTGATTCAAGCCACTCCTTTTGCGATGACAAGTAGGGGAAGGGATAAACTCGCGTGGGCTGATTCTCCTCAAGGTACTTTTAGCTTGAAAAGTGCCTATAGAATTGCAATGGGGCATGAGGAGAATGCGGATTTCAGTGCTGGTTGGATCTGGAAAGCAAATACCCTCCCTAGAATTAAAACATTCCTCTGGATGTGTGCCCATAACAGTATTGGGGTTAGGAGTTGTCTCATGAAGAGAGGTTGTCTGTGTAGAAGATCTGTGCCCCATTTGTCAAGAGGCACTGGAATCAGTTCTTCACGCTCTTCATGACTGTGCTTGGGTTAAGCTGGTGTGGTCTAAGCTGGGGATTACATAAGCAAATCGGTTTTTTTGGGATAGTGGGCTGCTGGACTGGCTTCATTGGAGTGGAAATCATATGGACATAGGGTCTGATACGAGTGTATCCATGAGGTTGCCGTGGAAAATTAGATTCCCTTTTGCAGTTTGGAATATCTGGAAAAGCATAAATAAGTTTGTTTTTCAAAGGAAGAGGTTGAACCCGCAATTAGACTCACTTATTATAACCAAGTAGTTGAATACATGTACTGTATTGCCTCTCCTAGAGTTCCGATTCACAGAACTATTCAGAGAATTCGATGGGAAAAGCCTCCGGTTGGGTGGATGAAGCTTAATACGGACGGCTCGGCATGTGGCAATCCGAGTGTGGTTGGATGTGGGGGAGTGATAAGGAATGAAAGTGGGCATTGGATTGCGGGGTTCACCAGATGCATAGGAGCCACAAACAGCTTTATAGCTGAGCTATGGGGTTTAAGGGAGGGCCTTTTGTTATGCTGCAATCTTAACATAACCTCTGCCGTTGTTGAACTTGATGCAAGGGCTATTGTGGATGCTATTAGTAATGATCAATATGTAAACCATGTCATATCCCCTGTTTTGGATGACTGCAGATGGCTGATCTCCTGTTTTCACCAGATTCTTTTCAAGCACTGCTATCGGGAAGCAAACCGTTGTGTAAACAGCCTAGCTAGGATGAGCATCAGCCAGGAAATTGAATTTGTTTCCTATGAGAGCTCACCTGTGAACGCCCTAACGGCTTTTGAGGATGATTGTAATGGGGTTTACTTGTCCAAGCTGTGTCCTATTTCTTTTGTGTTTTCTTAGTTGTTAATGATATCGTCTTTTACCAAAAAAAAAAGACTATTCCACCCTTTACCCATGAGCCATCGTAGAAATCTCATGGACCGATATTTTGATGGATGGTACTTGGGATCTTTGGATTTATGATAAGTTCTTTAAGTCCATTGAGCCTATCATTTGGGTGTCCTCGGAAGGACCTAATCTAAGTCATTTTAATATAATGGTATTATATAGACTCTAAAATAACATGAAAAAGTTAATTCTTTATTGAATAGCGTTGGTGGCTGGAATATCATATTAACATTATTGTTCCATGAATACCTAATAATTAATATTCGAAAGTCATTGTTCAAGTCCATCGATGTTGTATGCATTTAAAGTCCCCCTTTATGTACGATGTCCCATGAATGGAGACATTATGGGTTAATGTATCTTGAAATAGTGAGATATGATACTTCTTATATGGCGTTATATTTGAGTAATTATTTTCCTCAAAAAAAATTTTTTTGAGTAATTAGTTTCAAATATATTACGTACATGTTATAAAAATACAGTAGATATAAATTGTTAAGATTAATTAAATTCAAAATATGAACATGTGCTTCTGTTTGTTTACATGAAATTCACATCAAGAATAGAATCTAACAAACACATCTTAATTAAGTCGCTACATTGTCATATAACATAAAATAAATTTTGTTCTTTCGTTTTTACTATTGTTGCTATGATGTAACAAAAATTCTAATTTAGTACCCATCATTTTAAAGATCTTGTACTTTTCCCCTTTTACCTGGAGAAAGAAATGGCATGATCTATTGCGCTGTTGTTTTTGGGAACAATAACAATCATTGTACCAATATGACTGGTTGGTCTCGGCTTAGCTGTGACTGAGTGAGTTAGATAAGTACCATACCATCATATGATTCATATCCTCCTTTCAAAGTCTCTTCAACTATCCATGTCACCTTGTGCCTCGTAGTTATGATACATACACCTAACAACATCATTCCAAAATTATTGAATGAATGATAAGGATAACATCTTTAACACTACACTATCTTATTCCAACACAATTCTAGCAACTTACAAAAAAGTTAAATGAGAAATCTAGTTCAACTTCTTCCTCCTCTAGTCCTTCCAATTCTTTCATTCTTCATTCTTACTCCTCCTCTAATACATGCAAAATCCGTAATCGAACCATGTAGCTCTTCAGACTCATGCACCTCTCTTCTCTCTTATATTTTGCCATGGGACTCTAAGATCTCTGAGATTGCATCTCGTTTCCAAGTAAATATTTCTGATATCCAAGCTGCTAACTCCATCAACCCTGAAATACCATCACTAGGGAGTCAGATCCTTCGAGCTAACTCTCATGTGAAAGTACCCATTTCATGTCCATGCGTTGATGGTATCCGACGGTCTATGTCAACCACTTATAGAGTCCAGGAAGCTGACACTGCAGAATCTGTATCACATGGATATGGTGGGATTGTTAGTGCTGAGCAAATTACAATTGTGAATGGTATTAATGCCAGTAACCCATTGTTGAACAGGCAGAGCCTAGTGATACCATTGCCATGTACATGCTTCAACAATAGCAACAATGGGGTCACCACAGTGTACATGTCATATGTGGTGCAAAGTGGAGAGAACTTAAGCAGCATAGGACTTGAATTCGGCACAACTGTTATGGACTTGGAGGCTATCAATGGGCTTGGACAACCGGTTATTGATCAGGGAGACATATTAGCCATTCCAATTTCAGGTTAGCAGAGCTTAGTTTATGACACTCACAGCTTTGAGGATTTTATGTTGATGTTAGGTGCTTGCTATGACATGTGCTTACTGATCTAGCTACTTACCAAAAAATAAGAAATCGTACTTACTGATCAAGAAAAATTGGTCTGGTCAGTACGGAAGCCAATAAATTCTCCTCTATACATTTGTAAAATTGTGAGAGTAATGATTATCTAATTACACTCATTATTATGTACACATTCACCATATATACACTTTACCAAGTAGGTTGAAATAGTGTTTTGAAAACACAATTTCTCTTAAAATTATGAAATCATGTTTTTATACAATTTTGTAATTTTAACTGAAATCGTGTCTTAATACATGATTTTAAAAGAAGTGTGTATATAGAGTGTGTAACAAGATTTTCCTATTATGATAACTTTTTCTTTTTGTTTGGTCAAGAATTTGGAATGTGGCACACTTTCTTTTTCCTTCATTTTTTGGTTAAGTGAATGTGGTAGACGTTTTGCATATTCATATATTTCTGGGTTAAAGGGTATTATTGTTGCGAAACTACACGCTAAAATCTTCAATTGACACCTCCAACCAAAAAGATATATAATACTACGTACATATAACCAAAAAAAAAAAAGAGGCAAGACCAGGTTGCTCACTTCTGAGGATGGTTCGTTTCAAAACCCCCTGTAGTTGCATAGCATTGTCGTTCCTTTCCGGAGGAGTCTGCGTCCCTGTGGATAACACAATTATTCTCAGGCTAGTTGGGTTGTTTTTCTGGGGTTACAGGGAAACACTTCTTTTCTCCTCTATCCTTTTGCTCTTCAAACCCATCAATGGACGATCTGTCAAGCCGTTGGAAATCCCTCTCTCTATCAGAGAAGGAAAGCACAAGCTTGGCCCTAAACTCCGACCAAGCCACGTAGGAGTTCTCCATGGTAGCCAGATTCCTAACAAGACGCCCTATCAACCTTGACACCATTGCAAACATGTTCAACCCCCTCTAGAGATCAAAAACGGGTTTTCGGATGAAGTTCATCGGTGATCATGTTATCCTCTTCTCTTTCGACTCCAAAGAAGAGGTTGACAGAATCCTTGCAGCTGAGCCATGGAGCTTTGACAAGTGCATCATGGTACTATCAAGATATGAACACTCGGCACCAATCAAAGCATTGGACATGAAGATAGTATCCTTTTGGGTGCAGGTGCATGATATTCCCCTGTGCTTCTGAAATAAGGAGGTGGCAGAATAGATTTGTGGTGCTATAGGTTTGGCTACCCAACCTGAGTACCCAAATGACTACGGCGGAGGAAGTTTTATACGGATTCGTGTCAATGTAAACATCTCCCTCCCTCTATGCCGGGGTAGTCTCATCACCCTAGACAACAATGAAGTCCATTGGGTCTCGTTTAAGTACGAACGCCTCCCAAACCTATGCTATTGGTGCGGTTGCCTCACCCACCCCGATTAGGATTGTGAACAATGGATAGAAAGTGAGGGAACACTAAACAAAGAGGAACAACACTTCGAACCGTGGCTTAAAGCAGCTCCTTTCATGGCATCTAGGAAAAGCTTCCTCTCTGTCCCGGGCTTCTACACCAGTAAGAAAGCCGATAAACACGAGCAAAAGCAGGCTGGAACCCAGTCATAACAGCAAGACTCTCCACTCTCAGCGGCGAGCGAATTCTCACCAGCTCTGTCACCGAGAAACCAGGAGCCCAATCTGTCACCAAAGAGTCTGGACCATGATGCGAACTTCGCCTCGAACAGTTCCAAAGGACAGTCAGCTACTGACACGGCATGCTCAGAGCCACCCTTCTTGGTTCCCCCAATGAAGCCCACACAGCCTATAAACTTTGATCAACTCATTGCTGAAATCGATGAGGATATTCGTTGCTTTGATAGCATGGACCCAGTGTGTAAAAAACCAAATGATCCCTACTCGGGCTGAAGCCCATTGGACGTCAACGAACCAAGCACAATTAGAAACCCTCCTCCTAAAAGCCCCCTTACCAAACCCACGGTTCCAGGCCCACTCAAGCATATTACCAATACCACCCCAACCTAATGCCCGTTGAACCTAGCCAGTGATAAAAGATGGGTGTAGAGATAGCGACCCACTCACATATCAGAGGAAGAAAACCCTGAAGTTTCCTTAGGAAAACGCGGTCCACTTCTTACCCTAGTGAACTCAAACTCTCAAAAGAAGAGTTACGTCAGGCGATGGCTCTGCAACCCTCTCACCTCAAACGACAGTGGCTGGCAAGCAACCCCGTCGATCACGATGAGTCTGCTATTCTGGAACGTGAGTGGGCTTAGGAACCAGAGCACCGTTCAAGAGCTCGAAAGATACATTCGAGCACAAAATCCCACCGCCCTCTTCCTAGTTAAGACGTGGGCGGGTGAAGCTAGGCTGATTAATTTGTGCGTTGAGCTGGGGTTTGATCAACACTAGGTTTCTCCTCAAGCCAATCATTCGACGTGCCTAGCTTTGTTTTGGAAGAACAAAATAAAGATCGAGCGCTTGAAAGACTAGACTGAGCGGTTGCAAGCGACCTGTGGCTCTCCCATAATCCGGGTACAAAAGTCCAACACCTCCATTCTAACTCCTCGGATCACCAAGCAATTATTGTGAAACCCGAAGGTATCATCCCTAAACCAAATCGCTCTTTCAAATTTGAACAAATGTGGCTCAGAGACAGAAGGTGTAGCAACATAGTCACTAATGCCTGGGGTCTGCCTCTAATGGAGGCCACAATGTCTGAGGTAGCCAGGAAAATTCAAAATTGTGGGGAAAAACTCACGGTGTGGAGTAAAAATTGTTTTGGAAGCGTTAGGAAGCTGCTTAAGGTGAAGAAGAAGCTTCTAGCCAGAGCCGAGATGGAAGCAGCTAAGGGTGGGAATCAAATGTTGGTGAAATCTCTCCAAAAGGAAATTAACGGCCTGCTTGATAAGGTAAGTCAGATGTGGCAACAATGCTCACGGGCACTTTTTTTGAAGTGTGGGGACAGAAATACATCTTACTTTCACAGCAAGGCCTCCCAAAGATTCTAGAGAAATCAAATTCTTAGGCTGAGGAATAGTCAGAATGTTTGGTGCACTGAGGAGAATCTGATCAAGAACATTGCTTTTGGGTTTTACCAGACCCTGTTCTCATCCTCTTCCTCATTAAATTTTGATGAAGTACTCCACAAGGTTCAACCCTTAGTTACGGATGATATGAATGCAATGCTGCTGCGGCAATTCAATAGGGAGGAAATAGAAATTGCCACGAAACAAATGGCACCCATCACAGCCCTGGGCCCCGACGGCATGCCCCCGCTCTTCCTTTAGTCTTTTTGGAGCACTGTAGGTGAGGATGTCTGCTCTGCCATTCTCGACTACTTGCAAAATTGTAAGATTCCAACTGATATAAATCGTACTCATATTGCTTTAATTCCAAAAGTTAAATCCCTGGAAAGAATCACTGAATATCGTCCTATAAGCTTATGTAGTGTGATTTATAAATTGGTGTCTAAGGTGTTAGCAAATAGGCTTAAAAATATCCTCCCCTCAGTAATTTCAGAAAACCAGAGTGTGTTTCAGGCAAGTTAGGTGATCACGGACAACATTCTAATGGCCTTTGAAACACTACACTATATGAAGCACCATCAAGTAGGCAGGGCGGGTTTCATGGCCTTGAAGCTCGACATGAGCAAAGCTTACGACCGCGTTAAATGGAAGTATTTGGAATTAATGATGATGCGTATGGGCTTTGTAGACAGATGGGTGGCCTTAATGATGGAATGTATTTCATCGGTTAGTTACTCGATTCTTATTAATGGCGAGCCCTCACCAACCATTCACCTAACCAGAGGCATCAGACGAGGGGCCCTCTCTCCCCTTACCTATTTCTTTTTTGTACGGAAGGCCTCCATAGCCTTCTTCAGCATGCTGCGGTTTCAGGTCATATCAAAGGAGTCTCTATATGTAGAAATGGCCCTCGTCTGACTCACCTTTTCTTTGCCAACAACAGTCTGCTTTTCTGCAGATCATCCATTGCGAAATGCCACAAAATTCAAGACCTTTTGAGTAGTTATGAAAGTGCTTATGGGTAGCAATTAAACAAGTTAAAAACCTCTATTTTCTTCAGCAAATCAACTTTAGCGGACTCCACTGATCAAATCACAAATTTCCTTAAGGTTCATGAGGTCAAACAGTATGAAAGATACCTCGGCCTTCCTACTCTAGTGGGCAGAAACAAAAAGGCCAGCCTCATGTTCATCAAGAAAATAGTTTGGGCTAAGTTACAAGGCTGGAAAGAACAAATTATTTCCCAAGCTAGACGGGAGGTGCTGTTAAAGGCGGTAGTACAAGCTATACCAACCTACGCCATGAGTTGCTTCAAACTCCCTGGCACTTTGTGCAACGACATAGAGTAGCTAATTCGAAAATTCTGGTGGGGCCATAGAGGGGAGCAAAGGAAAATTCACTGGTCAAAATGGAGCACACTTTGCCTCCCAAAGGACCTAGGTGGTATGAAGTTCAAGGAACTCTAGAAATTTAACAACACTATGTTGGCAAAGCAAGTGTGGAGGCTTTTAGAAGATAAAAACTCTCTGTTCCATCATTTTTTCAAAGCAAAATTTTTTTCAAATGGGAATATTTTTGATGCGAAGGAAGGTAAGGGTTCCTTCGCAGAGAAAAGCAACCTTAAAGGGAGGGAGGTCATAAAAAAGGGTGCTCAGTGGAGAGTGGGTGGTGGAGATCCTCATTTACCAAGACAGGTGGCTGCCTGACCTCTATTAGGCTAGTGTCCAATCCCCCCCAAATTTCTATGGCTGTGATGCGCAGGTATCAATGCTAATTGACAAGGAGAGGAGCTACTGGATTGAAGATGCAATTAACAATAACTTCTTACCTCACGAAACTAAGATGATCAAATCAATCCCTTTCTGCTTCATCGAGGCAAAAGATCAGCTGCACTGGCCGGGCAAGGTGGATGGTGTCTATTCGGTCAAGGCTGGGTACGGCTTTTGATAGAGGACGAGTAGACCTCAAATGTAGACCCATTGACTCCCCCCCCCTAACGGCACATGGAAAGGGCTTTGGAAACTGAGAATTCCCAATAGAACAAAAACTCTGCTTTGGCGAGCAACCTCGGATGCTTTTTCAACCCGGGTTAACCTGGTCAAAAGGAAAGTCTTTACTGATGCTACCTGCCAGCTTTGTGGCTTAGACCAAGAGTCTATGTTGCATGCTCTGTGTCTGTGCCCGAAACTGTCTACGGTCTGGGATGTGCATTTTTGTCCGCTAAGGGACGACGCAAAAGAGTGCTCGAATTTCCTCGAAGTATTTCAGGTATGCATGGAGAAATCCCATCCCACGGACATGCTTGCTATGATTTCATCTTAAATTTGGCTCAGAAGGAATAAACTAAGCGTAGGTGAATCAGTGGCTGACCTAAGACTACTTTACTCTGTGGCGAGAGATGCTTTACTGGAATTTCATCAAGCTCATACCTCGGAACCATGTCCTACCCGAAGCCACACCAAATGGGAGCCTCCCCCCACGGATTGGGTCAAAATCAACTTTGATGACACCGTTTTTCAAGCGAATGGCGAAGCTGGTTTAGGAGCCATCATTTGCAACGAACGGTCTAGTTATGGCTGCATTAACACAAGTTATTCCATTGCCCACCTCAGTGGAGATGGTGGAAGTGTAGGCGGCAAGGCGGGCTCTTATCTTTGCACAAAAGCTTGGATTTGATCATATCATCCTGGAAGGTGACTCGGACATTGTAATTCGAGCTATGAAATGCGGTAGTTTCTCTGCTACAAGCTTTGGGCACATCCTCTCCGACATCAAGGTCCTGTCTACTCTGTTTAGGCAATTGGTTTTTAGGCATACTTGTAGGCAGGGAAACAAAGTAGCACATAGCTTAGCAAGAGCAGCTTGTAATTTTTTTCCTTTCTGTACCTGGATTGAGCAAGTCTCGGTAGTCTCTGTTGTGTTTTATCTTGCTGAAATTATAATTGAATTGTAGCTCCCCTCCCCTATTTTAGGGGGCAGTTTCTCAAAAAAAAAAAAAAAAAAACCAATACATATAGAAGACAAAAGTCAAAATTGTTAGGTACATACTTGAGCGCACTCACTTTTATGGTTACATTTAGTTACAAGAAGGCTGTACTCACTAAATTTCAGCAAATCACACAACCTTTACATACTAGCTAGTAGCATGCCCTCCACTAGAAAATAAGGGTGGTCCAAAACATTCTATAATAATTTGGTTTGGCTTGTCACTGTATTAATATATAATATAAACAATGGATTCCTCCTTGTAATTACCTGTTTTTGGTTCCCTTCCCTACCTTTTGCAGAGGCTAATTTGCCCAAAGCTTAGCTGCTGCTCAACCTTCAGTAACCCAGAATAGAGAGTGATGGTACGTGAACCAATTAAGCCTGTTTGAAGGTTTGCAGAACCTTAAGAATTACATTTAGGCTGTGTTCATATCCTAGCAGGAAATGCAAAAGTTCTAGTTTTTATTGGTTGATTTGGTTCTGCTAGCTGATTTATTTATGCAATCAGTAATCTGAGTAGAAGAGTTTGGCCTCTACAGGTGCATGCAAATAAAGTAATCGTTTTTAAGATGAACCTATGCTCTTTCATGGCCAAGAATACCTTAAATTGCACTTTTGCACACATTGATAGATATACCAGCTTCATTAAAATAATCTTCCATAGACTTACCATCAATGCAGCATGTTCTTCGAAAAATCTTAACTGGTACAATGAGAGTCTAATTGTGCCAAATGGTTCGTATGCTTTAACTGCCAACAACTGCATCAAATGCAATTGTGGAGCATCCGATCTCAAGTAAGCAACATACATTTACACACTAATTACATTAGAAAAAAAAAATTGTTGTTTATTATTTTTCATGTTCTGCATGTATCTTCACATCTGTTTTTGTATTCTTGCTCATCAGCTTGCAATGTTTTCCATCTGGCATAGCGATCCCATGCTCTCATTTACAGTGCAAAGGATCTAATCTCTTTATTGGTGATACGTATGTGAATCAAACAGCAGCTGGTTGCAATGTCAGCACGTGTATGTACCGTGGCCATAGTGGCGGCAAAATTTTCAGAAGGTAAAAAAGCAACAGTAATTGTTCTATCACATTCGTTAGTGTATACTTTATACACGCAATGTCTATTATTTCACACACAATATTCACATTCTTATTGATGTGTTCACATTTTAAAACGTAAAATTTGTGATATGTTTGAACAATGTACAATAAAAAATGTGTGAGAATTAATGCTACTGTGAGACACAAAAGTAGATCTAATGTACCCTAATGTGTGTATGGGAAAAAATGAAAGAATTAATAAATCACATAAACATAGGCCAACTTATGGTCCGTTTAGATTGAAGGGGAGGGAAGGAGTTAGAGTAGAGTATATTTTGTCCAAAATTAGCTTATTTTTAGCCAACCTTACTTTACTCTCCTTCACTCTCTCTCTTTTCCCTCTCAACCCATACTGACCCTTAAGGTTTAGTTCGACCAAGTTTTGCATTGGCCCTAAATCTTTGCAATATCAACTTTCCTTCCTTAAGGTTAAAGATTACACCAAATAAATTTATCCTTTTCTTTCTATTTCAAATTTTCTTAATTTTTTGAACATTGAAATTGTAATGCATGTTTTATTTCTTTTTGCAGTTTATCAAGCTCTTCTTATGTCCAGTGCCTAGGTAACAACTAGCATCAATAGTTACCAAACTTTTAGTAATTTCGAACTTGATTTATCTGCTGTAGTAATAACACTTTTCATGCAGGAAAGCAAAATTATAGTGCAGCCTCACCCTTGGGATCTCCGTCATCACCTAATCCATTAATCCCATATATAACAGTAACTCCATCTCCATCACCCTTTCCAGGTTCTACTCGAAGTATTGGTATTGCTTCCTTTGGTCCTACAAGTACACAGTATTCGAACATGTCTAATAATGGTGGCTTGCTTGGCAAAGCTTCATGTTGCAATTTATTGCTATTGGCCCTTGTCCTTTATTATTTCTTGTGATAATTAAATGGCATCTTGAAGTACTTCCTATCTAAAGGAACAAATGTCATTCCCAAATGTATAAGCAAATTTCACTTCATGATACCTAAAATTTCTTAAGCTTAAATGAAACTTCCTCTTCTTGTAAAGGAAAAAATGAGGATGAAGTCCTAGGGTTCAAAATTCACTGAATGCTTGTATAACTTAACACGAAAAAATAAGATCTAAAATTTTTGGACAATGAGACAATACAGAAAGGAGGAAATGTAGAAAAACAAGGGTTTGCACGTGCGCAACTGTGACACTGGATACCATATTGATTGATATCTGTTCATAAGCAAAACTGTTAATTAATATATATGCTTTCCTTTAAAATTTGGGGAGGTATTAAGCTTAGCTAACAAGGCAATGAGCAATATCTTGATCACAAGGATGCATGAATAGTCATTTTCTCATGTGCTACAACATTCTTAGTAAAGAAAAATATTAAAGATACTACAAATTTTACTTTTTAACATCTACAAACTGATATGATAATGAATGTGATTGAAAGATTTCAAAACATAACAAATGAATGTCAAATTTTTATTTTATTTTATTTTTATGATTTGTGACACATCAGTTTATAAAAATTATGTAATAAAATTAATAATATTCCTAACATCACCCCTAAGGATGACAATTTAAACCTGCCCTCATGGGTACCCGCTTCATCCATCCTAATGGGGTATGTTTTACCCACCTTGCATAGCCAAATGGGGTGGGGACAAGAGTTAAAATCTTTCCTCCGAACCCCTGTTGTTTATATTTAAACAATTAAAAAATATATTTTTTATAGATTTTTTATAAGGCATATATATGTGTGTGCGCATGCGTTTAGCTTTCAAATTTTAAATTTATAAAGAATTTGTTGTACTACATTTTTATGTTTTAAGATTTATATTTTTTTATATTTTTTTAATTTTTGTATTGTTATATTTGAAATTTTGAATTGTTTTTATGTTTTTAATTCTTGAATTTTTATACTCTTTGAGAAGATGATGTAATATTAGAGCCTGTTTTTATTTATGCGTTTTATTAATGCATAATATATTTTATATAAACTTTTAACAAATTATATATAAAAACAAATTGAGTGTGGCAGGATGAGGGTGGGTACCCACGAGGATGGAGTGGAAGAAAACCATCGTCTCGTTGCCATCCCTAATCACTTCTCATTAATATACCCAAGTGTTCAACATCAACAATATGACCTATATATTAATTAGTCATTTCCACGTTGCCATCCCTAATCACTCCTCAATAATATACCTAAATGTTCAACATCAACAATATGACCTATTAATTAGTCAATTCCACGCAGTGGTTCCACCACCTTATGGTATTAAATAATGGAAAATTTGGGCAGCTTTCTCAATTTAATTTCTTCTCTTTGAGAGGTTTATTTGGAATAAAAACTCTCTGTTTTACTTTTTATATTTCTCTTTTTACTATGCTAAACATGACTTGCCACAATTTTTTTTTCGTTCCTTATATAATAACCAAAGTTTTAAATTAAAAAAATCGAATATATGGCAAGTCATAATTGATGGAACATAAAATGAAATACAAAAAAGGAACATAAAATTTCTATTCGGTTTATTTATATTAACAACCAATAAGAAAGGTGCATGCACTTGACTTATTGTTAAATATATAAAAATATACGAGTATAGGTTGTAATATATGTTGAGTGGGCCCAACCACATTGCAATCAATAGTAATTGACAAATTGGGAGTAAGCTCATAATGCTCTAGACTAGGGGTGTCAATTCGGGTTAGCGTGTCGGGTTCGTGTCGTGTCGAGGTGGAGGTATTCGACTAAATGACTCAACCCTAACCCGACCCATTTAATAATCGTGTCATGATCCTTCAACCCTAACCCGACCTGTTAATAAGACGGGTTGACCTGACCCAACCCATTTGACACGTTTAATAAACGAGTCGTGTTGGGTTGACACAAATGTAACACAACCCATTTCAACCTGTATAATACTAAATATAACATCCATCTAGAAATAATTATTTTTACATCCCAAAAAGCAGTGCATACACTTTAAGTCTTCAACCCACATTCAAAATAATATAGTTTAACAAAAATATAACATTCATCTAGAAATAAGTTCTTTACACTCCAAAAGAAGTGCATACACTTCAACCCAAATTCAAAATAACAAAATTTCACAAAAATAAAATAACATAGTACAACAAAAATATAATATTCTTGGAACTCGTCAAATGCTAAGTATCAATATTGAAAGAATTTGAATAAACAGCAGACTAATCCTGACTATGACCATGATTATCATCCATAGATTCTTTGTTGATGTCCAAATTCATAACATCTTCCACAAGCTCATCCAATTTCATTTGTGTAAGTTCTATGCCAAAAAAAAAAAAAAGTATTAGTAGTTCTAAGGTCTGTAAAGTTTCAATTTCTAATTATATCCCGTGTAAAATTTTGTAATTACTTTTTTTTTCTTTTTAAATTTAAAATATATGTTGGATATAAAAGGTATTTGACAAATCTAAAATAAAATAAATATATATTTGTTATATGAGTTAAACGGGTTGTGTTAAGTGGGTCATTTCGGGTTGACACAAATAAATTAGCGTGTCAAACGTGTCTATTGCGGGTTATGCGGGTTGACCTGTTTATGACCTGTTTCTTATCGTGTCACTTTCGGGTCGATCCGTTTATGACCCAAACCCATTAAGGCCTAACCCTAACCCGAAAAAACCCGTGTCGGGTTCGTGTCGTGTTCGCGGGTTGGGTCGAACATTGACACCCCTACTCTAGACCCTGTTGAAGGTCACAAAATAGCTCTGATACTATGTTAAAATCAAAGATTTAAGTAGAGAAGGTGGAAGCAAGAAAATAATTAATATAATTCGGCTTGACGGCCTACATCTATTGTGAAAATTCTTAGAGACTACATTTTTAGTATTCTGAAATGAGTATTACAAGAACTCAAAATATGGTCTATATCCATGCAATGATTGACTTATAGGAGCTATTGATTACACTTGAATTAAGAATAATTGATATGCCTTGTTTATGGCATAATAATATTGCATAATAAAGGGTTATAGCTAGGGTATATACAAATAACACTAACTAATTTATGAGAAATGTTAACTAATGCCTTAAGGGTATTAGTTTAAGAGCTATTTTTAGAAGCATTTTATTGAGAGAATGATAAAATAATAAATGTTATTAATAGTTTTTTATATTTTCAATAAAAGTGATGTCAAAACTTTTTTATTATCATTTATTAACAATTACCCTAAGAGCATCCGTTAACATGACTCTTAATTTAGTATAACCTTGGCACGAGCATAATCATACTCCAAGGTAAGAATTTTCCAAGTAGAAAAGCAGTTCGAATGTGCAATATCATATCTTTCAGCTTTTCTAAAATAGAGTTGTTTGAAAAAGTGCCGTGTTTACAACCTAGCAATACTAGGTAATCACTGCCGCAAGACACTTAAATAAGCTGTGGAACATTAGCTTTATCTTTGTTGTCTTTGATACCATATATTCAAATGTAGAAGGTTTGTGTCATGATCGCAATGGCTTTTCCACATTGATAATTGCTTTAAGCCCTTTAACCAATCACCAACGCCTTTCACGGATAATAGCTTCACAACTGGACATTGGAATAAAATAACAAATTTCCTTTTCACATTTACACTATTCACATTCACATTAAGATCATTCCGAGACTTAATATCTGCAAGAAACATAGGTTTTTCTCTTAAATTTATCTATTTATTTTAAATTTACAAAATAAAAACCTGCAATTCACGAGAGTGGAAAGCCTATGTCTCTGTTTATTTGGTATAAAAAATATAAATAATTAAAAAATTAAAAAAGAGTGAAAACCTAAGAAATTCGAAAGAGATAGTATTGCTTAATTACGAGAAAATCCCCTCCTTTGGTCCTGTAATGGGAAAGGAATATGCATGTGCAAGAGGAGAAATATAATATCCTGGATACAATTGCAGCTGAAACCTAAGAACTCTCTTTTCTAATGCAAACAAAATTCATTAGAACAAATCATTTATATCTTTATAAAATCAAAGCGTGATTGTTTGCAATTAAACCCTTGTACATGAGAAAGTATCTCTTTAGATAGTTTCCTAAGATATTTATCTCACGATGAGTGTGAGTTCCACATATGTAGATCTCACACATATTATGAGAGAGATATTTTATACTGATGTCTCATAAGATACTTTGCTGATACACATATCGTAAAAGCTGTTTCCACCAATACATAATAGGAACATTCAACCTTTCAATTCTGTCCATGCTTTCATGTGTAGTTTCAATATCATCACGGCTGAGAGATGCCAGACCACATTCTTTGTTGGAATATTATGCGTAATGGTATCCACATCAAATAGTAACAAAAAAATAAAAGAGTTTTTAATATCAAATTATTGTTTTAGCTTAAGCTAGGATCTGATCACCTACATCTTGGTCCACTTGAGAGTCCAAGATGTTTTACTCCCTAACATTCATCAACCTGAAATGTTCAAGTAACCACTGCCTCCTTTAATATTTTTGAAGATTCTAGAGAAATGTAAAGCTATTAATACCAGTATATATACCTTATTAGAAAAAGACTAAATAAAGGGAAATTTGTGAATCTAGTGATGTCCTTCCCTCCTAACTGAAAATACTCATATATACATTGATTGCTGTTTTGAGCCTAAAATGAAAATAAATTTGATTTTGTCCCTTTGTAGGACACCCGATGTAACTATTTAGTCCTTCTAGTGTAGGTTCTATCGCAGGGAATCTTTAACATGAAAAAACTTTATAACATTGATGATGAAATAAATGAATTGACAACCCATAAATTGGATTTTTTTAATTTAGCATTAAATATTAATTTTGACTAACAATATGATTTAAACTTTTTTTTTTTTTTGAGAAAGACAATATGATTTAAACTATATATATATATATATATATAAAAGGGCCAATTTTTTTTTTTTTTTTTTTGGAGAGAAAAAAGAGCCAAGTTAATAGTTAGTACGTGGGTGATTTTGCTAAATTAACATCATATATGATGTTAGGGTTTTTCTCGAGAGATTCTTCCCAATAAGTATTGATGTGTGTAAAATAGGGGAACTACACACATCCATGAAAAAAAGTTAATTAAGGGTTGGAAGAGTTATAGACACCCACATTTTATTTATATATATAAAAGATTGTTGATGAGAATCTGTACAAGATCTAGCAGGGTCCAATTAAAATATTTAGCAAAAGAAGAATTAACAGAAACTAATTATAGAAACTTGAAACATTTTCTTCGTTCAAGAAAATTATTTAGAAGAAGTTCTATGTTTGTACAGGAAAACAAATTTTCCTAATTTAGCCGATGTCTACCCTTCTGGGGCTTCAATTGTACCAGAAAATTTTTCTTGCAGATAAGCATGGAGTCAAGTCAAGACCCAAAAAAAAAAATTTGAGTTACTTCCTTCTCATTGAAAATTCACCAGACCAGATGTCCAAAGATAAATGATATATCCATTCCATCAGTTTTGTTGGATTTTAGACCATCATCATCAAAATGATAACAACATGGTACAAAGATTCCTCTTATTTTTGGAGTTTAGAGATATCCCGGAGTCCATGACAAGGAATTTAGATGACCAAAATATGCTTTAGTCGAGGACGGTGTGAATGGCATAAACATAACCATAATTCCAAAATCATACATAAAATATCATTTTTAGCAAGAAGTTTACAGCAAGATATATGTGAAACATTGTCTTGCTTGGAAAGATCGCAACTTTTTTTTGCGGAAAATTTGCAAAAAGATTCCTTGTTTCAATTACAAAAACATGCATGTACGTACTATCAATTGTGTTATGAACTTCCAAGCAAAATGACAAAATTGAACCATTTGCCTCATATCTATCAATTATAATTTTGATAGAAGTGTCCGATTGATAAGCGTCAAGGTAAATTAATTAAAGTTGAGTTTTTTTTTTCTTGATTAAAATCAATACTTTTTTTAAGGAGTTGAGTAACTTCTTAAGTTAAAAGAGATATTTGTTTATCAATTTTTATTACTTTTCAATACGGTAGTACATTGGTTAAGATGGACTTCTAACTTTGTTAGTCGACTGCAATGGGTTAAGTCTTATGGATATCTGCGATTTCGGACCGGATCTTTCTCATGAGGATGAAAAAACTCGACAACAAAGGTTATTCAAACTTTTTTTCCCTCCTTTGTTCTGGGTTTTGGTGTCTGATTTTGAAGTATTGGGTTGGTTGGCTTTGTTTGGATACGGTTGATTGGTGGGAATGTGAGTGTTGTTTGAAACATAACAGAAGTAACGACCAGTGCAGTTAACAAAATATCAAAATTTTTAACTGCTCGTACGTACTATTGTGCATCTATCAACTGGTGGAGAACGAATCTTAATTTAGCTCAAATTGCTCAATAAATCAAGAGTGAGAGTTTGAAGGCAACGAGTGGGGACCGCAAAACAAAGAGTTTTAAGGCTCTAAGTGGAATAATTGAATTAAAGAAGCAAAAAAACACAAGGGTCTAACTCAAAATTTACCGACACAAACTCACCGATCTTTCTCCACCACCCTTTGGGCCCACAAGGAAATCCCTTCTCTAGACGGATAGCCAATAGGAATTCAGAGTATAAGATGTACTCGATAGTCTAGCCAATAAACACTGAGATAAGACCAAGTATTGGGTCCCAAAATTCACCATCTTTTTCCTGTAGAAACCACCAAAACTGCACGGGCTCACCACATGCTCAGAGAATGAATTTTTTATGAGCGGAGTAGTAATTAAAAGCGCCCATGTGGGCCTAACTCTAACCCCTCACAATAATTGAATCAATTGGGCCCCAAGATAAGTATATGAATATGAAGGCACCTCAATGATATTCCTTGTGGTAGTTGTTTGCTACATATTTCTCTTCTGTGAGTTCATATCACCTAAACATTTTGTAGTTCATAACATAAAATTGCTTCAATGATAACTGAAAAGAAAGTTGCAAATGCCTTGGGAGGCAAGACAGCACGAGCTTGTGATAGTTGTTTATGTAGGCGGGCTCGTTGGTTTTGTGCAGCTGATGATGCTTTTCTTTGCCAAGCATGCGATGCATCGGTGCATTCTGCTAACCAGTTAGCACGCAGACATGAAAGGGTTCGTCTCCAAACTTCATCTTTCAAGCCCAACAATGACTCTCCACCGGCATGGCACCAGGGTTTCACACGCAAGGCCCGAACCCCACGTCAAAACAAGTCTCCCTTGGTGCAACAAGCTAAAGAGGAAGAGAAATTCTTGAACCTTCTGCCTTTTGTTCCAGAGATTGGCAGTGAAGAGGCTTCACAGGATGAGAGCAATGAAGAACAGCTTCTTTATCGGGTTCCTATCTTCGACCCTTTTGCCTCTGAACTTTGCAATGAAATGGGGAAAACAAGTGTTGATGAGAGAAGTGATGAAAGCATTAGGGGGAAGAATAACGAAGTGGAAAAAGCGGTGGCTGATGGTTGTGGACATGATGGGGCATGTGACTTGGATGATATACATGGGCTTTTGCCCTCAGACATGGATCTTGCTGAGTTTGCAGCTGATGTTGAGAGCCTATTAGGCAAGGGACTTGATGAAGAGTCTTGCGACATCAAAGGATTGGGACTTTTAGATTGTAAAGAAGAAAATGATATTGATTTGTGCACTGATATTGGAGAGCGAAGAGTCAAAGTTGAAGAAGAAGAAGAAGAAATAGAAGCTATTGTAGAATGTCAATTAAATCCGCCCGTGGATATGATGAGTGAAACATTGGATTGGAACTTTGACTACGAGTCCCCAGTAGCTGGAGAGGAGAAGTTAATTTCCATGGCTGAGACTAAGATGATGAATGGCAAAGAATGTAAAGAGGAGATGAAGAGGGAAATTTTTTTGAGGCTAAACCATGAGGCAGTCATAACAGCTTGGGATAGTCGAGGTTCTCCCTGGACAACAGGAACAAGACCAGACTTCAATCCTGATGACTGCTGGCTAGACTTCATGGTACTACCTCTCTCTCTCTCCCTATTTTCATTTCCTACTCGCATACAAAACACAATATACTCATTCACTCTTCACATGCAAAGGGCTCAATCTATAATCTGTCAAAATGGTACAATATTATGATGGATTCGAGGTTAATCATAATTCATGCACACTGACACACTCACTCCATAACAAAACATACATGAATCTTTAAAGTCGCGTTTTCAAATCATAACAACACAGTGTGTGTAACTGGATTTTCCTAATTGTTTAAGGGTTAGTATTGATTGACACGCACTAAAAATATGTCTGTAAAATTAAAGGGTTTGTACAATGGAGATCTTCATCACCAATATGGAGGAGGAGACACAGGAGTTGGAGGCCATGTGGGAGGTCGCGATGAAGGTAGAGAAGCAAGGGTATCGAGGTACAGAGAGAAGAGAAGAACACGCTTGTTTTCAAAGAAGATAAGGTACGAAGTAAGGAAACTGAACGCGGAGAAGAGGCCTAGAATGAAAGGGAGATTTGTTAAGAGGACGTCGTTCATGGGGGCTAGTACTGCTTTTCCTTACCTCAAAAAATAACCACTAACTGCCAAGTTTTCTGGGCAAAATGTGAATAAAATGGTTAGTATATATTAGTTTCTTTTTACAGAATAAATGGAAGTAAGTTGTTCTGCTTACTTTAACTCTCTCTCTCTCTCTCTCTCTCTCTCTCTCTCTCTCTAACAGGACTTATGTCCCTATACTAGTTAGAAAATGTTAGCCTTAATCCTTTGAGAATATAGAAGCTGTTGTTCTTTTATTTTTAACCATAAATTCAAATTTTGAACTCTAACATATTGCTTATGCTGCAATTCAATTGTCAGTACTAAACTTCAGAAACGTTTATTCTTTATGGGACAACAATTCGTTAACAGGTTGCAGAGGTAGTTAATTGATCTGAAAACAGCATGCTTGTTGGAGAAACAAACATGATTATTTTAATGAATTTTATTCATGAGATGAGTTAGTATAGGATTTAAATATGAGAGTTTTTATTTATTTAATGTAATAAATATAATAATGGTTATGAAAGTGCATGAAGGCTGTATAAAGCATGTATTCATCAATTTGAATGCAAGAGTGAAAGAAGAAGAAAATACAAATACAAGAGAGAGTTCTCTTCCCCTTCCCTCTCTACTCACTCTCCCTTCGTGTGCTTTGTAGTTCGAGTTTCTTCCATTGAGTGGTGGATGAGCGTGTGAAGGCCCACCAACTTCTAACAAAGTGGTATCAAAGTCAATTAGTTTGTGGTTAATGTTAACTGAACCGTATGATGTTATTTCAAATTTTACTTCTTACCTAAGAAAGTTTTGATATTTGGAGTATCCGAATGAATATACTTGGATTCCAAGATGTATGGGAGATAGAGGAGAAACATTATGTGGAGTCACAAGATGAAGCATTTTTTACTCCAAATCAAAAGAAAGCCTTTCAAAAGGCTTAAAAGAAAGATCAACGGGCTTTTACATTGGTCTATCAAGGTCTGGATGAAACCATATTCAAGAAAGTTGCAAATGCAATTTTATGCTAACGAGTATGATATTATACAAAACTCTCTAAAAGTTGATAAGGTAAAGAAAGTTTGCTTTCAAACATTAAAATATGAGTTTAAAAGCTTGAACATGAAAGAGCCCGAATCAATTTTGGATTTTTTTTTTTCCAAGAATATTGGCCATTGTAAACCAATTAAAGAGGTATGGCAAAATTTTGGATGATGTCCGTGTGGTAGAAAAAATCATACCGTCACTCTTCTCAAAATTCGATTATATTGTTGTGGCAATTAAGGAGCCAAAAGATTTTGAGTCAATGACCATTGATCAACTCGTTGGAAATTTACAAGCCTAAGAGAATCCACATCAGTGGATGCAAAAATTTTGTAAATTTGCACATCTAAAACCTACTTTTTTTTATTTTACACATCTATTTTTAAAAAACACTCACATCAGTTTATCTATTCTACATATTTATTCAATAAAATATTCATTCTTTTACCATTTTTTATTCTTTTCTCACTCATGGCCTCTCTCTCTCTCTCTGCTCTCGCCAAACAAATCTACAACTTCACCATCATCTCTTGAGCCGAACTAAAAAAATTTCACAGTAGAAACTGAAAACCCAAAACCCACCATTTTAGCCAAACTGAAATCCTAAATTACCTACCACCGCCACCAAACAGCCCAAATCTCCACCATTGTCACCCACATTGCCGCCGATCTGCAACTCAAACCCAGACCCGCAAAACCACCAACCAAAGCCGATGCTTTTGACCTGAGGAGGTGGACAGTGATCTGAAAAAGGGTGGGGATCTCTTTGTTTTGTAGTTCAAAAGGTGAAGTTTATGGCCAAGAAAGAAGTCTTCAATCTTTGTTTTGGAAAATTTTCTTTCATTACCGTCTCGCATTTTCATGCTCTATAATTTTTTGGGATTTCAATTTGGCTAATACGGTGAGAGGGTGAGGTGAGGTGAGAGTGAGAGCAGAAACAAGGAGAAAGAAAGAGATATTAAAATATTAAATGCACATACTACAGTAACCGTGCATATATGCACAATTACTGTAGCAATTGTGTATAAATACACAATTTTACACCCACAGATGTAGGTGTTTTTTTGGCCAAAATGTGTAAAAAGAGTAGCTTTTTTCTATTTTGCAAAACTTTACACAAGCTGGTGTGGTTGCTCTAAGAATGAAAGGCTCATCAACATGAAGAAGTAGAGCCTTTGGAGTAAGTTCTACAATCTAAATTTGCCTTAAATGAGAAATGATGTCATGAAAGTAATCAAAGAGTCTAATTATTTGGATAAGGTTGAGGAAGAAAACCTGGAGGAATTGACGGTCATAACTCTCCTAATTATGAAGAGAAAAGTAAAAATTCACAAATTATAAGAGATCCAACTTTTTAAGGTAACATTATTTAATGCATTGTTTATTAGTTAAAAGGTATAAGTTTACACTACTAATCTCATAAATTAAAACTATAATAAAAGAATGGTATTGACTTTTTAATTAAAGCAAAGGGTAAATTAGGAAATTTATATATTAATTTCTCAAAGATGACTAAATATTGAGATATTCCGAAATGGAATAGAATACCAACAACTTGGGATAGAGAGAGTAGTAGATGTTATATTTGCCAAAGAATTATACATTATGCTTAAGAATGTAGAAATGTCTAGGATAATGTTGAGGAAACAGACAACTTTGTTGAAAAAAAAATTATGAAGAAGTGGGGTCGACTTTGTTATTAGCATACAAAGAAGAAGATAAAAGAAGATAAGAATGTGGGGGTATGTTGACACTAGCACTAGCTAATATATGTATGGGAATAAAAAGATGTTTTTGGAGTTTGATGAATTATTTGTTAGGAATGCTACTTTTATTGACTTATCCAAAGTTTCAGTAAAATGAAAATATAAAATTTTAATCCTTACAAAGAATGAAGATCACCAATCTATTTCTGATATCTATTATTATTATTATTATTATTATTATTATTATTATGTGCCAAGCATGATAGATAATAATTTGAGCTTGGGAAAAATCTTTAAGAAATACTATGATGGTCACTTGAAAGTTATTGTTATATTAGTATTGGCGGAGGCAAATAGACAAAATGTTAAATTTAGCAACTAAATATAACAAAAGTAGAACAAAAGTGTGTTGCATCAGTGGAGCAAAGCCATATTTTTTTGCTGTTGAGCTACAGTGCGCAACCAAAGATGGTTGTGCACTGTAGCTAAGATGGTAAAAAAAAAAAAACAATATTGTATTAAAAGATATATTATTTTATTGTATGGTAGTGGTGGTTGTTATTTATTTTAGTAGATATATTATTTTATTGCGTTGTTTATATTTTTTTATTATGTCGAATACTAAAATAAAATCACTGGTGTTTGGTGTTTTGTAAAGTGAAGTAGTAAAATAGATAAAGTAGTTTTTTGTGCTATCAAATTGCTAAATTTTTGACACTATCAATGCTGATGTTCTAAGAAAACATCAAAAAAATTTTGATATTTAAGGTGCCAATGATAAGAAATAAAATGTATTGTTAAACATTATTAATGTTACTAAATGTTTGAAGACTTTATTTAAAAACAAAGATGATTAGAGGATTGCAATCCATTAAATATCTTGATCAGCTTTGACAAGGATATCTATTTTCGAAAGAAGCAAATATATTTATTCCTTTATATTTTGTCAATTGAACATCTTGATCAACTTAATATATTTTTTCCCTATATTTTTGAAAGATTTCATTTTAGTCTCTCAAGTTGATTGCCTTTTCAATTTCATTCTTCCATCTGTCTCCGTGATTGATTTGGCTGTTAAATTAATGCCTAAAAATTCAAACTACGTAATTTCCCATTTGAAACTACTTCATTTTGAGTAATGTTTAATTCACACCAATTTTTATTTTTTTATTATTAATAATCAATAAATCAAATTACATATTCTTTTGCCTCTCTCTCTCTCTCTCTCTCTCTCTCTCTCTCTCTCTCTCTCTCTCAATAGCAATTCGCAACTATGGTTACTGGCAGGTGGAGGGTGGTAGCAACATGGGTTGAGTTTTTTCATGTTTAAGTAGATTGTGCCTTAGAGTTGGCGACAGTCAGGGGTGGAAGATGATAGTGGTACAACTTTTGTGTGTGTATGTTTTAGGAGAGAGAGAACACAATGCAATGTGCAAAGGTTGCATCATTAGGGCTCCATTGTGAGTCGTTGCAACTTGACCATGCACAAGGCTAATCATGGGTTGAGCGGGTTAGGTTTGACCCTCCATTAGACAGTATCAATAGTTTGAAATTATTGGACCCAATCCATCTGAAAAGAATCAAGTTTCATGTCAAAGAACTCATCGTCAATCAAAGCAGAGCAGTCGAAATTAACCAAAATACTTTAGCTCAGCCTAGTTTAGAAGTGGGGCTCGAATCTAATGAGTTGTTCCTCAACCTTAGCCATGCAATGTGATGCTATTTGTTAGGTTTCCATTGTGATCAAGGAATTATATATGCTCAGCGATCCCAAATCTACTAGGGTTAGGGCTTTGTTTTGTTTTGTTTTTTCAATCTCTTCACTTCATTTTCTAAATTTCAAAATTCTGATATCACTTGGATTTTTTCTTTTTTGTTATTGATTAAGTTTTTTTTTTTTTTTTTTTTTTTATATTATAATTAAGTTAAAATAGTTCAGTTATCACTTGGATCAACCTTGGTATGTTATTTTGGGTTTGTTGCTGATCCGTGTGTTTGTGCGGGTGGGGAAAGGTGGAGGACAATATTGAAAATAGTAGCAAACATTAAGAAAATGAAAATTTTCAAACATGAAAGTATAAAATGAAAATACACCAGATACAATAAACAGTTTAATCTAATTTTTAGTAGAGAGGGACAAAAATACAAGGAATCTAAAGAAGAAGAATAGAAGAAGAAGTAGGGTGCCAGCACACCTGTAAAGATGAAGATGGCTACTGCTCAGATACTCAACGTTAGTATTTTCTATGAAATGGCAGTAGACAACGCCTGAGGTCATTGTATTATTTCTGCAGATCTGATTCACGGGCAAGGTCATTCCAATTACCAACGGATTGAATCGTCAGTTTTCTGAATGAGACATTGTCTCAAAACTTTTTAGGGACATTGACATAACATATAATTTATGTTGTACTAGTTATGGTCCGAGACTTTTACGTACTTTTAGTAAAAAAATTTCAATTTTAGTAAAATAAGTAGATCTCAACGGATCATTAATGTTCGTATTTTTTGTTGCTCGGAAAATTCAATTAGGTATCTAATGAATTGTCATTTCAATATTGTTTTACCTCAACACAAAAAAAATAATAATAATAATAATAATAATAATAATAATAATAATGTTGTTTGATTGCACATTCTTTCATCTACAATACTTAAGACCACTCCACTAAATGTGTGTTTTACCCTTTCCTTCTAGAAAAATTGTTGAGTATTTTGGGAGTACAGTGATGTGGTGTTCCTTCTTCTCACATTTTTCAGAGTGGGTATCACCATAAATTTAATTAGTGAGATCCACCATAAATATAAGAGAACAAAACACCACATTTGACATTACTATGCTTTAGAAGCACCTAATTACTCTTCCTTATTGTCATGCCCAGAACTCAAGTAAACGCTAGGCACGTGACAACAGCCACAGACTTATAAAGTTTACACCCTACAAGTATGAAAGGACTTCTTAACAACTAAAGAATTTATCCTCAAAGAAAATTCATTAATAAATCCAAAAATATCTTCAATAATGCAATTCTTAAAGGATCTCCAAAATAATAATCTTTCAACATCATAAAGAAAATAAACTAAATCTTTAAAACTAAAGTCTGAACAAAAGACAATATTAAACCTAAAAGTCCAAATCTTATTCCAATGATTCTTAAACTTTACTCATACACACATCTCAGCGAAAGCCCAAACACATGCTACTCTTCCTGGTCAAAATCTGAAAGGAGAAAGAGGGGGTGAGTTGACAACTCAATAAGTAACCAAAGCCCTTAAAAGTTCTATCAAGCAAATAGATCTGTAAAATAAAAATTTGTATATAGATCAAATATTTTAAATCTTACAAATATATCAAAGATGAATTAGAAATTAATCAGTTTTCCATATATATCAAGCTATAATTTACAATAGGTACCAAAAACACATGAATAGTTTCAAGGACTTTAAACAATTCAAATATTCAACATAATTCATATTTTTAACAATCTTTACAACTATTGCCACGCTATATCCCAGTGACTGGACATCAAATTCAAATGAAACTAGTTCTGCGCTAATGTATATCCCCCATTAACTGGGTCTAGAAACACGATAGGCTCATGATGCCCTAGATAGAACTAGTTCAGTACTAATGAATAACCCCCATTGGCTGGGTATCAGAGTACCAATAAATAACCCTCATTAGCTGGGTATTAGAGTCAAAACATAGTCAGATTGTCTAAAATCATATATATCAAATCATAATTCAAACAAAAATATATCTTATTCAAGTATATATATATAAAATTATATATTCAGTAAATCAAATATATTTGTCATAATTATTTATTCTTTACTTTAAATCAATGTAGCTAAAACAATTATAATAAAATTGTAACAACCGTAAACAATTTTCAGTAATTAAAATATGCAAAATAAAACCAATTAGAATAAAATTACTTACTTCAGATAGCTCACCACAAAAAACTTCTCCCTAACATTTTTTCTAAAATTCTTAAATATCACCTAAACAATTTTCAAGCACTATACTCAATAATCAAATAATTCAAAAAAAATTTATAATAGTACCCACTAAAAGAGAAAGTATTAAAAATATCTCATAATTTTTTACTATTATCTCAACGCAAAAATCTACATATTTACTGTATATATTTTCGTTACTTTCTACTACTAATAATACTCTAGAATAAGACCAATGAAATGCATAAAGGTAAAAGTCACTTCTAGAAGAAGAGGTGGACTCCTCTTCAGGTACACGTTTTTTTTTTTTTTTTTTTTTTTTTTTTTTTGCCACCTGCCGGCATTATCATCTTTTGTGATGATGACGTTTTTTTTTTTTTTTTTTTTTGTGCCACCTGCCGGCATTATCATCTTTTGTGATGATGACGACTCCAAGTACAACCTAGGCCATGTGCCTCACGGAAAAACAGCCATTATTTCTTTCTTTCTTTTTTTTCTTTTTTTTTAAACTTGTCAGGCCTCAAACGTAACTTTTTTGTTTTTCCACCAAAACCATCAATTCGGGTACAGTTTCTGTTTCTTAACGCAAAAACTGTGCAGAAACCTGACCCTCGATCCATTACGCCTAAACCTGCAGCTTCAATCTAGGCTTATCGCAACAAGTGTATGGTATTTCAGTAATTTTATTTTTTTTTGAAATAGATGTGAGTAAAAAAAATATGTAAAAATACGTGTAATATTATTTAAATATTAAATATTATTATTCAAAATACACTATCAAACAGCACCTACATCACTGAATCAAAAAAAATCTGCAAATACATCGATCAGTTTACCAAAAAAATAAATCTAAGCTTTTCTTCGTTTGCATCATTAAAACTCTTGAATATTTAAATAGTTTTACTATTGGTCAAAATACTCACATAAACAAAATACTATAATTCCAAATAAAGCTTAGGTTTAACAAAAAAAATAGATTTTTAAGCTCTTACCTCAATTGTGTAGTCATACTTTCACTACTTGAGTATTTTGGGTAGTATCTTCTCTAAAAATATCTATCATTTTATACTGACTTAAGTTCTATCCAAACGGAACCTATATATAGCTAGAGTTTTAACCTTATTTTCTAAAAACCTCCTTAGTAAAATTAATTATAAAATTGACCCCCATAAACAAATTTACTTAACTATCCCTCCTTTTAAATCTTTTTTTTTTTCTTTTTTCGGGTATTACACTTATGCTTCACATCTTTTGGGCTTTGTGGGTCACTTTGGGTCACATAATTTTTCTCTTTTGGTAGGGTAGGGCTGTTGGACAACCACTTGTCTTGATCGCACTGCATGCCCTACCAAGGACTTCATTTTGTGCCTTGCATTTTGTGAGGCTGGACCAGGATCAAATTTGTGCCAGTCATTTTTCAATTTTCCAAAAAGACAAAAAGTCATTTCACAGAACTCTTACGTGATCTTGTACCACAATTCTATCGATTCTCCACGCATATCTTCTTCTTCTTCTTCTTTCTTCTTCTTCTTCCTTCTTTTTTTTTTTTTTTTTTTTTTTTTTTTTTTTTTTTTTTTTTTTTTTTTTTTTTTTTTTTTTTTTTTTTTGGTGAGGGTGACCCACGCATATCTAGTTAAAAAAAATAATGTCAATTCACATATCTAGCCCCATTCAGTAATATTATTCTAATAATATTGTTTATATTTTTTAGAAATACTTGTGGGTAATAAAGTATGTGAAAATACGTGTAATGTTGTTAAAAATTGAAAACATGTGTTTAAACACATGTACCAAACGAACCCCTAGTTTTACTATAAAGTATAGAATAAATGGTCGAGAACATTGTAATTAAATGGCGTAATCTACTTTCCTTTATTAGAAAATCCAATATTCGAATCTTTCTTTTTCCATTGTCTTAACTTTTAACTATCGACCACCGCACACTCTTAGTGCGGTGGTCACTCCATAAGTATAAATGTTTGTGGGGTGTGAAGGGTAAAGGTCATAGTTCAAGTCTCTAGAAGGAAGTTTCACACACATATATACTTAAATTATGTAAAGTAAAAGTTCTATCCTATATATATATATATATATATATATAACTTTTAACTACCGAATTATAAATAAATAAAAGTACTATAGTCCAAATGGGTGTTAGAAAAAAATATGTATATATATAGACCAAATGGGAGTAAAAATATAAAGTAAAATAGGTTTATATATATGTATATTAGATCTAATTTACCTAAACTAATACTGAATTAATGAGGTTTGAGACTTTGTAGTATCTGTAGTTCAAGCTTTACTCAACCTGAGTGCCAGTTTACAAATTGGGCTTTGCTTGGACTTATTTATTTGGGCTAAGAGAATTGGGCGGCCTGAGCTTGGCCGAGTACTTGCTCTTTCGGTGGGCTATATGTTTCGAGGCAGTTCTGATTATGCAATTCCACCAGGAAGGACAATATTCAAAAGCTGTCTGAATTGTAAACATTTTGATAGAAATTAAAAATATTTAATAATAAAATAGACAAGGATTAAAATAAAATCCTTTGGTATCTAGACTTGCAATGTACACGCCCCCTCAAATATAAATTGACCTTAAATTTAATGTTCACCCTCAAATGAGATATCAAAATGATGAATCATGAAAAGAACAGCGTCAAAAAATTACCAAAATTCTGATATTGGTTAAACTGGCAAAGTTTTATGTATTGCTTGATAGCGGCTTTATCTTCTTCTTTTTTTAATCAAGTGGATCCTAATCCTGTATAATATGAGATTTAGTCAACATCAAGGGACAGATTATGATTTCATATATTTTCTTTTGACAAATATTAGGGCCAATAATTTCTTATTCTGTAGACGAGAGAGAGAAGTGTGATGAGAGAGAAAGAGGAAGAAAAGTGCTACACAACTTTCATTTCTGTCACACAAGTTATTTCACTTTTGATGGGGACTTCATGAAAGTATCATTATGTTAATATATTTGGAGATAACACCCAAAAATATGGAGATAGATGTATTATTATGCTTTATTATTCATAATTTAGTAGCATCTTGGACTTAAATTTGAGGAAAAAAATGATGGCATTAAGTTCAAATCCTTTTCCTAAACTAAATTATTGTGTCCATATTTTCTGACCTCTTCTTAGAAGTATTCATGGAAATTTTTTATTTATACGTGTTGGAGGTCGGTCGTGACATGACTAAAGAAAGGCGAAATAGGTTAACCACATCAATTCGTCCGACCTCTTCTTAGGCCGACTACATAGATTGACCTAGTACAACAATCCTCAAAAGGGTGCCCTAAGCTTGCTCATATTAGCATTTATTGTGTCCAAAATAAATCATCACATTTAATACCACTAAGCAACGTCCCATCCATCAACAAATTGGGAACTATTATCCTAATGCATGTCCTCTTAGTCGAATTGAGGGACTAACCAGCTAGATAGTCTTGGGGGAAGGGTTTTCCTGAAAAACTAGTTTTTCACACATATAAAAACTACTATATCCCACAGACTAAGATATGGAACCTCGGGCATTATTACTTTGTTATTTTCATTTCTTTTCCTCTCCCACTAGTTCACTGACTTAACCATCGAAGCATTCTTTGGCCAACCCCTAGGTTGGTCATGGTTGAACTAAGTTTTTTCTTTATTAGATCTAATTTACCTAAACTAATACTGAATTAATGAGGTTTGAGACTTTGTAGTATCTGTAGTTCAAGCTTTACTCAACCTGAGTGCCAGTTTACAAATTGGGCTTTGCTTGGACCTATTTATTTGGGCTAAGAGAATTGGGCGGCCTGAGCTTGGCCGAGTACTTGCTCTCTGGGTGGGCTATATGTTTCGAGGCAGTTCTGATTATGCAATTCCACCAGAAAGGACAATATTCAAAAGCTGTCTGAATTGTAAACATTTTGATAGAAATTAAAAATATTTAATAATAAAATAGACAAGGATTAAAATAAAATCCTTTGGTATCTAGACGTGCAATGTACACCCCCTAAATATAAATTGACCTTACATTTAATGTTCACCCTCAAATGAGATATCAAAATGATGAAATCATGGAAAGAACAGCGTCAAAAAATTACCAAAATTCTGATATTGGTTAAACTGGCAAAGTTTTATGTATTGCTTGATAGCGGCTTTATCTTCTTCTTTTTTTAATCAAGTGGATCCTAATCCTGTATAATATGAGATTTAGTCAACATCAAGGGACAGATTATGATTTCATATATTTTCTTTTGACAAATATTAGGGCCAATAATTTCTTATTCTGTAGACGAGAGAGAGAAGTGTGATGAGAGAGAAAGAGGAAGAAAAGTGCTACACAACTTTCATTTCTGTCACACAAGTTATTTCACTTTTGATGGGGACTTCATGAAAGTATCATTATGTTAATATATTTGGAGATAACACCCAAAAATATGGAGATAGATGTATTATTATGCTTTATTATTCATAATTTAGTAGCATCTTGGACTTAAATTTGAGGAAAAAAATGATGGCATTAAGTTCAAATCCTTTTCCTAAACTAAATTATTGTGTCCATATTTTCTGACCTCTTCTTAGAAGTATTCATGGAAATTTTTTATTTATATGTGTTAGAGGTCGGTCGTGACATGACTAAAGAAAGGCGAAATAGGTTAACCACATCAATTCGACCGACCTCTTCTTAGGCCGACTACATAGATTGACCTAGTACAACAATCCTCAAAAGGGTGCCCTGAGCTTGCTCATATTAGCATTTATTGTGTCCAAGATAAATCATCACATTTAATACCACTAAGCAACGTCCCATCCATCAACAAATTGGGAACTATTATCCTAATGCATGTCCTCTTAGTCGAATTGAGAGACTAACCAGCTAGATAGTCTTAGGGGAAGGGTTTTCCTGAAAAACTAGTTTTTCACACATATAAAAACTACTATATCCCACAGACTAAGATATGGAACCTCGGGCATTATTACTTTGTTATTTTCATTTCTTTTCCTCTCCCACTAGTTCACTGACTTAACCATCGAAGCATTCTTTGGCCAACCCCTAGGTTGGTCATGGTTGAACTAAGTTTTTTCTTTCTTAGTAAAGTGTTTATCAGGTTTGTTGGGATCCATCACCATTTGGTCCTCGTTGAAGTCCTTATTGCAATTATATCTCCCTAAAATTTTAGCAATTTACAATATGAATATTGGATATTCTTCAAGTGACCTTCAGATTTTTTTATTTTAATTCTTACCTTTTAAACCGAAAGAAGAAACTTTCTAAAATTTAAACTATAGGATTAGTCACAAAAAATCTTATAACTCAACTAGTTGACACATCTTAATGTTTTCATTTGAGACATCTACGATTCAATTCACCCGTCCTCCATTGTAACTATCCAAAAAAAAAAAAAAAAACCTATGGGATCGATCAATATATGATATTAACTGCTTCAAAATTAACAAACTTATATTTTCTTTTGGGAATACAAAGCATAAATGATACACAAAAATTGGGATTAAAAAAAAAAAAGTATTTTTCATTTGGAGAGCGGTTGTATGTATGTCACACATTTTCTTTTATTATATAAAAGTAGCGTACGTCTTAACAGTTAACATTTGACTCGGTCAATAAAAAAACAATAGAGACTGATTTGTTTATTTGGTTAAACTTCGATCTTTTTTATACAAGTAAAAGTTAAATGACAATAGAGAGAGGTCCTACCGGGAGTCGAACCCAGGTCGCTGGATTCAAAGTCCAGAGTGCTAACCACTACACCATAGAACCGATTTGTTAAAATGTATTTGGTAAATTGGCTAGAATTTCCCGTGCAGATATCGAACTTAATATTTTGATTAAATTTCAAATCCAACAATAATACAACACAAAAGTTCATATACACATTGGTTCAGTGATATAGATTGCCAACGAGAACTATGTAAATGATACTTGCTAGGGTGGCTTGTTACATTTGGGACCTAAGGCAAAAACTAACATTGAGGCAATATATATATATATATATTGTAGGGAGAATTTTTGTTCAACCCTGCATCTAATTGTTGCACCGCGATGCGTCTTTTGCCTTCGCACCGAGTGTAGGACCAAGAGGCCATGGGCTTGCTACTTGCGCAAGGCACCAAGCTTTGGCTTGAATCCCACATCGGATAGAAAGAGCGCCCCACTACCCTTTATAACACTTCTGGAGCTTGGGTAGTGTACCATCACTCACGCGTGAGTGATGGTACACTACCCAAGCTCCAGAAGTGTTATAAAGGGTAGTGGGGCGCTCTTTCTATCCGATGTGGGATTCAAGCCAAAGCTTGGTGCCTTGCGCAAGTAGCAAGCCCATGGCCTCTTGGTCCTACACTCGGTGCGAAGGCAAAAGACGCATCGCGCCTGGCACCCGCGTCGTATAACAATTAGATGCAGGGTTGAACAAAAATTCTCCCTACATATATATATATATACACTCTATTATCTTGTTTTAATACAAAATTATTACTAATTAACATGAATCACATAAAAAAAAAATTAGAAATTCTATAGACACCAAAAATTTGACAAAATTTTTCACGCCTATTAATGTGGTAAATTAATAGTAATAAGTAAAAGAATAATGTTAGTGGTAGACCTAAGTGAGAACTAGTAAAAGTTTGCTAACCCAACTATTGTGAATTTTTTTTTTCTTTTTTGTATTGCTCTCTTTTTATTTTTTGAGAAGTGATACATTCACAATATTTGTCACAACAAATCCTAGGCCTTAAATTGTTACTGATTCTAATTTGAACCTACTACTAGAATTATTTTTTTTTCCATCAATAACGGTTTGTAACAACTTGCTACTTAAGCTTTTTTGTAAAAATGTTATGAACGTAGCATTTTTTTTTTGCTTGTCTTTCATTAGATAATAAAAAAAATTATTTTATTTATTAGCTAATATTTGGGCTTAATTTATTAAAAAATAACTCTATTGGTTAAAATTTGAGAGCATTTTTTCTACTTGGGGCCTTAAGCAATCGCATCAACTGTATCTACTGTAGGACCAGCACTGATACTAACTAATCAAAATCCACTCTATGTATTTTATTTTACCATTCTATCATAATCCATAATCATATAATTCTCCCAAAAAAATATAATAGTCCTTAATTATATTCTCTATCATCTCTTAAAATGATGTAATGGATTTATTATTCATAATAATTAAAGAGATTTATTTTTATATTGACCCTTTACCTATCAGGCTATCACTGATCCTCGTTTCTCCTAACTTACAACCAACTTTGAAAACGAATAGATGTTAAATATAAGCACATACACAGACAATGTAAACAACATGAATCTCCTAAATTAAACTGCTGATCATCATAGTTAAGAGAGTGAGAGAATCAGAATCCAAGCATATTGGAGCAAGACAAATGCTAAAACACAGCCATACCAATGTCTCCTCGTAACTCAACAAAGTCATGTCACCAAATGCCCATCCTGCTCTACTTCTCACCTACCTATAACTCTATAGGAATGACACATATATATAGGGTCGAAGCTTTGGCCTTTAAAGCTTATGATCTTCAATACATTGCACTAGGTTGAAGATACAAAAACAAGATGAGGCTAGAGAAAAGAAACCAATCAGACCTTTAACAGTTTTTCTTGTCGTTTTGCATTGAAATGGGCCAAATGAAAAGCGTTGAACAATGACAAACTGCTTTGGTTCAGCGAGGCAGGTGTGATCTCATAGGAATATTGAAGTACGGCTAAATCTATGTTCAATAGTAAGGTGCATGCACCCAAGGACCATCTCTAAACTAATTTTACGTTGCTTTTCCTTTTCACTTGTTAATGTAAAGAAGATATTAATTACTCCTAAATCACTCAATTAGGCTCATTTGGATCATGAATTACACGTGTTCCACTACAATGTCCTCCTTTGTCGATCTTCTTCTGGCCTACCATCAATGTAGTCATTCTACAGCCCTTGTTGCTGTGCTCAGGCCATAATAGTCCTTCCTTGGTCATTGATGTAGCTAGGGGTGTCCTAACCTGATTGGAGCCTGAAATACCGACGGAACTGTCCGACTCTAACTCTAAACCAACCTAAACCAAAGCTCTAGTTAGTCGGCGGCAGGTATCTGCCTCTAGGAACCGACACTGACGGGTCAAGTGGCGGGTTTCCTTCTCCAAAATTCAAGCTACTCGACTCAATCGATGCTATATAAGAAATCTGACCAAATCCGGCAAGATCAAGGGCTGTTCTGGGGAGATCCAGCCAAATTCGAAGAGATCTCGACTAGATTTAGTGAGATCTTAACTAGATTCAACAGAATTTAGCTAGATTTGCCCAAATCCTAGCAAATTTCAGCAATTGCAGAAGGCTACTTTTTATAGAATCCGATGACCTGCACCTAAACCCAAAACTGACTCGCCCAATTGATGTCAGCAGTCGGTTTTGGGTCCCTTCTCCTTCCATCCGATGCTGGTGGGTCGAGTCTTGATTGGGTCCAAAACCGAACCGGCCCAACTTGTTTACAGGCCTAGATTCCGCATTTTTTCAATAATCTTTTGACATTGTCATCCTATTTTGCACGTTTCCTCCTCAATTTTGTGTGATCCACATCCAATCAATTCAATAATTTTCAATGCTTCTTTAAGGGATCTTCTTAAGCTATATTCCAAACTCAAGGCTTTATCAATTTTTCACCTTGAGTTTGATAGGGGTGATTAAGATAATGTGGTGGTTTATTATGTATTGGCCCAAGTGGTCAAATTTAGTGTAAAGTCCATGTACACCTAACCCTAGACATTGTAGCATCTATATATACCCTATGAGGATTCTATGGATTTTGTATTTCATCATACAATAAAAGATGTAGATGCTAGGATTTTACACCATGGACGTAGGCCATTAAGCCAAACCAATTAACCCTTGTGTTCCATATCTCTCTCTCTTTGCTTCCGTCTTCTCTACAATATTCTCTATTTCAATTTGATTTTAACACTAACAAGTTAAACCTCAATCCATTCAAATGGAACGACATTGTGTATAAGGTTAAATACAGAATGAGGATTGCCAAGAGTCTTGTATAACATAGCTAGGAAAAGGATTACCAAGTGCCTCGTAACTCAACTTAAACTTCATGGTATTTCCAAGAAAGATGTTCAAGATTCAAATCCCCTCTATCCCATTATGTATAAGGTTTATTCCAAACTCAAAGTTTCATCAATCTTCCACCTTGAATTTGAGGTGGGTGTTAAAGATAATACAGTGGTTTATAATGTATGGACCCAAATGATATATTATACTGTTTAAAATTAAGGGTTTTATCGGTTACACCCCTAATTAAGTTATAGGGTTTTAAAAAATATAATTTTCCTTAGCCTTTTATTTTTCTAGTAAGAATAAATGTTGATTTAACAATTTCCACTCAAATTAGTAAAGTATATAAGAGATGCTTAACCGATTGAATACTTACGATAAAACATCACTTTGATACCAAAAAAAAAAAAAAAAAATGGTGTCTCCCACTCAAATTTGATGAGACACTTGTTATCCTATATATGTAGTTCAATTTTGATTCGATGCTATAATCCAGCCTCCCTAAGTAAAAAAATTATTGACTCCCCCGGTAGATGTAAAGCTAGTTTGTCTAATATGAATGGAGCAATCCTGGTACGTCCATCCTCACAAGTCTTATGTGTTACATTGGGATTACAAACAAGGCCGATCAAGACCCTGACGTTCTGATCCCAGGAATGAGATGCAGATCATGTTGAATGAGGACAAGGCCTCTCACAAGAATCCCATTCACAAAAACATTAAAGAATTGAGAAGATTCCCAATATATCATAATGTCTTGCCAATAGTACTTGGCGTAAGGTATCTTAAATCTATGTTGAAGTGAAAAGCCGTATATATTACTTAGTATATAATAACCAAAGAGAGAGACCATTCCCTACACAACTTGCTTATTCCTTTTTAGCTATTGAGAGAAAGAAAGAAAGAAAGAAAGAGAGAGAGAGAGTGGGGAAATATAGAACAGGGTGGTGAGGAGTATAATTAAGGAGCTCCTTTTAGTCCAATAGTGAAGGCTGAGGAGTGGCTAGAGCTGCCATCTCATGCGTTAGGCTACCCTTAAATGTTTTCTCCAGACTCAGCTAGGTGGAGAAAGATGAATACACAGAAATCATCAAAACGTTAAGTGTTGGCCTTTTGCATGGTGTGGGAGCAACTCCTTCCGCGTGCTTAGCCTACCCATTGGACTGAAGGGAGCTCCCTATTAAATCACTTTTGCATCATATATATTCGTATTTTGCATTATTAAATATTATGCCAATTATTTTCCTGGTTTATTAGTAGTAGATCGATCAAATTAATACCAATATAAGGGTTGGAATTGTGGTTAGTCTTATCCTATTCTGGGTTTTACTTGCATATTATTTCTAAGTTTTGTGCTTTGACAGGATAGGATATAAAGGAGAGTTGATGATGCCAGTACCGTAGGGACAGTTGAGGCCACAAGAACTGAAGTACAAGATGCTTTAAGAAGCTCAAGAACTGCAAGTCTTCCCACCATTTTTAATGGTGAAGTAAACAATAACAGCTAGCCTTAACCCGTAGTGTCAAATATATTGGAGTGAGAGAGACCACTCTCCCAACGCTGCTTCCTAGTTCCTACACTTTTTAACTGTGAGGGATTATGATAAAGTTTCTTCATTCTTGTTTTGTTTTTTTAACTTTTTTTCCCCACTTTTGCCTTTGTTCTGATGGGTTTTTCTTCTTTTGGTCGAGGAGAACGGAGCAATACTACTCTGATAGACTTCAAATGTAAGAGAAACAACGATATTGTGATCCACTTCAACTGTATCCGTTAACACCATTGTATTTTTCACTCACCGAAGAGGTAAAGCAAAGTAGATGAAATTTTTAAATATTGATCCTAGATAGCATCCAAAAAAATTCTTTAATACCAGAGTTGTTGCTTAACAAGTTAACTCAAAAGTGACTTTTATTAACAAACAACTTACAATTTGCAAAGCAAGACTAAGGTTTAAGATCCAGAAATGTTTTAATAATCTGATGACAAGATCTTCATTCAGAATGATGTGAAAGAACTCTTTTTAACAGACATGATTGACACCAATTTTTTTGTTAATAAAGTTTTGGTTAATTTTCTGTTTGTGTATCTTCGGGGGAGAGAGAGATGCTATACAAAACTATATTTCTCACCCATTTAGTAAAATATTGCTTTAGACCAAATCAAAGTGCAAAACAACTAAATAAAAAATACCTTCCCCACCTCCCCTACCCCACTATTACCTAAAAAATAAACCTTCGAAAGCACCCCAGTTAGACACAATGATAAGCATCCCAAGCTCATCGAGACCCACAGGATACACTTCCCCAAAACCCGCAAGAAGACAATATGCTCTGGATCCCAAGCTTGAGGAATTTATCAACAAATTAGAATACCAATTATCCCAACATATGAGAAACAATGAAAGATGCCCGCCCATTGGAAGGAAATGAAAGGAAATAATGTGTATGCTGAAAATACATGAGAGATTAATACCACTATGGTAGATAACGTGACAAATCATCCTAACAAGGTTGGTATTACAAAAGAGAAACCATGTGGAGGAAATGGAATGCGTTTTATGTTGTGCCAAAGAGGAGACTCTTGTAAACATTTTCATGGATTACTCAATAACAAAAATTATATGGACTCAATCCCCATGGCCAATTGATCCTTAGATTGTAAGCTCATTTACTAAAAAGTTATAAACTGAATATTTGTTTTCTTGGGAATATGCAGATGCAAGTAATGCAAGAAGCTGTGAGAAATGACGAAGCATGGATAGCGGACATAGGAAGAAACTCCTAAAAAGAGAGGACTAAACTTATAGAAGAACAGAACCGATAGTGCTGAAGCCGGTTCAGTGTTAAAATCAGCGAAATTGGTATACAAATTTGTAATGTGCAAAAGGGCATGCTTTAAATGTAATCAGCCCACATCAAAATTTCTCAGTGCAATCACACTAGGCCATTGAAAATATCACTATTGAAACTATATCTGTCATAAACTCTTTTGCAGGGTGGAGTGTTAATCACATCATACCTGTAAAGAAACTAATTTTGTTGTCCACAATATAGCTAAATGGCCTCTTTTGTGTAACTATGAGGGATCCCTACTCTTGTTTTTTCCCCCAAGAGAGATGAAGCCAAGTCCCCCCTTTCATAATATCCTTTTGTATTCTAATGTATCCTTTTGATTTATTGTTAATAGTTGGTATTAGTCAATAAATAAATAAACCACATACAAATGTATAAACTTAGAAGTATTATACGGAGCGGCATGGGAAACAAAAGATCAGGGAAACCATTAGCCTAACAATGAAATATGCAAACAAAGGATTCTAATATTAAAACAAAATAGCTTCAATTTGATGTAATTCCCCAATAACTATTAAGCAATTCATAATTAGACTCTAGAACCATTCACTTCTTGCAAGTGGATGGTCTCCCAAGATATCTTCACCAGCACTTGGCACTACCCATGGTTACTCATGCACTATATCCAATTATGATAATTTGTAAACAGATCATACTAACGAGTGCTCTTAGAACAATAATTGACAATATATTTTAAGAAAATTTTGACCCACTTTTATAAGAAATGGAAAAAAACTATCAAAACATTAATTGTTTTTTTTTTTTTTCCTATAAAAACTTTTTTTAAATGAATTATTAACCATTACCCTAAGGGCATTCGTTAATATTTTCCTTTGTAAAATCAGTTAATAGTCCAATTTATTTCTCAAAGGTATTTTGGCAAGATACAAGACATTGAAGCCTTAAATAATCACCCTTCCAATTAAAAGTGGTAATGAAATTCCTAGGTAGTTTTCCTTGATATCAGCAATATCAGCAATCACCCCGAGTATAGATTGCAAGGCATTATTCATTACAAGGCATCATAAGGGGCAACCAAACTGTGACAAGAAATATTATTTAATCAACTGAGGTACTTTCATCCATGGCCAAGTCCAGATACCTGCCTTTTTTTTTTTTGATGCCATCAAGAATAAAAACAAAGATGAAAGCCAGTGAAATAACATTTGGCCTCTGCACATAGCAAAAGAAAAGAGATATTTGTAAATGACAGAAGTCCAAATAAAACAAAAGAACAACAGTACAACCAAACTGCTACAAGAGCAAGGCCCCACTTCCATCCATGAGCATTCAGCTACCGCCCAAATTGAGTTCCCTGCAAGAGGGAAGCAGAACGTTGTTGCTAACAGTTAATACAAAAAAATCTCTGTTTAGGCACAGGAAAATAGCAAAAGTAGCAGAATAGTACATGTTGGGAAACTTTAAAATGTAAAAAGGCCAACCAAGATCAGATGCCCAATCAATTACCACTCCATAAACAAATTACCATGGCCAACATCAGAGGGTGAGGATCAACAGCCTAGTCATGTTAGCAAGCCAGTCAACCAACATAACTAAATACTACTCATTTTTCTTTTCTCAAGATATGGGTTCTGCACCTATTGGCCCATTTCCAGGTTCTTACCTTTCCAGACAAGGTAGCATTTCTCATGATAACCCAAAAAAATCTACCTGGTAGCCTACTCAAAAGCAAAGGATTGGCTATCATTAAAGACGGTGAATTGAAACAATCTTATCACATGCAAGGAGCAGAATCAATTTTATTTTTGAATCTATTATATTTCCAGATTTCATTTTGAATTTTGAACTAGATTTCTTTTTGAATTTTGAATTTAGTTTTAATATTGTTGAGGATTTTATGCAGTGTATTTTGCTTGATTAAGACTTTCCTTTTGATGTATCCTTGGAAGCCTGTTAAAAATAAAATAAAATAAAAGTTCAAAGATGTTTTGAGCAATACAATTTGAATAATTCCAAGCACTGTAAGGTGGTGAAGCCTAGGGTTTTAGGTAGATCCCAGGAGGTGAAGCATAGGATTTTTTATGTTCGTTCTTGATTTCCCTTTTAATTCCTATTCTGTAAATCCGTCCTGCATCATACCAGCGGCCCAGCCCCCAAAGAGAAAAAAGAAAAATAAAATAAAATAACACTGAGAAAGATAGATTAAAAAAATCCAGAGTAATTATCAAAATATTAATGAGTTTGTCATTTTTCCTTTGAAAAATAGTAACAGTTCATCTATGAAGGCCCAAGCAATGGTCTCTACATGAAACATTGCTCTGGCTGAACACTAATGATAGTCTTTTCTTGAAATGGTAACTCTAACAATAGAGGCTTTTCTTGTTATTTGTTCCTTCATATCCCCATTTACAAGGAAATTAAAATCAAATTGAGCCAACACCTGATTAGATAGAAATACAGTTTTTGAAGCAAAAAAAGGCACCATACTAACATATCATCCATCCAGCACACACAAATAAATGGCACATTTTTTTACCAGTTCCCTTTTCATGCATCACGAGAATCCATTTTCTAGGTAAAACTGGTTGCAACACCATGTTAAATATAAAAATAATCTAAAACCTCAATAAACCAACATCAGATCTGACCAACAAAGCCAAAAGTTGCAATTGAATTTGTCATGACCAAAGGAAAGTGCTAGTCACACCTATGCTTTATCCCAAGAGGCCAAAAGGACAAATCAATTTACAATTAGGACTCCCCATAATCACTTATATAGCCCAAATCAACCTAGAACACACCCAAGGCGGGACTCAAAACACCCAGCAATACACACTCATTAATTTAATCCAAAACAATCCACCCAATCTAGAGGATGTTAGATTCTCCCCAACTTCAATCCATCCTAACGACCTTGTCAAGGCCACATTGCACTGCAGTGCCCTCGAGCCACACGGCATTCACAGGTCAGGTCTGATACAATTTTTCACAGCTCAACAAAAGTGCTAGTCACATCTATGCTACACCCTAAAAAGATTAGTAAAGCTACAAACTGGGCTCTCATAATCACTTATATAATGCATAACACCTAATGCATGCCTAATACAGGACTCAAAACACACTTGCACAATACACACTCATACAATCCGAGTCCGACACTGCACAATCCACACAATCAGCGATATCACAATATTGATCTTTCTTCCAAATTTAAAAGGTAATTAAATTGATGTAGGATCTTTAGGAACCCAACACTAAATTAAATTTCTTGATGAGATCTTGAAGGGTCCTCGAATAAGGTGATGCAAGCATTGCAATAAGATGTCACAATCTCAATTTTATCTTATTTTATTTACTTTTAAGTGTAAAGGGAAATTTAGTAGTTTCCTAATTTCTAGACATGGGTTGTACTAAGGGTCCATTAGATCTTATCTTGGGTTTTATTTAAGTGTAGTTATTTAGTTGGTCTTAGTAGTAAAAGCCCAAGGTGACTCTTATTAGGGTTTTAAGAAGTCCAATTTCTACTAGGAATAGGTATTAGTCTTCTACATAATGCTTACTATAAAAAATAGAAAAATAAGTTTTCTAAATTTTCAAAAGCTATGGAGCTTTATTTGAGGTCGTGTGAAGCAATCTTCTCTGGGGATGCCAAGAGAAATCTTGAAACCCTAACAAGAGTTGAACTCCTTGAGCTTCTACTACAATTTCCAAACTAAATAACTCAACTTAAATAAAAACAAAGTAAGAACCAATATATTATTTGTACAGCCCATCTCCAAGAAACCAGAAAATTAAAAACCTGCCCCCGAAACTTAAAATTTATATGAAATTGGCTTGTTGTTGCCAGCATGACCTTATTTTTCCAAGATACAAAGATAATGTCAATTTCAGTTACATATAGAACCATGGGAAACAATTCAGAATCCATACATCTCACATTTCCAATGCACATACTTCTTTCCCTAAGGAATGCAAAAGATAGTAGCTTATTCTCCAAAATGCTACCTTAGATTGCTACAAAATTTTTAAAAATATACAAAGATTTAGGTGTAAATAAATTGAGTTTTTTGTCAATTTATTTTTTTCTCCCGTCCATATACTTGGCAACCATAGGAGGAAAGATAGGGAAAAAAAACCTTCACGATTTCACCCAAAAAAAAAAAACAATAATTACAACAAACGAGAAAGATTCATACAATCCGGAGGTGTTATTTGAAGACAGATTATAAAGTTCAGAAATCAAACCGTAAGCATACCTTAAATAGCTTATGCCGTGAATCAGTCAGACTCAACCGACTCAACCACCTTTGGACCTGATTTAGAATATCAAAAGAGAAAGAGTCAGTGACCTGGAGAGAGAAAATGGGCATACAATCACAACAGAAACTGTCAAGTGAAAATAAATGAATTCACATCTCACATATTTCACCATATAAAACCCACAAAACTAAAAACAGGTGCTCAATCATTTGTCTTTGATTCACACTTCTACAAACAAAAACAAAATGGTACATACTTTAAAATCAACCAATTGGTTCAATTCTCCTTCTCTCTCACTTTTCTTTTCCCTACCACCCCCTACATACAAACCCTAACCACTAGAAGGAGCAAGTGAGGGATTTCCCCAGCACCTGCTAAACAATATACATGTATATATATATATGTGTGTGTGTGTGTGTGTGTGTGTGAAACAACTTTAAAGCAAATTTTTTTTTAATAAATAAATAATTTCATCAAAAGCCAAAATGGGTGCAAGCCCAATACATGGGCTGTGTACAGAAGTAGGCACATAAAAAAGGATTCAAAGTACCAACAAAAAAGAACAGAAAGCAACTAATGAAAGTTTAAGGAGTCCATGAAATCTAAGAACCCCTCTATGGAAAATGAAAAATACAACAAAGTCTACTCATACAAAGACTTTAGAAACAAGTATTTCAACTTCATCATGCTAAGTTCTTGACCCTAAGCACCGAGCATTTCGTTTTCTCTAAAGACACAAAGGAACCGCTTGCCATACCTCCTCAACACCTCTTCCACCAAATCTCCCTTTCCAACTCAACAACACCTCCATCACCCAAGAAACACACAAACAAACAAAATACACACGAAGCACCACTCCACAACAATGAGACCCCTTCTCCTTAAATTATCTGTTGTCAAAATCCGCTCCAATGCCACACAACATGAAAAGAACACAACCCTCAGTGAGACAAAAAATTTCCAAGGGAAGTCTGCACCACCCCGTCATAAAGCCCAAATTTGAAGCACATATTTTCATTACTAATAAGTTAAGAACAGTACAACACCCACTTAACTGAACCCCACTCAACCATTTGCTTCTATTCTTCCTAATTAATTCACTTAAATCCCTCTTTAATTTTCCAAACACCCAGAATGATGTTCAAAAAGATGTCAAAATGAATCCCACAAATGTTTATTCAATTTCTAGAATTCAGAACAACATAACATGAATCAAGGAGTACCCTTTTCTTTTTTCCTCTCATAACTTTCCCGGAACCCAAACAGAAGTATCATAAAATGCGGAAACCAAACCAAACCAAACAATTTTTGAGCCAAAATAGCTTATCTATCTATCAAAGCACCTAGACCCCACTTCATATATGAAACTATTGTTTAAAAAAAACCCAGATTTTCAATCTCAAAGTTAAAGCAATTTGTAGAAAAAAGAAGAAGAAGAAGATGATGAGAGAGCGACCGTGGAGGGAGGGGTGGCGACCGTCCTTGCCCCAGCCGATGCCACGAGTGGAGTCGAGATATTGTTGGACGAGGTGTCGACACTTCTGGAGATGGTTGACGCCTTCGATGCGGTAGCACCACTTGAGCTTCTCCCTGATGATCTTGGCTTTCTCGATTTCGATCCACTTCTCCCTCACCAAGTGCTCCCTCATCTCCAGCATCGCCACCGGGTCCTTGTACGGGTTCGATGGATCGAAGTCATCTGGGGGCGATTCATCGAACTCCAATCCCTTCTTTCTCCCCATTTTTCACTCTCTCTCAAACTCTCTTATCACTCTCTCAGAGTCTCAAGTCTCAACAGCCCCCACCTGGACATGTAATGTGTAATGTAAATGCTGTTTGTGAGTTTGGGTAATGGTTGCTTGGATTGTTGGGCTTTTTTTTCTTTCTGTTTTTTTTTCTGAGAATCAATTGGGCTTTTGCTTTGATTGTATATGGGTTATAGGAGGCCTTTATTGGCCCGTTTCTGAATAATTTTGAGTGTTTAAAAAAAATTCTATTTAGTTTGATTTGGATAAAACTCTATTACCTAAGTTTCAAAAAATTTAAAATTCTACTCTAACTAAAATTTTTAAGAAATTTAAATGTGACAAAAATTTCTCTCTCTCACCATGCGTCCTCTAAGGTGTAGGTCAGCAGTTGTAGTGGAGTTGTGCGTAGCTTGGGTCAAAAATTTTGGATTTGGGTTGGGAAATTTGGGTTTCGGTGGTTTTTGGTGTTGGGTTGTTAGGTTTGTTATGATGGTGAAGCGATGGTGGGTTTGGTGGTTTTGGGTTGATTTGATATTTGGGTTTGTTGTGATTTTGCTAGGATGGTTTTGGACATTAGGTTGTAGGGTTCATTGTGATGTTGCAGCAGCGCTATGGTGGTGGGTTCAATGGTTTTGGGTTGATCTGATTTTGGATTTTTTTTTTTCCTAATTTTGTGGTATGCTAAGATATATAAAGTAACTTTTTAGAGTGTAAAATGAGTATTTTTTTTGGATACAGCTTTTGCTCTAACAAAGGTTCTAAAATATTGGATCAATAGAAACCCAACCAAATTAGAACCCTAAACTATTTGGAAAAAATAATTGTTATAAATGTGATAAATATCAATGATAATTAATATTCCTTAGTAGCTTGAAACTTTAATTTTTCTAAACCAATATACTATAGGGTAAGTCATTAACATTAGTCACCTAATCTTCCATATGACCGCACACCAAACAATCTTTATTTGTCTCTCTTAACTCCAAAATCAAATTTGAAAATTTTATTACAACTTTACTTAACCATACATCACCTTCTATCCAAGTTAAAGTAAAAATAATTTTTTTAAAAAAATAATAAATTTTCATTTCTTTTTATTAAATTGTATGCTCGAACTATGATCTTTGTTTCTCAATATGAAAGAGAGTAATTCTTAGGTACTCTTAGAGTACGATGAATGATACTCTTTTCTCTCACATTCATAGTGGTGTCTACTCATTAAATTCATAGCAGGATCTATCATGAATGCGAGATGAGGAAGCACAATTTCAATATACTCGAAGAGTACTTAAGAATTTTCCTATGAAATAAACCTTGATTTGGTTAATTAATTCATCAAATTCTTAATATTATATATAAAATGGCAATTTATTGTTTTAGTTCTCAAATTATATTAAGTTGGACTTGGGAGTGATGATCTTAGCTTGTGATCATAAAGGGAGAGTTGTGACGGTTGTGACGGCCATTAGCGAGAAAGTTCAAGCAAAAGTTCAAGGGGGTGAAGATCATCTACAAGTCTCAATTAGCAAAATGTTATTGATGTAGCGATGTTTGCTTAGAGGAGTTTCTCTCCACCTTATATTGCTAAAGATGTATCTCATTTTTATTTATTAATTTAAAAAAAAATATATATATATATATATATATACACACACACACACACCAACAATGATGGATTATTAAGTTGAATCTTGTGTAACTTTAAGTAATATTACACTACTTAAAGCCTGTTTGGTAACGTTGTTTGAACAACAATTTTCGTTATTTAAACATCACAACATGTATCTTCACAACACTTTTTCACCCATATGTATTTCTATAACACTTAAACAACATTACTAGAAGAATCTCTTACCAAACGGGCAGTGTCTGTTTGGGAACAGCTTATTTAGTTGAAACTGAAAATTTTTTGTTAAAAGTAATGTAGATAAAGCTAAAAGTAGTTGAAATAGTACAGTGTGACATATGAATAGTACCAAAAAGTACAATAAGACCCATAAATAGTAGTAAAAATAAACTAAATAATAAAAAAAAATGACTTTTTAAGTCATGCCATTGGGAAGAGATTAAAAATGAAAATTATTTTACTATTTAGCTTATTTTTGCTACTATTTATGGGTCCCACTGTACTAGTCTCCGAATTTAGTTTCTTTGGATAGGTAAACTTAGGCTTTATCTTTACTTTATTTTGGGTAGTTTATAACTAGGACCCAAAGTCATGTAATTTTCAATTTTTCAAACATATATTTTCTTTTATTCAATCAATTAAAATGGTACAATTCAGTCATGAATTTTTTTTTGTATTTAGTTTTTCTTATTTTTTTGTATAAAAAATAAATAGCGACTCCACACCACTTACCCAAAAAGAAAGGTGCCCTAAAATAGGCACAAAATCAATCTCTCTTTTTTTTGAGAGGCACTTTCCAGGTCTCTCACAGCTATAGGGTTTGGTTTTTTTTTTTTTTTTTTTTTTTTTTTTTTTTTTTTTTTTTACCTCACCAAAACAGATTCCTGGAGCCAAAAATTTATTGCAACATTTGAGACAAGATTCATTTCCAAAAACAGTTAGAGCCAAAGATGATAAACAATAAAAAAAAAAAAAAAAAAAAAAAAAAAAAAAAAAAATTTGGTACATCAGTTATGGGTAAACAGTTTTTCTGTTTTATTTACCAAAATAAACAACTTTAGAAAATAACAGATTCACATGATTCTTCTAGATAGAAATACCTAATGCTTGAGTACATAGACTAACCCTTGGAGACTGTTGAGATAGCAATCTAGACATAGTCGGAAAGTCGTCCTCCAAGAAACTGCGCCACCTCTGGATGTTTGACCTGTATATAAAAATAGGAAGAAAAAAAAATAGATAAATAAATTTAGTCCAACAAAGGAAGCAAATGAACTGATATTCCACAGAACCATTTACTATGTCACATCCTAGCTAACAAAAATCCATCAAATTCCACTCACATGCACCTTCAAACAAACAAGTACCAAACCCAGTACCTAAGTTTCACACACAAACATTTCCACAATCATCATTTTCACATAGAAACTTTATAAAAAAACAAAAATAAAAAGGGTAAAGTTTTTAACCTGTCCTTTATAAGATAGAAAAAAAAATCCAATCTTGATAGCCAACACATTTTCATTGTCTCAATACAACTGCAGAAACCAACCTTTAGTCCTACAATTTTCAGCAACTTAATATCATACCAATTTGTTCTCATGGTAGCTACAACCACCACCAATTCTAAAGGCAGTCGTATGAAAACAGAAGCCACATGCATGACATGATACTGAACTCACCTTACGAACAAAAGCATTTGGGGACAGCTTTGCAATTCATGCAGAAATATCAACCCCAACAGGTGCCACAAGCTTGTTTTCCAAAATTTCCACTTTATTTCTTACCAGTCAATTTTTTCTTTTTCTCTTTGTTAGTAGAAAAAACTTGTTATACTTTTTTATTTTATTTTTTGTGACGTTGATATATTTAATTTTTTTTTCTTATTTAAATTTTGTATAATTTAAGTTTTTTAGTAACTACTCTAAAAAAAATTCCCGAAGCTACCATTGGATATAAGATGAGAATTCTACAGCAACCCAAAGTCTTCCTCAAGTAATCCTCAAACTCAAGCCACATGCATGTCTACATGTGATTCTTGAACCAGCTACGCTTCACACACTGAAATTAAATCGAAATATTAAATTTTGCAAAATGTTGGGTGACTACTAGTAGGGGTGTGCATGGGTTGGGTTAAGGAGATTTTTTGATCCAACCCACCATGGTGGGTCAAAAAAAAATTCAACCCAACCCAACCCATCACATAAGTCCAATCCAACCCAACCCAACCCACATGGGTCGGGGTTGAACCAATGAGTTTGATAAATTATTATTATTATTATTATTATTAAATTTATTAAATATATTATTATTAGTATATATATATAATATATTATATATAAGCCTTATATATAAGCACTTATAGTATATAATATTATTATTAGTATATATTAAATATATTATTATTAGTATATATTAAATTTATAGCTAATTTTTTTAAAAAAAATTATCAAATATATAATACATTTTAAATATATATAAAATATGGGTGGGTCGGGTCGGGTTTGGCGGGTTTGTAATTTTATGACCCACACCAACCCGACCCGCTATAAAAAAAAAATTGTGACCCAACCCAACCTACCAAGCCTTAAAAACCGACCCAACCCGGTGGGTCGGGTCGGGTTTGGCAGGTCTGTGGGTTTTCTGCACACCCCTATGGGTGAGTGATGCTTGAGAACAGTATAGTCCCGCATTTATATCTCTTCATATGATAAAATAAAAGACGCCAAACACAAATAAAGTTCATAGGCTTAAAGAAGTGTTTTAAAAATAATAATAATAGCCCAAAAAAATCCTACCAAAATGCATTAGGAACCAACCACGGAAGCCTGATCTTCCTTCTAGGGAGAGCATCCAAATTTTTTTGTTGAGTGCCTTCTTGTTGTAGTTATAGTAAATTGTTGTAAACGTTTATTAGTGGATAAGTTTGAGTCGGTTACTCGCTGTTGATATCCATTTTTGTGACACATTTTTCTTATAAGCCTAATTCATGTATTGTGTTATATTTTATTCTTTTAAACATGACCCAAGCCCATGTGATATATTGAGGAAATTGAAGAAGTGAGGTTTGGAGGGTATGCGTCGGTTTCTTACGGACTTTTTGCATGAGCCCAGCCCATGTGTGTTATTAAGTGGACAAGGGACACTGGTAGCACCTCAAGCTTAAGAAGGAGGTCTTGTACTTGAAATTTCCACATATTAAAAATAAAAAATAAAAAAAAAGCTTTTATGCTCTGGCTATCTGTAGCCCAAAGTTTTTATCTTAACCCATTTTTGCCTTTAAAACATAGTTGGTTCTCATTGGCCAACTCTAGCTACTAGCCCTCATTTAGGTGAGCCTCCCAAGAGTCCGAAACAGTGACAAACCTAAGTGGGGGTGCCCAAGGGGGTCCAAGCCCCCCTAGGTCCAAATTTTTTTTTAATTATTATATATTTTATTTTTGTAGTTAGGCCCCCCCTTCCAAAATCTTAGGCCCCCCTTCTCCCCACTTAGCCTAGCTAGCCTAACCCAAATAGCAATTATCCAACCCAAAAACTTAACAAAAATATTAAAAACTTTCACAATGGTGATTGTATTTTAGTAATAAAAAAATTATTTTACCACCAAAAAATCATGTGTTATTAGAAAAGTTAAAGCTAATTTTTTTGCAACTATAGTAAACTGGTATAAATACCAGTTGACAGCAGCAAGTTATAAAAAATAAAATACAATATTTTATTAAGATTATATCTCTTCATTCAATTAAAAAACTCAAATTCTCCCTCTTCCTTTATTATTTTAATGAGTTGTTTATATTATTTTAAATGAAGTGATAAAAATATAGAACATTTGATATTGAGTGTGTTGTAAAGTGACGTGGTAAAATAGATTTTGATATTGAGTGTGTTGTAAAGTGACGTGGTAAAATAGATTAAGTAGCTTTTTGAAGTGTTAAAAGGTAAAACTTTTAGCACCACCACTATGAATTCTTTAACTTCAACCAAAAAAAAAAAAAATATATATATATATATATATATATAGCCAGCCTAATATTAAAAAAAAAAAAAACATTATTTTGTTTTTGTTTTTGTCTTTGTTGGTAGATGATTGCATCTTAATGTATTTAGAAACAAAAGTTTTGTGTATTTATAATTTTTTAATATTATATGGATGCTTATTTGGAGTTTTTTTTTTTTTTTATATACGTACTCCAACCTCTACTAGCTTAAAATCCTAGGTCTGTTCTTGGTCTGAAACAACTGAAAATGAGGAACCAATGGGGGCTTAGTCAAATATTTCCCAAATTATGCATAAAGCAAGCTAACTCTTTTCCCCAACTAAAGCAAATATGAACTAAACATCAATTTAGCACCTTGAAGGTCCATAGCCTCATTTTTAAGCCTAAAAACTAGTCATTATGGACACTTAAAGCTGCTATAAAACTCTTCATTCAGCTTAAAATAAAGCCAACCAGGTTTTACCCTTAAGGCCGAAACTTTAAAGCAAAAGTTCATTCAGCTAGCTAACATTCTCATAATTTTGAAGTCAATGGGTGGAAATATGGATACAAAGGAATCTTCCCTCTCTTCCTCGCAACCTTTCTCAATTTCCTCTTCTTCCTGACTATGAGATGAAGTTTCAGACCTATTATTTTTATACATTTTTCTGCACTGTTATTATTAAACTTTAGAGCAAAGGCCCATTCAACTAGGATACATTCTCACATTTCCGAAGCTTGGGGTGAAAATATGGATACATGGGTACTTTCTCTCTCTTCCTCACGACCTCTCTCAATTTACTCTTCTCGCTGACTGTAAGTCGAAGTTTTGGACCTATTTTGTTTTTATGCATTTTTCAATATTTTAGTTATTGGCATTTTGATTTCTCTCTTGTTAAAACATCATTAGCCTCTATTCACTAAATATTGGAATTTTGAGCTTGATACTCACACAAATAATCACTTCTAAAGAACCCAATGAGAGATTTGGGCCGTTCTCACATTTTTTGCCCTTTTTGCAAAACGTCCCTGACAACTGCTTAATAGTAGTGGGTTTCAAAGTGAATTTAGATGAGGATAAGTGATTTTTTTAGCTAATAGTTATTTGAAGTCAAATGGAACTCATGGGTTGTTTGAAAGAATTTTATGGGAGTTAAACATGAAACAGTGAGAATTGAAATGTGCATTTGTATTTAAGAAAAGTAGAATGTCATCAATCATTTTTTTAATTATTTTTTGATAAGTAGAGTTGTTTTGATTCTTTTGAAGACTTAGTTAGTAAGAGAGTAGTCCTATTTTGTAGGAAAAGTTTTGGGTAAAGTTAGAGATGTATTTTTATCAAATTGTCCCCCACTTTTATCCTTGCTTAAACGTAGGGTGTAGGAGTATTTTTTAACAACATTAAAATCCAGTTCAATAAATAGAATTTTATAAGGAATTTTGTGACGTTATTGACCATTTTTCTAAGAGCAAGACTTAGGTACAATACTTAGGTACTGTTTCTTAGGTTCCCATTCTAAAATTATGCCATATGAATTTTTTCTCATGAGATGGAAATGTATTTTTAAGTTAAGTAACTACATAGCTAAATCTTAAAATGAGAACTTAAGGTAAAGAACAGCACCTAAGTTACTGTACCTAAATTTTGTCATTTTCCTAAAACATTTGTAGGGGAAATCATTGGTTATTAAATGAGATATTTTAATCTTAAGAAAAATCCATATAAAAGAGGGTAACCTGTTATAGATAGTATAAATACTCATAATTCTTGTAAAAAAATTTTAAGTTGATCAAAGATTAATAACCAAGTCATCATTTAAATGTTTAAAACTCCAATTTTTATAATTTAAAATTATGCATTAAATATGATTTTATAAATAAAATTGTAAATAACGTCCGATTCATTTTAAATTTGTTTGACATGCGTGTTAATAACATAGAGAACATGGTAAGTTCCAGTTAGCTCAACTGATAAAATCTCTAATGATTGAGTAAAATGATAAACAGCATTCATTATCAGGAACGGAAATCATAAGTTGAAATTCTCTAAAAAAAAAAAAAACATAAAGAATACGTAATCTATCAATATATTTTCAAAATTTTAAATAAATCTCAACATGAACCCAACCCAAGAAAATAAATCTATCAAAAAATAATTTATATTTTAGAGAGAGAAAATCCAATTTGTATTATAATTTTCGGTAACATTTCTTGCCTATGATATACAATTTCAGCCATGAAGTCCCAAGAAACGAAAATTACCACCCAAAAAAAAATCACTTTTTTATACATGGACCGAGCCGCTCTTTGCTAATCAAGCGGGTAGAACAAGACCTACATCCACCTTACACGTCTCCCTATCCCACTTCCCAAGGCCCAAACTAAGATCCAAATCCAACTCCACGTCACTACCATCGGCTCGTTCATCAGACTTAGCCAGCGAAGCCTCTACAGTCTCAGCCGAAACACAGTCAGTCTCAGCCTCAGCTCCTCCTCGACAACTCGGATTCTCACTCGTCCCCAACTCATCATCGTGACTCATCTTCTTCCACGTGTCACCAGCCAATTCGTCAGTCACAGACTCCACCTTCGGCTTGTGCTGCGCAGCAGCCGAGCTCTTCTTGAACCGGCTCCTCCGAGATTTAACCTTGTGAAGCTGATCGGACGGTCTCTGTATCTCCTCCTTTGACACGTGGCGTATATCGCATGCTTTGAAAGCCGACTCCGAAGAGACTTGCGTGATGGGCAAGCCTTTAAGAACGGCTTCGACGGCGGCTTGGCAGAGCTGCCAGCTCCCGGACCATAGCAACCCGGTTGAACCGTAAATCGGGTTGACTATTCTCCCACAAGCTTCATATAGCAAAGACTTGAAAATTGCTGTAACCACACAAAAATACAAAGAAAAATAAACATTACATTTCAACAAACAAATGCAAAACAATAATATTATATAAATGTAATTTTTTTCACAATAAATTTCATAACTGTTAAAGTGATCATGAGTTAATTTCAAGTCGACTACTTTAATAGCGACACAACCGTATTATTGGTATGTAAATATCAGTTGTGTCCAGCACTTAGTATTTGTTTGGCTTAAACTCGAGTTTTCGTGTTTAACTTTTTATTTTAAATCTCCACTTTTTTTAATATATTTTTTTAGCAAAAAGTTAAATGAGTTGTTTTTATTGAATACTTTGATCAACCACTGTGAAATTTATTGAATTTGGATGAATGGAAAAGGTGAGATTAAGAAGATTGAATACAAACCTGGACGAAGATGTTCGGGGCCGGCATTGATGAGATTGATGAGGCCGGCTCGACCATAGAACTTGGCTAAGAAAAAAGTGGCGTTGGCTTGGGATTCAGGGGTTTTGATCCATTGAAGGCAGGGTCTAATGGTGCAGCTATCGCTACAGCCTTTGCGAAGGATTCGACAGCCGTTACAACTCAAACGCATGATTGGTAATGGGGGGCTTTGTTTGTGAAGCAAGAAAATGGGGTGAGAAAATAATGGTGGGCTTTGTTTGTGAAGCAAGAAAATGGGGTGAGAAAATATAGGAGTTTTGGAAATGGGATCTGTGTGGGAAGGCCTTTTGTAAGTGAGGAGTGAGGAAGAGAGGACGTGGGTTTGTAATGGGGGCCGCAGTTGTTTTTCCAAGAAAATGGTATTTTAGGCAAACCCTGGTTTTATGTTTTTTAAAATCAAAATTCTCACTGCTTTTAGTCTTAGGATTAGATAATGATATGCTCTAAGTGTGAAAAGTATCTTGGCACCGGCTTTGGGATTTTCTCATTGACTCGTTGCCATTGCAAAAAATATTTTTAATGATTAGAGAGACTTAGACTACCTTGATTTTTCAATTTTATATATTTCATAATATATATATATATATATATGTCAATTAGGGTAGATTTTTAAAGGACGAATTATGTCCCAGCTTGGAATATTATTTATGGATAAGGATTATTTGCCAACAGTTGTAGAAGTTTCTGTTGAATTGATAGTTTCCAAGTTCGTATGCACGTATAAGAAAAATTTTATTAAAAAAAAAAAAAATCATTGTTCAAGGACTTTGATAAGTCATTTCTATTTTCGCTCAAAATTTGTAAACAATGTGCAAAACTTATTCTAGAAGAAAGAAGAAATCTTTTTTTATTACATGCTTATCAAGAAAAGGATCTAGATCTTATTTTAGGAGTTTATCAAAAATAATTTTAAAAAAACATCTTATTTTAGGGATTTATTTAATGGAGTTGGGACATCCTAGCCATTGAAGTATTGAACAGAAATCCCAAAAGAGAGACGATGATTTGAGGGAAAAAAAGTGAGAGAGACTAAGAGAGCATTGTTTTATATTAAAAGCATCCCATTTTCCAATTTTTTAACCTAACCGAAAAAAAGAAAAATTCATAGCCTAACATAGAAATTATACTCTAACTTAATCTAAGTATATGTATGTAAAACTTCTTATTGGAAACTTGAACTCTGCCCTTACCCCCCACACTCTACAAGTACTTATACTCTTACCTCATTTAAAATTTTTTTTTTTTCAACTCAAAAGTATTGATAATTTTCTTTCAACTCTCAAATTCTATTAAATCAAATCCATAGTATCTTCCCTTTCTCATTTATTAGAAAGAAAAATAATACTAAATGGGTAATGTTTGGATCTAGTGTCTAGTTGTACTGAACTCAAATAATAATAAATATCCAAAAGTAGATACTAGATAAATATCATTTATATCTATATCCGTATTTACTTCTATTTCTATATCTATATCTATTTTCAAGTTTTTTTTTTTTAGTGGAAGCTATTTTCAAGTCATTTAAGTCATGAACTTTAAATAAAATCTTAAATTTTAGATTTTTTTTTAACATTTCTCCTTATCATATAATTTTTTTTTTCTTTTTAAATCTACCCATAAGTGCAAGACTCAAGCCAAGTCTTAAAATTAGATCACGGTTAAAACATATTTAAGAGCAAAAAATTAAATAATATTTTTTGCAAATTGGCTTTGTGGGATAATGCGGTCAATTCGTACAGCTAATGTAAGGCGTTGATAAAGAGGAAGAACCATGCAAATCGGTCCAAAAAGCACAATACCACAGCATGCAAGCAACACATGTTAAAACGTACCTTAGTCAAAGTGCTGAGGAGTCGCCACATAGGAGGCACAACTCCCATTGATACTTCCGAGTAAAAACCTACGCGCATTATTAAGCACGCGCCATTCACGACCTCACGAAGACGAAAGAGGAGCGGACACGCGCACTCGTTGTGACAAGCGCGTGGATTAAGGTTATGCCGACGCGGCCACAAATATCGCAGCCCTTGTGTTGTCTCACTCCCGGTTTTGTGGAAGCTGAAGGATGTGGTTTTGATGGTAAAGTAGTGATTACTGTGGGCGCCCGTAGGACCTGGCCTCTGGTTTTTGAACTCACATGCTTATCCAACAACCGTGGAGCAAACGTTTCCTTGACTTCCAAGGATTCTTTGGGTTTTTTTTTTATTTTAAGTAGTATTCTACCGTGACCAAATCATGTCCCATTACCTTCTTTTTTTCTCTTTTGTTAATCCATTACTCAATAAAGTCAATAAAGTAAACAAAGCAAGACAATTATATTTGATAAAAAACAAAGAAACAATATTTTTCACAATAAATTTTAGGTTCAAACACTTAGTGGTAGGCAAAAAAAGTTATATTAGCGATGGGCCCTGATGAAGCACGAGTTCGTTAATTGAATGGTCGTCCAGACAAAATCCAATGAAGGTGGGTTTGAGACCTAGAATGCAATAACAAAGATGTTTCTCCTTCTAGGGTCACTAGCGTGGTGCCAGTTAATGAGCCTCAAATGATAAAGTCAACATTGAGAGAAAGAGATATATGAGCATTAGTATTAGTGGTACTAAAAACCATATTACTATTTTTAACACCACAAATCACAAAAGTGAGGTTGCAATGGTGGAGTTATTGCTAAAAGATTTGGCTTCTTAGTTACAGTGCACAGCAATTTGCACATTTTTGGCTGTGCACTGTAGCTCAAGAGCTAAACCAATATATTTTATTTTATTGCTCCCTCCAATTAAATAATATGTCTTTCTTTCTTTATTTTTTCTTGTTGCCTTTTTCTTCTCGTTGGCTCTCTCTCTCTCTCTCTCCAGTTCAATCTCACCCTCTCCCTTTTCCTTTTTTTTAATTTATTTTTTATATCTCTCTTCCTCACTCTCGCCGACCCAAGCCCTTACCCAGCGCTGGCATGGGTTGCTAGGTTTCTTAGAGTGGATTTCTTGGTGTGGCAACGTGGGTTTCTCGGCAAGGGATTCTCATTGTGGTGGCGTGGCTGTGTTGGTGGTTTGGCCAGGTTTTGCGTGTTTGTCTGGGTTTCGTACTGGCTGGGTTTCGTGGATCAGTGGTGGTGTGGCTATGTTGGCTATGATTTGTGTGGTGGTTTTTGGCTAATTTAGGTTTTTGGCAGTGGTTGTTCCTGGTTGGCAGTGGTTGTGGTTTGCGTCATGAATCAGTTTTTGTGGTGTTTTTTGGCAATGATTTTTTTTTTTTATTGTAGTGGATATATTATTTTATTGTAGTATATATATTATTTTATTGTGTTGTTTATATTATATTATTATGTTAAAAACTAAAATAAAACTACTAATGTTGGGTGCTTTGTAAAGTGAGAAGGTAAAATAGATAAAGTAATTTTTTGTGGTACCAAATAGTTAAATTTATGACTCCACCAATGTTGATACTCTAATAAGAACAAAGAATGTATTTCAGTGTGTATATGTACCTTCTCTTGGTTCTAAGGTGGTCTATATAGATCTATGTCTTTCTAGCCGTTGGAGGCCTTTAATAGAGGCTTTAATTGCTTTGGTAACACCCCTGATGGCTTAATAAGGTGATTTGATTATCTTGCCAATGGTCATGTAAATGCATGCGTCCATTGGTAACGGCTCATGCATTAAATTCGTGTTTATGGCACTTTGGTTGTCCAATGATTGCTTTGGATGACACGAATTTATTTGTTCATTAGGCCCAAATTAGAATTGGTAACATATTACCACATATGTTTTGTTGTGAAGATTTTGTAGATGTAACATTACTTGTAATTAGCTTATGTCTAGATTTGTACAGAAATAAAACTTTTCTTAGATAAATTACAATTAACACCCCCTAAGGTTTGTGCTAATGTCAATCAAATTCGAGACTTTTCAAAACGGGCCAACTTGGTCCCTAATCACCATGGGGGAGATGAGAAAAATTAATAACGGTTTAAGGTCCAAGTTGGGTGCAAGGACCAAGTTAATCAATTTTGAAAAGTCTTAGACATGGTTGACATTAACCCAACCTCTAGGGTGTTAATTGTATTTACCAATTCTTAAATTAGCTTTTTTAGATGAACTTATTTTGATTTTGATTTTTTTTTTTTAAGTAAGATTTGAGCTTATGAATCGAACTTACTACAATTGAGCAACATTATTACAATATCTATGAATGACATGGAAAGAACATGTGTGAAAATATCCTTAAGTTCATGCACCGTGATCAGCTCCAATATCAAGTTTGCAATGCTAAACTCTTGTGAACTCAACTTCATTATTACCACCTGGATGGTTGATGCAACAAACTTGAAATATGTGTTGTAAGGCTATATTTGGTAGACTGTAATAGGCACTGCAATGTAATAGTTACTTTTATGGTTTTTTTTTTTTTTTTTTTTATTTATATAAGATAGAATTCATACTCTAGCTTAATCTGAGTGTATATGTGTGTGAAGCTACTTCCCGGAGACTTGAACCACAACTCTTGCCCATCACACCGCATAAGCATTTATACTTGTAGAGTGACCACCGCACCAAGGGTACGCGGTGGTGTTATTCCTATAGTTTAACTATTCAATAGTTTGGTTATGTTTTTATTATAGAGAATAGTCATTCCTTATGAATAACTATTCTTTAAAATGATAAATAACTATTCATCTCTAAAGGGGTTGCATTAATTTTTAAAATGAATATATTTCCAAATAAACAAACTTTCCTTATGTATATAACAATTATGAAAATAAAAAATCATAAAAAAATAACCAATCTCTCTTTCAAATTTACAAAATATTATTTTTTTTAAGAAATATAATTATATGAGTAAGATATTTCCTAAAATATGTCTTAAGTTTGATTTAAAATGTTTTCATTCCATTGTCTTCAGGATTCTATTATTGTGTTGTCTCCAAATAAATGAATAGTAATAAGTATTATATTACAGCGTCTTGTATTATTTGTAATACATATTCCTATTCCTATGTAATTACTGTTACAATTTACCAAACATGCCCTAAATTTGAAAATCTTAAATTCCATCAATTATACTATCATTTTATGAGATTTTTGAGATGTTTCACTTGTTAACAAACTATAATAGGAAAATTTTGACACCACTTTCAAGAGAAATATAAAAAGTTGTCAACAACATTTACTGTTTTATCATTCTTCCAGTAAAATGTTTCTAAATATAGATCCTAAACCAATGCCCTTAGGGCATTGGTTAACATTTCCCTTATATATAAAGTATCGCTCTTACCTGGGTGTTTGAGACTTACATCTAACTATCTAATAGAGATCCAACTTGCAACCTCTAGCTCATGAGTCATGACCACCACAAGTTGCTTACCAAAACAATTTTGTTATTTTTGTTAATCAAATTATTACAATTAATTAAATTATATATTAAAGATTACTACTTAAATGATGAATATGGATGGTTCGAAATCAATGGAATGCAATTAACTACACATTTGGTCTAATAGAGAATAAGGCGATAACAATGAGAGGTTTAGTTTTTACTTTGGGTAGAAAGAGGAGAGTTATTTAGTTGTTCTCCAAGCTTTTTTGTTTTTATGAATTATGATGTCTTTACCATGAGTATGTATGAAAACTTGATAAAATTTAACTAAAAGGAAGTGTATATAAGCTAAAATTGTCTAGTTTATCAATTTAGGAGTAATTACACACACCTCTTTTAAAGTTTGGAGAAATGACACTCTACCCTAAACTTAAAGAGAAAAAACATTTTCCCCCTTTAACATCTAATTGACCAAACTTCATTAAATTAATATTAAAAATGTTGGAACGCCAAGAACAAGTCCTATTTTGAACCGGTCCAAGTTCATCCAAAGCTTATTATTGAAGGTGCTTGTGGTTAGTTGGAAGAGTAACAAAGACTTATATATGTATAGAGATGATGGTTTTTCTGATATGAGTATATTCATGGGTCGAGGCTCTTTCTTTTTTCTTGCCTTTCTATATGTGGGGCATTATTTGGAGAAATTATACAGTCCTCATGATAAACAAGTAATGTAGTCCACCATTCTAGTAAAAGACTTCCACCTATTTGAAATTGCTGAGTCAACATACAATATTTATTTAAAACTCCACAATTTTAAACAAGTGGGAGTCCTTTACTGGAATGGTGGACCACATCACTTGTCCACCATGAGGACCTTATAATTTCTCCATTATTTAGGGACATCACAATCTATTGTTGTTCACCCAATGCTGGTTTTTTATACACCAAAACCAGTTTATTTACTTGTATTTGTTTTTCTCTTATTAATAAAATTTTATCGTCTTAGTTCAAAAAAAAAAAATTTTTAAATCGTTGCATACTAACCTACCCATTTGCTCATGGACAGGTTTCCAAAATTATCTTATTTCATAATTAAAATTTATTGTTTTAAAATTTTAAATAAAGTGTATTTTAAAATATTAGTGTGAATTTTTCTTTTTTTCCTTTTTCAACAAGTTATGAAGAAATTTGTCATTACAAATGTTCTAGTATTTGATAAAAAAAAAATTTTCTAAACTTATCAATTATTTTTTTACTAACTGTGATTAAATTTGTAAAGAGATTCTTATAAAAATTTAGACTATTTCATTACTAATATAAACATAAGGGGATTCTAAATATATATAAACAAATTGGAGGGGGGAAGTGTTAATTTCTTCAAACCTTAAAGGAGGAGAATGTTTTTTCCCTTCAAGTTTGGGGTAGAGTGTCATTCCCACAAACCTCAAGGGAGGAGAGTGTAATAACCCCCATCAATTTATTGCCAATTATTTTAAGTTGTTGTTCTCTCTCTCTCTCTCTCTCTCTCTCTGATAATTTGATAGTTGGAGGATGAAATATTTGAACAGTGGACGTCTCTATTGCAAACAACAAGAAGTGTCAATTAAGTTATAAGGCTCCTAACTTTTCCATTTTCTCTTGGATATTTATTAAACTTGCTCTTTCTCTTTCCAATGGATAGTATGAGTGCTAACAGTTTAAAACTTTCAAAAACTTTCATTTGTTTATTTGGTAATTAGCAATTAATATTACCTTTTCTAATTAATTTGTGTCACATTTACTTTTTTTGAATTAATTGATGATTTTCACCTTTTTAAGAAAAGTAGAATTTTATCTTTCTCAATATGATGAATACAAATCATCTTTACCATTTTTTTTTTTTTTTGAGAAAAATCTATACCATTTTTTGTGTTCCACTTTATACTCCACCAATCATGGTATGTCATGTGTATGTTTTTTTTTTTTTTTTTTTTTTTCCATTTTAAACAAATACATAACAAGTTGTAATTGAAAAGGATTTATATTATGATATGATCTTATGATCCAATCCACGATATCCTCTCAACCATCCCGTTTTGGATACCGATTTTGAAAGTTGTGATTTAAGAGAGGCAATAAGCAACAGTGATGATAAAATCACAAGAGGAGTCATATTAGTCTCCCTAAAATAGGGTAAAAGATCAATTTAGGGAATGAACCCCAAAAAATCCTCCCATTGGCTTTGTCACAAATAGGCCCGACAAACGGGTTAGGGTTAATCGAGTTTAGGTAAAAAGTGGGTTGTGAACGGGTTGTGTTAGTCAGGTTATGGGCCGTCCCATTTTTTTTTACATGCAACAAAAAGAAATAACTAAATGTCAAAAAAAAAAACTAAAAAAAAATATAGTTAAAAAATACATAAATTTTTAAGTTTATACAATTAAATTGTTCACTAATGATATTATCACCATGAAAATTAGGTGAAAGAGATGTTGGTTCATTTGTAGTAAATAAGACTAACAATGGCAAGGATTTCGTGGTTTTATTACATAAATTTAGGGTTTAAACTAATACTTTGAGCCTTTTATCACACGAAAGGGTATTTTTTTTTTCGCGGGGGGTGGGGGGAGGAGAAGAAATACATCAATTTCATTAAATCAAAGATGCCAAATTGGCTTAAACAACATAAAAAATTTCTAGTTGCACATCTTCCATCCATAAAAGTAAATTAGGCAAAGAGATTTGCCCTTTTAGCAAGAGAATGCATTACAACTCAATTTCTTTGAAATCTTGTTACTATGTGGTCAAACTAGACATAAAACTTTCTAGTGGTTGTTATTTGATTCAATGTAGTCATTACCTTTGGAAGACTATCGTCATGTTACTTTTAGTTAGTTTAACATCTGGAGTGATTTAATTTCTATCTTATATGGTCTAATTTAAAAATAAAAATAAAAATGTTTAAAAACGGGTCTAGTTGTGGGTCAAAAGGGTTGACCCGACCTAACCCGGGAAAAAACAAGTTGAGTATGGGTCAATTCATTTTTACCTCAAGTAAAAATTTTTTGGGTTCGAGTTGGGAAATTTCCCTTAGGTTCAGGTTCAAGTTCGATTAATGAGTCCCAAGTCCAATTTTGCCAGTTTTACCTTAAATCCCCTAAGTTAACATTTTGCTATAAGGATGGAATATTGTGCATTCCCCAAATCCATATTTTATTATTTTTTGTGTCTTGGTACTTGATATAAAGAAAAATGGGTGTGTTTGAAAAGTGGAAGAAATAATAATATATAAATAAAGAAATAATATTTTAATTAATGAAAAGTATAGGAGAAATAAAATGACGTGAGAGTTCTAAAAAATAATAATCCTAAATTGCAAGCTAATACTGTTATTACTGATAGGCAAAAAAGTAATTTCAACGGTGGGTTCTAGTTAAAACCTCTAATAACTTGTTGCATTGAATTTGTTGTAAAATTATTAAGGGCATAACACTTCTCAATAAATTTAGATAATCCATTGTGAATGTTCTAAGCATCAATACTCGTGAGCTAAGACTCCAACATGAATTTTGTCCTAACAAAGAAGAAGAAAGAAACCAAGCAAGCTTAAACTCCCACAGTGCCTAGATTTGTTGTCCCCAGCTAATATATGGACTATAGATAGCAGAGCAATTTCCACATTTCACTGACCACCAAAGGTATCACAGAACAGGAGACAGAGCGTCACTCTCGGGGTTTGAGACACGTGGCAAAGTTCCTAAACTATATGATCGAGACGTAGAGAGTGTTGTGCTCCCATTTTCACGGACCTCTCAATTTTCATTACAATGCCAACGGTACAACGGATACAGAACAAGACAGACCCATAAAAACTCACTAAAATTAAATAGGAAACAAAGGCTGTCTCACTATATCCTTACGTGACTAACCTTAATTTACCCTCAACATTTATTAACGTGCATAGCTCATAGCTCATACCTTGGCGTTTCCTCAGGTTGGTTTTTGTTTGCATATATATATTTTTAAATTTCTTTTCATTTTTTGGATGTTAATTGTTTACAAGAATTTATGTGTGCCATTTAGATTTTAATTGTTTCATGAACATTATATTACCTTGTTGTTTTATTGTACATTCTTGGGATCATTGTTTGGTATCTGGGTTTAATGTTTAAGCTCTAGTTCGTGTCCATGCATGTGGGGTTGTTACATATTCCTGCTATGAGGGGATGGAGGATGTTGATTTGTTGTGTAAATCTTGAATTGGGTTCATTGTATTTTTAAAATTGTGGGATATAGTCTCTTGGCATTTCTAATGTCTGTTTTATTGTCCAATTCCAAGCTTTTGATGTTTTTTTGGATTTAATCTGGTTGAAGTTTTTTCCCTTTGGAATTGGTTCCTCCTTCATTTTCCCTTTGCAAACGCACACATAAAAATTATTGTAATGTCAAAATATTTCTCGCAATTTGTGCTTGGTTAGGACCTTTTTTTTATGAAACCTTAAACATCCCCAGTTGTGATTCGAGTGCAGTTGTAGCAGTTTTTTTTAATCTTTTTCCCCTGAAGCTTGTAAAATTCGTTTACAGCTTGTAAAGTCTTAGCAAATTAATAGGCCATACTTTGCTTTGCAGTTTTTCTTAATGGTCAGTCTCAGACTTTTACTGCAATTATTCAAAGTTCCCTATGTTTTGAAAGTTGTAACAAAAGAAGTTTGTGAAATTAAGGGAAATCCATAGACTGTTTTCTGCAGAGAGCTTCAGGAAGCAACTGATACAAAAAAGTGAGAAGGTTTAGTTATTAATGTTCTGACTATAAATTTTATGAGTTCGAGTTAACCAAAAAAAATTGCTATTTATTTGTTTGAGTAAAAGATATCACTAGCCATATCACTAGCCAAGTTACTATCACTAGCCAAAAAAGTGGGAAAGTTTAGCTATTAATGTTCTGACTATGCTTTGCAGTTTCTCTTAATGGTCAGTCTCAGACTTTTACTGCAATTATTCAAAGTTCCCTATGTTTTGAAAGTTGTAACAAAAGAAGTTTGTGAAATTAAGGGAAATCCATAGACTGTATTCTGCAGAGAGCTTCAGGAAGCAACTGATACAAAAAAAAGGTGGGAAAGTTTAGTTATTAATGTTCTGACTATAAATTTTATGAGTTTGAGTTAACCCAAAAAAATTGCTATTTATTTGTTTGAGTAAAAGATATCACTAGCCAAGTTACTGGTAGCACATCGTTTCATTATGTAGCCTATTGCATCTTCTTGGTATGATTCATACTGTCAACAACATGATTCTTTTTTCTTTTACTTTTTTTTTTTTTTTTTGGGTGGGGCAGGGTGGGTGTTTTGATAAGTTGGTTTGAGAGGGGAATAAAAATTTACCATCTTTTCGTATTTCAGGATTTCTTTAGTGAAGCAGTGGAAAATCAAATTTTCCCTGTCTTCATAATCGAGCTCCGACTCTAGATGCCCTGCTTAAGCATCTCACCATGAAATCCACATTGGATCAGTCTACAAAAGAATATGAAGGATTTAGCAGCTCAAATGTAGCTGCTAATGGGGATATTTCTGAACAAATAGTAAATAATAATGACGAGGGTGAAGGTAAAGAAAGATGATTTTTCCCTCTTCACTTATTTGCTCATCTTTATTTATAAACTAATTTTTTTGTTCCCTTCTATTTCTTTTTTCCAGCTAAGCAGCGAGCAATATTATTTGAGTGGCTGAATAATACTCTCCCTGATGTAAACTTACCACTAAATGCTTCAGATGAAGACTTGAGAATGTGCTTGATTGATGGTACTATTTTGTGTCGGATCTTGAATATGCTGAGAATTGGTTCTGTGAATGAGGTTGTTGAAAACTTTCTAAATTTTTCTTTAACCAAGTCAGACTATAAATTGGAAATTGGATGTTAGGTTTCTTATTCTAACATTCATTTTCCATTGCAGGTAGGTGATTACAATCAGTCAACAGTAATGCGCACACAAAAAATTAAAAGGTTTCTGGCAGCAATGGGAAACTTGGGGATTCCCAGCTTCAAGGAGTCAGACTTAGAGAAGGTATTTAACTAGTAAATGCATACAGACACATGCTTGCTTTGTGATATAGTGATGTACACATATCACGGTATTAGGTCATGAAATTTGAGCAAGTCATAAAATTTGTGCTCTAAGTAAATATGTTGCACATGTGTGAGTGTGTAACACAAACATTCTATCTTTGTTGTCATATATTGATTCTTACATGCATATCTACTAAAAAAGGAAATCATTCATACAAACGTTATAGTTTCCATCCACTTGTTAGTCTTTGCTTAGAGATCGATCTTACTTTTCTAGCCCCTCTCTCATTTTTGAGTTATATTATGCAGGGCTATATGAAGACTGTTATTGATTGCCTTTTAACACTTAGAGCACAATATAAGCCAACTATCACTACAAAATCTAAATCTGGAAGCCCTCGTGGAAATGGATCTCCACGTGGACAATTTTCTGCTTTGACTGGAGAAGATAGATTGAAGGCTGTCTCTGAGTCTAAACTTCAACGTACTTTGCGTAGTCCTATCATGTCAGGTAAAATTGTTCTCTCTCTATCCCTCTTCCCCCTCCCCCTGTGTATGTGTATGTGCATGCGTAACTATGTGTACATAAGTTACAAGATTTTACAACTAATCCTCTTTTTAGCTTGCACGCTTACAAAATATTGAACATGAATAAATCTCAAGCTGATTTAATGTTGTGTGAACACTGAGTGCAAGTTTCCCTATGTTTAAACATTAGCTATAATATTGGTGTCCTTTTTATCATTCTGTTTTGTTTATTCAAGTAGTTGATGGTCATGATTTTCGGAATCAAACAGAGCCATTTGCTGCAACAGTACATAGTGTAGGACATAAGTTCCATGAAGTGTTTCAAGTCAAACCAGGACGATATGCTGACCTTTCTGCTGCAAAAATTTCAGAGATGATGAAATCAAACAGTCTAGATGTAAATTCTTGAGATCTTTTTCTTGTCAGATGACCTTGATATTTGGTCAGTTCTAAAATTCCTTTTCTTGGTCCTTTAAATTTAATGTCTTTTTAATGTGTTTCAGCATCTCTTGTTGCAGAATGCCCCAACTCAATCACTTTTAAGCGTTGTGAATGGAATTCTGGATGAAAGCGTTGAAAGAAAGAATGGTGAAATACCTTATGTACGTCAACTGAAGGAAATATGTGTTTGAATATTATTAATGCATATATATATACACACACACTATTAATAACAGGATTCTTTGTTTGATTTTCAACATTTTGCGTACTAGAATACCCTTACACAAAATCTTAAACTCTCTAAAATACCCTATCTTATAGTTAAATAATTTTAAATTAAAAAATACAAACCGGTTAAGAGAGTAATTTACTGTTCCTAAGTTTTAGGCTTTTTCCTTAATCGTCTCAATTCGGCCTAAAATTTAGAACACTATTTCTGTCTCATTTTTAAACATTATTCTACTTTACCTTACCTCTTTAAAAAAAAAAAAATACACACGGTTATTTATATATCACTTTTAAGCATTATAACTCTAAAAAAAATAAATAAATAAATAAAAAAGAACATTATTGCACGAGTCTAGTGTGTGTGTATATATATATATATGTGTATGTGTGTCCATTAGCACGTATTTTCATATGTGCATGCATAATATAATTCTAGAACTGTGTTCTAACACTATTGTCATTGCTCAGCGTGTGGCATGCCTTTTGAGGAAAGTTGTGCAGGAGATTGAGCGACGCATATCAACCCAAGCAGAACACTTAAGAACTGTAACATGACTTATGGTTATTTTTTTAACATCTTACAGTTTTTTTCAATCACCTTGTTAATTTCTTTATGTTTTTGTGCCTACAGCAAAATAATCTTTTTAAGACTCGTGAAGAGAAATACCAATCTAGGATCAGAGTACTTGAAACCCTTGCATCAGGGACTAGTGAAGAGAGCCAGGTAGGGTGAATAATATAAGTCAGCAAGTTGGACTTTGACTGACATATATGTGAGTCATTTTTTATTGTGTGACCAACCCTAATAAATCTATTGTACTATATAGCTGACCCCAAAGTTTTGGAACTAAAGCTTTGTTGTTGTTGTTCATACAAATAATTTTCTTTTCTAAATTAAAATTTTTTTTTCATTGCAGATTGTTATGAACCAGCTTCAGCATATAAAGGTACAGTTTAGAGAAAATAAAGCATGTAATTCTTTTTTATTTTTAACTTGAACTGCTTGTATCATCTAATGTACAATAATCTAATTTTTCATTGACACTTAAAACTAGTTAGAGCATGCAATACGTGTTACTTGTGAAAAGACGTTGACATTTGACAACGATCTTATGTTGTATGCATATTTTTTACAATAATTCTATTATGGATGTTTTGTAGACAGAGAGGACCAAAATGGAAGAAAAGAAGAAATTTGAGGACGAAGATTTGGTTAAATTGACGAAAGAGAATGAGAACAACAATCTTGAAATTTCAACATTGAAGCAAGAACTTGAAGTAGCCAAAAAGGCATATGAATTGCACTGCTCGCAAATGGACACACAAGCTAAGGATGCTAAAACAACTCTTGAGGAGAGATTAAAAGAACTTGAGCACCTTTTAGAAGATTCTAAAAATAAGATGAAAAAGCTTGAGTCATACTCTGAATCAAAACATCAGAGATGGAACCAGAAAGAGCAAATCTACCTAAGCAATATGGAATTTCAGTTTGGTGCACTACAGGTATGCTTTTAAGTGAGAATATTCTTTTAGCTTTGAATAGAGTGATGTTTAACTTCTAACTTAATGAAACATACAGGAATTGAGGTTCGCTTTTACGTCCATTAAACAAGAAATTATGAAAGCACAAAAGAGCTATTCCGAAGAATTTAATCACCTGGGTAGGGATAGTTATTTGATTCAAGTATTTTTATGCTGTTTGTGATGGTAGTTTCTCATAAATTAACTTTACCTTGCTTAGGAGTAAAGCTCAAAGTATTAGCAGATGCGTCTGCAAACTATAATTCAGTTCTTGCTGAAAACAGGAAGATGTTTAATGAGATTCAAGAATTAAAAGGTGACACTCCTTATTTTGGCCATATTTCATATTACATTGTATGCTAGTACAAATAATTAAATTCGGTCTAAATTTTTTTGAACAGGAAATATTAGAGTGTATTGTCGGATAAGGCCTTTTCTTCCTGGACAAAAAGAAAAACAGACAATCGTAGATTATATTGGTGAAGATGGAGAGTTGGTTATAGCAAATCCCTCAAAGCCAGGGAAAGACAGCCATCGATTGTTTAAGTTTAATAAGGTCTTTGGTCTGGCTGCAACTCAAGGTTATTATCACTCTCTATATGCATTAGATACACCTTCTTTTTTTTACACTATGTTATATATAAGCATTGCCTGATTGACTGACTGATTAATTTGATGTTATTAGAATGTTAATTCTTAAATAACTAGTTTATGTATGCATATTTGTTTTATGGTGAGCATTGCATAGCACAACTCATTCTCTTTTTAAATGATGGCAGAGGAGGTATTTTCTGACATCCAACCTTTGATACGATCGGTACTTGATGGCTTTAACGTATGTATATTTGCTTATGGTCAAACTGGTTCAGGAAAAACTTTCACAATGGTATGAACTCTTGGCGTATTTTACTTTTCACAATGCATTTAGTGCTAGTTCCAACAATCCTAATGAAACAAGTCCTTTCTGAACAGACTGGCCCAAATGGAGCAACTAAAGAGAATTGGGGGGGTCAATTATCGAGCGCTAAATGACCTTTTTGATATCTCTCAAAGTAGAAGAAGTGCCCTTACATATGAAATGGGGGTTCAAATGATTGAGATATATAATGAACAAGTACGCGATTTACTATCAAATGATAGTTCTCAAAAGAAATATCCTTTTATTCATCCTTCATGTCTACTTGTTTTCGTTACATCTATGCTTTCTATGCATGTACATCCTTTTATAACTTAAATGAAGACACATAGTATTCATGATTTTAGTATGTCGATCATTTGTTTCCTTGATTTGCGCACACTTGGGATTTTGACTCAATTGCAACCCAATGGGTTAGCTGTACCCGATGCTAGCATGCAACCTGTAAATTCATCCTCTGATGTAATGGAAATAATGGATATGGGACTTAGGAACAGAGCTGTCAGTGCCACTGCCCTGAATGAAAGAAGTAGCCGGTCTCACAGGTTAATAGATCTTATCCATTAAATATAAGTATCTCTCAATCATAATTTTTCAATTTTGTTGTAATATTCAGTTAGATGTATGTGTACAGTGTTGTCACTATTAATGTTCGTGGGAAGGATTTGAAGACTGGTGCTGCTTTGCTTGGTAATCTTCATTTGGTAGATCTTGCAGGAAGTGAAAGGGTAGATCGTTCTGAGGTAACTGGGGATAGACTCAGGGAAGCACAACATATAAACAAATCACTATCCGCCCTTGGAGATGTCATTTTTGCTCTTGCTCAAAAGAGCCCTCATGTACCTTACCGAAATAGCAAGCTTACTCAAGTCCTACAAAGCTCTCTGGGTATTTCTTTGTTAGTTATCTTCTTTTAGTCACAAGTGGCCTTCAATTCCTTGATAGATTCTATAAGATGTTAAATTTGTCTTTATAGCTTGCAATAGTACCTATGTTAGAGTTCATCTGAAAAATATATTGATTTTAATATCTCAGGTGGTCAAGCAAAAACCCTTATGTTTGTGCAACTTAATCCTGATGTGAATTCATACTCTGAAAGTCTAAGCACTTTGAAGTTTGCTGAGAGGGTTTCTGGAGTTGAGTTAGGTGCTGCACGGAGCAACAAAGAGGGTAGGGATGTCAGGGAATTAATGGAACAGGTGCTTAAAATTTATTTATTTGTTTGTCTCCTTTGGAGGAACTTGATTAGAAGTTATACAACCATTGGTGTTATAAGCACATTCCCTTCTTGTTAGAATTATAGTTAAATAATTAAATTCATTATTTTCTAATAACTTAAATTTTTGGGACAGTTGGTAATTTATCATGATATGTTGCTAACAAGGATCACCAAAGAAGAAATGCAAATAAACTAGATTAGAATAAAAATTGAATCTTTTAAATTGAGGAAAATGTTCATGGTAAGGCACTGTTGCATTTATGAAGTTGGTTTGAATTTTGAATATTTGGTGAACATAGTGTTGTCAATTTACATGCATATGTATATTCAAAACAACAAAAGTTGGTAGTTATCAATAAAATTTTTATTAATGTCCTAAAGAAAGTATAATAACTTGCTCTTGTGAAACTTAGTTTTAGAATTTGGGGAACATGACATTCAAATTATCTTTTGCAGTTTTGTGATTGCTATAGCAGCGAATTTGCATAGGAGAAGGAATTCCCATACAAAATAGCTTATTGTGCTTTCCTTGAATCTGTTTAAATATCATTTGAGGACAAACCAATGTCTTCTCAATTATTAGTGATAAAATTTGACTGAAGTTTTAACTATAAAGTATTAGTCCCTTTTTGTTAAGTATTAGTAAAGTATTTGTTCTCAAGTTGGACTAGTGAATTGGATAAAATATTTTTTTTTATTAGATATACATCAAATGTTGGTAATGTGTTGGTCTGTCATATTAAATAACATTTAGATGTTGAAAATTATTTTGGACAAATTTTAGCTACAAAATTAACCTTACTCAATAAAATAAATATTACTACATATTTTAAAATTTTAACAGTTGAATTGCATGTTCTTTACGTTCTTAATACACATGTCAAATTTTGTGTCAATCGAATTTTATTTACTATATAATCTATAAGTTTATATTTTATGCATAATTTTAAACTATAAAAATTTGCAATTTAAACAATTAATTGATGACATAACTATTAATCTTTAATTTTCTAGAAATTTTGCAAGCATGAAGGATATAAGAAAAGATATAATTCAATAGTAGATTTGTCAAAATTTACCTCCAATAAAAAGATATTGAGTAAGGTTGTAATTTAAAACTACAACCAGTTTTGTAACTAAACTTTGTCAAATTATTTTTATTATGAAAAATTATCCATTCTTTTTGGAAACATATGAAATGTGATTATACATACATACATACATACATACATATATATATATATATTTACTTATTTATTTATCAATATTATTCATATAATATTTTTCCCTAAATATATCATATGCTTATTCAATTATAGAAGTTCGAGTTTGAATAATTGGTCATGCAATGTGGTGAATATATGTTTTTTCTTTAGCATTTCTAAAGTTTAGTTAAATAAATTTATTCACAAGAAGGTTATGATGGGAATTACATTTCCACAAATTTCATTCTAGCAGCTTCTACCATATGAGAAGGAATTTAACTGAAAGAACTTATTCTAAAATCAAAATGGACTGAAGGAGCAGAGAATCAATGACTTGGTTTTTTTTGGGAAGGGGTGGGAAGTGTTGTTGAGGGCTACCTCAACAACACTTTACTTTAGTCAACATGCATCATTTATGTGCATGTGTTCAGGTATTGTAAAGAGACTTCATATGCATTATCTATAGCTGACTTCAAAATTTTGGGAGATTTTGCAAATTATAAGTTTGATTTCTTTCATTGTAAGGCATTCCTATTTAGAGTGCATGGTATTGAGGCCTACCTCAACAACACTCCACAAGACTTTTAGCCAATATGCATCATTGATGTGCATGTGTTCAGGTGTTGTAAGAAGACTCCCATATGCATTATACATAGCTGACTCCAAAAGTTTGGGACTAAAACTTCTTGGTGGTTGTATATTTTTTTTGAAGATCATATTTTGTGGTCATCACCTAATAAGTTTCTGTTGACAATTCAGGTGGCTTCTCTCAAAAGCACTATTGCTAAAAAAGATGAGGAGATTGAGCAGTTGCAATTGCGTAAAGGTTTAAAAAGTGTGCATCCTGGTTCCAATGGTGAAAAGCGTGGGACAGCTATGAGGTATGCATCTTCCTCTCCAAGAAGAGAAACTGTAGGTGGGACAACTCCGCAAAGCCAAAAGCCATTGGGTGGGAAAGGACTTGCTGGGAAATCAGCTTCTGATCCAGACTTTTATTCAGAACAAAGTGATAAGCATTCTGAAGATGATTTTCAGAATTCAATGGATGACTTTAAATTCCAGAATGAACTTGTCAGGCAATCAAAGGTTGCCGGAGACACTGAGATCATAGGACTTGGAGATGCAGATTATGATGAGAGATCAAGTGACATATCTGATGGTGGTCTTTCTATGGGAACAGATACTGATGGATCTGTTGAAAGTAATTTTACACTTGAAACCACAAAACGGTCAGATATTCCGGAAAAGTAAGTATTACTTTTCTTTTTACAGCTTTGGGTGTTGAATTTAAAATTTTCAGATATTAAAAAAAAAAAAAAAAAAAAGACAAAACTTAGGTAGAGTAATTAGGTGATATTCTTTCTCCTCTTACAGTTTAGTCATGTGGCAGTACTTAACTAAAATACACTTCCATCCCCCTAAAAAATATGATATCGAAAAAAATAATTATTGAATATCATTTTGCTCTTTTGTAATATTTAAAATTTACTATAAGAAGATAGTTTTGTTTGTTTAAATTGATATTAATAACTTTGGACTGAAATCAAATGTGTTAATGAGACATTTTGATGCTTAAAAGATTCATATCATCTGCTTTTGGCGTTGAATAGACATTGACATAGAGTTTGCACAATATGGCATAGAATTTAGATATTAATACATTTTTTCTCTTTATTAATTGTCAATATGCTCTAGCTGTTAGAGTAAGGTGGAGGACGAGATCATGGTTTCAAAACTTACCGAGTGTATGTGTAATTATCATTTATCAACAACAAATTCTACCTTTTCTGTTCATTAGTTTTTTCTGCTGTTCATCCTTGTCCATCATGAATCATTAAGTCAACCTTGTTTAGAAATTTTTTTTTTTAAAAAAACGTCATTAAGCAACTGCCTGCATTCTCTTGTCCACTTAATCAACACAATTTAATTAAATTTTGTAAAGTAGGCTACTAAAAGTACCAATGTTTATTATAACGACCACATTGTCAATGAAATTACATTCTGCTGTTCAGTGTACAAACATTTCACATATAATGTTTTTTTTTTTTTGGTGATAATTTATACATTCTGGCATACATAGGGTAGTTATTAGTACTCAATTAAGTCTTAGTTTCAACAGTATAATAATCAATGTGAATTTCCACTCCTTTTGTTAATCCCATTTCTACTTTTTGCAGGCCTAAATTACAAAAATTACCACCTAAAGTTTCTCGAGCCCCATTGAAACCAGGGCGAACTGCATCACCTACAACTTCAAAATCAAAGCCCTCTCCAAAGTTGTCACCAAGTACGTAAAGTTAATGCTTTTCACACTAATTGCTATTATTCTAAGTTGACAAACTCATAGTCTGATACTCATTTTTCTTGCAGAGTTAATAACATTCCCCACAAATGCGCCATTCAGATTTTAAAAAAACTGGCAACACTTCTGCACTCAAGCCTCCTATTATCAAACGATGGGTGTAAAGTAGAAGGCATACATTACTTACACACACAAAAAAAAGATGTAAAAATTATCCACATAATTTTGTACATTCTGTTCAATAATTTTGCATTGCCACGTAAGTTTTGTAATTAGAATTCTTCGAAGGCTTGCCTCTCCTAGTCATTTTTCATTAAAACATATCTGGTTCACATGATGGGCAATCTTGTATATTGAAAAGTAGCAAAGTTTGTATTATACCAATCATATTTTCTCGACATCAAACTTACATCACTCACCTCTTGGAGTATGTGTGTGTGCATTTATTGATTGGAGTATGTAGATGTGCATGTTTACCTTAGTGTTGTAATAAACTCCTAGAATTTCCATGGTAGCATGAAACCTAGGATTTTTTCCAAGGGTCCAATTTAAACATAACGATTAAGTAAGAAAGTATTATTTATATATATCAAGTATGTCTTTTAACCAGATTTAACATATGTTGTTGTTTCATACATAGTATAATATATATCAAAATAATATTGTCATGACTAAACAAATCTTTTCTTTTATAAATTAGGTTTAACTTAATAAAGTTTTGGTCTACACAGAATTATTTATCATTGATTTTGCTCTAAATTTCTTGGCAATCACTCTGTCTTGGAAAAAAGTAACACCTTTAAGGAAGAGAAAGACCTGAATCTATGACTATATTCCTGACCTTAGCAAGTCAAGAGGCAGTCCTACTAGAGGTCAGATTGAAAACTTCATATAATTAGCTACCTACCTCAGGTTTATCTATCGATTAGTTAAGGGTCTTATGACATAGGGGGGAAGCACCCTTCCATTACAAAAGGGAACTATTTGTTAATTACACAATTATTTAGGAAACAATCTAGGACGAGAATTCCTAATAGCTAGTTGAGGAATGACAACAACTAACAAACGAGCTACTAGATAATAAAAAAACTGCTCATAAAATTAAGAGCATAGAGATCAGAGTTTGCAGTTAGTATATGGGGGAGGTGAAAGGGAACCTAGGCTTCTTCTTGGGCCAATGTCATTGTACACAATTAAGTAATCATTCAAAAACTCATTTGTTATCTCATTCTAAAATTTTGTTTTGACAACTTTAACGGCTGAAAATAATTTTCTCAATTGGGGATCATGCAGCTCTACTTCCTTAGGTATAAATCTTTGAACCTTTTTAAGAATTCAAAATCTAAAATTTCAACATATGGGATAGATGATTAGACAATAACTCTTGAAACTTGAAGTTTTTTCTATCTTCAAATATGCATTAGGGGAGGAGGGTTTACCCATAATTTACCCCTACCTTGAAACCTGAATATTGAATTTAAATTATTTAATAAAATAATTTATAGTCAAACTTAAAAAATAATAATAATAATAATAATTGTGAAGCGTAATTTACTTTTGAATTATGCTTTTATTTCTAGGTACTTTTCAATTACTTTTATCCCAATTTACTTTTCGAAAGTGGAGGTTTTGGCTTTTAGAAGAGAGTTTTAAAAAAAGAAGCAATTGATTAAGTGGAATACTTTGTGTCAAACAAAAAACAAAGAAGGTGGCCTTGGGGGGTGTAGGATTTCAAGCCAAATGAATAAGGGCGGTTTTGGTATAAGGTAGTTGAAATAACAGTTTTTAGTAATTAAACACTGAAAATTATGGGTAAAAAAAAAAAACAACACGTTTAGTAAAGGATTTCAAGAAGTGTTTGAGTTATGTTTCTCATTTTAGGTGTTTAAATACAAAATTTAGAAAGCTCCTCCTACCAGTTTTCAGTTTTTAAATAACATTACTCAATGACACTCTTGTAAATATTTAGAAAAGTGTAGGATCCACTTGATAAGACCTAACATAACTACAACTCTCTTTCTCTCAAGTGCACACCTCATCTTTTTCTCTCTTTTCCTCCCTTCTCTCTCACGTGCACTCTTCTAATAAATATTAATAAAATAATTGTACATGTCATAAAATTACCACTTTTTTAAAAAAGAAATACATAAACATACCAAATACACAATTTTATTTTTTCACATTTTAAAATATGTTGTTTGAAATATAGTACCAAACACATTTTTTGCATTATGAGTAGTTTAAAGTTTAAACATGTATTTTTACAATACTTTTTAAATCACAGTTTTCACATTATTTTGAACAACAATACTTGAAAGCTACTATCAAAGGCCGCCCTAAGGCCAAGTAATTATGAAGAATTGCACAAAAACCCAACCTCATACTTTCCAGAAAACTTATGTCAGGCAAGTAAAAAATCCTCATAGGTTTGGAGAAACATTATGGAAGAAAGGGATCCATCATTATGTCAGGCCAAGTGTAGGGTAGGAAATGGCAATGAAATCTCAATAAACCACCCAAATTGGTTCCCTACAGCCAAGAGCAATAAAAGACTTTGCCCACAGCAGATTGACAAGGTCTCTGACCTCATTGATGAGGAACAACAGTTCTGGAAATTCAATTTAGTGTTTCACTTGTATAGTCAGGAACATGCTCAGCAAATCCACCAAATCCTCCTTTGTAAGAGAACCAATGCCCCTGACCAATTGATTTGGCCCAACTCTAAAACAGGGCAATACAATGTCAAGGAATGTTACCATTTATTGTACAAGCAAAGCAGGAAATGTAATGATGCTAACCCAGGCCGAGTTATTTTCATTATGGGTTGCTTACAACTTACAAGTCCACGGGCCCATGGTGGTGTACTGTTCAAATAGTCCGAATAGACATGCACCCAAATTCTCAAATCTGCATTTAATGTTGATTTCACAATTAATGTACATTATCTTAAGTTCACAAAATTAGCATATCCAGAAACTATCAATTTTCCACGAGCCCATTGTGGTGTACTTTTCAAAGGAGTCCAAATCTTTTATCCCATTTTTCTTACTCCACTTTATATTCCACAAATAAAATCTTGCCACATGTTCACCTAATTAATTAAATACTACCATTATTAATTAATGATACTAATTAATTAATTAAGTGAACATGTGGCAAGTTTTTATTGATGGAGTATAGAGTAGAGCATGAAAAGTGAAACAGAAAATTTGGACTCCTGTTCAAAGAGTCCAAATACACATGCACCCAAATTCTCAAATTTGCATTTAATGTTGATTTCACAATTAATGTACATTATCTTAAGCTCACAAAATTAGCATATTCAAAAACAATCAATTTACCTCCACACACTCTTGATGCAGTGGTTTCTCCACAAATATAATCAAGTCTTCAAGAGAGAGCTTTACACACATATACACTTAAATTAAACTAGAGTAGAAATTCTATCTTGTATAAAATAATAATAATAATAATAAAAAGAAACCACCAATCCCCCATATAACAACAAACTATATTGTACTAAATCAACCAACCTACCCAATTCAGCACAAAACAAAGCCAATCCAACCTTCCATGAGCTTCATAATCCAATGCAAAGATTTTGCTAATACTCACTATTTTAAGCAATTTTTTTTCTTTTTCATAAAGGATTTCTTCTAAACTCCAAGTTGTTATAAAAAGAAAGGCCAGCAAGGGTTGTACATTAACTCATCCCCACCAACCCTTTCGCCTCCTTTAATTTTAAATTCAAACATTCTATATTTCTTACAATTTAGGTCTGAAATTCGGTTCCACTAATGGAAATTCATATTCTTCTCTTCTCCTAATTTTTGTCTGAGCCCGAATTTGGTGAGGATGGGGTGTTTTACACCATCTAATAAAAAATTGTCACATTAGCTTTTTACTTAAAACTTGTTAGTTTTAGATCCCTGACAAAACACTGTATTTAACCAATTTTATATCCAGGTTGATTATTAGATTAGGTATGGAGGATTCAAGTTAAACATATAATCATCAATATCATGCAAGTGCAAAAATATAAGTGAGGCAAGATATGATAACCTAGGAAACCTAATAAAACAAATCATTCCAAAGGAAAATCCTAATAAAACAAATCATTCCAAAGGAAAATCCTAGAGTGACTTGACCTCATCAATCCCGAAGTGAACAGTTTCACTATAAGATACAGATTTACAATTGGAATAACCCTATTCGTAGTAAACCTAACTCACGGGCGGCGCTACGTTGATGCCAGGGGGTTCAAATGAACCCCCTGACCTGAAGAGAAAAAAAAAATTATATATTGTATTTTTAAATTTTTTTTTGTTTTGACCCCCTAAAATATAAACTTGAACACCCTGACCCAAAAAATAGAAGAAGATGAAGATGAAAATATAGAAAAATTCACAATGCAGGATTAGAGAAATGTTCGTTTTGCAGTGGAGGAGATCATTTTTTCACAGCTTTGCAGTAGAGGAGGTCCCTCTATCACGGTGGCTTCTAGTGGTGGCCATGCTAGTTGTAGATAGTAGATGAAACACTCATGGGCTATGGCTTGCTGGCGATCTCCATAGATTTAGAGAGAGAGAGAGAGAGAGAGAGAAATTAGTTGGTCAACAGCAAAATAGAAAGAAAGAAGTATTGAGATAGGTAAGGAAACTAATTGGAATGACACATTCTACTTTGCTACTAATTAAGATTTATTTTTTTTAGAAAAATCAATATATTGGTAGATTGCCACGTTGTGGCCATGCAACCATTTTTTTTACGGTCAAATATATGCACAAAACAGTGAAACACTATCTAATAGATGACCAATTAATTAATATTGGCAAAATTTTTAGAAGGAAATATGTATAGTAAATATATAATTATAAATTATTAAATTACTAAATTACTATTATAATGTCATCTAACCAAGAATAACTCTTTTTTTTTTTTTTTCAATTTTTTGATCGACCAATCTAATTTTTAAAACCATTGATAGAAGTATGGAAAGACTTAAGGGAAAATAAGGATGTATTTTTTAAAAACTTTTGATTAGATAATAAGTTTAATATATTAAAATAGTGTACCGGTATACACGATTTTTCAAATATTCCATTCCATTAGTCAACTCAAAATATTCACTAGAACGTAATTCAAAACCTTGTGGTTAATATAATGATAAAGACCAATAAATTGGCAAAATTGACCCCCCTAAAAAAAATTCCTGGAGCCGCCACTGACCTAACTACAGTTACTGAATTGAGCTCTAAATCCCACAAACGTTCTGATAGTGAACTATTGCAACGTGAACCTCCAGCCCACATACTTCAATGTCCCATTGAAGATTTGAATCCAATACACTTGATAACTGGAAGATAGCAACTTGAATCCACCAATTCAATGAGTGTGTGAGTGATCATCAGTAGGAACTTTGAAAGAGCAATAGGCATAAACCTTTAGATCTCAAATTGAGCTACCGCAAAGTCCCCAAAAAACGTGCCCTAGAGTTTCTCTTAAATACTTACTGAAGTAGGTCTAAAACCCTGTACTACTAATGGGCCGATGGGATGAAGAAACGATTATGACATACAACTTTCGATCAATTGAACTTAAGTTTCTATAGGTAGAAACTCTTAAAAATCCAAATCCCTAAATTAGCTTCATTCTAGTTCTTGCACACTAAATACCAACTTCTTGAGTATTATCTAATCAATCTTATATACTCTATGAACTCTATCTATACAAGTTTGCGTTCACGTGTTTGCCAACAAAATTATACAAGTATAGAACCTGCTAACAAAACTCAATACATCCTACCATACCTAATAACACCACATCAACATTTTATTTAAAACTTGAAATATGATATTTATTGAAATGTTATCTTGTATGATCAGATGTATTTATATTTTAGTAATATGATAATGTGATATGTCCTTAGTAGAGGGTGCGAAGCAAAAGAGTTACACCAAGTCCTCATAAAATATCAAATCATAGAACTACTTCTTCTGGCCCTAATCCCTGTCCAATATCAAGTTGACATGATAACTCATGTCAAGGAAAATAATAGTAAGATACCACCTAGTTATCGTCTTCGTCTAGTTCATTGTCCTTTATCGAGGTTAAGGTTTCAATTTCTGGCTCAAGAATGAATGAAATATTTCATTAATAGTGAGATAAATATCCAAGCAAAGGGTTAGAAGGCCTCTTGGGTTATGAAGGCACCATGGTCAGCAATGAAACTAACCCTGAGAGGGGTGCCTTACGTGTTTACTTAAACCGTTAAGGAACAACCACATAAATATATGCAAGTCTATTCTTAAATAAAATTCATAGAGAAAACTTTGTCTCTCTACAGAATTCTAATCTTTGATTGTTTTATTATCAGTGATTATTAATTTGTTTCTAAACCAATCCTACAGGGTAAATATTTAGTTGATAAGAAATGCAAAAGAATGATGAGTAATGCAATTAATTGAGATCATCCAAAACGTTGGGGGCCTGATTTGTTAAGAGAGTTTGATGGATCTCATCTCAATCAATTCAACTACTTTGACTTATTTCTTCACATATCTATTGCACCTCATTTAGTTTGAAGTTTAGTTAGTTTTCTATTACGATACAATCAAACTCAAATTCTTGAGCGCCAAAAAAAAAAAAACTCAAATTTTCAGAAGCTCTTGTGAGGGAGATGATAATTCACAAAAGTAAGAAATTAGTTTTTTTTTTTTTAAATTATTTTTGGGGGAGGAAAAAGTTTTTTTTCTATAAATAAGGAAGACAGTTTTCAAATCTTGAATGGAACTCACATATTTGAGCATTCACATTCAGGCTTCTAAAAAAACTTTATTTTGCAACCCAAAAAGTTGCTTTATCTATTTTAAACACTCCATTTAAGTAGTTAACAATACACCCTACATCTCATCTCCTATTTTAACATACAACACATTAAAATAATATAAACAACTCATCTTTCTTCCTTCTCACCCATGTTTATCTTCTCTCTCTTCCTCTCTACCTGACTCTACCCCTCTCTTAGTCTCCCTCACACACCACCATAACCACCAATCGCCATCGCTGCCACCACTAACAACAAAAACCACTAGCCACAACTGCCACTAGATAAAGCAATCTACCACCCAAAAAAATGAGCCACCACTACCACTACTCTCAAAACCAGCAACCCACCATCGTCACTACCAAACAACCCACAAAACCTAGCATCTCACCAAATGCTAATCCCCAACATGATCCACAAAACTCTTAACCCACCAAATGAAAACCCACGTCTATCTCCACCTCAAAGGCATCAATTTTAAGGTCTAAGAGAGAGAAGTATGACAGAGAGAAGTGAGAGTGACGGGATATAGAGAGGGATGAGAGAGAGTGTGAGAGAGAGGAGAGAGAAGAAATAAGAATAAAAAAGGAGTAAAAAATACTACAATGAACTTCTACTAATAAAAGCTTATTGTAGCTAACTTCTACATTTTTTAAGTATAAAGTCCTAGATGTTGTAAGCACATTAGCATCAACTGTTTTAAAATACGCCATTTAACATATCAAAAAACTATTTTATTATTTTAGCACATCATTTTACAATACAACCTACATTAAAATATCCTTTAAAAACAACCCATTGTTACATAAAATAAAAAACAAGAAAAACAAAACAAAACAAAACAAAAATTACAAATCCCAGCCACCACCACTATTCACAACCAACCACCACACCACCACCCTCACAACCCACCACTACTGCAAAAATGCAAATCCGCCACCACCAACAACAACCAAAATTAACCCAACCACCACCAGCCACTGTAAAAATAACACAAAATCAACCGGCCATCACCAATCCAAAAAGCCCAAAATCAAATCAACCCAAAATCACCACACAAAAAAAGACCAAAATCAACTCAAAATCCAAAGAGTGAGGTAGGCAGCGCCAATAGTGTGGCAGGTTCTAGAGGCGTTGACAGCATGGCGAGGGATTGAGAGTGAGAGAGGGATAGTTGTGATTGTGAGAGAGATAGAGGCAGAGGAAGGAGAGAAAGAGAGGTAGAGGAAAAAGAGAGTCGAGGAAGAGTGGCTGATGAGGAGAGAGGAGAGTAAATATATATAAATAAATAAATAAATAAAAGCATGGTGCTACAGTACCCTTCTAAAAGAGTAAAAGGGTACTATAGCACCATGCTATTTTTTTAGCATTTGGCATATCTCATGAAGCAAGGATTTTGGTGTTTGGTATGCCAAATGCTAATAATTTAGCATTTGGCACACCTATTGCCAAGACTCTAAGGTTTTTGGTGTTTGGGGTACTAAAAAAAGCATCTTGGGAGTTTTACAATCTCGGATGCTAATACTACACTTTTGAATTGAAGGAAAATTAAGTGCTTTTTCTAGTAGCTTATTTACATAGTTTTTATAAAATATATGATTTTCGGTAACTTTTATATTAAATGTATTAAAAAAAATAAAAACTAGTTTATTTAATAAATAAAAAAAACTAAAAGTTATATTATTTGTCAAAAAGCTAAGACAAAGTAAAAGGCAACAAATCCCAAACATTGTATTGTATTTTTGGGAAAAAATAAACTTTCTGTTTTTTGTCTTAGTTTTTTTTTTTTTTAAATAAAAATTAACAAAACTGACTTTAAAAAATAAATAGCTTTTAACTTCTTATTTTTTTCCCATACATTTGACATAAAAGTTACCTGAACTATATGTTTTAATAAATACTATAAATAAGCTACAAAAAATTACAAGATTTTCGTATTCTAAATATCTAACTTAATTTAGAAAAAAAAAAAAACTATAATATGATTTCATAAAAGAGTATAACATAAAGTTTTTTTCTTTTCTTTTTTTTATAAAAAAAAAAAAAAAACCTCACTATCTTAAAGAAAAGTAGTCAAATGACGACAATTGACAAGTGAGAAGAGCGTCATTCACTCCAAACTGATTTACAACAAGAAAAACGAAAAGAAGAAGAGAAAGTAATAGATAGATAAATAGATGGATTCCACAAGAGACAGTTTCCTGTGTGATGGGCTTTTTGTGTGTGTGTGAGTTGTGAGTTGTGAGTTGTGACCCACACCTAAAGCGAAAGAAAAGCGTAAAATAAGAAGATAACGCGGCAGATGCTATGCTGTCAGCGCGCCTTACGGATAGCAACGGCGCAACTGTATATGTATCTGTCTCTGTCACTGTGTCCGCGTTGGGACTTGGGATAAGGAGGTGTTAAATGACTTCCAACCCTTCTTCCCATCCCATTCCAACCACTCACCAAATATCAATCTTTTATTATTTTTTTATAAAACAAAAATGGGTTGAGTTAATGTGTGCACATTAAGTCATTTAATTCTTGAAAATTAAAAAAATTGTTAATAATTTTTTAATTTCTGAAAAAATATTTTAAAAGTGATTAATTACTGTGCCCTTATTGCACAGGTGCAATTCACCCAAATCATTCATAATTTTTTTTTTTTACTTTTCACCTTTATAACTTTTACTTTTTATTTTTATTTTTATTTTTTTCTTAACTATTTTGAATCAATGGTTGAGATTGAAAGTTTCTTTTTGTAACTATCAATCTCAATCATTCATAGGAATTGCATTAGGTGCAATATCCTAGATATTACACCTGATCTCAATCCTATACTAGCCTCATCACATACGTGTTTTGTGTGTACGATGATGCATTTTATTTTTATTTTTTGGATTTACGCATTTTACTCGTAGCAGTTTTATTTTATTTTTTTATTTTAAGAAAAAGTTGTATTAGTACTTAATTAATGTGACAGAGAAATGTAGAAGTGGAAAAAAATAGTTTAGTGATAAAAAAAAAGGTTGTTTGTGCAAGAAAAAAAGTTTTATTTTCTATTTTTTTTCAAAAAGAAGAAGTTGTATTAGTCCTTGACAACTAACGTGAGAGAGAAATGCGGAGGTGGGAGAAAAAAATTTTTAAAAAAAATTTAGCTAAAAATGAGAAGTTTTTAAATTATTAATTTTACATGTCTAACCCTATGATTTTAGCCTTAGAAACGAATGAATTTTAGGAAATTTTAGGCATCTAAATTGAGGATCCCAAATAAAAGAAGCCTTTTAAATAATAGTATAGATACTATGGGGGGTTGATTAGTGTAGCTTCCTTAAGTATGTGTAATTATAGTAGTTCTTAACTGCTCTCATACTAAGACCTCATATTAATGAAGTATAAAGAACATCAACCCTCCTAAAATAGTTAGGAGGGTTGATTAGTGTAACTTTCTTACATGGGCATAACTATAATAGTTCTTAACTGCTCTCAAATTAAGAGGGCATTAACATCAAATTGTGCAAAATTTTTATTTATTTTAGTATAAGAATTTACTTGTTTTATTTTACACACACCACTTTTCAAAAACACTCACGTCACATTATTTATTCTAAATTCTATTTTATTTAAATTTATTCTTTATTTATTATTAGCGCCCGTTGGTACCAAACAGGCAAATACCATTTCAGTTTTTATTATGTAATGAGTAATGCGAGGAAATAGTGCCGGGACATGCTCTTTCTCACTCCCAAATTTATGTCATGTTTATGTATTTTTAATTCTTGATTTTCTCACACCCAAATCTACTCGTCATGCTTATATTTTAATTCTTGATTTCAGCTTTATCAATAATACGAAATTATTAAAATCAAATCAAAAAATTTGACCCATAAACAAAATGTGAATTTGGGTACAGGAACTGCAGATATATAAATATATATATAAAATATAATATTTAAGAACGTAGCTATTGTCGATAAAGCTGTTGTCACTTTGTCAGCCTTTAGTTTTAAAGACCCATTCAACCTTTTTCTCTTCAAACATCACTCGTCCAGTAGTTATCATCTACGTCAAAAGGGCCTATACACAACAAACAAACAAAAAGTCACCACCCAAATTGTTTAGCCAATATTAGAATATCCCCCCCAAACGTGTCATTGTTGGCTAATGGCATCTCTCTTTGACAATTCCTATTCGGGCTGCTAATCATAACAGCTCAAACGTACTACGCGCAATTTTATTTAGAAATGAAGACTCAAGATAAGTTAAAATGTTGAAAATGAGTTTTAATTAATTCAAGCCGTGAAATCTCTCACCGATAAATAAAATATCTGATATTTAATTTTTATTTTTTAAAAATATTAACTGATATATTGACGTGATAAAGAATAATTATCATGAAATAATTGTTATACATTGAAATACTATCAATCTAAATAGAATAAAATAAAAAGACTAAAATATTATTTTGATTCCTAAATCCTAATAAAAATTTATTTTGTCTTTAAATTTTAAAAAGCTAGTTTTTCTATCTTAAATTATTGGAAAGTTAATAAATTTTAAAGAAGATATATATATATATTAATTCCTAAACTATTGAAGACACCTATTTACAAAGCTTAGGATAGGAATGAATAAAAGTACATTCTAAAGTCTAAAAAAATAAAAATCTCTTTATAAATCTTATGAAAAAATATATTTAAAAATCACACAAATATCTTTTCTCTTTTAATTATTATTTATATGGCTTTTATGACCGAGTCTTTAATACCATTCCACTACGGAATTAATTTTATAATGGGCAGCACACGTAAAATGGAAAAGGCTAGAAGGAAGGGAAAAAAAAGATCAAAACAATAAGCAAAATTCCAAAGACTTTTTTATCCTCATTTTCCTCCAACTTACAATTACAAAGAGGAATAGAAAGACAAAACAAGAAATTACAGACTCCCAACGAAGCTTCCTAAAAGTCTTCAAACTCTTCTGAAAGGCACTGAAAATTAAAAATAAAAACAACCTAACAAAGAGAAGGGAAAGACTTGTTCTTTCTTTCTCTAATAATTTATTCCTCAAAATTAAACCACCTCTCTCCCAACACCTTAAAATTTACATGATGATACATCTTCTTTAAGACTTTTTAATACACAAAAACCCAACAACGAACAAAACAACCATTGACCTTGTATTTACACCATCCTTCATTTCACTAAAAACATTAATATTAGCTCCTCTCTCTCTCTCTCTCTCTCTCTCCCAAAATCTCCATTGCTCTTTGAACATAGGGTGATTGATAGTAATTATTTTTGCATTATTCAATTGTTTAAGCCACAGCAGAGATGCTGCAATTTCTCCTATCCGTGCTGAGGCAATCGAAGCCTTCGACCCGAACTGGGGCCGGTGTGTGGCCGAATTTCATCCGGACACATCCTCGGCCTTTCCGGGCAGAGGGCGAGGGGGGTGCTTGAGATAAAGCAATGACATTCTCATTGCCAAAATGCTCATCTTGAATTACAGGATTTGAAGCCCTGCTTGGGGGAGATCCACTGAAAAATGGTGGTGATGAAGCTACTTGGTTACAGGATTTCTCAGCACAATTTCCCTATAAAAAGAACAAAAATTTTAAGGCCACAATTAAATTTAAGGTAGATGAGAACTTTGTAATAAAAAGGTACTAATATTTGAGCTCACAAAATCCCAGATATAAAATTAATTCATTAAAAAGAGTTCAGCAATGAAAAATCAAAATTAGTTAGTTATCAGCAACTTTCTCTCTCTCCGAGACAAGAAGATAAGTATGACAATAAAACATGTGTCCGAGCTAATCTGAACCATCCATTTCTTTTCCCTTTATTTTTGGTCTTGTTCTAGTTAGGCAGTTACCATGTGTTTGGTTTCTTAGAAAATTGAGGAAATTGATTAAAACAAACAACCTTAGGAATTGGAAAAATTACGATGTTGTCAGCTCAGTGTTCTAATCTAGCATGAATTTTTCAGAAACAATAAAATAAACATCTAAAATAACCCACAAATCGAACACACACAAGAAATAATACTAATAAGCAAAATTCCACACACACAGAGAGATATGAACCTTTGTGAGAATAATATCCAAAAGCTCCGCTCCTGCTTTTGAATCTCCGATCTCAGTTTGATGACTGAAAATTTCACAGCAAAAAAACCAACCCCAAAATCAGAAAAACACAAAAAACAAAAACTTGTTTTTCATATAAGGGAAAGACTAAAGAGGGATTTGAACATACATGATGGGCCATCTGAGAGAGGGTCTGAAATGGTGGTCGTGAAAAGAAGGGTCTGAAAGACCCAACCGACGAGGCTTTGGGCACACCACAGAGTTATCTCTCTCCTCCACGCACCACCCTCCTAGTCCCAATCCCATGCCGTTCTTTTGCTGATACATGCTCATCCTGTTCATCTTTTCCTTCTTTCTTTTTTTTTCTCTTCCAACTCTTTTAACTTTAAGATCTGCACCTACCAACCACGCCTGATCCACACAAACAAAATTTTGCAAATCTTTATCTCACGATCATAATTAATTAATACCCATAAAAGCAATACAATAATTCTTGTACTCAATTTTATAAAAATTAGCTTTGACAAATTTAAAAAAAAAAAAAAAAAATACCCTTTCTTGGTTTTCTTAAAAATAGTACAAAGAAAAAAATTTTGTCTAGGCTTTATCAAGATATCTGCTGTTTTGAGCTCTGAGTTATGTTTTTTTTTTTTTGGCTTTTAACTATGATAACAAGAAGGTGTTGGTCCTTATTTTCTGGAGTGGATTATGGATTTTTAACAGATTAGCTAGGCACGGCCACATATATTCGCGTGTTTTTTGCTTCCTTCTAGAAACCCAAAAATTAAAACCAAAAAAAAAAAAATTTAAATGAAAAACCATCAAAATTCTTCTAGAGTTTCAAACTGACCCTGAACTTGTAATCATGTTATAAAAAAATAAAATAAAATAAAAAATAAAAAATAAAGACTACGTAGATCTAATCCAGAAAGAGAGAAAGCTGACCTGGGTTGCCTAAGAGGCTCCTCCTGAGAAAGGAGGAGGAGGATTTCAGGGAAGAAAAATAAAGAGGGAAGAGACGAAAAGCAAGGCAGAGATTTTTGACTAAGGAGACAGCAGAAGAGAGATTGGAAAGAGGTTGGTCCGGTATTCATACAATGCTTGGTAAGAAAGAGAGTGTATGAGTTTCACTCATGTGTGTGCAAGTGTTTTATTTTTTAGTATGAGATCGTGTTTAGTAACCGCTTGATTAGGTTTCTGTGGCTTGGGTTTTGTGCAAGAGGGAATCCATTGGATAAGATATATATGGGGGAATCCATTGTCTTTTCCCTTTATTCGCTGATGCAATATTTAAAGAGATCTGGTTTGGTCCCACACGATGCATGCATGTTCTCTTTTTTTTATTTGGTAAATTTTTTTTCTTTAGCTTTAAAAAAAAAAAAAATTTCTAATAAAGATGGTACCATGATTCAGAATTCTACAAAAATAGAAGACTACAAAGTCCAAACATAGAAACATCTCCTAGAAAAACTTCAACAAAGTATCGAAGGATGGCAATGAATATATTTAGCCATGGCTTGCCACACCCACACACCTCTACAATACCCTTATTATATGCTAATCCAAACTATTCACTTGCCTCTTCAAAATTCAAATGTGTGAATTCATTAACAAAATCCATAGACCATTCATTTCTCAAAAAAAAAAAAAAAATCCATAGATCATTCTTTCTTTTGGGGGTGATAACCCAACTAATCTAACGACTCATATAATTAATTAGTCTACCTTAATTAAGCCAAAATCCATGGGAGGATTTAGAATTTGTGGCACTATTAGACAAAATAATGCCTTTCTAAACATATCCAAGCCTCCCTTAAACCTCCTTCTCAAAAAAAAAAAAAAAAAAAAAAAAACCTCCCTTAAACCTTTTATTATTTCTTCAACTTATAAATTCCTTTCCTCCTACTTTTTCTCATCACCCTCTCCCCCTCTTAGTCTTGGATCATGCACACCCAAGCCCCCCTTGACAACTCTTCTTTTTTTAGAAGAATGCTTGTACTCGTATTCCAACAAGATCTGCCATTTTCTCGCTCCTCCCGCAACAATGTCCCCATTGCCCCTCTACTTAAACTCTATTACATCTACTTTGTGGTTGTCATTGGTCTCGAAGTGTATGGCATCAACTTCACCCCCTAAATCCCTTGGACCTTTTCTCCACTCTAACATCTTTGATTGGTGTTGCACTAATGCCACGTGCAACTATCTTGTTGTTGACCAACCATGGCTTTTACTATTTATTTTTGGCATCTAACAAATATGGATATTTAGTAATAAATTGATTTTCCACCAGAAAGTTGTCCTAATTTCAAATGTTAGTCACACGATTAAGCATATGTAGTAGAATTTATTCTTTCCCTCTTCGTCTTAGTTATATATATATATATATATATATATGAGATGGGTTAAAGTTATACATGGTGTAATTTTTTAAGTTACACATTTTTTAAACCATTGAATTTAAGTAGATCCAACGGTAAAAAAAAGACTCTCCTTAATGCTAATATTTTGATTATGATCTCATTAATTATCTCTCATTTAGTATATTTTATATTTATCTCTAAACCCAAAAAAAAAAAATGTTATTGTAGACAGGGAAAATTTCCGACCTATCACAAGCTGACACGTCACACTACCAAGTCCACAAAATACAGCCAATTACAAAGCACCACATACTGCTGTTAGGTTTTGCTATCACTGCTCAGAAACCAACAGAAATTTGCCAAGTGTCATGCAAAAACCAATCACCCATCAGCGCACGTGTAAGCAGTGACACAAGCAACCTCGCACGTGTAAGCGATGACCCAAGCAACCTTGCATGTGTAAGCGACGACCCAAGCGGACCAATCAGATTGTGACATGTGTCACCAATCAGACTCCGCCACGTGTCGCTCACCCACCTCCAAACTCCTATAAATAGAAGACTTCCTAAGGCATTTCAAAAAGAAGGATCTGAGATCTAAAAGAGATCTGAAGGGCTGGAGATCTGAGATCTGGAGGGCTGAAGAGAGGACATCAAGCCATCTGAAGCACTCAGAAGTCCAGAAGCTCTGCTAGAATCAAGCCCCGAAGCCTCTAGCAACTTCAAGAACTTCAAACACAAAATCAAAGAACATTCGAAGCAGAATCATCCAAATCATCTGCTTAGATCCAAAAGTTTGCGGGAATCAAGCCTAAAGTGTCCGAAAACATCAACAAATCACAAATCAGTGAAGCTCTACGAATTCAAGCCTCTAAAGCACCGAAGAACTTCCACCACAAACCTTCAAATACAAAGAACATTCAAAGAGGAATCATCCAAATTATATTCTTAGATCTCAAAGCTCACTGAAATCAAGCTCAAAAGCCTCCAGAAACCTCAACAAATCACAAATCAGCGAAGCTCTACGGATTCAAGCCTCTAAGGCACCGAAGAACTTCCACCACAAACCTTCAAAGACGAAGAACACACGAAGAACACGAAGAACGTGAAGAACAAAGGATTTCTAACAAGCTTATAGCCAGAAATTCATTGTAATTCCGTTTCAAAGATCTTTGATCCATTCCTCAGCCAAATTGAAGGATATTTTGTGTTCGAATCAAAATCACATTACCACAAATCCAATCAACAAATCTTTTAAGGAGATTGAATCAGAGGATCACACTTTTGTAATCACAGAGAATTGTACCACACAATCATCAATACAAATTCGCACTTGTGACACTATTTCACTTGTTTGACTTATTTCGAACCGAGAAATTTAGTCGTCCACAGTTATATTTGACTCTCTCTCTATGTTTCTCTCTCTATCTCTTTCTCCTCCACTGTTGTTCCACCTCCATGGATAGATTGCCGGCAGAAGAAAAAAAAAAAAACAAACAAACAAACAGCGGAACACTAAAATTGAAAGGAACACTCACTTGTTTTTATCAATATCCCAGGCCATGACAATTGAGAACATGCGTGTTACTGTATGTAAATTGGAGAATTCTATGGTACACGGTACAGTCTTTTCTAATTTTAACTCAAAATTGAAGGATGCCTTAAATCTGTTATAACAAGCAGCTTAACGCTCCAATGTATTCTGCTAACATCTATTTCTTTATTTTTCTTTTTTCTTTTTGGGTTAAAGTACACTGGTTATGGCATGATTATTTCAGTTTCTTTTTGTGGGAGGGTAATGGATAAAAGGGTTTTATTGATTTCAGTCCAAATCAAGTGAATTTCTTATTTAGATTCAGATTCTTATTATGAGTTAGCCATTTAGGATTTATGTAGTGCTTCTTTGTGAATGTTAGTATTTATATTTGGTCAGTTTCAATTTTTAAATCAGTTGGAATTATTTTTGCAGATTCTTGTATCCTATTACTCGGGAGCTATGGCTGGTTCGATGTAATATTGAGCTACATCTCTTTCTTCTTCTTCTTCTTCTTCTTCTTCTTCTTCTTCTTCTTGTGTTTTTGTTTTGGTTCTTTGACAATCTTGGGTGGGATTAGAATTTTTGAGTTTATTGATTGATGATAGTTTGGGAGACATACATTGTTCGCGCACAATCGATATCAGCTTTGGAGTTTAGTGTCTTCTTGGGAGGTAGGAAACTCTCTTCAACCACCAACACCTCCTCCGTTGTTGACTGTGCAAACTCTTGATTAATGCAAGTTCTTGCTTTTTGTTTGCATTTACTTGTTTTCCTTCTCTATCTCTTTCTCTTTGTTTTCATTTTTGTTTTCCTTCTCACAAACCTCTAATGTCAGTGCTCTGCAGTTATTTTTTTATTATTTTTTTCCTTCTTCTACTGGTAATCTATCCATGGAGGTGGAACAACGGTGGAGGAGAAAGAGATAGAGAGAGAAATGTAGAGAGAGTCAAATATAACACTTTTTTGGGTTTAGTGATAGATATAAAATATAAGAAATAAGGGATAATTAATGAGATCCTAATCAAAATATTAGCATTAATGAGGGTCTTTTTTTGACCGTTGGATCTACTTAAATTCAATAGAGTTACACTAGGTATAACTTAAACCCATCTCTCTCTCTCTCTCTCTCTCTCTCTCTATATATATATATATATATATATAGTTGGGTTCAAGTTTCATTTGGTATAACTTTAAGCAATGTTACACTACTCAATAACTTATTATTGAATTCATATTTTGAAAATTCAATCATTGAATTACATATTCTATATATTCTTAACAAGTATTTTCATGTCAATTAGATATAATTTACCATTTGATCCATAAACTCATCATTTATGCATTATTTCAAATTACAAAAACTTGAATTTAAATAATTGATTGATGACATGACTATTGATATCTAATCACCTTGAAATTTTGTAAGAATAGAGAATATACAAAGATAATATAATCTAACGGTGGATTTGTCAAAATTTGCATCCAAATAAAAAATATTGAGTGATGTAACATTATTTAAAATTACACTAGATGTAACTTGAACCCAACTCATATATATATTGGAGAAAAAGCTAGTTATTATATCTTATTTTCTCTTAACGCTTTAATTTCTAATTGATGGAAAATCCTCACTAGAGCTTGGCATTTTTATCCATGTAGTGTATAAAATGGGAGGCTAATAAGTGCGCTATTTTAAGACTTACCATCATTGTATTTTATTTATTTATTTATTTATTTTGCTACTTAAGGAAGTTCAAATGTTACCTTCTCCTAGACTACTCTAATATGAACTAGGCGAAAACACCATTTTGGGGTCACAGTTAATTTAGTTCCTATATTTTGGTAATAGTCAATTTGGTCTATATTATTTTCAATTTGCAGTCAATTTGGTCTCTAAAATTGGAATATTTAGATAGGAGGGGATCTTACCCCTTTTATAATTTGTTTCCCAAAAAATAAAAACTTTATTTTAATATTTATTTTGATAGGAAAAAAAATTACACAATCAAAGTAAAAAAAAAAAAAATTGCCAATACTTGTATCAAATATTCAAATACAATAAAAAAAATTATCAATTTTTTTTTTAAATTATCCAAAAAATGTGTATAAAATTTATACACATCTTAACCAAACAAAGCCAAAGCTGCCAAAGCCTTGACAGAAGCATAATAGAATTATTTGTGATGAAAAGTGTTTATGCGACAAAAGGGTGAGGGAGGAGCGGTGAGGATTCTCCTCCAAAGTGGAAGAGACAAACGTATTTGCAGATGGAGAATACAAGTGGGAACCACACCCCTTCACCTTTCACTTTCACTTCCTCGTTGCCGGCTTTGATTCCACCACATGCCACTGAATGGGGCTTTTCAATTCCATTAGTCAGCTCATTGTTTTATTTTTATAATCTTTCAGTATCAATAGGGAGGATATACCTACCCAACTAACCTTATCACTTAGGTGTACCTAGGGTGATTACTCATTGAGTATTTTTTTTTTAAATATAAATTCTATAAAATTTAACCTTATAAGGCACTAGGTTAAAATTGATTTTTTTTTAATGGTTATATTAACGGTGTTTTTAAAATAATTATTAATAAATTATTTTAAAAAAATTTTGATACAACTTTTATAAGAAATGTAAAAGCTCGTCAAAAAAATTAATACCTATTTTCTTTTCCCATAAATTTTATTTCAAAAAAAATGTCATAAACCAATGTACATACGTTTTTTGTTTTTTTTTTTTTGGGGAAGGATGTACATATGTTAGCTCTTCCTTTTTCTTTTTTCTTTTCTTTTTTCTTTTCTTTGGTTATAGGTAAGTTTTAAACTTTTTTTATATGTAAATTTTAAACTTTAAATATTTTATTTGACTGATAAAATTTAACAGTTGCGTTCTATTTTTAAATCATTGTTATTAGAGTGGGGAGCAGCCCACCTCTAGTTATAAACTCTCCTGATTCTTCCCACTTTAATATAGATGAAAGACACTTAGGGGACTGGCCCGTTTGGTAAAACATCTCAAACACCTATTTTCCGTTTTTAAACAACACTAGTCGCTAACCTGTGCGATGCATGACATAATTAAATAAAAGGACAATTAATTCAGGCACATATGAAAGCAAATAAAAAAGACAAAACCTACATTTTTTTTTTTTTTTTTTTAGTTGAGTCTCTCTCCTTCCTTTTTTTTTAATTTTAAAGTGAAGATAAGTTTAGGGTTTTGAGATGGTAATTGCTAGGGTTTTAAGGAGAGAAGAGAGAGTCCTACCAGGAGTCTAAATAATATAAACAATTCAAAACATAGAACATTATCAAATTTATAACACCTAATTCCATTATCTTTTACGTTGAATCCAAACAAATAATTAATTGAAATTAATCCAAACAAATAATTAATCAACCAAAAATCAAAACTTTAATAAAAAAAACAAAAAATCACATGAACCCAAATAAAAATTCTCAATGAAGCAAGAACATATAAAAATTTACCATATCTTGGGCTGGAAGATTTGATTTTTCTCTAAAAAATAGAGATGCTTCGTCTGCCATATACAATATAAAATAATTATTAGAATTTCAACCCAAAAACCAAACCCATAAAAACACTATCAAAATATAGAGATTAACCCAAATACTTATAAGAAAATCAATTCTAAACATAATAAAACAATAAGATAGAATGAAAATTTCAGGCACATATGAAAGCAAATAAAAAAAGACAAAACTTACGTTTTTTTTTTTTTTTTTTACGTGAGTCTCTCTCCTTCTTATTTTTTTAATCTTAAAGTGAAGTTGAGTTTAGGGTTTTGAGATGGTAATTGCTAGGGTTTTAAGGAGAGAAGAGATTTTGGTATTTTTATGCAAAAAACGTTATTTTAGGTCTAGGTGATTTATTTCCTTGTTTTTAGGCTCTTTTAATGTTTTTTTAGGTCAAATTTGGTTCCTATTATGGTTAGGTATTAATTACGGCTTATTTTAGAATATATTTTCTTATCCATCAAGTTTTATAGAGCTCTTAAATAGGCCTCCAAGTTTGTATACGTTTTTCAATATTATTGTTATAAGATATAAAACCTAAAATAAAAAGAATCAAAAATAAAAAGAAAAAGAAAATAGTGATGATGTGGAAAATTGTTAGAGTTTCAAAAGCTTCGGTTTTATATATATATATATATATATATATATATATAGATTACACATATTTCTATACTTTTTTTCACCCACACATATTTGAAAAAAATTACAAACAATATTACTCAAACTACTCTACCAAATGAGCCCAATCCAAAGGCAAAAAAAAAAAGCCATGTTAGTCTTTCTTAATTTTGTCTTTCTTTCTCTTGTTCTCCCTTAATCACTCACAACCTTCAGCAAGCAAAGTTAGTAAACCCACCGTCACACACCCAACACCCTTGGCAATGGAAGGCAATGAGCTATCAAAAATAATGCTAGAGACGCCATCTGAGAAGCGTGGCCAACGTATCAAAATTGCTACTGCAAATATCTAGAAACTCAACAATTTTTTCTTTGATTTTCTATTCCTTATTTCCAACTTCTATATCTCTCCCTCTTGCCATTGATTTCATCACCAATGCGTGGTTAGTTTTTTCTTTTTTTATTTCTTGCACTTCATTTTTTGTGATATATTTAATGGATGTATGTGTATTTTGGGTGATTGATATAATTTCTTTGATTTTCATGTTATGGGTTTTTCTGGGTTGTTTATGAGGTTTCTTTTTGAGAGAGACAAATTTTGAGAGAGAGTTATTGCTCTAATTGGCTTTTACATCTTATGGTTTTTTGGATGTGTCCAAAAAATTTTGATTCAATTTGGATGTTGCCTTCTTCTCCGGTGCAACAAGGTGCTGTGACTTAAATAATGTTCTCAAGTGCAGGATTGTCGTGAAGTAATAATTCGGTAAATCCAAGGTCAAATCTACAGAAAAAGGGAATTGATTAGAAAATCACAAGCAAATAAAACTAAAATAATAAATTTTAATTGAAAAGATTTTGATGGTTTAGTAAAAGGTAATTTAAATTGAGAGGAATAACAATATATTAAGGTGCTAAGGTTTTGGGATCCACACAACACATCTATTGATTGTCTTAACAATATTTATTTTATAACTCAATTAAAATTCATACGAAAGATGATTTTAGTCGGATGATTTAACAATAAGAACTCAAGAATTAATTGTCTAAGGTATTTTCATGAAATTGATTAATTCTAGGCAAAACAAAACTAGTGAATTAGTTCGCAGGGAATATTAAGCATTTAATGTGCCCGGAGTCTACAATAAATCAAAGAATTATACAGAATTAAACACTTTTCTAGATGAGTATATCAATCAAAAATATAAGAACATAAGCATTAAAACCATAAAATAATTGTTAAGAACATACCAATAAATGGTTGGGTTTCACTCCTTGCCTTAGCAAGGCTTCTAGAAAACCTAAAAACTGTAAAAATTGTAAAGAAACTTTAAAAACTCTAAAAACTATAAAGAAACTTTTAGAAAACCTAAATTAGGTTCTACGGTAGCTCCCTTCTAATTTGCCCTAAAGAGCATTTAAATAGGTCAAGCAATCCTATTACAAGTTGAATTTTCGTTTGGAGAAAATCTCAAGTTTTCAAGCTTCACTTAACCGATGTTTTTGACCCATTTAAAGTTAGATTTCGGACTTTTGGTAAATTAAAAAGTTGTAACCCTTTAAGTTAAATTTCTAGCCTAACTTGAATCATCGTAATTGGACATTTGAACAGAAAGTTATGCCCAAAATAATAAGTGGTGCACAGGCTAGAATCCTAATCCAAATTGGACTTGGATTTGGTGTAAATTTCATTTGATTCCTTACTTCAATTGGACTCAAATGTAATTGGGTTAGCCTACTTTGACTTTCATTATGGCCATTGTAAAAGTAAAGTCCATTAGCCTTCTTTTTTGTACCAATCTGCTCATTTAATTCCATTCTCATACAAAAGACAGATTTACGCATTAAAATTCAATTAAGCACAAAATTAATTATTTAGCATTATTCCAAAGCCAAATATAAAATGCATGAATTAACTCAAAATAAGTATAATAATGCTTTCTAATAATGATAAAAATACGCAAAATTAAGCTATTATCATGAGACCTTGTCTTGGTTGTGAAAATATTGAAGAGAGAGAGAGAGAGAGAGAGAGAGAGAGAGAGAGAGTGGAGCAAATAAAGAGAAAGAAAGAAAAACTATAAGAACAAAAATTGAGAGACTGACGTAGCAATTTTGATACACTGGCCACGCTTCTCAGACGGACAACTCCTTGCCTTCCACTACTAAAGGTGTTGGATGTGTGACAGTGGATTTGCTAACTTTGCTTGCTAAAGGTTGTGAGTAATTGAGAGAGAATGAGAGAAAGAAATGCAAAATTAAGAGAGACTTACGTGGCTATTTTTGGCCTTTGGACTGTTAGGGTGTGTTTGTTTGGAGATGAAATAAAGTGGATGGAAAACTTTTGAGAGAAAATAGAAAGAAAATCTTTTTGGAGTGTGTTTGGTTAGTGGGGAGAAAGGAAAATTAATGGTGGAGCCCAAGTGTTTTCTCTCTAAGCCCACCAAAAATTTTTCTCTCCAAATTAGAAAGAAAACAGAAATGAGAAAATGAGATTACTTAATGGACAAAAATGACCATGTGTAGCTTTTTTTTTTTTTGTGCGTTGTCTTGGGGACGTTGCCTCCCTTTTTTCTTTTCCTATCCCGGGCTGGGCGTTGCCTTCTTCTTCTACTTTTTTTTTCTTTGTTTAACTAGACATGATTTTTATTTTTTAATGAATTGGGTGAATTTTTTTTTTTTTTGGTTGTTTGTCATTTATTTGTTTTAATTGGCCATCAATTTTTAATAAGGGTACATGAGTAAATTTATACAAACTCACTTTTTCCATCCCTCCATTTTTCCACTCCCAATCAAATAAAAATGAGAGAAATTTAAATCTTTTCTATCCCTCCACTTTTCTATCATTTCACCATTTTCTATCCTCTTACTTTTCCACCCTTCCAACGAAATGGACCCTTAGTTTACCAAGTTTCTTTCATTTCTATTAACTATATAAAAAGAGGCAAGAGGCACATGAATAGTTTTTTTGGTTTGTTCAATTGTTTCTTTAAGAAAAAAAAAAGTTTGGTCAATTTGGTGAACTGCCCTTTTCTTTTTTATTTTTTTTAAATCTTTTTTTAAAAATTTTATTTTCAAGTATGCTAAGCTTGTTTTTGTTTTGTTTTGTTTTTTTTTTTTATTTTTAATTTATGTTTACATTATACTTGTAATATAAACTTACATTAACACAAAAGTAATAAATGTTATACAAATTCATAAAAAATAGTAAATATTGTACACATTTAAAAATGTGTACAACATTTACCAATTTTTTTTTTTTACAATATAAATTAAAATTGTAAGCAAAATGTAAACATAGAGATATTATAAAAATATTGTGAACCATGTGTTAATTTCTTATGGGTCAAAATAAAATAATAAATATCAAATGGGGATTTAGCACATTTAAAAATAAAAGTATTGTATTATAAAAATGTCGTGACATTTTATTCTTATCACAATATTTTTGCAACAAATGAAATCAAAGTTGCTTATAGGTGAATTTTTTTTTAATTTAATTGATTTTTATTTATTTATTTATTTTTTTGGTACTTGATGGGACCAACGAACCTTCTTGCCTAGACAATCCTACATGCCGCCTTTGTCCACCTTGCCACGTCATGGACAAAGTAAGGCAAGCTATTTAATGAAGGATTTAATGCCTCAGGTAGTTACAGGATAGTCTGTCAGACCGTTGGAAACTCATTAAAACCTACATCATTGAGTCCAGAGGTGTTACAAAGAGGCACTAAAGCCACAATAAAGGCCACAACGGCTAGGAGCAATGAAGCCATATATAAACACCCCCCAAGACCAAAAAAGGTACACATTCTGATATTCTAATACGCCTTTGTTCTAATATTTTCTAAAAAACCTTCACACACTAACTTTATCATCGGAGACTCTGTGGTAGGCGACTCTGTGGCAAGCACCACACCAGTGACCACCTAAGGAAGGCCCTTAACGACGATTGCAGGCATAGGAACGAGGTTGCTGACTCATCTGGACGAGTCTACTTGACTGATGATTTCTGCTTCATCAATTTGGCGTCGTCTATGGGGACGACATTTTTGTACCTAGGTTCAAGAACGTAGTTCCATTTAACTCACAAGTCTAGATGGAGTCCAACACTCCCCAAGATTCTACAGCATTAACTTTGCAAATCCAAACACTCACAGCTAGCGTGGAAGAGCTTACCAGACAAAAACAAGAAATGAGATTGTGGCTACAGCAAAAGGAGAACCGATCTGGGACTAACCGGGATAACAATGGAGACAACCAAGGAAGGGACAAACGTCGATAACCTGCCATTCCAAAAGAATCGAGCTCAGACCTTCTTAGGGAAATGAGAAAGGAGATGGACGAGCTGAGGTGTGCAATCAAGGAAAAAATAGACCAAAACCTAGACCGTATGGTCAGGAAGACAGATTTACCCTTCACCATGGCGAACCTGGAATGCCCAATGCCCTTAAAGTTTCATCTATTATAGCTCGAGCCGTTTGACGGGCTGAAGGATCCTTTGGATCACCTCAACACCTTCAAGACAACTTTGGGTCTTCAGCAGCCCCCCGACAAGATATTATACCGCTCTTTCCCCACCACTCTCAAAGGAGTTGCGAGGGAGTGGTTCACGAATTTACCAACGTCGTCCATCGACAACTTTGAGCAGCTGAGCAACTCCTTCTTACGCCACTTCGTTGGAGGACAACGCCCAAAAAGGCCGGTAGACCACCTGCGTACAATTAAACAAGGAGAAAATGAGACCCTAAGGTCGTAGGTGAAGTGTTTCACCCGAGAAACTCTAAAGGTGGATGAAGCGGATGACAAAGTGTAGTTGACGACCTTTAAAACTGGGTTGAAGTCCAGGGAGTTCATGGTCTCGCTTGCAAAGAATCTCCCATGGACGATAAAGGAAATGCTCCTGAAAGCGCAGAAGTACATAAATGCCGAAGACGCCCTAACAGTAATTGAAGAGGTAGAAAGGCCTAATGAGAGGGAAAGAAAGGGCGACGACTGGAGAGGACGAAAAAGGGAGTGGACAGATCGTCAAAATGCTGTTGGGAACAAAAGGAAAGACGATAAAACCCCTCGGATGGTAAAATTCACTCCTTCAGTTATGCATGTTGATAAAATTCTAGCACAGATTAAAGATGAGCACTACCTCAAGTGGCCAAGGCCGTTACACTCGTCACCCAATGTTCGTGACAAGAGAAAATACTGCTGTTTCCATAAAGATCATGGTCATTGCACAGAAGATTGTAGAGACCTAAAGGAGCAAATAGAGGAAATCATACGAAGAAGGAAGTTGTAGAAATTTGTAAAGAAGGGAGATACCAGCAGTTCCAGGAACGATAACAAGGACAAGTCAGAAGCCTTTCCAAGGGATGAAGACCACAAGTCACATCGTCAACAGAGTGCAATAAGGAAAATAAAGACCATCACAGGAGGACCATCCACAGGGGGGGTCGTTCAGATCCCTCAAGAAGTCATACCAGAGGCAGGTGAACAGCATCCATAGGATGCCACCCCTGAAGCAAAGACGGACGGACAGGGATATTTTGTTCTCAGAAAAAGATGCCAAAAGAGTGAAGTAACCGCATAACGATCCCTTAGTTATCATACTTATGATAGAAGAGTTCAATACCATGAGAATCCTTGTAGACAACGGTAACTCAGCAGACATCATCTACCTTTCTGCTTTTCAACAATTGAAGGTGTCCCTTGAGAGGCTGCGTCCCTTTGAGTCCCCACTTGTCAGTTTCAGTGGAGACAGAGTGTATCTCAAAGGCATAGTGACACTAACGGTCACAGTGGGGGCTTACCCGCAACAACTGACTCGTCAACTAAACTTCCTGGTGGTAGACTATCCCTCCTCATACAATGTGATCATCGAGAGGCCCACGCTCAATCGTTGGAAGGCAGTTATGTCCACCTATTATCTAAAGGTAAAATTTCCAACAGAAAATGGTGTATGCAAGTTAAAAGGAGATTAAGTAATGGCCAGGGAGTGCTACCAAGTGGTGTTAGCTGCAAAGGAAAGCCATACGTGGATGATTGAGGAGAAAGAAGAAGAGAAAGTGGAAGCCCTAGAAACAGTGGAGTTGGTAGATGGAGAACCAACGAAGACGACCAGGATAGAGACGACCCTGAGTTCTGAGATGAGGATGAGACTAGTCCAATTCCTCAAAGAGAACTTAGACATCTTCGCATGGAGTCACAAGGACATGCCAGACATATCCACAGAAGTCATCCAATATAGGCCAAACATGGACCTCGAGAAAAAGCTCATCCAGCAAAGATGACAAGTCTTTGCTCCAAAACGGAACCAAGCTATCACAAATGAGGTCAGCAAACTGTTAGCAACTGACTTTATCTGGGAGGTCTACTACCGAGATTGACTTGACAACGTCGTCCTAGTAAAGAAAGCAAATGGGAAATGGAGGATATGCGTAGACTTCACGGACTTAAACAAGGCCTGCCCAAAAGATAATTTCCCTCTACCAAGGATAGATCAGCTGGTAGATTCCATAATAGGATATAAGCTCCTGAAATTCATGGATGCATTCTCAGGGTACAATCAAACAAAAATGGCAGAAAAGGATTAGGAGAAAACTGCCTTCATCACAAGCCAAGGGCTCTACTGTTACAAGGTAATGCCTTTCGGACTAAAGAACGCAAGAGCAACCTACCAGAGGTTAGTAAACAAAATGTTCAGCAAGCAAATCGGGAGGAACATGGAAGTGTACATGGATGACATGCTCGTCAAGAGCAAGGAAGAGTCTGCTCACCTAGACGATCTCCAAAAGACGTTCACCACCCTCAGGCAGTACCAAATGAATTTGAACCCTAGCAAGTGCGCCTTTGGGGTAGCGTCAGGGAAGTTTTTAGGGTTCATGGTGTCCCAAAGAGGGATAGAAGCAAACTCAGAGAAGGTGCGAGCCATACTTGAGATGACGTTGCCCAAGACCATAAAGAAAGCCTAGAAGCTCACAGGAAGGATAGTAGCACTCAACAGGTTCGTCTTTATAGTAACGGACAAATGTTTGCCCTTCTTCAAGACACTGAAGTAGGCCTTCGCCTAAATTGATGAATGTGAGAAAGCTTTCTAGGGGCTCAAGCACTACTTGAGCAATTCACCTCTCCTAAGCCCGTCCAAGGAAGGAGAAAACCTGTATTTATATTTAGCAGTGTCAGCTACATCTGTGAGCGCAGCCTTGATTCGAAAAGAGAATAAAATGTAGCTTTTAGTTTACTACGTTAGTCAAGGCTTCTAAGGGGTAGAAGCCAAGTACCCATGGATCGAGAAGATTGCATTCACATTGATTGTAACCGCATGCAAGCTACGTCCCTACTTCCAGGCGAACCCCATCTTGGTAATGATGGACCAACCCATAAAGAAGTCTATGAACAAAGCTGAGGCTGTAGGAAGGAGGGTCTAATGGACAATCGAACTTAGCTAGTTCAACATTAAGTACCACCCCAAAACAGCTATTAAGGCGCAGGTATTAGCAGACTTCATCATCGAATTCACCATCCCAGTCGAGGATGAGGCACCTGACGAAGTAGAAAGATGGACGATTCAAATTGACGGCTCGTTAGCCCCGAAAGAGGGGCGGAGTAGGGGTCATTATCATCACCTTAGAAGGAGAGATGCTCAAATACGGAGTTCGGCTAACGTTCCCGGTCACCAACAATGAAGCTAAGTATGAAGGAATACTGACGGGGCTGAAGGTCGAGAAAGCACTAGGAGCTAAAAACTTGCCTCTAGAGCGATTCAAAGTTGGTTGTGGGGGCAGATAAAAGAGGAATATGAAGCAAATGAGGAAAGAATGCAAAAATACTTGAGGCTAAAGAAACATATAGCACAAGACTTTAATTGGATGGAATTCACACAGATCCCCAGAAGCCAAAATATAGAGGCAGACGAGCTTGCGAAGCAAGCGTCATCAGAAGCAAGTCCAACGAGTATGGACTTGATGATGGAAATAAAGAAACGCCCCAGCATTGATGAAGTCCCAACCTTCGTAATCCAAAGTGGAAACAGCTGGATAACCCCAATCCTGTCCTTCCTCCAGGACGGATGGCTTCCACAAGACGTCGAAGAGGCCAGGAGGGTCAGGAAAAGGGCAGCCAAGTTCACGATCTTGAACGACACCCTGTACAAGAAAGGCTTTTCCATGCCCTACCTGAAGTGCGTCGACGAGGAGGAGGCCAAATGCATTTTGGAAGAGATCCATGAACGAGTTCGCAGAGACCATGCAGGCCTAAAATCCCTAGTGAGAAAAGTTATCAGAACATGTTACTTTTGGCTACTTTGCAAAATGATACGAGGGAGTTCGTCAAGAGATGCAACAAATGTCAAAGGTTTGAGAATGTTCAACGCCTCCCAGCAGAGAGACTGATGTCGATAGCCTCCTCATGGCCGTTTGCACAGTGAGGGATTGACATCGTTAGCCCATTACCCCAAGGTAAGAGACAGGTAAAATTTTTACTAGTCACTATTGACTATTTCACACAATGGGTTGAAGCAGAAGCATTATCAACCATCACAGAGGCAAAGATCTAGAACTTCGTATGGAAGAACATAATTTGCAGATTCGGGATACCATGGACGATCGTATTAGACAACAGGCGGTAGTTCGACAATCAAGGCTTCAGGGACTTTTGTTTAGGCCAAAGGATCAAGAACTAATTCTCATCCCCAAAACACCCACAAGCGAACGGATAGACAGAAGTGACAAACCGAACACTACTCAAGATCATCAAAGCTCGGTTGGACGATGCTAAGGGCACTTGGCATGAGGAATTACCCAATGTTGTGTGGGCATACAGGACTATATCAAGAACTCCGATAGGAGAAACCCCCTTTAGACTCATCTATGGCACTAAAGCAGTAATCCTAGTTGAAGTGGGAATCACCAGCATAAGATGAAAGGTCTTCCATGAAGATAACAATGATGATCAGCTGAGGGTCAATCTGGATTGCTTGGACGAAGTTAGAAACGGAGCTTCTTACAGGATGTTGAAGTATTAGCAAAAGATGGCCGAGTACTACAACAAGAGAGTGAAGCTTAGACGACTCGACATAGGGGACCTTGTCCTACGCAAAGTTACCCCAGCTACCAAAGTTCTAGCCCAAGGGAAGCTTGGCCCAACCTGGGAAGGGCCTTACAAAGTCACCCATTACTCTAGATAAGGCAGCTATCACCTGGAGACCTTGGACAGGAAGAAGCTGCCATAACCATGGAACATTGAGCATTTGAAGAAGTACCATCAATAGATGCAACAGATAATTGTGCTCGTATTTGAAGTAAAGCAATAAAAGAACTATTCAGCCAATGGTCCAATGTAATGCAAACAAATCTAGAAGCCTAAAATCCAAAAATTGGCTAAGTAACAAGATTCTGCCTAGATGGATGTAAGTTACTGACGAAGCCAAATGACAAGATCCCTTAAATGGGTGTAAGTCACCAAAAATTGACTAAGTGACAAGATTCTGCCTAAACGGATGTAAGTTACTGACGAAGCCAAATGACAAGATCCCTTAAATGGGTGTAAGTCACCAAAAATTGGCTAAGTAACAAGATTTTGCCTAAACGGATGTAAGTTACTGACGAAGCTAAATGACAAGATCCCTTAAATGGGTGTAAGTCACCAAAAATTAGCTAAGTAACAAGATTTCGCCTAGACGAATGTAAGTTGCTGACGAAGCCGAATGACAAGATCCCTTAAATGGGTATAAGTCACCAAAAATTGACTAAGTAACGAGATTCTGCCTAGACGGACGTAAGTTATTGACGAGGCCAAATGACAAGATCCTACACATGGGTGTAAGTCACCTAAAAATTGACTAATGAAATTCTGCCTAGGTGGATATAAATTACTGATGGATGCAAGTCATTTCCTAATCCCAAGCCCCCAAGCTAAGGGTAAACAAGCAACGAGGCAGGCAGAAATCATATACAGACAAAAAGTATCAAGCACAACGATGTAGGAAAGTAAACAGGTAAACATGAAGTAGTCAATAGAATTAAAAGCCCATAAACACCGGGCAACCAATATTGTTCCAACATTAGAATTAAAAGCCCAGGAACACTAGACAAAAGATATTGTTCTAGCATTGAAATGAAAAGCCCAAAAACACACTAGGCACCAAAAAAAAAAAAAAAGGAAAAAGAAAAACATAAGCGTCTAAAAGGTTAAACACCAACCTCTCCACCCTAAGTTTCAACAAGCCCTGGAATACTTCCTTCGGGAGCAACGACTGTAGCTTGGGCAGCTTAAGACGCTTGGGCAGCCTCGTCCGCAGCCATCTCGTTATCCACAGCTTCATAGTCCAAGTCCTCCAGGTCCATACTAGTAGGGTGCTTGACGAGGTATCACCACAAGAGCTCGAAGCCTTTGTAGTACCAGCTGAAGAGTACGGTATTGTACTCGTTAGTCTGTTAGAAGGCCTTGACGGACTTGACAGTGATCGTCTTCACCCTTTCCTTTGTAGCCTGGAGTTGCTCATCCTTCTCCAGGGTTAGCTGCCTCTTTGCCCTCAAGTTATCAGACAAAACCCTTGCCTTTTCTTCAGCAGTATTGGTCTCATCCATAGTCGCGATAAGGTCCTTCCTCATCTACGAAAGCTCCACCTCTAAACTCTTAGCCTTGGACTCTGTGGATGAAGCCCTAGCCTCTTGGCTCAAGTACTCCGAGGTTATGTGAATAGTATCCCCCAGAACCTGAAAGGAAGATCCAACTTTCAAAAAGAAAAAGAAAAAAGAAAACGAAGGGTAAGCTAGACGAGCATATTACCTGAACAAGTTTGTGGACATGACGACCCACTATCTTATTGGGTGGCACCCTAGAAAGGGCCTTAAGTTTGTCATTCGTAGACACTTCCTGTGCCTCGTCTGTGCAAGATCAGCATCGTCCCAAACGTTGGATGATTGTGAAGAGGCCTTCTCCTTCCCTTTGTCTGCCACGCAAGCCTTCTTCGTACGTGGCGTGATTTCTTCCACCGGAGTAGCCGGGGAAGCTACCCTCGTTGGTCCAGGGATGGTGGTGACAGGAACAATTGGACTCCTTTGATCCACGACGCGAACTGCCCTCTTCCCAAGGGTAGAAAGAGGCTCGTTCTTCCTCGCCCTTATTTTGGCGTACATATCGTGGTTTAATTTGGTCGTCATCTCTACAGAATAAAAGAAGAGAAACACTTGAAAAAAAAAAGGGGAGAAAAGAAGGACAACGAGGTATGATAACACTCATTCCTCTCTTCAATTGCTATAGCCTGAAGAACAAAGATGGAAGGCTTTGGACCAATACAGTGACGGGCCAAAGTTTGTGGGTCAACCAGGTCATTAAAGTTGTCTATTGTCTTCACGTACTTCACAGCTGCCTCCACACGACCCTTATACCTGCTTTTGAGCCTTGGACGCTGCTTAACTACACACAACAAACAAGAAAGTTAGTGATGATCAAAAAGAAAGAAAAACACAGAAGAGGGAGTATATAAAGGACAACAAAGGGACTTGTAGGGAAATGACACACCTAGACTCGAGGCTCTCCACAGATGGAGCAACCTAGGGACATCACCCCAAACTTCTTCAGGAAGAGTCTCCTAATCATCCCCAGACACAAAAAAAAAGGGGACTTCCAGTATCTGAAGGACGAGGATAGGTCAGTAACGATCTTAGCCTTCTTGTCCCAGGGCACAAGCTCATAGTACCCGTATTCCTTAGACTCCTTCAGGCAGTACAAATATGAGAATTCATCCACCCTAATCATATCCCCCTCTATGGATGCCAGCCAAATCTCTATACAACTAACTACAATCCTCCATGAGTTAGGCATAATTTGCCAAAGAGAAATATTGAAGTGATTTAGGTGCTCTATGATAAAGGGGTGGACGGGAAATCTAAGCCCACTCTGGAAAGTGGCCTTATAGAAACACACCTCTCCAAGCAAGAAATGGCAAGCTCGTTCCTCTTTGCGAGGAAGACAAATCCTAACCCTTTCAGGAAACTAAAACCTATCCTTAAATCTTGAAAGGGTCTCAGCGTCTAGGCCACACTCCTTCTCCAAAGCAGAAAAAACCCTAACCACTCTCGGAGTAAAGGCTGCAGTATCTTCATCCACAGGGTCGTCACTAAACGACAACCCCATCTCTAACTCACTGGATCTTAGCTCTGACATCACTCTTCGATCACCCACTAGGTCCTCATACCAATCAATGGATTGACAGAGTAAAGAGAACAGATTGGTTAATACTAAACTTAAGCTATTTCCCCCACACATAAAACCCTCAACTAAAGGGCAGAAATTGCGAGAAATTCTCAAAGAAGACCCTAAACGCACAAAAAGGAAGGAAATAGAGGGAAAAAGTGTCCTAACCTCAGAACTACTAAGCATGGAACTCAAAAGGCAAAAGAAGAAAGGCGAGATCCTAAGAAAACCCAAAACACAGAAAGAAGAAAAAAGGGGAGAATCAGAAACCTTTGCAAAATTACTATGGTAGGAAGAATAAAAAGAGAAAGAAGAAGCTGTACCTCAGAAACGCAACCCCAAAAAGGACAAAATGCAGACAATTGCAAGGAAAATAGCTCGGAGAAGAAAAAATCATAGAGCAACAATGGCGTAAGAAAGATGAAAAGTGAAGAAGCAAGGGAAAAGGAAGGGAGTTTAAAAACTAGGCACATAAAACTGAAAAACAGTGGGAAACCCAAGAGGCACAAGAAGTGGAGCATTAACTCCACCACTCAGAACATGCCACGTGGCCACGACGTGTGTAACATTGCCACTACGCACTAAATGTGGAACAGAACTCCAAGAGTCATGTCTGAGCAAGAAACCTTTCACCTTCTGGTGGTCATCATGACACGTAAGGACGACCACAGAACCTGGGGGGCAGTTGATGCGACCAACAAACCTTCTTGCCCAGACGATCCTATAAGCCGCCTTCATCCACCTTGCCACGTCATGGACGAAGTAAGGCAAGTCATTTAATGAAGGATTTAATGCCTCGGGTAGTTACAGGACAGGTTGTTAGACTGTTGGAAGCTCATTAAAACCTACATCACTGATCCCAAAGGCGTTACAAAGAGGCACTAAAGCCACAATAAAGGCCACAATGGTTTGGAACAATAAAGCCATATATAAACACTCCCCAAGACCAAAAAAGGTACACATTTTGATATTCTAATACGCCTTTGTTCTAATATTTTCTAAAAAAAAGCTTTACACGTTAACTTTATCATCGAAGACTCTGTGGCAGGCACCACACCGATGACCACCTAAGGAAGGCCCTTAATGACGATTGTAGGCACAAGAACGAGGTTGCTGACTCATCTAGACGAGTCTACTTAACTGACAATTTTTGCTTCATCAGTACTATAAAATTTGGAACTCTAATCATGAATATTTTTTAAATCTTAACCATTCTTGCAGGTTTTCAGACACAATTTGCGCAGCATGACAAGGCTTCCAACAATAATGTACCTGACCACTGCTTGTCATCTTCCTATTGATTCCTATCGATGAATACAATAATTATAGGCTACAATCATAAATTCCAAAGAGATAATTTGCATCCAACCTGCAATAATGATATAGTGTGGTTTTTAGTTAGTTCAACTAGTGAAATTTGTAATGATTGATTAAGAGATTATGAGTTTAATTTCTGCTTATGCAAAAAACTGACTGATTTCTTAATTTGATAATAAAGAGCAAAAATTACATAAATAAATGTTATAGGTTAAAACTTTATAAATAAATTAAAAAAGAAATATCTTTCTGGTATGTTCTATTTACTTCATGTCTAGTGTATTAAAATAGGAGGAAATGGGAGAGTTTTTATAACCGGAGGTGAGCCGCTCCCATTAGAGTATGGACATCACGTTTATGTATGGGTGCCCAAATGAGTTGATCAGTGGGCCTGGAAATAGGGAGCAGCGTGGACCAGTGTTGGACTGGGAGAGTTGTTCTATAATACTGCTAGTTGATGTGTTGTGAAGTGATAGACAAAATTCTTTATCATCAAAACCAATGAAAAAGCATGGCCTGCTGCACACGTCTATGGCTCTGGATATTTAGGTCCTCCATTTGACTGTCTTTTCCTGCTATCATTTCATGGATGATCAAAGGTACAGTTACTACCAAAGAAAAAAATAATAATTCTGATGAATCCACGATTATATCTGTAAGCTGGTCGAAAAAGTTGATTATGATTTGAAAGGATGTTAGAAATATTTCTTATTTAATTAAATAATTTTTATTTTTAAAAATTAAAAATAATTAAAATAAAATATCAAAAATATTTTTAATTTAATTAAATAATTTTTATTTTTAAAAAATTAAAATAATTAAAATTGTATTTCAAAAAAATTAAAAAAAAACTAATAGATAAACTTTTTAAAAAAAATTTAGAAAACTCTCTATTGGAATATTTCACGCAAGTTTGATACATTTATTTTTTTATAAAATTAGCACATATTAAATTTAACAGTTTGCTCATTTTCAAATCCTAAATTTTAGTTTAATAACCTTATTAATAATAGATAAATATAAATTAAAAAATTACATTAAACTCAAAATAATAAAAAAAGAATCTCATCGCACGTGTGGAGTGCATATAATAAGGCTAGCTTTTATATATATTTTACGATGTTGATAGTGAATGATGCAAAAAAAAAGGGGGGGGGGGATTAATCCATATAAAAGTTACAAACAGTCCATTACGATTAGTTGTGAAAATGAGTCAAGAATTTGTTGTAGCTCTAGAATTGCTCAGTAAAAATGATGCATAAAATTTTTTTTTCCTGGTTTTCTTTTTGGTTCGTACAACAAGAATTACATAAACAACAAAGGCCTAAGGGGACCAGCCCATTTCAGCAACGGAAGAAAACACCCAAGTAGGAACAACAGAGATGGGGCGGGCCTAGCTGTTAAATGATGGGCCAACTAGTAGGCCCCTTGAGAAAAAAAAAATAGCTGACCATAATAGTTGGAAATTACCTAGCACTAGATACAAGTACCTCTTCTTCAATGCTTTATTTCGTACACTGAGTTTGGTTGTAGTTGGAGGAGGAGAAAAAAGAAAAAGCAATGGACAAGGGAAAATATAAGGTAAAGAAAGGGGGGAAATTTTTTTCCCCTTGTATGTTTGGACGAAGGGAGAGAAGGAGATAAAAAAAAAGAGAAGAATGTATTTTATCTTTACTTTATTTGGTTTGCAAAGGAAAAAGAAGGTTTTTACTTTTATGGCCCAATGAAGTAAAGAGAATGTAAAAAGCTCATGGGCAAAAACGTTTTTTTGTAGGCCATTGAGAGTTAAACATGCTTAGGGTTGTAAATAAACCATGTCGTTCATAAACTGCTTGGGTTTGGTTCAATAAAAATTTCATTCATGTTTGTATATTTATAAATGAGTCAAGCTTGATTTTTATTTTTAGGCTATTTTAATAAATGAGTTAAGCTTAAGGAAAAACAAAAAGTTCATAAATAGAATGAGCGTGAATGATGCTTGGAGATCTTACAATGCATGTCATAATGCAAATGACATGGGAATGGATGCATTGCTATTGTTTTGTAAATGAGACCCAAATTTCCATGTTTAATTCCATTATTTTGTGTTTGAACATTAACCATTAACCTCATTTGTATGAACATTAACCATCTTATATATGTGAGAAAGTTACACTTTTATGCTCAAAACAAAATTATTTCATATGACAAATGCTATCATTTTGGAGTGATAAACTACGTGAATTGAAATCAAAATTATGGGTGCATGTAAAAATGCATGAGAATTTGTTCTTTCCACATTTGACACTATCCATTCACATTATGTTTTTATAAATTTTTTTGTGTGAAAATTTTGTTATTTTATATAGGATGACTAATCCCAAGTAATAAAAAATCATATCGGCATGCATGTGATTCACATCACATGCATGCCGATAATGTCTCCGCCATTATTTCTGACAGCTCCTTGCCTTCCATTGGGCGTGTGACGGTGGGTTTGCTAACTTTGCTTGTTGGAGGTTGTGAGTAATTGAGAATGAATGAGAGAAAGAAAGACAAAATTACGAGAGACTAACCTGACTATTTTTTTGCCTTTGGAATGTAGTCTGATGGTGTATGAAAAACGCCAAGCTGATTTCTCGTCCATATGGCCGTCCATAACAACGTACAAAGTGGAGAGTGAGTGGCTGTTACACTCGTCCCTCTCTTACCGTCCTCTTACACTCGTCCTTCATTCACTCGTCCAATGGAGGACGTACTAGCAGCGAACCTCGTCCGTCTTTAGTGATGGACGAGTAAGGTTCACCAAGAGTAATGACACTCTTCCAAAAGCCAAGAGTCATGTTGTTTGAATCAAGCCATCTGTTCATTGTTGAATACAAGTCCCGATGAGGTAGCTCCCATGGCAGTTATGGAAGTTACCCTCTAAATCCTCCAAACTCTACAACGATAGGAGAAATAACTGTCAAGCTAACACTATATAAAGACCCTTCTACACAGAGGTAGGGGACTCTTGGAATTCTGAAAAAAACATTGGCGAAGTCTTTGAAGTGCTTTCTTTTCTACTTCAATCCACTAACTTTACCATCGGAGGATTTTTGGCCGGCCTCCACCGGTCTCCTCTGACTTCTTGTTTGTAACTTTCAGGATTTTGCTTGTAGATCGTTAACGCCCGAAAATTTTAGCCCACTGATTCATTGACTTCATCATAGTCCACTAGGTGTCTTTCATCTATATTAAAATAGAAGGAAACATGAGAGTTTACAACCGGTAGTCTCCTTTTAACTTAGGCTGTGTTTGGTTCCCGTAAAATATTTTTCAAAAAATAGCCTATTTTCCAGAAATGCTATTTTTAGGAAAGGAAAATATTTTCAAGTGTTTGGTTCTATTCTGAAAATGTTATTTTCCTACATATTTTTCACATTTTCTCAGCTATTTTCTCAGCATTTAAACAAATTTTATTACAAAAAATTTCAAAATCACAGCCAAATTCCAATCTACAGAACAAATCACAACCAAATCCCAACACCACACACCACCGAAACTCCAATTCAACCCACTGTAGCAAACTTTGGCAATCAAAAGCCACAAAAGAAACAAAACCAAAGAAAAAAAATCATCAAATCCATTCAGATCGTTGCGGTGAAGTGACTGGGTTTGAAGGCGAAGGCGTGTGAGGCGACTGGGTTTGATCGGTGTGGTGTGACTCGCTGGGTCTGGGTCAAAGGTCGAAGGTGATGGGTCTGGGTCGAAGGCGATGGGTTTGGGTTTGGGTCTGGGTCGAAGGCGATGGGTCTGGAAGTACGATCGACGATCGGCACGGCGCGGTGCTGCGATCGACGATCGGGGTTCGCCAGCGAAGTCTTTTCTTCCTCTCTCTTTGCGATCTGGGTTCTCTCTTCTTCCTCTCTCTCTCTCTCTCTCTCTCTCTCTCTCTCTCTCTCTCTCTCTCTCTCTCTCTCTTTTATTGGAAATGCTTTGAAGTGAAAATAGGAAATGATTTTTTGGAAAATTCTATTTTCCGTAACTGCCAAACACGCGGGTCAGGTGGAAAATGATTTCCTGAAAGTGTTTACCACCAAAACAAACGCAGCCTTACTGGAAAAACAAAAGGATAAAGTTGTTTGGATAGAGATGGCTGGTATCGTTGTTTAAGTGTTGTGAAAATACGTGTGACTTAAAAATTGTTATAGAAATACGTGTATTAGTGTTTAAATACTGAAGACTGTTATTTAAAATTTAGTACCAAATAGTATCAAAGGGGCTGTTTGGTACGTGTGTTTAAACACATGTTTTTAGTTTTTAAACAACATTATAAGTATTTCTACACATTTTTTCATCCACACGTATTTTCAAAAATGACAAAACTTAGATACAAAACTTAAGATGCAGTTCCTTAGGTTTCTTTCTTAAGATCCTGATATGTGAATACTTAACTAAAACATAAAGTTTCATCCTATGAGAAAAAATTCATATGGTAGAATCTTAAAGAGAGGAATATAAAGAGCAGCACGTAAGTAGTGTATCTAAGTTTTGCCCTTTTAAAAAAAACAAACAATATTACTAGAACAACATTACCAAACGGCCCCTAAATTTTAGTAAGATCATGAGATTTGGACTAATGCCAATCAAGTCCATAAAAATTTAAAAATTAACCATATCAGTCCATAAACCCAAACGGCCTCTAACGCCGTTTTTTTTTTTCCCCCTCTGACTCTCGTCTCGTCCATTGCCTATGATATCTAATTTCTTTCTCTTCCTCTGACCATCTCAGTCCATAACCTTTGACTCTCTCTCTCTCTCTTCGTCGTTGATTTCTCCTCTCTCTTCGTCTTTGCTGTGGCGCCGTGGTGGTGGGTTCGCGGCGGTTTGTGGGTTTTGGTTAGGATCGGCGTTAGAGGATTGTGGGTTTTGTTGTGGGTCAGTTTTGGTTTGGATTTGGCGTTATAGGATTTGGGTTTTTTGTGGGCGTGTTGGAGTTTTGTGACTGGTTTTGGCGTTAGAGAAAGGGAAGAGAGAGACTCGACTAGACTAAAATATGTAACGGCGTTACAAGCCGTTTGGGGTTAGGGACTGAGATGGTCAGTTTTTAAACCAAAAGAAAAGACGAAAAGCAAAAGCAAAACCAAATCCAAAAAGAGGTGATGCTCGGCACTGGGTTTGAGCTTAAGCAGCATACGCTGTTCAGCCCCTTATCCACCATGGCTTTTCCTATAATTCCTTCAGCTTCAGCCTCAGCAATATCATTCTCCCAATTCCAAACAAAAAATAAAAATAATAATGTTGGTAAAGAAGCAACTAAGTCTAATAGTATTAACCAAGACAGCAAAGTTAGTGTAAGTGTTAGTGTTAATAAGAGACGCCACTCCAAGTCCTACTTGGAAAGGCAATCTGCCATTCTTCAACTTCAACAGGCCTCCTCCCAATCTCATTTCGACTCTGCTCTTGCAAGGTACTCTATCCTTTATTGTTTTTTTTTTCTCAAGTTATCAAGCGACATATCATCTGGGTATTGTTACTAATCCCAATATAAGGTGTTTCTTATATGCATTTTATGGATATGCATTAGTATTTGAAATTTCCTGTTAACTTTATTTATTTTTGGTGTAATTACTACCCAGATTGGGTTGTTGGGTTCATTTTAGATTGCATTATATGTCTATTGGTATATCAAAATGTCTACTTCACTTAAAAAAAGGGTTGTACTGGTGCAAAAGGCTCATTCTTTTGTGGGGTTTGGGAAAAAAAGTGATTGGTAGACGGTCTTACCCCATATGTGTGTGTGTGTGTGTGTGTGTGTGTGTATGTATTCTTAGGCTTGAACTTCCAACCCTATATAATAACTTATCACTAGTTTTCTTTTTGGTGGGTAGTCAGATTAACTTTTCAGACATCTTTATTGACGTTGCTAAATGCCTCTTAAGTTTGAAATGAATCTCAATTGTGCTTTGTCATTAGTGGAAAGATCACATTGTTAGCTTGAATTTGGATTGCAGCATATTTATTCGACATCTAGAATTATCTGCATTGCTATTTGATGATGTTACTGAAATTTTTTACCTGTTTGGTGTTTTTGTGTTAACTTAATTACTCAAATATTGAAATGATATTTTTACTGGAAAAAAACATCTGTTGAGTGTATTAGATATAACTTGTAGAATATAAATCACTGCAGATTAGGAGGGATGTTGAAGGTGCAAGACTTGAATGCCTTGTTACGAAATTTTGGAACTCTAGGCAGATGGCAGGATCTTTCTCAGGTGCTTTAATTAGGAAGCTGTTGTACATGTTTTTGGAAGCCAATTATTGGTTTTATGAATTGTTAAGCCTGTTGTAGAGTCTTAAACTTGGATGTATATTCACAACTTATTGCATGGATGTCTCTTTGATGTGTGTTATTTAGTTTTATTTTATTTCGTGCCATCTGTGCGTCTGGTTCCATTTAAAAGGTCTTCCATATGTAGATCCATTATTTACTCATTTTTCTTGGGCAGCTTCTTTAAAAGAATATATTTGATGTTTTAAAACTCAACAAATTTTATGATATGAGCCTAAAATAAAATTGAATTCAAATTTTATTTTTGTGTGTATAAAATTATCCAATAAAGATACATCCAGATGTCTTTTTTATAAGTAGTCAACACTAAGCTGCCAGCGATCTTTGAAATTGTATATGGTTGCTTCACTAAGGCATTCAATTCATTTCGGCATTGGAATATATTACCAAATGATATTGGTACCTCACTCTTTGACAACAAATACAATTTTCTTCACTACCCTCTTCAGCTCCATAGAGGCGATATACAATTCACTCTTGATATGCAACTCTCTCTCATGGTATTAAAACTTTAGGGTTAAGGCCATACAATCCCTAGAAGTATACTTTACCATCTAAGACTAAATTTTGGGTTAGAAAGAACTAATATTTTGAAGTCTTTTGGTTTCATTCTAAAATTTGTGAAATCATTTGGGGGGACCAACCATGGTGACCCTACTTGGGCTTGACCATAGTAGGTTTCCACTCACCGTGGAATGAATGCTTGAGGGCTCTACATAGTGAGGAGGCCATAGGTGCTTCCTTAGGTGTTGAGTATAGCCTGACCTCAGTGCCACTAATTTTAGTCAGTGGAAGGCTATAGTTCTTGAGCTGAACTAGAGTCACGCTGTCACCCTAAAGTTTCAAACTTAGGATTTACCCCAAGACTAAAACCATGGGGCCATGACCCTAGTTGGTGTGAAATCAGTTGCATTAGGACATGATGCGGAACGTAAGTGGCAGCCCACTTTGAAGACCTATAAGAGGCAAGGAAAAGCTGGTTCTAATGCTTAAGCCTTAATTTGGGATGTTTCGGATGATGGGGTGCTCTCGTGGGACCTTGCTTAGTCTTATTTTATTGTTTAGTTGCTGCTGGTTCAGTTTTAGTTAAGTTCTATTAGAGTAAGGGCAATTTGGTAATTTTTAGTAATCTAGAATGGACTGTTTTTGGCCGTACCAAAGGCCCATGAGTCTTATTTTATGTTTATGTATTATTAAGTCTTTTATTTAATTATTCTTAGTATTCCTATTCATTCTAGGAATAGGTTATTTAGAGTCCAAATCCTACTAGGAAAAGGATAACTATAGCCTCTATATAAAGGCTCTTTTGTAGTTATGTTATTTTAGAATATTGTGATTGATTAATAAAATTCAGCAGCTTATTTTAAGCTTTGTTTGTGTGATGCAAACTTCTCCAAGTGTGACGCAAACTTCTCCAAGGTGTGATGCCAAGGAACCCTAGGTGTGATGCTTAGGAAAACCTAGGCATGATTGCCTAGTATTTTATTTATGTTATTTTATGTTTATCCCCTGTTTCAGCCCCAAACAGCCGTCAACATTCATTCTTTTCTAGCCTAAACTCTTAAACATCAATCCTTATTCAAGAATTCATCAAGAAACCTAGTATAGTGCTGAACTTCTTAATGGTCCTGCATCAGGATGTTGCCCCATAACAATTATAATTTCTTTACTCGTTAATGGCTTTCCTATTGTTATGGTGGTTGCTAGAAGTGATGGGGTTATGCCTTGTTGCTTGGGAGGCATCTGCCATCCTCTGATGAAACAAATGTGTAAAGAAGGGAAGACATAGAAATAGTAAGATTGGGAAAAGTTTGCGGATGAATGAATAGCATTTGTTATTTGACAAATAGGTGTACTCATAGCAAAGTGATTGCAGTAAAAGCAGAGTAAAACTAAAATAGAAACTAATGTTAGATCAGTGATAAGGGCACATTTTGCTTTTCAATAAGGAAAGCCATTTGGTTTTTACTACTAATTTATTTTGTACCCATAAACTTAGTAAAGATGGATTATGCCAGCAAGGAAAAGGTAGAGCAGAAAAAAAAAGGGACAGAAAGGAGGAAAATGAAACACACAAAGGTAGATCTAGATGGAAAGGAAAATTGAGACTCCCCTCTCTCACGACTCTTTGGGGAATTGGAATTCAGAGCTTTCATATAATTGAATTCTTTAAGTAATAATTGTCCATCATTATGATATCTGATGGTGTGTTTCCCTTTCTCTTTTGTCTAATTTGTGTGTCATGAACTTGGTATAAAAATTTTAGGTGTTCTTCCAAGAGGGCTGTCAGTGATTACATAAGATATTATTAAAAAAAATCGGAAACAAGAGGGTGTATATATGCATTTGGAATTCCCACGTGCCAAGGAGCAGAAATAGGATGACTGACAAAATGGAAATTGCTCACTGATCTTATGAGTGCATAAACTAAATCCATATATTGCTACTCTGTAGTTGAATGGATAATTCAATTTTACTTTTGATAGATCATGGAATGGCATGGTACTTGTATCAAGAAATTTTATTTTGTCACGAACAAAATATTTAAAGAATTTTAGTAATTCTAAATCCATTTAGTAGGGATCTTGTAAATTGTAATTGAAAAATATTGAGAAAATGTCTTCGTAAGCCTTTTACAAAAAATAAAATTAGATAAAATTGTTTTTCATATGCATTATTGTCACTTAGGCGTCTTCTTGTCATTCAAAAAGACTGTTTAATTGCCCTCTCTCTGTGGTTATATTTTTGCCCTCTTTACCCATCCTCTCTGAACAATGAACCTAATTAACTATGTTGTTTAATTTCCCCTTCTTATAATTGTTGATAATTGTTATGTCAAGTTTGCATTATTGCAGCTCTTTGAATGGATGCAACAAAATGGGAAGATAAATGCTTCGACTTATAGCAGTTATATGAAGTTCATGAGAAAGAACCTAAATCCTGTAAAGGCGATGGAGATATACAATGGCATTAAAGATGAATCAGTACAAAACAATGTGTTCATATGTAATTCTGTTCTTAGTTGTCTGGTCAGGAATGGCAAGTTTGATAGCAGCATTAAAATGTTTCATCAGATGAAGCAGGATGGTTTAATGCCAGATGTTGTTACATACAGCACGGTATATTTTTTCAATTCATACTATGTATTTCCAATTTTTCTCCTAGCATGTGTTCACATGTTGTTCGTATAACCTGAAGTTTCTGCCACAGTCAGCTACATGATGATAATACACTTATTCATATCAAACAGCTTTCAGAACTCCTTTTTTGTTTTGTTTGTTTTTTTTTTTCCATGTTCACTTGTTTGTACACTGAATTGATTTGTGCAGAAAATCAAGCGAATAGTTTGTTACTACTACAGACCTTTCATTTACCAGTTAAAAATATATCCACTCAGATGGTTACATGGATGTGAACACACACACACACACAGACACATGTAGATAGTATAACCCTGACCTATGTCTAGCTTTGATCACCATGTGTAGATTCTTTGAGTTTGTGTTTATCACCTTGCTAAGGTTTTAAAGCTGCATGCTCAAAGATGACGGTTTGAAAATGAGGTCACACTTAGAATCTTTAAAATTATTAATTAAGAAAAAAATCACATGGATTTTTTGTGTTTGCCATATAGATAAACTGACATGTGTGGAGGATGCATTTATGAGTATGTGTCTATGCAAATATGAAACTGCATATGTCAAGCTTTACTAGCCAGTTTCAATTTGTATGCTACTTTATTTCTCTTGAGTTAAACTATTAGAATTTATGATTATGCTCAGATAGTTGCATCACTGAGAAAAATATTCTCATCTCAAATGTTATGTAAGCACAATGGAACTTTCTTTTTTGTCATTATTGTGATGTCTAAACAGCACAATAATCTTTGGACAAATCAAAGATGTTTCATGGTAATTATCATTTACTAGTTATTCTATTTTGAGTCCTTTTCTATTTGGTTTAAACTTTAATGTTCTTAATTACTTATCTTTGTTATTAGTACTCCTAATCTTTCTAGGAAAATGTTATTTAGTATCCTTAGTCTTTCTAGGGAAGGGATTGGCAATAGACTACACAAAGGCTTTTATGTAGTCAATAATAGAGATGTAGAGATTGAATTTAAGAAAATTCCAGCAGCTTTCCTAAGCTTTATAGGTGTAATTGCTTAGGGTTTATATATCTTTATTTCTTGTTTTATTCACTATTTTGACACCAAGCAGCGATCAAATTCATTCAAAATCCATTTTTATTTTGTATTATTATTTATTTTACCTAACCCTATCTAAACCCTTAGACATCAAAACCTAGTCAAAGAAACCTTCAAGGTCTCATAAAAAGCCAAAAAAAAAAAAAAAAAAAAAATCCTAATTTAGTGCTGAATTTCTAAAGATCCTACATCAAATCACCATTGTCCTTTGTCATTCTTAGCTGCTTGCAGGTTGCATCAAAGTTAAACATGGTTATTCTAAGGCATTAGAGCTGGTTCGGGAGCTTCAACATAGTGGGCTGCACATGGACGGTGTAATTTATGGGACACTTCTAGCTATTTGTGCTTCACATACTAAATTGGAAGAAGCAGAAAGCTATTTTAACCAGATGAAAGATGAAGGTCATTCGCCAAATGTGTTTCACTACAGTTCCTTGCTCAATGCTTACTCAATTAGTGGAAACTATAGAAAGGCCGACGAGTTGGTTCAAGATATGAAATCTGCAGGGTTAGTACCAAATAAGGTTTGTTTTCATGTTTAATTTGCCAATAAAGACTAGGGTTTTCTAAAAGTAGTATATTCGTGCTTTTTTAAATTTTGAGGTTGTTTGATGTCTTGGTATTAGTATGCATTGAGATGGCTTGGTATTAGTAGCAAATTTCAAAGGTTCACAAAAATTCAAATTTAAATCCCATGAAAAGGGAATACTTATGTTAGAAGAGTTGCATATATCAAATAAACTTGCCTTTACATATTAACCCACAGGTGATATTAAGTTTTTCTGGCACACTCTTTCCTAATTCAGAAACTACAAGAATCTTTTTTATTTTTTTTATCCATTAAAAAAAAGATGTCAATATAGGGGGAACAATTAGTGTGGTCGAGAATATTGGTAATATGTGTATTACGACATGTTTACTTAACAAATTGATACGTGTTGCATCATGCTTTTAATTTTCTACTCACATGTCATCGATATATGGCCTGACTGATTTTTGATTCCCATTGTTGTATTTCTTCTCGTATGCTTTTCTCCATTTTGTTTTGTTTTATGTTTATAAGTAGCTGTCAAGGCTTTGGTTACAGTGTTTCATCAAGTTCATACTCAAAAATGCTTGCAGGTAATTTTGACAACTTTATTAAAGGTATATGTTAGAGGAGGCTTGTTTGAAAAATCAAGAGAACTATTGGCTGAACTGGAAACTTTGGGCTATGCTGATGAAGAGGTACACTATCTCTTATAGTCATGAATAATAAAGATTGTCAAGCTTGTGATACAAAGCTTGAAAACCGTTGAATGGAACCCATAACAGATCATATAATTAGAATCCACAATTACGAAATTAGATTAAAAAAAAGACTTACTTTTAGCACGTTCTTAATATACATTTTTGTAAGTATTATTTGATAAGGTTTATTTTATCTTCAAATTATCTTAATATATTGTTATTGTTGTTGGTATTAATCTTAATGGAATCTACAATATATATAAAATTGATCTGTTATGGGCACAAATTATATTAATATATAGCATTAAAAAAAATGTATTTTCTCTATAATATGCTTAGGCATTTATATTTTCTCTATAATATGCTTATAGCTTTATTCTCATTTATAAGATGACTTTTGCTTTCTTAAAAGTTTAAAAATCTTGAATATTAGAATTTAAAAGATCTATCATCTTCTTCTTTTTTTTTTTTTTTTTTTTTTTTTTTTTTTTTAAATTTATTTTAAATAAAATTTGAGATGAAATAGCTGTTAATTTTGAGGGGGGAAAAAATCCAAAAAATAGTTTTTTTATATTATTTTTCTAATTGGTATATTTATTCAAAATTTTGGGGGCCCACCCTTACATGTAGTTCTTCCCTTGGGGATAGATTCTCTGCACCCTTGTCTTTTAGGGCTGGGAATGAAAAGATAATAAGGTCTTGGCATGATGTTGGGTGTGGAAATTATTTATCGAAAGAATTGTACCCAGAGTTGTATTTAATTGCTACGGATAGGGATTCTATGAATTCTTTGATTACTTTTCTTTTGTAATCAATGAATTCTTTAATTACTTGTTGAGGGAACCCATGATTCATAAGGGATTTTCATGATTAGGAATTAGACTAGGTGAATTAAACGATGGATTTGCTCTACTCCAAGTAGATTTCAAAAGGAAATGATGATTGCTTATTTTGAACTTCAGATGGGAACAAGGCGGTTTAGTTTACATTTTTTTGAGTGTTTGAGATGTGCCTACATCATAGTTCCCTTCGAATAGTGTGTAACGTACCACACAAGGTGGCTTTCTTTGCATGGACAACAACCACGAATTCTATCCTAACTTTGGATAATCGTATTAAAAGGAAGGTGGTGGTTGTTAATAGATCTATAATGTGGAAATGTAGCTGCAAAAAAATAAAGCATTGGTTACTTCATTGTCTTATTGTAGCTCAAGAGTTGTGGGCTTTTGCATTTACAACCTTTGGAGTGCTATGGGTGATGCCTAGGCAGGCGATAGACTTGTTGTTTTCATGGAGAGGAGTGTTTCAGTCGTCATTGAAATTATGTTGTGTTAGGTTATAGATTGACCCCAATTAAATTAATTAATTACCTAAGTTGATTAATTAATCCAAATTACATGCAAATCCAATTAAGGTACAATCAAATCACCAAACTAAATTAAGTGCAGTGGAAAATAAGTTTGACACAACGATTTGATCATGATGGGGAAAACCCTCGCAAACAAAATCCCACCAAGTGAATTTTAAGTCACTATTTTCGAAGAATCCATTAACAAGAATAGAGTTTACAAATACAAGGAATCTTCCCTATTCCAAAGTGCCTACTTACAGTAGAACCTACTATAAGGAAGCTCAGCTCCAAATGCCAATTGGACTAGTTCTTGTAGAAGATTTCACCTTCGCACGAATCTCGTATCTGTGACTAACTCCACAACAACCCTTTTGATTGTTGTAGCTTTGTTGAGTTCTTCAAACCACACTTGGATGAACTGGTAGTAGCTTGGTACAAAACCCTGTAGAAACTCTTGTTATGCTTGTGTCTCTTTGTCTCTGTTACAATGGCTATAAAATGTCTTTTATATGCTCTGGAACCTTAGTGCATGAATCCCTAGAAGGCCAAGTTATCATAGGCCAAGTTACATGAATCCCTAGAGGAATGGTTGTCATGTAGCCCTATAGTTGATATTTTTGACCATATGAATGTCTGTTTGTAATTCTTTAAGCAATTTCACCATTTTGATCTTTCTTTTCTCTTAATGAAATATCATGCTTATAAAAAAAAGCTTTAATAAAGTCATAAAGCATAAAGGGTCTACTTGGGTCCAAAGACATCCAAAAGAATAAGGATCCTATAATTGTGATTTTATCCCCGTAGATACTTCTTGATTTTCAAAAGTCCTCTTGTTCCTCTTTCTCCAAATATGCTGCATTAAACATCTAGGAATCACATTCCATACTCTCTTTGGGGGAAGCAACTACAACAAAATTATGTAATTCTAAGAGTGGTCATATATTCTTAAGATTAAATCTCTCATTTTTCACAATTTGTTCGATTGGCGTGTTGCTTTTAAAGCTCTTCCCTGCTCTAATTTGTTAGATTTGCTTGAGGTTTGTAATTTGAATGAGTGATTGTTCTGATCCCCGACTACAGTCAGTACACCTCCCATGTACATAGGTGTTTCCTTTTTTATCAATAAAATTTCGTTACTTATCATATATATATATATATATATATAGAAGCAATCTTGGAGTCCCACATCGCTTGAGGAAGCACATGGGGATGTGCTTATAAGGAATGATCTCCCTTCAATGAGACCAATACCGTGAGGGGTATGGGTCTCGAAGCGGGCATTATCTACACAGTTGAGGTGGGGTTGTTATAGATGGTATCAGAGCCATGCTCCAACTGGAAGTGTGGGGCTCTCATGCGAGGACGCGTGTGCCTGTAATATACACACACCATTACCCAACTGTTTGTTATTGGATCAACCAAATCCATGGTTACTTCAGCTACCCAACCATTACCCTACCTTGGTCTAGCCACTTCCCATATATATATATATATATATTCTTACCCAACCATCTGTCATTGGATCAACTAAATCCACTGTTGCTCCTGCTACCCCTACTCTAGCCACTTCCCAACCATATGCAGGTTATGGCTTCCTTAAAGTTATGGGTGGTGCAAGTGATAATATTAAATTATCGGTTGGATAAAATTTTGATTGTCACCAAAGCTATGCGATCTTTATTCCAACTTCTAGTGTTGCCAAGGATCTATGCATGCATAGTATCATAGGCATAGCTATAGGGTGCTGCCCATAGCCTACTCATATGTGCTATAAACCTTGATTCTCCTATGATTTATTTGTGGCTTCTTCAGAGCAAAGAGCTTCCTGATTGGCAATTATTCCCAAATTTTAAAAATTTGGACAAATTATGTTGACATTGCAATAGGTATAACTTGAACTTAACTCATACATATTAGAAGGGTCATCACTCAATGTTGGTCCCGCTTAAGTGGGTCTCGCTAGGGATGGCTTAGATACTGCCTACCCTTTATCAATTTTGCATGAAGTGGTGGCAGCATGAGATTTTTACCATTGCAGTAGACAATGGTCCTCTACTTCACCAAAAATATGACTTTCACCTTTAATAGATTTGTTCATAATGAATTGACCACCATAGCTTACTTGTTGGATCATCTTTATAGTTCAGCTTCCTGTTATATTTTGCTTAAGTTTTCTGTTCATAGAATACTGCTATCCTTGTCTTATATATATACATATCTATATAAACTTCCATAGCTCAGAATGTGAACTTCTTGTAGATGCCGTACTGTTTATTGATGGATGGCCTTGCTAAGGCTGGGCGTATAGATGAAGCTAAATCACTCTTTCAAGAAATAAAGGAGAAATCCATCAGATCTGGTATGCTTTCTGATACATATTGAGCCTTAAAGAAGCCATCTCTTAACCATCAAATTATGTATTTTATTGTCAATGATTCAAATAGTACCAAACAATTATAGTTTTATTTACCAAGCTAAAACTATATTTCTTTTGGTTTTTTCTACATAAAAATAAAGCATAGTTGTCTTTGAAAGATGGCTTTGATGGGCTAAAGATTTAGCTCTGGAGTCATGCTATGCTATCCATTGTTAATCCTGGAGGGCATTTAGTGGCCATGCTTGCAGGAAAATGTTTTCCTGAAGTCATCACTTTAGCTCACTAAGTTGAATTGTAGTTTCTGAATTATTATTATTATTTTCCACTTGCATTGGTACTTGTGGGAATGTCACAACTCACAATTGCTAAGATATCTGGGATATGAACACTAGCAAATTCCTGTGCTTAGTTTGTTTATGTTGCTTATTGGCACAAGGCTATATAATTAATAATTTGTTCATGAACCCTTCTCAAATCTGATGGAAGTGACCTGATGTGATTGTTGCATGTCAGCTTTCATTGTGTTCAATTTTGCGATTTCCTGAAGAATTTTTTTATGCCAGGTGTAAGATAAGTATCCTGTCTTTTTTGCTTGATCTGTATAAATTATAGTTCATCCTGCAGATGGCTATGCCCACAGTATCATGATCTCAGCATTTTGCCGGGGTGGGCTTTTGGAAGAGGCAAAGCAGTTGGCCAGGGATTTTGAAGCAACCTATGACAGATATGATTTGGTTATGTTGAACACAATGCTCTGTGCTTACTGCAGAGCAGGTGAAATGGAAAGCGTAATGCAAATGCTACGGAAAATGGATGAATTAGCAATCTGTCCTGATTATAATACTTTTAGTATCCTAATCAAATTTTTTTGTAAGGAGAGGTTATATCTGCTTGCTTATCAGACTATGGAAGACATGGGCAGTAAAGGTCACCAACCAGAGGAGGTATGATGTTATCCAACTTGTCACTTCTAAATAAGAAGTCTTCAGAACAGCTCTTTTCTTTAGAGCCTCTCTGTCTCTGTCTATGTTTCTCAATTTGGAAGACTTTGGTGTTGCCTACTTTCTTAATCTAATTACACAATACATATTGAGTCCTTAAAATTTGTTATTCCATGCTTTTGCATATTATCTTAGTCCAGGTAAACATGTGGCTCAACAATTTGCAGTTATGAACTTTTAAACGGTAAATTTACATTTAACTCCAAACTCTTTTGCCTATTGATATTTTGCAGGAACTTTGTTCTACATTAATATTTCATCTTGGTAAAATAAAAGCACATTCAGAAGCATTTTCTGTTTACAATATGTTGAGACATAGTAAGAGAACAATGTGCAAGGCTCTTCATGAGAAGATTCTGCACATTCTAATAGCAGGAGGGCTTCTCAAAGATGCCTATGTAGTAGTCAAGGTATCCTATGTTGTTTTAACTTTTAAGAATTCTTTGATTTATTCATCATCTGTCATATGAGTGATTGTTTTCTTTAAAACATTCTTTGCTCAGGACAATGCAGTTTTGATTTCTAAACCTGCAGTAAAGAAATTTGCGACTGCATTTTTGAAGTCAGGAAACATCAACTTGATAAATGATGTTATAAAGGCCATCCATGGTTCTGGCCACAAGATTGATCAGGTAAGCAGTTGTGGTTGTAAGTTAACTGTTCAAGAAATCTTGAATGAACTATTGTTGTTGACACAATCTGCATCTAAGTTTCAAATGGTAAACATTCACCTTTATAATATGAATAGGACCTGTCTGGTAGTGTCTATCCCATCATGAGTTGGGTGCACTTAAAAGATTGTTACACCAAAGGCATCATAATTTGGTGATTTAAGGCCATGAAATTGAAACCAATCTTGGGCTTTTTATTTTATTTTTCTTTGAACTTCGTTTGTTTTGAAGTAAAATATTCTCAAATGTAAAATATTTTACATGTAAAATATTTTCAATGAAATGTTTTCAGGTGTTTGGTGTGACATGTAAAATTTTTAAAACAAACCACAAAACTAGCCGCTTAGCAACTAGAGCCGCCAGTGCCGAAGGTACAGTGACCGGACCGGCGGTTTTGGCTTTTGAACTGCCAGCAATGGCCGACAAATATTCATCAAATTATCCCGACGGCTAATTTTGTTGATATCAATGTTGTTTCCCAGTTGTGGTTGGATCCATTTACCTAGCCATGTAAAGAGAACGAGATGGAGGTCTTAATACAATGTTTTTTTTTTTTTTTTGCTTGACATTTTCCTTTAATTCGCTGAGAAACTCAATCCAAAAGCACTAGAAAACATGTTGCCATGGTAAATCCTTGTGTGCTGATGCATTCAAAAGAGAAAAGAAGATAGATGTAGATGGTGAGGACGAAAGCTCATTTGAGTCTCCTCACTTGAATTCCCCATCAATTATATTCAGTTTTACCTTTTATCTGGATTCATTGAGTAATTTGATTCCTGGAGCTGCATTGTCGATTGACATTCAAGGGTTACAGATTGTGTTCCTGACCATAATTCTAAAGTTTTGGTTTGTCTAATATAATTTATTAGGATAAGAGGCTGACATGTGACCTCTAGTATTTTGTAAAGTTGTGGAGGTCTGGAAAGGTTAGCCCCTTGAAGAGGTGACAGAAGTGAAATTTCTCAGTGGTCTGCCATTTTATGAAATCCATCAAGTGATAAAAGTAAAAATTTTGCCCTACAGTGAATTGCCAATCCTCCATAACCTCAATCAAGGGTACAAGACTGTTCTTGTTTCCCTGGTTTTACATGACTCATCTTCACAATCTGTATTACCTTGATTATCAGCCAAATCATCAAGTCCACCCTTCTCCCACCCGGGTGGAAATCCCTCGTACATTGGATTTCACTAAATGAAAACAAAGCATATTTCTGTTTCCTCTTGATGTTTGACTTTTGAACTTCAGATTCAGTCACATTTTCTTCAATTTCCCTCTCAGGAATTACTTCACATGGCAATATCACGTTATATTGACCAACCTGAAAAGAAGGAATTGCTTCTACAACTGTTACAATGGATGCCAGGTCAAGGTTATGTTGTTGATTCACCTACGAGAAACCTTATCCTCCAGAACTCGCAGTTATTCGGTCGCCAACTAATTGCTGAAATATTGTCCAAGCAGCATATGGTATCAAAAGCATTGAGATCTTGTAGGGAAACTACCAATTAAGGATAAAACTACAAGAGTTCAAGGTAACCTATTAATGCCACTGAACTCTTCGCAGGGAAACTACCAATTTGATCAACATTGCCTTCCAAGAATGGCACTTTTAATATAACATGTCAGTGTCACATTTTTGAGTCAGCTGATGGGTGTGGTGAATCTCAAATAAACTTGTTAGGTTTTTGTTTTGTTGAGAAGACTGTTAGGTTTTAGTTTACCACCTATGTACAGTGCCAAGATTGAATGAACCTGATTATTTTACCTTTAATGCATGTGACCAGATCTGAGAACTACAGCTCTGATTATTGTAATGTATTTAGAGAATTTGATGTCATAATGATGACACGATTTCTTATAGCCGTTGAGAAGCTCTTATTACCGCTGTATAGACTAGAATTTGATAGCTGCCCATGCATGACTTTTGATGTCTTGTCAATCCAGTGAAAACTCTAAAGAAGGTAATATAATGAAAAATTGTACTACTATAGATCCATAGCACCGTGAACCAAAGACTATATAGTCCATAAACAGATTGGATTTTTTTCAATGGACTTAAGAAATTATGGGAAATTACACTTTACCACTTTAAACTATACCCTAAAATATACTTTGCACCTAAAACAATTCGAATGTACATTTTGCATCCTAAACTACAACTCTTATTACACTTTACATCCCAACATTAAGTTTTCTATTAATTTGGATGGAAATCCAAAATTTAGGGTGAAAAGTGTGATTAGAAGTATAGTTTAGGGTGGTAAAGTTTACCTTCTCTTTTATTTTTAAGGGATTGAGAAGAGAGCAATTGGGTCTTTTTACATGGTTTCATGCCTTTCTGTCTAAGTTAACAGCAAACTTGACGTTGGGGTGCAAAATGTAACAATTGTTATAGTTTAGGGTGCAAATTGTGCATTCAAAAATTTTAGGGTGCAAAATGTAACTAGGAGTATAGTTTAGGGTGGTCAAGTATAATTTTCCCAAGAAATTAAATGAATTAAATCTGGTAGTATTCAATATGTTAGTAGTGGTGGCATTCTTAGGGACTGTTTTTATCACTTCTCTGACTTCTTGTGACAATTATAGCTGGCTTGCTACTGTTATTCTCAAGTTTAAAGCACTTGGGAGTGTTTAATTGCAGATAACTCCCCTATGCTCAACCATATATATGTACTTAATTCATTTATCTTTAGGTCAATGCTGAGTTATATCTTGGAATTAAAATTGAGCTAAGTTATGGATAGTTTGTCCATCATGACTGGAGGTGGGTGGTTGAAAGCTAGATTGGATTGCTTTTTTGTCAAATGGGAGTGTGGGTGTGTCTTTGATTTGGAAAATATGGTGGGCTGGTGGCATTGATTTCTGAAGCGTTTTGTTGGTAGTTTTGTTGGCAGATGTAGTGGGTTTGGAGTACAGATTATATGGTGGAGTTTAGAGTTGCAGAATGGATTTAGGAAGGCGGCATAGACTATGGAGAAGATGTATGTCGCGGTTGTTCATTTCTGCAAGTAGGGGGGATCCAGAGCAAAGCCCCCCTTTTATTGCTTAACCTAATAAAGCTATATATGCAAAGTTCCAACGTGGTTGGAAGATAGTTGACCTACTTCTAGCTGTTCTTAACTAGCTTTATTTGTTGTTAGGAAGTGAGATCTAGCATGAAAAGCCCATCGATCCTAAACCTCAAAATCTAAGGTGAGCCGACAGCAGTTGAGGTAGCATCTAGGAAAGACCAGTTGTTTCAACAGGTTCATCTTTCCCCCGACTTTTCTAGGTATATGCTCAGCTTGGGGAAATTATTTTTAAATGTTTGAAGACTGTGTTTTGAGTTGTAGGAGGATGAGATCATGAGTTCAAGATCCAACAGTTGCATGTGTAATTGACCAATATATATATATATATAGAGAGAGAGAGAGAGAGAGAGAGAGAGCCCCTTTAGGAGGATAGCTCAAGGAATAAGAATAGATTGCCCTAGGTACATGAGTTTTATAAAACAAAAAGATTAAATTGATTCTATAACTAATTGAAACTCATATTGTCTTGGACAATAAACTTTGTGCATCTTATCAAAAAAAAAAAAAAAAAAAAAAAAAAAAAAATACTGTGTATCTTAAAAATGGTCTTCCTTGGTGTTATTGACGAAGGCAATTAGATAAGACTTCCTTTAATGTATCTGAAATTGACGTGGGTATATATTATTAGTGTTTGGACTCTCTATAAAAGATCTGATATTAAGTCCAACATTCCCTGTTAACTACTAATTTCACTTTGGTCTGAATGTTAATTCATCAAAATCCATAAAGAGATCTTCAGAGCATTTGCAGTGATAGTCAATGATCACACACCTTTGGGATCTCAACAGGATACAAATGAATTCTGTCTGACCATGAATTTCTTAAATCTGGGTCAAGATCTGATATGCATTTCCAAACTGCACTGTTACACTTGAAGCCACTTCCAAAGGCAATTTGCCAAACCCGATCTCCCTTCTTCACTCTTCCTTTTGCCTCCAGATAGCTCAGCTCGTACCAAAGTGATGAAGATGAAGTGTTGCCAAACCTATATAATGTCATTCTTGATGCTTCTGCATCTTCTTTGTGTAGCCTGAGATTGTCCTCTATGGCATCAATCACTGCCTTTCCACCAGCATGTATACAGAAATGCTCGAAAGCCTTTTTGAAATTCGGCACATAAGTTCCCTTCTGGCCTGCTGAAAACCATATTTTCTGCTTAATCACTGACCATCCATACCGGAGCTGCTCGGAGTATGGCAAGACAAGTGGGCCTAATTCCGATATGTTTGTCCTTAATGCTTTTGCTGCCACATGTAGAAGTTCCCGTGATAGAGACACTCCGACTTTCCCAGATTCGTCAGGTTGTTGGAAAACAGACTGGTAAGCTTGGTCATCAGACCCCAAGTGTGTTCTCACTAGGTTCTGAAGTTTGTACTTGGCCTTGTGCTTGTCTTGCTTTCTATTAGAAAGCAAAATAGCTGCTCCTCCCATTCGAAACAAAATGTTGGCCATAAGCATGGACTTAACTTTACCTTTATAACCATTGGAAGTTATAGCTTCCATGCTGAGAACTAAAGCTACTGAATTTTTGTGAACTTTTAGAAGATCTTTAACCAGACTAATTGATAATATTCCAGCACTGCAACCCATTCCACTGAGGCTGAAACTCTTTACATTGCTTCTGAATCCAAACTTGTTTATGATCATAGATGTAAGGGACGGTGTAGGGCAGAAGAGGCTACAGTTGGATACAAGAATGTCAATGCTTTTAGGATTTATGTTGTGCTTGGAAAGAAGGTCTTTGACTATTGTGGACACAACCATTTCAGTTTCCTCTTGAGCTTTGTAAAAAGAATTATTTGGTGGGATTTCATGCATTGCAATAGGCAAGCAACTCTCAAATCCAATACCTGATCTTTCCAATATTTTCACTTGGAAATCGATACATTCTTGGTCAAAGACATTTGATGCTTCAAAATGTTCAATAAAATTAGCCGTTGGAACTCGCAAGCTATCGGGAGGTAGATAACAGGAAAAATCAACAAGGTAAACAGGATTGGATCTGAAAGTAAAACAGATAACTGCAAGGATTAATGCAGTTATAGCTAAGAGATGGGTGAGGGATATTGGGAATTCTGTAACAATAGATAGGTTTGTAAAAGATAAATATCTAATCAAGAAAATCTCCATTGGTAAATTTCTGGATCAGATTGCTAGGAGTTTAATTTGATGCTTTTGATTTTATACAAGCAAGCAAGCAAGAAAGAAGTTAAAAAATGCAACTGTTAGCTATGTGTTCACGTGTGTATGAATGGTTTAGTGTTTATCTATACAACTATTTAAGAGGCTTTCCCTGTTTAGATTCCTCATTTTTTTGATTAAAAAATGCTCCTACACTTTTATGTTTAAATAGAGACAAAATTAAAAGATAATCCGGTAAAAATGCAACTCTAACTCTCACTAAAATATTGCCCAAAAAATATAGGGTCACTCTCTTATTGATTTTTAAATTTTTTTATTCACTTATAAATTAGATTCATAAAATAAAAATTATATATATATAAAATAAAAACACATTTTTTTTTTTGGCTACAAAATAGAACTACTAAAAAAAAAAAAAGCCTCATTGCACATGTGAAGCGCGTGTGATGAGGCTAGTTCAATTCATATAATGAAGCAATCAAGAGAGAAGTTTTGGAATGCAACCATTGCCTCTCTCTCTCTCTCTCAAAAATTAAATGGCTAAATAAGCATAACTTCATACACTTCAATGTTTGATAATATTATAAGATGAAAAATTGATTCCTAGCTAGCATCAAGAAGCAGATTGCTAATTGCTTCATCTCTATAATTACTAATTTCTAATATCTAAAAATAACATATTGAGTGAATACCAAAGAAGTAGAACCCCTTGTTTTTTTGGGGGAGCCTCTTAAGCTTTGGATATATGTATTTATGAATAAGCTTTAGAAATTTTGATTCCAGGATAGGGTGAAGTCACCAATCTTTAGGTGGTTATAATAACTGAAAAATTAGAAATCTCGGTTTTAATGAACGTGACAAACATGTGAGTTGGACAAGATTAATTCAAATACTCTCTCTGTTCATCTTCAAATAATTTTTAAAATCTGAGATATTGTGATAATCACATTATGCTTTCTATATGATTCTCCAAATGCCCATCTTTCTTTATTCTTGACGATTGTATTCCATAAGGGAAGGAAACTTCTTTATTTATTTGCGTTGAAACAAAGGCAACCTAATTTGTTTGATCACAAAGTTTGCATGTACAAACCATATAGTTATGTCCCTAAGTTTAACAATCCACACTTTTGTTGCCCCTGGGATTCAGGCTTTCAGGTCCAAAATTAGTGTGGTATGAATTTCCGTGTGGCATTGGCACTTTAGAATGTAATGAAGGTTTTTCTTTATAAAAAGAAAAAGAAAAAAGAAGAAAGAATGTAATGAAGGTTACCATAGCTCATTGGCTATTCTATTGTTGTCAATAAAATGTTTATAAGTGGAGGTGATCGCTCCCATTAGAGTATGGACATCATGTTTATGTATGGGTGCCCAAATGAGTTGATCAGTGCGCCTGGAAATAGGGAGCAGCGTGGACCAGTGTTGGACTTGGAGAGTTGTTCTAGAATAACACTGCTAGTTGAAGGTGATGTGAAGTGACAGAAAAAATTGTTTATCATCAAAACCAATGAAAAAGCATGGCCTGTTGCATGTGTCTCTGGCTCTGGATATTTAGGTCCTCCATCATGACTTTCTTTTCTTGCTATCATTTCATGGATGATCAGAGATACAAAGAATAATTCTCGGACCCAATGAATTACACGATTATTTTTAAAACTATTTTACATTGTTGATTGTGAATGTTGGGAAAAGAGAAGAAGAAAGATTGATCCATATAAAAGTTACTATTGAAGGGTGTGGTCTAGTGGTATTGGGTGATGCATGAGATGAGTTGAGTGTGAGATTCAAAGTTTGAGTCTGAATATGGACTCATCACTTGGGTTGCCTCCCTTAGCAACTTAAGGTTCACTAATGTCCCTCATGAGACAGGAAAGTTATGGCTCACTGTGATCCTTTTGCACTCTAGTAAGGCTCGGAACCCAATAGATAGTGTGTTATTATAGTCACGTCTAGGTAGAATTGTCACATTGATCATCCCTACCCTTTTTTGTTATAAAGAAAAAAAGATCCATATTAAAGTTACAATCAGTCTATTACGATTAATTGTGCAAATGAGTCACAAAAGCCTAAGGGGACCAGCTCATTTCAGCCAAGGAAGAAAACACCCAAGTAGGAACAACAGAGATGAGGGTGGGTCAAGCTGCTAAATTATGGGCCAACTAGTTGGCCTCTTGAGGAACAAAAATGGCTGACCATAATAGTTGGAAACACCTAGCATTAGATACAAGTACCTCTTCTTCAATGCTTTATTACCCTGAGTTTGGTTGTAGTTGGGGAAGGAGAAAAAAGAAAAGGACAAGGGAAAATAAAAGGTAAAGAAAGGGGGAAAATGTTTTCCTCTTGTATGTTTGGATGAAGGGAGGGAAGGAGATAAAAAAAGAGAAGAATGTATTTTATCTTTACTTTATTTGGTTTGCAAAGGAAAAAAAATGTTTTTACTTTAATGGCCCAATGAAGTAAAGAGACTGTAAAAAGCTCATGGACAAAAATGTATTTTTGTAGGCCATTTAGAGTCAATTATGCTTAGGGTTGTAAATGAACCATGATGTTTATAAACTACTTGGGCTTGGTTTGATAAAAAGTTCATTTATGTTTGTTTGATTATAATCGAGTCAAGCTTGAGTCTAATTTTAGGCTTTTTTGATAAACGAGTCAAGCCCAAGTAAAAAAAAAAATGTTCATAAATTGACTCAAAAACAATAGGACTCGATAAAAAACTAGATGCATGTGAATGATGCTTGGACATCTTACAATGCATGTTATAATGTAAAAGACATGGTAATGGATGCATTGCTATTGTTTTGTGAATGAGAACCAAATTCCCATGTTTAAATCCATGATTAAGTGTATGAACATTAACCAATAACCTCATTTGTATAGGTGGGTTTCAGTTAGCTCAACTGATAAAGTTGTTGATGGTTAAATAAGAGACTTGACGTTCAATTCCCGCTTACACCCAAAAATTGATTGGTGTCTTGGTTTGATGATGAAGAGCTATCATCAGAGACAGACATTATAGGTCGAAACTCTTTCAAAAAAAAAAAAAAAAAAAAAACCTCATTTGTATGAACATTAATCATCTTATATATGTGAGAAAGTTCCACTTGTATGCTCAAAACACATAATTTCATATGACAAATTCTATCATTTTGGAGTGATAAACTACATAAAACGAAATCAAAATTATGGGTGCATGTAAAAATGCATGAGAAATTATTCTTTCCACATTTGACCTTATTCATTCGCATGATGTTTTTATCTTTTTTTTTTTTTTTTTGGGCGAAAATTTTGTTATTTTATGTAGGATGACTAATCCAGCTGAGTAATGACTAATCATATCGGCATGAATGTGATGTCAATCAAATGAAACACCCCTAACCTATACACATGATTAAGATAAAAAAAAAATCTAGATTAAACCAATGAGCAATATCAGGTGTGAGTTAAAAGAAAACATAAACCTAGGAACTAAGAGACACAATCATTTTAATTCAATTTCTAGTTACATGATCATTACACTACTGTGAATCAACATATGATCGTGAAATTCAAAGCTAGATAATATAAATAAGGATAAAATCTAAGATTTTAAATCAGAAATTATACCTTTACCGCGCGTAGGTTTCTCTTGACAAGTATGGTCAATATCTTTTAGATTGGGACTAAAATCCTTCAAATAGGATCACTAGTAGTTGGAACCCAACCTCACTTAGGCTTTATTTAAAAAGGTTTAAAAGGTCTTAACATGCTACAGATAAGTGATTACTTTAGTACTAGAGTTAAAGTCTCGTATAGGATTGATCCATGCTGATTGTTACTTGTGGAGGATGAGTTGTACTCTTAGTGAAGTACAATTTTATAGTGCAAAGCCTATGTAACTAACAATGACAAAAGAAGGAATTCATCACCTATATGAACATAGAAGTAGTGTTGCTTCTAAGAATCTAAATAAGACTTAAGATTTTACTTTTGTAAATGCAAGGGTAACTTGATGCATTTAGGGGAATAAGGCAAAAAATGAGTTGAGGCTTTTTATATATTTAAAAATGACTTAAAAAAAAAAATTTAAATATTGCTTAAGCTCTATTCTCTTGTTAGATGCAAAATTATTAATTAATATGAACCACCACAATTTTTTTTTTTTTGAGAATGTCTATAGACATAAAAAATTTGACAAACTTTTCACACCTGTTGATGTGGCAAATTAATAGCGGTAAGTAAAAAAGTGATGTTAGTAGTGCACTTAAATGAGAACCAGTAAAAGTTAGCTAACTCAATTGTTGTGAAAAATGTTGTAAATATATATATATATATATATATTTTTTTTTAGAAGTGCTAAATGCACAACATTTTCACAAAAAATCCTAGGTGTTAAGTTGTTACTAGTTTTAATTTGAACCCACCACTGAAATTACCTTTTTAGCTACTAATAACAGCCAGTAATAACCTGCCACTTAAAATTTATTATGAAAGTATTACGAAAAATGTTATGAACTCTTTTGTTTAAAAATATTGATTTATTTATTGGTTAATATTTGAGCTTAATTAATATTATTACAATGAAAGAAATAACTCTATTGGTTAAAATTAGATGGTCTTTCTTTACTTGGGGCATCTCGTACTTATATTTTAGAGCCGGCTGTGTGTAAATGTACGTTAAACTAGGTAGTACCACAAGTTCATATTAGTTTCGAACAAATTAATAGTGAATTTTGGTGTATAGGATATTTTCATATGTGTGATGTGTGTTGTTTATGACTTTGAAGCATTAAGAGTTTATTTTTTTATTTTTTTATTTTTATTATTTTTAAGACTAGTCAACATTAACTTGTTGAAAATTTGAAATGACAAAACTAAGAGGCATACCTCCAAAGATATCTTTTGATTCGTATGCATGATAAGATATGAATCTCAATATATCACAAGCTAGTAGGGATTTTTATTTTTATTTTTTTTAATGTAGGTTGTAATATATGTGGTGATCCCCTTTCAAAGTGAACACTTAAGCAAAATTACATGCAAAAGATAGACAAAATTTTCAAATTAAATAAATTGTTCACTCAAGTGAGAGTCAGTTCCCTTAAGCTACAATCAATTTGCTTAAGTGAGATTGTAGACAGATTAGCAAATTTCTGTAGAAATAAGGAGAAAAAGTATGTATCTTTGTGAGGATTGATGGTTCTTAATCACTAGTAGCCATTTTAATTATGTTTTAAAAGTAGTCTCTCTAGTAGTGACATTTCAATGGTGCCTTTTCATTGGTATCTATTCTTTCACACACACACACACACACACACACACACACACACATATTGATGAAGTATGAAATCAGTAGGCCACAAGCTCCAAACACTAAGGACAATTAGTAACCTAAAAAAGAAAGAAAGATTATCGAAGTTAACCAGGGTAGAACCGGCCAAGAATCATCTGACGATTATGTTTGTATTTCTCTTTAGGATTCAAGTATAAGAAGTGGATGAGTAGTAGTACATACCTTTACTTGGTGAAGTTTGGTCCCATTTATAGAGTTTGGAGTGGTTATACTTGTTATGTGTCACTATCATCACAAGAGATGTGTAGACTTAGTGGTGGGGGGGGGGGGGGGGGGGGGGGGGGGGGGGGGAAGTGGAGTGAATTTTAGGGAATTCACCCCACTTCTGGGAATAGTGGATCGTGGTGTAACTGTTCTTAGTTTGCAGGAAACACCTTAGAATTTACTAAGTGTTCATCTATCGTCTATGGTTTCTTGTCTTTGGATGGCTTGTCTTCTATTTAGACCAACTTTCTCCTTCCTGGTGCTTCTGCTTTGCTTTTGACTTTTGGATGATGATTTTCTTTTTATTGGACACACGCTTCTCTTGGACGACTCCTATGAACAATTTATACTTTCTTAATTACCCATCATATATATATATATATATATATATATAAAATCCTTTTTACACGTATTTAAAGGTAAACTCACAAAATTCTCAAGAATTTTTATTGGTAAGAATTTGGTCGGATCGTATCCTAGCTAGTAATAATAATTTGTGTGCAACCCTAAAAGAATCTATTTTGATGGGGGACAAATATCATCTTAAAGAAAGTGATTTATTGCGCCTCTATGCCTACTTTTCCCCTCCCCCCTCTAATTTCCCAATACAATCAAAAACAAAAGTACTAAAAATAAAAAGGAAGAGAAATTTCTACTAAGGTTTTTTGATGTTGTCTAATTCCATAACAAATCGCTTTCATTATTATTGTATTATAACAATGGGTAATGAAGGCTAAAAGTTGCACATATCAAAGTCATATTTGATCGAGCAAAATTCAAATTCATGTTCAAGCGAGCTGATTCTTTGTTGTGCGAACTCCAAGCAAAACTCTTGATAAATTGTGTGGGTTCCTTTTTTGGAAAGTACCCAAGTCCATTTATGACAAGGGATCTTGGGCCTCCAAGGATGGATGGTTGGATTGGGTCCAATTCTCCGCTGCTTATTGGAGTCGTTATATGAACCGGTTTGTGTGCAAGTCACATAAAGCTCCTCAAGGCAAAAATGCGATTCCTCCTAAACAATAAAATACCATTATAAGTGTTTTAGTAAAATAATTATTCATAATATTCACAATGAGAAGGAGATTGAAATAGAATATTTAAGGCTTATTTTTTATTGTGTGAATATTTAAAAAAATTCCTTCACTTGGTTCCTCGAGCTTAATGTTATGGTACCCCGAGTGTGATGTCGTGGTACCCCGAACGGGATGTCGTGGTTCACAGGGGTATTAGGCCTGTAATCCATGGAACCTAGAATACTGATTCCTTGAACTATAAGATCTTTCTCCATACTTATTATGCAATGGAGTTTTTCCCTTTCCCTTTACCTCTATAGGTCCTATATAAGAACACGCTATACAATACACATATCTTCAAATAATTGTTAGTTTCTTAGATTAGGATATACATTCTAATACATATACATATATGTAAATGAACTTCATGGGAATGAGTCAGCCACGAGGATCCTAACCCCAATTTTCACAGACTTTGTGCTTTTGTACAAGACTTGTGAGATTTGGAACTCAAGTCCAAGTAGCTTTGCTTGGGCATTACCTTCCAAGATAGTCAGGTGATGAGGATTTTGTGGGAGAGAATGATATTTGATGTGTGCATGTTTTGGCATATGTTTCTTTGGAGGCTAAGTGATATTTTGAATGATCTCAAGGATATGGGACGAATTCATCCACCTTGGCTCTCTTATTTTGTTCATTTTTCTCTCCCTTGTTGGGCTATTAAAGCTTTAAGAGTCATCCTTTTGAACATTTGAACTCTCTCTTTTTCCCTTCATTTGAATCCCCATTTTTCTCCCCTCTTTTTGCTATATCTTACTGTTCCTTTATAGTGGACATGGTCTGGTATCCCGGGCGAGGATGTTATTGGTCTGCTGGGTAAAACCATGTCCTCTAAAACTTGAAAAAGTGCTTTGAGCAGAGGTTTAGCTTAATTAGGCAATTATAACTCAAAATGGACATTTGACTTTAGCTATAAATGAAAGATTCCTTTTTTGGAAAGTCAAAAGAGTAGGTGGGCTGCTCAATGTACTGGATGACAGCTTTAGTTGAAAATGACAATTGAGAGGAAATTGTGGGGAGGTGTCATGCACATGGGGCAACTGAGTTTTCCATTGGTTCATGCATTCCAAGCAAATATATGAACCAAGGGAAACTTTCGGGATCCTCCTTTCACTAGAAATCACTCCTCTACCGACTAAACCACTTCTCCCATACTATCCACTCAGGATCCTAAGGGCTTGGACCATGGGTTACAAAGATAACACCTGATTTTGCTGGATTTTTTAATGGTTTTTTGCTGGAAATCTGAACATATACCTTGGCTTTCCCATATGTCAGCCAATGTCCTTCTCAAGGCTTCAAAAAGACACATCAAGATCCTAGGGCCTTGATGTTGATTCTTCTTACTGCATATCCTCTGACCTGACTGGGATCCTTCTTCTTGCTGCATGTCATCTGGCCTGATTGAGATCCTCTTCTTTTTTCTTGCTTATTATTATTATTTCTTTATTTTTCCTTCATTTTGGGACTTTGGGCTTTCATAGTCCTTCTTAACTTCATGAATTGAACCTTATTTTGTTAAGGCCCATGCTCTTTCCTTACTTTTCATGGAATGGGCTATCATGTAAAATTTTGGTCCTCAACATAAACTCTTGGTCAATTGAATTCCTATTGTTGGAAATTTTAAAATTTTCCTTAAGAGTCAATGTTGTGACAGATATAGCCCAAACCTTACACATACATAAGAGCACTAGCAATAGTGAAGCTAAATAGCTATATTGCTATTTTAGGTTCACCAAAATACAAAAATGGCTCTACAATAGTGAAGGTATAGCTAAAAATTTTAGCTTTAGAGCTACAATACACAGCTATTTTTGGCTGCGTACTATAGCTTGAAGCTAAAATAAATTTTTTTTATTACACTTCTCTCTCTTCTCTCATTATACAAACATTTCCTCTTCTCTCTCTCTCTCTCTCTCTCTCTCTCTCTCTTCTGCTTATTTCTTCTTTCTTCCTCCTCAATTTTTTTTCTCTCTAGCTCGCCGGCCAGCTCCCTCATCTCCCTTATCCCTCAGCTCACTGGCCAGCTCCCTCATCGCGATTTGTTCTGCCGACCCAGCTCACCGACCCACCCCAAGCCCCATCGCCGATCTGTGTATTGTGTTAATTTTTGATTTTGTTTGTGATTGGTGATTTTTGATTTTGTTTGTGATTGGTGATTTTGTTTGGTCTGGGTTGAGGAAAAAGATTAAGGATTTGGGTTGGTGGTTTTGTCATTGGAGTGCTATTTTGAAACCACAAAGACAACATAAATCTTCCAGTGGCCTTGAAGTAATCAAGGGATTGGGTTGGTGGTTGGCGTCTTGACTTGCAGTGTAGAATTACTGTGAAGAGGAGGTTGGATGAGCAATTGCAACAATAGATAGGAGCTTAGATACAAGCAAATTACATATATTGGAGGTCTTGTAAGTAGGGGTGGCTCAACAAATTTTGAGGCCTACGGCGATATATTTAAATGGGGCCTTTTTGATATTACTTAAATAATGTTTAGCTAGTTTTTAATATCATAATTTTTTAATAACAAAAATCCATTCTTTTTATCTTGTAATATGCCTTTTTTGTTTTTGAAGAAATGCCAAAGCTATAAAAAATTTTATTACAAAAAACTTACAAATGATATAGCAATGAATGTGATTAGTAACACTTCAAAAAGATAATAAACAAGTATTTGAATGAATGATGTTAGAGATATTATAAATTTTATAACATGAGGCTTATAAAAATGTATAATTAATACCAAAAAGTAATTTAAAAATGTATTTAATATATTGTTGACGTCCACAAATCATATTAATTGTCACATCAATTTGTAAAGGGTTTGAAGTAAAATTTATAGTATTTCTAGCATTTTCCTATATATTTAAAGTTGTATTATCTCTAACATTATTTAATTCTTTGAAACTTTTTAAAAGTAGAGGAAAAATGTAAATCTAATTTTTTTTTCTTATATCTCAAAAAAAATATTTAAAAAAAAAATTTCAATTTTTGCTCCAAAATTTGGGGCCTTTATCTAGTAGGGCCCCAAGGCGATTGCCTAAATAGCCTAGGCCTAGGGCCAGCCCTGCTTGTAAGTTACGTTGTATTGCAACTTCTATATATATAGTGGATATGATGAGCTAGGTTAGGTCTTCCGAGTGTTTTTTCTTATTGGGTTTTTACTTCGTGAACAACACTTTATCTTTTGTATGTGATTGTTTTACCATTTTATTTACATTGTTATTGAAATCAAAGTAACTACTTGGACTAGGCATTAATAAATTGTTAAAATTGGTACAAAGTCAACCTAGCTAGGGGTCTAACATATCTTTCAACTTACCTTGAAAGTTTGAGAAAAGTGGGTAGCTATCAAAATACTTGATCTAGCTAGATATGAATTATAGAAAACAGTCATCCTGAAATTTAAGGTTATGCTTCTTTCTTTTCTCTCACTGCACTGCTACTTAATTCTAAGCACCTATACTGTCTACAATGAGAAGCAGAAGAGACTGGTCAGTTTCACTTCACTATTGCAAGTTGTTTTTTCTTGTTGGACTTGATCATGGTATTAATTGTGCCAGGCATATATTCCAGCCCTCAATGTACGCCATGGCCAATGCTTCTATTTCTAAGGAAACAAATTCTTGCAACAATCGTACTCTCTCTAAGCAAATAGAAAATTAGAGACACAATAAAATAAAATGGAAGCTTTTTATTTTTTTTAGAAACAAACACACATAAAGAAGAGAAAAAAGGGTTTAAACAATGGAAGTTGATTGAAGAAGACTTTGAATGAAAAGAAAATACATCGATCGTAGTTAAGATTCCAAAGCTGCTACTATTGCAATATGCTTTCGACCTTTACCGAGTCAAATGCATTTTAAAAGTCATCCATTTCATCTCCATGATATAGTCCAAACTACAAGATTAACATTAACATAAATCATAAAATACCATGCTCTCTAGATATATCATAAAAGGCTGATGTACACGTTTATTTCTCTCTCCTTTCTTTTATCTAAGTGGGGTCGTCTGCTTATACTAATCCCTTGAGTGTACCATGTGCTACCTTTTTATTCCACATGTCTAGCAGCCTTGTTCATTCTTGCTTTTTATGCAGCTCATATCCCTTATTGAAAACCCTAACAAAAAAAAGCTAAAGCTAAAGCTATCTTTGTCTCTACCTTCATGTTCCTTGCTTTGTCTACGGTCTTTCACTTTCAGCATTCATGAATCACAAAGCTAACCATGATCTATGCTACTCTCTTTCATGGATTCCATATCACCATAATCCATGTCACCCACATGTACTTACTTTCATCTGTTGGGCCCCATCATATGTTTCTTTTTTTTTTTTTACAGTATTTACAAAAGGGTTTCCTGGATATCCGTTTTATGTGGTAATGCACATTCAATATCTAGTCATAAAGCATCAAAATATGGTGGGTCAGTGCGCAGGAAAGAAAAGTGGTGAGGAATCTCTTTGCAGTTTCCCTTCCACAACTCTCACTTTGCTCATCTTTTCTTCACACCAGTGCGCCTGTTCTTCAACAATGTCATTCATTCGCAAAACCCTAGACACCACTTTCAGGTCTATTAGACCCATTAATATCTCCATCTCTTCGTTCACCTTTAATTTTCTTTTTCTCATCAAGCATACTCGTGGATGGCGAAGATCTTTAAGCTTCATCTTTTTCTGTGTAGAAAACAGTTGTTAATAGTTGGACCCAAAAAATAATAATAATAAACTTCCCTTACTATTAGGAGAATCTACTCTAGGCAATTTTTTATGCAAGAGAGAATCTATTTATAAAAAAAAAATTATATTCTAATATAATTTAAGTGTATATGTGTGAAACTCTTCGTAGAAACTATTATTAATATTGATCATATCTTCCCAATCTTAATCCCTAATATATGATATGCCTTATTTACTATTTATTTTATAATAATTGATGAACTGTTAAGATTAAAATCGAATACAAGGCAAATGCATACTTACTTTTTGATTAACTTTCTTCATTAGATGGAGAAGAGTTGGATCGACTGAACCTCTTCGATTTCTCCTAAAAAATGCTGATATAACTTGGCAAGGTTTTTCCTTGTCAGCCTTGAGAAAATTCATGAAAGTTCGGATGCCGTCTTCCAATATTAGAAGAAAGTCATCTGAAGATATTCTTGATCCAAAACCATCCTCCTTCTGATAGTCTTCGGAATCTTTAAAAACACAACATAGATATAGATGAAACATTAATCTTAAAAAGGTAGAATAGGGTAATTAAAAGAATTCATATGACTAAAGTTCAAAGAAAAACGATCATTTCAATTTAAAATTGATACATTTCATATATACTTCAGATTAAAAAAGTACTTACCTCGGTATTCTGGAACTAAAAGTAACTTTGGTGCCAAAAGCCTCATCCTAGCATAGATTTCAGGTCTCCGGCCTTGCTCATAAGGTTCATTTTCTATATATCGCTGTAAAAGAACTTGGAATTGCTGAAACTCTTGCGCAACATGGGCAGGACAGCCAGGGTCATTGTCACGCCGTGAAGCTCTCTTCTGTAGAAAATTCTTGTAGTTCCAATTTAGGGCTTCCCATGTTAAGCAAATCTGTGCCACATATGCTGCTTCCAGTTCATGATATGGGTTCTGACGGTTATCTGATGGCCTTTTTTTTATTGTTGAAATTTTATGAACAATTCTCTCTGACATTGATCTTGGACCCACTAGAACAGACCTAAGTGACTCTGAATTTTGGTTTTGATATATATATAATTACTATAATGTTAGATTTTCAAAGGAATGATAAATATGATATTAACAAAGAGAATAAAAATAGAAAGTGAAAATAGTCAAAATACCAGTTTCATGAAGCTTTTGTGCACTTATTCTGTCTAGGAACATCATTTCCTCATCATATTTTTGAAACATTGTGTACGATTCCCATTTGGGACAACTCCTTCGTGATGAAGAAGAAAGTGGATCCTCAGTATAATTAACTGAGCTTCTCCACTCTGACGAGCTTTTAGATGTAGAGCCAGCAGTGCATGAATCACCAAATATCTCATCCTCCTTTTCTTGAACTATAGACTTCTTTCTCTCTGACTTGGGCGGTGCAAAAATAAAAAATTTCTCATCCTCTGAGAAATTTGTTGTCTCTGACTTCTTGCTTTCATGTTCTCGATTATGATAGTCTTCTACAACAACAAAAACAATATCAGGTCAGTGAAAGTATAATAAGTACAACATGCATGTGACTGATGTAACAAACTTAGATGCCTAGACATGTTGCAATTACCGTCACAGTTTTTGTCATTGTCTTCCACTTCACTTTTGTGTAGGTCTTTAGAAATCAGCATGGAGGGCCCACCTGGATTTGTTTCAGAGTTGTAAACTGAATCAGCATCTCTTGTAGGAATCTCTTCTTCAAACACATCTTCAACTTCATGGTCTTCGTCAGATTCATGAACACATTTAACAGAGAGGTTTTCAATTTCAAGGGCAGAATCTTCATCTGGGTCTTCAAATAAGCTCTCTTGTGGAGTTATGAATTCTTCAGAAAGAGTTTGATTCCTCCGAGGGTGTTTTGGCAAAAACAATAGTGATTCTCCGCCACCAATGATGTCAGCTACAAGAAGATCTTTTTCGTTGCACTCAACATGTAAATACCTCTCATCTTCTTCTTCTTCTACTTCTTCTGCTTCATCCTCTGAGAAGTTGTATTCATATCGATTTTGGTTTCTGAAACACACAAAAAAATTAAGAAACAAGAAAAACAAACTAACACATGAAAAAGAGAAAATTAAAGAGATGTTGCTACTAGACCTTTGAAGTATTGGATTTCTGCCAAGAAAATGGAAGAACTTGGGAAGTATAAAGGAGGAGCAGTAGAGGAAGAGGAAGAGGAGCTGGAATGAACTCGAGACATTGTAGAACAGCCTAACAAGAGCTTCTTTTTCTGAACATGGCATTTTCTTCTTGTTAGCTTCAAAATGAGTTCCAAAGTTAAGTTCTCATTCACAAAGCAAAGCAAAGCAAAGCAAAACTCCTAGAAAAAGTGTCTACTTTGGCTGCTTTTCTTACCACCTCTTCCTTATTGGTCAAATTGATCCATTTCTTTCATACAAAATGTCGTATTTGTCCTACAATTTAAACTATACCTTAAGCACCATTATCTTTGGGGACAACAGTAAATTTTCATTTAATTTGACAGGGTTCAAGAAGCAATAAGGCACACACTTACAACTCAGTAAATTGATGGTGTTTTCAAAGAAGAAATTTACTATTAGTACATATTATTGCTATGCCACATATATCCATGTTGTATTTTCTTATTTTCAAGCTTTTCGTGCCCAAATTTTAGTATAATTTGGCCTTTTGAGCTTGACTTTGTAGCTTTCCTATGAAAAAACACTGTTTAAACCCCTAGACCGCTTAATTACTACTCTTGCCTTGTGACTTTTACATGATCCACTTCACAAACGATTATCACTTGAAATCAATCTCTTGATCTCTCCAAGAGTTTATTCGAGATATTTGAATTCATCTTAGTGTTTCCATGATCTAGGTCCAACACATTGTAGGTGATCTTGTTCTTAGAATAATAGGAATCTCAAGGATATTCAATGGAGAATTGTTGGAAAACAATGGATTCTCTCAGTAGGTTTTCTCACTATTTTGGCAGTCGTTTTCCCATCTAGTAATTAGGGTTTAATTTTTATTTATAACATTGTACTAATTAAGTTTACTACATTATCAGTTAAATTTTTCTGGGTTATAATTTTGGAATCAATGAAGACAGTTAGATTTCTCCTCTCCTTCCCAATTTACATATATATATTTTTCTAAGAAAGATAGACAGATAATTAAAATTAACAATTTGTAACTCCAGGCATAGAATGTCAGTCCAATGAAAAGGTGGATTTTTTTTTGTTTGTTACATTTAAAGTGAAGGAAGGGGATTCAAATTCTACATGTCTTTGTTAAAAACACAAAGAAATGATATTTGTCCTAAAGGTCAATGGCCAATGAAGGGTGGGATTTTCTTTGGCATGTGGTGCATTATGTACAATTAAGCAAATCAGCTATCGGTTATACCTGAAAAGACATTAAGCAAATCAGGATGAATCATATTCAATATTCTTTCCATTAAAGATACAGAAACCTTGTATCATAGTGGGTAATTAAAAAATGAAATCCTACTATACGAGAAAGGGTCCTATCCTGTCCAAAAAACACAAAGAAGAGACCAAAACCAAGTCACACGCATTGGTAGGCATTTGTGGACACAACTTTTCAAAAGAATTACTAAAATAATTTTCAAAAAAAGTTTAACCATAATAATTTAATCCATTAATAAAAATTTAGAGATGAATGAGATTAGATGGGTTTAGTTTAATAGAGTTTTGATGTATTCTTTGCCTCCTAACTGAATAAAGAGTCTTTTTAAAAAGCTGAGGTTGGTGTTGTCAAATTGAGCTTCTTTTAGATATCTTCTTAGTTGTTTCTCAAAAAAAAAATAAAAAAAAATAAAAAGATATCTTCTTACTTGCTCTTTGTCTTTTAATTAGTCGTTAAGGTTGCTGCGCATCATGTTTTCTACGCATGATTGATCAACTCAAAAAGACACGCATTACCGACGATTTATATTCTTAGATTAAATATTACATTATCCACAAAATTAACTTAGTATTAACAATATACTCTAGAACTCAAATCCATTTACATGTGTCTGCTGCTCTCATCATTTTCAAAAAGGGAAAAAGAAAAAAAGAAAAAAAGAAAAAAAGAAAACAGCAATAGTACATGTGAATGAGCTTTTAGTTTTGCTATTAAGCATTAAAATATCAAATGGCCCTATAACTTTGAATATTTACTTGGGCTTTCATAAGCTATTACCAATGCTCATACAAAAATCTGGTTGATGGTTGGCCTAAATGGGGCCAAATTGACATTTAAAGTTTAGGTTAGGCCTTATTCAATATTCTTATTGTTGGTGTATATATAAATATTTCTTTACTGTGATTCTGTTTCTTCTTCTTTTTTTTTTTTTTTTTTTTTTTTTTTGAGAAAGTGTTTCTTTTTTTTGAGATTGGTTGGGATTCATTTTGTTTTGTTTTTTATATAAGATGAAAATTATATTCTAATATAATCTAAGTGTAAATATGTGTGAAACTTCCTTTTGAAGATTTGAATTCTAACTGTAGGGTTGAAATTTGATGGACTAGGCACAAACTTTGCGTATTGTGAGCCCAACGAATCCCCAACAATAAATTTATAGAGAATGGGTTAAACAGCTGGGCATGTTATGGATTTAGCAACGGTTCATGTATGCATGTAAGGATAAAACGATGCTCAGATTAATATTCGATAAAAATTCTCTTGGGTCCGAATAGACTTGGTATTTATCAAGTTTCTCAATACAATTTTTCCTCCTCCCTTTTCAGAGGCTTCTTCCCTTTATATATCCCCCTCCTTCTTCATCTTCACCGTACATTTGTTCTTCATCCAAGCATCCACTTGAGTACACGTCATATCAGACATTTGCTTTAGTATGCCGTGAGTGGTGGTAGCTGAGGCTGAACTGTTCAGGTGTCTTCTCCACATAAATGCGGCCAGGAAAGTTGCTGCAGTGCATTAAATGCGGTGGTAGCAGCTTTTCCTTTAAGATATTTTTATGCTCTCCTCATTCCCAAGCACGCCCAGGATTTGCTCTCCTCCGTGGAATCAGTTGGGAAGGTCGCTTTTGCCCCCAGCATATTTGATTGATTAAGCACCATGATGATTCGACGATGGAACCTCTTCGGAAAAGCAGGATCGTCTTCGGACGTATCCCAGTATTCCTCTTCGAGCGCATTTCCACCAAACGGGCCCAGCCCTAATCCCTTTCACCTCTTCGGACAAACAAGGGTATACAAATTGGGCCCTGGGCCCAATTCGCAGCGTTGGGCTCGCCCCTACAATAGCCCCTCAAAATTCTAATTTTTCCCATGCATCCGAGGAGAAAAAATAGGATTTTGATCCGTTACAAAATAGAAGTTTTGAAACCGTTGAATCGCTGAATCCACACGTGTGCACGCATAAATTTGGGTGCTTTATTATTGTCGCTGTTGTTGCACCGTTTCCAAGGCGCCATTAATTGCTCCAGGTGGCGTCTTGTCTATGGAATCCAACGGCCAACTGCAGATCCAACGGACATGATTTTCTCAAAATTTGGGCGGGACAAATCCCACCATTTTGCCTGCCCTTATATAAAGCCACAGAGGGGGTTATTTCCCCCCTTACTTCGCAAATTCCAGACTCTCAGCGCACTCAGGCATTCACGCTCATAATGCCATTCCTGTCATCAACTCCAACTCACCCCAGAATACACTGCGATCTCTCTGCGAGCATCAAGGTCATTCCTCCGTTCAGTTCCGCGTAAGTTCCTTGATCGAGATCCTCAAATTCTTTTCGGCTTGCCTCTTCGGCCTTTGGTAGTCGTTCCCCAGTTACTGCTTCTCATCTTTCCCTCTAACCTAACTGAAAATGGGTAGATTTGAATATTTAGTAAATAGCCCCTCCCAGATGGAGAAGTTTAGGGCGATGTATCGCATTCCTCAGGACGTGGGCTTGAGGTATTGCTCTACGGAGGAATTATTAACAAACCGAGAAGTGAGCGAAGTCATAATCCCCATTATCGCTTTCCTAGAGGGGGGAATGACCATTCCATGGGTCCTGTTACCAGAAGCTATCTTACAGGCTATAGACTTAGCCCTGAACAGTGCGCACCTAACATGTTTAGGATTTTAGGAGCAGTTGACGACCTAAACCGCTATTTAGGATTGGGACTCACCTGGCTCGATGTGGTACACATGTACGAGTGTCGTACCAAAGAAGGAGCGGGATACTATCTAAGGTCCCGATCCGATATTGTCAGGCTCATCTCCTGTCTCCCCAAGTCTAATAAAGGGATGAAAGACGATTATCTGATCGTCTCGGGCGCATGGCATGACGGAATTCATTGCCCAACCCAGCCAGGAGAGCCAGGTAGGATATCCCCCATTGAGATTTTCTAACAATAGGTTTAGGGTCTTTGCTTTCAGTTATTCGGCCTTCTCTTTTTATCACATTTCAATTTTTTCTAACAGTTTTATTGCAATGTTTACAGATAGAAATCACGTCGCTCCTCGGCTCAGCCTCACAAACACCGCGGCGCTCAACTACCTCCTTCGGTCAGAAATCTTCGCAAGCGAAGACGGACAGCTTAGGGCCGCTTACCTTATCCTCGGCTATACTCCAAAGTCAACGGATTTTCAGCCGATCGGCAACGCAATCACACTCGGAGATCGCCGCATCAACCGTATTGACGTTGTTCGGAAGAATTTTTTAGCTCCCTTCAACCTTGCTCCTGTGCCACATCCTAACCCACAGGGCATACCACTGCTCGTTCAACCTATTCAGCAGGCTCCTCTTCAGCCGGCAGCAGAGGGAGAAAAAGTCACTTCTTCAACCCCTTCACTTGACGAGCAGATAGACCAGTTCAGATTCGAAGGGGAAACTTCAGAAGAGGTTCAAATTCTAGATGTTGACGGGGGGACAGATAGGCAATCGATCGATCTCCCACAGAGAATAATCGTGTTAGAATCTCTTCGGACGAAGACATGCAAAGCCTAGCAGATCTGATGAAGAGCCGAAGGCAGAAGGCCCCGACTAAGGGCACTGGTACTTCTCAGCAAATGGTGGCTCTTCCTCCTCCTCCTCCTCTTCAGACTTCCTCAGATCCCAGCTTAAAGTCGCTATCGGATCTAAAAAAGAAGAGGATCGCAACTGAAGCTGAAGGCACTGAGGTTGCGCCTCCGAAGGGGACCAAGCAACAGAAGGTGGCCCATGACACCAGGGGCAAAAGGGCTTCATCCACAGAAAGTAGGGAAGACCCTTTGGCCGCCGATGTACGACGAGGCGCTCGGACATGGCCTCCGAAGTTGACACTGGATGGCACAGCCATCCCATACGATGCTTCCATCAGAAATTATGGTGGAGGGAAAGCCGGCTACATTGCAAAAGCTCTGGAGCAGCCTCTGCTCCTTCCGAAGGACATGGAGTCCTACAAGCGCTTCAGCCAGCAAGAACTTTTCCTATCACTCAAAAGGGATTTAGCCATGGTAAGGGAATTGACCCTCTTGTCCACTTTTTGTTATGTTTAACAACTAAAAAAGAAATTTTCATCTGTTGTGCAAATTGCCCAGTAAATATATGTGGCCGAAGAGTGGAATAAGAAAACCCATATCCAAGTCCAAGTGGAGGTCAGCACCCGCACGGAGACCGAGAAGGCCTTGGGCAGCCTTAAAGATGAGTGCTTCTAGATGTCCGAGCAGCTGAAATAGGAAGCTAAGGAGAAGAAAAGTCTGGAGGCGAGCCTTAAGAACGCCCAGGAGCAGGCCGAAGATCAACGCAAAAAGCTGTACACCACTGAGATCAATCTGGAAACAGAGAGAGCGTTGGTGAAGGATCTTCGTGTCGAGCTCGACAAAGCCAAGGATTCTGCTAAATTGGCCAAGGAGGACGCTCAACTGGCCAAGGAAGCACTTGAGGCTGAGAAAAAGGCTGCTTATCTGCTGGGGGTGAAGGAGACCCAAACGAGGCTGACCGAGGAGTTCGCCAAGGTCTGCAGGGAGTATTGCGAGGTGACGTGGGGCAAATGCCTTGACGCGGCTGGAGTCCCCCCAGAGTCTACCCTGAGGCAGCCTGGGAGTATTTACTACCACCCCAATATCTGCGACCTGCCAGATACATTGGAAGCTTCTTCGGTAGGTCCAAACATCCCAGACCCCGCTGAGGCAAACCACGCTCCTGTTCAGATTGGGGATGCGGGCGATTCGTCAAAGACTGACCCAGTGCCTCAGAAGAAGGCTTAGGTGTTTAGGGGACATATTTTTGTACTTGTAATTGTTAAGACACTGTTTTCTTTTGCTCTGTAACGCAGTTATTTTCCTTTCATTAATGAAGTGGCTTACTTTTTATCTTTATTACTATCATGCTATATGTCAGGATGCATCATTACAGCAAATAACAATAGCTTGACAAATGAGAACCAACTAATGCCAGGATTTTGATTTAGACAATGCCAAGTAGGCCCTAAGGTAATAACGACTGCATTGGAATGTTAATTTGCGAAAGTAACTTGGTCAGAGAACTGTTGGTACAATTGAGTCTGAATTAAAATACTTGGGGAGATTGTAAACCCACCCACTGTAGCATGTTGACGACGTAGGCAATAATACTTAAGAAAAACTGTTTATAAAGGAGTTAGTAAATGAGTGTTAACTAACCCAAATCATCTGGTCCGAGAACTACAGGCATGATTGAATTTAAGTTTTAAACACTTATGAGAATCGTAAAGGAGTGTTAACTAACCCAAATCATCTGGTCCGAGGACTACAGGCATGATTGAATTTAAGTTTAAACACTTATGAGAATCGTAAATGAGTGTTAACTAACCCAAATCATCTGGTTCGAGGACTACAGGTATGATTGAATTTAAGTTTAAACACTTATGAGAATCGTAAAGGAGTGTTAACTAACCCAAATCATCTGGTCCGAGGACTACAGGCATGATTGAATTTAAGTTTAAACACTTATGAGAATCGTAAAGGAGTGTTAACTAACCCAAATCATTTGGTCCGAGGACTATAGGCATGATTGAATTTAAGTTTAAACACTTATGAGAATCGTAAAGGAGTGTTAACTAACCCAAATCATCTGGTCCGAGGACTACAGACATGATTAAATTTAAGTTTAAACACTTATGAGAATCGTAAAGGAGTGTTAACTAACCCAAATCATCTGGTCCGAGGACTACAGGCATGATTGAATTTAAGTTTAAACACTTTGGTGAGTTCTTAGCATAACAAAATGGTATCATGACCGAAGGAAGAATTCTTTTAATAGTAATACCTTTTGAGGTTATTTACATTCCACGGCCGGGGTACTACATGATTATCTAGATCTTTTAAGAAGTATGCTCTAATGCCAGCCCTTAAAGTAATGTGATATGGTCCTTCCCAGTTTGGTCCCAGTTTCCCCCAAGCTGGATTCTTTGCATTACCTACCACCTTCCTTAGTACCAGATCACCAGGCTCTAAGGGTCTCAGCCTTACGTTAGCGTCGGAGCCCTGCTTGAGTTTCTGCTAGTAATGCGCTAGTCGGACCATTGCATTTTCCCTTCGTTCTTCAATTAGATCCAAACTCTTTTCCAGCTGCCCATCGTTGCCGATTGGATTAAAAGAGCTAGTCCTGTATGTTGGGAATCCCGTCTCCAGAGGTATAACAGCTTTAGCCTCATAGGTCATTGAAAAGGGAGTCTCTCCGGTGGACCTGCGAGGCGTAGTTTTGTATGCCCACAATACGTGGGGTAATTCTTCTACCCACCTACCCTTCGCATCATCCAGCCTCTTCTTTAGTCCGTTAACTATGACTTTATTAACAGTTTCGGCCTGCCCATTTCCCTGGGGGTAAGTAGGGGTGGAGTATCTGTTTGTGATTCCCAGCTCGCTACAATAACCCCTGAAAGCTTTGCTATCAAACTGAAGCCCATTGTTCGAGATCAGGGTATGGGGGACCCCGAACCGAGTGACGATATTTTTTCAGATGAATTTCTTTACATCTACATCCCTGATATTCGCTAGAGGTTCAGCTTCGACCCATTTGGTGAAGTAGTCTGTTCCGACCAGAAGGTACTTATTGTTTCCTGCTGCCTTAGGGAATGGGCCTACGATATCCAATCCCCATTGAGCGAAAGGCCATAGGCTGGATAGTGGATTAAGGGTACCACCCGGCTGATGTATGTTCAGCGCAAACCGCTGGCACTGGTCACACTTTTTAACGTATTCATGGGCCTCTCTTTGCATATTTAGCCACCAATAACCCTGAGTAATGGCTCGGTGAGCTAAGGATCTACCTCCAGTATGGCTTCCACAGATCCCTTCATGCAATTCTTCTAGCAGTGACTCAGCCGCTTCAGGATGCATGCACAATAAGTATGGACCTAAATAGGAACGTTTATACAGTTTGTGGTCCTCGGACAACCAGAATCTCGTAGCTTTCCTTCGTACTTTGTCCACTTCCCCTTTTTCTTCAGGCAATACATCGTTCTTCAAGAACTTGATTATGGGATCCATCCAGCACTGGTCGGCTCTGATGTAATGAACCTGGACTGCCTTTTTTCTTAATTCCGTAGGTCTCTGCATGTCCTCAATGAGGATAACCCTTGGTAATTCCTGTGCCGAAGAGGTGGCGAGGGTGACTAAAGAATTGGCATGTGTGTTGCCACTTCTGGGGATGTGCCGCAGGTTAAAAGATTCAAACTCTGACTGTAGGGACTTAGCCAGGCTCAAATACCCCTGCATCCTCTCGTCTTTCGCCACGAATTCTCCCTGCACTTGGCCGACGATTAATCTTGAGTCCAAGAATATCTCAACTGATTTTCCTCCCATCCTTCGTACCATCTTCATCCCCATCAATAGAGCCTCATACTCCGCCTCATTATTCGTTGCTGAGAAATCCAGCCTTAACGCTTTTTCAATGATAATTCTCTCTAGGGATATCAGCACTAGCCCCACTCCTGAACCTCTCTGATTCGATGCGCCATCTACGTATACTTCCCAGGGTAATGGGCTCCGTAGAGAAACCATGCCAACGGACCTTCCATCCAGGCCTAGTGTTGGTGTTACCTCTTCTAAATGGGGCTCCGTGAATTCGGCGACCAAATCTGTAAGGATCTGACCCTTCACTGATGTGCGAGGCATGTACTTGATATCAAAAGCCCCTAGGATCGTCCCCCATTTGGCAATCCTTCCAGTGTAGTCGGCGCTTCGGAGTATTGCTCTGAGTGGAAGTTGGGTGAGGACTATAACAGTGTGAGCTTGAAAATAGTGAGGCAACTTCTTCGTATCGAGCACCACAGCTAGGATAGCCTTTTCTAGTGGCAAATAACGAATTTCAGCTTCATGCAGTGACTTACTTATGTAGTAAATTGGTTTTTGTACCCCACAGTCCGTCCGTATCAACACCAAGCTCACAGCATTAGGAGCTACATCGATGTAAGCAAACAAGATCTCATCTGGTTCAGGACTGGACATGATTGGTGGCCGAGCCAGGTAGTCCTTAAGTTGCTGAAAAGCAATAGCACATTCCTCCGTCCATTGAAACCCTTCCACTTATTGATCAATGAGAAGAAATGCCTACACCTGTCTGCTGATCTGGAAATGAACCTATTGAGGGCAGCGGTCATCCCAGTCAGCTTCTGAATTTCCTTGAGGTTCCGGGGAGCTCGCAAGTTGTTGATGGCCTTTATCTGATCGGGGTTAACTTCGATTCCCCTGTGAGTGACCATATACCCTAAGAACTTGCCTGATCCAACACCAAACGAACACTTGGATGCATTTAAGCGTAATCTGTGTCCCCTCAGAATTTCAAAAACATCCCTAAGATCCCCAATGTGCTCAGCTATGACCTTACTTTTCACCACCATGTCATCAATATAAACTTCCATGCTTTTACCCAATTGCAGCTCAAACATTTTGGTCATCATCCTCTGATAGGTAGCCCCTGCGTTTTTCAAGCCGAACGGCATTACTTTGTAGTGGTAATTCCCCACAGGGGTTACGAAAGCTATTTTCTCCTGATCGGCGAGAGCCAGTGGTATCTGATGATAACCTTGGAATGCGTCTAAGAAACTCATCCGAGGGTGTCCAACAGTAGCATCAACTAGTTGGTCTATCTTCGACATGGGAAACGGATCCTTCGGACAAGCTTTATTAAGATCAGTGAAGTCTACGCACATCCGCCACTTTTCGCTTTTCTTTTTTACCACTATGGTGTTAGCCAGCCATTCGGGGTAAAAGATTTCCTTAATAGCCCCTGCTTGCTTGAGTTTCATCACTTCCTCCCTGACCGCATCTGCGTGCTCCCTCGATGGACGCCAGAGCGGTTGTTTCTTGGGAACGATGGTGGGATTAACATTTAAATGGTGGCAAATAAAATCTGGGCTTACCCTTGGAGCTTCTGCGGAGTCTCATGCAAATACATCAACGTTGGCTCTGAGGAACTCTATCAGCTCTTCCTTCTCTTGAGGTGGCAGCATAGATCCGACTTGAAAAAACTTCTCTGGGTCGTTATCAACAACTATCTTTGCCAAGCTTTCGCACTTTGCCTCTTCGACCGAGGTTTCGGTATCCAGCACCGAAGGTTTTAATTGTTATAAAATCTCATCATTACGTTCTGGGGACTCAGCTTGGGGTTTGTGCTGGATAGCTGCCACCAGACATTGCCTGGATGTAGATTGATCTCCTCGGATCTCCTCGACCCGCCCTTCTAATGGGTATTTAATCTTCTGATGAAGGGTGGAGGATACGGCCCCGAGGGTATGAAGCCAAGGTCTCGCCACAATAGCAGTGTAGGGCGAATATGCATCCACCACTATAAAACCTACCTCCACTGTCTCAGATTCGGTTTGCACAGGTAGTCTGATCTGGCCCTTCGGGATGACCACTTTGCCATCAAAACTCACCAAAGGGGAACTGTACGGCGTTAGGTCTTCGGGAGATAAGTTCAGCCCCTTATAAAGGTCTGGGTACATTATTTCCGCGGCGCTGCCCTGATCTACCATCACCCTCTTCACGTCGTATCCACCTATTCTGAGAGTAACTACCAGAGCGTCATCATGCGGCTGTATAGTCCCGATTTTGTCCTCGTCTGAAAAGCCCAAAACTGGTTGAACCTCCATCCTAGGCCTCTTCGGCTCTCTGTTAACACTCTTCGAGGGCATCCGAGCAACCGATAGTATTCTGGATGGGTAAGACCCTGTCCTCCCTGGTGCGGCAAAAATAACATTGATCGTACCCAAGGGGGGTTTTACAGAATTACCTCTCTTAGGCCCCGCATTTGCCTGGTTTCCCTGACCATATGAGTGGTGTAAAAGTTGCTTTAACTTGCCCTCGCTGACAAGCTGATCTAGATGGTCCCACAGGTTCCTACAATCCTCAGTGGTATGCCCATGGTCAAGATGATATTGACAGTAGAGATTGTGGTTGTGCCTTTCAGGGTTTCCGACCATCTTGTTTGGCCTTTTGAAGAAAGGCTCATTTTTGATTCTCTCTAGGACTTGGTGCACTGGCTCACGAAAAACAGCATTGACTGTCTGAAAGTTTGCTGTACTTTGTCCGACCCAATCCTTTCTTGGCCTGTTATGGCTCTGCCGGTCCGACTTGAAATTCCTCCTCTCTTGAGGGATAACCTTATCCTTTCCCCTACCCTACTGTTGGTCTTCTTCAACTCTTTTGTACTTGTCAATCCTATCCATCAACTGGCGTACACTGGTAGCCGGTTTGCCCGTTAGGGACGTCCTCAAGAGATGTTCAGTGGGGAGGCCTAGCTTAAAAGAGCTGATGGCCACCAAGTCACAATCTTCCTCCATCTCATTATACGTTTCCCAAAACCTATCGGAATATGACTTCAGAGTTTCACCCTTCCTTATGCTGACAGATAATAAGGAGGCCATGTTCTGCGGAACCCTTCGACATGTGACAAAACGTGACCCAAATGCCTGAGTTAGCTCTTGGAACGAGCTTATGGAGTCCGCTTTCAGGCTATCAAACCATCTCATGGCAATCGGTCCCAAGCTGGACGGGAAGACCTTGCACATTAGGGCCTCGTCTCTGGAGTGAACGACCATCCTCTGGTTGAAATGACTCACATGCTCCACAGGGTCTGTCCGGCCGTTGTAGATGGTGAATGTAGGCTGGTGGAAACGTCGAGGAAGTATTGCATTCTCGATGTTACGTGTAAAAGGAGATCTGGAGATCTGATCCAGAGCTTTACTCATAGCATTGCTCCCTACGCCCCTAGGTAAGGGGCTCCGAGGATTCCTCTTACGATGGTGCATCTCCTCATAGGGAAAGGACTCGCTGATTGGTGTTCGAAGTTTTGGCTTGTAGTCAATGTCCCGTTCGTCCTCAGAATCTTCGTCAGAGTACGAGGAAATGCGTTTCCTTTTTGCATGGTGCAGCTCCCTCTTTAGCCTTTCAATTTCTAATTGCATGCTACGGTTTTTCCCTGCATGGGACATGTGGCTCTCCCCATGCGACTGGCGTCGATCGTCACGTGCGGTGTGTATGCTGCCTTCACGATCCTGCCTTCGTTCCAGATTAAGAAAAGGATCAGTGTGCTGAGATGCCCTGGACTCTGCTGGACGTTGCCTTAGTTCAGCCATTTATGAGGTGTTACTTCCACCTTTGCTCAAACTATTTCCCATAGACGGTGCCAATTGTAGGGTTGAAATTTGATGGACTAGGCACAAACTTTGCGTATTGTGAGTCCAACGAATCTCCAATAATAAATTTATAGAGAATGGGTTAAACAGCTGGGCATGTTATGGATTTAGCAACGATTTATGCATGCATGTAAGGGTAAAACAATGCTCAGATTAATATTCGATAAAAAATCTTTTGGGTCAGAAGAGACTTGGTATTTATCAAGTTTCTCAATACAATTTTTCCTCCTCCCTTTTCAGAGGCTTCTTCCCTTTATATATCCCCCTCCTTCTTCATCTTCACTGTATATTTGTTCTTCATCCAAGCATCCACTTGAGTACACGTCACATCAGACATTTGCTTTAGTATGCCGTGAGTGGTGGTAGCTAAAGCTGAACTGTTCAGGTGTCTTTTTCACATAAATGCCGCTAGGAAAGCTGCTGCAGTGCATTAAATGCGGTGGTAGCAGCTTTTCCTTTAAGATATTTTTATGCTCTCCTCATCCCTAGGTACGCCTAGGATTTGCTCTCCTTCGTGGAATCAGTTGGGAAGGTCGCTTTTGCCCCCAGCATATTTGATTGATTAAGCACCATGATGATCCGACGATAGAACCTCTTTGGAAAAGCAGGATCGTCTTCGGACGTATCCCAGTATTCCTCTTCGAGCGCATTTCCACCAAACGGGCCCAGCCCTGATCCCTTTCACCTCTTCGGACAAACAAGGGTATACAAATTGGGCCCAGGGCCCAATTTGCAGCGTTAGGCTCGCCCCCACACTAACCTTTATCCTCTACATCCCACAAGAATTTTATACTTGTTAAATAACCATCACGTTAATAATGTGCGATGGTGGGATTCATCTTATTAATTTGTTTTGTTTTTCCCAAAACGCATTAACTTATTAGCCATTGAAGGTTGTACGTTGCCAAGGATATGCATCAAGTTTGAGCTGAGCCCAAATTAATGGACTAATAATATCATGTTAAGTTTACCTGCTAATCAACCATGTCATATAAAACTAAAGAAGTAGCACAATCCGCGAATCATAGGGTCAAACCTCTCACATTTCAATAAATAAATAAATAAATAGATAAATATATATATATATATATATATATATCTTTATCATTACCCTGTGGGCCAGCATGATAGCCCAAGTTGCATTTATCTTAGGATAGAAGGTTTTCATAATTTCCGCTCAACCCTGTAATATCTTCTTTATGTGGCTACGTTTTGAGCGTGGCCCACTCTCAGGTCCAATTGCTACAGCTTAGGATAGCCCTTAGAAAGTAGTTATTCGGGGTTGACTCATTCATAGGGATGATCATTCCTAAATGTGGAGCCCCTTCTTTATATTACTTTTTAAAAAATAAAAATAAAAAATTACTTATTTAAGCCTATAGCCATAGAGTTTCAAGTTTTAATCCCTCTTTGATTTAAACAAAATTATCAACTAAGGCGCATAGAATAGATTAGGTTTTTTTTTTTCCTTCAATTTTTTAATTATATTTTTTTAATGCACCTTTAGGGCAGTGGTAACCATCAAATCAAGATTTCATTTCATTTTTGAGAGACCAAAACATAAAAAAGCAAAATCACCGTTGAAAATAAATATGCTAAGATTTAAAACTAAAATAATACATGAAAATCCAAATTACCATTAATTCAATATTCACAAAATATAAATAAAATAAAAGACATAAAAAAAATTGTTTTAATACATTTCAACTCAATCATTCATTAAAATGATTTTCAACATTTTTTTTAAATTCAAAAAATCATTTACGATTAATGAGTATTACATTTTGAAGCAATTTCACTTTCAATGTAAAAGTTGATGTGATACAACCCATATATACTGTTACATCAACTAAAGATAATCATGTAAATGCCAAATGATCTTGAAAGCCTACAAACCCACATAAAAGCATAGCAGTCCCTAACCCAAACTACACACGCACACAACTATCCCCAAAACGATTGAAAATCCTCAAACTCATCACCTAATTTTTACTCAAAAGACCCACATCATTAGACCCCAAAAAATGATTGTTACACATATTTGCACACACCCAAAAATTGCATTGAAATCATGACTTGAACTCACAAATTTTTACTTGAAATTCGTGACTTCAAGTCATGTTTACAGTGCAATTTTGACGTGTGTGTAACAAGTAGTGTATAATAAACACTACTCTTAGACCTCCCTCCCCTACAAACCCCCATGACCAGCACAAACCAAATTTCAATGTTACGGATTCGCCTGCTACCCAATCGATCTAATCCTACACACAAATCTTGCAAATGATAAATCACACGGTCACAAAATAGTGTAATAAATGACCAACTTGTATTGATTATATATATATATATATATATATATATATAGGTACAACCCTTTGTATGTCACTTTACAGTGAAAAAATGCAATAAACTTCTCTAATTCAATCTCCAAGAAACTTTACGATTTGAAAGACTATGAAGCTTGATCTTGAATTGTGCCTTGATGTCTCCCAGTTGAATGAGTGATTGAAGGTAATTGATTTAATAAAAGTGCTGTTGGCTTAATCTAATAACCATATCAAAGGGACTTAAAAGAAAATCCCTACTTTGAGCCTTGATTTGGAATGAGCAATAGAATTCTCTTGAACTTAGTGATGATTCTCTATTTTTGCAGAGTGATAGTATAATTTTTCTCTCTAAGTGTATGTCCCTTTTCCTACATGAGAAGCCTCTATTTATAGGCGACCCAATGATCTTTGATTTCAAATTTGGGTTTGGCTTACCTCCAATTAACTTTTTAACATGATATCTTCTTTTCTTTTAATAAGAAGTGGTCATGTCACCCATTACCTTAGCGTACGGTTGAGATTAAAAATCAACGCCACATCATCTTTCTCTCAGAGAGAGAAACTACAAAACGAGCATCTTTAGTAGTCTTCTCAACACAGTAGTGAAGGAAACAAAATTATCATATTAATCAAAACTTGAAAGTTAAAATCTAGCTCATTGATACAACAGAAGAAAATCATAAAATATCAAAATTAGATATTCATGAGCAACAACCAAATATTTTCATTGGGTTATTCTCAAAAGAAAAAGAAACTAAAATTTTAGATTTTAGAACAAAAATTACAACTCAAATGCTCAACTCAAGTACAAAACAACAAGAACAAATATATATGTACCCACTTGTTTCTCAATGTTCTCATTCCATTTTCAAAACAACAAGAAGAGCCAAGTAGGTACCCTTTCTTTGCATTTTGGAAATTTCAAGGGCTTTGATTTTAAATTGACTCGCTTTTTAAAGGTTAGTGGGTTTGTTTCTAATCTTAAAATTGATTAGAGAGAAATAGAGTACGAAAAGCTGAGTCTTTTTTGTCTGAGATATGAATTAAAATACGGCATCATCTAGCAAAGGAGGTGCTGGATAGGCAGATTGTAACACGTCGACCCAACCTTATATTTAAACTATGTGTTTAAGTGGTTAATTATTATTTTGAGTCACTTACTTTCTAAAATTAATATAAGAGTATTTAATAAATATATTATTTTACAATGCCATTGATTAAGAATTGTAAAGATTATAAATAATTGAATGGCTAATTGTATTATAAATAAATACTTAGTATGTAGAAAATTATATTAAGTGGTTTAAGTTATTGACCCTAAAAAAAAGTGGTCTAAGTTATTAAATATGTAGTTGGTGTTTTACCTAGGTGTGATGCATGAGTTGTTATAGTGGAAATTCCACCCACCCATGCAACCAATGGAAATTCAACACACCTAATGCCAAAGTTTCATGCATTATGACAAACCCCAAAGACCAAGACTTGGCCATGCAATGAGCAAGTTCCACCTAGCTTCTTCTTTGACTTTCAATGTAACTAGAGCTTCCAAGAAACTCACTGCCTCTCATTTCCCATGGGTCACACAAATCAGAAAAGTTTCACCTCACTTTTCTCTCTTTTCTCTTAAGGAAAGAGCTAGGAAGCTCTCTTGAGTCTTCTCTCAAAACCCACGGTCAACAACTCAAAAGAAAGATGAAACTTCATCTCATTTCTTCTTCATACTCTCTCAAAGAAATTAGGAAAACTCTTTCAAGCTCTCTACCTCTCATACTTTTGGGTCCAGCCACTAGGAAAGGGGAATCCTTTCATGCAAGAGTGATTCTACCTCTAATTCCCCTCAAGAACCATAAACTTTGTAAGGGTCTAGCTATTCTCTCCTTAGAATTCATAATTTCTTCATGGAATCTTCAGTAATAGTATTTATGGTTTGTGAAATTTGGAAACCATGAACTTGTAAATCTATATATATATATATATATATATATAGTGTTTTAAGAAGCTTTGAAATTGTGTTGGTGTTTTGTTGAAGGTAGATTATGGTTTTTACTAATTAATGATTGTATATGATTAAGGAAGTAAGAAAAGTTAGGACCTATACTTTTGATGTTACTGCTGAGATTTTTGTTGTATTTAATTTGGCTATAAATGGTTAAATGACTGTATGTAAGTGTTTCCTGACATGTCTAATGAGGGTATAAAAATCCCCATATGAAAATACCATCATTTGATAATTGTTTGTGAATTTACAAGAAAAATGTTGCAAAACTGTTATTGTGACAGATTCTGTGTTTACGCATGATAAATTATGTATTAAATTTTATAGAGTGAATTTGGATGCTAGAGATATTTCCTATGAAATATAAGACACATATGGTTGTAATGAAAGTGGTCTCACATCATTTGGATTGATATAAAAATAATGGTTTAATTTCTAAGTTGCATGAAATTCTGTCAGGACAGATTTGAGTATGCTGTATTGTATGATTTTTAGTAAATTATGGTTTTATGCTTTGACTCCGAAATTGATATGGTATTTACTAGACATCCAGAGGACTTTCTCTGTAAAATTTCATGCATTTTGGATGTGAATTGATAGCCCATTTGTATTTTATAAATGAAGCATATGCTGCTGGAATAAAACAGTGAACAGTAAGGGACATGCCTAACTTTGAGGATTTAATTTTAAAGTTAGGGTAAATTTTTTGAGCTATAAATTTATATGCTCATCATTTGGTATGTCTAGATCATAGATAAATTTTATATGACTTGGTTCAAGGTTTAGTACTCCAAAGGAGGGGTTCTAAACCATTCAACTGTTGTTTTTATGAAATTGTTTTGTTCATGCTATATGTTGTCTTGTGTAAGTTTATGCATGCACCCTTGCTTCCAATCTCAAAGCACCTTTTGAAATGAAGTTGGCTCTTCTAGAGATATGAGATTGATGTGAGAATGTTAGTTTCTCTACGACTTAGTACATCATGTTGTATGATGAATGTATTTTGTGTTTGTGGGAACCTCATTGAAGTGGAATTATGATTTCCTTGATTCTAAGAGATAGGATTTGAGATGAATGTGTAATTTTATGATAAGGAATAATGGATAGTAATAAACTTTGATTTTGGTTTAGGTGTTACCAGTCGCCAGGTTTAAGCTCCTTCGACTTTAGGCTCTCAGTTCCTCTGCTTTCAGATAAGGGATAAGTTATATGAGCATTTGGTAAGTCATGAGATTATTTTAATGTATATTATGCATTAAAAGGTTTTTGATTAGAAATATGACATGTAATTATGTTTTAGACAAAGATATGTTCGTAAGCTTTCGAAACCTTATGTATATGATTTAAGCACATTGATGCTGTTTCCAATTCCACGAACATGACGTTTAAGAAAAACAATGGAAATGCTATTATTGTGAAAGGTAATGCAAACTATGAATTTCAGTATGATGTATAAGTATGAAATATTTTTGAGTAATGTTCTCTAGCGATCTGAATTCTATCAGTAGGGGTTAATTTCTGGCTTTCCATGGAAAATGTTATATGATTTGCCGTTAAAGTGGGACTGACTCTACTGTACCCGCTCTTGTTGGTTACGGCCAATTTGTGGAGGAAGTTAACCTACCCCCATGGTTGAAAATATGTATGAAAATGTGATCCTGGGAATACCTGGTATTATGGGGAATGCTGGATGTCTAGCACCGTGGTGCTAGAAGCCTCCCAAATAAGTACAGATTTATCAGATATGGACTAACCAACAAGTTATTTATGAACAGCTATGTTATATTATTAATCATGAGAGAATTATTTTGTTTAAATGCATTGTGAAAAGTAAAAACTCTCATGGAAAGAAGAAGTTTTGATGAAAAGAACACTGTTCATTAAAGATAAAAGTTTCTAAAGTTCTGTTGTGCTATAAAGATAAAGATTCTGAGGAAAATACAAGTTTATGTTAAGAAGTTATCAGATATCTGTTTTCTTTATGAAACGTTAAGTTTTATGATTATGAATGTTATAATATTTTACGAGAAGAAGTTTATGAATGAAAGTTTTATTATTCTTTAAGATGTTTCTAGTTTAAGACAAAGTTGCCGATTATCTTGTTTAAGTTAAAATGATTATTTTGTAATAAAAATATACATGGTGACTTTGTAAGAAATGAAAGAAATTCAATCTGAAAAGTTTTAGTAAAATTATTCTGATAAGAAAAAGGAGAACAATTATTTTCTTACGAAGAGCTATAAGTTGTTATTATAAATAGTATAAAATACTATGTATGAAAAGATGTTCTCCTATCCGAATATTTATAAAATGAAATGAATTGATTTACATGCATCCTTATTAAATTCTCATATATCTTACATTTACTGAGTTGTGTAGCTTACCCCTTCCACTCTTTTAGTCAACAGGTTTTATTTTGGAGCAAAGGGAGCCTTAGTCGAGTTTTGGATGGAGCTGGTTTTAGTTTTATACATATAGATCCTAAATTAGCAATTTGATGTTTAGATTTGTAGTCTGGTGTATTTTAGGATCTAATGAAAGTTGTGTACCTTAAAGTATTAAGAGATGTATTATGTGAAAGTGTGGAAATTGAATGACGGGTGAATTATGTTATATTTTGAGTACAGTGTAGATGCTCTGAATATCAAGTGAGAAGTTATATCATTTAAGTAAAGAAACAAGAAAAATAAGAAAGAGTGAAGCTTTTGTAAAAGTTTTTGTTAAAAGTTAAGTTGGTTCTTGTTAATATTAGGTTTAAGCTTAATATTAGCATGCCTGTCATGGTCACAAATCCGGGTATCGGGTTTGGGGCGTGACACAAATTCTTGTTAGCAAAATAAATTCCAAGCAACTCTAAAGTAACTTCCTCTCCAAAGACTTCATTTTTTTAATGGGGTTTTGGTTCAATCCATGAGTACCCAGTTGTTATTTTGTTAATCTTTTTTTTTTTTTTTTTTTTTCCATGGGTTTGCTTGTTTCCTTCGTCTTGGCATTTGAGAATTTAGTTTAGTACCCACAGTTTCTCATCTGTTCGAGAGAAAGATGATGTGGTGTTTTTTTTTTTTTTTTTTTTTTTATAAGGATGATGTGGCGTTGATTTTTAATCTCAACCGTGCGCTAAGGTAATGGGTGACGTGGTTGCTTCTTATTAAATGAAAAAGAGATCTCATGTTAGAGAGTTAACTAGAGGTAAGCCAAACCCTTCGAATTTTCTCTCAGCATTTATTGAGAGTTAATTACAAATTGTGAATTTAATTTGGTCTTGCATTTAATAAGAACCTTCTGTGCGCATCTTTTCTTTTGAAGTTGCCACATGGCTTTCTTTATTTGATGTTTCTGTGTGGCTTGAACATGTGTCATTTCTATGTGAGTCATGGTAACTCAAAGGCTTGGCATATGGCTTGATTTCATTTGCTAATTGTCCAATGTTGACACATCAACAATTGGAAATTAATTTGATCACAAATATTTGATCAAGATCAATCAGACGGTTGTGAATACATCATAAAATTTTGACATCTACAACATTCATCAACCATAAATTTTCACATTGGTCAAAACACCAACTTCTCTAAATCCAACTCCCAAATCCCACTAATACACTAGCATATGTGTGCAATAAGGGAGGAGGAGGGCTAAACTAAAACCTAAAGCCCCTACTCTGCCACATTGCCGAATGCCCAAGTATCACCCTACCCAATTGGAAACTCATAATCAATCCAGTCTTTAAAACTCCTTTCCATTGTCATTTCACCATTAAGAACCCACCAAATCATGAGAGCTGGCCAAGAAATCCCTAAACAACTAGAAGAATAACTCATTAAATTAGCTCTGTAATTTTGTTAAATATACTTAGAATTGATCTAATTGGAACCTATGAATTTTGGGTAAATTTGTGTGTGGGCTTTCTTTGTTGAGGACAAAGATTATTCTCAACATGGTTTATTAGTAAGGATTTATGGGTGTCTCTTTGTTTCTTCCTTTCAAGGAGATGTGAAATTTGGAATTCTATGTAAATGAGGAGCCCTTTTCTCGTTGTGTTGAAAATCCAAGAGCTTGAGTGAGCATGGGTTTGTGTGTGGCTATATATTGCTAAGAGATTAAGCAATGTGGGTATATGTGTTGCGATGTTTTGGTCGTGCTTAGATTATGGTTACTGTTAGGGTCATGTGTTTTGGTATTGTCAAACCATGCCAAATTATGTGTCTTTTATTAAGTTTTGATGTGTTTTAAAGTTGTAATTGAAGACCAAGTTGAAGGCACACAGTTTGCTCAAGAACACATTTTCAGCATTTTTTCAGCATTTACCTCGATATTAGTCTCGATAACTCTCGATAGAAGCTCGAAACCTACTACCTCCTCGACACAAGCTCGACACCTCCTCAACATATCGAGTTTCGCGGATCAGCAAAAATCAGCAACATGAGAAAACCCATAACTTATTTGTTTGAAGCCCAAATTGAGATGCGTTTGAATCGATATTTAAAGGACATCATAAGCCATCTATTAGAAGGCTTTTTATAGAGAAACACTATGTTTATGCCGCTAGGGTTTTGTAATCAAGTTTTCTCTTTTTCATCAAACCAAAGAGTTTTAAAGTAGATTTGAAGATTCCATTGGTAAAGAAGCTAAAGTCATAGCAACCACCACAGACTTGTTGTTGCTAAGAAAACCTTTAAGAGGTTCTTGAAGTCAATTGGAGTTTCCAATTGTGATTGTGGGTGAAGCGTTCATATATTGGAGAGTTCAGAGGTTCTGAAGTAGTAGAAAGTTTCTGTTGTATGTTTATCTATTGGAATTGTAGAGTCTAGGGATAAAGGCTGTGTGTTAGTTCTGAAACTTCTCTTTACTATAGTGGATTGCTATTTGGGAAGGTTTCCCCCTAGTTTTTTAATTGTGAAACTAGTTTGTTTTATTGGTTTTTTTGGGTCATTATATCTTGTTTTATTTACTATTCCGCTGTGCATGATTTTTACTTGATATTGATGTTTGTTTATTTATTTGAACAATATTTATTTATAATAGATTTAATTAATAACTTGAGTTTAAAACTTGTTAATTCTATCAACCAGGGTCTAAATTTCCCAACAGTTACTTTGTTTCTATGGTTTCAAATTGTTTCAGCCATTTAGATGAATGGAGCTTCATAAGGGTGATAGTTTTTTTTTTTGGAAAGGGAGGGGGGCAGGGGGCGGGGTGGGGGGGGGGGGGGGGTGTGGTGGGGTTTGGTGGTTGTCTCTATTAGTGCTAGTGGTTTATGGTGATTTTTATGACCATTTGGTGGTCTTGGTTGATGGTAGTGAAAAATGGCATTGCTTCTTGGGATTGGCATCCATGGGGAGGTGGTAAATTTTGATAAAATGGTGTACAAGTGTGTAAGTTTTGACCTCCCTTGCCAATTAAGTTGCTTGTCATTTCACTAATACGACCTAGTTCGCTTTTGTTTGCTACATTAGCATTTTCGATCCATTAATTGAATGCAAGAATGTTTTTGTAACATTTTAAATTGTATGAGGATTAAAATGAAACATTTAAAATTATATGGATGATTTTGAAACCCTAGACTCAATTCTTTCACTCAAAAGACCCTTAACTAAATAAACCCAAACTCATTAAAAAAATATATAAAAAAAATAAAAACCCTAGACTAGAATCAAAAGACCCTAGATCGATCCCTTTAACTAAAACATCCTGGATCCAGCCATTTCACAAAAAAATAACCTAAACCCAAATAGAAAACTTTAGATCTAACTCTTTAACTAAAACCTCTCTCTCTCTCTCTCTCTCTCTCTCTCTCTCTCTCTCTCTCTCTCTCATATTTCCCAAAACTGACCAAATCGAGCGTCATGAGGGAGCGTTGCTTAGTGCAATACAACTGACACAATTTTGAGAAAGCGACTAAGTCGGTCCTACGATAAAAATTCCTTGACACAAATTGCATCAACCAATGAATTACAACCAAATTTGGCATTCTACTCATTAGATTGACTTGAACTCTTGTATAACTAAGTTAAAACCTTAAAACCTTTTGTCCCAAAAATAAGTGTTCATTAGATCTTTTTAGGTTTTCCACAAAGGTGATAATAAAACTAGCTCCTATACTGGACGCCAAATATTAAAAATCCTTGCTATTTAGTAGACCCCAAATCTCCACTTCAAGAGTTAATCAGTCTGCTTTCTTGATTGATATCGCTTGTATCTTTGAAGTACTTTTAAGATGCATATTATTCTATATCACTATACCATTTGAATGGTCATTCAAGAAAGATATAGTTGTGTATTTTTCCAAAACATTGATAATAATAAAATAAACCCTCGAGAAAGAGAGAGATATACTAGAAGCCCCCGTGCAAGAGCTAGCACGTGTTTCTAGAAACTCTTAAGGTGCTGCAAACATATACATTAAAATCCGGGTTAGGATTGAAATTTATGAGATCTTTGAAGTCCAAAGGAGGTGAAGGAAGAAAAGAACCCAAAAGAAATACATGCTTACCCTAGATACACAGTCTTGTGGGTTGGTGACCATTTTAACCACTCCTAGTAATATATACTTGTCCACATTAAAAAATAATTAATAAGAATAATTGCATCATCCTAATGCAAGGTCTTGAGTGTCAATTATCAAATTATTCTATGCCAATATTTTGTTATATTTATGAGTTTAATCTTATCTAAAAATTATCAAATGATTGGCCATTATATAGACTCAATCAACACCAAAGAAAAATGTGTATCTTGCAAAGAAGTTTAGCGAGAAACATTGATTATGATAATCAGGGACAGAATCAGGATTTGAACCTGGGGGGGGGGCCAAAGCTTAAAACAAATTTTTTTTTTATGAAAATAAAAACTAACACCTATTTCATATTCAACAAAATACCACATATAAAATAAGTGTTTCTTAAACATTTGATATTATAAAAATGTCGACAAAGTATAACATACAAAATAAGTGTTTTTTAAACATTTCAACATATTTATCAAAATAGAATTCAACGCTTTTTTAAATTTGGGGGCTATTAGGACGAAAATTTAATATCCTAGCTTTTTTTTTTTTTTTTGGTTTTTTTTGGTGGGGGAGGTACTAGCTTTTTTTTTTTTTTTGGGGGGGGGGGGGGGGGGGGGCAATGGCCCCCCCTGCCCCTATGTAGGTCTGTCCCTGATGATAATAAATTGAATTAAAGCGACAGCGATTATTATATATATGTTGTCTACTTTGGAATGACTTTAAAAACAATTTATAAACGAAATGGAAGAAAATAAACAATGACATATGAACAGTCCGACGTCGGTCACATTGGGAGAGAGAAAGAGAGAGAGAAATGACGGTGAATGCCGCCAGGTAGCAAAAAATTAATTAATATACTGTATTGAATTAGAGAAAGTGTAAGGTTTCAAGCTTTACGTTCCCATTGGAGTATGGTGAGAGATTAGAGTTTTGGTGGTTAGAAATGGGTGAAGGTGGTTGGACAGGATCATAGAAAGACAGAGAGAATTAGTATTTCAAAACTGTTGTAATATAGATTCAACTCTCGTGCACAAAGAATTGCCACTCATATCCACTACAAAATTTTTAAGGTTTATATATAATTGGCACAACTTTTTCTGACCCACTTGTTTGAAATAATTGAATTGTTGCTCAGTCAATGAGACAACTGCGTTTGGTAATTGAGTAATAATTCTACAACCCTAGTGACGATTAAGGAAATACACCCACGCATGTGTAAGAAGCCACGTAATTTCCATGCCCCCATCATTTTGTCAACGTGTTAGCTGTAATTAACAACATAAAAAAAGACTAACTATGACAGCTTCTTCTTCAAGTGTGAGTTTATAGAACACAATAAGTACCCACATTAAAACCTCATGTTGGTGATGTTATCAAGCTATATTTCTTTTTAAGAGCAACATCATCATCGTACTCTTCAGCCACAAAGATTTGGCTTCCAAATACTAAAGATCATACATGGAGGAAAGTCTGCCTCCTGGCTTCAGATTCCACCCCACAGATGAAGAGCTCATTACGTATTATCTAACTCGCAAGGTTTCTGATCTTAGTTTCACGTCAAAAGCTATAGCCGTTGTTGATCTTAACAAGTGTGAACCTTGGGACCTCCCAGGTAGTCTGAATGTTAGATTATTTTTCTGCACCTATCCTTGACATGTCTAATTATTTCAACCTTTATAATTTCCACTTTTTTTTAAACATAGTTTAATGTTGTTTAGGTTCACATGTTTAGTTTTTCTGTCAAAATATCATTACTTTGTAAAGTTTCATGACTTCATAGATTTTATTAATTTGTAGACTATCTTTTTTAGATTTTTTTCCCCTCTAAAATGAACAATGTAAAGTTTTGAAAAGGGAAAAGTTGATGTCTTTAATTCCAAACAAATTCTTTCTTTAATTTTTCCCTTTCTTGATCATGACAATTGTTTTCTTCGTTTAACTCCTTAGTTATCAACATGTTCTATTCACAATAATTTTGATGGGCATAATTAAAATGGTTGTTGCGGTGTATGAAATAGCCTTAATAAGACACAACTAAAAAAATTCATACACAATGTAACCTACAACTTTCTGGTGATCTTTTTGACCAAAAAAAAACTTTCTGGTGATCTTTACTTCCAAACAAATGACAAATTCTTCCTATGTTATTGCTAAAGTTGACTTTTTATGTGAATGAATAGTTTCTTTAATATTTCCATCTAAGATACTCGATGAGTCATGTAGAATACTTCACTTTTCCAATTTTTTCCCAGGTTGAGTTTGGATTTGAGGATTTAACATTAAGATATTTGAAGAATAATTATTTGTATGAATTGTTATATATAAATTTAACAACACATGATCTGTGAATTTTGAAATTATATTCAAACAAAAAACTTATGATTTATATATTTGAAATAATATCTTATACAAACCTAATTATTTTAAATTCACATAATAAAGCTCAAATTCATCGATAAATTACAAGCGGCATTTGTCTATTTATCCTTTTACCTTTCCTTCCTACCACGGCACGACCTAACTAAATAGAATGCATCATATGTTACGCTGGTGGCTTGAAATTTTAATGGTACGGCTTGCACCTTAGTTAGTTATGGTTTTGACCGAAGTTAAAGGTGAATTAGTCCAATATTAGTCTGACTTTGGCTATTTATTGAGATTAAGCATGGCTCTATTTCTTGTTCTTCTTCTTTTTATAAATTAAAAAAAAAAAAAAAATTTCTATAGTTCGTAGAGGAGGGATTTGAATCTTTCACATTTTATTAAAAATACTAGAACTTGTTAGTTGCTAAAAAACAAACTCTTAACTGATGCTTTACTTTACATTTTAATAAAAATTTAAATTCAAATCATTGTCTTTAAACGCCTCTATCCAAAAAAACCCACTAATGAATTTCGAGTCCATCTTAGTATAAATGAATCCTGAAAGTTAAAAAATGTTCAAATATGATTCTGGTAAAATTTCTTAAACAATTAACTTCCAAGATCCCATATCAATGTAAAGAGAAAAAATCAAATACTAATGTTAAATCACTTTATGTGGTTCAGGCAAGGCTTCCATGGGCGAAAAAGAATGGTACTTTTTCAGCATGAGAGACCGAAAATACCCAACAGGTCTTCGAACCAACCGAGCCACTGAAGCAGGCTATTGGAAAACCACAGGGAAGGACAAGGAAATATTTCGTGCTGGAGTGTTAGTTGGGATGAAGAAAACCCTAGTATTTTACAAGGGAAGAGCTCCTAGAGGAGAGAAGAGCAATTGGGTTATGCATGAATACAGGCTAGAAAACAAGCATCCTTTCAAATCGTCAAAGGTAACCAAACACACAAAACTTTCAATCCTAACATTGTAAATTGTTTATTTTGCAATTCTTAATGGATTGTTGGCCTCTCTTTGTTTCCAGGAAGAATGGGTGGTTTGTAGGGTTTTCCAAAAAAGTGCAATGAAAAAACCACAGCAGACACCATCAACGCTGCCATCTCTTGAGTCTCCATGCGATACAAACTCTATAGTAAACGAGTTTGGAGACATTGAGTTACCAAATTTGAATAACATTGCAAATTCATCAAGTGGGTTCAGTAACATATCACCGCATAGTTACAATAGCGACAATAATAATATTAACATGAACATGAACTTGAACATGAATAATTGGGCTGCAGTAAGGGAAGCAGCTGCGGCTAGTGTTCCATCACTCTCATGGCCTTCAAGCTTGCTAAGCTCTGGTCTTTCCGTGAATTCCTTGCTTCTCAAGGCATTACAACTGAGAAATTATCAACCAAGAGACGCAACAAGTACAGATTACTCGTATATGCCACAAGGGTTTTCTCAGTTTGGAAGTGAGCATTTAAGCTCAAATTTGCAAGCTTCTTCCTCTAAGGTTTTAGAATCTGTGCAACAACAGCAATCGGAGCAACCATTCAATATGGACTCCATGTGGTGAAGCAATCTTAAAGTACGAGAACTAACTTCTTGTAAACATTTCTTCTGTTTAAACCATATATATATATATGACCTATCGACAAATGGAAATATTACATTGTTGTCGCAAGGTAATTGATGGGGCTAAGCCCATGCCACTAATGTTGTATTGTTGTTCAGTTCTTCTAGATAGATATGTTAAAATAGGGAAGCTTCTCCAGCCATCTGTTCGTGGCTCTGTCTATCTTCAATTAAGTTGGTCTAGTTCGATGTCAAATAGGGGAAACTCCTCCCCAATCCTCCTTGTTATGTACTACGTAGAACTTTACTGTCTATACTCGTTCATTGTTGATGAATAATCCCAAGAAAAGAAAGCCTTGTTGGCTGTTGGGTGCATTATATATCATGGTCTCTCTCTCTCTCTCTCTCTCTCTCTCATGTGTGTGTAGTACTTCATAACGATAATCCTTTGCACCGTTGATTATATATCAAAGTTAAGAGAATTCGCATTAGCTCGTGCAAAAATTTATGTATATTTTAGCATAAAAGCTTAATTTTTCTATGGTAGAAATATTATTTTCGTCCCTATATTTTCACATTATTTTCACTTTAGTCCATACTTTTTTATTTTACCGCTTTTAGTCCCTAAAATGAAAAACACGTTCTATTTTAGTCCTTATCGTCATTTCACTATCGGAAATTGTCTACGTGACAGACGAAGTGCACTGTTAGTACACTAAATGCTAACGTGACCATTAAAATAATAATAATAAATTTTATTTGGCATTAAAAAAATGCCACATCAGCATCTAAATTAAAAAAAAATTTAATTTATCAATTTTAACTAAAAAAAATTAAAAACAAAAAATCACATGAATTGAGATTTAAGTGTATCTTGAATAAAAACAATAAGAACAACAATCCAGATTTAAGAACACAAAATTAAAAACCAAAAACCACAAACCCATAAAATAAGAACACAAAATTAAACTTCAGATCCATATCAAATTAAACATGAACACAAAATTTAAAACCTAGAAAATTTGAACCTTAGAGTTGAAATCTAGAATTAGAATTCATGCCATCATTCTTGACAAACCCAGATAAAATTGATAAATTAAACACGAATACATTAAACATTTGAACAAAAACACAACCCAAAAAATTTAAAACTCAAAAAATTAAATTCAAACCTAGATTTTCGACCCCCAAACACAAAACTCAAAACCCAAATTTCCTTATACTTTTTGAGAAACCAAACACAAACCTCAAATCCAAACCCTTGATCTCTGCTTGGATGTGTGATGAATTGGGTATCTCGTAGCCATAAGTCAATTTTTCCTAATCGATCCTGTTTTACTTCTAGGGTTGTTAGTAAGCAAGAATGAGAAAATGATATTGTGATGTTTTGGGGGTAATGGTGCTAAGTTGTTGTATTTGCGTATTGTGTTACAGATTATTGACAATCAAGACCTCAACTTCTTTGCCAATTTCCTTGGAGTGTTCATTTTTCATACTGGTAATAGCATATCATTACATGGTGACTGACCCGAAATATGAAGGCAATTAAGGTTTTCTGTTTGTTTTTGATGTGTTTGCAATAGAGACGTGGTGTTCTAGTTTTGTAGACTTTGAGCTGTTTCACAAAATGGACGAAACTTGATGTAACCAAAATGTTCTAGGATTGTGTTCTTGTTGTTTTTGTTCAAGATAAACTTAGATCTTAATATATGTAATTTTTGGTTTTTAATTCTGTGCTCACCCAAGATGTGGCCAGTGGGCTGGACTGCTGTTGGGCTTACAATCTATTTATATTATGGGTTTGAAGTTCTCCTACTATGGGTAGTTCAAAGTCCTGAAACTGTTTGTGCACTCTATCACTCTTTTTCTTTCTTTTCTCTGTTTTTTCTTCCAATCTTCCAACCCCCTTTCCTTCTGTTGTTCTCGTATTTATAGCTTCTCCATAATGGTGTAGTCATCATCACATTGTGGTAAGTGCGGTGAGAGGTCCAATGTGATCAAAGGTAAGTGGGTGGTTTGGTGATGGTGGCCTTGGAACTTGGTTCTTACCTGAACGAACGACACAGCAGCTTCGATCCTCGGGGAATTGCCGAGCAAGTGAAACTCATAGCCTCCGCTCATTCCAAATTTCATAATGCACGGGACAAATGCTTGGCACGACCCTCATTGGGATACCTGGACTAACGATACGTATGATCATGGGCCGGACCCTTCGGACTATTTGGGCCAGGGTCCAAATGTTGCTCCCAGACACAGGGGCCCAAACAAGCAGGCATGGGAGTTGGGTGCCGTACAAATTCTATTTTTAATTTTTTTATTTAGTTAAAATAAGATAAATGAATTTTTTTTTTAAATTTAGATGCTGACATGGCATTTTTTTTAATGCCAAATAATTTTATTATTATTATTTTAATGGCCAAGTCAGCATTTAGTGTACCAACAGTACACTCCGTTTGCCACGTAGACAATTTCCGTTAGTGTGATAATGGTAAGAACTAAAATAGAATGCATTTTTCATTTTAGGGACTAAAGGAAGTAAAATGAAAAAATAGGGACCAAAGTGAGAATGATGTGAAAATATAGGGACGAAAATAATATTTCCGTCTTTTTCTATTTTACACTTACTTTTCAAAACACCTTATATCATATTATTTATTTTACACTATATTTTATTAAAATATTTTTTTATTTACTTTTTTAATTGTTTCTCTTTCTTCATACACAACAATAACTATCATCCATTCTCTTAATTCCTTCATCCTTAGGATACATAAAGAAAGAATAAAAGACAAAACTTTGCATGGACTAATGTTGATGAATTTTGAGCTTAGTTAGCTAAATTATGATACTTTTTTCCGTCTTTATTTATGCCAATAAACTATTTAAAAATTTGAGGGATGAGAAATAAATTTTAAAAGTTTAAAATGTTGAAAAATGAAATTCAAGCTAACTTTAGGAAATAAAACAATACTAGGACATAAAAAAATCTTACAATATTTTCACAAGAAGCTGAGTTGTCAACCTACGTACCATAGGTTAAAATACAAAAAAAAATTATGTTTTCCTCACCCTCATTCCAAAAACAAGATCCCCAAATAGAGTAAAAGACTTCGGCCCTATTAGCCTTTGCAATGCCTTGTACAAACTCATTTCCAAGACTAGCAAATTGCCTAAAAAGATGTCTCCCCAAGCTAGTCTCTGAATTACAAAGTACCTTCATGTCTGATTGCCTTATCTCCAACAACATCCTTGTAGCCTTTGAAACCTTGCATCATCTCAAAAAAAGAAAAAGAAAAAAAGGAAGGTTTGGTTTAATGGCATTAAAATTGGACATGAGCAAAACTTATAACTGTGTTGAGTGGAATTTTTTAGAAAAAATGATAGAAAAATTGGGTTTCGCTAGTAAATGAATAAATCTCATTAGTGCATGTATCCGGTTTGTCTCTTTCTTTGTCATGATAAATGGTGAAATGCATAGTTTATTTCAAACCTAAAGAGGGCTTCAACAAGGAGACCCTTTATCATCTTACCTTTTCCTTTTTTGTGCAGAAGGTCTTCACTCTCTTATTGAATAGGCCGATATAGCAGGGAAATTCGAGGTGTATCTTTATGCCGGGATGGACCTAAAGTTTCACACCTATTTTTTGCTAATGATAGTTTGCTCTTTTGTCAAGCGAACGACCTTGACTACACTACTGTTCTAGTACTAGACATCTATGAACAAACCTTTGGTCAAAAGATTAATCGGGATAAAACTCAGCTTTTCTTCAACTTTAATACCAACTACCATACACAGTCCATCATCAAAGACCAGCTGGGAGTTTCGGCACCCTCCCAATTTGAAAAATTGTCGAGTCTTCCTTTTTTTGTTGGTCGAGCAAAGAGGCAAAGCTTCAATTACATCCGCGAAAGGGTTTGTAATAAAATTCAAGGCTAGAAAGAAAAGCTCCTTTCACAGGCGGGCCATGAAGTGTTGATCAAAGCAGTCCTACAAGCTATGCCCACTTTCACAATGAATTAGTTTAAACTTCCAAAGTGTTTATGCAAAGATATTGAATCACTCATTCAAAAATTCTAGTGGGGATACAACGGGGAGACTTGAAAAATTCACTGGATTGTGTGGAACAAGATGTGCATGCTAAAGGGCCTAGAAGGTTTGGGCTTTCGGGATATTGAAAACTTCAATCTTGCTATCCTTGGAAAACAAGTCTGGAGATTAATTCACAACACAATCTCCCTTTTCTACTAGGTCTTTAAAGCGAGGTCTTTTCCTAGATGTTCAATCATGGACGGGGTAAACATGAAGGGATCAAATGCATGGTAAAGTATTTTAAAGGCACAACAAGTGATTGATCTGGGATCTTCTTGGTGGACAGGCAATGGAAAAAATGTCTACATCAGAGGGGACAAATGACTTCTAGAATTTCATTCTAGTAGAGTTATTTCACTGATGAAAATTTTTTGCATGGAAATACTCAAGTTTGTGCTCTGTTAGAGGAAGATGGATCTAGCTGGATAACTGAGCGGATGGTTGATGAATTTTTGTCCCATAAAGCTTGAGCATTTTTAGCATTCCATTGAGCTCTCGTAGGACTAGTGACATGCTCATCTAGAGGGGAACTAAGAATGGCACCTATTCCACCAAGAGTGCATATCAGATGCTCCATGAAGCTGAATTGGCATCCAAATTGGGAACCTCAAACTACTCAGCCCAAGTGGTGTTCTGGAAGGAAATTTGGAACCTTAACATCCCAAGTAAACTTAAACACTTCCTATTGAGAGCTTGTAATGATTCACTACCGATGAAGAAAAATCTCTTTCATTGAAAGGTGACTCAAAACTCTACTTATGAGTGCTACCATGAAGGTGTGGAAGATACCATACATGCTCTTTGGGACTGCCAAGTGGTTAAAGAAACATGGTGAGATGAAGTAAACTGTCGTCACCAACTCTCAGAACACGTTGTCAACTTTCGGGACTTATTAACAGGGATTCTTAATGTCAATGTTCAAAACTTAGCAGAGTGCTTTACCTACATTACTTGGAGCATTTGGGCCAAACACAATGCCACAAGATTAAATTCCCCATCTTTGCCATGCTCTAAAATTTACTCTGATGTGGTGGAAAGATTATAGGAATTTCATTCAGTCTAGGACCCGCCTTCACCTGTGGTATCCTTTGCATCCTTAGTGTTGGAAAAACTAGTTTTGCATCTCATACAAAACACACAGAGGAAGCAACAAACACAAATCTACTTCATTCATGAGAGATAACATGTAATCTTGAATTCTAGAACAAAGAATAGAAAGCGTACCTTGATGCAGTGAAATTCAAAGCCAAGACTTCAGAATACCTTTAATTTTCATTTCAATTCCACATGATACCCAAGAAGTGTGGTATCTCAATTAGTCCTTTTGTACGTTGATTCTCAAAGAAAGTTCTTCTTCTTATTATAGAGAAAAACTGTTTTCTTTTCTTTACATCATACGTACATAATAACTACCTTGGTCGTTACTTGGGCTTTAGTTTATGGCTTGAGATGGGATCAAAAGGAACAAATAAGACTCTAACTCCAATGGGCTTTGGGCTTTTTTGTCAACTCTTGACAAGTCCAAAGTTACCATTAATTATATTTAATACCACTATATAAATATAATTGTACTCTAGGCCTTATTAATATATTATATCTCAAGACTCTAATAATATCATTTGACCACTCCATGAAATATCCATAGTGAACAAAGTTATAATAAACTGTCACTTTGTAAACAACTATTTTATCCTTGAGTACCTGGTTTAATCTTTTAGTTATTCACATTTATTAAAATCCAATTTCAATAAATATAAGCTTTAGTAACTCCTTACTAAAGTGGGCGTCTTGAATAACCAGTTCCCATTAAACTTATCTCAAGGGGATATTTCGTGTCTCTATAAAAGAGATTATGGATTCTATTTTGAGAATATGTGTTCCCTTAACACTACGTGTGATTACCCAACATACTGAGGTTTTGACCGTGAATATTAGATCTCACTCCTGATATATCAAAGTAACCTACATTTCATGATTGGGTTCACTACCCAATCAAGATTGAGAGTCTATGAAATTAGAAGTCGTGAGATTAATTATTCATGTGACAGTTTTTGATTGAATAATTAATCTCATAGCAGTCCGGTTCAATATGTCTTAACTCTTAAAACACATAAACAAATCAACTAGAAGTCTCTATTTCCATGTTCAAGACAAACCATCTTAGTTGATGTGTTATAGTCTTCGCAGATGAAACGCCCAATTTCATTACCGACTACGAACTACATTTTGAGTTTACAAGAAACTTGTGATTTATATTTTCTGTGACTAAATCACATAAATCACATATAATGCATCTCATGGACTATGATAATGTCCCATTAGTTCATTTATAAATAGTCTCATATAATTAAACAATTTAATTATTTATGACATGCCAATAAATTGGATTTTAGGGCATAAACCCCAACATTTAGTTCACTGGTCTCCTCCCGAACAATCGTTTTACAAAGCCAATTTCGATGGTGCTCTTTTCCAAGACATCACTTCAGCAGGAACAGGGGTGGTGATCAGGGACTTTGTAAGGTTAGATTATTGGATCACTCTTAGAAAGGATTGTCTTGCCCCTAATGGTGGACGATGTTGAAGCTCTGGCTTGTCGAAGGGCGATAGCTTTCGCTATAGAGATAGGGCTCTAGGAAGTGGTTTTTGAGGGAGTTTCGAAGACTGTTATATGAAGCCTCAATTCCGACTTGCTATGCATGCTCCTTTTGGACACGTCATTGAAGTCTCCTGCTTCTTAGCTTCATCACTTGGATTTTATTCTTTTTCTCATGTGAAGCAAAAAGGGAACTGCGTAGCTGATAAACTAGCCAGATTGGCAAAGTTTGTTCTTCCTAATCCTCAAATTTGGTTGGAAGACATCCATAGTGATGCTACCAATATTATATTGTTTGACAGAAGTTTTCTATTGATTGAATGAAATAATAGTCTTTTATCTCAAAAAAAAAAAAAAAAAAAAAAAGAGTGATGAAAATTTTTGAGTTTTTTGTTGTGCCTAGAATTTCTCAGTCTAATTTTTGACTTAGGGTAAATTGACACGTTAACTTGTGAAAATATTGTGAGATTTTGATACCATTACAAGAACTCATTTTAGGGGGGGAAAAGATTAAAAAAGAAAAAAGAAAAAAGAAAAGTTGAAACCGAAGTATCCCAAAGTCCATATATTTTGGGCCTAACCGCAAAATTTCAATAAACTCGGCCCAGGACCAACACAAAAAACCGAAATTAAACGCCTACCCTCCTCACACTTGAATCTCTCTCTTTCTCTCTCTGAAACAATGGCGGGAAAGTCAATCACCGGCGAAGGCTTATCGGCGAACATCGCCGGAATGTCGAAGAACCAGCTCTATGAAATCATGTCTCAGATGAAGGTCAACTATTTTCTCACTCTCTCTCTCCGAATTTTCTTTGAATTCATTTTTTTTTTCCTTCTCATTCATCCTTTTCCTTCACTTCACTTTCGAAATTTTCTTTTCTTCCAAACACTGCCTGGTCTCTCTGACAAAAATAGAAATTACAATATAATTTGTTTCATTCTTCTTCCCGCATTACAGGCTCTAATCGAACAGAACCAGCAACAAGCGAGGCAAATCCTCATTCAGAACCCACTCTTGACCAAAGCCCTTTTCCAGGTACCAAATTATTTAGGGTTTCAAAAATTAAAGCTGTTTTCTGCTTATTTCATGGACTCTGAAAATTCTGTGTTTTTTTATTTTTATGTATTTATTTAGGTTGTGCAATTAGGGTTTTAGCATTTTTTTTAGGGGTTTGATGAATCAAAATTCATTTTAATAGAGAAGAAAAATTCAAAAAAAAAAAAAAATTGTTTACAAATAGTGTTTTTTGTAATGTGATAGCATTGCCTTGGAACAAATTTGTTTCTTTCTTTTGAAATCCTACTGGGGAGTGGGAATTGCGATGGTGTTCTTGTCCTAGTAAGAGTAATTCTGGAAAAGACACAAGAGTTTGCATTGATGGCTTTGAATTAGAAACATGTGATTCTAAATGGGTAATCTTTAGAAAACACTACCATTCTAAAATATGACTTGGAAATTTCATTATTTGACCTACTTCATAGCCAAGAAGTACCTCTTGACCTTTGAACTCTGGATGGGAGGGATTTGGGAATTGGGAGTACCACCCCATTATTGTGAGTTTGAGTCTGGAATCAGCTTTTCAAAAAAAAAAGTTGGGGGGGGGGGGGGGGGGGGGTTAAGGAAGCCTATCAATCAGCTCTCCTGAACCTGCAAAAGCGGAATCTTTGTGAACTCAATATGGCCTTTATTTATGGAAATGATGACAAATAATTGTCTGATAAGTTTCATAGACAATGCGGCGTTCTTGGCATACAGTTGCTTCCTCTGGTTTGACCTAACACTTTTATATCATAGCAAACTCTAGGTAATGAACTATTTTCTCTCTTTGGAAGTTAGGCAATGTCATATCACAAGTTTGCCTTTTACTAAATTAGTCCCTAAATTTGAAATTGAAATAAATTTGGTATCTATATTGTATAATGAAAATATTGAGAGTATTATTTTAGGAAATAAATAATTTAATCATGGAAAACAGAGTTATCAAGAACCTGAAAGTTGTGAACATTAGCAAGTGTCATAACAGAAGTCCAGTGACAGTTTACTAAAACTGCTTCTGTCCATGTTGGAATTAATCAAAGTCTACTTTAATAGATTATTGTCAAGGCAGCATTATGTGGCGTAGGTAATTTAGAGGGGGGGGGGGGGGGGGGGGAGAGGAGAGAGATAGTTGGTTCTTTGGTCTTTATACAGGACATACCTGTAGAGACTTTGTGTTTTCTCTCTCCCCATGCCCAGTAATACCAAGTTATTCGGACTTCATGATTCTAGTGTACATTAAGTTATTAAACTTGTTACAATGTATATGTGGTATTTGTAAAATTCATTGTCACTTATGATACGTATATGTCTGCATTTGGTCTGTCATAGTTCTGTTAACATGGAGATCGACAATTAATTTTAACTAGTTCATTATGCAATCTTGAGATGCTGCACATTTCTGAAAATGATGTAAGGCAACTCTACTATGATTCATCTAAGAATCATTTGTATTTTATCTAGATTTTAGAAATTTTTTTGAGTCCATTAGTCCATGGAAATTATTTTTTTTTTCTTAATCAATGAGATGTATACCACACCAGTTAGTGGTGATCTATGTTTTAATTGGTTTTGTAATTCATTTTGTTTTCAGTTGGACATTATACTACATTACATTCAACTGTTTTTTTGACTGGTTAGTATGTTATTTTTGCTAGGCACAAATTATGCTTGGAATGGTCCAGCCCCCTCAAGCGGTATGCTTTGTTTTTTATGAAGCTTTGATCTTTAGACTTTATTTAATGCCTATATGTATATGCTAAATTTCAGTCTGTGTTTAGATTCCAAGCATCCAGCCACCAGTATCACAGCCTCCACAACAATCAGCACAGCCAACTCAAATGTCAAATATTCAGGCAGCTCACTCACCACCAAGTCAAGTGGGTATGCAGGACCAAACTGTTGCATCTCAGATTCCTCCTAACAGAAAACAACACCAGAACCAAACTGTGATGCCTATTTCAACTGCTGCTGTTCCTACACTAAATGTTCAGTCTCAGCCCATGCCTTCACATCCCCTGCAGATGCCACAGCCGCCTAAAGGACATATGAATTCCCAAATGCCCCCTATGTCTCTTCCGCAATCATCTCAACTTTCCAATGTCCCTTCACTTCCTCTATATTCCTCTTCACAGCCACCTCCACTTCAGCAACCGCAAATGTCAACTGCTTCCAGCCAGTTGCAACAGCCACTACAGACAACTGGAATTCCTCATCTGCCACTGCAACCTCCATTGCCACCACAACCTAGGCCACCTCCAGTTCCATCTTATCATCATCAGTATCACCCGCAAATGGGGCCTAATGTGGGTTTCCAACATCCTGGTGCTTCTCAACATCTCCAACAGCAAATGTTTCATGTAAGCTGAAGATCATATTGTTCAAAAATCATTATTGATTGTGGTATATATTAGATTTTTTAAAATTGGTTTCTTTCTTGATAATTTCAGCCAGGTAGCAAACCTCCTGCTGGGATTGGTTCTTCATATCCACAGGGGCAGCCACCACTTCCAAATCAGCCACCACATCAATCACTGTATCAGGTATGCATGTAATTTTTAGTTATTGGATAGCACCACTATGTTTGACATGTTCTTACTGGGGTGGTTAGTCAACTAACTATTGATGGGAGGGATATAAATCTAAATAAATTAATAGGCTTGGTGGATAAGCACTGGAGAGAGATAGTGGTGTCCTTTTTGGGGGGGTATACATGCCATGGTTTAATAAAACCAACACAACTCATTGATGATCTTGCACATAAACATAGTCAACTGTTGTAGAAGAAAATTGACAAATACAACTTTATAACTTATATTTACCCTCTCTATCCCCCCAGATGGGAGGTCAACATTTAGGGACAGAATTCAGCAATCAAGGTGGAAGTTCCATGCAAGTGGATAGAGGATCTTCTTGGATGTCTGGCCCACCTGAAAATTCGTCAGTAACACAGCATTCAGGTCTTCCAGGCCCACCACCACTAGTTCCTGGTCAGATGGGTCCTGGCAATCAGCCTCCTCGCTCCCAATCGGTAATATGTCCGCCACTGTTTTGGTATCAACTAGATATTTTATAATACATTCAGATTTTAAAAACTGACTTCTGCTCATTATGTAGTTGACACCGGAGATGGAGAAAGCGCTACTTCAACAAGTCATGAGCCTCACTCCTGAACAGATTAATCTCCTGCCTCCAGAGCAAAGGAATCAAGTGCTTCAATTGCAGCAGATACTACGCCAATGAAACAAAGAAAATTGATTTTGTTTGGAAGGAAAGCATTACAGCATCAAACATCCTTTTTAAGTGGCAGAGATTGAATGTATTTCCTTGCCATCTAAGTTACCAATTTGCTACAGTGAAGAATGATACAAAATCCTTCGGAACTAAGTTACAGTTTCTCATCATGAATTTTTTTTGGTGGCGTTGGGGGGCTTATAGTGTATCTCTCGTGCCTTTAAGTGAGCCGTTGAGGTTCTTTGGAATTGCATTTCTCTTCTCTTCCATAATGTCTGCTTCATTTATGCCTCCATTAACTGTTCGTCTTATTTGCTAGATAGTTCTGGTCATAGCAAATATGTGAACGTGGTTCTTATTCTCTCTCTCTTTCTCCGACCCAAAAATAAGAAAAAGAAAAAACAATAAATTGATTTATTTTCTAAAATCTAGGGATCATGATGTAAGGTGCAGATTGTAAGAGAACACTCGCTATTTTCTACTTACCAAAAATTTAGACACTAACGTTCTTACAAAAAATAATCGTGTACTGCTTTAGTCAAATTCAGCTACAAAGGTTTACAAAGTATGCACAAATACACGATACACATTGTTTTCCCACACTACACACAATACTTTTCCTCTCCAATTGGATACTGACACCCCTAACAACCTTAAGGCCACAAGCCATGCAAGTAACCTTGGTAGTCCAAGTAAACTGTCCAGCACTCAGCCTTAGTCAATGCACACCAAGTAGAGGGTTTAGCCCAGCCAATGTCGCCTTCAAACTCTGAGCTATACAGTATCATCACCACTCATATGCAGCCTAACATGCTTTGTCAAGCAAGCCATAATCCAGTCTCTTTTCTTTTATATATTTTTTGAGATAAAACCCACTATTCCACACAAGCAGCCCAACCTTGCCTTGAACACAAGCAGTGCACATTGCACATTGCACATTAACCTGTCTATGGTCAAGCCCATGCAAAGCAACCACATAGCACCATTGTACATGCTATCCCCAGCATACACTAGCGTGAAACCTACCAGGTCCATGGTCCCAACACAATCACAATGCCACTATGACACTTTCAACCCAGCCAACTCATGTGAACATGCACCACAAAGAGGCAATACAACCAGTTAGAGTCCAAAACACCTTGATCAGCTCATGTCATGCCTCTTTCATGCTCATAGGCTTGTGTGACTGGCATGGGTTCAAGATGCCACCACATATAGCCAGACATCTCAAGGATAGAACAAAACTCCCCACTGAAAGAATAACTCCATGTCCTCATCAGTAGGGAAACAAACAAGTCAGAGGGAATCAACTGATCATTACCCTCTTCCAATACAGTAACAATCATAAAAAAAAAAAAAAAAACTTCATTCACTTTCTCCTTATCTTTCTCGAATTTATTTGTCACTAGCTGTGTAGGCACACAACAAGGACACTTACCACCCATGGACAAAATTCCACCAAGGAATGGCAATATTTCCACCTTTGATGCCACCTAGAAGGCTAGAAGTCATCCCCAATATGACTTCAAAATAATGTCAAGATACAGCACAGAAATCAACTTTACCGTGCCAATTTTCAATCCCAAATTGCATATCGTAAGTAATGCCATAAACTGTATATGCTTATGAATTTACTGCCTTCATTATGAGTGACACTCGTACTGTCCAACATGGCTAGAAAACCATGTGAATTTGGCAAAGCCTAAACAAACATCAAACCAGCCGATGTCTCATAACTTGATTGAAAATTGCCTGCAAGTCTGCTATAAATAAGGTAGGAGTGGTTGAAGAAGAAGTCTCAACAATGGTGTTAATAGGAGCAACCAAAGGTGGTAAATTGTTAATGATAGCCACTACTACGGAATTTTGAAGAAGTCATGCACAAATACAAAATTGACAAATGGAATGCGCCCTGATACAGCAAAATTTACAATAGAGGTGATCTTTTTTTTGGATTAGATCGCTTGTTTAATGAGTGTGCAGAAGTGTGCAGACATGTTTCTTCTTGAACAAGCTTAATTATAATTAACAACTTGATCAGTTGTGGGCAGTGGTGAGTGATGAAATAATCGACCACAAACTGGCTCAAAGTCATGAAGAAGGCCCATTAGGAACTGATGAAGTCGTTGTTGCGCACAATACTCAGGGAATAGCTCGTCTTTTGTTGGTGATATGGTATCTAGGTTAGCTTGAAGAATGCATGTCGAACCCAAAGAAACCACATACGCGAGTAAAATTCAACGATGTGCTCTCCTAACTACTGTTTAAGTCCGTACAGTGTCACCATAAGCTAATATTCTTTGGCACCATTAGAGCCAGCATATCAAGAGGCAAGCATGTCCTATATCTTCTAGGTGGTGTCATGACCTTCAAATTCCAATTTGACGAATGGAGTGGAAGTATTGCGAAGCTAAGTGATGGTCTAGTAGTAGTAGTTTGTGCTCTACTAGTCTTTAAGGCGGGAAGTGAAGTTATTTTTATTAGTCTCTTTCTCAACATTGGTAGGGTTTTATTTATGGTCCCCAAACACATAAAGCCAAAGCTTACGGTTTTGAAGGAAGCCATAACTTGAGCCCACACAACGCAGTAATCCCCATCAAGAACTATGTGAATAGGATGAGAACATCATTTTGTGACATTTTGATAATTCAAAAGCAAAAAAGGACAAAAAACTAGGTATGGTGCTCCTGTTCAAAGTCAAAGTCAATGGTCAACATCAACTTGATAGTTGACTCGATCTAGATGTTTAACATGGTAGGTTGAAATGGCACCTATATTGACGTGGCAAATGACGTGGTTGGTGCAGAATGCTTTGTTAGCACTTGTGGGCTCGTGCAAAGGTAGTTTTGGGTATTTACAGCAAAGTTGTGTTGTTTGTTCTTTGATCTTTTTATTAAGGGAAATGTTAACAAGTGTTCTTAGAGCACTACTTAAAAATTTATTTAAAGAAAGTTTTTATGAGAAAAGAAAAAAAATTAATTAATATTTTGACAGTTTTTTCATTTCCCATAAAAGTGATGTCAAAATTTTTTTAAAATGGATTCTTAAAGAGTGCCCTAAGGCCACTCGTTAACATGACTCTTTTATTAATTGGCTGTTCACTAAATCAATGCACAAACTCAAATCAATGCACAAATGGAATGGATTTAACTAAACAAGTGTTGAAATAGCAACAGGAACATTGTCTGAGACCAATGCTAATGGGATGACGCTAGGAAATAGAGGATAATACTTTTGTAGAGCTTGTGCTTGGATATCATAAAAAGTATAAGTTTGTGTTAAGTAATTGTACACAGAGTGTTTTGGTCACACGCCAACTTATCATTGGCTTGATATTGTCCCCTTTATGAGTGACACAGCCTCATACCAATTAAATTCGAAGGCCTTTATATAAGGCGCACGACCTCCCTTACTTAGGAGAAGTGGGATTTAGTCAAGATTTGATTCTCCTTTGTCTCACCCCACTTAAGATGTTTTTTGGTCTTTGGTGTTCTCACAAGTAGACATGGCAAAATGGGTCAGAATTTTCTAACCTAACCCGACCCGACCTAAAAAATAACTGACCCGAATCTGATTTTTTTTTTACTTGAAGCAAAAACGGGTTGACCTGTGACTCGATTCTTGTTTTTTGCGGGGTCAACCCGACCCGAACCCGAACCATTAAAAAAAAATTGTTAAAAAATAAAATAAAATAAAGACAATATTGGTTTAATTGTTTGTTGTGAGTTTTAAGAAAACAATTAAGACATTTACATAACTGTATGCAAATTAACTGAAAGATGAATGATTGAGCATTCTGTAATGAGTAAAGATTTTTAGATATCAAATAGCAAAGTACATGCTAAGATAATCTGGTTAAAGTACAGTTAAAAATATAGATTTAAAATTGTAGATGTGGGGCCCCAAATATTAAAACCAGGCCCACTCCATAGCCGGCCCAAGGCCCGCGCCGAGGAAAGTATATAGGCCGAGGATAGAAAGGAAAAAGCTCAGGCCTTCAAGAGGCCTCGCCGAGGATGCCCACCTCCTCGGCGAACCGACGTTGATAAAGGGTAAATATCTCCCACCCATTAAATGTACTCCACCAACATTCTGGCCGCTTTGATGGTGAAGTGACCAGCGAACCCAGGTGCCTTGGTTACCCCAACTAATAGAAAGCCTGCAAAGGCGGCTGAGAAATGACATAAAGCCTGCAAAAGCAGGTGATGGGACAACCCCTCATACGCAGAGTTTAGATAGCCGACGAATGGACGATCAAGATTAACAAAAACAATACTATATAACTAAGAGGATGCCCAACATAAAAGAAGGGGGGGGGGATATGAATCAGTCCTAAGAAAAAAGGACAGAATATATATCAACTCTAAGAAAAATAGGTCCTCGGACTAAACCGAGAATGAATACGCTTCGTAAACACTTAACCAAAATCATCAGAATCCTCACAAACACTTATTCGAAGTCATTACAAAAACCCTTATCAACCCTTAACGAGGGTCATGGTCCTTATCCTCATAGAAAACATTCAGTAAAATTATTCTGTTATTATGCCCGTTGATTTCACATCACCCTCCGTTTGTATTGCTAATGTCTAGCCCTTACACCCACATCTCTACAAATTTTTATTGTTGGGGGTCTATTACAAATTGAGCCCCTACAATTGGCGCCGTCTGTGGGGAGGGATTTGTGCGCTAGCAAAGTGCGGTGGTTGGTGTAAAGAGATTAAGAGCAACACTTTCAAAAATAAAATACCAACATAGTACAATCTGCGGCAACAGCGTTCATTCAGAAGTCAGCAATCACAAGAACAAGAATATGCGAAAAGTAAATAGAGACAAAACAAGTCTACTTCTTTATTAATATATGAAGAAAAAATTACATCTTTTACAAGTGATGCCCGTGGGGCTTGTTCTAAAACTAACTACAAATGCAAATGCTTAACAAAGCTGGCAGAGGAACAAAAGATAGAAAGAAGTGAAGCAAGAGAGGAGGAAAGGGAGGAAAGAAAGCTGGCAGAAGAACAAAAGATAGAAAAGGAAGGCTGGATGAAAAGCAAAAGAAGAGGAAAAGAAAAAAGGAAGGCTCGTTGAGGAGCAAAAGAAGAAGAGATAAAAGGGAAAGGGGAGAAGGAAGGCAACATAGAAGGCGGAAGAGGCCGCGGCACAGGACGGCCCCACTTCGGGGCGACGCCTGGTTTCCCACCCACCCCCATTGCTGCCGGCTTGGAGGGTCATCGACCCATACCCAAGGGAAGGAGGTTACGTTCTTCATGGATCCTTCTCCAGATGGCAAGGAGGGCTCCTCCTCTGATTAGGTTGAAAAGAGGGAGAATCTTTGGACTTCTCCTACCCCAATCCCAACGTGACGTTCAGGGTTGGAGTGCCATCCTCGGCTCCTGACAGGGGCTGTGCATCCCCGAGATCGCCCTTTCCAAGGGCCGACCCATCAGATGGGGGCTCAAGCTGCTATTTCTTGCAGAATCTCTAAACAGTATTTCTGGGAGAAGTTTAAGACGGATGTGTGTTAAGTGTGAAGGAAAAGATTGCCCTAGGAACGCCTTTTATAGAGGGCAAGATATTGGTGGGAGCTAATCCGCATTAAATCTTAGGGAAAGATTTCCGGAGGCAATAATTTCGCCCAAATTCCAAGGGGCTTACCCGCCGTTAGATCCTCGTAAATCCACGACCGGCGTTAATGAAGGGACGCTTCAGTAACGATGGGGCACCGAAGCGTCAGAACGCGTTACTTGAATGACTAAAGAGACGCCTCGTAATCAGAAGAGTCACGTCAAACAAAGAGGCAGAACAGAGTAAGGTCTTATCCTACCACAACTCCAGCTTGCGTGTGTCATTATGTTGCGTGAAAAGTGTATTTATTTAATGCTTATTATAAATTATAGCAATGTAAAATTAAAGGGCAATGGATAAGTAGATAAGATAATAAATAAATGAGAAAACTAGGTACTGGACAGAACCAGGCATTGCATGGTCCTCGGACCCAAACCTCAGGGGAAACCAGATATTTCAGATGATAAAATGAGAAAACTAGGTACTGGACAGAACCAGGCATTGCATGGTCCTCGGACCCAAGCCTCAGGGGAAACCAAATACTTCAGATGATAAAATGAGAAAACTACGTACTGGACAGAACCAAGCATTGCATGGTCCTTGGACCCAAGCCCCAGGGGAAACCAGATGCTTCAGAATGAAAACCAAGCATTAGACAAAACTTAAATATTGCATGGCCCAAGGTCTCAGGCCAAACATTTCTCCATAAAAAACTAAGTGCTAAGAAAAGCTAGGGTCTTGCATGGTCTTCGGACCCAAACCAATGTGGAAACCGTCCACTATAGGGCAATATAAGCACTGAACGAAACCAGGGTCTTTGTACTAACCACGGGTTTAAATCTTCGGCAAAGCCAAACCTTGGGAATTAAGTGATGAACCTTACTAGGGACGAAAAACTGAGCAAGGACGAGCACTAAAAGCATAACAGAACTTAAGTCTACCTCTCCTGGAGGAACTAACCTGGAAATACTCCTCGAACAGGCCATTTGCGCCAAAAGAAAGCTGCAAAAACAACTGAAATAACGATAACACTGACGAAGAGGTAAGGCCCAACAGGCCACGAAAATACGCCGAGGAAGTCAAAATCCTCCTCCCCGTCCAAGGGGACGTGCAGCAGAATTTCGAGGGGCTATTGTGGGGCCCCAAATATTAAAACCAGGCCCACTCCATAGCCAGCCCAAGGCCCGCGCTGAGGAGAGTATATAGGCCGAGGATAGAAGGGAAAAAGCCCAGGCTCTCAAGAGGCCTCGCCGAGGATGCCCACCTCCTCGGCGAACCGACGTTGATAAAGGGTAAATATCTCCCACCCATTAAATATACTCCACCAACATTCTGGCCGCTTTGATGGTGAAGTGACCAGCGAACCCAGATGCCTTGGTCACCCCAACTAATAGAAAGCCTGCAAAGGCGGCTGAGAAATGACATAAAGCCTGCAAAAGCAGGTGATGGGACAACCTCTCATACGCAGAGTTTAGATAGCCGACGAATGGACGGTCAAGATTAACAAAAACAATACTATATAACTAAGAGGATGCCCAACATAAAAGGAGGGGGGGATATGAATCAGTCCTAAGAAAAAAGGACAGAATATATATCAACTCTAAGAAAAATAGGTCCTCGGACTGAACCGAGGATGAATACGCTTCGTAAACACTTAACCAAAATCATCAGGATCCTCACAAACACTTATCCGAAGTCATTACAAAAACCCTTATCAACCCCTAACGAGAGTCATGGTCCTTATCCTCATAGAAAACATTTAGTAAAATTATTCTGTTATTATGCCCGTTGATTTCACATCACCCTCCGTTTGTATTGCTAATGTCTAGCCCTTACACCCACATCTCTACAAATTTTTATTGTTGGGGGTCCACTACAAATTGAGCCCCTACAGTAGACATGTGTGAGAAACATTCACAAGTGTGAAAATAGTGAAGCCAAAATATCAAATTAACATAAATTATGAATGTTTAGACCTATTTTTTTTTTAACAATTTATGTAAAAAATAAACGGCTTTTTAAAATAAATTATGATATTTCTTAGAGTGTGTGCTGCTTAACAATGATATGATATTTATAAAAGAGACCATGTATAAATAAGTAAACAATCAAACTTTAATATATATTTCAAATTAAAATGGAGTGCCAACCACAATTGACAATAGATTATAAAATTAATTTTCAAGATTGTAAATTTCTTATATGTTTTTATTCTTTGTCAAATGAATTATCCAATAAGCCATTTGTAATTTTGTTTTATATTTTGGGATGTTAATATTATGTAGAAATAAAACTTGTGTATTTGTTTTACTTATCTTTGTGTTATTTTGTTTTAGATAGCAATGTTAGGATTTGTATAATTTTAAAATGATTGAATAAGTATTAATAAGTGTAATTCATTCTTGATATAAGTGGTAAATTCAAAGTAATGCATTTTGCATCAAGTAATTTGTTGCATGACTTTCTAAATGGCAAATACATGTTGTTTTCTTTTAAAAAAAAAAAAATCATGTGAAAAATATAGGTCAACCCGACCCAACCTGCAACCCAATTGACCCAAACCCGTTTTTTAGCCCGCAACCCGATTGACCCGACTCGAACCCAACCCGACCTACTCGTTTTACCATGTCTACTCACAAGTCACAACATACATGAATAAGATAGAAGAAATATAACATAAAAAAATACAAGTGCAATGTACTACAGGGGTAGTACAATGTATTGATACATTGAATCTAAACAACTAGTCTTAGGCCTTGGGCTCTTGGGGGTATTGTATTCTTACAATAACATATACTATATACTATTTAGTTAAAATTGTATCCTACATGTTATGGTTGTCAAGCAGATGTCCTCTCGTTTTTTCTTCTATCGCTATGTGACACACTATAAGTGTATTAATACTATTAATAATGTGAAACAATTTCAATTTGAATCCCTAATCTATTTGTGTTATTCATCTACCTTATCATGGAATCATTTACGTAATGAAACATAAAGAAGGAGAAATCACTTATTAAATTTTGCATTTCACTTAAAGTTTGTTCATAAATCAATTTGATGGCTATTGAATACCAACACTAGAGAAAGAAAACTTCGTTTGAAAATAGAAAGTTTGGATTAGAGTGAGTAAGCAATTATTAAAAAATCAAATAAATAATTCAAATTGAAGAAATTTTATAAATTTTAATACTTTAATTAACAAAACTTAAAACTTGGCACATAAACTTTTTTTTTTTTTTTTTTCAAAATGACTTGGCATGTAAACTTAAATATGGTTATATATATATATAGAAGTGTTACGTCCATAACATTTTCACAATAAATCATAATCGTTAAGTTGCTGTTGGTTTTAATTTGAATTCACTACTAAAATTACTTTTTTATCTACCAGTAACAACCCGCTATTAAGATTTGTTGCAGACATAAACCACATTTATTTTTGCACAGCATAAATTGACCCACAGACTCAGGTATGATGCCTTTCTCTCTCTCTTTTCCCAAATTTTATTAATTTTAGCAAGGAGGAGATGATCTGTAGCTTGTGGATTTGTTTGTGTCTATGGATGTGTGTGTTTGGTGGGTTGCAAACATGTGGTGTGGGTGTGCTGCAAAGACTTAGAAAGAAGAGATGGGTCGTCGTTGTTTTGGGATATGAAGGAAACGGGTATGTTGAAGAAGTTTGTTGGAAGTGGTGGACTTGCATCTTTTAATTTTTCTTTTCTCTGTATCAGTCATTGGCTTTCTTATACACATTTCTTCTTTCATCGCTTTGGCTAAATTGTGTTGTTGGGTTTTGCTTTTTTGGATAAAGGTTTAAACTTGTTGATTGTTATGTGATTCTGAATTTTGGGTTTTGATGATTAGGGAATACTAGGTTTTTGGTGATGTGAATTGGGTTACATTTGAATTTTTTTGTTGTATAGGAATTGTTCACACATTCCGGTTTGTTTTGTGTTTTGAATTGTGTTTGGACATAAAATTCAAGATAAGAGAGGTTTTTGAATTTATTTGATGACTCTGATGGCGATGATGATGATGATACTGGTTTCCAAAGTCATTTGTAGGGTCTGTGTTTCAAGCTGGGGTTTTGGCATTGATTTGTTTTCTAGTATAGAATCTGGAGATGTTTTATGTTCTTTGGATTGTTGCTTTTATATTTTTTATTTTTCTAAATTCAATTTTATAATCTCTGTAATCCTTGTTGGAATTTTTCAATTTTGAGAGTTGTTGGAGACTCTTTTGGTAAGTGAATTTCTGGGTTTTGGTTGAAAATTCAGAAGCTCTGTACTTATATATGAGAATCAGAGGTAAGAAAGAGAAAGAATGACTAACTATACAATGTGTATTAATCTAGTAACTACGTTAATCTAGTATCTAAATCCATTAATCTAGTAACTAACTTCATCTAAATTTTATACATGTCATTTAGTGCCATTACAAGAGAACAGCCTCAGTTTAGATAGAAAGTCTTCTTCTGCATTCCGCTGTAACTTCAATGACAAGAACTTCTAAATTTCCAACTAAAACCCATAAATTCACTTACCAAAAGAGCCCTAACAACTCTCAAAATTGAAAAATACCAACAAAAATTACAGAGATTATAAAATTGAATTTAGAAAAATGAAAAATATAAAAGCAACAATTCAAAGAATATAAAACATTTTCAGATTCTATACTAGAAAACAAATCAATGCCAAAACCCCAACTCAAAAATAGACCCCGCAAAAGACTTGGGAAGCCAGTATCATCATCATCATCACCATTAGAGTCATCAGACCAATTCAAAAACCTCTCTTGTCTTGACTTTTATGTCCAAACACGATACAAAACACAAAACAAACTGGAATGTGTGGACAATTCCCATACAATAATAAAAAAATAATCCAATTGAACCCAATTCACATCACCAAAACCCACTATTCCCTAATCATCAAAACCCAAAACTCAAAATCACATAACAATCAATAAGTTCAAACATTTATCCCAAAAAATCAAAACCCAACAACACAATTCAACCAAAGTAATGAAAGAACAAATGAGTATAAGAAAGCCATTGACTGATATAGAGAAAAGAAAAATTAAAAGATGCAAGTCCTCCACTTCCAACAAACTCCTCCAACATACCCGTTTCCTTCATATCCCCAAAACAACAATGACCTATCTCTTCTTTCTAAGTCTTTACAGCACACCCACACCACATGTTCACAGCCCACCAAACACACACACCCATAGACACAAACAAACCCACAAGCTGCAAACCATCTCCTCCTTCCTAAAATCAATAAAATTTGGGGAAAAGAGAGAGAGAGAAAGGCATCATACCCGAGTCTTTGGGTCAATTTATGCTGTGCAAAAATCTCCTTCTCTGCACTGGTGAGATTGACCACCTCCTCTTGCTAAAATTAGCGCGAACTTAAGAGTTCCAAAACTACAATGAGCCGAGAGAGAAAGGCGGAGAGTGAGTGAAGAGAGACTGAGAGGGAGAGAAAAATAAATGTGGTTTGATTTTTTGTTGTCTAGCGAGTGAAAAAGTATCACTAGGTCTAGTGAGGATACAACTCCACATTGAAATTGTGGGATAAAAATTGAGATAGATGCAAGATTTTCCTTTTTAAAGGTTTTAACTATTTACATATCCTAGAATATTAAAATAGCTACACTGATGTGAATGCTCTTATTGCCAACTACTTTTATTTTGTGATGTAACTGCCCAAATTGTTAAGGCAACAATTATTTTGTGATGTTATTGCCAATCACTTTTATTTTGTGACGTTACAGTTAATTACTTAGGCATGCATTTTGTGATGTAACTGCTCAAACCGTTAAAGTAACAATTATTTTGTGATGTTATTGCCAATTGCTTTTATTTTGTGATGGTATAGTCAATTACTTAGGTAACTACTATTTTGCGATGCAATTGCCAAACTAATAATGCATATAGTATTTTGTGTGTGATAGTAATTAACAATAAATCATGAGCTAGTCAATTTGGTAGGGATGTACTATTTATTTTTGTACCTAGAAGTTTGCAAAATTATTATTGCACATTGCTTAGTTATTTCCCAAAAGAGACATTACACTTATTATTATTATTTATGTTTAGAATTGATTAGCAATATTTTTTCTATTTTACTATTTTGATTTCAGTGTGCAATTAAATCTAATTTTTTATTCTGATTGGATCTACACATTTTTTTTTCAAGGAAGGGGTTGGTTGTTACTTTGTACATAAGCAAAACATTCAAAATTGTACATATTCTTTCTACTCATACAAGGGATTCGATTCCTACTATATTCTATTCCATTACAATTTAATTCTTTTAGTACATAGTAGAATCATAGATAGGGAACTATACTAGACTAAGAACCTACCTAATTTTATTTCTTTTCTTTTAATCACATTGTTACCTTAAGTAATTCTTTATTTATATTACAAGATTCAACCTCATTTTGTGCCTTTTATATTAATCTTTCAAGTTTGAACTGTGAACTCTTCAAACATTTGAAAGCTAAGGTTGAAGGAACCATGGTTTTAAAAAACCAGACTGGAGGCAAAACCGGATTTGCCTCTGGTTCCTGGTTTTTACTAGTTTTTGACCGATTTTAGGCCTTTTTTCCAGATCGGACTGGCCTCTGGTTCCTGATTCAACTGGTTGGACCGGCCAGTTCGGTTCAGTTTTTAAAACATAGGAAGGAACCTAAAGAACCTACAAGCTTACTGTTAACATTTGTTCGCTTTTGGGTTAATTGGAGTTCCATCATGTTTGGGTAATGTTTCTTAAAAAAATCACTCATGTTTTTATTATATGCTGTAAGCAAAAAGAATTTCCAAGGTTAGACCCCCGGAGCAGCCCATTTTAATAAATAAATAAGATAGGGCACGCCCCCTAAGGATTAACCCCCCCCCCCCCCCCCCCCCCCCCTTTTCATGTCTTTTTTTTTTTTATTTATTTAATTTATTTAACTTATGCAAATCATATGAATTTTTCCATTCTTTAGTAACTTATGCTTTTCTTAAATTTCTTTTCTTATTAATACAGTAATCATTTCATTTAAAATTGAGCATCATTAGTTAGATTATAAATTCCAAAAGTGCAGCAATCTAAAAGAACACTATATTACAAGGTAAAACTCACACTACACCATCACATGTCCTTGCACATTATATAATGATGGCAAATACATTATTTTTTCAATCCTAATTTGCATATCTGCACTAAATATGAAAATGGAAACCAAAAATATGCACATAGCACCATATATTCCCTTTCTTCCTTTGATACATTTGCTGCATCTCTAGGATAGATCTTTTTCTTGCACTGCTTTCTTCTCCTAGCCTTTTGATCATCTCCTCCATGTTAGCAATAATGTTATCTTTCATTTTGTTCACTTCTTCCAAATGTTGATTTTCCTGCAATACTTTCAGAATCTTTCTTACTAATCCATTCATAACATTCTGACCTTTATCACATAATTCAATCTCAAGCTAGTCAAAGTAATCACAATTATACCCTATCTGCAAATTACAAAGATGGTTAACATATTACTCAAAACAAATAAAAAAGAATTAGAAAATGGATACGAACTACTTGCCTTATAATTAGGACATCTCCAAAACTTTCTTCCTAGATTCTTAGTAGTCTTTGATGTGATTACACATGTTGAAAGTTTGCATCTACACTCTTGTACCTCACTACTATTTACACAATAACATAATTAGAAACTAAAAGAAAATGAGAAAGCAAGCATGATGAACTATTTACACAATAATTTAACTAAAAAAATACCAAATATTAAAGGGGAAAAATTAAGAACTATTTTCAACTTCCAGTAGCAGCTTTGATTAAATTAAATATTGGGTTCTGTTATATTTTTGGTCTAGTTCGTAACGCCAGATAGCGTTTTGGCCTAGGTGTTCTTATCACTAATATCACAGGCGAATTGGTTTGCAATAAAGTAATTAAGCTAACACACAAATTTAAACTAAAAATCCAAAGTCTACTCAACATACCCAAATGTTTTCGGCGACGCTATGGTTTCATCGAGTATTGGCTGGAGCCGTCGACTATTGGTTGGAAACACCTCCTCTCTCTCGATCTCTCACTCTCATTCTTTCTCTCGATCTCTCAATCTCTTTCTCTTTCTCTCTATCTCTTTCTCTTAATTGTGTATCGGGTTAGGGATTTTGGTTTGGAGGGGTGGGGGAGGTGATATTTTTTCTTCTTTAGATGAGGATTAGTGGGAGTACGACATCGTTTACCGAGTTTTAAATTTAGGGGTTTTAAAAAAAAAATTAAGAGATAAATAATAAATTTAAATTTAAATATTAAAAACATACCAAATCAGTGTTGTTTTAAGGGTGGTGGGGCGGGGGGAGGGGCCTAACGGTAATACTAGACAACGCTTTAATGGAGGAATGAATCGAGGGGTTATGAAACTTAGAAAACTCATATGAACGAAAGCAAATTTAGAAGATTGAACGAATCCTGATGAAACTTAGAGGGTGGAGAGAGGGTCACCGTGAGGCATGAGAACTTTCCTCTGATCAGGCCGGCATGTGAAGGCGGTGGCAACGGCAGATTCGGCGTGAGAGGGACTATGGAGTGCAGTGGAGGAGGAATGTGAGAGTGAGAGTGAAATGTGTGGGGTATGTAAGGTAGGGTTTTCTAACCTTTGTTTTTATAGTTTAATTACATATTTATTTAGTTTAATTATAGTTAGTTAATCTAATTGGTTTTATTCGTATTAAATAGGCCCAAAGGTTTTAACTAGTTAATCTAATCTAGTTAGTTAATCTATTTAGTTTAATTAGGCCTAGATGTTTTAAAATAAATTGAAAAGGCCGGAGGCCCAAAGCCCAAATATTTATAAAATTTATATTATATATTTAATATAAAATATATTATATTATGATAAGGTTTGGTTTCGGCCAGTTTGGTGCACTCAAACCTACCACCGAAATCGAATCAAAAATTTTAGTTTTAAAAAAAATGAAAACCGAAACCGAACTGAAAATTTTGCAACGGTTCAGTCAATTTCAGGTGGTTTTTTCCGTTTCTCAGTTTTGTGTACACCCCTAATTTTTAACCTTTTATTTATTTATTATTTTTATGGAACTTAAATGGGTTTAAACTCTTGAACTTTTATGTAATTTTTGCATAAATATTTGTTTTTATAATTTGTTTCTTTATAATTCTATAGTTACAAATAAGAAATGAGTCTCTATTGCAGTGAAGCGAGAGGCTTAAATGCATTGGACCTAATCAGATTTTGACATGGGATAATTCCTAGACACTTGGCAGCATTCTATTGAATCTAGTGCATAGGACATTGGACCAAGTTGAACCTCTCTATTGGAAACATGAAAAAGTGTCTTGATCTGGGAAATAAATCATGGTGTGCTAGTTAATGAAACCAAATAAATTAAGGGTTCGGTTAATAGGTGTCTTTTTAAGGCATTTGTTAATGGGCAATTTTAAAAAAAGTTCTAATATCATTTTTATGGGAAGTATAAAAAATTGTAAAAAAAAAAGCCAGTTACTTTTTTATTTTTCTATAAAAGTTTTCTAAATATGATCCATTAACGAATGGCCTTAAGACATCCATTAACTTTTTCTATGAATTAATAAGAGCGCCTTTTATTTCACAATATCTTTAAGATTGTGACTTCAAATCATGATTTTCCTTACCTTTTGTAAGTGTGTACTATGTGAAAGATAGTGTGTTTATAGTATTTGTATAAAGCTTCTCTATAAAGTTTAAACAAAAATCCATCAAACTCTTTGTATATATTTTTATTGGATATGAATTTTAAAAATCTACTTGTTAAGTTGCAAGTTTTTTATTTTTTTAACATACACGTATAAAGTTTCATTCAATGTAAATGTTATTTACTATTTCCCTAATAAAAATATTTTTTTATACATAATTTTACACTATTAAAATTTAAAATTTATAAACTTTAATTTGAAAATTTACATGAAGTAAAATGATAAATGAGAAGTTTGAAAGGACTTTTAAGGTTTTCTAATCATGTCAGCAAACCTTTAAAACGAGGAATGAAAATATCACAAATTTCCAAGAAAACCTTATCCATCAATATCATCATCCTCTCTCCCAAAACCCCAAACCCAAGCGCCACTCTCAGACAGTCAGACACTTCTTCTTCTTCCTCCTCTCCTCCAAACAAATGAAACAAACAAAATCAAAAACCATACTCATACTCCACAAAACAGCTTAAAACTCATAATACACCACCCAAAAATGGCATTGACAACAGCCAAAATATCAGAATTGCCACTGAGAAGAAACCCATTCCCACTGACCTCTCACTCTCACTCCCACTCTCTGAACTTTCTCTTCTCCTCAGCCCCAAATCTGTCATTTCACATCCTCAAACCCTTCTCCTCTCTCAGAACCACCACACAACACAGCGGCAATAGCCATAGCAATAGCAGAAGCAATACAACCCCTAAGCCTAAGCCTAATACCAAGGCTTCACCCAAACCCAAATCCACGTCAGCTCCCTGGCTCAACAAATGGCCCTCTCACACTCCCCCCGCCAAAAACGACGTCGTCGCCGGCGCCGGTGTCGATGTCGAAGACCGAGTCGAGACTCGCTATTTCGATAACAAAGTTAAAGGACACAGCGCCATAGAGAGAATTGTGCTCCGGTTGCGGAACCTAGGGTTGGTATCGGACGAAGAATTGGAGGAGACCGATGACGGAGTCGACGCATTGCCGCCGCCGGCCACCGGGGAAGAGAAATTGGGGGATTTGTTGCGGCGGGAGTGGATTCGGCCGGATTTTATATTCGAAGAGAGCGAGAATGGTCCCGACGAGTCGGTTTTGCCGTGGGAGAGAGATGGGGAGGAGGATAAGGTCGTGGAGGACGAGGAGAGAGCGTGGACGCCGAAGAGGAGAGCGAAGGCGCCTTCGTTGGCGGAGCTGACGATGGAGGACGAGGAGCTGAGGAGGTTGAGGAGGGCGGGAATGTATATTAGAGAGAGGATTAGCATTCCGAAGGCGGGTATTACCAAGGAGGTTTTGGAGAAAATTCACGCAAAATGGAGGAAGGAGGAGGTGGTTAGACTCAAGTTCCATGAAGTTCTTGCTCATGATATGAAAACCGCGCACGAGATTGTCGAGGTTGATTGCTTTTCTTTGTACAAATTGTTTCTAACCATTCAAATTTGCATCATACATGTAATGTAGTATGTTTTAATTGCAACAATGGGATACACTGCTATTGAAATATGTCATGTGATTGTGTGATAGTTTATAGAATTACGGGTAAGGCTGTATACCAATCACCTCTCCCAGACCCCGTAAAGGTGGGATCTTTGTGCACTCTTTATGACCTTTAAAAATGTACTGGTTAAAACTAGTAATTATTGTGTTTAACTATGCCTATAATTATTTCAATGGCCATTGTTTTAAACATTATGTGTTTTTTGTTATGTTAAAATAACAAATTGGGGTGCTTATATTGCACCAAAGCTTTTAGAATCCTAGCTCTAGTTTGAGAAATTAAAAAGGGGATGAGGATTTGATGAGTTCCTAGTGGTAAATCTTTACATATATAATTTGTTCCAAAAATTATGATGTTTTACTTCGTTGAGTAGCTTGACTTGTCTCTGGGTAGTTCAAGGCCCTTTACCCTACTGGTTATCTCATATCATTACATTTGGTAATTTTTGGTATTCTGTTATTTATTAATTGAATATAAATGGGAAACGTGTAACTGACTGCTTGTAGTGATGGTCAGCGACGGACGGGAGGGTTGGTTATATGGAGGTCGGGAAGTGTTATGGTGGTGTACCGGGGAAGTAATTATGAATGGCCTCCAAAAACCCAACCTGTTCACAGGGAAGCTGATGCTTTTTATGTTCCCGATGTTTCTTCTGCTGACAGTTCCATGACAAGAAGTGGCAGTGATGAAAGTTCAAGTCCAGAAAAGATTGAGACTGCAAGTCCAGAAAAGATTGAGACTGCAGTGAAAATGCCAGACAGTCCTGTGAGCATAACCGAGGAAGAATCTGAATACAACAATCTACTAGATGGTTTAGGTCCTCGTTTTGTTGAGTGGTGGGGTACAGGAGTACTTCCTGTTGATGCTGATGTGCTTCCTCAAAAGGTTCCTGGTTACAAAACACCTTTTAGGCTCCTTCCCACTGGAATGCGATCACGACTGACCAATGCAGAGATGACTAATTTTAGGAAACTTGCAAAATCACTACCTTCTCATTTTGCCCTTGGTATTGTTCACCTTCTATAAGTACTTTTATTTAGTTTAGTATGTATATTTTTTACATTAAATTTTGTCCTGAACATCTTATGAAGGGAGAAATAGAAACCATCAGGGTTTGGCATCTGCTATTATTAAGCTTTGGGAGAAAAGTTTAATCGTGAAGATTGCTGTTAAACGGGGTATCCAGAATACAAACAACAAACTGATGGCTGAGGAACTAAAGGTGTGTTTTGTGCTGATCCTGCTCCATCCATGAATTTTTTTCCCCTCTCCAATAACCATCAAGCATACTGTTTTTAAGTTTCATCTATCTTGCAGAATTTAACAGGAGGTGTCTTGCTGCTAAGAAACAAATATTACATTGTCATGTACCGTGGAAAGGATTTTGTCCCAACAAGTGTAGCTGCTGTTTTGGCTGAAAGACAGGAATTGGCTAAACGGGTCCAAGATGTGGAAGAGAAAGTGCGGTGTGGACCAGTGGGTGCAGTTCAATCGGATGAAGATGACAAACAGGCACTTCCAACAGGTGCTGCTGCTGCTTTGGCTCAAAGACAGGATTTGGCAAAACAGAGTCAAGTTGTGGAAGATAAAGTTCAGTGTGAAGCAGTGGATGTAGTTCAAGCAGGTGAAGATCAAGAGCAGGCACTTGCAGGTACTTTGGCTGAGTTTTATGAGGCTCAAGCTCGGTGGGGAAGAGAAATATCTGCTGAAGAGCGTGAGAAGATGATTGAAGAAGCTTCGAAATCTAAGACTGCTAGGCTTGTGAAACGAATTGAACATAAAATGGCCATTGTAAGTCTCTCTCTCTCTGAAAATTAAGTGCTTGAAAAGTATTGGCATCATCTTGAGCCTAATAAACCCACTTGCTTTCCTAGAGGAACCAAAGATGGATAATTGAATAGGCTGTGTAGAATGTTCACTTAACTTTAGTTTGCCAACAATTGGAAAAATATTCCACTGGTCCCTTCATTCTAATCCACATTTTCAAATTGACTTAATTGTCTTGTACTTTTAAGATGCAAAGTCTATCTCTTGAGAAAGAATATGAATTGCACCTTCGAATTTCCCAACAAAAGAGTTTCTGTATATAAACTGAGTAGCACTATTTGATTAATAACTCCAGGATTAAAATGCCATTTTCCATGTTTGTGTTTTTCAAATTTGTTTAATTTTGGTATTTGGTTGTGTTAACAGGCCCAAACCAAAAAGCTTAGAGCAGAAAAACTTTTAGCTAAAATTGAAGCATCAATGCTTCCTGCTGGTCCTGATCATGATCAGGAAACAATCACTGAGGAGGAACGGGTGATGTTTCGCAGGGTTGGTTTAAGAATGAAGGCGTATTTACCTCTTGGTTAGTGATTCTCATTTTATTTGGTGAATTTTAAATCCTGAGTTTAAATGCTAATTGGTCTAAATCATATGGATCAGGCATTCGTGGTGTTTTTGATGGTGTCATCGAGAATATGCACTTGCATTGGAAGCATAGAGAACTTGTGAAATTAATATCCAAACAAAAGACCCTTGCTTTTGTTGAAGACACAGCAAGGTTGTTGGAGTATGAGAGTGGGGGAGTACTAGTGGCAATAGAAAGAGTCCCTAAAGGATATGCTCTTATTTACTATCGCGGAAAGAACTATAGGCGGCCCATTAGCATAAGGCCAAGAAACCTATTAACAAAGGCAAAGGCACTAAAGCGTTCAGTGGCCATGCAACGACATGAGGTTCTATCTTTTATGTCTCTATTTTTTAAATAAAAATATACAACATTTGCTACTTCTGATTCTGGGACACGTCCTTAATATCACATCATATTTTAAATAACTATGCAGGCTCTTAGTCAGCACATATCTGAATTGGAGAGAACCATAGAGCAAATGAAAAAAGAAATTGTAAGTATACTTTTCATATTGAAACCCCGCCCTTTTTTCTCTCTTGTATATGAATGTATAAGAAATTTATGCCTTTTTATTTTATTTTATTTTATTTTTTATTTTATTTCAAGAAGAATTCAAATGAAAGTCAAATTATTATTCTTCTTTGAGGTTAATTCATTTTGGAGATGACCATTTTTCCTGAAGCTGTTTATTAATGATTTGCCCATAGTATTGGAATATTTTTGAAGTTGACATTAGGTTTAACTGATCTAACCAGTTGAAAAGTTTCCATTTTAACCTGTAAAATTGCTATATATAAACCTGAGATGCATGAAATTTTTGAATAAATGAATGTCTACTGTCATCTGTCATTGGGTCAGTCATAAATAAAAAAATGTCGTACACAGTGTAGATAAAAAATGTTGTACACAGTGTAGATAATTACCCCCAATGTTTTTGGAGGTTGATTCTTGAACTCAAACCTGCGACCTATCACTTTTGGGTCAGTCACAAATACAAGATTAAAAGTTGTGTGAACCATTTGTGATTAATGCTTAACAGAACTTGTGGGAAGTTGGCTTGGGCATTCTAAAACCAGAAATAATAATCTTTCTCATCTCATGAGGGCTCTATGATTTTTAGTTAAGATAACATATGTTAGTTATTTTTCCCATAATATTTAGCATGCTTGCATTTATGTAGTTACATTATTCATTGTTCACTTGCTGGTGTATTAGTTTCCAGATCTTTCCCTTGCCTACACCATCTATATCATAAAGACATGCAGTTGGCCTGATATTAATGCTTGTAATCTTTGATTTAGCCTTTATTAACAATGAAGTAAGCTAACAAGTCAAGGGAAACTTGGTTAGGTTTTTTACTAGAGAAATCAGTAGCAACAACTTTGAATTATAGATATCAAAAGAAAAATGTACAAAGTAGGTTTGATAAATTGTGATTCTTCTGGGATTTAATAATATATGCTGATACTAATAGCTTAAATATGAAATTTTGTTACTTGATCTCATTTTTAACAACATTCTAATCAGTTTTTTTCCTTCCAAAAAGTTTCATCTGAGGGCAACTGAACTTTTTGTTGCTTGTCCACAGGGTATTTCTCAAGATGCAGAGGATGGGAATTCCTGGAGCTCTGAGGATGCTAACAGACCTAACCAGATTGGCACTCTCACAGAGTTCACCCAAGTGAGATATTTTTCTGTACACTGCCTACTACTGCTGGTATTCTTATTTTTGGTTAAAATGGTGAGGAAGTGTGTCATTGAGGAGGGAGATTGGTGCAGACAAGATAATGATCTCCAATTATGCATACTTTTGGATGATGACACAAGAAAGACAGACCAACCAGTGACCCTATGAATAGAGCCTACTACTTTTTGGGCCTAAGACCTAATCAATTTAAATTCTAGGTTTTATTTACTTTACGTAGTTGGTTACCTTTTTTTATTTTTTATTTTATTTATTTTATTCCTTTTCCTTCTTGTTTAGTAGAATTAATATTGCTAGTTGGGATTGTTTCCTTTTCTTACTAGGATAATAAGTTTGGAATCTTATTTAAAGAATCTAGGGTATTGTTTACAGCTTGTTTGTATAATAAAATTTAATGTTGGAGTTTCTTCCTTGAATAGCTTGGTGCGAACTCTAGGCAACCCTAAGTATTGATTCTTAGATTTTTTTTTTTATTTTTTATGGGGGAGGCTTTAAGAGAAATCTATTTTAATTTAATTCTATTTTATTTTGCAAGTCAATTGTATTTTTATTGGTCAAATGTATTTTATTTTAGGCCTTAGTATTTAATTAGCTTTATTAATATTTTATTAGAGGCAAGGTTATTTCTATAGTTCAATAATTGGGACCTTTCAAGTCAATTATGAATAGGGTTTTCCCATGTCAGTTAGAATTAAGGTTTAGTAGTCTATATAAGGAAAGTATTGTACACCTATGAAGTGACAATTGTTTTGATGAATAAAATTGATTTTGAAATCATCCTATTTGTTTGATTCCGACTCTAGCAAACCCTAGGTGTTTACTCCGAGAGGTTATCACTTTTACTTACTGCTGATTCCAAGTACGCCTTTGTTCTCTATCTCTATTTTCGGGTTCTTTAATTTTCGCATTGCATTATTTTGGTTTTTCTTGCGTCAGTTTTGTTTTATCTTGCTTGGTGCTGATTTCCAAGTGAGGCTAGGTCTCAATTTCTAGGTGTATTTAATTTTTTCTGCTCTTGTTGATTCTCAATTCCTTTGAGCACTTGTGCTTCACCAGAGATGGGCTGGTGTTGGATTCTTCAACTTGCTCCATATAACTGCTTATTATATCATTTTTTGTAACCACTGAAAAATATATATTTCATGAGAATAAGATTTATTTATTTATTTATTATTATTTTTAAATTTGATCTCTTCTACAGAGTGAGGACGAAGGTTCATGCATGACTTCTGGTGGTGAAGAAGATGATGTCATCAGTGATTGGGAAGACGATGAAGATGATGATGCTTGACATATTAAGTATTTGCTCTGTTCAAGAAGTAGTTGACAGTTCTGTCATTGCCGTTCGCCAATTGAGGTAATCATATTAAGTGTTATCAGATCACTTATACACTTCCCATCCTTAGCGTCGGTCTGTTAGGGGTATATTTTCTTCCTTGGTGTATTAATACTAGAGTAGATGGAAGTCTTCAAGGCCTTATATGAACTAATTTAATTTGTCCTTCTTGGCCATATGTTCACACTATGATCCATATCCATTAAAAAAACAGGAGGCTTATGCTGTTTCTATTAAATTTGGAATTCATTGTGAGTGTCTGGGTTATGTTGGTTCTTAATGAATTTATAACTTGAGTGGAAGGAAGACTTCAAGGCCATGAATGAAATAATTGGATTCTCTGGTTATGTGATCCATTGTGGTCCCAATTTTAGTTTCTCACATGTCCAGTGAATCATTATTGTGCTTCTTGTCTGACCTTTGATCTTTTTGGATCAAAACTGTGTCTGCCTTGTCAGCTGTGGCTAACAAGCTTTTTGTTGAATAAACTGATTTAATCTCATTTTCTATTTTTCTCCAGTTATATTTCCCCAGCAGGTAATTTGGTGTGGATGGCTTGCAACACAGCATGGGCAAATTTTCTTCTCATGTGCATTGACAGAGAGCTGGTGACTCTCATACTCATTAACATTTTTGATTTCTCCCTTAATGGAAATTTGCCGTAATTGCTCCAAAGGATTGGAGGTATGCCTGAATTTCATATGCATGCAGTATGTCACTTGCACTACTCCATCCGGTGCAGCAAACTAGGCTATATATACTCCCCACCTGTTCTTTTACTATGCTCTTTGTCTAATCATCACTTTTATTATTAGCTCTAGCTGAAGCTTAGTAACAGCTTTCACAAGGTCTGTTTAGCATGAGCCTGCCTTTCATTGGAGGAGCGTAAGTTGCACAATTGTAGTAACGTCCTTGACAGCTATTTCTAATTCAAATGTATTTCAAATTGTAAAAGCATTTCTGGTGGTAAAAATGTGAAAGATGACCGCTATTTCAGCTGTATCTTATTGTCTTTGATGACTAACCTGCTAGAGGTTTTTCCTCTCTGGTTCTCTGATGTTATAAAGTAGCTGTAACTTGTACTCCTGACTTGATTTAATATCTTTGCACAGAAGTTTGAAGGGGATTTTCACCTATCAAAATAAAAATAAAAAAAGTTTCAAGGGGATTTTGTTGGCATGGAAGAATAAAGTCTTTCAGCCTTTAATTAAGAATGCACTGAGAGTCAATAAATTAGTTAGATTTTGGTTTTATGCATTTGGATACTTATGTATATAAGAGAGCTGAATATGCTCTTTTCTGATTGGCCCCTAATATTTGGCTCTTACAATTGAATTAATCTTATAGATTCCTCCCTAGCCAACCCAAATGTCTTTCATGGATGTATTCTCCTACTCAATACAACACCTCACATAGCCCATTCCCAAATCACTTTAATTGCTTGAAGGAGAGACGACTGAACAGGTTCCACTCAATCTTACAAAAAGACACATACACCTCCAGGTTGACGTTTGTGACTTTGAGCTGGCGTTAGAATACAAATTGCATGAGGCTTATCACCTACTACTGTCTTCAAATGATATTCCATTTCCTTCTCTCCATTTTGCCTGTGTGCGCTTGCGGATATCTGCACTTTCATTGAAACTTATAAAATGATCCACTTTATGGACACAATCATTTCTATACCAAATTTCACAATTTATTGATTTGTGCGATTGTGAGTAATCAACGTAAAGTGATGTGTCGCATAAGGCTGAAAATTCAACTACTCACAAATCAGCAAATTGTAAAATTAGGTGTGTGATTAATTGTATCTCTAAAAGTGAGTCATTTTCTTTTGTCTTTGATTGGCCAAATGGCTTATTCCATGGAGAAACAGAGATATTTTACATGCATGTATCATGTATCATGTGTATGGTGAATACATTCACAAAATCTCTCTCTCTCTCTCTCTCTCTCTCTCTCTCTCTCTACACACACACACACACACACACACATAAGTACATTAACAAAAATAAGAAGGGTAAAATATTGTGACTACCCCTCATGTCAAATAGGCCAAAGACATTTCAAAATTAACCTACTTGGTCCCTAAATACAAACGATGTTAGAGTATTGATAGTAGATTACCTAAAATAAGGTAAGAGATGAATATGGGTAACCAAAAGCAAAAAGTCCAAAAACCTATCCATATCAGCTTATCTATTTTCCTCCCAAGATAGGTTTTAGTTACAGTTGTCCCCTATCTTAGGGATCCATATTCATTCCCTAAATATTTATTTATTGTTGTTGTGTTGTGATAAAATAAAATGGGTGTTTTGAAAAGTGAAGAATAATAAAAAAATGAATGAAAAAATAATTTATAATAAAGATTATAATGTGGATGAAACTAAAAAGTGGTTAGCTAAAACAGGAAAAGTAGTTTTTTATGGTAAAATAGAGAGAAATTTTAAGTAACATGCTGCCATGTTCACTCTGTTTTTAAGTAACATGCTACCATGTTCACACTGTTTTGAACTCTACTACAAACTAATGGTTATACACAAGTTGTTATTACATGCATCTAATAAATGTATCCACCTCTTGTAAAATAATGAAAAGTGGATATATACATCGGATACACAGTAATTTCATTCCCAAGAGCACAAACTCAGCAGGTGGACCCAACAAAAGTTGCTAAGCTTTAGGGATATGGCTTATGCTCATGTACATCTTATCAAAATTCAAAGCCTGAATGGTCTTTATCACGAGTCATTTTCTTTGTCTAACAAGTTTTAGTTTGAGGAATACAAACTGCTTTCTACCGTATCATATACAGATGAATAAGATGAGAGATACCTTTGAACTTTTTAGAGAGTCGAATGGGATAGGAATGCTTCTTCTCCCCTAGTCGTTAAACGCACCATTCATGCCATTATTTCAGTGGGGGCAATCCTTAAGTGTGAAATCATCTGTGCCTACCTACACTAGGATATGTGGTGTTTAATGGTTTGCCAAAGAGTGAATGTATAAATTAAATTAATGATGGCTACAGAGGAAACTCTAGAATCGTGTGTTCATTCAATTTTTAGTGATTTAATAAGATAAATTCAATACAAAGGTAAATTAAAATTTTAAATTTAACTTCCACTAAATCCCATACAATCACATCTTAAAAAAATCCACATTATCTAAATTTATAGTTTTTATAGTTTAAAACTATGCATAAAAAATAAGTTTATGAATTAAATAGTAAATAACATCAGATTGACAAGAACGTGCAATTTAATAGTTAGATTTTTAAAATATGAGGCAATATTAATTTTTTTTTATAGGAAATATAATCCTTGGCTATACCAAGTTTTGAAACAAACTTTATCCTTTGCAATGATAACAAAAAAAATAAACATTATATTTTTTATTTAAAAAAAAAAACTAAAAGCAAAAAGAGTGTGTGAGAGTGAAGAGGCTACTAACTCATTAATCATAATGAAAATATAGGATGTTTCTGATAATTACACAAAATATGTAACCACCATATTCTACATTTGATGTTTAGTAGAAGCTAATACCAATAGATAAGAATGAAGAGCCTCATGATTTTGGAGCAAGTAGTCACTAACCTGTGCGATGTACATGATAGTTCAACAAAAGTTATATACAATGATCATGAATCGCCTCTATAATAGGCTACCATATAAACTTGAGTGGCAACATATTAGGATGATTAAAATTAAAATTTCTTAAAACCTATCATACTGATAGATTTTTTTCATGAACTGGTCTCATGTTAAGGATTATAAACAATATATCACGAATCTTTGAAGGAAATTTTAAAAAAAAAAATTACACAGCAAAAAACTTAAGATAGATTTTGTTGTATGCACTATGCAGTTATATTGATCTTTAAGTAAATTATATTTCGTCTATTTCAGCTGCCTCCTGATTTTAGCAAGCAATATTGGAAAGTTGCAGTTTAAGAGAGAGAGAGAGGGGAAAAAAAAAAATGCTAACATCAGTTTTTTTTTTTTTTTGGAGTCCAACACCAATACTCAACCTTCCTTGCTTTTTGCCTCCCAACTGTAGCCTTTGATGAGTTTTGGTGATGGAAAATTCGGCTATTGAACTTGAACAATTCTTTACACCTTCTTGGGATAAAACTTGAACAATTCATTTTCACTAGTGTTTCCATATCTATCATCAAGGGACATCTTTTTTTTCATATCATTTGTAATATAATCCCTCTCATTGCTCAGCCTGTTTTTGTAGTATATTAGGGTTTCTTTTTTTGAAGAACTTAATGATCCTTGGTTTATTGTCATCAGTATTGCTTTAAAGAACCAAATTTAGGATGCTCTAGCTAGAAGTCATAAATAAATCATTTTCGTCTTTGGTAAATTTCCCAAGGGCTATAGTCATAGTGATCCTCCTATATGCATTGTGCAAATAGTAATAAGTAATAGAAATCACTTATGGTCTGTTTGGATTGAGGGGAAGAGAAGAGGAGTAGAATAGAGTAGATTTAGCTCAAAACTAGCATATTTTTAGCAAACTCTATTTTACTCTCTTCTACTCCCCTTCCTTCCCCCCTCCATCCAAACGGGCCCTTAGAGTTCAACAAAATATCAAGCTAAAAAGTCCCTGACCAAAATTTTGGCTTCCTAAATGGTTCATAAGGTTATTGGTATGATTCTCAAGTTCAACAAACAAAGCTCCTCCACCTAGGAGAGTCAAGGGCTAGCTTGGAAAATTTATCTTATGAGATGGTCTTATAAAACATCTCTTTTATAATATGTATGAGTCTCACATGTTATGAGAGATAGGCATCATGAGACCATGAGAGCTTCTCCAAGGCTCGATTTGTAGGAGTGTCCTACACTTCACATGACAAAATATGTAAAATGGAAAAGTTAAAGCATCAATTTTTTTTTCTCCAAATTATTACGTGGCTACTAAAATAATTATCAATACATACTTGTTTAAATATTTAATGAATCATGTGACTTGTTTAAATAATTTAATAAGTTATATGATTCAATAAATTAAAATAATTTTATAAATTGTCTCATAATAGATTGGATAAAATTTCTCCAAATTTATTTATTTTTTAATTAATTTATTTAATTTAAAAAACGGTCCAAAAGTGAAAATTAATGGTATAAACTTAAGTTAAACATCACTTTCTAAAATGCCATCTTTCGTATAAAGAATAGGATATGGCCTATTGCGTAGTAGTAAAAATTTTGTTTGAGAGAAGTAAAAAGAAAGTCTAGAGAAACTAAAAACTTGACATCTATTGATGTGGCAAGTTGTTAGTAGTAAGTATAAAAATGATATCAGTGACGAACTCAAATAAGAACCGACAAAAACTTGCCAACTCAATTAGTATAAAAAATGTTGCCAAATTTTTGTGTATGTAGCATTATTCGAAAAACAAAACATCTTAGAAAACATATAATAAACCACCGGTGAAGGTAGTTTAGCACTAGGAAGTCTTTATGATCCATCACACTTGCAATTCAAAGAATTGTGGATTCGAAAGGTGGTAAGCCCTATTCGTGTTCTGGTGGTCCCAATCTATAACACAATGCAGAAGTTTAAATAATACAGGACCAATGAACAGTTAGGATCCCTTTTTATGTATTTTTACCAAAAAAAAAAAAAAAATACAGCAAACACTCTAATAAAAAAAAAAAAAAAAAAGCATACTCACCACTAATATCATTTTTTTACTTACTACTAATAACTTGCGACATCAACGAATGCCAAGGTTTTTATTTTTATTTTTATTTTTAATTTTTATCTCTGGACTCTCTTTTTACTTCTGTAAAAGAGAAAAGTTAAAACTTACTAGACATGTGTGTAGACACACGTGTTTTATAACTAAAAATGTATGCCCAAAAAAGAATCATAAATAAACACATGACAACACAACACATGTAGGGTCCACTGGTACAAAGACAGAACCTTCCTTTTTTTTCTTTTTCTTTTTTTTTTTTTCTTTTTTTAATGGGAAGACAGACCTTTTTAACTCGTCAAACTTCACTTCAGAATCAGAATCAGAGTCATTTTGGTAGTTGGGTATTCTGTGGGAAAGAATTGGGGGGAGGAGTGAACAGGAAAATATCTGCAGCATCAACCAGAGCTCAGCTCATACGAGAAAAGCCAAGCAAAACAGTTCCTTTAAAGCTTCCCTCGATCAGGTGGGTACCTTTTTATCCTTTTCTTTTTATTTGATTTGGATGCTGTTAAACTTTAGATGTGCCTTATTTATTTTCATCGTATCCATAGGAACCATAACGTTATCTTATCTGGCTCGCTCGCTCTCTCTGTTTAACATTTGTCATTGCAAAGATGTCGGATAACACAAAGTAAAATTGTATTTGTAGAGTGAATATAAATTACACTTGGTCTGCATGTAGTTTGCCTAAAAAATATTTTGCTTTAAATATAGTACTTTACCTGCCTGAAGTAAACTCTGCTTGTCTCAAATTATCTACCTCTGTTAAAAACATGATACATGAGCTACTCGGGCAACTAACAAGAATATCCAATACTGAATGATTTTTACATAAGAAGAGGATACATCATGTACGTTGAGAGCCATCAAAATCATTGCTTTACATTCACAGCCATTACAACCTTGGTCAACTCATAGAGCAATACTGTGATCAAATTGCCAGCACCAAAAATTTAAACCCAACCCAAAAGACAAGCATAGAGAGGACAGTGAAAGATAAATGAGACAAGTGTACTTACAGCAGTGAGCTGAACTCTTCATTTCCCATACTTCTTTCTCAATCTTTCTGATAGGCCAAACGCATATTGACCCCTTGTAATTAATTAACCAATTAATTTTACAAAGTTTATTAATTAAGTTAATTAACATGCAATTGCGTGGCAGTATAAATAAATCACCAATAAACTAAATATGCAGCGGAAATTAAATGACACGGTGATTTGTTTACGAATGGGGAAAACCTCGCGGCAAAAACCTCACTGGGTGATTTTTAGGTCATCACTTTCGAAACTCCACTATTATCACAACAAGCGGTTACAAGTAAAGGAATCCCAAGTACCTTACCAACCTACAGTTGAACCCTTACCCCAATACCCAATTGGACTTGTTCTGTAGTGACAGTTTCTACTAAACACGTGTCATAAATAAACACACGACAACACAACACATATAGGGTCCACTAGTATCAAGACAGACTTTTTTAACTCGTCAAACTTCACTTCAGAATCAGAATCAGAGTCATTTTGGTAGTTGGGTATTCTGTGGGAAAGAATTGGGGGGAGGAGTGAACAGGAAAATATCTGCAGCATCAACCAGAGCTCAGCTCATACGAGAAAAGCCAAGCAAAACAGTTCCTTTAAAGCTTCCCTCGATCAGGTGGGTACCTTTTTATCCTTTTCTTTTTATTTGATTTGGATGCTGTTAAACTTTAGATGTGCCTTATTTATTTTCATCGTATCCATAGGAACCATAACGTTATCTTATCTGGCTCGCACGCTCTCTCTGTTTAACATTTGTCATTGCAAAAATGTCGGATAACACTTACTATGGACACAATAATATCTACGCCCGATTTCACAATTTATTGATTTGTGCGAGGGTGCATGTTCAACGTAAAGTGGTGTGTCACACAAGATAAAAAATTTAATTACTCACAAGTCAGCAAATTGTAAAATTGGGCTGTGATTAGTTATATCTCTAAAAGTCAGTCTTTTTCTTTTGTCTTTCATAGGCCGAATGGCTTATTCCATGGAGAAGCAAAGATATTTCACATGCATGTATCATGTATCATGTGTATGGTGAATACATTCACAAAATCTCTCTCTCTCTCTCTCTATATATATATATATATATATATAAGTACATTAACAAAAATAAGAAATGTAAAATATTGTGACTACCTCATGTCAAATAGGCCAAAGACATTTCAAAATTAACCTATTTGGTCCTTAAGTAGATTACCTAAAATAAGGTAAGAGATGAATATAGGTAACCAAAACCAAAAACGCCCAAAAACCTACTCATATCAGCTTACCTATTTTTCTCCCAAGATAGGTTTTAGTTACGGTTGCTCCCTATCTTAGGGAGCCATATTCATTCCCTAAATATTTATTCATTATTGTTGTGTTGTGATAAAATAAAGTGGGTGTTTTGAAAAGTGAGAAGAATAATAAAAAAATGAATGGAGAAATAATATTAATATTAAATAGGGTTTGCAATAAAGAATTTAATGTGGATGAATTAAAAAGTGGTTAGCTAAAACAGGAAAAGTAGTTTCTTATTGTAAAATAGAGAGAAATTTTAAGTAACATGCTACCATGTTTACAATGATTTGAACTCTACTCCAAAACTAACGGTTATACACAAGGTGTCATTACATGTATCTAATAAATGTATCCACCTCTTATGAGAGGACAAAAAGTGAATACATATATTGGATACACAACAGATTTTCTCGCTACACAATAATTTCATTCCCAAGAGCACAAACTCAGCAGGTGGATCCAACAAAAGTTGCTAAGCTTTAGGGATATGGCTTATGCTCATGTACATCTTATCAAAATTCAAAACCGGAATGGTCTTTATCACGAGTCATTTTCTTGTCTAACAAGTTTTAGTTTGAGGAATACAAATTGCTTTATACCGTATTATATACAGATGAATAAGATCAGAGATACCTTTGAACTTTTTAGAGAGTCGAATGGGATAGGAATGCTTCTTCTCCCCTAGTCGTTAAACGCACCATTCATGCCATTATTTCAGTGGGGGCAATCCGTAGTGTGAAATCATCTGTGCCTACCTACACTAGAATATGTGGCGTTTAATGGTTTGCCAAAGAGTGAATGAATAAATTAATGATGGCTACAGAGGAAACTCTAAAAAACGTGTGTTCATTCAATTTTTAGTGATTTAATAAGATAAATTAGATACAAAGGTAAATTAAAATTTTAAATTTAACTTCCACTAAATCCCATACACTGCCATCCATAAAAAATCCACATTATCTAAATTTCTATTTTTTATAGTCTAAAACTATGTAAATAAGTTTATGAATTAAATAGTAAATAACATCAGATTGACAAGAACGTGTAATTCAATGGTTAGATATTTAAAATATGATGAGGCAATGTTAATTTTTATTTTATTTTATTTTTTTTATATAGGAAATATAATCCTTGGCTATAACCAAGTTTTGTAACAAACTTTATCCTTTGCATTGATAACAAAAAATATAAACATTATATTTTTTATTAAAAAAAAAAAAACTAAAAGCAAAAAGAGTGTGTGAGTGTGAAGAGGCTACTACTCATTAATCATAATGAAAATATAGGAAGTTTCTGATAATTACACAAAATATGTAACCACCATATTCTACATTTGATGTTTAGTAGAGGCTAATACCAATAGATAAGAATGAAGAGCCTCATGATTTTGGAGCAAGTAGTCACTAACCCGTGCGATATACGTGATAGTTCAACAAAAGTTATATACATTGATCATGAATTGCCTCTATAATAGACTACCAAATAAACTTGAGTGGCAACATATTAGGATGATTAAAATTTAAATTTCTTAAAACCTATCATACTGATAGATTTTTTTTCATGAACTGGTCTTGTGTTAAGGATTATAAACAATATATCACGAATCTTTGAAGGAAATTTTAAAAAAATATTACACAGCAAAAAACTTAAGATAGATTTTGTTGTATGCACTATGCAGTTATATTGATCATTAAGTAAATTATATTTCGTCTATTTCAGTTGCCTCCTGATTTTAGCAAGCAATATTGGAAAGTTACAGTTTAAGAGAGAGAGAGAGAGAAAAAAAAAATGCTAACATTAGTTTTTTTTTTTTTTTTTTTTTTTTGGGGGAAATTACAGTATATCCACTTATGGTTTGGCCCGTTTTCACTTTGCCTACTTATGGTTTAAAACTTAACACTTTGCCCACTTGAACTTCAATCTGTTTGCTCTTATCGTTACCCATTTCACCCTCAGACGTTAGAAAAACATCTTTTTAATACAAATTAGAACATAACACGGATCAAAAACACGAACCATTGAAACTTTTCCTCACGAGCCCTAGAAACGCGAAAAACCCTTGTATTGAGCTAGGGTTTTGATTTTTTTGATCGTGGTGCATAACACTTTCATGTGAGGGTGAGGTTTTGACTTTGTGTTGTCTTGAGGTATTGAATATTTGAAGATACATCATCATCAAGTACAAAATTTCTGCTTTATGTGGCTTGGGGTTTCAACTTTTGATGCTAGCTTTGATTCACAGGAGATTTGGGCAGAAGTTGATAAGCAATGTCTTCTCCGATTGGAAATTACTCAGGTTCAAGTGGGCATATGTGTACATATGAGACTTGTGGGTTGAGAACAAGTTTGACAGTGGATAATTTTGGGAGAAGGTTTCTGGGTTGTAGCCGATATAAGGTAAGTATAGTTTTTTCTTAATCTAGTTGACTCAAGTGAGTTTGGAATGTGATGTGTTCAATTCAATTCATGAACAGGTTGGTCCCAAATGCCCTTTCTTTCATTGGATTGATAATCCCACTTGTATGCGTGGGAATGAAGCTGCTCATTTGGCGCAACAAAAGCTAGATTTACTGCAGAGTGAGCTGCAACTTGCAAATGAAAGGGAAAGAATAGCTACCCAAATAGCAGTAAAAGCTACCCAGACAGTAGCAGAAGCTATTCAAATGGTAGAAATTGCTCAAGAAAGGTTAGCAAAAAACACTGAGAAGGAGAGAAAGTTTCGAGCTTCCTCTATTAAAATCAAGGAAATAGCAGTGAGAGCTTTAGAGCAAGAGAGAAAGTGCAAAATTGCACTAATTCTGTCATGGTTTTTTTTTTTTTTTGCTTTTGGTTATGTTGTTTTCATGTTTTGGCTCTATAAACACCCCATTTTACAACTTGCATTTAACCAATATTAAGGGGAAAACAGTAATGTTGCATCAAGGGCATGATCATAATTTCAACAGGTAAATCTTCAGATTTGTGATGCAAAACAAATATTGATGCTCTAACGATCACAATGGTATGTCATGGACTTTGGTCGGACCACCTGATCAAAAGTTATCATACAAACAATTTTCAATGATCCTGGCTCACGTACACAATAAGCCCAATCACGTCTTATTTTAAACACTTAATTTTGATTGGTTCTCACAAGAATTAATTTAAAATTAAATAAAGTGTGATTTTTGAATGGATTTAATTTAATTTCATTTTTTTAAAATAATAAAAAAATGTTTTCCTTTATGGCATCTTATCAACTCTTTAAAAAAAAAAAAACAATTTGGAGAGAGAAAAAGAGACGATCCATGAAAAAATTCAAAAAAAAAAAAAACAGAAAAAATGCTCAAAAAAACGTTATTATTCTCAGGAGCAACTTGAATCGTATTTTTGGCCGGGAAAACGTTGAAATTTGGTTTTCTTTATTTCTAGAAAAGTTGTAGAGGATTGAATTTCCTTTCAATATAAACCAATCTCGAATCAATTGGAATTTTTAGCAGAAAGTTAGAGCCAAAATGCGAAACAGGTGCAGAAGATAACACAAATTCAGCATCATCTTCAACTTCCTTTCAAAATTCAAATGGGGATCAACACCAAATCCATTCTAGCTTATTTAAATAGGTTTATCTCATCCCTTATCTTCAAAAGAAAGCTAATAACTTAGCTTTAAAGTTAAGCTATCCCTTCCCCTATAAATAGAGAAGACATCTTCCATTTTCGGAACCTTATTCCCTTTGGAGAGCTAGTGAGAAAGCAGAAAAGAAAAGCTGTTGTGCAACCATTGTTCTTACTTTTGTTATAGTTTAGTACTTCCTTACTTTCTCCCTAGCCCTTTAAGTGATCACTTCCCCCTTTAATTTATGCTCTATGCTGGTAAGTAATTAATTATGCTCTTTAAGTTTCCACACATGCTTGAGTAAATGCTGCCAAGTCATTATTTGTTTCTTTCATGATATGCTTGGATGAACATGCCTATATATCTCATTGATATTCCTTTTTACATGCTTAGATGAACACTTCTAGGCTAATGTGCAACTTTCTCTTGAATGCTTAGATGAACATGTATAGGTAGTTGTTTTACTTTTTTTAAATGCTTAAACGAACAAGTCTAAGTATTTTGATTTTCTCTAGATGAACATGTCTAGAGAAATAGCATGACAATTCTTTGTTTTCCTTCACATGCTTGGATGAACACTTCTAAGTTATTATTTGCTTTTCATAACATGCTTAGATGAACATGTCTAGGTAGTTGTTTCTCTCTTTTTTGAATGCTTAGACGAATAGGTCTAATTAACGTTATGGTCTTCGCTTAAATACTTGGATGAACAAGTCTGGGTGATTTTCTTTGTTTTTCTCATGATTGCTTGGATGATTGGTAGGCCTAAAAATAAATTTTCTTTTGCAATTATGTTGATGACAAATAACATGACAATTTTGTTTTCCTTCACATGTTTAGATGAACATGTTTAGGTTAGGAATTTCTTGTTTACATTAATTTCTTGGATGAACATGCCATTACTTTCATGCTTTCTTTACATTTACATTGTTATCTAACAAATTTCACTTTTTTTTTTTCTCTTTATGTTAAATCCCCCAACACATATTTGTTTACAATTCTTACAAATTAACATGTTTATATGATATATTGTTTGTATTTGTTTGACATGACATGATATTGGCCACCTTAACCTAGGAGACCGATTTTATCAGGCGAGATGGGTGCTTAATCCCTTTCCATCTCGTAAATTAGCCCACGAACCAAGATCAAGGGTTTTAGACTAGGCTCTTGTATATGCAGTTTTACATTTTTTTAGAATGTAACTAGGAAATAAAGCAATGTAATTTACTTTCTTAGATTGTATCTAGGACCAAAAAAGCATTGTAAATTTTTGTTACAAAATTGATGTAAATTGTAATATATCATAATAAAACAGAAGCATTTTTTTATATAGAAAATTTTCTTATTTTTCCATTTAAATTAAATAAGTGGCGACTCCATGTAAAATCCTCGATCTAGGGGGGAGTACATTTTATAGTGAATTCAACATTTTGAGCATCACGATCCCACCCGTTCGCACGGGTTAGACCCAATTTGGGAAAAAAATTGGCTAACCGGGGTCGCAGTCGCTCACAGTGGCAATTCCGCTGGGAATGTTAAAGGATAGACTCCAGTTTAAATTATGGTGGCCAACCATGTCATTTGTTCGTTTATTGCTTTTAATAATATGTCATATTTACTTGCCATAACATCATTTGCATGATTGGAATTGTGATATGAATTGTGTATGTTGTCCGGAAACCACGGTAATTGTAGCCATGGATTGCGGTCCTCTTGGATTCGTGTACCTAGGGGTGAACACCCCCTCGCCTAAGACTCGCTTGATCTTTCTTGCATTTCGTAAAGGACAAACTCTACCGTTTGGACCAATGCGGCATTCGTACGTCACAAGTTGTGAGGTATAACGTCCTAGCTTTTAGGGAACCTATTAGCCTACGTTTTACCTTCATGTAATAAGCCATAGAACTAATCTTTAGGTCAATCCCATAAAATACATTGCATCCCATGAATGTGTTTGGCCGTTGTTTGATCCATGATGAGCCTTAGTCCAATGCTTAGGCCCATCATAATTGTTTGAGACTTCTTAAAAAAAATAAAAATCTAACTTATGCATTTTGGTTGAGACCAAAGAATCTCAATCAGGGTTCAAGCTCACCAAGTTCAAAGCATAACTAAAAGCTCAAGATCATCAAGCTTAAAGACATCAAGATTAAAGCCACCAATCTTAAAGTGCAAGGCCCAAGCAAACATCAAGACCGAGGCTTCCAATTTAGAAATGGCCAATAAGAACAACAACCAAGAAGATTGACACATGAATGACCATGGGGAACAACCGCCTATCACCACTCAAGATTTACTCAACACTTTGGTAGCGGGTTAAGCCCAACTCCAAAAGGACATCCAAGCATTGATCCAACAGATGGGGAACAAGAACTCTCATGAATCCTCTAGGGCCCAAAATGATAAAGGACCCATAAATTCTAAAGAAAGCCATGGCTTGGTGTTGACTGAAAATGAGAGAAGATAGTTGAACGAATGGACCAAATGTAAAAGCTCCTGATGAGATCTAGAAGGGTTGAAGAAGCTATGGATCTGCATTTACTTTCGCTCTTTCCTCAAGCCAGGGCCCCACGAAAGTTTAAGATGCTAACATTGGACAAGTTTGATGGCATAGGCTGCCCTAAAGCCAATATGAAAATGTACATAAGAGCATTGTAACCCTTGGGAGCTGATGAAGAGTTACTGGCCCAAATGTTTCAAAATACACTCACCGGAGTTGTCCTATGTTGGTTCCTAAATTTGGAGGATTCTCGAACTCAGACTTGGGAAGATATGTGCCTTGAGTTTTACAAGCAATACAAGTACAATACTGAGGTGAATATCACTTGGTGAGACCTTGAGGCAACCAAGCAAGATTCCAGTGAATCTTTTTATGCATTCATCACAAGGTGGAGGACAAAAGCAGCCTAGATGACTGTTAGCCCCAATGAGGAAGAACAATTGAACATGATTGTGAAGATGCCATCAATAACAGTGGGATTATCCAGGTTTCATGGACCAAAAAATCATTGCTACACCAGCATCTACCAATTAATCCAATTCTACTTCATGAGTTGCCAAGCCAGAATGGGTTTTTCAAGGACTTGTTTATCTGTTCATTACTTGTTTCCATTTTTTCTTATACCTTAATTTCATTTCTTGTTTGATGCTAAAATATATATATATATATATATTGTGGGGCCAGAGAATTAAGCAACCCCGGCCCACTCTAAGTTAAGCCTAAGGCCCACGTCGAGGAAGAAAGATGTGTCCGAGGACGAATCCATTCTCCAGTAATACCGCTGAGGATAATCACGTCCTCGGCCCACACGGATCGCTGAAAGGATGAGCAAAGCACCTTCAAAGGAAACCTTCCAGGACGAATCTAAGATAGAGACAAGTACAACGGGTTGGCTATAGCAGCATGGTAGAAGAGCAATCCTAGGAAGAACTGTCACCTCCACATTAAATGCCCCCCAACTAACATTCTGGCTGCATTAAATGGAGAAGTGACCCCTGAACAGTGCCGCCTCAGCTGCTACAACCCACAAAAAGGATGGGAAGGTGGTTGATGGGACAGGCGCTGGAGTGGTGACCTGCATGATCGACAGATGGAGGGTAGAGATTAATCAGGAAGGGGGGTATAAAATGTAAGAAGTCCTCCAGAGAGGGGGACGGCAGTTTTAGGAGAGAAAAAGATCATAGCACTTAGAGAAACCTCTGTAACCCAGTACTAGGAGAGATATAAGAAGGATATTATCAGCCAAAGTGGCCGAGGAGCCTAATTCCATACTTTCAATTTATATCCTTGCCAATCGAGCCATGCATTACCATGCTTAATCGCACAACCTTCGCTATGGCCTAGCTCTTTAACCCGCTCTCTACAAATTTATTGTATTGGGACAGTCGGGCTCGAGTTCACTCGTTCTCTAGGAAGAGTGCTCGAATCAGGTCCCTACAATTAGCGCCGTCTGTGGGAAGAACTTGTGCGTTAGCTAGGGCAACGATCAAGTATGGCAAGAACAGGCCCTCACCAAGCAGGATCCTACCAGTCCAAACTAGTGAGGTCCCAACCACAGGGTACCTTCCCCAACCCCGAGCGTGACAAAAACGAGGAAAACGGGAAGTTTCGAGAGAGAAGCGCGCGCACCACACGGACTAGCGGAAGCCGCACCTGCGGGGGGACCCACATGCCACGAAGGCGAAATGACGACCAGATCGTGCAGTCGGAAGAGGTCAAAAGCCATGTGTCCAAGAGGCAGGATGATAAGGTGGCCATGCAGTGGGAGATAGATGATCTGAAGAGAGAGCTGCGCCATGCACAGTGGAGGCGATCTCATCCTAGTCCCGACACACCCTTTGACGAAGATGGCGATGATGACTACAGGCGGAGGTCAAGGACTCCCCCAAGCGAAACCTTCTCCCATGAGGAGGAGCACTACCGGAGGCGCAAGCATAGAAGCCCGTCCCCTAGAGGCGTGGGGAGTGATGCCATGAGCAGGGCGCTGGACCAACTCTCCAAGTCACCTTTCACCCTCCACATTGACGAGGCTATGCTTCCTCGGCGATTTCAGCAGCCGACCTTTGCCATTTACAATGACAAAACGGACCCCGTGGAGCATGTGAGCCAATACAACCAACGGATGGCCGTCCATTCCAAAAATGAGGCGTTGATGTGTAGAGTCTTCCCCTCCAGCCTGGGACCAGTAGCAATGAGGTGGTTCAATGGCCTCAAGACGAATTCCGTAGGCTCATACAGACAGCTGATCTAAGCTTTTGGCTCCCGGTTTGTCACAAACAGCAGAACTCCTCAGCCCTTGAGTGCGCTGTTGGCACTAACCATGCGCGAAGGAGAAACCCTAAAAGCCTATTCGGACCGATTCTAGGAGATATACAACGAGCTGGACGGCAAGTATACGGCTGTCGCTGTCAGCACCTTAAAAAATGGCCTTCCAACAGGGCATGGCTTGAGGAAATCTCTGACCGACAAGCCCGCCACAAGTGTGCGCCAGCTAATGAACCGAATCGATAAGTATAAGCGGGTAGAAGAGGATCAGCTGCAAAGTAAGGGAAAAGAAAAGGTTATCCCTCCAGAGAGGAGGGCTTTCAAGTCGGACAGATACAACAACAACCGCCCGAGGAGAGATTTTGCGGGGCAGTCAGGGTCGGCCAACGCCCAGGCTGTCAATGCCATATTCTGAAAGCCAGTACACAGGGTGCTGGAAAAGATAAGGAATAAGCCATACTTCAGGGAGCCGAATAAGATGGCTGGAGATCCCATGAAGCGCAACTAGAACCTATACTGCTAATATCATTAGGACCACGGACACACCACGGAGGACTGCACGAACCTCTGGGATTACCTGGATCGCATGGTCTGGGAAGGGAAGCTGAAGCACCTCCTGCACCATTCCAGTGGCCGCCAAGGCCAGAACTATTAGGAACCCCAGAGAGACATTGCCTTAAGGGTGCCAATGGGGACGATCAATGTGATCTTGGCCGCGCTAGGAAGAACAGGTACGCACCCCTCGCGAGTGTTATCTGTGGCCCAGACGCGGGCCGAGGGGCCCCAACCGGAGTTGAAAAAGGCTAGGAAGAGTTTCTACCCAACCTTGTGCTTTTCGGAAGAAGACAAGACAGGGACCACCCAGCCCCACGATGACGCATTGGTCATCACTCTCAGAATTGGGGACTATGATGTGAGAAGGGTGATGGTGGATAGTGGCAGTGGAGTCGAGATTATGTACCCCGACCTATACAAGGGGCTAGGGCTGTGACCGGAAGATTTGACACCCTACACCTCCCCCTTGATGAGCTTCGATGGGAAGCTAGTTATCCTAAGGGGCAAGATTAGGCTGCCCGTCCAGACCGGCCTAGAAGTGGTGGAGGCAGACTTCATAGTGGTGGACACTTATTCCTCATACATAGCCATTGTCGGCAGGCCTTGGCTCCATACCTTGGGGGCTGTCGCCTTTTCCTTGCACCAGAAGGTGAAATTCCAGGGGATTATGTCCTTGAAATCCGTGGTTGCCAATCCACATCAAGGCAATGCATGGTGGCTGCTATATCGCATTGGCTTGATGCGGGACCTTCTACCACCTCCGAAGAAGGCTTATAGTAATCAAAGGACCCGGTGACGCCTCCCGATGCAACTGCCGAAGAAGCAAAGTGTGAAGATCTTGACAAGGTAGTCATTGGGGATGATTCGGAGAAGTTCTTTCAAATAGGGGCTCGGCTGCCTCCTCAGGAGAAGGAGGAGTTGATGGCGTTCCTCAGGGCAAACATCGACATATTCGCATGGGACGCCTGCGACGCCCCAGGGATTGACCCAGCCTTTATTTGTCACCATCTCAATGTCAACCCATTTGTCGTTTCCAAGCAACAACCACCTCGGCGCTCGTCAAAGGAGCATGCCGAAGCGATTAAGGAAGAGGTGAAAAAGCTTAAGCATGTAGGGGCCATCAAGGAGATCTTTTACCCTAAGTGGCTAGCCAACACTGTGGTTGTCAAGAAGAAAAGCAGAAAATGGAGGGTTTGTGTAGACTTCACGGATCTAAACAAGGCATGCCCAAATGACCCATTCCCTATATCTCGGATAGACCAACTAGTGGATGCCACCGCGGGACATTCTCGGATGAGTTTCTTGGATGCCTTCCAAGGCTACCATCAGATACCATTAGCCCTGGACGATCAGGAGAAGACCGCTTTCGTAACACCCGTTGGAAATTACCACTACAAGGTGATGCCCTTTGGCCTAAAGAACGCTGGGTCTACCTATCAAAGAATGATGACGAGAATGTTCGAGCCGCTGCTGGGCAAAAGCATTGAAATCTATGTTGACGATATGCTGGTGAAAAGTAAAGTGGTATCTAAGCACCTCAGGGACCTCGGCTGTATCTTTGACATCCTAAGGGAACACAAGCTGCGCCAGAATGCTTCCAAATGCTCGTTCGGCGTAGGGTTAGGCAAGTTTCTGGGCTACATCATCACCCACAAGGGGATTAAGGTCGACCCTGATCAGATTAAAGCTATCAATAACCTTAAGCCTCCGCAAAACCCTAAGGAGATTCAAAAACTCACGGGAATGATCGCGGCCCTAAACCAGTTCATTTCCAGGTCAGCAGATAGGTGCAGGCCTTTCTACCTCCTGATTAATAAGTGGAAGGGGTTCGAGTGGTCCGTGGATTGTGCCACGGCCTTCTAGCAGCTCAAGGAATACCTATCGCGACCACCGATCATGTCTAATCCTGAGGCCGACGAAGTTCTGTATGCCTACATCGCCGTGGCCCCTCATGCAGTGAGCTTGGTGCTGATACGGGATGACGGTGGCATTCAAAAACCAGTCTATTACGTGAGCAAGTCGCTGCACGAAGCTGAGATCAAATACTTGCCCTTGGAAAAAGCTATACTGGCTGTAGTCCATGCTACACGAAAGCTCCCCCACTATTTCCAGGCCCACACGGTAGTCGTCTTAACTCAACTGCCCTTGAAATTTGTACTTCAGTCTGCTGATTACACTGGAAGGATCGCCAAGTGGAACACGATTCTAGGGGCTTTTGACGTTAAGTACATGCCTCAGACCTCCATAAAGGGCCAGGTCCTGGCCAACTTGGTGGCTGAGTTTGCTGAACCAATGGAAGAAGCAGTAGCCGAAAAGGGAGACATGGAAGAAAAATCGATTGGGGCGATCTCTGTTCCCGGGCCCCCAGCTAGAAAGTGTACGTTGATGGAGCTGCGAATCAAAGGGGGTCCGGAGTGGGGCTAGTCCTAGTGTCCCCAGAAAAGTCCGTTGTGGAGAAATCCCTGAAACTTAGGTTCCCTGCCACAAATAACGAAGCCGAGTATGAAGCCTTATTGCAAGGTATGATGATGGTGCAAAAAATGGGTGGAAAATAAGTGGATATGTTTTCGGATTCGAGATTGATTGTGGGCCAAGTAAACGGAGAACTGGAAGCCAGGGACGCAAGGATGTAAGAATACTTAAGCCAAGTAAAGCGCCTACAGTCAAACTTCGAATTCTTCGGTTTGTCACATATGCCTAGAAACAGAAACACCCACGCAGATTCATTGGCCACACTTACCACGTCCTCGGCAGGGAACTTGCCTCGGATTATCCTTGTCAAGCATCTGGAGAGGGCAAGTGATATGACAAAAGGCACGACCCACGTCCACCAGACTAGGGTGAGCCCCAGCTGGATGGACCCCATAGTGAAATTCCTCAAAGATGATATCTTACCTGAGGAGAAGTCAGAGGCTGACAAAGTACGAAAGAACGCTCCTCGGTTCTGGCTATCGGAGGCCCACAAGCTGTATAGGCGCTCCTACTCTGGGCCCTACCTACTGTGTATTCACTCCGAGGCGTCGAAGCTACTACTCAAAAAGTTGCATGAAGGGATCTGTGGAAGTCACACAGGAGGAAGGTCCCTGTCACACTGAGCCCTCATCCAAGGATATTGGTGGCCAAAGATGCAGAAGGAAGCTTTTGATTATGTAAAGAAGTGTGACCAATGCCAAAAGTTTTCCCTAAATATTCATCAGTCGGGAGGCGTTCTAAATCCTTTGTCCAACCCGTGGCCTTTTGCCCAGTGGGGCCTGGATATCGTAGGACCTTTCCCCAAGGCACCAGGGAACAAAGATATCTATTGGTCGGCACAGATTATTTCACCAAGTGGGTCGAAGCTGAGCCCCTGGCCAACATCAGAGATGTGGATGCTAAGAAGTTCATCTGAAAGAACATCGTCACACGATTTGGGGTCCCCTTTACCCTCATCTTAGATAACAGACTTCAATTTGATAGCAAGGCCTTCAGAAGATACTGTTGCGAGCTGGAGATCACGAACCAATACTCAACTCCGGCTTATCCTTAAGGAAATGGGCAGGTCGAGGCTGTCAACAAGGTCATAGTCAATGGGCTTAAGAAGAGGCTGGATGACGCAAAGGGAAGATGGGTAGAGGAGCTGCCGCACGTCCTATGGACCTATCGGACTACACCACGACGATCGATGGGTGAGACACTTTTTGCCATGACCTATGGGGCCGAAGCCGTTATCCCACTAGAGGCAAAGTTCCCGACGATGAGGACGAGCTCTTTCTCCCCAGACGGTAACAATGGGCTCCTGGGGGAGAGCCTAAATCTGATCGATGAACGAAGGGAGAAGGCAATGATCCAGCTGGCCTACTACCACCAAAAGCTCAAGCAGGGATATGATGCCAATGTGAAGCTAAGACCACTAGCACCAGGGGACTTGGTGTTAAGGAAAATTGTGGGCGTTGCCAAGAACCTGTCCTATGGGAAGCTAGGACCCAATTGGGAAGGACCATACCGAATCACCTTAGTGGCAGGAATATGGGCGTACTACTTAGAAGATTTAGATGAAAAATTTGTACCTCGTCCGTGGAATGTAAATAACCTGCGAATGTATTATTATTAATAAAAGTGTCTTTGTCAATTCATATTTTAAGTCTGTTATGATTACATGCTTCTTTCCCAGATAAATTCTATAAGTGCTAGACAGAATCAAGGTCTTGCATAGTCCTCGGACTCAAACCTCTGGGGAAACTAGTTACTTCAAAATGATAAGTGTTAGACAGAACCAAGGTCTTGCATGGTCCTCGGACTCAAACCTCTAGGGAAACTAGTTACTTCAAAATGATAAGTGCTAGACAGAACCAAGGTCTTGCATGATCCTCGGACTCAAACCTCTGGAGAAACTAGTTACTTCAAAATGATAAGTGTTAGACAGAACCAAGGTCTTGCATGGTCCTCGGACTCAAACCTCTAGGGAAACTAACTAGTTCAATAAATTATATAAGTGCTAGATAGAATCAAGGTCTTGCATGGTCCTCGGACTCAAACCTCTGGGGAAACTAGTTACTCCAAAATGATAAGTGCTAGACAGAATCAAGGTCTTGCATGGTCCTTGGACTCAAACCTCTGGAGAAACTAGTTACTTCAAAATGATAAGTGTTAGACAGAACCAAGGTCTTGCATGGTCCTCGGACTCAAACCTCTGGGGAAACTAACTAGTTCGATAAATCCTATAAGAACTAGACAGAACCAAGGTCTTGCATGGTTCTCAGACTCAAACCTCTGAAGAAACTAGTTACTTCAAAATGATAAGAATTAGACAGAACCAAGGTCTTGCATGGTCCTCGAACTCAAACCTCTGGGAAAACTAGTTACTTCAAAATGATAAGTGTTAGACAGAACCAAGGTCTTGCATGGTCCTCGAACTCAAACCTATGGGGAAACTAATTACTTCGACAAATTCCATAAGCACTTGACAATCAGGAGAAAACAAAACGCGCGTTACATTAAGTTCGTCAAAGATACATAACAAGAATTATATCGCAACATCTAAAGGAAAAAGAAGAAACGAGGTAAAAGTGCCATTACATAGTTCAAAAAATAGAAGGGAGATAAAACAAAGGCACCAAGGGGCCTACTTCTTCAGCTTAATCTTCTTCCCCCCTGCGGGTAGCTCCTTTGTGGGGACCTCAGGCTCTGCTGAGCTCTGACTTGGAGGGACGACCTGCGAGAACGCCGCAGAGGGTGCTGTGTCCTCAGTAAGAGAGGCCTGGACATTGGCCGAGGGGTTTGCTGTCTCCTGAGGTGTTTCTTCATTGAGACCTCTGGCTGTCTCAGTCGCCCCGAGAGGACCAGTCCCCACGGCAGGATCATCAGAAGCTATAGTAACCACCTCGGTAATGACCGCAGCATCCTCAGCTTCTTCACTAGGGGCAGCATCAGTCTCCTCAGCAAGCGCCTCGGCCTCAAAGCTAGAAGGAACAACCTTGCGGATTGTAAGGGGGTAATATACGCTTTCCTCCTTCCATAGGTCAGACGAGACCTCAACCCCAGCTTGTTTGAGGGCCTCACTCCAAACCTGGGAGCAGTAGAGTCTGCATACCCCAAGGACTTGGGCTCGGAGAACAGCCTCCGTCTCGGCTACCCCAGCTTCGTAGGCTGCTGCCTCGACTTCTTCCTTGGAAACCAGGGCCTCCTCTCTGCCAAAGTCTGCCTCAACCTTGGCCCTTAGAGCCTCCTCTTTGGCATACTCGGCCACCTTCCTGGCCCCTTCGGCATCGGTCATTTGCTTTTTCAGATCAACGATCAAGTCATTTGCGAGCTTTAGCTGCTCCTCCACCCCAGCCAGGCGCTTTGTCTGGTCTTGAGCCTGCCTTTGGGCACCGGCCAGGCCTGATTCAGCGCTGACTCAAGCCCTGGTCGCTTCCTTTAGCTCCTCTCGGGCCTTCACAAGATCAGCCTCGGTGACCTTAAGAGTCCGACTGGCCACTATGCGCTTATCGCGCTCGGCATCAGTGGTTTTGTCCTGTTTGATGGAAGCCTCCTCCAACTTGAAAGTGGCTTGAACAGCCTGCCAATTGAAACAAATGCGCAAGTCAAAAGGAAACAAAAAGGAAAGGAAATCGAAGTCAGAAGAATCGTAAGTGCTAAGAGTCTCACTATCCCCAAGTATCGCTTGAGGCTGAGGAAGACCTCATTACTCTTCAAAGCCTCCAACTCAGCCATGTCCACAGGAAGTAATAGGGACTTCTCCAGCGCGTCGGCTACCAGTGTGCCTTCACCCCTTTGGAAGTCCTCAAGAGAGGCATCGTCCATCAGAGGCACCCCATGGAGCATTGGGCTGGGAGCCAAGCATTAGCCTCGGAGCGGGCAGTGGCCTGCTTGTCTTGACCCTGAGGCCCAATCTTCAACTGCTTCGAGGGTCGTCGAATATCACCCTCCTCCTGGGGAGAGCGAGGCTTCTCCTCTCCCATTGGCCTTTTACCCTTGTCCTTCCTCTGCTTAGGATCAGAGGGCTCGGGCCTTGATGACGGACTCGGCCGAGATCGAGGAAGAGGAAGTTTGGACTGGGTGGAAGCCAACCTGGTTTGGGCGGGCTGAGACTTGAGAGGAGGAGGAGGAGACTTAGGCTGATGTTTCCCCGACTGGCCTTCGAGCAGGTCAAGCAAGCTGGACTGTGGTTTCCTCTTGAAACCCATCTCTTCCCGAGAAGAACCCTCTGCTGGCAAGGTGTCTGCTTCAGTCCGACCCTGGTCACCCAAGTCCCCAGATGGATCCTTGGACAAGCGAACTTTTTCGAACACACCAAAATCGCCCTCGGCCAAAACCGAACCAGCACCCCCCTCCCCTGTTTGTTCACCTACACCCTCAGTCTCCGCAGCCTGGCGGGAGGTAGAGGAACTCGCCAACGGAATACCCGCCAAAGTAGAGGATCCCCCCAGGATTAAGAAACCGTCCTCGACCACGGTGATTCTCTGGAGCCGAGGATCCTTGGCCTTGATCACACACTTGGATGCGGCAAACGACTTCTGAGTAGGCTCGTACCCCAGAATCTTGTGAGCGGCCCTAACTTGGTTGTCGGCCTTGTTCACGAAGATCTCCGCCCTTAGCACCTTCTCCAAGTCCTCCTTGTTAACCAAGCCAATATGACGCTCAAAAGTGTGTGGATCTGTAGAAGTGAAAATATGCTGTTATTAGCGACCAAGCAAAACAAGCAGCGAGAATTCAAAAAGTAACACCCTCTCCTACTCCGCGTGCCCCACCTGGCGTGCCCTCCACTGTGGGACAGTGGAGGCCATCATGCCACTCCCCTGACATGATGAGAAAGTCCTTATCCAGCCCCTTGCTGGACGAGGGGAGGCACTGAATAAGCCGTACTCTGTCTTCCCTCGTCTTCATGTAGTAGGACTTATCCTTCAGGCGTTAAAGGTTGTAACACCAGTTCACATCATGATGGATTAGCCTGAGCCCCATCTTCTCATTTAAGGCATCTACATAGCCCATAATCCTAAACATATTGACGCCGTATTAGGTGGGGGCGAGACGAAAATGCCTAAGGTAACTCCTCATCACCTGACCCATGGGGATCTGCATACCACCCTCTAAAAAAGCGATTATGGGAATCACCACCTCTCCCTCTTCCCTCCTAAACCTCCACTCCCCCTCTTCACAGTACCTTAGACCTACGGTGCTGGGTATCCTATAATCAGCAATGAATTTCTCCATCGCTTCTTCAGATTCAACCAATTTTTTGAGCTTACCCATTCCTAGAGACAACTAAGAGACATGAAAGAAGAAGTCTAAAAGAGGGGAAAACGCAATTGTAAAGAGAGAGAAGGACTTACAGAAATGAGGAAGAGCTCCTCGGGCAGGCTTTTTGTGCTGAAAGAGGATGCAAGTTCAGTTGAAGACGTGACCAGATTTAAAGTATGTGTACAATGTCTCTTGAATGCGAAAGAAAATGGGCGGATCAGTTCAAATGAGTATTTATATCCCCAATAAAAAATAACAACCGTGTAAAGTTTTCCCACCCAAATGATCGAGAAGATCACCACCGTCTGATTATCATCACACCATTGAATGTGGGGAGCACAAGGCCGCCCGAATTTAATGCGAGTGCGCTCCGCATACCAAGGCGTCAGAAACGTGCTTTGGACAGGCGAAAAGGCACTGATACTCATGGAGGACAAGACTCAACAAACTGTGGAAGAGGCCCGGGGACGTCAAAATCCTCCTCTCAGTCCGAGGAACCCGACAGCAGGATTTTGAGGGGCTATTGTGGGGTCAGAGAATTAAGCAACCCCGGCCCACTCTAAGTTAAGCCCAAGGCCCATGCCGAGGAAGAAAGATGTGTCCGAGGACGAATCCATTCACTAGTAATACCGCCGAGGATAACCACGTCCTCGGCCCACACGAATCACTGAAAGGATGAGCAAAGCACCTTTAAAGGAAACCTTCCAGGACGAATCTAAGACAGAGACAAGTACAACGGGTTGGCCATAGCAGCATGGTAGAAGAGCAATCCCAGGAAGAACTGTCACCTCCAGATTAAATGCCCCCCCAACTAATGTTTTGGCCGCATTAAATAGAGAAGTGGCCCCTGAACAGTGCCGCCTCAGCTGCTACAACCCACAGAAAGGATGGGAAGGTGGTTGATGGGACAAGCGCTGGAGTGGTGACCTGCATGATCGACAGATGGAGGGTAGAGATTAATCATGAGGGGGGTATAAAATGTAAGGAGTCCTCCAAAAAGGGGGACGGCAGTTTTATGAGAGAAAAAGATCATAGCACTTAGAGAAACCTCTGTAACCCAGTACTAGGAGAGATATAAGAAGGATATTATTAGCCAAAGTGGCCGAGGAGCCTAATTCCATATTTTCAATTTATATCCTTGCCAATCGAGCCATGCATTACCATGCTTAATCGCACAACCTTCGCTAGGGCCTAGCTCTTTAACCCGCTTTCTACAAATTTATTGTATTGGGACAGTTGGGCTTGAGTTCACTCGTTCTCTAGGAAGAGTGCTCGAATCAGGTCCCTACATATATATATATATATGTATATATATTTATTCAAAAGCTCAAAAAAATAAAAACTAAAGAAAACTTTGGACTAGGGGCATTGGGATCTTTAGTGACATTTCCAACTCCCTTCAAAGCTCAATTGAAAATGGTTTCCTTGAGGCCTACAATTTCTGTCAAAATGGATTTGTTCATAATAATCCTTCAAAAAAAAAAAAAAATGCTCTTCTTCATAAAGAAAAAAAATAATAAAATTAAATCAAGGAAAACTTAAAAAAAAAATCTGCCAACCAGGGGCATTGGGCCCTTTAGTGGATTTTCAAAAATCATGCAAGGCTTAACATTTTCATCAAAGCCCAATCCACTTGGAAAGAGTGTGAGATGTCAAAATTTTCAAATGTTATTTTCTTCAAGTACTACTTGAGAATTCATTTGCAAAACTTTTGCAAATCATAATGCTTAATAGGCCAACCAATCAATGTGCACCAAGAGAGAATTAATTTCATTTGATTCATGTAAGGACTTTTACTGAATCACTTAGAACATAAGAAGAGAAGGTCCTAAAAGGCAATAAAAGAAAATCCAGTTATTAGAAAATCTCGACAAAAAGAGATTCCACCGATCAGAAATTCTCAAACAATGTACACTTAATCCAAATCTTATAACATTTTTTGTGTCACAATATTGGAGCATTCATAGTTTTTATTCCAAGAGGAATTTACTAAAAGAGCTCTAGTTACTGTGCCTATAAACAAGCATTACTAGGGATAGGAGACCATTTTTGGTTTAGTCACATTATTCCTTGACACTTATTACAAATATTATCCATTGCTAGCCCATTTGAGCTAATAAACAGTTACCCTTTTTTTTCTTGAACCCATAACAACCTAAACTTAGGGTGGGAAAATTCGAGTATGCATACTTAAATTTTATGCTAGAGGACAATCTCATAGCTTCAATGAAGATATCAAGGAAAGCAGAGTCCATCAAGATTAGAAGAAACAATGGAGATCACATTTGAGAATGCAAGGACCTAATAGTTTCCATTGAAAGAAACAAGGGTTTGATAAAGAGATCTAAGAAAAACAATGACAGTGCATCGAGGCAAAGATGATAATACTCTATCAAGGTGAGAAGACAAGAATTCATCAAGCTGAAAGCTAAGAGATTCCATCATGCTGAAAGAGATGAGAGCTCATCAAGTCAGAAAGCATGAAGCAATAATAAAAAAATCCTACTAGATTGAAAACCTAAAAGGACAGTCTAGGCAAAAATTGGGGATACAAAAAACAATGGTAGATTGAAAACCTAAAAGGGCAGTCTATGAAAAAGGAAAGACAAGAAAAAAAAAAAATCGAGTGTGAGAGAGCCTACTAGATTGAAAACCCAAAAGGGCAGTCTAGACAAAAATTAAGGCACAAAAAATTATTTTGAACTATGGATGACTTGATCCTTCCTTTAAAAGAGGTACGTAGGAAGCTTTTTCAAGCACGGTCATATCAAAAAAATTCATTCATTCATTTGCTATCAAAGAAAGGGGAATAAAAAAGAAGTCCAATTGGTCAAAAATCGAAGAAGCGGCCTAGTCACAAGTGCCAAAAGAAGAGAAAAAGAAAAGGCAACCTTGTCATAGGTTTCAAAAGAAGAGAATAAAGAAGGTCGAAAACCGAAAAGGCGGCCTGGTCATAAGTTCCAAAAGAAGAGGAAATATTTGTCAAGATGAAAGTCTAGAGGTTTGAAAAACAAGCATGAAAGAACGTTCCTACAATAGATCAATGAAGAGAAAGGCAGAAGAATTATTTATTTATTTATTATTATTTTTAAACTTGATTTCTTCTGCAGAGTGAGGACGAAGCTTCATGCATGACTTCTAGTGGTGAAGAAGATGATGGCATCAGTGATTGGGAAGATGATGAAGATGATGATACTTGACAAATTAAGTATTTGCTCTGTTCAAGAAGTAGTTGACAGTTCTGTCATTGCCGTTCGCCAATTGAGGTAATCATATTAAGTGTTATCAGATCACTTATACACTTCTCATCCTTAGCGTCGGTCTGTTAGGGGTATATTTTCTTCCTTGGTGTATTAATACTAGAGTAGATGGAAGTCTTCAAGGCCATATATGAACTAATTTAATTTGTCCTTCTTGGCCATATGTTCACACTATGATCCATATCCATTAAAAAAACAGGAGGCTTATGCTGTTTCTATTAAATTTTGGGATTCATTGTGAGTGTCTGGGTATGCTGGTTCTTAATGAATTCATAACTTGAGTGGAAGGAAGACTTCAAGGCCATGAATGAAATAATTGGATTCTCTTTTATGGGCCTGAACATTCACTCTGTATTTAATGTCCAGAAAAAGTGATCTCCGGTTATGTGATCCATTGTGGTCCCAATTTTAGTTTCTCACATGTCCAATGAATCATTATTGTGCTTCTTGTCTGACCTTTGATCTTTGTGGATCAAAACTGTGTCTGCCTTGTCAGCTGTGGCTAACAAGCTTTTTGTTGAATAAACTGATTTGATCTCATTTTCTCTTTCTCCAGTTACATTTCCCCGGCAGGTAATTTGGTGTGGATGGCTTGCAACACAGCATGGGCAAATTTTCTTCTCATGTGCATTGACACAGAGCTGGTGACTCTCGTACTCATTAACATTTCTCCCTTAATGGAAATTTTCCGTAATTGCTCCAAAGGATTGGAGGTATGCCTGAATATCATATGCATGCCGTATGTCACTTGCACTACTCCATCCGGTGCAGCAAACTAGGCTATATACACTCCCCACCTGTTCTTTTACTATGCTCTTTGTCTAATCATCACTTCTATTATTACCTCTAGCTGAAGCTTAGTAACAGGTTTCACAAGGTCTGTTTAGCATGAGCCTGCCTTTCATTGGAGGAGCGTAATTTAGCACAATTGTAGTAATGTCCTTGACAGCTATTTCTATGTCAAATGTATTTCAAATTGTAATAGCATTTCTGGTGGTAAAAATGTGAAAGATGACCACTATTTCAGCTGAATCTTATTGTCTTTGATGACTAACCTGCTAGAGGTTTTTCCTCTCTGGTTCTCCGACGTGATAAAGTAGCTGTAACATGTACTCCTGACTTGATTTAATATTTTTGCACAGAAGTTTGAAGGGGATTTTCACCTATCAAAATAAAAATAAAAAAAGTTTGAAGGGGATTTTGTTGTCATGGAAGAATAGAAGTCTTTCAGCCTTTAATTAAGAATGCACTGAGAGTCAATAAATTAGTTAGATTTTGGTTTTATACATTTGGGTAATTATGTATAAGAGAGCTGAATATGCTCTTTTCTGATTGGCCCCTAACATTTGGCTCTTACAATTGAATTAATCTTATAGATTCTTCCCTAGCCAACCCAAACGTCTTTCATGGATGTATTCTCCTACTCAATACAACGCCTCACATAGCTCATTCCCAAATCACTTTAATAGCTTGAAGGAGAGACGAGTGAACAGGTTCCACTCAATCCTACAGAAAGACATACTCCTCCAGGTTGACATTTGTGGCTTTGAGCTGGCGTTAGAATACAAATTGCATGAGGCTTATCACCTACTACTTTCTTCTTCAAATAATATTCTATTTCCTTCTCTCCATTTTTCCTGCGTGCGCTTGCGGATATGTGCACTTTCATTGAAACTTATAAAATGATCCACTTGATCAATCTTAGCTATTTCGTTTGGCATATGAGTTGATGAGGTAAATGAGTTATTAACACCCCCCCCCCCCCCCCCCTCTCTCTCTTCCCCCAGCGCACGAAACTATGGATACAATCATTTGTACACCCAATTTTACAATTTATTGATTTGTGCAATTGTGAGTGATTAACGTAAAGTGGTGTGTCGCACAAGGCAGAAAATTCAACTACTCACAAATAAGCAAATTGTAAAATTAGGTGTGTGATTAATTGTATCTCTAAAAGTGAGTTATTTTCTTTTGTCTTTCATAGGCCAAATGGCTTATTCCATGGAGAAGCAAAGATATTTTACATGCATGTATCATGTATCATGTGTATGGTGAATACATTTTCGAAATCTCTCTCTCTCTCTCTCTCTCTCTCTCTCTCTCTCTATATATATATATATATATATAAGTACATTAACAAAAATAAGAAGGGTAAAATATTGTGACTACCCCTCATGTCAAATAGACCAAAGACATTTCAAAATTAACCTACTTGGTCCCTAAATACAAACAATGTTAGAGTATTGGTAGTAGATTACCTAAAATAAGGTAAGAGATAAATATGGGTAACCAAAACCAAAAACGCCCAAAAACCTACCCATATCAGCTTACCTATTTTCCTCCCAAGATAGGTTTTAGTTACAGTTGCTCCCTATCTTAGGGAGCCATATTCATTCCCTAAATATTTATTTATTGTTGTTGTGTTGTGATAAAATAAAATGGGTGTTTTGAAAAGTGAGAATAATAATAATAAAAAAATGAATGAAAAAATAATATTAATATTAAATAGGGTTTGTAATAAAGAATTTAATGTGGATGAAAACAAAAAAAATGGTTAGCTAAAATAGGAAAAATAGTTTCTTATTGTAAAATAAAGAGAAATTTTAAGTAACATGCTACCATGTTCACACCGCTTTTAAACTCTACTCCAAAATTAACTGTTATACACAAAGTGTTATTACATGTATCTTATAAATATATCTACCACTTGTGAGATGATGGAAAGTGAATACTTATATCGGATACATAATAGATTTTCTCACAGTAATTTCATTCCCAATAGCACAAACTCAGCAGGTGGACCCAACAAAAGTTGCTAAGCTTTAGGGATATGGCTTTAGCTCATGTACATTTTCGTTGTCTAACAAGTTTTAGTTTGAGTAGTTCATATTGCTCTCTACCGTATCATATACTGATGAATAAGACAAGAGATCCCTTTGTGGACTTTTTAGAGAGTCGAATGGGATAGGAATGCCTCTTCTCCCCTAGTCGTTAAAAGCACCACTCCCCTAGTCGAATGTGCCTACAGCCTACCTACACTAGAATATGGGACAAAATTGCTAAATGCCCTTTTTAGGCAAACTAAGCAGTGTTTTGCCCTATTTTTCAAACTAATTAGGAAAATGCCCATCTTTTGAAACTCGATTTTCTCAAAATCGAGTTATAAAAAAAAAAAAAAATTATGGAGCCCTATAACGGCGTTTTTAAGGACCTATAGTGACTTTTTGTAACTCGACTTCCATTAAATCGAGTTATAGGCAATTTTTTAACTTTTTTTTTACCTATAACTCGATTTCATATAAATCGAGTTACAAAACGCTATTATAGGTCCTGAAAACGTTACTATAGGCTCTTTAAAAACGCCGCTATAGGGCCTAACTCGATTTTGAGAAAATCGATTTTCAAAAGAGGGGCATTTTCCTAATTAATTTGAAAAATAGGGCAAAACGCTGCTTAGTTTGCCCAAAAAGTGCATTTGGCAATTTTTTCCCTAGAATATGTGGCGTTTAATGGTTTGCCAAAGAGTGAATGTATAAATTAATGATGGCTACAGAGGAAACTCTAAAAACTTGTGTGCACTCAATTTTTTAGTGATTTAATAAGATAAATTAAATACAAAGGTAAATTAAAATTTTAAATTTAACTTCCACTAAATCTCATACACTACCATCCAAAAAAAATCCACATTCTTTAAATTTCTTTTATAGTTTAAAAACATGCATAAAAAATAAGTTTATGAATTAAATAGTAAATAACATCAGATTGACAAGAAATTTGACTTCTGTGTTAAGAACATGCAATTTAATAGTTAGATTTTTAAAATATGAGGCAATGTTAAATTTTTTATAGGAAATATAATCCTTGGTTATAACCAAGTTTTGTAACAAACTTTATCCTTTGCGAAAAAAAAAAATATATATATATATTTTTTTTTATTTAAAAAAAAAAACTAAAAGCAAAAAGAGTGCGTGAGTATGAAGAGGCTACTAACTCATTAATCATAATGAAAATATAGGAAGTTTCTGATAATTACACAAAATATGCAACTACCATATAAACCCTCTCATTGCTCAGCCTGTTTGTAGAACATTAGGGTTTCTATTTTTGAAGGACTTAATGATCCTTGGTTTATTGTCATCAGTATTGCTTTAAAGAAACAAATTTAGGATGCTCTTGCGAGAAGTCATAAATAAATCATTTTTGTCTTTGGTAAATTTCCCAAGGGCCATAGTCATAGTGATCCTCCTACATGCATTGTGCAAATAGTAATAAGTAATAGAAATCACTTAGAGTTCAACAAAATATCAAGCTAAAAAGCCCCTAACCAAAATTTTGGCTTCCTAAATGGTTCATAAGGTTATTGGTTTGATTCTCAAGTTCAACAAACAAAGCTCCTCCATTTAGAAGAGTCAAGGGCTAGCTCGAAAAATTTATCTTATGAGATGGTCTTATAAGACATCTCCTTATAATATGTATGAGTCTCACATGTTGTGAGAGAAAGGCGTCATGAGACCGTGAGAGCTTCTCTAAGGCTCAATTTGTAGAAGTGTGTCTTGCACTTCACATGACAAAATATGTAAAATGGAAAAGTTAAAGCATCAATTTTTTTTTTTCCAAATTATTACGTGGCTACTAAAATAATTATCAATACATACTTGTTTAAATATTTAATGATTCATGTGACTTGTTTAAATAATTTAATAAGTTATGTGATTCAATAAAATAAAATAAAATAATTTATAAATTGTCTCATAATAGATTGGATAAAATTTCTCCAAATTGGTTTTAAAAAAAACTGTCCAAAAGTGAAAATTAATGGCATAAATTTAAGTTAAAGATCACTTTCTAGAATGCTATCTTTCGTATAAAGAATAGGCCGATATGGCCTATTGCATGTTAGTAAAAATTTTGTTTGAGAGAAGTAAAAAGAAAGTTTAGGGACACAAAAACTTGACACTTGTTGATATGGAAAGTTGTTAGTAGTAAGTAAAAAAATGATATCAGTGATGAGCTTAAATGAGAACCAACAAAAACTTATCAGCTCAATTAGTATGAAAAATATTGTCAAATTTTTGTGTATATAGCATTACTTGAAAAGCAAAACATCTTAGAAAACATATAATAAACCATCAATAAAGGTAGTTTACCACTAAAAAGTCTTTATGACCCATCACACTTGCAATTCAAGGAATTGTGGATTCAAGAGGTGGTAAACCCTATTTATGTTCTAGTGGTCCCACTCCAAAACATGCTGGCAAAATTTAAGTAATACAGAATCAGTGAACACTTGAAACCCCTTTTTATGTTTTTTTACCCATATATATATATATATATATATATATATAACAAACACTTCAATAAAATATTAAAAAAAAAAAAAAAAACCTTGCCATTGATATTACTTTTTTACTTACTAAGAACAATTTACCACATCAACAAATGTCTAAGTGTTTTTATTTTTTTATCTCTAGGCTTTCTTTTTACTTCCTTAAAAGAGAAAGTTAAACCTTATTAGACGTGTGTAGACACACGTGTTTTATACTAAACACGTGTCATAAATAAACACACGACAACACAACACATATAGGGTCCACTAGTATCAAGACAGACTTTTTTAACTCGTCAAACTTCACTTCAGAATCAGAATCAGAGTCATTTTGGTAGTTGGGTATTCTGTGGGAAAGAATTGGGGGGAGGAGTGAACAGGAAAATATCTGCAGCATCAACCAGAGCTCAGCTCATACGAGAAAAGCCAAGCAAAACAGTTCCTTTAAAGCTTCCCTCGATCAGGTGGGTACCTTTTTATCCTTTTCTTTTTATTTGATTTGGATGCTGTTAAACTTTAGATGTGCCTTATTTATTTTCATCGTATCCATAGGAACCATAACGTTATCTTATCTGGCTCGCTCGCTCTCTCTGTTTAACATTTGTCATTGCAAAGATGTCGGATAACACAAAGTAAAATTGTATTTGTAGTGTGAATATAAATTACACTTGGTCTGCATGTAGTTTGCCTAAAAAATATTTTGCTTTAAATATAGTACTTTACCTGCCTGAAGTAAACTCTGTTTGTCTCAAATTATCTACCTCTGTTAAAAGCATGATACATGAGCTACTCGGGCAACTAACAGGAATATCCAATACTGAATGATTTTCACATAAGAAGAGAATACATCATGTACGTTGAGAGCCATCAAAATCATTGCTTTACATTCACAGCCATTACAACCTTGGTCAACTCATAGAGCAATACTGTGATCAAATTGCCAGCACCAAAAATTTAAACCCAACCCAAAAGACAAGCATAGAGAGGACAGTGAAAGATAAATGAGACAAGTGTACTTAGAGCAGTGAGCTGAACTCTTCATTTCCCATACTTCTTTCTCAATCTTTTTGATAGGCCAAACGCGTATTGACCCCTTGTAATTAATTAACCAATTAATTTAACAAAGTTTATTAATTAAGTTAATTAACATGCAATTACGTGGCATCATAAATAAATCACCAATAAACTAAATATGCAGCGGAAATTAAATGACACGGTGATTTGTTTACGAATGGGAAAAATCTCGCGGCAAAAACCTCACTGGGTGATTTTTAAGTCATCACTCCCGAAACTCCACTATTATCACAACAACCGGTTACAAGTAAAGGAATCCCAAGTACCTTACCAACCTACAGTTGAACCCTTACCCCAATACCCAATTAGACTTATTCTGTAGTGACAGTTTCTACTTTTGATGCACGGCTCCCAAGTACGTGACTAACCAGTTTGCGCGGATCCCAGTACGCGACTTCAATCACCAACTAGAAAGAAAGGTTGGCTGCAAAGTTTTTCAGTTCATACACATAATGAAGATCAAGAAGATGCTTGGTCACAAAACCCTTGGTACAAATACACAGTAACTTCTTCAGAAGAGATGAACTAGATTAAGAACTTCGTCTCCGGTCACAATTTGCTTGAACAGATTTTGCTCAATGCTTGTGCAACTTGTGAACTCTTAGACGGCCCTTAAAACAATCCTTTTATATGTCGAGGGTTAGAAGAAAAGAAAGCCCAAAGATACATTCACGGATCCCCAGAAATCAGATCAGAAATTCTGATTTTATAAACCTCGACAGATAGAAATTGTCAATAAGCTGTCGAGCAGGTGTCGAGCTTACGGGCTTGAACAGCTTTACTGAAGCTCGATAGATGCAGCTGTTGAGCTTTAATGAATTTGCATTTTCAGCTTGTTTTCTTGAACAGACTTGAAGACTTCAATACTTGATCTTGAAAGATGGTTTCTTGAAGTATTTCAACACATCCTAAATCTACCCAAATACAAGTAAAGTGTGTTTTGTCAAAAGATTAGCCAATTACATAAAAGTATGACATATGTTTTTAACATGTGAACCACATATGTCCTAACACTTTCCTTGATGAAAGATTGTTGAGGGGAAAATGTTGACATAAGAGAGATGCACACCAGCAACAAAAAGAGCAGCACCAGAGCCGAAGAATGCCACAGTCATCAACAATTTCTTGGGTGTTGAAGGAAAGCACATCACTATTTCCTCAATTATCTACGTGCAAAAGGAGAAGATTCAATCAAAGCTAACCAGCTCACATACATAAAACCATAATCTTTCATTGATTGAAAAGAAAATTAGATCTTATAGATCTAAATTTTATAAAACCTAGCTTTTAGATCTTCTTTTCTCTTGATTTTTTAGTTTTTTATGTTTTGAGAGGAGAGGCATAAAATTAATGGTAGCAAAAATACAAATTTACCCCTATTTTAAACAGAGGTGGGTAATTAGAGAGGTGGGTAAAGTGTCAATTTTTAAACTACAGGTGGGCAAAGTGTTTTTCGGATAAATCACAAGTAAGAAAAGTGTAATTTTCTCATATATATATATATATATATACTTTGACCAATATATTATTTTAATTCCTAAACTTTACCAAAACTCATTTTTAGTCCCTAAACTATTGAAAAATTCAACTTTTATATTTTTATTTTTATTTTATATCTTTGTTATTGAAAATGTTTCACTTCTTGCACTTGAACTTTAAAAAATAAATTAGAATAGGGAAGAGATTTCAAAGCAACACTCCAATCTAGTAAAGTGTGAAAAATGACATAAGACATCTCTTAAAGCATTTTGCATTCCATTCTCACCAAAGACACCACATAATGCAATGCGTCACAACCCTCCAAAAAGCTATATTTTGATATCTACCAAAGGCACCTTACAAAAGCTGCTATAAATTCAAGGACCCTTTGTGGCATTACCCAAAGGTGACTAAACAAACTCCACACCATCATCCATAACTCATATGCTGTGGGAACGTGAAATAGAAGTTGGTCCACTAACTCCCCACTCTATTTACACATATAACACTATTTTACAACAATAATACATCTCTTCTAATAGGTCAAGAATGTATTGACCCTTTTGGTAAATTAATCAATTAATTATCCAAGTGAATTAATTTGATTCAATTACATGCAGTAAGTATGGTAGCACAAACAAATCACCAACTAAGTTAAATGCAGCGGAAAGTAAATTTAACATAGGTGATTTGTTTCCGAATAGGAAAAACTACTGAGGCAAAACCCCACCGGGTGAATTTAAGGTCACCACTCCTGAGAATTAACTATTATTAATCACAAGCGGTTACAAGTAAAAGGAATACTAGTACCTAATACCAACTTACAGTTAAACCCTTACCCCAATACTCAATTGGACTTGCATTGTAGCAGCAATCTCTTTGTTCAATGAACGAATCCCAGTACGTGACTAACCAATGATGCATGGATCCCAGTACGTGACTAACACACCAACATTAGCAAGATGTTGGCTGCAAAGTTCTTTAGTTCATCAACGATGAAGATCAGGAAGCTCCTTGGTCATAAAACCCTTGGCGTAAAGGCGCAGTAGTTTCTACAGAGAATATGATGAGCTAGGGCAATTTTTGTCTCCGGTCACACAATGCATGTAACAACTAGTGCAACAACCTTTGCATCCACTATGACGGCCCTTAAAATAATCCTTATATATGTCTAGGGTTGTGAAAAAAGAAACCCTATACAAATACTTAAAGATATGCGTGTAATCAGATCTTGGTCAGATTCGCATAGCTTCAATACTAAACTTGAACACTTTCTTGAAGTACTAAACCCATCTTAGATCTACCAAATTACAAGTAAAGTGCGTTTTGTCAAAGGATTAACCAATTACATAAAATATGTCCCTAACATCTTCCGTAAATTATCAGAAGACAAAATCTTCCCTAGGATAGCAGTCCACAAAAAGAAAGCTATTCTACGAGGAACCTTCGATTGTCTCACCAACTTCCAAGGAAATGACATGCCAATAGTTGAGCAAATGTAAAGGTAGTACCCACGCACCTCAAAACCCCAATTCTTGTCTAGCCTCCATCAAAATTTATCAAGTCCCTCTCCTTTCACTGTGGTGGAATAGATCAAATACATAAAAGCAATCAAAGACTCCAAGTCCCAATCTTGGATTGAGCTAGAGAACTAGATATCCCAATGGAGTATCCCATTAGAAAAATGCATAACCTTTCTATAAGAGACTTCTTATCACGACTAATTCTATATAACTTTGGTAAGGTCTCTTTAAGTGGACAATCATGGCATCACAAATAATGCCAAAATTTTACTCAAGTACCATCATCTATATCGAATTGTATAAACTAAGAAAGAGTCAACCACTCGTATCTTATGGATTTCTAGAGACTTACACCATGACACCCCTTTTGTACATTAACCACCCCATTCACTCCCATACTTCACCTCTATGACCCTCCTCCATAGATGATTTCTCTTGGTCCCATATCTCCACAACTATTTTCCTAACAATGCTTGGTTGAATCTTCTCAAGTTCCAAACACCCAATCCTCCAAACTGCAATGGTTCACAAATCTGAGCTCAATTAACCAAATGAAATTTAGGTTCCTCACTAATTCCACTCCATAAGAAATTCCTTTGAAGTTTCTCTATACAGCTAGCCACCTCCACCGGAATGGAAACAATTCAAAGGAAGAAACTGGGCAAACTCGAAAGAATGATTTTAAATTTTTAATCAAAGTTATCTTCCCCCTTTTTATTGGAAATTTACTTTGAAGTTGTGTGTTTTTGTTTGAATTTTACTTTTGATTTGAATTGGAAATCTATTTGATGGAGAGAATAGTTTTTTATTTGAATTTTTGAAATTTGAAACAACTTGGTCTCTCTCCCCTTTATGTTATAAGTAGCATGATGGAGGATTTTGTTTCCTTCAAGTGGTATCTGTTTGCTTGGTGACATTAATTCACATTGGATTGGAGGATGAGGTTGAGGCATCAAAACTTATTGAGTAACTGATAAATCAATATATAAACACATACCTTTAATTTTTTGACAATTTATTATTATTTGGTAAGTAATGATATTTTTATTGGAAAAAGACCACTAAAAGAATTACAAAGAAAATGTATTATATAAAGAAGTGTGGTGAATCTTTCAATTCATCTATGGAATCACTATTTTTAAAACTCCACACATGCATGAGACCAATCAAACAAAGATCTAATAAACAATGCTATTAATTGAGTCACCGAATTTTCAATATCCTCAAAATTACAATGATTCCTTTACCTCCACAATTTCCACATAAATCATATAGGGACTATGCTCCAAATATCCGATGAATGTTTGTCAACCCAATTGCTCCAACCAAACAAAAGATCAATGACCTTTCTGGTAACACCCATTGAATCCTAAAAGATCTAAAACAAAACTCCACAAATCACAAGCAACTCATGTCGCTGGAATAGAATGTTTCTTCATTAAGCTGGCATTGGTTTTTTTATTTTCATTTTTTGAATTGATGCTAGAGAGGCCTTTTCCACATCCGGACTATGGATTTCAAAGCAACCATACTTCTATAGTTAATGTGAGTTGTCAACCTAGTATTTTGTTCTCGTAATCTGCAGCCACTGCAGGCAGAACTTGTTCTAAATAAATATGTTGCAAAATATATATGCAAGTCCTTTACTAAAATTTTTGTGCTCAGACTCATGGAGTTTAATGCGTTGATTGATTAATATTTTTTGTCACCATGATTTAGTATAACGTTGATCAACACTTCAGGGATGTTGAAGAGAGCTGTAGTGTTGATTTTTGTGGCGTTTCTGGCATGGGCTTATAAAGCAACCCAACCTCCTCCACCCAAGATATGTGGTTCTCCAGATGGTCCCCCTGTTACAGCAACAAGAATCAAACTTAGTGATGGAAGGCGTTTGGCATACAAAGAACATGGTGTGCCTAAAGAAACAGCCAAATATAAAATTGTCTTTGTCCATGCTTTTGATTTTTGCAGGCATGATGCTGTCATCGCCAAAACACTATCTCCGGTACTTATCCAATGGTTGTTATATATACATATAAATATGATATTCTTGGACTTGGTATCATTTGAATCAATGGTTGGTTCTTTCAGGAAATCGTTGAAGAGTTGGGGATCTACGTTGTGTCTTTTGACAGACCTGGTTATGGGGAGAGTGATCCTAATCCAAAGCGAACAGTGAAGAGCATGGCTTTGGATATAGAAGAGCTTGCTGATCAATTGGGATTGGGATCAAAATTCTATGTAATTGGTTTCTCAATGGGTGGGCAGGTGCTTTGGAGTTGCCTCAAGTACATTCCTCACAGGTATGATTTACCCTAGCTATATAAATAAAGGGTAGTGTTTGTTACACACACCCATACATACACACAGTTACACACTAATTTTTGAACTGAAATCATGAATTGACGTATGATTTCACACACACTGTTGCACACTAATTTTTTGAATCGAAATCCTGAATTGAAGACATGATTTCAAAACTGAAATCATGTTTTCAACTCCCAATTTGAGTTAAAAAATTGTGTAATGGTGTGTGTAAGAGGGTTTGTGTAACAGGTTTTATCCATAAATAAATGCTAGATGAGAGAATAACAAGAACTGCTGCATTTGCCACTTTATGTGCAGTGCCTTTTCTCTTATGTGTGGGGTACTTGGAACACTAACAGGTTAGCAGGGGCAGGACTATTAGCTCCAGCGGTTAACTACTGGTGGCCGGGTTTTCCTGGAAACTTATCTGGTGAAGTCTACAACCAGCAGCTTTGGCAAGATCAATGGACACTTCGTGTTGCTCACTACACTCCTTGGCTTACCTACTGGTGGAACACTCAAAAATGGTTCCCCTCTCTTAGCGTTGCAGCTCATAGTATGGATATTATTTCTCCCCAAGACAAAGAACTCATGGCAAAGCTCTCTGACAGAGAAAACTATATGGTTAGCATCTAATTTTCATACAGGTTGCAAGTTCAAAATTTTTATTTCATTAATCCAATTTTCATACTAGGTGCATGTATATCTTTATTTTAAGAGTGAAGTTGCAAATTTATCTATAACAAAACTTAGAAAATTAATACTAATTCTGGTTCTTAAAGTCTCTGAAATTGCATGATTATCCTGATCTGTTGTACTATTGAAATGCAAAGCAAAATTTTAAGCTTTTCTGCTGACAAATATGTCTATTAAAGACTACAGAAACGGTTGCCTGATTTCTGTGCATAATTAGTATTAGAATTTACTGCATACCACAATGATATATTGGTCACAAAAGGCTGTGAAAGGACACCATAAACTTTGAATATCTTATTAATTTCTAAATCTATAGCAATTAGGAGTGAAAGTGTGACTCCTTAATAGCATGTGTTTGGTTAGGCTTTGTTATTTTCTAATTTCATTTTGTGCTTAATGGTTTGAGTTATGATCATAATTTAATGTAAGAACATTTTGCTTAACATATTAAAATTTGTTTGGTATTTGTGATGGCTTCAATCGAATAAATAATTGCTGTGGATTGGATAAGATCCCTAGTCACATCAATTTTGCATGCCTGGAGATATTGCTAGGCCACCATTAGAGTAATGTTATGGTTCATACTTCATATTGAGTAAAATTGATAATGGATTTTAATTGAGACTCTACTAACTTATGACGAATAAGGTTTAGGCTTGAAATAATGACTTAGAGGATTAGTTTATATAGAGTAAAAATGAGAGAACCAAACGCTCTGCACTTGTTCGTTGGGATTGACTTTTGGCCTTCCCTGTAAAGATTTCTTTCGTCTTTTTGCTAAAATTTCATAAAGTACATAGTGACAGTTTTCATTGGGAAATATCTTTGTGTGGTGTGCACTATATGTTTATGTCTCCTCTTATAAACCCCTGAAATTTAGTGTTTTTTCATGGACTTTATGATCCCTAATGACATTCTCTTCGTCTTGCAATCATGGTTGTATTGTTTATTTTCCCCCTCGTTTGTTTGGTAATAAAACTAATGGCTGTGAAGGATCTCTAAGAACAAATATAAACTTTAAAAGAATTATGAACATTAAGGACTGAAATGCCACCACATTTTTCTGTAAAAAAGACCAGTTATTTACCTCCTAAGTGAGGAAACTTGACTTGAAATAGGGGTTGACTAAATAATTCTTAGTGTCTATTTGGGAACAACTTATTTAGCTAAAACTGAAAACTTTTTGTTGAAAGTACTGTAGATAAAGTTAAAAGGTAGCTGAAATAGTACCGTAAGACCTATGAATAGTACCAAAAAGTGCAATGAGAACCATGAATAATAACAAAAAAAAGCTAAATAGTAAAAAAAACTGGTTTTTTAAGCCAATGCCAAATGCACACTTTGTTTAGTTATGCATATTGATAATTGATTCTACTATGGTAGAGTATTGTAATAACAACCTTGGAATCTAAAAATGCAATGAACATCCCTCTTGTATAAAGATGTGCTTGACAAATTCTGGTGCACCACTAATGGAAACAGAATTTTGAGATAAGATTAGGCTTTCAGCTCCTTGTCCCAGCCAAACTTAAGGTTTGATTAACTGATTAAAGCATCTTATACGACAAAAGTTTAAAGGGAGGAAATTTGTGTTATGTTAAAAGGCTTTCTTTTCAGTTCTTTTATTTATTTATTTTTTTCATGTAAATCTACCCTCTCTCTCTCTCATTTTTTTAATGGGCCAATTGATATGGATTTAAAAGAATATTTTGTTGATACTATAATCAACATATTTCTCAGGTTCAATTTCCATGAAGTGCATGAGTTACTAATAGGAAAAAAAAAAATTTCTTTAAATGTTCTTATTTTCTAAGAGTGTATTTGTATAAACTATTGCAAAATTGTGTTTTGAGTTTAAAATGAACATTTGTAAAAAAAAAAAAAATGTTCTTTTAAACTCCCAAAACGCCTAATCAAAAAAATGTTCTTTTTCTCAGGCACAGGTGAGACAGCAAGGAGAATTTGAGTCCCTCCATCGTGACCTGATTGTTGGATTTTCTGCTTGGGAGTTCGGTCCTATGGATTTGGAAAACCCATTTCCAAACAATGAAGGTTCTGTCCACTTGTGGCATGGAGATGAAGATTGGATTGTTCCTGTTACACTGCAACGATACATTGCCCAACAGTTACCATGGATTCACTATCATGAGCTTCCGGGAGCTGGGCACTTTTTCCCATATGCTGATGGAATGGGTGATACTATCATCAAGGCAATTTTGAGAGGGGCAAAGTAACCTCAGTGGCAAAGCCAGGAAATCTTTCTAGGGAATTAGGCTAAATATAACAAAATTCTTAAGTTAAAAATAAAAGGTTGATGAACCCAAATAAGGTACTTTATTTCATATATTAAAAATTTAATTAATAAAATTATGTCCTGTACTCTTTCATTGTGATAAAATAATTTATTAATTGGTTCTAAGCCAAGTGTTCTAATCATCTCTCTTTTTATGTATAGAGTTAAACAATCACTCACAAACTCATTTGATATTCGTGAGTTCTATATTTATATGGCCTAGTTTTAAGATGCGCTCGATGGATTTCAATGGGTTGATTAACTTTAGCGCATTGATTAGCATAATACTTTCATATTGGTGGTCATAATTTAGGATCACATTAAGTAGTAGTTTTTAAGTTTTTGATATATTACCACGCACCCTTGGTGCGGTGGTCACTTCACAAGTATAAGTGTTTGTGGAGTGTGGGAGGCAAGAGTCGGGGTTTAAGTCTCCAAGAGAAAGTTTCACACACATATACACTTAGATTAGGCTAAAGTAAAAATTCTATCTTGTATATATATAAAAAAAAAAAAAAAAAGGTTTTTGATATATTCTCTCTTAAAATATCCATTAATTATTATGGATGATGTATCAATAAGTTATCCACATTTTGAAATTTAAAATATTAAAATTTTTAAACAAGTTATATAACAATTATATATATATATATATATATATATTTAAATATATATTTATTGTGTACAAAAAAGTTTAAATTACTCAAAACACCAAAAAAAAAGTTTACATAGAACAATTCAAATAATTACACGGTTGATTTTGCTCTTTATTATCAAACCAAAACATCAATTAGTTTTTTGGTGTAAGCAGATATTAAACCTCAGATCTCTTATTCAACCATTAAAAATTTTACCAATTAAGCTAATTTGAATCCACAATATAATTATTCTTATTACATAAACTCAGCCACACTATTATTAATTTATTATATGTAATATGTAATTATATAATTAAAGTTATGAACAAATAAATATCCATTCACCTTCCACGACATCTTTGGTGTTGTACAACACTAAAAAAGTAACTTGCTTTTTAACCACACATTCAGCCAGTAGCGTATCATCAAAAACAATAACAGTATAGAACAGCTCAAATCAGAGAGAGAGAGAGAGAGAGAGAGAGAGAGAGAGAGAGAGAGAGAGAGAGAGAGAGAGAGAGATACTAGTGAATGCCGCCATGGACTAGAGTAGGAGCTTGGAGCTAAGCAAACGAGTATTGTATTTATGACCATGCATTAGCATTTTTATAAACTGCTGCGTAGAAGAACGCAGTTTTTTTTTTTTTTTTTGGGGTAAAAATAAGTTTAGGTGAGGAGAGGCTACCTCATACCAAGGCCAGGTAAGCCGCGGGCCTTAGAGAGGACTTACATTGGACTTATAGATCATCTACCAAGGAGGACTGCTAGAAGAAGGACTCGAATCTAAGTCTTTTGGGTGAAGCGTTTGAGCCTTACCAATTGAACCAACCCCCGTTGGCAGTAGAAGTATGCAGTTGATACTATAATAAAAGAATTTTTAGCTATTGTGACCTTGACCCCATTTTTCCAAGGGCACAAGAATATAAGTACTTTGGGGCTTGTTTTCGAGGGGCAACATGTTGCTTACGCCTCTGGTCATGTTTTCCAATAAATCTAAGAACACAACAATTTTCATATCTATTGAAGAGGGTGAAATGGACTTTTGTCCTTAATTTTTAAACTATACAACAATTTGTCTCTGTTTTCAAACTATCTAGGTGTATATGTCATTGTTTTGGAATTTGATTTTCTGAAAATCGAATTTCCCTTATAACTCGAGAGATCTTATTACTGATCGGTATTTTGAGTTTTCTTATTAGTGTCGATTAGTATTAATTGGGAAATTATTAGTACCAATCAATACTAATTAAAATCTGATTAATACCAATCGGTATTAATTGGAACCTAAATAATACCGATCGGCATTAATATGATTTCCATTCCAAAAATGCTTAGAAATCGTTATGATTTTTCTGCACGACTTGAATCACATTTTTGGCCCTGCAAACATTGAAATTTGGTTTTCTATATTTCTGGAAAAGTTGTAGATAATTAAATTTTCTTTCAAAGACACTAATCTTGAATCAATTGAAATTATGAGCAAAAAGTTTTAGACAAAACACCAGACAAGTGCAGAAGATAACTCGGAAATGGTAAAGCCGAGTTATAAGGGGAACTCGATTTTCTAAAAATCAAATTTCAAAAGAAGGACACGTTGCTATATAGTTTCAAAATAGGGATAAATTGCTATATAGTTTAAAAATTAAGGGCAAAAGTCCATTTTCCCCTCTATTGAAGTGACATATTTGATTAGTACTAACAAAAGTGACGTTAATAGTTGTTCCACGTGAAAGTAATGTAACTCCAATTATAGTTTTGTCATGTCAAGATATGTGATTAAGAATGTGAAAATTGCTATGCCCCTAGTATTACTAGATGTTTCCAAAGTTCAATATGGAGAAAAGTGTTGGGCTTTATAGTACTATTTGTTAGGACATATGTGGTTCACATGTTAAGAATATATGTCATACTTTTATATAATTGGCTAATCCTTTGACAAAACGCACTTTACTTGTATTTGGGTAGATTTAAGTTGTGTTGAAATACTTCAAGAAACCATATTTCAAGATCAAGTATTGAAGCCTTCAAGTCTGTTCCAAAAAACAAGCTGAAAGTGCAGATTCATTAAAGCTCGACAGCTGCATCTATCGAGCTCCAGTAAGCTGTTCAAGCCCATAACTCGACACCTGCTCGACAGCTTCTCGATAGCTTCTATCTATCGATGTTTATAAAAATCAGAATTTCTGATCTGATTTCTTGGGATCCGTGAATGTGTCTTTGGGTCTTCTTTTCTCCTAACCTTAGACATATAAAAGGATTGTTTTAAGAGCCGTCGAAGAGTTCACAAGTTGCACAAGCATTGAGCAAAATCTGTTTAATCAAATTGTGACCGAAGACGAAGTTCTTAACCTAGTTCATCTCTTTTGAAGAAGTTGCTGTGTATGTGCATCTTTAGGTTTTGTGACCAAGTATCTTCTTGATCTTCATCATGTGTATGAACTGAAGAACTTTGCAGCCAACCTTTCTTTCTAGTTGGTGATTGAAGTCGCGTACTGGGATTCGCGTAAACTGATTAGTCACGTACTTGGGAGCCGTGCATCAAAAGTGGGAACTGTTACTACAAAACAAGTCCAATTAAGTATTGGGGTAAGGGTTCAACTGTAGGTTGGTAAGGTACTTGGGATTCCTTTACTTGTAACCGCTTGTTGTGATAATAGTGGAGTTTCGGGAGTGGTGACCTGAAAATCACCCGGTGGGGTTTTTTCCATTAGGGTTTTCTCCATTCGTGAACAAATCACCGTGTTATTTATTTTCCGCTGCATATTTAGTTTATTGGTGATTTGTTTGTGCTACCACGCAATTGCATGTTAATTAACCTAATTAATAAACTTGGTTAAATTAATTGGTTAATTAATCACAATTGGTCAATTAGTTTGTGGCCTATCACTATTGATGTAAAGCTGTCTAATTAGATAAGGGTGAGGTGTGTTAAGACCAAGAGACTCCATTACAGCCTGCCCAAGATTGATTGTCCATTGAGGAATTCCTATGAGCTCCAGTGGGAATCCCGCAAGTGGTTTTTAGACTACTTGGTGCAAAAATGGTTTTTTTATATTTTTTTTATATTTTTTTTTTCACGAACCCTGATGCTTGAGAATTGATTATTGAGATTGATCTGGTTCTACAGGAATATGTTGCTTTGAATGTATAAATATTTAATCATACTTGTAAATAAGTTTGGATTTGGGTACTCTCATTCCAGAATACAACTAAATAAAAAATCTATTGTCTTCTTAACATGTTGGTAAAAACAATTATCATAGAGTGAATGTTATATGTTGAAATTCTATCGTTAAAATAAATAAATAAACTGTATTGGGGTTCTAATAATTAAGGGAAATTTCATGGTCACGCATATATATAAATTAAGTTAGAAATTTCATTTCATGAAACTTGTGTTTCATCTGCATGAGTAACTCTTTTTCAGGATAAATAGGGGTCTCTAATTGTCCGTTTGGATTGAGGGAGAGGGAGGGATAGTAGAGTAGAGTAAGGTAAATTTAGTATAAAATTAGCTTATTTTTTGCCAACACTACTCTATTCTCCTCTACTTTCCCTCCTTCTCCCTCCATCTAAATAGGCCATAAGTCTCTTTTATCCAAGCACTTGTGTTCTCATTATACCGAGCATATTTGGTTTTAACTTTTTAAGTATGTGCTGCTTTGTTGCCTTCTCTACCAAACATATGTGCTCGAACATATAGCAGCTTAGGCAATAGTTATGTTTCTCTGAATTAAGCATTCAGCAGACACTTACACTTTCCAGCTTTTCATTAGTTTTGTAAATTAAAGGGTCCAGCGGAGTAAATAGGCAGAATCTAGGGGAAGCTTTGAAATCTTAGTATTTCCAAGCTTGCTTTGCATTATTTCCTGACATTCAAAGAATTAACTAAGTACGTGGTTTAATGTTTCTTTCAATTTTTATTCTCTTAATTTAATCATGTGATTTTATTTTTATTATATCTTTCAATTTAAGGTTCTATCCTCGTTTTTTAATGTGTCCAGTGACATCAAGCTTATTTGGTACCTTCTTGGCAACTTTTTATTCACTATTTATGGGTTGCGCATGAGTCCCTCAAAAAAGAAGTTTATTTCCAATTCAAAAAAAAGAAAAAAAGAAAAAAAAGAAGAAGTTTATTTCAATCTTTGGCTAGCTTATTTCTATTACTACTACGGATCCCCCTAAGCTTGTTTTTGGTAAAAAATAATAATAATAAAAATCATGACTTTGCAAGTTCCTCTCGCTTTTTGCTCACCTTCTTTTTATTATAGGTTTCCCTTTACTTCTATTTTTTTGCTACAGTAATTTTAACAAAAAAAAAAAAAAATCGCCTTATTTTATCTTTTAGGTTTTAAGTATAGTAATTTTAGCAAAAATGTAGATAAATTGTTCCCAAACTGATAACAAATTACAATTGGGTTAAGATTATCGAGTTGAGTAATGTGAATAATGTTGGGCATAAAACAACTTCATCAAGACCGATATTTGAAAACATGTCTCCAACAAGATATTTATAGGCTTGTAACTATGCAACCCAAGAAAGAATCCTAAAAGCATTTTTGCATTTTCCAATCAAGTCAATCACTTCAATGGGTAGATACAGATAAGATGGAGACTACTATCTTTCTCCGACTCTTCCTTAACGAAAATGCCATATATATGACCGGGAAGAGAAGGAAAAAATATCCACATTCTCTAAATTACAACTATTTTCTGTAATAACTTAAAAACAATATATTTTTTTATTTATAACAAACAAACAAAAAAGAGTATGTGCGTGTGAAGAGGCTAGTGACTCATTAATCATAATTAAAATATAGTAAGTTTCTAATCAATTGCGCAGAATATTGTAGTCTACAACTGATGTTTAGTAGCATCTAATACCAACACATAAGAACAAAGAGCCTCATTTTTTTTTTTTTTGGGAGCAATTTCTAACATAATTAAAGACACTTGAATTCTCAAATTCTGAAAGAGCAAATGCTATATTTTCATTCAATATTAAGTATTAGTCACGCATCCATATTCAATATACACAGCCTGACATGAACCATTAAAGACTTGTGAGTTAAAGAACCATGTACACTTAGGGTATCTGAGATGATTCTTGTGTAAGAAAAACTATATCAAGGGCAAAAATAATCATTAAGGCTAAAACTTGAAGGAATGGTTCAATTGTCAGAAGACATTCTGCTCAAAGGAGGAGATGTGCTAAAAACTTCCTGACCAAGCTCTGTAATCTTGTTAATAAGAAGCATTTGCTCGGTCTCAAGCTGTATCATGTACTCTTCTTGCATATCCTCAATGCTTTCTATCTCACTCAAAGCTGCTGAGAGTTCTTCAAGATTGCCATCCTCAATTAAAGATTGAAACTTGACCAACGTTTGCTTCATCTGATCAGACTCATTTTTAACAAACACAAGTTAGACATAAAAGCATTAAAATTTAAGTCATTCAAACTTATAGTTTCAGGATAATGGGTTTTTATACCTTGAGACACATACAGCATGAATAGACCAAAATGATCATTAATTATCTTAACATGGTGATATGGACTAATAAGGAAATAGAATACGAAAATAGCGTTACAAATTGAAAATCCAACCATGATAATGAAATTTTGTGTGCTGGGATTGATTCAATAAAGTTGGAATATGAATCTTGAAACCCTATGAAGAGTTATCAGTCAGAATTATACAGGCTCAAGTTCAGTAAGGTTGAATGAAGCAGATTGGTTTAGATAACGCAATCACATGGGAGAAGACTAATTTGTGATTTTGGACCAAAAGTTGTCAATGACATTTAGTCAAGTGGGAATCTGAGCTCATCTGATCACAATACATGCTAGAAAGCGAAATATATACGGTCTAGGAAAAGAAATATATATCACCTGGCCAGAAATACGATGTGCTCGAGTTAAGGATGGTTCAGAATCTAAACTAGATTTCTTCTGTAGTTCGGGAACTCTTCTCGTAATTTGAATATGAATCTCTCCCCTTTTAACCCCTTGCAGGGGTATCCACTTGTCAGATCTCTGATTCGGAGGCAATCTCTGATATTCTACAACACAATCACCTATACTTGTTGTGGGTAGTAAATCATTGTGGTCTTTTACGTACAAAACCAAGGGGCTGCCATCATCAGGGAATTCTAAGGTCTGATTCCACTGGGGATTTAGAGTTTTGTAGACAACCTGGAATGGCACAGAAGTAAGGATTTGAGATAGTGCAATCTCACCAAAAGATTAATTGCAAGCGCACACAGTTATATGCTTCTTTCATAAATGATGGTCATCAATGGACATAAAATTACACAATCAATAACCAATTCAGCTTTTCCTCATTAAGACATGCATATAAGCCAAACATCATTTAGTCATGAAATTTTTTGGCAATGAGATTTCTTGAAAATGTGTTATTAAATCCACCATTCACATAGCTCCATGTTTGACAGGTGAAAAAAATAAGTAAAGAAGGGGTGACCAATTGAAACAGTTGAGAACTCATGCTTGTAGTTAGATGCTCAAATGCAAGCAAACTAGAGAGGAATGTAATGTGACTTTTATAAGAAATAAATCAAAGGAATATTTTGTAAGGAACAAGTCAAAGTGATATATCTTAAGCAGAAAACTCTCTTTCCAGACCACTGCACCATTGGGGCGAGATGGTATCTCCCCAAATCAAGGGCAGCATATTTAGTGTGTAAGTATTTCTAACCATCTCCAAAAAAAAAAAAAAAAACAAAGACAACAACAACACTCTCTTTCCAGAATTGCACACTCTTTTATTATGTTTCAGAAACTTGATCATGACAGCTGAACTGGAAAATTAGCTAGCTGTATCATAATTGCAATAAAAATGTAGTTGTCTCAAACCTTTGTTCTTTTCTTCAAGTTCCCATAGTGTGCCCTCACATAGGGATCACTTGTCCCTCTGAGATCAGCTGCAACAAGGTCTTTTGCTTCAATGAGAACGAGTTCAATCCAGCCACTACCTGAACCTATGGTTGAACCCTGAAAATTACAAGCAAAGAAAAAGAAGAAAAAAAAAAGCGTGTCAGAGTAGAAACATTTAATCTGAATAAGTACATATTAGGGGCAACATTATGCTGAAAAAATTGGCAGGCTAAGCTTGAGTAAAGGTTGTATCCAATGCACAAAACTTCCCCCTCTGCAGGGTCTAGGGAAAGGGGGTTGGTAGCTATCCTTACCCCCAATTTTTAAGAGGCAGATTCTCAAAATCAAATCCAAAATACATCGGTTGGGCAGAGGGCACTTGTCATCGCACCAAGGCCAGAACTCCGCAGGACAGACCACTCCACTAAGATTATAGTAATTTTTTTTTTTTTTTTAAATGACCAAGCTAACTCAGGACAAACCAAAATTCAATGTCAGCCTTTAATCTTTATATTGAGCAGGCTGAGCAGGCCAGGCCTAAAATTGCAACACCTGGTTCAGGAACATTCACAAGATCATGTCCATACACACACAGACAAACATGCTACATGCTCATACACTTTTCATGTCCTTGTTAAGTTTTTCTTTACTGTATTTTCATATCTAATTGATTGGGATGATCTCTTTTCATTCTAATAAAAACATACCCTTGATCCGTCGAAGTCATTAACTCTGACTGCTTCTATTTGAAGCCTTAGCTCTCCTGAATTCACTTTTTCAAGGGGAACCCATACATCCCATATTGACCCCTCCACCAGTCCTTCCAAATTTACTCGTGCACAACCTATGTGGTCATCTCCAAAGGTGTCTTCATTGTAGCATTTTATTTTAAGATATTCATCGCCTCCTATCTCATCAAATTCAAATTTCTGGTTCCATATGGGATTTAATGCATGCATAGACTTAGTTTTCTGGAGAACCTGAAAAGGTCCAAACACATATATGTTACACCAGAAGTAATGCTAGAATGTTCAGGATATTTGACCTCAGTTCATATAACATGAGACTATGAAGAAAAGAGAAACCTACCTTTCCATATTGCAATTTAACATATGAATCACACTTTCCAGATTTTTCTTTTGCAATAAGATCTTTTCCTTCCACAACAGTTATATTGATCTTCCTTCCAGTTCTTGCCAGAACAGCTGATGTCCCATTGATTGATTGGTGCAAGCTAAGATGATAGCTGTTAAAGCTGTGTGAACCATCCGAGAATTGCCATTCTTTTAAGACAAGTCTCACAGTCAACTGTAAAATTAATTTGAACGAGGGGAAAATAATAAAAACAAGAACTTATATTTCAAAGAAGCATATTGTAGTGAGAAAACTAAAACAATTAATTATCATCCAAAAAAGAAAAAGAAAAAGAGACATATACCAGTTTAATATGGCAAAGAAAGCCTATTCGCTGTTCAAGGTTTACGTGAACTATTTTTTGGTCCAATAGTTGGTTGAAAACATGAAATATTTTTAAACCCCCCCCCCCCCCTCTCTTTTTTTTTTTTTTTTTTAAATAATGTAGGGAACCTTTCTAAAGAAAAGCCCTTTGGACACTCAACTCTAGCCGGTAAGGCAGTTGACTCCACCCATCATAACCAGTTGCCAGGTAATCTAAGGGCATTCACCCATGACAGGCTAAGCAGTTTATGCTCATGCTTGGGTCAACTAAAAGCCCTATTAGATCTAGAGTAATCACAAGTAAGTTAGACCACTATTGACTCATGTAACATATGATGAAATAACTTGCTGTAGTCAATATCAATCTGAGATGACAAAGTTCATTAAGTTGTTGGAACATAGGAGACTAATTTTATAAATAAAAACGCTGATGTGGAAAGAAGGAACAAGAAGAAAAAATCATGGGACACAAATTATAAATATAGGGAAGAGGTATGACTTGTCATGAGATTTATTAATGTTTACCTCTCCTGACTGAGACCCCTCAAATGGAATAACCATTTCAACTTCTGTTCCACAAAATGCACGCTTGGCTATTACACCAGAGTCGGGCCCTATTGCCCAAAATGTTGTGGAATCATCTGCGACATACTTCATCTGCTCATAGGATACAAGAATTCAACTTTGCTAACATTTTAATGAGTGAATTAATATGCATAGTACATATTCTGAGAGTAAACAAGGGTTGAATAGATGGACAATTTTCAGACTATTAGTTGATAACACGTTTGTTAGCAACGTGAATAAATTATTGTGGTTGCTCAATTGAAAATGTGATAATTGCATAATTGGTCATGATATGTTATGAATCAGACCTAGCCATTTATTTAAGTCAGGCTACTTAGCAATATAAGGAAACATATTTTAACATAATATCATTATGGCACAATTCACACTTGATTTTTGACTAGTGTCTCAAGCATGTCACTGTACATTTAAGGTGCAGAAACCAACTAAATTATACATCAAATAGTGACGGACCATGACTTTATAATCTGAGACAGTGGCATCAAGAATGCTAGTACCTTAATTTCGCAACTTGCTAGATAGTCATACTTCACACTGTTCTGGGTAGACTCATAAAGATGGAATCGAATAATTCCTGTCTCTTCATGTAAAACCATATTGAATGTTGAATTCCACGTGGGACTTGAGCCTAATCTCACATCTGTCCTCCTAGTTAACTCTTCAAGTTCAACTTCCACAAATGTCTGCAGATCTTTATCAATATGGAGCTCTTCTAAAGTGCCATTTGTAGAAGAATTTTGCTGCCTTCTCACTGAGCTCCCTCTCAAGTAACTCCGAGAAAGTTTACTCGCTGAAATGACTGTCACATATATGCTACCACCAACAGCCTTCTTCCTTAGGTCTACAGCTGGCAAAGAGTAACAACGGCGGCGAGGTTCAACCATCGTCTTAACCAAGGTGTCAGTGAAAATTTTAACCTGCAAAGAACATATTATCAGATTAAGCTATTATATTTTCCAAAGAGTATAGCCAGAGTCATCATATTGGCCATCTAAGATTTGCTTTAGTATCACTCAGATGCTATTGTTTATTAGGCCAGAAGAAACATCGAAAACAAAAAGCACTTCACCAATTTCAGGTGAGTATATACCATATTGACATGAAAGGAGATATGGTAATAATATTAAAGCATAACATCGGATTACTATCTGTTGTATAACCAGCCTAGTTTCCAGAAAATTGGGTTTCATCAAAAGTAGTAAGCATTTATTAGAATAATGGTTAAATAATTAAAATCATCATTTCTTATCAACCTATACTTTTGGGACAAGTCGTAATTTATCATGGTATCAAAGTAGGTGTTGTTGGGTTCAAACCATGCCTCCACTTTACCTCCCATTTTGGGTCGCACCTAATGGAGAGGACTTTGGGACCACATGAGGGTGAGTGTTAGAATAATCATGAAATGATTAATTTCACCGATTTCTATCTGCTTCTATGTTCGGGCCAAGTCTAATTTATCAGCATTCTCCTGCATAGCAATTTCCCAATTTAATTTTAGAAAAATTTCAGTAGTTGTGCTACAAACATTATATAACAGGATCTTTCCAGAACCATTCATGGAAAATAGAAATGCTGTGATTTGAAAAGCACTTTTCTACTATCAATACTGCAGAAGCTGCATCAAAACAACTCAATAAACTAATAAACAAGGAAGATACCAGATCAAGATCAACTGAAGCCAGCTCACATAAAGAAATACAATCTAAATTAATTCTTTATGTGATTGAATATGGTCACTTAAGAAACCCACCAGCCAAGAAGAAACACCAGGCAATGCTGTGGCTGGTAGTGATTGGCTTCCACCACTTCCAAAGGCTACTCCAATTCTCACTTCAGGGGTTGACACAAATGAATACAAAATTGCCTTCCCCTCCAGAACAGGCATCAAGTGAAGCTGTAAAATGTAATCCACTGAATGAATAACAATTAGAAACACTGAAACTGCTTTTTCAGAAATACACAACAATCAGTGCCTTTAGAAACTGTAGAACATCGAAATTTCAGAGACACAAAAATCTAAGCAGTCATCAAATCAGGGCAAAGCATTCTTTATGAGAGCAAAAAGGACCAAATTAACATTAAAAAGACACAAAAACTGTAACTAAGACGCATCAATGCCATAGCCATTCAACATCTGTCAAGGATATCATGTAAGATGGAATCAACTCTAACTTTAAATACAAGAATCTGAATGCATGCTACATCAGGTAAAAACTAAAAATGTGAAATAAAATGAAGCGAAAAAATCCGTCCAATTTTATTTATAAGGGACAGCCTAAACATCTACAATTTCAAAAATTCAGCCAAAAAAAAAATCTACAACTTCAAAAGCTGACTAGCATTAACTTAACTATTCCCTTCATGGGCACCTCACACTTCGTGGTCAATGCATCAAAGGTTACCTCCAACAAGATATCTATTTTTGGGTTACACAAGTTCCTAGCGGATCTTGAACCCATGACCTTACCATCCACCTTGCTCTTACAAGGAAAGGAGATTCCATTTGAGCTAGAGCTCATTGGCTCCTCCAACACAATCCTTGAACCTCCTCCAGACCAAGATTCACATTCTCACAAACTAATAAATCAAAATGATCATCCAGTTTCTTTTACTTTTGTAATATATGATTTGTACTATCCTTTCAAGTTGAGAGAGAGAGAGAGAGAGAGAGAGAGAGAGAGAAATACTGTACATACATCACCCTTGATATGAAGGTTATTTATAATAATCCGTGCAGTCCCCATTGGCTTGGCCAGCTTAGCATGCAACAAAATGCTCATATCAGTTGTGTCCCAGTCCAAACCCAATCGCATGATTTTCTGTCAACATAAAGATGCTTCATGAAGATCCCAAGAATTTAGCAACAAAATTTCACTGCTTGACTCAAGAAGACAAACCAGCAATCGTAACAATAAACCACACTAGGTGACAGCAGGAATATACTGAAATTTTGAACTATTATTATGTAAATTACTTAACCGGGCAATCTGATACTTATGCTGTACCAATTACAGTCATGTCAGACACCAAGGCGAGAGTCTATACATAATTAGAGTGTCATGATTTCTTTCAGGCCACTGAATCAAACATTTCTTATCTGTCTAGGCACGATAGAGTAGCAGGCTTGCAGCTGTGCTTCTGTTTTTGATATTTACTAAAAGAAAATCACCCACTAACATAATATACTATTTTAACTTTTAGATGCCAAGATGACAGTTTTACACCCCAGACAGAAACAAAGGTCAATGTTTACCTTGACAAGTGCAAAGTGAATTGTATCTAAAATTTCAGTAGAGCACATTCTTTTATATTTTCGTTACAACTTGATCCCTTGACCATTTTCAATGCTTTCAAGGTTTATTATTTTGTACTCTTGTTCTCATTCAACACACACACGCACAGACACAGAAAATTTATAGAAGTTTTTAGATAAAATTGGTTGCAGAGAACCATAGTTAGTGACTTGACCAATACATGGCAAGTCAAAAGGCTAATTGCACATCTTAAAAAACCATTGAAACAACTATTTATATACATCACCGGTATGAAATTGAAGAACACAGAGTCTACATGGAGGCATCAGCGGTACTTGATGCTTTATTTGGTAGAAATTATTTAGAGGTTGTTATTTCAGAGATAACGAAGGCTATATGGTAGAAATTCCACTCGGAACCAGTGATGGACTTAAATCAATACTTAAAAATTGTTTACTAGAGATTTTAAATTTTCCTTAGATCTCCTTCTGCATTTGAGGAAACAAGAACATACTTACATTAATGTATGTAAAATTTCAAGAAAATAAAATAAAATAAAGAGAACACACACACAAGGCCTAGGTCAGTATCTGATAACTAATTAGGCCAATTCTTCAATCATTTTAACATCCATTATATAGCTAAGCCAACATGGAAGTGCTGAATTTTAAAAGAATGACATAATGGCCAATTCCTTGTTTATAGCAAACACAGAAGCTGATCACTACCAGCTTATAAAATTATGGCAACTCAGACTTGCCTTCATGAGCAAAGCACCTGATAGAACGTTAACAGGAACAAGACATTAAAAAGAACTAAAAAAGAAAAACTGAAAAAGGATTCTGCCCCAAACAATAAAACCTGAAAAAGGATTTCAATCAGGTTGACTAACAAATAAACAGTAGAGAAACAACAAAAGAAATCTTCCTATTTGTAGAAACCTCCTTTCCAAGCTTTTACGTTGGATTTTGAAAAAGGCTTGTTCTTGATATAATATCTAAAATTCAACACAACAACCCCCCCCCCCCCCCCCCCCCCACCCCACCCAACACACACAAAAACAAAAAAAAGTGAACCTTGTCAAAAGAATGGTATACACATAAAATTTCAGAACTAAAATCAGAAACCAAACCTGATCACCCAAAGTTGACCAGCTAGTCCCTTGAAGACCCAGGCTTGGTGGACTTGAACCCAGTGAAAATTCAAGCAATTCAATTTTTTCCTACATGATAGCTTTTCTTCAGTATAGAGGTAGCATTTGGTTATCATCAGTCCAAAGATATGATTAATGAATGAATTTAAAAGAAAAAGTAGATCACTTACAATAAGCCTTGATTTTCGGTGCTTTAACCGTTTCTGCAAAAGAGTAGATTTTCTAATTAAGTTTATCATTATAAAATGTAATGTATGTATGTACGCCAAACTAAGGGGAGATATTCTACTGAAGCACTTATGATATTGGTAACAAGTATGTACACAATTTCTTCCAGCATTAGGTTGCGGTATATCAATTCCAAGGACTTTATGACAATAGAGGAAAAGAGAATATCAGTACTCCTGTCAAGTTGTCAATAATGGAATGGCAACACGGAATCAACTACTCTAATACCCATTTCTGGAGATTTCTTTTCAAAAAAATTTATAAAACATTGTAATCCCACTAGTAGGAGGGTCATGGATTAAATCTAAGTTGATCTAGGGAGAAAAAATTTGATCTTGTCATGATCTAAATGCAATAGATCTACTGTAGAAACTATGAATTACACTGTATTAGTCATCAGATCAAACTTACACCAAAATTTTTCAGAAAGGAATCAATTTATGAACATGCTAGTACAACTATTTAATCAGTATAAGTTTGAGAAGCATGCTAACAGAATTAGTTAACATGGTGCAGATGAATTTATTAAACCATAAAAACATGCAAATACTAGCAAGAAATGAAACATCGAGCAGAGCAGTTGCATAATTTCTGTGTTGAGTGAACAAAAGTGAATCTCAAGTATAATGAAGTACAGGATCTCACCTCAACAATGGATGAGAACCTTATCGAGAGCTTTGGATTCATGAAGTTAGGCCATACTTCCATCAACAGCCTATTCAACCATTCACAGTGCTCCAATGGTGTTATTGCCTACAAAAATGCAAGTGGATAAAAATCGACTTCATAAATCTCAAAGACTCATTGTTCATATAACCAAAAAGAAGCAAATGTGAAGTTACTGAGGTGTTCTGTATGACTCGCTTCCATTTTTCATTTAAGTCTTCGACAAGTATTCGCTGTTGATAAGTCCCATACTGCACACATGAAAGTGACATCTCAGGTTATCACCATGTATGATTTCAATACTCATTAACCAAAAAACCTAAAGCACATTATGTGTGAAACAATGACAAAGTATAGAGGTCTTTTGAACTGATTAAAATTAATGCATAATTCTGTTAAGCAGAAGTTTATTATAGAACTAGACTTTATTGAATCAAAAGAAGTGGGAAAAAATCACAAATAATTTAAAGAATGTGACAGGTACAGTATGTGAAAAATTAAAACTATAATAAATAAAGGAAATTATAACATAATGGATTTCTATTATGGCAGACAAGTCGAAATCAAAATTATACTCCTTACTTCAAACCCCCAACATAAATAGCTTGGCCAAAAATTTATATAAAAAAAAAAAAAAAAGTTTTGAGTTGGCAATAGTACAGCTATATTTTGGTCCTGCACTGATGTTTCAAATGCTACAGCACATGAGTTCCTTAGTTTGTGCTCAAAGATATCTCTTGTATAAAGATAGCATGCTCAAGTTTGTAACAACAATTTAGTTCCCAGGATTATTTTTCCCCCTTTTTCTTTTGGATAGGTAAACAGAATTCATACACTGGTACGGCATTGGATTTATGACTTTATCCTCACCCCTTATATATGGGGGAGGAATGCCAGACCATTGGCAGTTTACATGATGATTATTTTAAAGGAGAAAGAAAGGGTGACATAATGGCACACAACAATTAAAAAGAAAGAGAAATATAAAAAACCTATCAAAACGTTTCTATGTTATACGAGTAAACATTTCCGGATTTCCTCATTTTTATAATGGGTGAGATTAGATGACACTAAAACTAATTGAAACTCAGTGCTACTACAAAGGAAACGTAGGATCTTATTGTGTGCAATAATGCTCCTTTCCACAATGAACACAACAATGTAAAAGCTATTTCAACTACATGCCAAAAATGGGTTTGCCACAAATGTGCGTGTGCAGATATGTGTGTGTGTGTGTGTGTGTGTGTGTGTGAGTGTGACAAAGGAGAGTACTTAGATTCTCTTCTTATTTGTACATAGTTTTTTTTTTTTTTTTTTTTTCTTCTGTTTTTTTGATAAAAATTTTCTTACTTATCCAAAAAAATAGAAGATCTTGTCTTTGTAACTTAATTTTTATTCAACCATCAATGCAGCACAAATAATGAAAAGAAAAAAAGAAAATAATAAAAGGAGAAATATCAATACATGATTATCCACCACCAAAAATCGGTTCAAAGATTGCTCCCACTTACTGTATTTTTTTTTTCATAGGAAATCTAGTTATTGGATAAACTTCTGCAAGAATGCATACCAGAATAGCTTTCCATATACATACATACATACATACATACATACATATATATATATATATATATATATATATATAAGTTGTTGCTTGGTGTAAACTCCCATCATTTTTTCTATCTGAGCATACTCAAGGATATCTTCTTCTTTTTTTCCTTTTTTTAGATAAGTAACATCTGTCAAAGCATATCTTCTCTCCATCAAAGTTGCCTATTGAATTTGCATAAACTAATAAAAAAATAAAATAAACAATAATTTCAATTTCAATTTGGGTTATAATTTTAATTGTTTTTATGTCATAACTAATCAACGGCAAAGGAATGGTTCCGGAGATGCAATGAATTGCATCAGATTTCATAAGGAAGAAATTACATATTCAAGTACAATACTTATACTGTCAAAAAGATGTGAGATAACCTGCTGTGCAAGGCAAGCTTCAGCCTGAATAAAGAAATATATAAAGCTAATAATAAACTCAACAAGAACTCAGTCAGGCATAGCAGCAGAACTAGATATTATATATTTACATAAAGACACACACACACACCATTTAAAAAAATTCAATTTTAGAAGACTTGTAGAGATATGCAAAAGTTTATTGTAGCAGAATACTGGGGAAAAGTGCAATACAGAGCAATAAATTTATATTAAAAAAAGCCACATAGATTAGCAATGAAATATAGGGCCAAATTCACTACTGTTGTGGAGGAAAAGAAATATCACAGTACACTTGAAAAGCTCTAAATTCAACCCCCCCACCCCCCCACCCCAAAAAAAAAAAAAAACTGTTCAAAGTAAGCAACACAGACCAGACAATTTCATTTGCTCATAATTAATTAATATGCGATAATTACTGAACACAATCATAACTAAAAGTGCTTAAAAAAAGAGCAACATAACAATAAAGTCAGTCAATTTCACTTAAACCAAAACAACACCCAAAAAAATAAAGTAACAAATTTTTTTAAAAAAAAAAATTCAAGGAAAGAATCATGAAAAGAAAAGGAGAACTATAAAGAAATCACCTGCATAGTTGCCCAGACAGCAGCAATGAGTGGAACCCAATTGGTAAATGAGAAAACCCATCTCTCAATAGCCCAAGCAATCAATATTAGAGGAATCAAGAACGGAATTAGAGGCATCTCTTGTATGATACGGTTCACAAACTCCACAACCTCATCAAAACTCAAAGCTCTCTTTTTCCACCTACCCATTTGAGAAAGCACCCAGCTGAACCAGTTTCTGGCTTCTCTATATCCTTACATACAACAAATAATGGGTGTCCATACCTCCATGGTTATGTCAAAAAAATGATTCCCGTGTAAAACAAGAACTCCTTGTCAAAAGGGTCAGAAAATGAATTATCCAGAAATATCAAATTTTCGGGAAAGTTGTGGAATAATATATATTGTCTTTGTCAGTTAAAGAAGCCAAAGGCCCCAGAAAGGGAAAGGTTAAATAATCTGGGAGAGAGAGAGACATTGGAAAAGCACGTAATTTATACAAAACAAAAAAACCAAAGGAAAAAGGAAAGTCTAAAGTCAGCGATAAACTCAGAAAAATCTAGCTTTAAAGTTCAGAGCCTGGAAGGATTTGTCATTTTTGTGTTAAGGACGGTTTTGTTGTCCGTATTATTGCAAAACTACCTGTACTTTCCTTCGTACCAGTATTTTAATAATTTTTTTTATTAAAATAACATTTGGATCCCTACACTTTATTAAAAGTTATTATTTATCTTTAAACTTTAAAAAAATTTATTTTTTTAAGATATTAAAAATATTTGACATTCTATTCTTAAATTTTAAAAATGATCTTTTTTTTTTTAAATTCTTGAACTATTGTATTTTTTTTATCTCATTTAAAATTATTTTTTTATATTTATTAAAATAGTCTATATTTCCAAGATTAAATTACACTTTTCCATTCTAATTTTTCATATTGATTTAAGAATGCTAAATTATTTGAGAACCTTTATGAAAAAGGAAAAGGGTGTATGTATAGAAATTCAGTATTTATTTACAGTTACATTATATTCAAAAACTTTTGAAATGTACAAAGTGTGAATGTTTATAAAAGATATGGTCAGATTCAATGAGGTGAATAGCCATTTAAGGGATCATAGGAACTTGTTAGCTTGATTTTATCAATCATATTGATTTGGTGGTGCAAGCTGTAGTGGAGATTTTCTGCTGAATTTTTTGTTTTGATGTGGCATGAACTTAAGTTAGAAATCAATTTTTTTTTTTTTTTTTAAATATGAAAGTTTCTAATATTATTGTAGATGTTAGACTTAGACCCCCTTTTTTTTAGTTAAAACTTAATACAGGTTGGATCTTAATTTGATGGCCTCGACTATATGTTGTTGGTTGGAGTCCAAGAATTAAACTCTCCAAAGTCTATCAATCACTTTGTCAACTTTGTAAAATTAAAAGCATTGAATACAACCTTAAAAGTTTATATTATTGTATTGTCATTCAATTTTTTAAATAAAAAAAAGGTCAATTAGTTAAACTTCTTTTTCTATAAAGTATTAGCAAAACATTTTCAAATTTTTTTTATTCTTTTAGAGCTTAAATTTTTGAGAAGAAAAAATCCTATTAGATGAGACTACCTAGTTTTTGTTTTTAAAGTAAATAAAAAAAAATTAAAAAAAGGATTTAAATGAGATTGACAGACCCAAAAATTAGCCATCCATCAATAAAATGTGTGCATAAAATTTTATCACATCATCAATAATTCAAACAATCAATTTTTTTTTTAGTAAACAATAATACTTATTAGAATACACATGAAAATAGTAATATCAGTATTTTAAATAGGGTTTATAATACATTATTTAATCAGAGTACAAGTACAAAATGACTTAACCTTTATAGTTGTAGACTAGGATTATAAACAGTGAACACTAGACTCACACAATCAATGTGGGATAAACAACTTTTTTTTTTTATAGTAAACAGTAATACTTATTAGAACACATACGAAAATAGTAATATTAGTATTTTAAATCAGGTTTATAATCATTGATCAATGTGTGTGTGTGTGTGTATAAGAATTTCACAACAAAGTTATCCTAAGAATTTTAGAAGATTTTAATTCTTATTGGGTATTCACCCATGTAACGACTATTATTCTATATACTTGGTGTATTACGCCTCCCTCTCAAATAAGAGTACGCCTTATGTGTGGGCCCCACGAATAAGACTATCCTAATGTGAGAAAATGTTGTAATTTATTAGGTGCATTAAATAATTTTGCCTTTATAATCTTCAAAGAAGTTGCCTAAAAGAGCTAAGCTCCCAAAGGAGCAATAACAATTTACTTCTGTATTTATTAATATTTATACACTTTTTTTCCCTCAAGTTATTGGTAGATTAAGAAATGAGTGGAAATCCGTGGGTTCTAGTTAGAAATGAGTGGAAATCCGTGGGTTCTAGTTAGAAATGAGTGGAAATGAGTGGAAAACCATTCTAAGTGTTTTAGTGTCATAAAATGACCCTTTTACTCTTACGAAACAAGTAAAATAATTATTCATAATATTCATAATGAGAAAGAGATTGAAATAGAATATTTAAAGCTTATCTTTTATTGTGTAAACATTTAAAAGAGTTCCTTCACTTGGTATCCCGGACATACTGTTGTGGTACCCCCGGACGTACTAGGTCTGTAATCCTAGAATGCTGATTTTCTGAACTATACAATCTTTCTCCATGCTTATTATGCAATGGAGTTTTGTCATTTCCATTTACCTATATAGGTCCTACATAAGAACACATTATACAATACACATATCTTCAAATAATTGTTAGTTTCTTAGATTAGGATATACATTTTAATACATATACATATATGTAAATAAATTTCATGAGAATGAGTCAGCCACGAGGATTCTGGCCCCAATTCTCACAGACTTAGCGCTTTTGTACAAGACTTGTGGGATTTGGAACTCAAGTCCAAGTGGCTTTGCTTGGGCATTGCCTTCCAAGATAGTTAGGTGAGGAGGATTTTTATGGGAGAGAGTGATAACTGATGTGTGCATGTTTTGGCATATGTATATTTGGAAGCTAAGTGGTATTTTGAATGATCTCAAGGATATGGGACAAATTCCTCCCCCTTGGCTCTTTTCTCCCTTTCGCTGGGCCCTTAAATCTCAAAGAATATATCTTTTGAACCTCTGAACTCTCCCTCTGAATCCCCTTTCTTTCTCCCCTTTTTTCTATGCCTTAATATTCCTTTTATAGTGGACATGGTCTGGTACCCCGGGCGAGGACGTCCTTAGTCTGATAGGTAAAAACATGTCCTCTAGAACCTAAAAAGGTGCGTTGGACAGATGTTTAGCTTAATTAGGCAATTATAACTTAAAATGGGCATTTGGCTTTAGCTATAAATGAAAGATTCCTTCTTGAAAAGTCAAAGGAGTGTGTGAGCTACTTAATGTATTAGATAACAGCTTTAGTTGAAAATGACAATTGAGAGGAAATTGTGGGGAGGTGTCATACACATGAGGGAATTGAGTTTTCCATTGGTTCATGCATTCCAAGCAAATATATGAACTAAGGGAAACCTTCGGGATCCTCCTTTCACCAGAAATCACTCTCCTACCGACTAAACCACTTCTCCCTTACTATCCACTCAAGATCCCACGGGCTTGGACCATGAGTTACAAATATAATACCTAGTTTTGCTGGTTTTTTAATGGCTTTTGTTGGAAATATGAACATACATCTTGGCTTTCCCATTTGTTAGCCAAGGTCCTTTTCTCAAGGTTTCAAAAGGACACATTAAGGTCCTAGGGTCTTGATGTTGATTCTTTTTGCTGCATGTTTTCTGGCCTAACCGAGATCCCTCTTCTTCTTGCATATCCTCTGGTTTGACCGGTATCCTTCTTCTTGCTGCATATCCTTCTGGCCCGACCGGGATCCTTCCTCTAACCTGACCGGGATCCTCTTCTTTTTTTTTCTTTATTATTATTATTATTCATTTCTTTTTCCTTCTTTTTGGGACTTGGGGCCTTCATGGTCCTTCCTAATTTCATGAATTGAGCCTTCTTTTGTTAAGGCCCATGGTCTTTCCTTACTTTTCATGGAATGGGCTTTCTTGTGAAATTTTGGTCCTCAACAATTGTATTGGTTTGAGGTCCACCTTAAAAGGAGTAGTATGATAATTACACACACTTGGTAGGTCTTAAAAATTTAAAATTACAGTCTCCTCTTTCATTCTATTCCCAATAAAAGGAAAGATTTAGTTTGAGTTAGAAATCATTAAACTTTTTTAATATAACAGCTTTATTTTTAAATATAGAAGTTTTATAATATCTCAAAGGTAAGACTTTAATGTAAATCATGAGATGGTAAGTACATTTTATGTAAGTGATATGTTGTTGGTTCAAGTTTAAAGATTAAACTTTCTAAAAGTTGATGATAAGGATGTTTATCAATTATTGTTATTGGTTTGAGTTCAAGAAATAAACTCTCTTAAAATTAGAAGTAAAGATGTCTATCAATGTTTTATTTCAATTTCGTAAAAGTAGATTTTTTAAAAATAAATAAATAAAATAAAATTGTAAAAGTTTTTGTTTTCTTGGAGAAGAAAATTGTAAAAGTACGAGTCTTATGCGCATTGCATGCCAACTTTAAAAGTTTATATTATTGTATTGTAATTTAATTTGTCATTTAATCCAACGTTGGTTTTCCATAAGGAACTAGCAAAACATTTTCAGATTTTTTTTTTTTTTTTTTTTGGTGGAACTTAACTTTTTGAGAAGAAGACAAAATCTTTTTTAGTTAGAATCTAGAAGAAAGACAGTGTTGCTTTCCGCTTTCGTTCCAATGACGGCAGCTTCAGAACCAATAAACATAGAGAAGAATTAGAAGGGATCACCTAGCAAATAAAAAGGGAAAAAAAAAAAAAAAAGATTTAGATGCAATTTACGCCTACGGTCTTAAAAACCATCATCTACATTTATATTTTTTTGAATAATAATAGAGCTGACGTGTGTTAGTACATGTTATTGTCTCCACCCACCTAAAATCAATCATTGAGGGTATAGGATTGCTTGAGCGTTTATCCTTACTTGAACTTATAACTCCCTCATCCACCTGAACCATGCTCGAGCAACAGTAAAACCACGAAATTATAATCTTTACATTTGTAAATATGACGAGTCATAAAAACTTTCTACCACAAAAGTCATGAGTTCATGTACGTGGTATTTTTTATTCTCGAATACTAGTCCATCTACAACTTGGGAGCACATATATGTGGCTAGTGCATAGCCAGGTGTGGGCCACTTGTTCCACATTTGTGGTTGCAATGGTGTGAAACTGTGGAATATCCGAATACGGGTTTGTGAAGAACTGTACGTACTGCGTACCAGTCAAAACTGGCTGGCTGGCTAGCAACAAATTATGGACGACAGCATTTAAATCTTTAGCTTTTGCAATCCACTTTTATGGTTCTGTAACTATGATTGGTTAGTTTATTCACGCGTAAGAATGTGCATATTATATATAATTTGTCTGGTCAATGTTTCGTGCTTCCCTGTCGTGGGCTCACCTTGTTGGACTCGGCGGGTCAGGGAAGGTATGACCGTACAGTCCGAATCTCGGATCTAGATTTCGTGTCATTCCATTTGGTAACAACTTTCTACTCTTTAAGGTTGTACTCCAAAACTCTAGATGAATGTGTTTGTTTTTGCACCACATTGCAAAGCACAACAATGGTCATTCCTTGATAGCCTCTCTCACTGGGATTTCATTTCATTCGGGGAGACACTACTAAGCAAACAATATCGACTATTTTTAATAAATTTTTCAAAGAAAAAAGTTGTAATTCGATAGTTATAAAGGGGGAATAATTTGAATCGTGAACTTTTTTGTTAGAAACATTAAAAAGTGTTAGCTAAAGTACAAAATCTTGATCTAAAAAAAACAAAAGCTCCCTTCGATCTTGGGATGTTGTTTTCTGGTTACTAGTGGTTACTAGACTTTGAATTCTCTAAAATCTTTGATTTTACTAGCTAGTATGAGATCTGTGTAATTTTAGAAGACTTGATCAGTTGAGCTAAATTTGGTTTGAACTCATATCTTCAAGGATTGTTATTATGTTTCTTATAAAAAAAAAAAAAATTAGGGACAATAATTTTATCCTATTTTGATATTAATCATTCAAAAAATAAAAAATAAAAGGAAAAAGGAAAAGAATGAAGAGTTATTTTTCCCCTAGGTAAAAAGTTTAAACAAATAATTAACATTAGTTCAAAATATGAATTATATTGTAAATCGATTTTTCATTTTTTGTATTGTGTATCATAAGCTACAAAAACAATACTTTATAAAAAAGAAGAAGTTATATACATATATTAAAGGTATATTTATTATAAAATATTTAATAAAATAACTAAATAAATCAAATAAAAATATATTTATAACATCCACAGTTAAATTGGTCAAAATCAAAATCAAAAGGGTTAATATATAATATATATATATAAAAGTTAAAATAATTTTTTGCTCATCATACTCATCATCTTTCTTAATTAATCAGCTTTATCTCTCCATAGTCCAAGACTCCAAGCCAATGTCATATTACAAAATCATATCCTGGTTGACTTCGTCTTCTTGGTCATTTTCTTCATCATCATCTCTAACAGTTTCTATCTATTTATGTTCTCTATTTCAATAACTTTTTCTCTACTTTTCTTATTCCCATTCAAGTTTATTTGACCTATAATAAAAAATAAAAATAAAAAAAAAAAGAAAAAGAAAAAGAAGAAGAAGTTCTATTGTCATTCAATCAATAGTTTATTTACAATATAGAAAAGAAATTTGCACTTTCATATAAACTATACATGTCTTTCTTTTGCAAGGAGATGAAAAAAGAAAACATCATTGGTATGTCATTTTATCGGGCTTAGTTGAGTAGCCTAATAATTGTATAAAAACAAGTTCAACAACTTGTTGGATTCATGTCAAAGCATAAAATTTAGCAAAAACACACATGTTTATATATAGTTTAATACATATGATTCATATAATATAATATAATATGATCCATATAATACGTACTTATTTATCGTATGATTCATGAGTATAACCAATACATATCTATGATACAATTTTTTTTTTTTTTTTGGGGGGTTCAATTCGATATAAATTATATGATACTAACAACTGTGATAACACTTATTAAGATTTGAACCCAAGTACTCTGCTTAAAGGAGAGCCCAACATGTGATTGAGCAAGAAGCATGATGATTGGAAAATTAACATTTGAAAAAATTGACGATGAGGACCCACCCAGTAAATATTCAAATCATCATTTAACATGTGATTGAGCAAGAAGCATGATGATTGGAAAATTAACATTTGAAAAAATTGACGATGAGGACCCACCCAGTAAATATTCTAATCATCATTTTCTCTAGAAGTAACATGTAAAGGGGTACTCTTTAGGAAAATTATTCTGAAAAAATAATAATAATAAAATAAAAAAAACTACAAGTTTGTCACTTATTTCTTACATCTCTCTCTCTCTCTCTCTCTCTCTCTCTCTCTCTCTTTGAGACAAACTCTAAATGGTTTTTCAAATTAACTTCACTCAAACTATTCCTTACATCTCCTCTCTCTCTTTTGGGAGAGAACTTTTTCTTATTTATTCTGTTATTAGATTTCAAACTATGAATTGATTTACACGCTTGAAATCACTTTGAAGCAATAAATATGACTAGTTCGATACAAATCTTAAGAGCACTAAGTGGGTGAAAAATAGAAATATGCGCAAAATTTTATATAGTTTTGTCTGAAAAAACCTACATTAGTTAGTATATAATTATATAAATTTATAAGTAGGCCTATTCGTTGATCTACCAGCACCGATTGAAGCCGGTCTGATCGCACCAATCTACCCCCCTCAAAGCTCCGCTAAAGTTTCCAGCACAGTGGTTGGCGGCATCTCTTCAGTACCAACGTCGGACCGGTGTGGCCATTGGCACCTAGATGTGCACACCGTCGAAAACCGAACCGCACCGAGTATGTTTAATATATATATATATATATATATATTATTTTGTTTTGTTTTTTTTAATATATGGTGTGTTGACCACGCCGTGCTCTCAATTTCTCACGCCATGGCCCAGTGCTCTGTTTAAAAATATATGGCGTGTTGAGCACGTCGTGCTCAGACTCCCAGTTTCTTTTTTTTTTTTCTTTTTTTTTTGATGAGGACTCTTAGTTTCTTTCTCACCTGCATGCGAAGTCAAAATAAAAACAAATTATTGTGCCTATCAATAAATAAAAAATGTTAGCGTGTGTCAATCCTAAAGTCTGAATAGTCTCACTCAGGTCTTGTCTAAGTTGTCTTGCATTTAAACAAAAAATAAAAATAAAAGGAAAAAAAGAAAAGAAAAAGAAAAACGATGTCGTATTTGGTTAGTGTTTTAAGTCACTGTGTAAGATTTTTTTTTCTTATTTACTCTCAGCCACACACATACCCAGTTGTCTAACACTCTAACTTGTCTCTTTCTCTCTTTTTTAGATTTTTATTCTCAGTCTCTCAATCTATCAGGCTCAACTCACTCCATCGCTCAACTTAGTCAAGCAGGTGGTTTGTAATGGGTTTTAATATTTGGGTTTGTAATGGGTTTTGAATCTTTTGATATTTAGATTTGATCTAAGTTTTGATTTGTGGTTTGAATCTTTGAGTTTTCTAGGTTTGATTTTGGTTTTAGATATCTCTTCCTCTCAATAAATAAAAAATGTTAGCATGTGTCAATCCTAAAGTCTGAATAGTCTCACTCAGGTCTTGTCTAAGTTGTCTTGCATTTAAACAAAAAATAAAAAATAAAAAACAAAAAAAAAAAAGAAAGAAAAAGAAAAACAATGTCGTATTTGGTTAGTGTTGTAAGTCACTGTGTAAGATTTTTTTTTCTTATTTACTCTCAGCCACACACATACCTAGTTGTCTAACACTCTAGCTAACTTGTCTCTTTCTCTCTTTTTTAGATTTTTATTCTCAGTCTCTCAATCTATCAGACTCAACTCACTCCATCACTCAACTCAGTCAGACAGGTGGTTTGTATTTGTAATGGGTTTTAATATTTGGGTTTGTAATGGGTTTTGAATCTTTTGATATTTAGATTTGATCTAAGTTTTGATTTGTGGTTTGAATCCTTGAGTTTTCTAGGTTTGATTTTGGTTTTAGATATCTCTTCCTCTCTGTGTGTGTGATAGACAGGTGGACACCAACCACTGCGCCAATTGGAACCGCCACTGATGTTGCCAGAGAACCGTTCATTAGGCGCGGCGACGGCTTGGGTTTTTAGGAAACCGAAGAGTCCGGTGTGGTGTAGAAAAGGCCACAAAAACCGACTGCACCGTACCGTGTACAACCCTATTTATAAGTTTATATAGTACTAGTACAAATTTATATTGATACTATTTATTTTGCATTTAATTTTTTATTCTTTTTACATATTTTGAGAATAAAGAAATGTGTTTATTGTATATATGAAAAAAATGAAATAATTATTAAAAAATTAATATTTTAATGAAATAAATTATAAAATAAATAATTAGATGTACAATATTTTGAAAAATTAGCATATAGAAAAAAACAAATTTACCCCCATCTAGAACGACAAACAGTGGAAACCATTTGTCATATTTTCTCGAAGCTACCTATCACTCTCTCGAAAACGATAAATAGGACAACGTTCGCCACATGCTAATCAACAAAAGTAGTGGTAAATAGTCAATGCATCAATGGACCACATCTGCACTATGATCGATCACTCTTGTACTGTGCCTTTGGTAATCAGAGCCACATGGAGTTTCATCATGCCTCGGTGGACACCACACCACTACTGCATTAATAATACTCCACAACTTTCTTGTGAACAGTTAGACCCTCGATTTAACCAGGGAATATCCCTTGAATGATACTGATGAAAACTAACGATTTTTTTTGTATTTTCTACTCGTATCTCTTTTTAATATTCTTTTCCCGGTACTACAATGGTCAAGCCCTTCATTCTATTATCAGTAGCTATGGTTTGTGTTTTGTGTTATATCCAAAGTGGCTTGCCAGATAATCACTTAAGGATGAAATTTACATAATCAATGCTGGAAATTTTGTTTGTATTTGAAAAAAATATATAATGGACGGAAATGTCTACAGAATCAGAAAGTGGGACAGAGAGAGAAAAGAGGTAAGCATTTATAAGATAAATTTCTCGAACTTAGGAACAAAAGTGGTCAGGTTTACTGGATTTTTTTTTTTACTTATCTCATCCTTTAATAAGGGTTTGAAATCTTTAAAATCGATTTATGTTGGATTTGGGTTTGTTAAAATAAAAGGATGAGAATAAAATATTTAGAGAGAGAATGAGAAAACAAAAGCAGGAGAATTACATTATTTTTGAGGATTTTAGTAGTTGAGTGCTCTGCTGTTAATGAGTTATGAACTATGGTTTTTTAAAAAGTGATTTTTGGAATTATCCCATGCATTACAAAAAACTTAAAATAAACAGAATTGGCTTAAAAAAATGCACATGAAATCTCAACTTCGCTGAACTTTTTTCCTTCTAACTTATAATAATGGAATCATGTTTTGTCCTCTTGAATGTACTACAAAAATTACTTTTTGACGGAAGAAAAAAAAATCTCATAATAAGAAGCACGATATATGCCGTTTTCCATCATCAACAAAACATCTTGGTATGACCCAATTTATCTAACGATGAAGCATAATCGTCCATCTAGTTCCTACAGATTGGTGACTCTATGACTGTTTTCAAAAACTAATTGGTTTCATGGCATCAACCATCAAGATTTGCATTTGAGTTCGATGGTGAGTGAGGAAGAAAATAAAATTTGAGAATAAAATCGGTCTTCGTTGGGTCGAAATCAAGATCTACAACCATGAAATGGCTTTTTGGATAGAGTTAAGAGTGGCAGGATTTCATATTGGTTAAATGGTGAAGCATTCTATTGGGTGATTGCTTCTCTGAATGTTCTTAACAAGAGTGCCTTCTTTGACCTCTCCAATGAAAAATTCCAAGAGTGTAAAATCCTAGTATAACCAAGTAAAAATTGGCACTTTTTTATACTTCTCGATTCTTGGATTCCACAATGTCATTTGAATGTTCAAAATGTGTATAAAACACCCTTGAACGTTTTGACCATAAAATACAAATTATCAATTCAAGCTTAATATCAAACAATTAACGTGCAGAACATGAACATAAACTAAATACAGAATTGATAAACAATCTAAGCCAATTATAATCACATCCACAGTAGAAAATAAAAGGCAAAGATAAAGGAAAGAGAGATGCAAATACAAGGACAACACACGTTGTGTTATCGAAGAGGAAACCAAAGCCCTCTGCGTAAAACCTCTCCGCCACCCTCCAAGCGGTCAATAATCCACTAGAAAATGTAGTTGGGATACATGAACAGTAATAGACCCTCCAAGCCTAATCTACCCGATGTACCTAAGCCCTCCAAGCTTCTTGCTCCAACGAGGTTGTGCCGAACCTTTTTCTTTTCTAGCTTACCGGATTCCACTATAGCCCATAGCATCAACCAATATGAATTGGTCCTTTCCTATCTACTTCCCAAAGTACCAAATAAACATTCTCATTGATATGGGTATGGTGAGAAAAGGATTTGGTTAAGAACCTCTCAAGGATGTATCTATGGAGAGGAAGAGAGTAGAGGAATTTGAAGAATCCCTTAGGTGAAGATTGTGGATGAATCAATCTTGTTTTTCTCTAGAGTTTCTCTCTCAAAATTCTCTTTGGAAACTCTTTGCATTTTGTGAGTATAAGGGTCTATATATAGTGGTGTGTGTTTGGAATGCGAAGAGTTAGTTTTTCCCAAACAAGGTGTTCTGGTGGCTTGGCCTCGCGACTGGTCTGAGTTGCAAGTTCCAACCGCGAGTTAACGGTCTGGCCGGCCTGGGACTTTTGTCCTGTAGTGCGACAACTGGCGTGACTCTTCAACTCCCTTACATGCTTCTCACGTGTGCTGCAGTTGGCGGCTTGCCAGTTGCGAGTCCCAGTCGCGAGTCTCTGCATCCTTGCACAATCTTGAGCATTTCTTCACACTCTCTCACATACTACCCTTATATGAATCCCAACTAAATACATGGTTACTAATTGCTAAAATACAAGCAAATTTGGCACAGAATAAAGCCAACAAGATGGTTGATTAAATACAACCTTACAATCTCTCCCTTTGGCTATTCCGTGACAAAACTCTACAATGGACTCTAGACTTAACACGTGAGTTGGGAACAGTTAAACAAAACTCACTTACACCTAACTCTAGACTCTGATAAGCTCTTGAACCATAAGAATAAGTATCTTCTGAAATACAACAACATAACAATATCATTGTATGTAGAAAACTTGAAATGCATATGGAGCAAGCACAATGTGATTAAGCAAGATGGAATAAAGCAATAGACCATGGTTTGACCAAAACAAGTAATCATTATACAGAAGTGATCACAATGCTCATTCACACAAGGAATGAACATCTGGACATGCAAGCTGATAAGCTCATTTGCAAAGTATCATTTGCATGTCAAACACCCAACCAATGCATAAAACATATATGCATCTAGGAAAAATCGTATAAGGGCACAAGAGTGATGTACTTAAACAAAATGCATAACATTTAGCAACAAGTACAAAAGCTACAAAGCATGGGTACAAAAACCTAAAAGCTTACAAAAGCAAATGGTTACAAAAGTACCATACAAGTGACATAAACTTAACAACATAACATAAATATCCAAATAAGTTCATATAGGGCAAAATATTAAACATAAGACTGCTTGTTGAAAACTCCCCCTTTGATTAGGCTCTTTCTTCCCCTCTCATTTTCTCATTGTATTCAACAACTTCTCCCCCTTTTTGTCATGGAATAGCTATTCCTCATCTTCTTCTAGCTTTCTTTGAATTTGATCCAATTGAGTTTGGAGAGAGGTGAACTTCATATCCCACCGAATGTTGTGGTGGTGCAAAATAGATGTGAGTCCAGACATCTTGGTGCTCAACTCATGAATAGATGCCATAATGTTGTCTAGCTTGTCGTCAAAAGAGGATGAGTTAGAGCGCGAACCACTGTGCGACGCTGAAGTTTCAATTTTAATTCCCTTCTTACTATGACCAATGCTCGTGTTGAACGTACACATGTTGATTGGACTCAGTTTTGTGCATGGAGATTCATTTTCAGATGGATGGATCCCTTTGAGCTTCAAAAACCTAGAGATGAGACAGCAGAATGGAATGCATATCCGTGACTTAGTTTGTTGAACCGTTTTGCACAAAACATGAAATATATGAGCACAAATGTCAATCTCGACATCAGAAATCAGATCATGAAGAAACAAGGCGACCAAGGTTCATATACCCGATGCTGGATAAGAGGTACAAGTTGTGAAACATGATGATTATAAGTACTCTCAATTTCGGAGGAAGTGAGGAAACACTGACAGAGTTTCCATTTGGTGAGAATTCCAAATCTTTTCCAAGAGCATCTCGAAGAAGATCCTTATCTGGATACAAATCATCATAAACCGGTGAGTGTTTGAACATTGGCCGGTTGATGTGAAGAATCTCTGCCAGATATGCGGGAGAGACGGAAAAACTTCTTCTTCTAACCCAGCATTTGAGTTCATCGCCTTCAAAAATTGCATTAGCAGAAAAGTCCTTTACCAAATTTTCATATGCGTCATCAAGATCGGAGAGAAGGTAATTCCAATCCTTGTGAGCAAACCATTTAGTAATATCAGTGTCAAACAAAGAAGGTTGATCAACAACTCTTTTGATTAACAGTGAAGCATCTTTAAAATAATTCTCACGATTCTGAAAAGCAGCGTAAGATCTGAACTTGTTTGGATCGAAACCTCTTGATGGTGAACGGGTCCTTTTTGTTCAAGGTGAGATATCATCAACATCAATTACAGGCTCCTTACCTTTGCTGCTGCCCCCTTTCACAGCTGCTCTCTTGAATGGAGATATATCCGTTCTTCTTGTGAAGCTTTCTAAGCAAGTGGTGAAGGCACCGATCATCTTCATCACGTCCAACATGCTTGGATCACTGTTTTGACTTCTTGGTTGCTCACCACCCCAAGACCTCTAGTCATTTCTCCTTCCTTGTGACCGAGGAGCGCTTGCATTGTTCAATGCTCTTAGCTTACGGCAGTTAGGTCTGGTATGTCCTTGCAGTCCGCAATGGTGACAAACATAATTCATTCTAGGACTCCGTTGTGATCTTGGCAGTGATCTTCCTCTAGCTTTAGTCCTAACCACAGATTATTTCAGAGGCTTATTCAATACCCTTTGTTCAGCCACACTTTTCTTCTTTTCAACCTTTACCTTTTCTTTAGTGGGGGCAACTACAATCGGTTCTTTGGCCTTTACAAACTTTACTTCTTTGGAGTTATTCACCGCTGAACTACTTTCTCCATTGTATCCTAATCCGGTTTTGTCGGAGAAGGATTTTTGATGCAAGAGGACATCATCAAGCTTCTTTGTTGATACTCGCTCTACCTTGGCATTGGCTTGAACCACCTTAAGCTCTAGGAATCTAATCTTTAAGTAAGCTTCTGATAGTTCACCATTTAGTGTCTCAATCTCACACTTTGCTTCCTTAAGTCTGACTAGGAGACTTCTGTAGTCTTCTTCTGCTTTCTTCATTTTCTTCACAGCCACTTTTGCCACCATTGCATATTCTCCAGACTTTTCAAGGAGTAAGGTGTAATTCTCTTTAAGACTAGCTGTTTTCTCATTCTCTTCATCCTCTGATTCTTTAACAATCCCAATGGATTCTTCATCACTGTGCTTTCCGAGTTCTTGCACTAGCATACTCAAGTCTTCCGAGGACTCAACATGATCTATAGTTATGAAGGGGAAATAATTTCCTTCTCCGTCACAACTGTCCTTAGAATCGGAATTTAACAAGTCCGAGTCACTTATAGTAGTGGCATAGACCTTGCTTTTTGACTTCAAATAATTGGGACATTCCTTTTTGAAGTGTCCATGTCCATTACACTCGAAGCACGTGATTCCTTGTGAAGATTGGGAATCTCTACCATCTTTCCTTCTGAATTCTTTCTTCTCCTTCTCAGAACTCTGAAATTTCACTTTGTTACTAGATTTCCCACTATTCTTGAGCTTTAAGAACTTCCGGAAATTCTTCACAAGATACGCCACATCTTTATCTACAGCATCTTCATCCGAAGAGTTATGAGATACTACCCTCTCATCTATGGTTTTCAGAGCAAGGGATTTGCTCTTCCTCTGCGTGGGCAGCGACAATTCATATGTCTGCAATGAGCCAATCAACTCTTGAACTTTAATGTCGTCAAGATCTTCGCTCTCTTCAATAGCCGTCACTTTAGCACGGAAACTTTTGGCAGTGACCGAAGGATCTTCCTTACTATTTTAGAATCCTCCGTCTTTTCCCCCAAATTGAATTTTCCGATGACAACCTTGTTCAGCTTACTGTAAAAAGAGTCAAAAGACTTATCCTCACTCATCTTGAGCTCCTCAAAGCGAGTGGTCAACATCTGTAATTTGGTGTCCTTCACTTTCTTAGTTCCTTCGTAAGTTGTCTCCAGAATCTCTCACGCTTCCTTAGCAATAGTAATATGTGAAATCCTGTGAAATTCTTCTAGTGAGACACCACAGAAAATGGTATTTGAAGGCTTTACTATTAGCATTAGCCATCACAAGAGCTGCCTTGTCCCAAGTGGATTTGGCAGCCTCCAGCCTTGTCCAACCTACTTTAACTGCATCCCACACAGCATCATTAATAGAGCATAGAAACGCCCTCATTCGAACCAAGCATAATTATTACCATAAAAAAATTGCGGTACATTTAGAGATTGAGACCTATCCATCTCAATAAGGGGTCAAGGATCGCACTTAGGTATTTAAACCACAACAAGTGCGCTCGCTTTGATACCAATTGAATGTTCAAAATGTGTATAAAACACCCTTGAACGTTTTGATCCCAAAATACAAATTATCAATTCAAGCTTAATGTCAAACGATTAACGTGCGGAACATGAACATAAACTAAATACAAAATTGATAAACAGTCTAAGCCAATTATAATCACATCCACAGTAGAAAATAAAAGGCAAAGATAAAGAAAAGAAAGATGCAAACACAAGGACAACATACGATGTGTTATCGAAGAGGAAACCGAACCCGTCAGCGTAAAACCTCTCCGCCACCCTCCAAGCTGTCAATAATCTACTAGAAAATGTAGTTGGGATACATGAACAGTAATAGACCCTCCAAGCCTAATCTATCAGATGTACCTAAGCCCTCCAAGCTTCTTGCTCCAACGAGGTTGTGCCGAACCTTTTTCTTTTCTAGCTTACCGGATTCCACTATAGCCTATAGCATCAACCAATATGAATTGGTCCCTTCCTAACTGCTTCCTAAAGCACCAAATAAACCTTTTCACTGATATGGGTATGGTGAGAAAATGATTTGGTCAAGAACCTCTCAAGGATATATCAATGGAGAGGAAGAGAGTAGAGGAATTTGAAGAGTCTCTTAGGTGAAGATTGTGGATGAATCAATCTTGTTTTTCTCTAGGGTTTCTCTCTCAAAATTCTCTCTGGAAGCTCTCTACATTTTGTGGGTATAAGGGTCTATATATAATGGTGTGTGTTTGGAATGCGAAGAGTAGTTTTTCCCAAACAGGGTGTTCCGGCAGCTTGACCTCGCGACTAGTCTGAGTCGCGAGTTCCAGCTGTGAGTTAACGGCCTGGCCAGCTTAGGACTTTTGTCCTGTAGTGCGACAACTAGCGTGACCCTTCAACTCATGCAATGGAAAATAAATTGATACGGTGATTTGTTTACGAATGGGGAAAACCTACACTGCAAAAACCTCACCCGGTGATTTTAAGGTCACCACTCCCGAGAATTCACTATTATCAAAACAAGCGGTTACAAGTAAAGGAATCTCAGTACCTTATACCAACCTATAGTTGAAGCCTTACCCCAATATCCAATTAGACTTGTTTTGTAGTGACAATCTCTTCTTTCAATATACGGCTCCTAGTATGTGACTAACCAATTCGATGCGCGGATCCCATTGCGTGGCTTACACACCAACTTGAGAAGGATGTTGGCTGCAAAGTTCTTCAGTTCATCAACTCGATAAAGATCATGTAGCTCCTTAGTTACAAAACCCTACGATGTACAAATATAGTAGCTTCTTGAAGAGAAAGATGAACAATGGCATATGTCTCCGATTCACAATATCCTTGTGAAAAACCTTTGTATCAAGTTGTACTCGTTTGCATCAGCTGTGATGACCCTTAAAACAATCTTTATATATGTTTAGAGTTGTAAGAAAAGAAAGCCCAAACATCTATACACGGATTGGATGAAAATCAAAACTAAAAATCTGATTTTCTTAAATCTCGATAGATACCATATCTATCGAGTAGCTGTCGAGCACTGGGCTTAAACACTCTTTTAAACCTTAATAGATACTAGCTGTCGAGTTTTAAAATCCAGCACTTCTTCACTTGATTCTTGGAAAAACTTGCATTGTTTTAACACTTGAACTTGAAACTTTATTCCTTGAAGTATTAAACACATCCTAGATCTACTCAATTACAAGTAAAGTGTGTTTTGTCAAAGGATTAGCCAATTCTATAATGAAATATGTTTCTAACTTGATTCACATATGTCCTAACAAGAAACCCTACTCAAATACTTAAGGATATGCGTGTAATCAGATTTGGAAAACTTGATTTCTTAATTCTCAACAGATACAGCTTGTGTCGAGCTTCTGTCGAGCTTTAACATTAAATCTCGATAGAAGTCTTTCTGTCGAGACTGCTGTCGAGCTTTAATGAACATCACTTCCTTTACTTGTTTTTTGGTCAGACTTGCATGGCTTCAATACTAAACTTGAACACTTGTTTCTTGAAGTACTAAACCCATCATAGATCTACCTAATTATAAGTAAAGTGCATTTTGTCAAAAGATTAGCCAATTACATCAAATGTCCCTAACAATCCCCCCATTTGGCAATCTGTGACAAAACCACAACAAACAAATGAATCATGAGAGAGGTCTTAAATCACTAAACTCATAATCACTTGTTGAATTACAAAACAAACCTTAACACAAACTCTTGAAAAACTTTGCATGCTTTTGGGCCTCAATTAATTAATTTAAATCTCTTATTTCAAGGCCTCAACAACAAGTGCGATTAATCTTAGTGATAACTATATGGCTTCGCCCAAGGGAGAAACCAAACATTATACGCAAGTAGTATATATATATATATATATATATATATATATATATATATATATATAGTAATTTTGTTTGGTTTGGGTATATATATAGTAATTTAATTAAGAAACGTTTGGGTTTGTATACAATAACATTAATGTCCTTTTATTTTATAGGTTACAGACATTATTTTGGAGATGGTATGATGCTACTATATATTTCAACATGGGTATAGTTATTAATTTGTTATCTTATTCCTTGAGGAATTTCTTAAACCAATGAGCAGACAGTTTGGGATGTCTTTTCAACCCATTTTTGTAGTTGACATAGTTGATGCCAAACCGAACGGTGTAACCTGAACTCCATTCAAAGTTGTCCAATAATGACCATGCAAAATATCCCTTCACGTTAACACCATCCCTACATTGAAAAAATTGGATCAATTGGGCTTTAGAAACAACAATTTCCATAATTGTTTATACGGCATATTGATATTAGTACAAACAAAGTTATATCATCATTAGATTTGAAAGAGAGAGATCTTCTTTACTTACTCGATAGCCCTATGAATATATTGAAAATGGAGATAGTGATAATCAATTCTAGAGTTGTCTGCAAGGGCTTCCTTAAGTGACAATGTAGCATTATTGAACTCATCAATTCCTATAATATAGTAGCAAATTTTTAGATTTGAATGGAAACCAAACTAGCATTCCTTTCAAAAAAAAAAAAATTTTCTATGTCTAGTGCCATAACTTTAATGCAACCATAATTGAAAAGTTCAAAAGAAAATTACCATTCTCGGTAATAAAGATTAATGGATTATGGTACTTTGTCTTTGTGTATAATAGAGCGTCTCGAATTCCTCTTGGATAGACATGAATCCAATCTGAAGTAAGCTGAAATGGCATTTTAAAGAAAGATTTTAAATTCATTATGGATTCGGTATAAAATTCTCTTTTTACACCCTCCAAAGAAATGATGCCACATTATTTTTTCTTTTCATTTTCAAAAGGGAGAACTGGGAATACCACACAAAATAACGTATTAATTTGTTTTTTTAGACCCGAAAAAAACAAATTAATACCTCTATTCGTTAACCATTAGGTATTACATATTTTTGCCATGGAAATCTTTTTCTTCAAAATTTTTTCATTAAATACTACGGGAAGGTGTTACTTATTCCTCAACCTGATATTATGGGGAAATTAACTATTTCTGCACCCCCATCTTTTTATTATTTTTTTTCGGCAATCGGTTTCGAGAATAAACTATAAAGAAGATTGAGAAATCCGGTTAAAGATTAGTGAAAGGCTTTTCATATTTCATTGCATTTTTCATACTGTGTGTGTCTATGTTTAGGATTAAGGAAAAGTCCTTAATTTATGCAAATATCAAAATCTAGAACTTTAGAGAATTTCTGGCGGCTTCTCCTAGTTGTTGGCGCTGAGTTCTCCAATAATACTTCTATGGCATTGGGTTGTTTTTCATTTTTTTGTTGTCAAATTATTTATTGATTTTTCTAATAAAATTATTTATTGTTTTTCATTTTTTTTTTGTCAAATTATTTATTGATTTTCTAATCAAATTATTTTTTTGTTTTTCATTTTTTTTTGTCAAATTTTTATTGATTTTTATAATCAAACTAAAATCATTATATGATAATTTCTTATATTTATGATCTTTTTTAGAAATGTTTTTATTTGGAAACAATTTTTTTTTATACATAATTGAAATTCTACTCTAGCCTAATCTAAGTATATATTTGTGTGAAGCTCTTTTCTAGAGAACTGAACCCTGCCCCTCCCCCCCCCCCCCCCCCCCCCCGCGGGCACCCTACAAGAACTTTGTACTTTTAAAGTGATCATCATGCAAAGGGTGTGCGGTGGTCATTTGGAAACAATTTCTAAGTTGAATTACAAAGTTCCTTCTTTTTAATCCAAAAACTTTTAGCTATCTTCCTTTTTATATCTTTTTTTTTTATTTTTTTATTTTTATACATTAATAGTTGGGAGTGAGAGGATTTAAACCCTGGATGCCTTCATTAAAAATACTAGACGGTTTCAATTAGTTGAATTAAAAGACTCTTAACTTGTTATATCCTTTAATTCTCTTGAATTTTTAATAGAAGTGACATGTGACATTTTGAAAATTCAACGATCTTAAAGTTCAATTTTTACTCACAAAAAATTACTAATAAACAACAAAATTGTTATGGAGTTTTTATGTGTGTGAGTATATATATATATATATATATATATATATATAATCTTTAAGTTGGGTGAAAATTAAACCATTTAAGAATTGCATAAAAGAAAAAAAAAATTGAATCAAACTACTATAACCATCTTAAGATCCATATCAATATTATGTATATTCACTTTTTTTACGCACCTTTGGACCGATGGGGATTCCATTACGCACACCTGCCACAACAAAAGAAAAAAAAAAAAAAAGCATGGTCTTTTTAGTATGTATGAGTTACAACAGAAAATCAAAATCATGGCTCCAAAGGATTTAGTTCATACTAGAAGTATTAGTTCGCGAATCTGTCAAATAGCTTGCATTTTCAACTTTGGAGTGACGTGAATCGGCTACATATTTAGCAGTATAGTAGTTTAGCCCTAGAAAATCCAATGACCCTTTTACAATCTTGGATTGCTCTTTCGTGAATTTGGGTAATCGGTCGCCAACAAGAGATCGCATGATATGTGGATAGTCACCATTGGTTAGGGGATCCATAAACCTGCCACAAACCACGAAATTTTAAGTCTTTACTGTACATATTATATTAAATTAGCAAAGGGTTTTTCTATTCTTTGGAAATAACTAGCAAATATAGTAAAATAGATGTCCAAAACAAAGAGTCATGTAGTTCGAGTTTACTTACCATCCAAACATGAAATCAAGGGCTCTTAGCGCAGCATCATGGTCGTGCGTCGCGTTAGAGAATGGCACAAACCAGTCTGTATTTAAGGATATACCCATAATACCTTTTTGTACTTCCTGCACATAGCGAATGCTTGCTTGTTTATCTAATTTCATCATCACTTAGATAAACTTTTAACAAATTAATTCATAAGCTTTCAACAAAGAGTTAATCCACTTGCACACTAACGGAAAAGATAAATACTTACTCAATTACTAATACTGAAAACAAGTTTGACTTGCGAATTTATCTAAGTTTATCATCACTGCAAATAGTTTTAAAATAACGTACCTTAGATTGTCTTGCATCAAGTGCAATGCAACCACGTTTATTGAGTGGAGTACAATTTTGAAACAAAAAAAGACAGAAAAAGTAGTAAAATAAACATAAAGCAATTTGGTGTATGGAACCTGATACTTTTGCTTGTACACTTTGACAGCGGATGCATGAGCAAGAAGTAAATTATGTGAAGCCAAATATGGTTCTATCGCAGAATCTCCACTAGTGCAATTTAATTGTTGCCAACTAGAACACCGACCCGGTGCAAATTTCCCCTCTACATAACCAGCATAGACATAGCTATATGGTTCATTTAGTGTGATCCAATGTTTGACACGATCACCAAATTCTTTAAAGCAAAGCTCAGAATAATCCCGAAAATCATCCCTAAATATATACATGCAAAAGTTTTCAAACTATTGAATAACTGCAATACAAAAATTAATTGTGCATTTTGTACATGAGCACTTCATTTTTAGCACAATCGATTATAGATCTAGAAGGCCTAACTATCCCAAAAGCAAAAAGCTCTCTCTTTTATATAAACTAGTGTATAACCCCGTACATATGTACGGATACAATTAAAAACAATCACAATTATACGGTTCAAATTATACATTTTAAATACAATGTTGAAATTATACATGGTATTACATTATACCTTTTTTAAACCATAGATTATTAAAATATGTCATGGTTTCTCATTATATATATATATATATATATATGATTTAGAATTTAGTTGGACCTAGATTCTTTGATTTTTGCAACCAATAATTCACTAGCCACAATAAATAAATAAATAAATGAACATGTGGCACAAAATTGGACTCCAAATTAAAACCAATTTTGAATCTAATTGGATTTGAACTTTTCAATTTTCATACTCAATAATTCACTTGACACAAAAATTAAAAATTAAATAAGACACGTGGCTCCCAATTGAACTCCAGTTGAAATTCAATTTAGATTTTAATTTGATTTTCTCTAAACTTTGGATTATATATATATATATATATATATATATAATCCAATAATTGGGGAAGGAGAATTTGAAGAGGCCAACCAATTGAGGTATAAAGCACTTGGCAGCAAAACGTTTTTACATAGATTAAAATTTTTCTTTGTTAGTGTAATACATTTGTTAATAATAATAATAATAATAATACTTAGCACTTGATACAAATACTTACTAAATCACAAATTAGTGAAATTACACTTTCTAACTTTTACAGATTTTCAATTCAATCGTGTAAATTCCTCTTTTCTTATTCCAATCCTTTATCTTTAATATATTTTCAATTTTTAGTCATTCTATCTAATTTTGTCTCTCGCTATTAGCCTTAATATTTTTCATTTTTCAAAATGATATCATTTTAGTGGAGCAAATTGGACAGAAGGGTTATATTGGAAACAAAAAGAAGTCAAATAACTCAATATAGGACTATATTGAAAACAAGGGGAAATTAATTTTCTTTATTAAATTGTAGGTTAATATTCCGTTAATGTATCATATCATGATCTTACATAACAAGTTTTTAGTGATAAATTCTTAACAAATAATATCAAACTCAATAGCTTTGTAAGACAATGAGCCAGCAACTTCACAAATAAGTCATTAATTTAAAATAGTAGTAATCATAATGTCCCCCCCCCCCCCCCCCCCCCCTCCCCCCCTTTCGATTCCTTAGAATTTTGGTCATCAATTAAAATTTTAAAGATCATAATCACAATGAAATTTGTTAAAAGTACACTAATTAAAATTGAAATGAATAAAATCGTCGATCATAAGGTAACTTTACCACTTACACAATATGAGGACTCAAAAAACCACCATACTCATCTTCCAATGCCTGGGGAAGATCCCAGTGGAAGAGGGTCACAAAGGGTTGTAGACCTGCATTCAATCACAGCAAACAAAAGTGAATTAATAGTGCATGATAAGTTGACGATATGTGATGGATTTTAAGAATTATTCATGACCTCTGGCTAAGAGCTTGTTGATTAGTTTGTTGTAGTATTTGATTCCTTCCCTATTCACACCCCTAGATAGTTTTCCTTCTAAAATAAGTCACAAAAAAGAGATTGTTAGGAACATAATATGGTCACAAAACAATAGTCATTCCATTCCAACCTAAGATGTGTACTTGATGATATTCATTTTTATGTCCTTGTCATTGGATTGTTCGGACCTTTTATGGGATTATGAAAATGATAATCTTACTTGGCAGTACTCGAGACCATGAGATTGAGAATCTGTATGCATCTAAGCCAATCTTTTTCATGATCCGAACATCTCCCTGCCATGTGCAATCACAAAGCATATATAAATTGTTGGAAAAAGCTGAAATGAAGATTTCTTAAATTGTGATTCTCTTGTATTTGGTTAGATACAGTCAATAATAAGAAAAAAGCATGTGACAATCTTTTATATATATATATATATATATATAAACAAGTCGAGAAAGAATGATAAGAACCCCGGTTCTCCTTACAAAGAAAACAAAACTGTGCAATTGTGCTAAACAACTCTTGGTAATTATGAGCTAATTATATGTAGGATAAAGTTTAACTACAAAATTGGTTGTAACGTTATGCGACAACCAATTTTGTAGCTAAACTTTGTCCACATATGTACGGTTTTTTTTCCAATTTTTATTATGAACCCTGAACAACATATATACCTTGTAGCGATGATATTGATCAACAGCTACGTCTCCATTGCTTCCACCCTTTATTTTACCTGCAATTTCATTGTAAGGATTTTTATTTTCTTTCATTATTTAAGAACTAGTAATTAGACTATTAGAGCCATAAGAAAAATGGAACTAGTACTTAACCCTCACAACCATAACATATTCAACTCATTTCTAGTTTGGAATTCAGTTAAGGAAGAAAGGAAGCAAGAGGGGGGAAGTGTTTTGTACACAAATTTTGAGATTTTCCAATCCATGTTGAAGCTACAACTGGAGACCTTGTGCAAATAATAGATCCAATCATAAAGTAAAGTTTTTGCATTCAATAAATAAGAGTTGTTGATCTAAATCTTTGAGTGGAGATTTCAAAGTAAAAAACAGGAGAGTTTGTGTGCAACAGTTTTATAGTAGAAGAGTCTGTGGATTTGGAGCTACGCCTATGCTTGACCCGTGTTAGAAGGGAAGATTAGCAAAGTGAGAAAAGACAGAGGGAAAGGAGCATCATCTTATTCTCTTTGCGAGAACGTGTAGTCATGTGAGTAAGTACTATATGAGGTAACAATAGATTTAGGGTTAAGTCCATTGTACAAACTTTCATTTTATTTAGTGAAATGTTTCCTTGTGGATTTTTTAAGTTAAATCCTCCCCACGTTTTTTACTATGAGACCATAGTTTCATAAATTTTCTTAGGTTATCATTCTTGGTGTTCATGTGATCTGTCCTTATTTGATGCATTAATCATTTTAATCAAGATCAGAATTAATTAATTAATTGGTTAAAAATTGATTAATTTGGTAATAATTGGGGTCAAAAACCCTAATAGATCTATACTTTAGCTAATTTATTGTAGGAAAATGCTAAGTTCTACAAGTTTTACTACATAAAATTTACAAATGGATGTGACAATATATATGGTGGGTGGACTTCAACCACCTAATAAATGAATGTTTAAAATATGTTTTGGACAAAATTTGGTTACAAACTTAGTTGTAGCCTAAGGCTACAACTTCCTTTTAAAAATTTAACATTGCTATAAATTTTGAAAATCTAACCGTTGGATTACATGTTCTTTACTTTCTTAACACACATGTCAAATTTTGTGTCAATTGGATGTTATTTACTATATGATCCATAAACTTATTTTTTATGTATAATTTCATGCTACATAAACTTGCAATTTAAACAACTAATTGATGAAATAGTTATTGATCTTTAATCTTTTGAAAATTTTGTCAGCATGGAAGATATAAAAAGAAAATGTAATCGAATAGTGGATTTGTCAAAATTCATATCTAATAAAAAGATATTGAATGAAATTGTGGCCTTATGCTACAACCAAATTTGTACACAAACTTTGTCCATATGTTTTAGAGATTGGTGGCACATAAGTTTGTTAGCTTCATGTATAAAAAATGGTAGTATCCCTAGCATTACTTTTGTTATAATTGTAAATTACTACAATGTAGGGAATTGTGACTATAATCTTTACTATACAATTTCACAACTGCTACTAGTTCTCATTTAAATCCATCACTTACATTACCTTATTTCATACCATTATTTTAAACGGAAGAATCTCCTTCTTTTGTTTTCCTTTAAATTTAATAATAACAACAAATTTTATAAATCTAAAAGTGTATGAGTATCAAGTCATTCTAAATTTTAAATAACATGACAATTTGTACATCGGAGAGAGAGAGAGAGAGAGAGAGAGACCTGGATATCTATGAGTGAAAGTGTCCCATATACTTGGTTCTCTACCACCTTCTTTTGCTGCACCTTCATACTGGAAATTTGAATGAACAGACATGTGCACATGATAATATTGATCATATTCTTGGTATCTCAGGACATTTGAAGAAAAACTATGATTCAAATTAACATAAAGGAAATTGTGACATAATTACCTGATAAGCCGCTGCTGCTGTCCCAAAAACAAAACCTTTGGGAAAACTAGTCCGGTTGAGTGAAGAAGTGTCAAGGCTTGGTGAAACAGCAGTGCCATTAGTCAATAAGACAAGAAGAACTAGGAGGCGTAAGACTGGATAGCCTTGAAAGGCCATAATTGATTTTGCGCTTTTATTGTGTAGCAACTAGATATAATCTGTTGGTTTTTTCTTTTTTTTCTTTTATAGAAGAGCACTACGTAATCTTATTTTTTTAGAAAAGATAAAAATAGAGATGAAAGGGAAAAAAAAAAACATAGAAAAGGATAGGCAATATGCTAGTCATCATAGCTGTCCTTCAACTGATTGTTTGACATTGTACGTGGGATTATAGATATCCTCCAAAATAGATTAATTCTATCCTATCAAAATCAACAAGATTGAGAAAATTCCTTTAATGGATTGATTAATTAGTCTGTACAAAGGTTTTATTTATATACAATGAAAACAGAGCAAAACGTGATTATCTTCTCTAACTAATATTCTCTCTCTAAACTATTACAAACAGCTAATCCTAACAAACTTAACAATCTGGAACCACGGGTATTAGTACAACATGTGCCTCTCACGTTGTAGGATAAATAAATCTAAAACTACAAACAATTTAACGCTTTGCTTGTTTTAGCGATGATGTTTTCTAAAAAAGTAATCATTTTTCAAGAAGCATTTTCTATAAAACTATCTCATTTTTAAATGTTTGGTAGTGAAAGGGCTCGGATTTGTGCTTAAACACATGAGCATGTTTAGACCCCAAATTTTAAAATAAATGGCTAGATCACTTTTACTCTTACTTAATCAAAGTGTGGAACAAGAGTAAATGTGCGCAATGAACTGATAACTACTCTGCATAAACATGAACAACAAACAATAAATGTAAAGCACAAGAGTAAGGGAAGAGAGATACAAACACAAGGTAACACCAAGATGTGTTATCGAAGAGGAAACCGAAAAACTCGGCGAAAAACCTCACCACGACCCTCCAAATCGAAATCGATCCACTAGAGAATAAAGTTAGAGTACATGAATAATAAAAGACCCTCCAAGCCTAGTCCACCCCATGTACTTGAACCCTCCAAACTCCTGCTACCAACAGACTTCTCGGAGTCATGTCTTCTCTAGCATACAATCCTAAGTCTTGGGTTCAAAAGTCCTTATCAATATCTTAGGCCTCCACTAAAAGATTTCTCCCATAATTACAAGCTACATGTGGAATGGGAGTCTCCAGCCAAATTAGTAGTAAATTTTTTTTTTCAAAACTCCTTATTTACATTAAAAATAAAAAATAAAAGAAAGGAAAAGAAGGGAAATGAGAAGAGAAAAACCTTACTTAAACTTATAATTATACCCTTTATATGAAAATAATACATTCATTATATTTGTTGAAATTATATAATGGTTATTTCTAAAATGATAATTAATCATCCGATTCTTTCATCAAACCATTTGAATTTATTTGCATATCATTATAAATACACAACTATTATTTTTCTTCACTATTATCTCTTTTTTTGAGAAATAAAAATAATGATAAATAAAGAACTAAACAATGAAACATTGAGAGTCTATATATATATATATATATATATATATATTAATAACTAAAGTTGAGAGAAAATCCAATTAGATTTTAAATTGAAATTCAATCAGAGTCTAATTTTACACCACGTGTCCCGTCTAATCTAATTAAGCTTTAAAATTTTTGTGCCAAGTGAGTTAATTCAATATAAAATTTGGATTTCGATTAGAGTTTAATTTTGCGCCACATGTCCCATCTAATATAAGTTTTTTAATTTTTGTACCAAGTGAGTTAATTCAATGTAGAAAATGAGGAGCCCAATATATATGTGTGTGTGGGGGGGGGGGGGGGGGGGGGGGCGTCAAAAACTATCCCCATAACTTAGTATATAGATAGTAACTCCGGGATGGTGTTTAAATGACGATCAAAATTTGTTTATCTAAAAAAAGTAGGGAAAACACTCCACAATTGGAAACTCAAACAATTGATTTAATGAACATTGCTTGTATTTCAATTGAAACTAGCACATTACAATAGGAAAAACTCTCTTTCCCGTGGTGTTGCACTACAATAGATTAGTGCAGCAATACGCTCAATATTACATACTGCAGCTATTGGGTGGTATGCTGTTTATGGACAAGTCTAGTGAACGGATCTCAATCATGTATATGCAGTTCTTGAATCCAATTAGCAACAGCAAGAAGTATCGCTAGGATAGTGCAACACTATGTTGGCTATATAGACACCTGTGTAAGGCGTCAGAGAAGAAGGCTAAGCAAATTGGCGGTGCACTACTATTGGTGTAGTTGTGGGCGTATGCCAGGTTCCCACACATATATTCGGTGATAAGGCATCCACACCAGGCACTACCCCCAGGTCCACTTGTTGTTAGGTATGTAGCTTTTGTGTACTTACTGTTTACATACGCACTACTTTTCCGCATGTGGATTGTGTAAGTAACTAACATAAGGTTATGTATGTGGTGTTTGCAAGATGGAAAGGGGCTAAGTGCAACATAGAACATGCAATGCACGTCTTGAGCACCTATCGTATGTCACTTGCTTTGCTACGGCCAAATCAAGTATCGTACCTTTGTTGGGAATCGCGCTGTCATGTAGTTGTTGTACTTACGATTCGCTTGCACTTTTTTAGTTTGGAGTAACACTTGTTAGAGTTTAGCAAGTGCTACCCAAAAGCGGAAGTTCAGTGCCACCTTCAGATTAATTGAAAATCTCAAGCAGGAAGTACACCAATATCTTAGTGATGTGCCAAAAGACAAATGGGCTTTGGCTTTTGACAGGGGTTACCGTTATAGGGCGATGACCACGAATGTCTCTCAGTGCTTCAATGGTGTTCTAAAGGGTGCTCACAGCCTACCCATGATGGCAATGGTGAAATACACAATTTTCAAACTGAATTCTTACTTCAATGATCGAAGCAATAAGAGTATAGGGCAATTGAATTTGGGTAAAAAAAAATGGTGTAAATATGCCTTGGATATCTTCATGAGAAATTAGGCGAAGGCGGAGTATCATAGGGTGACGAGATTGAGCACGCAACAACAATCCTATCAAGTAGATACACCACATAATCCAGGGAGCACTAGTGGGGGGATCACACACATGGAGTTAATCTGATGTAGAGAACTTGCACATATAAGAAATGGAAACTGTAAAAGATACCATGTTCACATGTCATTACAGTTTGTAGTAGGTATCAACACGATGTAGAGTAGTATATTGACCCATGCTATAGCGTGAATGCATTGTTCCACAGCTATGCACCTGTTTTCCCAACATTGAAAGATAGATTAACTTGGCCGGATCGTGAAGAAACTAGAAGGGTTGTCCCTAATCCCCGATTAATCCGAGAGAAAGGTCACCCTGTATCAACACGAATTAGGAATGAGATGGATGAGGGAGGAAAACGGGTGAGAACCACACCATGGAAGGAGGGAGGAAGGAAGGTGCAATGTGGTTTGTTTAACCAAGAGGGACAACCGAAGAACATGCCCTAAGCGGAATGAGGTATCGATGAGTGGTGGTCTCGTGGACTAGGTACACTAAGTTTTACCTATGTTTTTTAGTTTATGATTATATTTATGATTTTTACTGGGCATGGTTACTCAGGTTGTTGGACTTTATACTATTTGAATGTGACATCTTATTACCGCCAATTAGGTGTAATACAGGGTACGTACCTCATTTTATGCCACCTGCACTAAAATGCTTCATTGACTGCATATTAATTTATATTCACTCGTCTAGAATAAGTTTTTAAATCCCCACATAAAATTATGACCAATAGCCCATACTGTGTGATGGTAGAAGCAAATGTATTCGAACATGCATAAATGACAGATTCGATGTTCATTGATGAAAATTGATGTACTATATTGTATACTTTGAATTTGGATGCTAGGGATAGTTTGTACAGAAGCTAAGACACATGGTTGTATCGGCAGGAGTTCTCACAGTAATTGGGTGTATGTAAGAATAAGAGTTCAATTTCTAAGTTGGCTGAATCTCTGTTAGGACAGGTTTGCGTATGCTGGACTTTGATTTTTAATAAATCATGGCTTCGTTATTTGGATCTGAAAATTTTAGGAGAAATAGTACACATGTAAAGGAGTAACTCCGTAAATCGGAAAAAAAAAATGGACATAATTTGATAGCTCATTTAAATATATGAAGTTGGCTGAACCTCTGTTAGGACAGATTTGAGCATGCTGGACTCTATGATTTTCAATAAATCATGGCTTTACTAATTGGATCTGAAAATTTTAGAAAAATACTACACATGTAAAGGAGTAACTCTGTAAATTGGGAAAAAAAATTGGACGTAATTTGGTGCTCATCTAAATATATGAAGTGAAGTTCATGCAGATGGATTTGGTAGCAAACAGTAAGGGACCTGCCTAAAAGTAATCTAAAACACACGGCTGATGAAGTAGGCAGTGAATTTACCAATTCTGTTGTGCTCCACCTTGTTCGATGCCACATTTGGAAACTTGTTACGTTTAGGTAGCCTAAAAAAAAAAATAAAGAGCTAGGGGCTATTAGAATACTTTTAGGACAGCTTTTGGTATGGACTCATTGAGAGGCTGTATTAATGAATTTATCAATTAGCTTTGTCTCTATTTTCTTAATTAAATTGCTACAGCCATAAATATAACTTTGATGGACATTTTGGATGAAACTCTCTCATTAAATTGCAAATATTTTATGATTTTATGCGTAAAGATGTTAAAGCTGCCACTGTGACAGCTACTGTGTTCACACATTATAAATTATGTAGTAAATTGTATAATGTGAATGTGGACGCTAGGGATATTTCCTATGAAAGCTAATACACACATGGTTGAAATGGCTTTGCTCTTACTGGAATTGGATGAGTACAGAAACAATAGCGCATTTTTCAAGTTGACTGAGATTCTGTTAAGGCTTTATTCTTTAGCTCTAAAAATGTTAGGGAAAGTACTACAGAGAAAAAGGAGTAACTCTGTAAATTTGCATAGAAATTAGATGTAATTTGATAGCTCATTTTAATTTAGTAAGTGTAGCAGATGTTGCTGCAACTGGCTGTAAACAGTAATTGATACACATAATTTTGGGGATTTATTCCCAAAGATACGGTGAATGGATTGGAGATTTATGAGTTAGAATGCATGCTAAGTAATGGAATTGCTTTTCTTTGAACTATGGACAGGTCAAGACTAGTAAGGGACTCCACTGCAAGCGTTTAGACTTCGAGATAAGGTAAGGGATAGTGGTGTAAGCATTTAGTGGTTCATGTTTTTTCATAGAACTTCTCTTGCATCAAATACTTGAAGAGAAATGAGATCACATAAAGTTTGTGAAGTGCCTATTTTATGTTATGAACAAACTGTGAATATGCAATGATATTTATGAAATATTTGAAAAGCAATATTTACGAAATATATTTGTAAAGCAATGATATTTATGTTCTTCAAGGTAATTTTTTCCAAAGATTAATTATGATTTATGTTTTATGTTTCTCAAGATTACGACTTTTCCACTATGAATGGTTTATGATGCAAAAATAAAATGATGCAATACTTTATGACTATGATTATGAATTTGTTATGAATTCATGACATAAGTTTAGCATGAAACATTGAATTGTACATAAGTCATATCCACGCAGCAAGAAATTTGGTTTACATGCATCTCGTGCATACTGCTAAATTATCATGTCACAAATCTCTTACTGAGCACGTGGAATGCTCACCCCTTAAAATTTTCCAGTGAGCAGGTATTTCCCTTTTTACAGTCTGGGATCTCAGCAGTGGAGGGGTCATGATAGAGATATTTTGAGTTTTGGGATGCTTTAGCCACTACTTTTGCTACTTGTAAGCACGTGTCATCTAACTATGATGTCGTATGTTTTTGGAAGTGAACTTTGGGAAGTATTCAGTATTAATTTGTGAATGTGCTTATGTTATCACGGTTAACACATGTTGTTGATGAAGCATCTCCATTGTCTAAATTTTATGGAATGATTCTGTTTATGATGAAGATCTAATGGTTGGAATGGCACTCTCTCACAGATACTATTATTAGCATGATAGTAAATATCCCTCTAGGATGATCCATTTTCTATAAATATTCCCCTTATTATATATTATTCAGTTAAATTATGAGGTAAAGATCATTGAACCATTTTATGACAGGTTTTTATTATTATTTGGTTTTAAGAGTGTTAAAAAATATTGTTTTCTACATGGACTGACAGGATCAAAATTTTGTTAATAAAAGTAGATCATGAACAAGGTGAAGAAGAATTAAGTTAACGCGAATGCTATAATTGTGATTCAGAAGTTTTGGAAACTTGTAATGGTGGCCTCTTTTTTAGTGTTTCATGTAGTGCAGGTCATGCATGCATTAAAACCTGCAGTGCTTAAATGAAAATTAATGAGACTATAGTCATTTTAGTGTTTTTTAGTGTTTCATGTTAGTGCAGGTCATGCATGCATTCTGCTAAACGATTTTTGAGAGCTTTCTGTTTGAACTAGGGTGGCTTCCAGCTAGCATTTTGACTGTTTTTTAAGATAAATTTATTTGGGGTTGTCTTTCTCTTTCAGCCTTATGTGCAGAATGGTTTCTGATGATAAATTTATTTGCTGCTTAAATTCAAAATTGTCTTTCCTAAGGTAAAGTAAAAATCATTTTTTTAAAAAGATAACAAATTTTAATATCTTTTTGTAATTTTTTTCTTTATATAAAATCTATCTTGGTTTGGCTAATATTAATTCTTCGATTTATTCTTCGAATTATGTGGTCAATTCGTATTTATTTGAGTAAATTGAAGCTATTGGGTGATTCTATTGTTAAGTGAAAATGCAATAATGAATCTGGTGCGGACACAAGGTACAAACCCCCAATTACACGCACGTATAAGAGGAAAAGTAGAAAAAAGACGGCCCAACCTGTGGCCTTATGGAGGAGCCTATTAGTTATTGGACTTGAGTTTAAGCAAGCCCGAACATTTAATAATTAGAGTTTCTTTATGCCTTATTGTTGTTAGCTATTTAAACACTTTTTGGGATTATTGTAAGACAGTTTTGAGAATTATTAAAAACGTATGTTTTCTTTTACTGGTGCCGACTCCAGTCTTGCTTGGTGCTGGCTCCAAGCAACCCTTAGGTGCTGACTCTTAGGGTTTTATCTTTTATTCTATTGTTGTTTGTGGTTGTCCTACGTCAGTTTTGGTATCAGAGCCAGGTTCCGATCCATACAACACAACTGTAGACAGCCACTTGAGAGCAAAACCATCAAAAGAGCAATTCAGCCAGAGATGGCATTACCTTTCAAGTTTTTGCCCCATGAGATCTTGAACAAACCCAAACCAGCCTCGGTAATCCGTGTATACCCCGCAGCCCCACATGAGTCTTTCATCCCCAAGCCAACAGAGAAGCCAGTGACGCCTCCCAAGCCGGTGACCAACATTCGTGCTCGCCTCTGATCACAGAACCCACACCCACAAACCCAAAAAAAAAAAAAAAAAAAAAAAAAAAAAAAAAAAAGAAAAGAAAAGAAACGCAAGCCAACAGCCACCAGCCAAAACTCACAAATCAACCCTCAGCCACCGCCGCCCATCCACCACCAGCTACAAACCCATTAGCCACCGCCGCCAATGCCAACACCGCCACAAGACCCAGCCGCCGAAACCCATTGTCGTCCACCCACCGCTGCTAAGACCGAAGAGTAACTGCCATTGCTGAGGCCGACGAGCCCTGTCGTTGCCAAGGTCCGAGACAAGCAGCCACCACCGCTGTCTGCACCTCCTTCGCGCCACCACCAGCGTCAGTCCCCTTCACCGGCAGAAGACTCTCATTATAGAGAATTTTTCTTTTCAGTTTTTAGTCCGTGTTTGTCTCTTTAGTTTCTACTTTCTAAAGTTTTCAATCTAGTTTCTTTCAAGCTTTTAAGTCAGTCCGTGTACTGTATTTTATTATTATTTCTTATTAAAAAAAAATATATATATATATTGTTATAGTGTTAGCCCACTGCATGTATTGGGCTTTTTAATTATTCACCCACAGGTATATTTGTCCAAGTAAGATCCATTCAGTTGAGAAGCCAAGCACGTGACTATCAAGTGCAGTTAGTTGGCCACTGACAAGGGTACAATTCTTACTCTCTTTTTGGTGGATTCAATTTTGTCTCATTGAAAAATAATATCTCTATATTTTTTATGTGCATGTCCCACCATACCCCACTGGCCTACCCATTTTGTGCTTAAGTTAGCTATTTTATTGTTTGTGCTTTCTTTCAGTACCCATCCTAAATTCAAAAAAAAAAAAAAAAAAAAACCAATTTCTTTGAAATATCTGATTCTCATTATTAATTGTGGAGCTTATTGGAAATTGACTTTTATGTGGGCTATTTTTCAATATTGTGAATACTGTCACTACTTAACTGCAATTTATTCATGTGGCTCATTAATCTAATCCCTACATGCACTCTTGTTTGACCTTAATTTTACATTGAGAATTGGTTACTTGAGCTTTTGTGAATCTCAATTGCATTCATAAATATAGTGTGCATGCATCTACGTAGTGGTCGCATCATGTCAAACTCTGAACATCAATCCACTTCTGAGTCTAGGACCTCCCTAGAGCAAACCATTGAAGAACTAGCAAAAAATGTCCAAAATTTAATGGATAGGGTTGGGCAAATTGAAGCATCTCAACAAGAGACTATTAGCCATGAAGGAGATAACATGCTTAGGCAACATAACTTCGGTTACTTTAATAGGGCTCCAACCTTTGAACCTGATCACTATAATCATAATGGCCCTAGGGATTTTGATGATAGGATGTTTAGGGACAAGATAGACGCACCCACCTTTGATGGCTGCCTAGACCCATGGGTTTTCATTGATTGGTTGCGTCAAATGGAGAAATTCTTTGACTATTACCATTGGGCTGAAAACAAGAAAGTGAGGTATGCTAGGATGAAGTTAATTGGAAGAGTTGACATTTTCTGGGAAGACTTTGAGGAAACCCTTAGGCGACGACGTGAGCCCCCCATTACTGATTGGCTTGAGATGAAGAATGCACTCTCGAGGAATTATCTTCCTTCAACTTATAGGAGCTCCCTTCTTGAGGAATGGGATCGCCTAAAGCAAGGCAATACTCCTGTGGCTGAATATATAGAGAAGTTCAAGGAGTTCAAGAGACGAATTCAAATAGTCGAGGAAGAGGTTGTTACACTCAATAGGTTCAAGAAATGTTTAAATGCTAGCCTACTAGGAGAGATTATCACTCGAGGAGTCACTACCTTAGGAGAAGCATATGAGCTTGCTAGGAATTGTGAGTTAGCATCCAAATCTATCTTTTGGTGACGTTTTGAGCCTCAGAGTGTTCCCACCAACCCTCAACCTTTTGGTAGTAGATCTAAATTTGCCTTACCCCCTAAGGTCAACCCCAATAGTACCTCAATAGAAAAAGAGAACAAAGGAAAAGGTGTGATCAATGAGCCTTCAAGATTAGGCTCTCGCCTTCAATGCTTCAAATGCAATGGGTTGGACACATCGCCGCTAGGTGTCCCTCTAGGGCCCTTGTCATTCAAGAGGGTGATGAAAAGATTGAAGATGTTGAGGAGCTGGTGTTTGATCCAAATATTGAAGGAACCCAAGATGTTGAGGCAGAATGGGAAGATGATCCTAGCTACCTCGCATGCATTAGAACCATTTCTCCCCAAGTTGATGACTTCAAGGATTTTGGTGTCCCTAGAGTGAATGTGGTAAGGTGCGCTTTGACAGAGCAGAGAGACACTGATGATTGGCGAAGAAGTGCCATCTTCCAAACTTACACTAAGTGTGGAGACAAAACTTGCAAGGTTATTATAGATAGTGGGAGTTGCATTAATGCGGTATCCTCTAACGTTGTTTCCCGCCTAGGTTTGAAATTGACTCCTCACCCTAACCCATATAAAGTTTCTTGGGTGGATACTTCCTCTATAGCCATCAAAGAGAGATGTGTTGTCCCACTTCAATTCCTCACCTACAAGGCTGAAATATGGTGTGATGTAATTCCCATGGATGTAGGGCATATTATCTTAGGTAGACCTTGGCTTTATGATTTGGATGTCACCCTTTATGGGCGTTCCAATTCTTGCTCATTTATGTTTGAAGGTAAGAAGATTGTGCTCAATCCTCTAAAACCCAAGCCAATCGACATGAGTAAGAAGAAAAAAGCACCAAAGGTGAAAGACCTGAACATCATAAGCCCTAAGGCATTTGAAAGGGTAGCAGTTCGAGAATCTATTGTGTTTGTCTTAGTTGCCAAGGAAGTTCATGGAGAGACCTGTGAGGAGCAACCTGAAGAAGTGAAGTTAGTGCTCCAGGAATTTAAGGATGTTTTCCCTGAGGAACTCCCTGATCATTTGCCACCCATGCGTGACATACAACACGCCATAGATTTTGTGCCTGGAGCGACCATACCTAATTTGCCTCACTATAGGATGAGCCCTGCAGAGCATGCCGAGTTGCAAAGGCAAGTAGAAGAACTACTTAGGAAGGGTTTTGTTCGTGAAAGCATGAGTCCTTGTGCAGTCCCTGCACTCTTGACCCCAAAGAAAGATGGAATTTGGAGGATGTGTGTTGATAGTCATGCCATCAACAAGATCACTGTGAAATATCGTTTTCCTATTCCTTGGTTAGATGACATGTTGGATATGATGGCTGGAGCAACGATCTTCTCTAAGATAGACTTGAAGAGCGACTATCATCAAATTAGGGTTCGTTCTGGTGATGAGTGGAAAACTGCCTTCAAGACGAAGGATGGTTTATATGAGTGGATGGTCATGCCTTTTGGATTGTCTAATGCTCCTAGTACCTTTATGAGAGTGATGACTTAAGTGCTCAAGCCTTTTATGGGAAAATTCTTGGTTGTGTACTTTGATGACATCCTTATCCATAGTAAGTCTAGGGAGCAACACTTAGACCACCTAACTCAAGTTTGTACTACCCTTAGGAAGGAGAGTTTATATGGCAACCTCAAGAAGTGCTCTTTCTTCACCAATAAAGTCACCTTCTTAGGATTCATAGTATCCTCTGAGGGAGTTTCTGCTGACCCCCAAAAGGTTCAAGCAATTGTGGAGTGGCCCTAGCCCAAGAATATCCATGAAATTCGAAGCCTTCATGGGCTCGCTTCCTTTTACCGACGATTCATCAAGGGGTTTAGTACCATCATGTCCCCCATCACTAACTGCATGAAGCAAAGAGAGTTTGTTTGGACTAAAGCTGCTACTAAGGCTTTTCGTGAGGTGAAGCAAAAGATGACTGAGGCACCTGTCATGCGTCTCCCTGATTTTACCAAGCCTTTTGAAGTGGAATGTGATGCCTTAGGTATTGGTATAGGAGGAGTACTTAGTCAAGAGTGCCACCCGATTGCTTATTTCAGTGAGAAATTGAATGACGCTAAGCAAAAGTACTCCACATATGACAAAGAGTTTTATGCCATTATTCGAGCTCTTTGGCATTGGCGCCATTACCTATTGTCCCGAGAGTTTGTTATCTACTCTGATCATGAGGCTTTGCGCTATCTTAATTCCCAAAAGAAGCTGAATTTTAGGCATGGTAGTTGGGTTGAGTTTCTGCAACGCTATTACTTTGTGGTGAAACATAGGGCGGGAGTTGAGAATAAGGCCGCTAATGCACTAAGTCGAAGGGTGTCTTTGCTATCCGTCATGAGTGTTAAGGTTACTGGGTTTGAGCGACTTAAGGATGAATATGAGTCATGCCCAGATTTTGGGGAGCTCTACATTAGCCTAAGTAATGCCCCACGGCCAATCCTGGATGATTATACCCTTCGAGATGGTTACTTGTTCAAGGCCAACCAATTATGTATTCCTCGGTCTTCCGTACGAGATTTCCTAGTTTGGGAGATACATGCGGGAGGCCTTGCAGGTCACTTTGGCCGAGACAAAACAATTGAAGAGATGGAACGTCAATTCTATTGGCCTGGTCTTAAGAGGGGCGTTGCCAAGATAGTTGGTTAGTGTCGTACTTGTCAACTGGCCAAACATCGCAAGCAAAACACTGGCCTTTACACACCTCTACTTGTGCCAGACCGCCTGTGGCAGGATGTGAGTATGGACTTTGTGTTAGGTTTGCCTCGCACCTTTAGGAAGCATGATTCCATTCTAGTAGTTGTTGATCGCTTCTCTAAGATGGCTCATTTCCTACCCTGTTCAAAGACCTCTGATGCTTCTATGATCGCAAAGCTCTACTTTGATGAGATTGTCAAACTGTATGGTCTTCCCAAAACCATAGTGTCTGATACGGATGTTCGCTTCATGAGTTATTTTTGGAAGACCTTGTGGCATTTAGTAGGCACCAAATTGAAATTTTCCACAGCATTTCATCCTCAAACTGATGGTCAAACTGAGGTGGTTAATCGTAGTCTAGGCAACCTCCTTCGATGTCTAGTGGGTGAAGCCAATCGGAATTGGGATTCCATTCTTCCTGTAGCCCAACTTGCATATAATAGCTCTGTCAATAGGTCTATAGGCGCTAGTCCTTTTGAGGTTACGCATGGATATACACCTAGGAAGCCCTTAGATCTTTTGCCCATGTCCCTACATGTTAGGGTGTCTGAGTCTACTGAGGCATTTGCACAACATATTCATGATTTGCATAATGAGATTCGCAAAAAGATTCAGGCAAGTAATTCTCAATATAAAATTCATGCTGACACTCATCGGCGTCATGCAGAGTTTCAGGTAGGGGATTATGTCATGATTCAGATTTGACCTGAACAGTTTCCCTCTAGGACCGTTAAAAAATTGCAGGCTCGTAGTGCCGGACCATTCAAGGTATTGAAACGAATGGGCCCAAATGCATATGTCATTGACCTTCCTCATGATTATGGTATTAGCTCCTCCTTTAATATTGAGGATCTAGTTGCTTATAAAAGCCCTATAGCTATTCCTAATGCCCCTTTTGATGAGTCCTTGCCTAATCCTATTGATGCCCCTATTCTCACCCCTCTACCCTTAAATTTACCTTATGCACATAAAGAATCTATTGATGCTATTTTAGATGAGCAGATTGTTTCTACCAGGGATGGAGGAGTTCATCGTTTCCTAGTCCGGTGGCGAGGGCGACCAGATTCTGATTGCACTTGGATTACTCGAGATGAGCTACAGCGACTGGACCTGACTTGCTGGAGTACTACCAGAGCTCTTCAGATTTCCACTCGACGGGGTCGAGTTCTTCTCACTTGGGAGGAGTTGGTGCGGACACGAGGTACAAGCCCCCAATTACACGCACGTATAGGAGGAAGAGCAGAAAAAAGACGGCCCAACCTGTGGTCTTATGGATGGAACCTATTAGTTATTGGGCTTGAGTTTAAGCAAGCCCGAACATTTAATAATTAGGGTTTCTTTAGGGTTTCTTTATGCCTTATTGTTGTTAGCTATTTAAACACTTTTGGGATTATTGTAAGACAGTTTTGAGAATTATTAAAAACGTATGTTTTCTTTTACTGGTGTCGACTGGAGTCTTGCTTGGTGTTGACTCCAAGCAACCCTTAGGTGCTGACTCCTAGGGTTTTATCTTTTATTCTATTGTTGTTTGTGGTTGTCCTACGTCAGAATCTGATAAAGTTGATTCTATTGTTTTATGCTATAATTTCATATTATTAATGGTGTTTAATTTATTTGAAAATATATTTTATAGTTTTGAATATCTACAAAAAATTACTAATTAACTATAGGAAATGCCCTATTTAATGTTATCATTTTAGGCCTTAAACTATATTAAGTTAACCTTAAAGCCTATAGGTATGGAAACTAGATCATATGGTTTTAGAAATTACACAATACGCAATGCACAATGCACAGCGTGACATGAGAAATTACGTAAAGGTTCACGTGGCATTATATGACAAAGACTGGACTCGATTAAAACTTCTTGTTATTAATACACGTGACATGTAAGATAAACTACACGATGCACAATGTGACATGACAAATGAATTATAGGTTCACATGGCATTACATGACAAACTTTGTACTCCAATAATAGACATGACATCTCTGTTAAAGTACGATGCAATGTGTGGCATGAGAAATGCAGTGAAGGTTCACATGACATTACATGACAAAGTCTAGACTCCAATAAAATATGTCGTTAGTGATAGACATGACTCCCCTATAACATGTCATTACCACACTTAGTTGACATGATAACACAAACACAAACTTTGGCGCTAACGACCAAAAGATGTACTCATAAATTCACCAAATACATAAATGGTTTGTTTCAAACCCACCAACAACTAAGGTTGAATTGGAAATGAGTTCCAACGCTTCAAAATCACGTCGTGCAGTGAGGAAAAAAAGTTTGGATCTACTTCCACATATGCATCATCAGAAACATCATCAAAGCCACTGCCATAGACATACACCGAGCACTATGGGCTAACATAGGTTGGAATGAAGAGAGATTTTGTTAACACTCTAATATACACGTATGACAGTCTTGGTAGCGTCAAACACATCATGGTCGGAGAACCTAGACAACTAAGTGCAAATAACACTACCATAGAAGCCACCACAGACGAACAGCCGTGGTCAAAGCTGTACGAGAAACAATGTGAGTTGAAGGTGTATTGTAGGTGGCACGAGATAAGAGTTCCAAAAGCATGTTCAACGGAGTTACCTAGAGAGGAATCAACAAATGTACTTGCATGCCTTGAAAGGGAGAACAATCAAATGCAGCAGAGGTTAGACCATTTCCACACAATCCAAAAGGCTAGAAAACATGTTAAGGAAAAAGCACAAGAGCGAGCCATCAAGTCAATTAACGAAATTACAAACTTAGACGATGACAAAGATATTTCAGACTTCTCAGATTCAAGCAATGACAATTTCCAAAAATTTCTACCTACCAACATAAGACGCTGTTGTTGATGTGTAACAGAAAGGTGATCATGCATACTTAAATTCTATAAACAGTTGTTGTGCTAACTACAACAATACTATCTACAAGGTTCTAGCCATTGTCATTTGCATTTTGCATGGAGAATTTATGGGAACTTTTCTTTTATTATTTCTGTCTTGTTGGATTGCATTTTAATGTTATCCAATAATTAAAACAACAATCAAAGTTTCCAGCATAACATTGAATTATATACGTCCAAATTAAAGTTAAATTATTTAAATGACAAATGATGTTTATTTAGTAATATGAAAGATTAGTTCTCACTTATAAATATCCAAACTTGAACTGAGTACATCCTCTAAATAACCTGAAATTTTTTTTTCACCAATACTGAATATTTGCATCAACGTTAACAACAAAAATTAAATTAAACCCAATGACCACTTCATAATTGTAACTTTTTCTATTAAATCATAATGGATCGTTTGGTAGATCCCCACATATTTAGCAAAAAATTGATTTTTGCATCAAGTTTATCAACAAAATTTAAATCTGATGAATCAAATTTGTTGACAGGAGACAAACTTATTCATAGATATGGAATTTTTGTTTCAAGTGAGATTAGAGGAAGAGACTGAGCTACAAAACTGCTCATAGATGTGGGGTTTGTGTTTCACGTATGTACTTACATATTACTCAAGCTTAGAGAACTCGAGTATATACTTAGATGGTACTCAAGGTTAAGGAACTTGAGTATTGTGTAGTTTTCTAATTATAATACTCGATGATCAAGTCCACGAGTTATGTAAACATATAACTCGAGCTCCAAGCTCGAGTTCAAGGTGGCATTTTTTAATTATTAAAATTCTAGCTTAGTCGCGCCATGGTGGCAAACTCAAGCGGAACTTGAGTTCATAGAACTCGAGTTCCTCATACTCAAGTACCTAAATAGTGGTAAATCCCTACATATTTTCAAAATAGTGGTAGATTGATGTATATTTTGGTAAACAGTGGTATTTGGCCATTTTGACCGTTAGATGAATGGTAGGGTTTTTATGCTATGGATGAGTGTGGGACATTTGTCATGTTTGAATGTTAAATGCATGTTAGTGTGTGTGAGTTTAGAATAACATATTAGAGGACCCTTTGATGGAATTAGGATTTGAAACACAATGAGTGGAGGCTGACCTATGGGTCGAGTGAGGTTGGGTGCCTAACACCTTCCTATCCCCATACCTAAATTCCAGACACGTGCTCTGGTCAAGATCAATCCTTCCACAAGGGCGCTATATTTATGGATCCTAGACCTAAACTAGGTGACAACTCCATTTTACATCGTCCGCCATGGTCCACCCTAGGCTAAAATGTACTTCTCGAAACGCGATGGGGGATGACACCTCGTCGTGGGTGCTTACGCCCATAGGCAGGGCAAAAAACTAGCCTAAAGTGGGAGTGGGGCGTGGGCAGGGAATAGAAAACTAGCCCCATTGCCATTCCCATAAATGTTAAGACATGACAAGCAATAATTTTGTACATAACATGCATATTTGGACATATCAATACATTTAATAGCATAATAAAATTATTTATTAGAGTTAATCTTATACCAATTATACATTACAAATATTTTATATTTAATACTCTTAAAGTTTTTTTTTTTTTTTTTTTTTTTGAGAAAGAACACAGTAATATTATTTTGAAGAGGTAGTCGAATCGGCCAAAATTACAGCAAAAAGGTGAGGAGGAACATCCTCCATCCACACCGAAAACTCACTAACATGTCTAGCATGTTATGGGTGGCAAAATTACTCTTAAATTTAATGGTGTATTCATATATTATTTATCAAATAAGTTGCCTATATGAACATTATAAAACCATATTGTGGCCAACTAATATTTCTAAAATCATATTTAGGTTATATCGTATAACATATGCCACTATTTTTGTTTCCTAATAAATTTAAGGACATTATTTAACTACAAAATTGGTTGTAGCGTAAGACTACAATCTTACTCAATGTCTTTTTATTGGAGGTGAATTTTGATAAATCCACCATCAGATCACATCTTCTTTTTATATCCTCAATGCTTGCAAAATTTCTAGGAAATTAAAGATTAGTAGCTATGTCATCAATAAATTGTTTTAATGACAAGTTTTGGTAATTTAAAATTATGCATAAAACATAAGCTTATAAATCATATAGTAAAAATATCAGATTGACACAAAATTTAACATTTGTATTAAGAGTGTAAAGAACATATAATTTAACGATTAGATTTTCAAAATATGTAATAATTTTTGTTTTATTAAGTAAGGTTGTAGCCTTAGACTACAACCAATTTTGTAGCTAAACTTTATCCTAAATTTTATACGCAATAATAGTAATGGACCATTAATTTTCATTTACTATTTTAATGCACAATCATGATAATATTTTACTGGTGGGTTATAGTTAGTTTAACTGGTAAAATCTCTGATGATTGAATAAGAAACCTGAAGTTCAATCCTTGCCTACACCAAAAACCGACTAATGGCTTGGTCTGATGATAAAGAGCAAGTTATCATCAAGAGCGGATGCCATAGGTTGAAACTCTCTAAAAAAAATGGTAATATTTTATTTCATACTTTGCATTCAAAAAAAAAAAGGACGGGCTCCCAAAAAAAAAAACTAAAAAATACATATTTTTTCTCTCTCTTTATTCCAACAGTAATTTTGATTTTGGAATCTTTACACACACAGATATATACATACATACATACATACATACATATATATATATATATATATATATTATCCATTTAGATTTTTCCTTTGGTTTCTTACAAACAAATTCAACCATTTCAATTTGGCTAATTTATTTATGGATCAAACCCTTTCAAAAGTCAACTCTTCAATTTTAAATATGGTCTTTTCTTTTTCCCATTGTTTTACTCTCTTTTTTTGTTTGTAGTTTTTAAATTCATGCAATAAGGAGGAGGAGAAGAATATGGATAGGATGTTATATATAAAATTAGTTTAGTTCATTCTTTTCCAATATTTGTTTTTTTTTTTTTTTTTTTTTAGTTTCTTATCAAATTTTTATTGTTCTCAATCAATTGAATTTTTTATAAAATAATGCTAGTACCACAATAAAACCCACAACTTTTATCACAACTTGCCTACGTGGTGATCGTGGTGAGTTCATATGAGTCCACAACTCTACAACTCACAACTCACCACATGAGCAAGTTGTGGCAAAGTTGTGGATTTTGTTGTAGTAGCATTAATTCATTTTTATATTTGTATGTTTTAATTTTTATTCTCAAGGTTTAGATTACTTGTTATTAACGAATTTTTTTTAGGGATTTGTTGTTCATTCATGGATTTTAATATGACTTTTGTAGTTGATTTTGATCCAAAGATATTTATACACTGGCATTTGTAGTCATTGCATGGATGAATGGTATTGAGCTTGGGATACTGATTAAGGTAAAACTCTTCCATGTTCTTTCTTTTTCAATCTTTTTTTACCCATGAGACTCTTGGGTTATTTGAAATGAGTAATGATCCTTCTTATGATTTTCTGTTTATTAGTTTTGCAATATAGACTTGATTCGTTAGTGATGAGTTGATCGTCCACACGCGTGCCAATTAGGATACCAGAAGAACGAAAGAACAAAAGAACAAAGAACCTCCAGAGAGCACCGATGGAGTGCCGGCCAAAAACTCTCCAAAGGTTAAGTCAGTGATAGAAGAATCTATTAGGATTGGTGCCCTTAAATTCTATTGTATAATGCTATGTATGACATTATGTATGACTTAATGTTGTAATTAATAAAGTTGTTTTATTATTATCTAAAATAATGGTAACGTGAATATTTGGACATCATCATTTAGTCCATAAGATGCATAATATGTGATTTAGTCACAAAAGATATAAGGCGAAAACACCATTTTAGTCCCTACATTTTGGGGTCAGTCAATTTGGTCCATACATTTTGAGAGCAATCAATTTGGTCCCTGTTATTTTCAAGTCACAATTAATTTGGTCCCTACCATTAAATGACTAACGAAATGTGCTTAGATGGCAAATGGAATGCACACATGGCATAAATTATATATATATATATATATATATATATTCCTTCCACATCAGCCTTCCACTACTATTAAAAACTGGATAATTGCTCATCCTAATAGACTCACATAGAAGCTGACTCACCGCCCCAAGTCCCAAACTATGTCCGCCATCCTCCTTCGCCGCCAGCTCACCGATATCTGGCCCCAACTCGCTGACTCCACTCACTCCGCTCTCAAATCCCTCGTCCTCACCTCCCTCCAAACCAAACAAATCAAATCCATCTCTAAAAAACTCTGCGACACCATTTTTGAACTCGCCTCCCTTCTTTTACCCGACAATTCCAGGCCTGAACTCCTCCCTTTTATCTTCCACTGCGTCACCTTCGATAATCTCAATCTTCAGGAACTTTCTTTCATCATTTTCTCTCAATTGGCCCATTATATCGATGAAACCCTCATCCTATGAAAATAGAAGAAGAAAGCTCTTAACAGCTAGTTAACTGCTGGTTTCTTCTTAGAAACGATATCGTATAACTTAGCTTATTTATGATTAAATGAAATGGATCGTTTTGGTCTCCTTTCTTTATCTGTTTAAGTCTTGCAGTGCTCTGTTGTGCTTTGTTTCTTCTTATGTGGTTCAAAGTTAGCTTTGGTGCACAGTTAAGCTCTAACTACCTTCCAGATAAGCTCTCTTTCTCTCTTTCTGTCACTGTTTGTTCTTATTTCCGTCATTGTTGTACACTCTAGCAAGTTCTAAATCTTTCACATCCCTCACCTCAACCCTCTCCACGACGTTTTCCTCAATTGCCTCGCCTCTCCTCGGAGTAATTCCGATGTTAGGATCACTTCCCTTGGTGCTGCTATCAATTTTGTTCAGTGCTTGTCCAGTGCATCTGATCGGGACTGCTTCCAGGACTTGTTGCCGTTGATGATGCAGACTTTGACTGAGGCCTTGAATTGTGGTCAGGAGGTCATGGCGCAAGAGGTGTTGGAGTCTATTAGGATGAGCAATTATCCAGTTTTTAAGCCAATATTGAGAGCTGACGTGGGATTTTAACAGTAGTAGAAGCTGACATGGAAGGTTGATGTGGAAGGAATATATATTTTTTAATTTAATTTATGCCATGTGTACATTCTATTTGTCACCTAAGCACATTCTGTTAGTCATTTAACGGTAGAGACCAAATTGATTGTGACTTGAAAATAGTAAGGACCAAATTGATTGCTCTCAAAATGTAAGGACCAAATTGACTGTGGCCCCAAAATGTAAGGACCAAAATGGTGTTTTCGCTAAGATATAAATTACAAGTTCTTTATAAATTCAGAATTTTAGTTCATAGTCGGTGATGAAATTGGGCATTTCATCTGCGAAGACTATAACATACCAACTAAGATGATTTGTCTTGATCATGGAAGTAGAGACTTCTAGTTGGTATGTTGATATGTTTTAAGAGTTAAAACATATTGAACTGGACTGCTGTAAGATTTATTATTCTCCTAATGACTGTCAAATGAATAATAAATCTCACGACTTCTATTTACATGAACTCTTAATGCTAAGAGAATAATAAACCTAATCATGAAGTGTAGGTTACTTTGGTATATCAAGAGTGAGATCTAAAGTGACGATCAAAACCGCAGTATGTTGGGTAGCCACATTTAGTGTTGATGGAATATATATTCTCAAGATGGAATTCATAATCTCTTAACGGAGATATAAAATATTCCCTTGAGATAAGTTTAATGAGTTTGATTATTCATTGTTAGGCCTAACCACTTTAGTAAGGAGTTACTAAAGTATATATTTATGAAATTGGATTTCATAAATATATGATGAATAACTTAAAGGATTAAACCGAGTACTCAATGATTAAGATGTAGTAATCTTCAAAGTAGCAGTCTACATTCATGACTTTGTATTACTGTGAATATTTTATGAAGGTGTTGCATGTCTATTAAAGTCTTGAGATATAATTTGTTAATAAGGTCTAGAGTGAAATTATATTTATATAGTGGTATTAAATATAATTAATGGTTACTTTGGACTTGTCAAGAGTTGACTAAAAAGCCCAAGGCCCATTGGAGCTAGAGTCTTATTTGTTCCCTTTTGATCCCACTCTAAGCCACATACTAAAGCCCAATTGGAATAGCCCAAAAGGCTAGTCCAATTAGATAATCAATTATAAGGAGAGAAACATACAGAATTTTGAAGTGTATGAAATGGTTTGTATGTGAGTGTAGGAAACTCTCTTATTCTCCCTTGAACACACACATATAAACTGACTGAGAGACCACATTCCTTGGGAACAAGTGGAATTGAAGTGAAGATTAAAAGTGTTCCTAAGTACTTCTAATCTTTGGTTTTAAATTTCACCGCACCAAGGTACACTATCTTGTTCTTATATCCTAAAATTTACATAGTACATGTTATCAATTGCGAATGAAGTAGGTCCGTTATTCTTTCCGCTGCGTATGTTTTGTATGCGATACAAACATGTATTTTTCCAACAAAATGTTTAATAACTTGAAAGTATAAGAACTAGGAAATTTCACATACCTTGGAGAAGAGGAGACTTGGTGCTTATATAGTGGTGTAGGGCTGACCAAGATCTCATGAACATAGGACCTTTCCCTGTACGGAAGATATGGAGCTATTGTTATGAGATCTTAAGGCTTTATTTCCCATACTAGGAGAATACGAATATGTAGAAAAAAATTTGGACGTGGTGTGCAAGTTCTTTCCTTATAGGAATGCATGAGTAAAGAACAAGCAAATGGTGTGGGTTAAGTGTAATCCATCTTTGGTATTGGGTAACCCAACGGGTACTTTCCTACCCAACAGTGAATGTGAGTGGAAAGTATGGCCAATGTCACGTCATAATCAACTTAAAGGGAACCTAGTACCCGAAGGGTAAAAAGAGACCGAAGGACCTTTCAAACCTGAAGGGTAAATGAAACCCGAAGGGCATTTCCAACCCAAATGGTAAAAGTAGACCAAAGGGTGTTTCCAACCTGAAGGGTAAATGGAACCGAAGGGCATTTCCAACCCAAAGGACATTTCCAACCTGAATGATAAATGGAACCCAAAGGGCATTCCCAACTCGAAGGGCAAATGGAACCCAAAGAGCATTATGGTAAATGGACTCGAAAGGCATTTCCAACCTGAAGGATAAAAGGAGTTAGAAAATTTCTTAGTTAAAATATTCCTTAAAATGAATAGGACATCTCCTTGAAGGTTCATGTTAGTATTTTGTGCAATGATCAATAGGTTTTTTAGTGAACAATTGGTAATAATTCATTTTCTTTGTTTCTATTTAATTCATTTTTTTAATATTGATAGGTTAAGAATGTATTGACCATTTGTGATGAATTAACCAATTAATTAGCTAAGTTAATTAATTAATTCAATTTGCATGCAATAAGCGTGGTAGCACAAACAAATCACCAAATAACTAAACGCAGCGGAAATTAAATTGACACGGTAATTTGTTTACAAGTGAGAAAAGCCTACACCGCAAAAATCCCACCGGGTAATTTTAAAGTCACCACTCCCGAGAATTCACTATTATCACAACTAACGGTTACAAGTAAAGGAATCCAAATACCTTATACCAACCTAATTTCGAACCCTTACCCCAATACCCAATTGGACTTGTTCTGTAATGACAATCTCTCCTTGTAATGCACGACTCTCAATACGTGACTAACCAATTCGATGCACAAATCTCAGTACACAGCTTACTCACCAACTTGAAAAAGATGTTGGCTATAAAGTTCTTCAGTTCATCACACAATGAAGATCACGAAGCTCATTGGTTACAAAACCCTACGGTGTATAAACATAACAACTTCTTCAAGAGAAAGATAAACTAGGGCAAATTCTGTCTCTGGTCACAATTTGCATGAACACAACTTTGCTTCACACTTGTGCGCCCTTTTATGGCCCTTAAAACAATCCTTATATATATTTAAGGTTGCAAGAAAAAAAAGCTCAAACATGTATTCACGAATTGGATTGAAATCAGTTCTAAAAAACTAAATTTTATAAACCTCGATAGATAGCTTATCTGTGGAGATAGCTGTCGAGCATCAGGCTTCAACAGCTTTAAACCTCGATAGATACTAGCTGTCGAGTTTTAAAATTTAGCACTTCTTCACTTGTTTCCTAGACAGACTTGCATGGCTTTAACACTTAATCTTGAAACCTTGTTCCTTGAAACATTAAACACATCTTAGATCTACCCAATTACAAGTAAAGTGCGTTTTGTCTAAGGATTAGCCAATTCTATATTGACATATATTCCTAACATTAAATCACATATGTCCTAACAATCTCCCCCTTTGGCAATCCGTGACAAAACCACAACAAACAAATGAACATATAAGAGAAGTCATAAATCACTCAACTCATACTCACTTGTTGAATACAATAAAATCTATCCTAATACAAACTCTTGAAAAACTTTACAAGAAGAGAGTTTATGGCAAGAAGACTTTAATAACTTGTATTTCTGAAACACTTTAAACAAAACTCATCATGGCATCTTAGTGTGAAACAGAAATAAAAGATTGCATGTAATATATAAGAATCATGTGCATAAAGAGAGAAAAGAAACAACACATGTAAAGATAAGTGAATAACATACATCAATAGATATAAACCAAATATAAGTACAATATATGTCAAATTTTTAAAGACCAATATACATGAGGCAAATGTAAAAGAAAGAAAAGAAAATACATAAAAACCTCACTACATCCCTCATATGATAAACACTCCCCCTATCACAAAAATCTTCTATGCTAACTTTCCCCCTACGTATATGACTACTCTCATATCAAAACTACTTCTCCTTTTTGTCACGAGTGACAAATGGTAAGTACATCAAGTAGACATCTCATCATTGCTAGGCAAGCTAGCATCATCAGCATCATTACTGCCGGAGCCATCATCACTCTCATCCTCTGAAGCCGGTGGAGATGGAGAGGTATAAGTAGTGAAACCACCCATGGAAGCCTGTCGTCGTGTAATACGACCAACATGGGTGTTAACCTGACACAACTCATCACTGAGTGTGTCAAGGTGAGCATCCATGTACACAAGCTGTGCCATGATGGCCTCGAGAGTAACTCCACCCGCAGAAGACAAAGGAGCAGAGGTGGATGGAGTGATAGAAGCTTGAGGAGTTACCGTCTCGGTCCGGGGCCGCCTCGTTCTAAGCCGTGCCTCACTCCGTCTAACGATAGCAGCGTCTATGGCACTCATAACGAAAAAATGAGGTGACATGGGAAAGGAGACAGAAAAATGGCGAAGAAGTCTCGTGATAGCAGAAGGAAAAATGAGCTTATCATGAGTCGTCGTATCCTTATAGACATCTATATAGGGTAGAATAAAATGAGAAGGGAAATCAATAGAAATGTCCTTTAAGAGGGATAACAAAAATCGAGCACAAAGCTTTGTGATAGAATTATAGTGAGACAATGGATGAAGAATGAATGTCATCACCATGTTAAGGAATCTTGGACCTTTTGCAAAGCCCGAGCAAGGGGTGTTTTGACGATTACCCCAAGATGAAGGTGTCTCACAAAATAGAGACGAGAGTTTGTCTTTGGACACAATCCTCAGACGATCATAGCTAGGGTAGTTAAGATGCGCTACCCTAGGAACATGTAGTACCCCGAATACAATATCCGGAGTAACTACAATGCGCATACCTCGAACGCGAGTAACAAAATGAGGTACTAAAGTATTGAATGCATGCATATTGGAGTAAAACTCATGTATGATCATGGAGGGACAGGTGACCGAGAAGCCACACAGTGACTCCCAACCCCGACTGTAGATAACAGTGGGAAGGTCAGTATCGAAAAAATTCGATAGGATGACTTGGCGTTCCGAATGAATGCCTCGTCAAGAAAAGTTCTCCAAAAAGTCCTTTCGGGCTTTATCATCACGAAACCATACGTGAGAAGGAGTGGAGTTAGAAGAAGTGGATGCCCCAAAAAAAAGAGGGTTCTGGGACAGAATGGATTTGCGTTTAGGAGCCATAGAGCAGATTAACGCAAGAAAGAGAGAGAGAGGGAGAGAGAGAGAGACATAGAAAAAGCACCAAACAAATCAATATAAAAGAATATAAAGAATTGAAGGTACGTATGCATGAACATGTGACATGCAAACTTAAAAATATCATAGACTTAGCCCAATTCAAACCTACTAGCACACAACAATTTAACATAGCAATCACACATCTAAAATGCATTAACATAGAGTTAAAATGCAAATGTGATGCAATGCATGATGTTTTAAAACTCATTTAAGCAAAACCCAACCCAAAAATTTTGCAAAAACCTCATCAATTTTGAAAAACCCCAAAAACTTAGGTAAAAAAGAATGAAATGCATGATACAAGAGAGAAATGAGATCATACCTGATGAAGAACACTTGATTGAGGCCAAAGATCAAGTGAGGAAGGTGAAAAGGTTGAGTTTGAGGAGTTTTGGAGTGAGAGAAGAGAGAATCTATCGAGAGATATCGGAGAAACTGAGAGAATTTTTGCACTGACCGTATATATAGAAAAACATAAAGCTCTACAGATCGAGAGGTGTTGAGATTTAAAACGCGTGAAAAAGCTATCGAAAAGCTGTCGAGGATCTGTCGAAAGGTGTCCATATCAAAAGGATCTTGATGGATCGAAAAGCTATAGAGCATCTATCGAGCATCCAGAAAGTTTCTCGATGGATCAAGAAGCTATCGAAAAGCTATCGAGAATGCGATAAAAAGAAGCTAAAAGGGCTCAATAAATAGACTAGCTGTCGAGAGGTGTCTAGCAATTGTCGAGATTGCTTAAAAACATTTTTTCAAGAAAGGAAAAACACAGACATGAATGCAATCAAGCATGCTATACAACCAAAGATCCAAACAACATTTTAAGCTCTCAAAATCATCTCTCAATAAGAGAAAAAAAAAAAAAAAAAAGTCAAGCACACAGATCCAAAACACACACACACACACACACACACACACACACACACACAACAAGTCTAACCAATTTTATATTTCAAAAGCAAGTTATGAAAGTTTAGTGAGCATACATTAACACATATATTCCTTGTGATGGCCAAATCATATTGTACCTACACATGTATCAAGAGTAGCAAAGAATATTGCGTGTTATGTGTGAAAAACATCGCAAGATTGCATAAGTGTCTATAAGTTATGATGATTTGAGATATGAGAAAATCACTTTAACTCACACATAATCATAATTGTTTGATGGGGACTATCACCTTCGAGGTACATCCTATAACTCTCACATCTCCTAAAATACATGCTTGCAATTATATATAAAGAATTTTGATTCTTTTTTATTTTTATTTTTCTTTGCATATTTTCTTTTAAGCAAACCATGCATAGGCATGTAAGAGATAGAATAGAAATACTCAATGATGTTAAGCATTTGACATTCCACTTTTGCTATGCCGAAGCATACAAATGTCATTTCATGATTGGTGGGCAACAGTAGTAAGATGGTTTTTTATGCCTTTCTCTTAGGATTTTCTAGTCCTTCCCGTCAAAAAGAGTGATACGAGTGTTAAGTATAAGAGATTATTTAATCTTACTCATCACAAACACGAGCCACAAAGCTCACTTGCTTAGTTGAGCATAAAGATGCTCATCTAAGCTATAAAAGATACAAAGTTTAGAAAACTTTGTTTCAATGGCCATCTAAGGTACACAAGTACCAATGTGCACAAAAACACACTGTTTTTGTATTTTTCTGATTTTTCAATTTTTTTTATTTTTATATGAAAAACAAAATAAAGCAAAACTGAAAAGAATATAAACAAAAACATGTTAAATAAAGCAATGCATAAAACTAAGCTGACTCAAAATACGAAAGCAAAACACACAAGTAATGCAAAAACAAAAACAAGAAGGTACACAAGTACCAATGTACACATACACACACTGTTTTTGTATTTTTCAAATTTTTCAAATTTTTTTAATTTTTATGAAAAGCAAGATAAAACAAAACTGAAAAATAAACAAACAAAAACATGTTAAGCAAAGCAATGCATAAAACTAGATGCAAATGCATAAGAAAGAAGAAGGAGAAGAGGAGATCAATCCATGGAGATAACACCAATGTTTTGGCAAAGGAATTCAAACCGTTTGCTATCAAAGGGTTCAGTGAACAAATCTACCTTCTGGTCATCAGAGTGAATGAACTCAAGAGTAAGAGTACCATCTTCGACAAGCTCCCGAATGAAGTAATGTCGAATCTTTATGTGTTTAGTTTGAGAATTTTGAACCGGGTTCTTAGAGATGTTGATGACACTGGTATTGTCACAGTAGATAGTGAGATGCTCTTGACAAATACCGTAACCATGGAGGAGTTTTTGCATCCATAGAAGTTAGGTGCAACAGCTACCGGCAACGATGTACTCTGCCTCTACAGTGGATAAAGAGATGGAATTCTGCTTTTTGCTCATCCAGGAGACAAGATTATTACCCACATAGAAACAACCCCCCGTTGTACTCTTTCTATCATCAGCATTCCTAGCCCAGTCTGGGTTAGAGTACCCAGCTAAGACATCATTTGTGTCCTTGCTATACCACACACCAAAATCGGCAGTGGTTTTGACATACTTTATGATTCTTTTCAAGACAATCATATGAGACTCTTTGGGATTAGCCTGATATCTAGCACACACTCCTACATTATAACTAATGTCAGGTCTACTAGTAGTAAGGTAAAGAAGACTATCTATCATGCTTCTATAAAGAAATGTATCAACACTCTTACCCAACAAATCAACAATGAGTTTAACATTTGGGCTAATAGGGGTTATAACAGAACTAACAGATTCCAAACCAAACTTTTTCACAAGGTTCTTAGCATATTTAGATTGAGATATGAATATACCTAACTCTTCTTGACGAATCTGCAACCCAAGGAAGTGATTCAACTCTCCGATCATGCTCATCTTGAACTTGGCCTGCATGAGTTTAGAGAAGCCATGAGCAAGTTCATCCTTTGTTGATCCGAAGATGATATCATTAATATAGACTTAAGAAACTATCAACTCGCCATCTTCCCTTTTGATGAAGAGAGTTTGATTAGCTTTCCCTCTTGTGAATTCATGTGACACCAAGTATTGGGTGAGCCGATCATATCAAGCTCTGTGGGATTGCTTTAAACCATAGAGTGCCTTCTTGAGGTACAACACATGATTCGAGAAGTGGGGATCAATGAATCCTTTTGGTTAAGCCACATAGTCATCTTCTTTAAGGAACCTATTCAAGAAAGTGGCCTTGATATCCATCTGGTAAAGCTTGAACTTCAATTGGCACACTAGGGCTAGAAGAATCCTGATGAACTCCATACGGGCTACTAGAGCAAATGTCTTATCATAGTCTATTCATTCCATTTGAAAGTATCCTTGAGCTACAAGACGAGCCTTGTTGCGGATCACATTACCCTCTTCATCAGTCTTATTGCGAAATATCCACTTTGTGCTAATGATGTGCTTACCCTCCGATCTAAGTACTAGAGTCCAGACATCATTCCTTTGAAACTGAAGCAGTTTATTGTGTATAGCTTCAACCCAGCTTTCATCCTGAAGAGCTTCCTCAACTTTAGCGGGTTCAACTTGTGACAAATAACAAGAATAAGACAAAGTTAGCAACACATTTATCAACTGTATGCTCCCTTAGTGTAAGTTCATTCATGTTTCCCACAATAACTTCTGGAGGATGATTCAATTTGATCCTAGAGGAAGGTCCTTTCTCTTCATGGGATTCAAAATCAGGTGACGTGGGTATGTCTACTGAACCTTCTACAACACTTGGAGTGTCGGGAGTACTTGGAGATGCGGGCTTTTGATCAACAATTTCTTGAATGTTATTGGGCTTGGGAGAAAGAATTTAGTTGGGGATTTCCTCACTAAATTTCTTAGATCCGGACACTAAAGATTCATCAATAACAACATTCATAGTTTCCATCACTTTCTTGGTTCTTTTGTTGTATACCCAATAAGCCTTGCTTGTAGAGGAGTATCCCAGAAATATTCCTTCATCGCTTCGAGAGTCAAATTTTCCCACATTCTCTCTATCTTTGAAAATGAAAAAAGTACTTCCAAAAATTTTGAAATACTTAACATTCGGCTTCCTTCCCTTCCAAAACTCATATGGAGCCTTCTTGGTACCAAGTCTAAAATACACCTTATTAACCGTATGACATGCAGTGTTAACGACTTCTCCCCACAAGTTTCTAGCCACATCCTTGTTATGCAACATGGCTCTAGCCATTTCTTGAATAACCCTGTTCTTTCTTTCTACTATACCATTCTGTTAAGGAGTAATAGGAGCAAAGAATTCTTGAGATATACCTGATCTAGTGCAAAAGGACTCCATGTATGAGTTCTCGAATTCTTTACTATGATCACTTTGAATTTGATCAATCTTCAAGCTCTCCTCATTTTGCAATCTTGTGCACAAGGCTTCAATGTGCTCAAGAGCGTCAAACTTGGATCGTAAAAGGATGACCCAAGTGTACCTAGTGAAGTCATCTACTACAACCATGATGTATCTCTTCCCACCAAGAGACTCGGTTCTGGTTGGACCCATGAGATCCAGATGCAGTGACTCCAATGGTCTAGAAGAAGCAGATGTCTGAGTGCCCGGATGTTTAGCTTTCGTTTGTTTTCCAAGCTGACATGGTCCACATACCACATTGTTCACTCTACTGAGCTTTAGTATCCCTAAGACTGACTCATGCTTAGATACTATTGAAAGATGTTTGTAACTAGCATGTCCCATCCTTTGGTGCCATAGGTCTTCATTTGGTAAATGAATGCTATTACACACAATATCGGCATCAAGAACCAAACCATAACAATTGTCAAGTGTGCGAACACCACTTATAAGTTTCTTCCCAGACTCATCCAACACAAGGCATTTTCCTTTTGAGAATAGTACCGTGAAATCTTGATCACATATCTGACTTATGCTTAGTAGGTTTGCTCTCAGACCTACTACATATAGCACATTTGCAATGTCTAGCAGTCCAGGTAGAGATATAATTCCCTTTCTTTTAATCTGTGATTTGCTCCCATCACCAAAAGTGACATTACCACCCTTTTTGGACTCGAAAACCTTGAAGAGAGATCGGTCTCCAGTTATGTGTCTTAAGCAGCCGCTGTCAACACCCTAGAATTCACTATTATCATAATAAGCGATTGCAAGTAAAGGAATCCTAGTACCTTGTACCAACCTACAGTTGAACCCTTAGCCCAATAACTAATTTGACTTGTTCTGTAGTGACAATCTCTCCTTGTAATGCACGGCTCCCAGTACGTGACTAACCAATTCAATGCGCGGATCCTAGTATGCAGCTTACTCACCAACTTGAGAAAGATGTTGGCTACAAAGTTCTTCAGTTTATCACACAATGAAGATCATGAAGCTCCTTGGTTACAAAACCCTACGGTATACAAACATAGCAACTTCTTCAAGAGAAAGATGAACTAAGGCAAATTCTGTCTCCGGTCACAATTTGCATGAACACAACTTTGCTTTACACTTGCGTGCCCTTTTACGGCCCTTAAAAAAATCCTTATATATGTTTAGGATTGTAAGAAAAGAAATCCTAAACATGTATTCACGGATTGGATTGAAATCAATTCTGAAAAACTGAATTTCATAAACCTTGATAGATAGCTTATCTGTCGAGATAGCTGTCGAGTATTGGGCATCAGCAGTTTTTTAAATCTCGATAGATACTAGCTGTCGAGTTTTAAAATCCAGCAGTTCTTCACTTTTTTCTTGGATAAACTTGCATGGCTTTAACACTTAATCTTGAAACCTTGTTTCTTGAAGTATTAAACACGTCCTAGATCTACCCAATTACAAGTGTGTTTTGTCAAAGAATTAGCCAATTCTATATTGACATATGTTCCTAACATTAAATCACATATGTCCTAACAAATATTCAACCTTTTTTTTTTTTACATCACCAACTAGTTATATAGTACAACCAAATACCAATAGGCCATGTGAGTTAACTCTTTAAGAATAAATAAATACAGTCCACTTGTAGATAAAGAAGAACAAACAAAATACCATTCAATTAATAATTGATGTGAAAATTAAAATACCACACAAAATTTCATGAATAAAATTAAAGCAATTTACTCAATATTTTTTTCTTCATTTTATGTATAAGAAAAAAATAACAATGAAGAAACACTCCTAGGTGAGCCAATTATATGCATTACTGACGAAGATATCCAGGCCATTCAATGCAGGCAATCAAACCCAAAGCGGTTACAGGGACAACTGTACAATCCGTTGGAGGACATTGATGACACATTATACAGCCCCAGACGTTACCAAAAGGAGAATTAAGACCTCCATAACTACTCCAACGACTAGAGGCCATAAGAACATATATAAATCCCACACATTGCCAAGAATGAGGTACATACACACATACGAGTAACAAGGGATTTTCTTTCATTCTATTCATTTTACATTGTTTTACTTTGAAGAGAGTTTCATATACTGACTTCGGCATCGGAGACGTTGTGGCAGGCACCACACCGGTGACCATCTTTAAAGGCTGAAGAATCATCTCTGTTTGACGAACATTACTAACGAGCTTACGCTCCATCAGTTTGGCGTCGTCTGTGGGGACAACATTTTCGTGTTCAAACTCGAAATAGTAGTTTCCGATCAATTATTCTTCTTAGATGGAGTCCAATCAAGATTCTGCAGCCCTAGCTCAGCAAATTCAGGCTCTTGCAGACACAGTTGAAGAATTGACTAGGCAGAACCAGGAGATAAAGCTACAGCTTTAACAAGAGGAGAATCGGTCCAAGGGAAATCAGGAAGACGAAGGGGATAGTCATAGAAGAAGTAACCTTCGAAGGCCCACCACTCCAACCGAGCAGAACTCAGACATGCTGAGGGAGATGAGGAGGGAAATGGACAAGCTTAGGAACGCCATCAAGGAGAAAACAGAGCGAAGTGTGGATCGAATGGTCCGAGCAACAGATTCACCGTTCACAACAGCAGTCCTCGATTGTCCAGTGCTGTCAAAATTCCGGTTACCTCAGCTCGAGCCCTTCGGTGGGCTGAAGGACCTTCAAGATCACCTAAACACCTTCAAAACAACCCTGGGACTTCAGTAGCCCCCAGATGAAATATTGTGTCGTTCCTTCCCAACTACACTCAGGGGAGCTGCCCGAGAGTGGTTCACAAAGTTGCCAACATCGTCCATCAACACATTCGAGCAGTTGAGCAACGCCTTCCTGCGTCACTTTATTGGAGGACAACGACCAAAAAGGACCGCGGACCATTTGCTCACCATCAAGCAGGGAGAAAAGGAAACTTTGAGGTTGTATGTAAAACGTTTCACAAGGGAGACACTGGAGGTAAACGAAACTAACGATAAGGTGCAGCTAACGACCTTCAAGGCGGGGTTGAGGTCCAGGGAGCTCGTTACCTTACTCACGAAGAACCCCCCAAAGACGATGGCTAAAATGCTCCTTAAGGCGCAGAAGTACATGAACACTGAGGACGCGTTAGCTGTTATCAGGGACGGGGACAGACCAGGGGACAAAGGAAGAAGAGAAGACGACCGTAGAGGACAAAAGCGGGACCGACCGGATCGTCGAACCAATGACGGAGTCAGAAGGAAAGATGATAAAAGTCCACGAACGGTAAAATTCACTCCTCTTGTTATGCCTGTTGACAAAATTTTAACGCAGATTAAAGACGAACACTACCTTAAGTGGCCACGATCATTGCACTCATCTCCTAACGTCCGCGACAAGAATAAATACTGCCGATTTCACAAAGATCATGGCCATTACACCGAAGATTGTAGGGATCTCAAAGAGCAAATAGAAGAATTGATACGAAGGGAGAAGCTGCAGAAATTTGTGAAGAAGGGAGAGCATAATAAATTTCGAGATGAAAACAAAGGCCAACATGAGTCCTCATCCAAGAGCGACGGCCGTCAATCCCAACCTCCTCAAAATGTGATCGGGGAGATACAGACGATCGCAGGGGGGCCTACCACAGGGGACTCATTCAAGTCACTTAAGAAAACACATCAACGACAAGTGAATAGCGTCCATATGACACCCCTGCCAAAGTACAGACGAACTGATCGGGATATGACCTTCAACGAGAGTGACGTTAGAGGAGTGAAACAGCCTCACAATGACCCCTTGGTCATAATGCTCACCATAGAAGGGTTCAACACCAAAAGGATCCTCATGGACAATGGTAGCTCTGCCGATATCATTTACTTTCCTGCATTCCAACAATTGAAGCTGGATCCCAGAAGATTTCGTCCGTTCGATTCCCCCCTCGTCAGTTTCAGTAGTGACAAGGTATATTCCAAAGGCATAGTGACGCTGACAGTAACGGTGGGAACGTACCCGAAACAGCTGACTCATCAGATAGACTTCTTGGTAGTAGACTATCCCTCATCCTATAATGTCATCATCGGAAGGCCAGCACTCAACAAGTGGAAGGCGTCCACATCCACCTACTGCCTGAAGGTAAAATTTCCAACGAAAGATGGTGTTGGTGAAGTTAAAGGATACCAAGTTCTAGCTCGAAAATGCTACTAGACTGTTTTAGCAGCTAAGGAGAACCACACGTGGATAATAGAAGAAAAAGAGGAAGAAAAGGTGGAAGCACTAGAAGCAGTGGAGCTGATCGAAGGGGAAGCAACGAAAACAACCAGAATAGGGACGACCTTAAGTCCTGAGATGAGAATGAAGCTCATTCAGTTTCTTAAGGAGAACTTAGACGTCTTTACCTGAAGCCATGACGACATACCAGGCATATCTCCAGAAGTCATCCAACACAGGTTAAATGTGGACCCAGAGAAGAAGCCCGTCAAGCAAAGACGAAGAACCTTTGCGCCCGAGAGAGACCAAGCAATCGCTGATGAAGTAAGTAAACTCTTGACTGCAGGCTTCATCAGGGAGGTGTACTATCCAGACTGGCTTGCAAATGTCGTTCTTGTAAAGAAAGCAAATGGGAAATGGAGGATGTGCATGGACTTCACGAACTTGAACAAGGCCTGCCCGAAGGACAGCTTTCCTATTCCAAGAATAGACCAACTCATAGACTCTACGGCCGGGCACAAGCTGTTGACGTTCATGGATGCATTCTCAAGGTACAACCAGATAAAAATGGCTGACAAGGATTAGGAGAAAACCGCCTTCATCACCAGTCAGGGGCTCTACTGTTATAAGGTAATGCCCTTTGGACTGAAGAACGTAGGAGCGACTTATCAGAGGTTGGTGAATAAAATGTTCGTCAAGCAAATAGGCAGGAATATGGAAGTGTACGTCGATGATATGCTCGTCAAGAGTAAGGAAGAGCTTGCGCATCTGGACGACCTTAAGGAGACATTCGATACCCTCAAGCAATACCAAATGAAGCTGAATCCTGGTAAGTGGGTTTTTGGTGTTGCCTTCGGAAAATTCCTAGGATTCATGGTGTCTCAGAGAGGAATAGAAGCAAATCCTGAGAAGGTGCAAGCCATAATCAATATGGCATCACCTAAGACCGTCAAAGAGGTCCAGAAGCTCACAGGCCAGATTGCAGCCCTTAACAAATTCGTGTCTAGAGCAACGAACAAATGCCTACCATTCTTTAAGACCCTGAAGCAAGCCTTTGAATGGACCGACGAATGTGAAATGGTATTCCAAGAGCTCAAACGTTACCTTAGCAATCCACCACTCCTAAGCCCGTCCAAAGAAGGTGAAAACTTGTACTTATACTTGTATCATCTACAGCCGTCAGTGCAGCCTTAATCTGAGAAGAAGATAGGAAACAACTCCCAGTTTACTATGTCAGCCAAGCTTTCCAAGGAGCTGAATTCAGGTACCTAAAGATCGAGAAAATCACGTTCGCATTGATAGTAGCCTCGCTCAAGCTCAGGCAATACTTCCAGGCAAATCCAATCTTAGTGATGACGGACCAACCCATCAAGAAGTCTATGAACAAGCCCGAAGCAGCTGGGAGGATGGTCCAATGGGCGATTGAACTCAGCCAATTCAACGTGGAGTACCATCCCAGAACGGCCATCAAAGCACAAGCTTTGGCAGACTTCATCGTCGAGTTTACCTATCCAGACGAGCCGAACCTTGCTAGCAAGGACAAGACATGGGTGATACAGACCGATGGCTCGTCAGCCCAAAAAAGAGGGGGTGTAGGGGTCATCATAACCACTCCTGACGGAGAAGTATTGAGATATGGAGTTCAGCTAAAATTCCCAGCCACCAATAACGAGGCTGAGTACGAAGGAATTCTGACAAGTTTAAGGCTCGAAAAAGAGCTTGGGGCCAGGAACCTGCTAGTCTAGAATGACTCAAAGCTAGTAATTGGGCAGATCAGAGGAGAAAACGAAGCAAAAGAAGAAAGAATGCAGAAATACCTCAGGTTGACGAAGCACTTGACTCAAGAGTTCAAAAAAGTGGAGTTCATCCAAATTCCGAGAAGCCAGAATATGGTCGCAGACGAAGTTTCAAAGATAGCCTCGTCGGAAGAAACAGAATCAAAGACAAACCTGATGATGGAGATACAGAAAAACCCCAGCATAGAAGAAATTTCAACATTCGCAGTTCAGGGCACAAGTAGCTGGATGACGCCCATCATGTCCTTCCTCTAGGATGGCCACCTACCTCAGGACGCAGATGAAGCCAGGAAGATCAAGAAGAGATCCACCAGATTCACAATTTTCAATGATACCTTATACAAGAGAGGTTTCTCAATGCCCTACTTGAAGTGCGTTGACGAAGGAGAGGCCGAATACGTCCTGAGAGAGGTCCATGAAGGAATTTGTGGAGATCATGCAGGCCGAAGATCCTTGGTGAGAAAGATTATACGAACAGGGTACTTCTGGCCAACCATGCAAGATGACGCATTAAGGTTCGTCAAGAAATGTGACAAGTGTCAGAGGTTTAGGAATATTCAACAACTTCCATCAGAAAAGCTGACGACGATTACATCTCCATGGCCATTTGCACAATGGAGAATCAACATCGTTGGCCCACTACTTCAAGGCAAAGGTCAAGTAAAATTCTTACTAGTTGCTATTGATTATTTTACTAAATGGGTTGAAGCAGAGGCATTGGCGACCATCACCGAGACCAGAATCCAGGGTTTCGTGTGGAAGAATATAATTTGCAGGTTCGGGATTCCACGGACGATCATATCAGACAACGGACGACAGTTCAACAGCCAGGGTTTCAAGGACTTCTGCTCGGGCCTGGGCATCAGGAACCAGTTCTCATCACCAGGCCACCCACAGGCGAATGGACAGACAGAAGTGACGAACCGCACGTTGCTCAAGATCATAAAGACCAAACTGGACGACACGAAGGGTGCCTGGCCAGAAGAACTGCCCAACGTCTTGTGGGCCTACAGAACCATGGCTAGAATCTCAACAGGAGAGACCCCCTTCAGACTTACCTACGGTACGGAAGCAGTGATCCCTGTCGAAGTGGGAATAACCAGCACCAGACGAGAAGCTTTCAATAAAGAAGACAATGACGACCTACTGCGAGTAGATCTAAACTGCCTCGACAAAGTACGAGACAAGGCCTTCAGCAAAATGACGGAATACCAGAAAAAAATGACAGACTACTACAACATAAGGGTGAAGCTCAGGCGACTCAACATAGGAGACCTTGTCCTGCGCAAAGTGACCCAAGCAACCAAAGACCCAACTCAAGGAAAGCTCGGCCCCATATGGGAAGGACCGTACAAAGTCATTCACTACTCCAGACAAGGCAGCTACCACCTGGAGACCCTAGACAGACAAAGGCTCCCAAGACTATAGAACATTGAACATTTGAAGAAATATCATCAGTAGATGTAATAGAAAGATGTATTCGTCATTAACAATCAATAAATGAATTATTCAGCTAATACTTGTGTACAAACAGGCCTGGTCCAGAAGAAACTCACAAGAGCCAAAAATGGCTAAGTAACAAGATTCCGCCTTGATGGATGTACGTTACTGACAAAGATAATATCACTAAGAGTGATTAAAAAGCCAAAAATGACTAAGTAACAAGATTCCGCTTAGACGGATGTAAGTTACTAACGAAGAAATCCACCTAAAGCCAAAAATGGCTAAGTAACAAGATTCCGCCTAGACGGATGTAAGTTACCGACGGCTAAATCTACATAAAGCCGAAAATGGCTAAGTAACAAGATTCCGCCTAGACGGATGTAAGTTACCGACGACGAAATCTACATAAAGCCAAAAATGGCTAAGTAATAAGATTCCGCTTAGACGGATGTAAGTTACTGATGAAAAAATCCACCTAAAGCCAAAAATGGCTAAGTAACAAGATTCCGCCTAGACGGATGTAAGTTACTAACAAATATATGCACGCCAAATTGGCCAAGTAATAAAATGCCAGAAGAAAAGGCTAAACGGTAGGATTCTACCTTGATGGAAGTAAGCTACTGACGACTAAAAAACAAACATAAGATGCTACCAAGATGACAGATACGGCAAGCATACATCAGATCAAATACGAGTAAGTGCCAAAGAAATAGAATTAAAGCCTGAAACTAGCAGGCAAATTACCACTGTTTTACTACTAAGAGCCCAAAAACACTGGGCTAAAAATGCTGTTCTCAAAATAAATAAAATTGTTCTGCAAATAGATTTACAAAAAAAACAAACGTCCAAAACATGACGGGCATCACAAAAAGAAAGAAATTTTTTTTTTCTAAGTATCAGGTTCGTCCAGAAGCATCGTCGGCAGGGGCATCCTCGGTATGAGCAGCGTCAGCAGGAGCGTCAACTGGAGCATCAGGCTCGGTGGCAGACGATTGAACAGCCTCGTCAGCCGCCATCTCTTGATCCACCTCCTCCAGATCCAGCGCCTCCATGTTCACTCCGGAAGGGTGCTTGACAAGGTATCTCCTCAGAAGCTCAAAACCTTTAAAATACCAACTGAAGAGCACGGTGTTGTACTCATCAGTGGTCTGGAAGGCTTCTACATATCTGGCTGCAATGGTTTTGAGGCTCCCTTTGGCTACAATAATCTGCTCGTCCTTATCAATAGTCAGTTGGCGCTCCACCCTAAGATCGTCTGTAAGCTTCTTTACCTGCTCCCTCAAGGCATTCGCCGTACCCATGGATTCGATAAGATCCTTCTTCAGGGCAGAATTCTCCGTCTCCAAGACCTCCACCCTAGAAGTCAAAGACGCCGCCTTTGCCTCCTGGGTAAGATACTCAGAAGAAAGATGAAGACTCTCCCCCAGCACCTAAAAAGAAAGTTAGAGGCATTTTAAAAAAAAATAAAAAAATAAAAAAAATAAATAAAAAAGGGAGCCCAAAGCAAAGGTACCTGAATGATCTTATGAATATGACGAGCGGCTTCCCCACTGAGAAGGACACCAGACAAGGCCTTTAGGTTGGCAGCTGTTATTACTTCGTGAGCCCGGTCCACTGCCATCTTCTAGTCATTCCAAATGGTAGGTGGACGAGAGTCAGCCTTCTCCTTCCCCTTTTCAGATAAACGTGGCCTTTTAGAGATGGGAGTACCACCTATCTCTTCCAGTGACGCAGTTGGAAAAGCTGTCCTCGTCGTCTCTCCCACGGAAACGATCGGGTGGACGGAAGCCGATGGAGCAACGGGAGTGCCTCTCCCGGTAACACGCACTGTCTTCTTGCCAAGGTTGGACAGTGGCTCATCTTTCTTCGACCTCATTTTTGTGTAGAGGTCCTTGTTAAACTTCGTCATTTCTGCCAGAAAAGAACAACATAAAAAAATACAGACAAAGGAAGAAGGAAAGAGAAACACTGACGGGTTCAACACTTACTTTTTTTTCCTTCAATACCAATATTTCGCAAGACAAAAGAAGAAGGGTCCGGGCCGAGGTTATAAAAATCAAGCGTCTTCGGGTCTACTAGGTCGTCCCAGCTCTCAATCGACTGGGCGTATTTGATTGCTCGCTCAACTCGTTCCTTGTACCTGCTCTTGAATTGAGGCCGTCTCTTCACTGTAAAAAGAAGGATAACAAAGATATTATGACGACCACAAACAAATGAATACAACCAAACAAAAATGACAAGGCGGAAAACTGACGCACCTAAGGTCGGGGTTCCCCATCGACGAAGCAACCTTGGGATGTCACCCCATTCCTGACTGGAGGGAGTCTCAAAATCATCCCCGGACACAAAGAAAAATCTTGACTTCTAGTATCTGAAGGACGAAGGCAGCCCCCTAATAATCCTGGTCCTCTTCTCCCAAGGTACCAGCTCATAATACCCATACTCTTTTGATTCTTTCAAACGATAAAGATAGACGAGTTCACCTACCTTAATCATATTCCCATTAACAGCCAACCATATCTCCATACAGTTGACTACTATTCTCCATGAGTTAGGCATTAGCTGTCCGGGGGCAATCCCAAAATGGTTCAGAAGTTCCATCAAGAAAGGGTGGACGGGGAATCTATGTCCACAGGTAAAGGCAGCCTTATAAAAGCACACCTCACCTAGGAAGAAATGACAAGCTCTATCCTCATCACTAGGCCGATGAACGCGAACCCTTTCTGGAAATTAGAACCTATCCTTAAATCTACTCGCTGTCTTAGCATCCAGCCCACAAACCTCTTCAAGGGCATGAAAAGCCCTAACGTTACGAGGAGAAGAGACGGTCGTATCCCCCTCCACTAGATTGCTGCTAGACAACAACCCAGTCTCGAGATCACTAGATCTGACCTTAGACATTACCTTCTCCTTCCTCACCTGACCCTCGAACCAGTCAATTGATTGCCTAATCAAAGGCAACAATTCGGTCAATGCCACACTGAGACCACTACCCTCAAAAACAAAATTTTCAAAATCTGAGAAAGTACCTAAAGCCCCCCCATAAGCGCGCAAAAAGAAAGGAAACCGAAGGACAAACAACTCTAACCTCAGAATTTCCAACCATGAAAACCCAACAAAAGCACAGAAAAGGAAAACAACACAACTGAATCCCAGGTAAATTAAAAGCAAAAAGAAGAAAGATAAAGGAAATTAGAAACAATACCACAATGAAACCAAGAAAAAGCAAGAGGGAAGGAAAAACACACCTTAATCAATGGCGGATTGAGGAAGCTCTGCTTAACAAGCGTACCAACTCAAAGAAGTGTAACAGGAAAAAAGCTAAAGAAAAGTAATGATTGGAATGTGAAGAAGAAAAATGAGGAGAGAAGGAGGTTAAAAGTACTCGAAAAATGGAAAGACCGACGAGAAACCTAATAGTCTCATCAGTTGGAACATTAATTGTACCAATCAGCGCGTGCCACGTAGGCCACGATCTGTGGAGCGCCGCCACTTTGCACTTAATACGGAGCAGAACCCTAAGAGCCATTTACAACTTGTAACCCTTCGTATTCTATGATTGTCACTAAAACGACAAACACAGAATCGGGGGGCAACTGACAGGACTGACGAGTTCTTCTATCATGGACGATCCCATCAATACGGACAAATCCAACCTCTGGCTAGGTGAGCCAATTATATGCATTACTGACGAAGATATCCAGGCCATTCAATGCAGGCAATCAAACCCAAAGCGGTTATAAGGACAACTGTACAATCCGTTGGAGGACATTGATGACACATTATATAGCCCCAGACGTTACCAAAAGGAGCATTAAGACCTGCATAACTACTCCAACAGCTAGAGGCCATAAGAACATATATAAATCCCACACATTACCAAGAATGAGGTACAAACACACATACGAGTAACAAGGGATTTTCTTTCATTCTATTCATTTTACATTGCTTTACTTTGAAGAGAGTTTCATATATTGACTTTGGCATTGGAGACGTTGTGGCAGGCACCACACCGGTGACCATCTTTAAAGGCTGAAGAATCATCTCCGTCTGACGAACATTACTGACGAGCTTACGCTCCATCAACTTCCAATCAGTTACATGAATTATACCTTAATGTATATCTCAAATGTTCAATGAGTTCTATTTTGTATATATTTCATAAATTTGGAAAAAATATATCACAGACCTTGCATGTTAATCCATTAAAAATAATAAAATATAATTTGCATTTGATTAATTTATTTTCTAAGTAATTTTTAAAGCACAACATGCAATAAAGAACATCCCCCCCCCCCCCCCACCAAATACATAGTTTCATTCATATATTTTACAAATAAATAAATAAGTCATCCCATGCAAGACATGGCCCATAATTAGTTTTAATAAATATTTTTTGAAATATTCATGCATGAATAGGGCTGTCCAGAATGATCCGAGACCCGACCCACCCGAGGAAACCGACCAGATCTGACCCGACTCCTGTCGACCCGATTACTCCGGTGATCGATGGCGAATCTTCAACCCCAGAAACCGATTCCGGCGGGTGGGTCTCGGTTTTCCTCCTCTAAAACCTAAAAAACCCAAATCAACCGAAGAAACACAGAGTCTAGCGAAAATTTCCAGATTCCGGCCAAAGTTTCCTAGATCCTGGCGAAAAAACCCAGATTCCGGCCAAAGTTTTCCAGATCTCGGCGAAAAAACCCAAATTTCGATGATATTTCACTTAGATCTGGTGAGATTTTGACCGGATCTAGCAAAATCTCATCGAATTCGGTGAGATTTTCACCGGATCTAGCGAAATCTCATAGAATCCGATGAAATTTTTGCCAGATCTGAGTTTTTCTCACCGTTTTCTCACCGTCTTCTCAGATCTGTGACTCCGACCGACCCACCCGCTACCTGTTGATGGTCTAATCTGCCTGATCCGATTACTCCAATGGTAGGAGGCGGGTTCAATGTTTTGCCACCCGATTCCGGCAGGTCGGTTCCAAGTTGGGCACAAACCCGACCCGGATCGACCCGTGAACAGCCCTATGCATGAGTAGTGAATTTAGTTAAGTAGTGAAATCTCACATTGGATATTGATGAAAAGAAAGAGTAGTTAATATAACATAGTTGAACTCATATCCTTAAATATTTTGGATTAAATGATGTCTCTATATGTTATACTAAGTATAACTTCTTAAGGAGTCTTCCCAAGATATTTATCTCCAAAACAATTCGGATTACATATGTCTCTATATATTATATTAACTACTTAAATAGTCTTCCCAAGGTAATTCTCTCCCCAAAATAAAATAAAATAAAATAAAATTAATTTTGTACTTGATGCAATAAAACATTCACTCACTTTCTCATATTTACTTAACTTCTTATTGTTGATATATTATATAGTTAATGAGAGAGAGAGTTAATAAATTGTTACAAGTTCATTTAGTGTGTGGGTTTAGGCTTCTTTCCTACGCAGGCTACGCTTATTAGTACACAAGTAAGAATTCATCTCACCATTCAGAAGCAAGGTTCTTCCTAAACAGTTTCCAGAGCCATATTTTGTCTTATATACATTCATCTCCTAATTGGGAAAAATTGTTTCTTATTTTCGGGGAAAAAGAGGTTCTACTTTACAAGTTCTTATAAATTTATCAAGTGTACAGTGGATGATGGGCTTGTCATATCCTAGGGGACAACGTGCTAATAACCTTTCTATATAATCTTGCTAAGAAAATGTGAATCATCTCAAAAGAGTGATTTGATCCGCACTTCAATTTTTGTCACTCATCTCTTGTAACTATTGGTCAACAAGTTATTAATTATTTTATATTATTAAAGGAGCTATAACTTTTTATATTCTCAAGAGAAAAAACACCCTCCATTTCTTTTTCTTTTTTTAAATGTTTTTTTTTTTTTTGTGCTTTCCGCATCAAGCAATATATTACATTGTAACCTATTTTTTTGATGTCGCGGAAGCCTAAAGAAAACATACACGATGCCCTCTTAATGGAACTAAAACTAAACTGTTAGTTCATGGTAATAAATCTCAAATCCACAAAGAATTTTCCTAAATCCACAAGGAGAAGAAAACTAGAATCCACCAGAAAAATAATTTGATAAAAGTCTGTGTTTATTGATAATAATCTCCCTTGCCTTTAATGGCTACAAAACATATAAATACTGAGAAAAACATCTAAAACCCTAATTCACACTAATTATGCGATTAGGTAACAAAATACCGAAATTAACCAAAAATGGAAAAATTGAGTTAAATGCAAAATCATAAACTACTAACCTTAAGGGTCGTCCCAAAACAAACAGGACCTTATTCTGGCTTTTAAACAAAAGTTATTAAGGAAAAACAAATATTACTATAAATAGCAAAAACACTGTTTTAGGGGCCTTAATAAAGGAATTCGCCTAAATTTTGGCGACATTCATAATTATGATTCTGAATCAGGATGTTGTTTCCCTTCAATCTGCCCTGACATTGTTACCCCGATGACCTCTATTGGCACCCCATTTCATCTTGCGTTGTGACTTTCTGCATCCCTGCTGCTCCAAAAATGCATGTGTTGTTTGTTCTACATCATTTTTCATAGATAAAATTAAAGCAAGTTTAATCTTTATCTTTGAACAACCATGAATTTTCTTTATGTTAAAAGGAGGTATGAACTGCTAAGAGCTTACATAGCTCAATTAAATAATTAATTGGTATTTTTTGATATTTTCAGTATAAATATTTAGAGTTTAAATATCACATTATTTATTAATGAATGATTATAAAATAAATAAAAATGGTCCGATCTTGATGAAATGAAGGGTCCATTATAATCCTTCTTTATTATTTTTAAAAAATTAATCTTTTCTTTTCCCCATGTACCCATTATAATCCATTAATCCTTCTGTTCCCCCTTATTCCTTCTTTTTCTTCAACTAGTCGTAAATACTTTTACATCACATTTTTCACAGGGCTTGCAACAATATATTTAGAAGCGTCCACCGCTGCGCCACAAGGCAGAAAAAAGCTCCAACTACTCCCAAGTTATTGCTAGTCCACTCATTCACACACGATTTTCGGGTCTGAACTATGATGACATTTTTTTTTTTTTTTTAAAATAGACACCTGGAAGTGAATCCCACACGCACTGGAGCAATGGTCTCAAGTCTCAAGTCTCAACATCCAACACTAGAAAGAAAGTAAAATCAAAACAGCAAAACTCAATCCTTTCAAAATTACATGTGAAAAGAGATAAATACAAGAAAAGACTCTAAAACAATCTCTCTGAAAATTAATTGTGGCTCAATACCTTTGTACATTAAAAGAAAAGACCATCTAATGGATAAATATAATAATATGGAGGTAGATAATTTTTAATTCAATCGACATCTATTAATGTTTTCAACAAAGATGTTTAGCATTCAAATCTTTCATCTCTTGATTCTCAAAAAAAAAAAAAAAAAAAAAAAAAAAAAAAAAAAATCTTCCATCTCTTACCCATTGAATTATATTATAGAAAATAAAAAGTATAATATGAAGACTACATTAAGAATAAATTAACATATATGCAACAACCCAAAATTTTCAGTTGAGTTAAAAGTTAAATTTTTTTTTAAAAAAAAGTGAGATAGAATTTTACTGTAGTCTAATCTAAGTGTATGTGTGTGATATACTTGAATCCCGGTCTTGTCTCCTCTACATCCTACACTCCACAAACATTTATACTTATGAAGTGACCATCATGCAATGTGCAGTGATAAAAGTTAAAATTTGTGATTATACTATTTGTGTTAAGAATTTTTGTTGGATAAAATTTCTGTTTAGATGTTGTTACTAAACCCGCCTAATAAGTAGTTTCAGTTAGGGATATATGATTGAAAGTGAGCATCTGGAGTTATCTTAACCACTTATGGTGGCAACCGACATGGAGTTAATCTAGACTTATATAGAAAGAAAGACATTGATCGAAATAACTTGGATTTCAATCTATGGCTAGTCAATGCAGTTGGCTTTAAATTTATAAAACAAAAATTATGGTAATCTTGTTTAAATTTGCTAAGAGCTTACGGCTTAGTATAAGTCCATTTACATTGATTGTCCATTTTCTTTGTTTTGATGGTTGTTATATATAATCTATCTCACCTTCTTAGCTTGAAAAATACTATAAAGTATGTGTTATTTAATGTGTATCACATCTAATTACTTATTTGATCAATTCATATCCAACATGTATAAATTCCTCTCACAAACATAGATCTCATCTCAAACTACCCCAGAAAAGAAATAAAAGTCAATAATCAAATGGTTTCACTTTAATAGGCCTATAGAAATAGAATGACTCATTGACTTGCAATGCTCTTATTAACTCTCTAATTTTTCTTACATATAGCAAATTAATTAGTTAATTAAATTTTTCCTTATTTTTTGTTTTTGTTTTTTTATTTCACTTCACTGCAAATCCAAATTGTTACCAAGAGTAACAAGTTGTAGCTTTGTCAGTAAAAAAAAAACATACAAATTGTAGCTTTTGTCGTTGCACGCGTGAAGAAGCGCGTTCAGCTTCCCAGAAGCCCAACCTTATATTACTACAAAAGCGTTCAACCGACAGATCCGCTAAGACGAACACATTGGACTTGCTTTCCTATACCCACTCCCATTTCGACACGTCATACTCCTACGCCCACCGGTCGGCCACCTGGCACTTCTCTCTTATCACCTTTTTCTCTAGTCTTCTCCCATTTCAAGAAACATAAAAATGGCTTTATCTTCTCCAACTCGATTTATAAGAAATTCGTTTAATCTGTTTCATGCCGATTAATAATACTATCCATATGTATTTTTAATTTAACAACTTATTTTAGGAAACGCGTTTAAAAGTAATACACTTGGATAATGTTATAAATAGCCACAATAATAGAATTGAGGAAGATTCTACTAAACCGATTTATAAAACCAGCACATCAGTCCTATTACATGGCACAACACCATTGCTCATCAAATAGTTGTAACAACAACAATACATGTACATGAATATTTGTGGCTTTCCTATAAATACACCTGCCACTATGCCAATGCCATTACCTTCACCCAAAAACCATCTAAATTTGTTTCAACAAATTCCATACAATTAGGAGCAAACTTACCCCAAAACAAGAAAGATTAAAAAAAAATTTAAAAAAAAAAAAAAACAATTCTCTCTAATTCCATGTTATTTCTAACCTTCTTGTTGATTTGTTGAAGCTATTTTATATTGTTTTAAGGTCATTAGCCTAGAAGTGTTCTTCCAAACCATGAGTCCTACACAATTCCATGCAAAGAAGGACGTCACCAACAATGCCTTGTGCCCACCTCCCTTGAAGATCAATAAGGACTCTCATTTCATCAAGAAATCATCGGCGGCAGCCACTGCATCGGGGTCGGTGTCCTCATCCTCATCGACCTCCTCGCTTGTCAACAGCGTGGCGGGGTCCGCCAAGCCGCAGCAGCGCCACCCGGTCATAATCTACACACATTCCCCGAAGGTCATCCACACACACCCTAGGGACTTCATGGCATTGGTGCAAAAGCTCACGGGGCAATCGAGGTCCGAGGGCCATGACACGGCTCGACAGAAATCTGAATCTGGTGGCAATGCTTCAACCTCGTCCGACGAGGAAAACAAGAGTGTGAAGATCGTGGGAAACGATGACAATGAGTCGTCATCGGTTGTTACCGATGAGAATTGCAGCAGCCTAGGTGATGGTCAAGTGAATTCTTGTTTTGTGCCACCAATTTTTGAGACACCAAATCCATACATGACCAATATCCCATTTTTTACACCCAATTCGGCTGAGTTTTTGTGCTCGAATCAGCCCTTTTATAATTACACAGACTCTTTGTTTTTTACCCCCAACATGAGGAGTTCTGTTTCATCATCTTCCAACTTGGAAGGGATTAGAGAGTTTCGTGAGTACTAAGGTTTTTAGTTATTTTATTTCTTGAAATGAGTTTTTTCTTTTTTTCTTTTTTTTTTTAAACAATATTTCATTTCTTTTTCATGCCAATAAGGTTCTAATTTTGTGAGATAGGACTTAGTTTTTTTCTGGGGTTTTGTTTTTTCATTGATAGCCAGAATAAAATGCAACGAAAATGAAATGAAGTTGTTTCTTTGTAATTTGTTTCTTAGTTGAAATTACTTTATATGCTGTATTCTTTCCTATTTTCTTCCTGTTATCTCATCAAAGGAACTGTTATTCTTTTTTCTTTTTCTTTTTTTTGCCAAACATGTTTGATGTCGTTAATTGTTAAAACTTGGGAAGTCTGTAACATACAATTAATGACAAATGTGACATGTAAAATGTATGAGTACAGCATGAACTACTGGGTCTATTGATCAAGGTTTTAAATACGGAAAAGTTAATATGCAGGAAAAGCAATTAGAAGAGAAGAATATGGTATTAATTAAGGTTCAAAATCTAAAACAAATCCTATTCAAAAGAACCTTGAACAAATGACATTCAGTTTGTTTTGTTTTGAATGATGATGATAGTTAGGATTAGTAGCACTAGTCCTCCTCACATATAACATATTGTAATTGAAATAATTTTGATGAAATATATATAAAATTTATTGCAAGGTTGGTGTTACTCATTATTTTTGCACTTGCAATGAAATCAAAATGGGAAATAGCCATTAAATTTTGTAAAAGGTTGAGAGATGGGGATTAGGGAGTGTGAAGGGTCAAATGAATTTGTATGACAACCCGTGCCAGTTGCCAGTCCTTGGAATTTTAAACTATTGCTCGTAAATTAGTTCAAATTAAGATGGCAATATCTATTACAGCTGTGTGGATAAAACTGTCTAACATAATTTCAGATTTTCTTCCAAAGATAAGCACATTTCGACATCCTTCTCTTTTGTAAAACGAGTTTGAAGGAAATTTTAACAAAATATTGTAATTATTAAAGGAAAAAGTTAACAGATTCTCTAAAAGCATTAATTTATAAAATATTTTTAGAAACTTTTTATGTGAAAATAAAAAAATAATTAAATTTTTTGACCGTTTTTTGTATTTTTCATAAAAGTAAAATCAAATTTTTTTAAAAAATAATTTATTAATAATTATCTAAAGGGCACTCATTAAAAATGGTTAGAGCTATGACATAATTTTTTAAGTAGTTTGTGTGTACAAATGTTCACTAATTATTTGGATTAGAATTTAGCACCTTCAAATTAGAAGTTTGAACAATTATGGCAAACATGACGATGATTATGAGCATTTAATAGCACTCATTAGAATCTTCCTTGTTATCTTCCTCCACTTTCTCTTATGAAAGCTTGGGATGTCCACTATAAAGTTCATTCAAAATGCGCATATCTTTTTTGCATAAATAATACATTAGAAGAAACGTGGATATATAAATTAAATTGTATGTAAGAAAAAAAAATTTGGCTTACCTCTAGACTCCAGTACGTTTTTAGCTAAACATATTATTTTGTTTTAAATATACAGCAGCAAATGGTAGTGGGTTTTAATCTTCACCTTTTATTTAATTAGTAGGTGATATGGCAGTCTTTCATTAAAATTTTAAGAAATTTCATTTAAAAAATTATTAGAGATAAGCAAAATTAAAAAAAAAAAAAAATAGATATCTTTTTAAGTACATTAAGAGAAACGTGAATAAATAAATTATTGATATAATTGGGCTTCATACATAATCCCAATTTACATGGAGCCATTTATGCTTTTATAGTCACACTAGCATTTTTTTGGTATTCACAATTTATCATTTAAATAGGAGAATTCAAGAATGAAGCCATGTCTTCAACAGAAAAAATAAAAGGCACTTTTTTGCTTTATATATATATATATATATTGGAAGTAGGAATTCCTATCCATACTTGGCAAGCCAAGATGTTAAAAATACCCCAAGCAAAATTTGACCCAAGCTTGTCAACTTGCCCAAACTAGTAAAAAAAATGGGCCAATCCAAAACCCGACTTGTAAAAACAAAAAGCTTTCGGATATGATTTTGAATCTTTGACATGTTGACCTAAGAGTATTCACATCAGTCTCCTCAAATTTTAGCTAAATTGACCTAAAAAGCTCTATTTTTTCTAGTTTAGCTATCCACGTTTTTTATGCTCATACATCAGCCTCATTAAAATATTTTTTTCTCTCCTCTCAACATAGACAACAATGGCAATATACCACCACAGCACCACCATATGCAACAAATCCATGGCACAACCATATATAACAACACCACAATACTACCATCAGAAAACCCAACAAAACCCACCTCAAAAATCACATCACAATCACAAAACCCACATTAAAAAAATTATAAAAAAAAATCCATAAAAAAATTAAACAAACCCAAACCCAAACTCAACCACCATAGCACCACCACCACCACGACACCATCATTAGAATTTGCCACGGCACCACCCATCAGAATCCCAACAAACCTAAAGCCAAAAAACCCCACATCAAGGACAATAATTTTTCCTAAACTAGTAAACTTACCAAAAGTAATTTGGCAAAAGCTTTTTTTTTTATTTTTTTTAAATGCTAATACCACAAACTATTTTACAATTTTTTTTACAAACTGATGATGTGATAGGTGATTATTGATAAGTAAAAATGTGATGTTAGTGGTAGACTCAGATGAGAACAAATAAGAATTTGCTACATCATTATTTTGTAAAAATGTTGTAAAATAATTTATGCTTATAACATTGCTCTTTTTTATTTGTGTATTCATCTTGTGACAAACCACTTATTAATTAGGATATTTTCTTTCTCCAACTAATACGAAATGTGATTATGGGGGGTCTGAGGACCAAAGAGGAATAGATCAAAGAATGGTTTGCATGTCAATCCGAAGAGCTAAATAAACCCCGAGGGTTCCGTTAACCCAAGGATGGAAGTAGAAGCATGGGCATTTGGTGTCCTATGAAGAACCACAATAAGGGCAAAGGATGTGAGAGGAAGCTTCTTGAAAGAGATACTTCCTACCTCTGCATTGAATGCCCTACACCAACCATATCAGCTGCATTAATGTGGAAATAACATCTGAACAGTAACTTCACAGCTAACAGCCGCTTCTACCACCTTCAACAGAGTTTTGATGGGATAAATATCCTGAGAAATGTCTTGAGGCATACAGGTGGAGGGTTAGGATGTAAGTAGGAATGATATAAAAGGAAGAGAGCATCCCAAAAACAAGGACATATTTTTTTCTTCTAAGGAACAGAAAAACAAGGAAGTGAATAGTATATATTTGATCTAGAACTTGTAATGCTCATAAATAAGAAACCGATTCTCGGACCAACCCGAGGAGAGAATTACTACCAATCGTTACTTAAATTCCTCTTCTCTATCACACTAATTTCTTCGGCTATACACCAGGATTTAGCTTAGATTTACACTTGAAGTATTTTTCTCACTCTCTTAGAAATTCTATTGTTTGGGCTTGGTATAAAGGGTAAGGTACCATTGTTCTTAGTGGGCTTGGGCCTTTATTTTTTGAGTACTTGAGTGCTAGTATCAAAATTACAATAAATGAGTTATATTATATGAATCATATCAAATCATCATATCGGTGTGTATCTCTTAGACCCTTGATGGTTTAAGGGGTCTGGCAGCATGTGGTGGCATCATACACCAATGGCAGCCACACAAAATCAGGTGCACAAGGGAGGCACGCCGTGTGGCGTGGGCTGTGCAAGGTATTTGGAGGCAGTAGTAGAAGAAAGAGAGGTTTCCTTAAGGATTTATATCTTAGTTGACATCAAGAAAATAAAAGGTTCATTCTCAAAAAAACTAAAATAAAAAGTTCAAACTTGGCTTATGTGGTGTAATTGCCAGATAATATTCAAATCAGTCATTTCCTCAATGTTGCGTATCTGTTTGATCTCTATGACTTCCTCGGTGATCAAGAGCAATTAAAAGCCAAACATTTAGGAGCATTTGGTTTGTCATGATGTTGCATTACACCGTAATATTACATTATTGTAATCTTACATTAATGTAATTTTAATATAAGAATACAACATTACATTGTTTAAGAAAGTGATAAGATTAAGGTGATGTAATATATTTTGTAATTTTAGATTATTGTAATGTTAGAAAAAATAAAATAAATCAAAAACCTTAGTATCACATCATCGTAATTTGCATCATAACAAGAGCACATCACAGCGAATCAAATGCCCCTGACAAGTTATCAAAGAAGCTTAGAAACGTGACTGAAGAGGCGCAAGAGGGTCTTAGAGTGGAGGAGTTTCAATCACAACTTAGTAATTTACAATGGCAAAATCAATATCAGCAATTTCTTCAAAACTGACTTTGCAATTAGCAGTGCATGATCACTATTTACACTTTTTTGGGTTGTTGTTGAGTTCTCTTCTTGGGAAATTGATGGCATGAAGGAGAAGAAGGGAAATTTTGCTAAATAGACTAATTTTATGAAATATTTTAGTGAATAGACTGCACGTGAAAGTATTTAGTTAGTTAGACTGATTTTGGAACTCAAGTTTGCCAAACTCGAGTTCCAAGCCAAAAATTCCAACATAAATCTGATGTAAAAAAAAAAAAAAAAATGGAACTCGAGCTTACCAAACTCGAGTTCCATGTATTTTTGGGCTGGAACTCGAGTTTAGCAAACTCGAGTTCCAAAATCAGTCTAACTAACTAAATAATTTGACGTGCATACTATTCACTGAAATATTTCTTAAAATCATTCTATTTAGCAAATTTTTCCAGGAGAAGAAAGTTTAAAAAATAAAAAAGGTACAGTTCATGCTACTGTAGCACGACACTGTTAACAGTTTTTGTAATAAAAAATATTATTATTGAGGGGGGTTTTATGCCTTTTTCAGCCCTTTAAGTTAATATTTTTATTTTATTGAATGAAAATATTTTTTTTTTATGGATTGTAATTTAATTTGAATTACAGTTTCCGACCTAAAGGTTGTACTCATATTATTATTCAGATGCGTGGGGAAGGAGCCAGGGTTAGAGGGGATCAAAATCCTACTGCACATGATGAAATACTCATGGACGGCTAGGAACAAGAGTTAAGATGTTATTGTTGTATCCCATCCATAAGGCATCATCAAATGTAAGAATCTAGTTATTACACAGGATCCGGATCCTTGAAGGGCGGGATCGAGGAGGAATTGCCCGACTTGCAAAGAACATTTCTCCTTCAAAATGCGAAGAACATTTCTCGCTCTACTTAACCTTTTTTTTTTTTTTTTTTTTTTACCACATAAGACATTTTCCATTTACTTGCATTTTCCGTTGTATCAAACACAAATGGAGCATCACATCTGATATGTCATTTATTTTCTTTTTCCTTATTGTGCTTCTCTTTTGACTGTTGAGGTTTAAGCCACAAAAAGTTATCTGTGGCACATTCAAAAAAAAAAAAAATGACATGTACACACTATAACAAATTTCACACCATCACTACCTCTAATACTTACATCACTTTCTCTTTTTTTCCTCTTTTTCTCTTTCAAGTGCAACAGGAGCTGCTGGTATGCTGAACCACCACTCTCTCAATCTCCTCATCCATCTCTCTGTGATTGCTTTCCTTGGAGGTGAATATCTTGTGAAAGTATCCAAGAAAACGATAAGAACTATGAACTTACTAGGTAGGAAGGCCAGAATCAAAGCTGTGACCAAAAGAGCAACTACGAATTTGTCGCTTGCCTGATGAAATCATAAATACCCATGTATTGGCATGTGCTAGTAAAAGACTTAATAACAAAAACTAGCAGACCATTAAAATAACAATAAGTCCAGGGTAAGAACATTTTCCTCAATTTTTTTCACATCTGCTGATATGGCTTTTAGTTGTGATTGGTAAATAATAAAAATGATGTCAGTGATAGACCCGAGTGAAAGTGATTCTACTCCAATCACAATAGGCCATGTCAAAAATTGAGAGAAATTGTGTCCCTAGCATTACTTTAAAAATAAAAAATAAAAACTTCTGTAGTGAAAAATGACATGCACCAGATTTTGTGCTTGTGATGGATCACAGGAGAAGCAATGAGATTAATGGAAGGTGCAGAGGCCAGTCAGGACAAAAAGAAGGAAGAAAAACCTGAGGGAAAATGCATAGCAACAGGGCCCGTATCTTGAGTAGAACAATGTTACCATCCTGGATGTACCCTTCAGTTTGAGAAATTGCATTTTGAACTGCCAAAAGCTGCTCCATTGTATTCAACACTGGAGGTGCTATCACCTTAACATCATCAACAGGTCCTTGGCCACAAAATCGCGTGAGTACCATGAAAACCGCAATAAAGGTGAGCATCAGAGCAAATGTGTAGCCCAGCCATCCCCTGAAATGCATGCTGTAGTTTATCAGAAAAGATATTTCCCAGTTTGGTGTGTTCCAGGAACTTAACAGAAAGCATCGAAAACAATTATCAAGCTAAACGGTGAAACTATCATCTCTTTTCACACCCCCCCCCCCCCCCACCAACCCAAAAGAAGAAAAAAAAAAACACCCACCATTCCTTGTTCAATTGAATTGATATTTTGTTGAAAGAACTACTTAACTTGAACAGTAATTTCAAATCACTAGAAATACAACCATACACATAAGCATACGCGCCCGTGTGGTGCACGCACATACAACAATGTTAAGGTTATATTAGAGTGGAAAAGGCAAGGTTTAAATCTTATGCAGACAATATGTATGCCACTCACTGCTTGTAAGAAAGTGAGTATTATCACTAACACATCACGTGTTTCTCTCTGCAATCTTCTAAACAAGGTGGATTAAAATTTTCTTTAGAGTTGCAATTTCATTTAGAAGATATGCTGATTCTCTAAGGGTAAATAATATTGCCTTAGTTTAGGAAGCACCAATTAGAGACATAATGATTTAACATCGGAAGCACTAATTACAGATCATTGAACTTTTAAACATTAGATGGTATATTACCAGAATTTTTCTCAAAGCATGTTCCATAATGCAAAAAAAAAGGTTTTGTATGTGTGCTTGTGTGTTTGGTATTTGTGCGGAGAGGGGGAAAGGGAGGGAGGGGGAAGTAAAAGGGTCTGGGACCCTTGACAAGAACCAGAATTCTTTAAATTCTTGAGATTTCTTATCTTTTTTGACAAGCACATCCTTGAGTCATGGTCAGCGATAGCTTGATCTGAAACATGGTACGCACTACTTCCAATGCACAGATTTTGGTGATCACAAATGTTACTGAGTAACCTAGAGCTACCTTATCACATTCACATTTAACTTAAATTCTGTAAAATGCAATATAGAAAGTAAAATTAAAAGCTTAAAACATCTAAATTTTTGTGGAGCAATCTTTGTTAGTTGAATTCAAACCTATCCCATCATACATGATCCAGTGTAAATGGCATACCATGTTACCATTCCCCTTCTGCATACGCATTGTTTTACATTATAGGTAAACCACATACCACGTTTTCATTCCTATTTTACATGCATATCAATTCGCGGTGTAGGTAACTTCATATTATATGACAGGCAACATGTTCTCACTCCTACGTGCCAGAGAAATGAAGGGAAAAAAAATCCAGAACAAGATATGTGAAAAGTTAAGTCACAAGGATCCCAGAAACATCCTCCAAAAATTCTTATTGATGCTGGAGTGATACTGTGACACCCTTGCACCATCCATGATTTATGTATACAGATCAGGAACTATTCATACAACAGAATTTCCTTTGTACTGGAATCCTTATTTTATTTCCCACCAGAATTATGATTTGGGGGTGAAAGGAAACTCAGAGACATTATTCTATAGCCCAAAACCACGAGGACCAACAATGAAAATGGAATCCCTCAAGAGTAGTCTCAACTCTCATCAGACTTCATCACAGTCACCTTTAAAGATTGTTCAACATTGAACCTATGATCTCAATTTGACACATGTAAAACATAGTAGCACACTATGAGATATCATTACTCTTCATCTTTCCAGCTAAAAGCAAAACCCTATATATTTTCTACGAGGACACCTAAATGAGAAAGACGTAGCACCAAAGAATGCAAGAGCAATTGTTAACAAGTAAAACCATTATATGATTTTGTAAGGTTGATACTTGATATCAAGTAAGACTCTAGCATTCTGGCTGTAGATTCTCCTCATCCAGCAGTATTAAGGCCTTTCAAACTATTCTCCCTTGAAATAAATGAAGCCAGAATGATGATGGACAATAGGACAGAAATCATTTCTTCTTCTTTTCCTATTATGCTAGGGTGCTAGAAGTGTGATTGGGCATGTGAGGCAAGACTTAACTTTATATTATTCAGTAACAGGCTTAATTCCAAAATCCTTTATGCCATCTTAACATCTGTCAGACATTTTTGAGAGAAGATTCTCTAAAAAGTGTATCTGTTGTGTTTCAAAAACCTAAGTGCACCTTTCTTTAAATTTAACCTTTAGAACATATTCATTTTTTATAGTACACAACACGAGTTATAAACCCATTTCAAGAAGTGAGAAGTTACCAAAGACAGGCTTTGCATCTCAACAATCAATTAATTCAACTTTATGTTGACCACTTGACCTTTATTTCTCACGCTCAACAGATATGATTTTTCTTTTCTTTTATTTATTTATTTATTTATTTTACCACAGCTCACCAGATAGTCTGTAAAGCAGAAAGAAATCACAAAAACAAGAGTTTTACCTGCAAATTATATAACTGAAAACTAAACAGAACACAAAAGACTTCACAGGATCATCCCAATTAACCAAAGATAGAATGCAGTTCCCAAGTTCCCTCATTGGAAAGAGCAACTCCTGCAAGTACACAAGAAACAAGAAGATTTTAAAGATATGTGATTTTAAGAATGTTGAAGATACTCTTGGTTTAAGTGAGAGAACGGAATAGTAGATCCAGATTCATAGTGCTGAGCCAAAATAGATGGGATAAAACAACATTTGACTATGAAACCAGTGTTTATTCATTCTATTTTACCAAGACCTACTCTAATGAAATAAAAATGCGTATGTGAGAGATCGAGAGAAAGAGGTCTTTAACGGTGCCTAGTGCCATTAATTGGTTTTAATAATTATAACATCTCACTAATCCCATTACCAATATTATGATCATTGATTGAATTTATCGTTTCACTAAAAAATAAATTAAAAAATTAAAAAAAACCAACAACGTGGGGTTGGGGGGAGGAGGCAAAGAAGAAGAAAGAAGAGTGATGTCCAAGAAGCAAATTTTACAGGAGAACCCACAAAAATTCTTTAATCAGCATTACAACTACCTTCATCACAGCCAAATTAGTGTCAATGCCATCTACTTTAACTCCATCAACCGTTGCTTGTGCTAGCACCACTTTTTCATAGTTGTTTTTAGATTCCTTTACTGCTCTTTCCAAAGAAGTCATCTCTCCCACAGCTATCTCACCCACAACAAGCCCAGCCTCGTTAGAATTATTTGAGCTTGTTCCAAACACAAACCCTAAGTTAGAAACCATATCCAAGGCAGATATTGAATACATTCCACCCCCACCCTTAGAGTTGTTAGTCCGGTCCATTTCCCTGAAAGTTGACATATTTGCAAGAGTTTCCAGTATCAAGTCTCCACCTGGAAGTTGGTCACAAAGATTAAACATAAGAAGACTCTCAGACTGCAGAGGAATAGCTGAACTAACATCTTGAATGGCTTGTACTCGCAGAATCCCAAGTACAGCCTTTGAAAGCGCTTCATCCCGTTCAATTCCCTTGATCTGGTACTTATTTATAAATCTATGAACATATAAAATCTCTCGGATAATTGCTAGCCAGTAATCACGGCGAGAATGCGCTTTAAGCTCAGGAAATTCTATGACAACTGGTTCTGATCTACAAGGGAAAACTATAAAAAAATTAATGGCCAATGAAGTGAATAAAAGAAGATGCCCAGTGTTCACATGCAATAATTTGTATAATTTAAACATTAACAAATTACAACTAGACATTTTAACAATTAAAAGATAAACAGATAAGTATCACAACTTACAAGGAAATTGATTTATATGACACAGCCCTGTCAAAAAGTCGAGTACCCCATGGTCCAGTCATCTCAGGTTTAACAACTTGTTTCAGATCACCTGCTAAATCATATCTTTTTGCCTTGTCATAAGACACAACACGAAGAGCTTCAAAGTGCAGTGCGTGGTCTGTCAGAACTAATCGACCTGCATACACCCCACAGTAATGATATAAAAATGGCCAGATACTGGATTTAAGTTATGCTGACATTTAATCACATTGTGGAGTAGATAACACCATTACAACAGTCAACATGGATTTTGTCATTTATAAATAAAGGTAGGAATGAAATTTATTTCACAAAATCTCTTAATTCCATTAACCTACCTGGCCATGTGGAAATTCCTAAATGTTCAAGAACAGGTTGGGTGGTGACTGTTCCATCAACTTCCAGAATCTTTTCTCCCTTTGATGATCGAACAGCAGAAAGAAGAGACGAATCTGATTGGGTCTTCATTTTTCTGATAGCTCTGCAGATGTTAAAATAACCCCAAAAAAAGGCAAACAAAAGTTAGGAATAAATAGCTGTCCCTAGGACATATTCAATGAAAAATGCTCCCAGATTTTTCATAAACTTGACAATAAAGTAAAGTATGATGTGTAAACTTAGATAAGTATTAAAAGAATACAAAACACATTAAGAGTTTTGAAGCTTTTAACATTAGAGTTAGAGGCTGGAGGCCCTAGGCATTTTTTACATGTCCTTGTGTGCACATGTGTGGGTGTGTTTTATAAGTAAATGATATTTTGTTGCTATTTTCTCGATGAATCAACTCATTATAAGTACAAGCTGCAATTTAAAGAATCTAAGAAATCCAAAAAAGATACAAAAGGGATGTTGCCTAATGCAATTATCAAATCATACAAAGAATGTAATGCAAATGGTTTCAGGACGCAAGTTGGGTGTCCCATCACTGAAGGTCCAGCTATTCCTTTCTCACCAAACAGTCCACAGAATAAAGGAACAGTCTTGCAAATTTTTACACGCCTGTGATTATTGAACCTTCCTTGTCATGAAGGCTGAAGCTGACATTTGAATTACCATCTTTAGCATAAACCCAGATACTCCAAATAAAGCAAACACTAGAGACTACAAATCTCTAGCCACTAAACAATGAAGCAAAATGTGCTCGACCATATGGCACAAGTTCTAAATGATTAGCATATCAACCATTCTAGCAGGGGAAAATAAAGATCATATTCCAAAACATCCACCACATGTCCAACACATCAGTCAAGTGCCGGCTGAGTGTACGATGCCACAATGAAACTTCAAAGCAGATACAGCCCAAGATATACAATAGGGGCCAGAAACCATGGAACTTTGCCCCTGAATCTACGTGACACTGTCACCAATGTCCTTTGAAGGATTTTATTGCTTTCTAAGGCAATAAAGCCATTAGATTTTGTTTATCAATGTTGTTTAAGGCTTTTTGGCATTCTTACAGTAGTTTTCACTTTTCACTGTTGATCTGGCCTATTACTAGAAATTCTTCAAGCTTATTTGGCATATTATACAACTTCATCCCTTTAATTTTGGTTAATGAGCTCCTCCTGTGTTGTTGGTTGTTTCAGCCATCTTTCACCTTTTGATGACTTAAGATTTGAAATATACAGATAAACTTGTAAAGTGATAATGGTTATGACTAAAAGTAAAAGGGAAGTTCTTGTTTACTAAAACTAGTAAGAGAGAGAGAGAGAGAAGATGGAGAAATTCAAATTGTCTCCATGGTCTTCCTCCTTAAGAATAGCTTAGATGGGCATGAAAAACAGAAAAAAACCAAGAAGAGCAACGGGAAAGTCAATTCTTAAAGCGACTTTAAAACATGTCAAGTGAAGAAAAAAAAAATCCCACTTCTCCCAACACTCCCCCTCCTCCCCCGGCCCCGCGGCTCTTCCCCCAAAAGAAAACCAAAAAGGACACCTAAAGAAGTTCAATAAGAAATAAAAAGTGTTTGTGACGCAGGACAACCAGAACAAGATTAAAATAACGGAAAAATAAAAGATATGACCTAGGAGTCAGCACCTAGGCCTTGCTTGAAGTCAACACCAAGCGGGAAAACCACTAGGAGTCAGTACCTAGGGTAGACCTAGAGTAAGCACCAGACCAAAGAAAGACCAAACGGCCATTGTTTTCATTCATCAAAAATCAACTATCTCCTCAAGGAGTACAATATGTTGCTTATAAAGGATTGCTAAACCCTAGTTCTAATTAGCTAGGAAACCCTAATTGCCTTATTACAAAAATAACCTTGCTTCTAAATTAAAATACTAAAAGCCCAATAAACTAATAGGACCTAAAACATAAAAATAAAATTGACTTGCAAACATAAATAATATTAAATAATAATTTTCTTGCATCTCCCGCATCAATTTGTCAGAAAAGTGAAGGGGTTAATTGCAAACAATATGGACATGAAATAACCTGTCTAGTCCACTTAAATACTTGTCGTAGACAGAAAACTGAAGCTGACCGCCAGTTGATTTTGTAAGCACCTCGAAAAGATTTTCACTAATAATCACATTCGCAATAATAGGGACTGCTGAAGCTATTCGTGAGAAGGCCTCTACCCCAACAGCTATATCCTCATCAACCTGCAGATAGATGTCAGCCATACATGACCATATCAATGTCAACAAGCAAAAGACTACAGAATTTAGACACCATAATTTAAATACCTCAGATATGATTATTTTAAATGAACCTAGAATTCAAAAGGAGCCTCTAACAATGGAATCACATATTTAGTTACAGAAAAAGTTGTGTGGCGCGTGCATGTGTGTGTGAGAGAGTGAAAGACAGATTTAATAGCTTTTCAATGAACAGATCAGATAAAGCACATATGACATGATTGATCATCAGGTATAAGGAAATTAAACTGCACAGGAGTTTATCAAGCTATGCATGTGGAAGTCAGCAAAGAATATTCCTTCAACCAATAATATTCCCTCGGGAGGTAATACGCCACAAAAAAGCTCAACAACTAAATTTTAGCCTTAGCTCATAGTCACCAAGAAGGCAAGAAACCACCAATTTCACTTGGTGACCCCAGAATGGCCAACTTATTAATTTATATAATACATTACTGGGACCTTGTTTAGTGCATAGACTTCAGAGATCCATAGATCAAATTTTTTTCTTTTCAAAAAAGAAAATTTGTAGAGTGTACTAGTGTTATGCCCTTTTTTGCACTTTTTTAATACATTACTTATCTATACAAAAATCATACATTATCCATCTCCGCCTCCACCACAGCCCACATGGTTGGAATAGACTTTTACTTCTGTCTTTATCTGTATTTACAGTTTCAATTGATATGCTGTTAAGAGTCCAAGAAATAACCCAAACCTGCAACACTATACTTGTGTGTGAGGGGTCTCTATGAGACGAGGGTGGATGCCCATGCGCACATGCTTTGACATGTGCGCATATGTGTGTGTGTGTGTAAGAGAGAAAGAGAGAGAGGTCTTCACATTACATAGTAAAAATGTAGTACTACTGCACAATTAACAACTTAATTGAACAAGAAAAGCTTACATTAAGCACAGGTTGGCTGGCAGCAGCTGGAGCCTCCCAAGCTAGCATCATGTCATATGTTAGGCGTCTAAACTTTTTATCAGCTAGATGACCTGTTACTTGTATGGACAAAGCCAGCGTCCTGAAACAGCAGTATTCCAACAAGTTCCTTGCATACCGTGATGGATGCTTTATAGATTCAGCAGCCTCTGCGTTGAAGCTTTCTTGAAGTTCACTTGAAGGGATACCAAGGATTCTGCATCATTCGGTTTTCATTGTCAGCATAAATATCAATAAAAAATACAGTGAACATATATGTGCCATAAAAAATGGATTTGAATTAAGCTAGGATGCCTGATGACCATACTAGAACCAAATATTAAAAAGAAATTTCAAATAACACCGGACCAAAACTCTACTTGATACATCTCTTGTTATAGTAAACATGTAAGCATTACAGAGTACAAGCTTACTTTGAGCATCTGCGAATAACAATATTTGCAACTGGAGAAAGTTCCGGTATCCAATTCCTTTGGGCAGATGGAGACCTTCCCATCTCTTCAAATTCTTCATCAAAAGAACTCCGTCTGCCAAGCAACCATTTGAATGATCCTTCTCTTACTAAACCTTCGAGCATAGTTCTGGTTTTGCTTGCCACAGCCATCTCCAATTTCCCCCTCACTATCTTATCTCATTGGACAGAATCCCAACACTCAATTACCTGTCAAAATCCTTGCATTCAATTAGGAAACCTCAATTTCACCAATACCACTGTCAAAGTGAGCTACATTTGATGAAACGCAGGAAGATGACCTCTTCATTTTAAGTGCAAACATCAAATTTGCCCTATATGATACTTCCATTATTTAAGCAGAACCGACAGAGATTACCCACCTAACACCTTTTTATTTAAAAACTAAGAATCAGATTTCTCCATAGTACTTTTAATCTCTGCTACTACTTAAAAATTCATTACAGGTTTATCACTCAATACAATTTGAGATGAAGCTCCAGAATCAACTTTTTAATACACCACTTTAACTGACTGCAATTCTATATAAGCCACAAGATTACTCACTACAATTACTAATTTGTTCCAAATCTCCATGTATCTATTTTCTTTTTCTTTTTCCTTTAGCAATGAAACTTACCAGGAGCAAATGATGGATTTCCCATGTGGGAATAAGCCATTGCTACTCAAAAACCAAAACACAAAGGACCAAACTTTATCACACAACAACAAAAAGTATCAAATTCTACACCAACTCATCAATCAAAAACCCAACAACCAAAATTCATCAACAACCTAATCCCAACAACTTGTTCACTAACTACAACATGAAGCAACTTACCTCAAATTGTATATTCTATTCAGTTCAGACTCCCCGAAAAAATGACAGCTTTACATGAAACACGAAATTCTCTTGGTTCCTGCCACATTTGAAGAAAACCCACATCGAATTATGAGCAAAAAAGCATAATCAGCAAACCCATATCACCAATATGCGAAATTCAAAGGATTACGTACACTGACAAAGCAGAAGATAATCGTCACAGGCACAGTCATTGTTTTGGCGTGAAATGGGGTTTATGATAGAAAAAGGAAAAAGTGTAGGATAAGAATTTAAGCAGAGAGACAGACAGTGATCAAGAAGCTTGCATCGTCGACTGAGGCTTGTGTGTTTTTTCTGTGTCCGAGTTTTGTCTTTGGGAGAGGATCAGAAGAAGTCGGGTACAGAGGTTTATGACAACGTGTTGAGATAGGATTGTTTTATTAAGGTAAAGTAGGAATAGATAGGGACTTTTAGATTTGGACTGAAATGAGATTTGTTTGGTTGATGTGATAAATCCCACAAAGTTACTGTGGGTAGAAGATCATTGAACCTTGAAAGAACCGAACATCGAGTCGACTTTAATTTGATTTGTTGAGCAATGAATCTGATTTTGTTTCTTAAGATTTGTTTAAAGCATGGTCAAAAGTCAGATAAAGAAAGTCAAACTATATAAGAATAATAAGAAAAAGAAATATTCCAAACAAGATAATGGAATGATTTAACCCAAAAAAAAAAATTCAATGGAATGATTAGAATTAGTTTTTAATATATTCTTTTCATGTTTGGAACTTGAAAGTTTAATAAAATATAATGGGTAGAATGAAAACTTGTTACTTTCTATTTTTTAAAAGTCTCAAATTTTCGTGTTTCTCAAAATTTAAAATAATTGAAGAGAATTAAATTAGGTTTAATAAAAATTTCACTAAAACTCTTAAAATACTTCTATATATTAAACCTTTTATTTTAAAATAGAGACCTAATAATAATATTTTCATAAAATGATTCAATTTCTTTTCCTCAATGTTACTCTCAAAAGTCAAAACCAAGTGACTTATCTTACATTCATTTTTTCATTACTTCTTAATGATTGTCTTTGTGCACATTATATTTGGCATCAGTTGTTAGTTGTTACATATAAAGATGCAATTTTTGTCCACGAATTCTTCTTAAATTTGAATTTCTTTATCAATGAGATTGGTGCTTCATGTGAATGCCATGATGACCTACAAGCTGCTTAAGCAACACAAATTGCACATATCCTAGCTACTGTTGAACTTGAAAGCAAAACATGAGCTAACCAAATAGAACTTTGAAGTAAGCTGATGACTCTCTATGGGTTTCTCATTTTTATTATATTTGTAGCCTAATAAGGATGGTTGGTGAAACTTGTTTGATGCTGAAAATATTAAAGGATTTATTCTCACTCAATGTGAGGATGTCAATGTAGCTTATAAAATAATGACATCTTTCCAATTCATATTCATTTTACATTTAACGAAGGAAATCATAGGTACTATTGATGTCCTTTGTCAAGCTTTGCAAGAAAAGTCTCAAGTCATCTCGAATGCTCTACACATTTAGTTTCAATAACAAAAGCCCTCATCCAAAAGCTAAGAGAAGATTGTTGGCATAATTTGCTTAAGAATGTTATCTCCTTCTCCAAAAAATTTGAAATAGAAATTACAAATTTAATTGCTTGTTACATTGAAGGTCAAGGTTGTGATCAACATGATTACATTTAAGTGTGTACAAGCCAATAGGTTTAGTGTTGGCAAACCATGACAAACTATAAGTTTTGTTGAGTTATAAGGTGTGTTTTCAAGTCCATAACAAAAGACCTAAGTTCAACTCAAAGAAAGAGAAGTTTATGAATTATTGACACATTCTTGATCAATCAAGAATGATTTATTGATACATTCTTGATCAATCAAGAATGTTTTTCAATCTATTGAGGAAAGTGTCAATAGATCAAGAATGAGTGTTGATCAATCAAGACTATGAGAACTAGATTTTGTAAAGGCCCATTAAGTCATTTTTACAACTCTAATTTGTGCCTTAGTTGCTAGACTACATAAGGCATATTAGGGTCGACCAAAACAAGAGAGAGAGAGAGCACTTTACAGCACAAATAAGATCCAAACCCTAATTTTCTCTACTTCACCATCATACCAAAGTTTGAGAAGTAGATTTGAAGACGATATCATTGGAGACTAGCAATCAAGGATGAAGTCATGATATTATCCCAATGCTACTGCTGTGGAGTAGAGCTTCAAGAGGTTCTTGGAGTTGGTTTATGGTTTCAGTCATACCGTGGGTGCATCATTCATGAAGACCTCCATGTGATTGAAGAGTTCAAATATTCTTGAGCAGTATAAGGTTTTTGTTGTAAGTTGTCTATGAGTCATAAAGGTTTTTCTTAGTTTGTAAAACTTCTTTTATCTTAGTGGATTATCTTATGGGGGAAGATTCATCTTTGTAGTGGTTTTACCTTGGATAGTTTTCCTTTGTCACTATATTGTTGTTTCCTTTGTGATTGATTTTGTGTGATTGGTGATTGTAAACACTCGATTTTGCACCCATGATTTAATCAAGGAGGATTACTAAAGTGACCATCCAAGTACCCCAAAAATCATGATCGATGCATTAATTCATTCATTGCATATCATAAAAATGATCTTGAGATTCTAATGGTTATGACGATATGTCCAGTTTCCAAATCAGACCGTCGGATCAAAATATATCTTATGATCAAGTTTGCACAGTCAGCATACATTGTGTCTAAGTAGGGTCGACCACGCATTATTAATTTAAATTAATTCTGATTAGTTAAACAATTAAAATTAATTAAATAATTTTGTGATTGGTTAATAATTAGTTTTTAAAATAAAATTGCTTGAATAGGAATAAAGGAGATAATTGGATAACAATAAAATTGTGGATAATTTGAACTTTATCAAGATTTATTCTAGAGTATTTATCTACAAGATAATTGTTGCTAAAAAGATTTGAATTATCTAGAAAAGAGACAAATATATATATATATATATATTAGAATACGGATTGAAAACACGTCTAAGTGTAAGGCCCAACCTAAGAAAACCTAAAAAATGAGTCCAAAACGCACCCAAACACGTAAGTGAGATCAGCGCCCAAGAGTACCATTTGGCACTTTTGGAGTGCCGATCGGCACTTTCAAAGTGCCAAATGGCACCCATTTGGGCTTTGGCCCAACTCTCTTTGGGTGCCGATAAGGCACATCCTTTTCGACTTTTTTGCAGAAAGACGTGTCCCGATTCACATTCTACTTGTCATTGCTTATTTTTTAAGCATTCCAGTCTCTATAAATAGAGACTGAATCTCAAAATTCAGCACATTCTTTTACGCTCTAGGAAAGACCTTTTCACACTCTCAAATTTCTCACCCCCTTTCCGGTATTCTCTCTTAAATTAGGATTTTTAGGTTTCAAAGATAATTACGTAAATTTCTTTGAACCCTAAAACATCCTTTCAAGGAGAAGAAGTGCTCCATGCAAGAGGTTGTTTCCGATTACCCTTTTCTTTTCTTTATGCTTTTCTTGTCATAAAGATGCATGTTTGTATATGTTTTTAGTTTAGTTGTTTCAAGCATCCATAACATAAATTGTTAATTTATATTGTTAAAGCATGTTCTTGATTCTTTTATTATGGTTATGATCTCTTTCTTGATTTTAAAGATCTACATATAATCAATTCTTTTTCTCAAATAAAAAACGAATTTTCATCTTCCTTAGATATAAATCTGAATTTTTCTTAAAATAAAAATGGATCTACATCTTCCTTAGATATGGATCTAAATTTTTCTTAAAATTAAAACAGATCTACATCTTCCTTAGATGTAGATCTGAATTTTTCTTAAAATGAAAAACGGATCTGCATCTTCCTTAGATGTAGATCTGAATTTTTTTCAAAATAAAAATGGATTTGTATCTTCCTTAGATGCAGATCTAAATTTTTCTTAAATTAAAAAACTGATTTGTATCTTCCTTAGATATAAATCTGATTTTTTTTAACATAACAGATTTTGAAATAAAGAAAAAGATCATGAATGGTTGTGTTTGTTTTATTCAAAATATGTAGCATAAATTTACTCCATGAATGAAATTCTCTTCTCAAGCAATCTTTTTCATACTTTTTTAACATATAAAAACAAATGTGATTTTTCTGTCTTCAAAAAATCATTTTCTTTAAGTTCTTAAAAACAAATCTAATCTTTTATAAACTAAAAACCATTTTTTTTAGTTCTTAAAAAACAGATCTGATATTTTTTAAAACCAAAAGGCTTTGTTTTATTAAATAAAAACATATTTGAATTTTATCTCTAAAAACCACCTTCTTTTACACAACAAAAACAGATCTGATTTTTTTTATAAACCAAATTCAAATTTTTTCTTTTACTCACAACAACAAATCTGAATTTTTTAACAAAGGAAACGATATGTTCATAAATAAATTTTTGTGATTTAGTTTATTTCACGTGTAACATATCATTCATCTCATGCATAAAAAAAAGGGTACATTGGTCACAAGAGTCTAGAAGATCAGACTCTGTCTAGGCGGAATGGGTGCCTAACACTTTCCCATTTCGTAATCTAGCCTCCGAATTTAGTTTCTTTGGATAGGTAGACCTAGATCTTATCTTTGCTTTTATTTTGGGTAGATTGTAACTAGGACAAAAAGCCATGTACTTATTTAGTAGTTTGTAACTAGGACCCAAAGCCATGTAATTTTCAATTTTTCAAACATATATTTTTTCAATCAATGAAAGGAAACAATTCAGTCATGTATTTTTTATATTTAGCTTTTCTTATTATTATTTTTTTGTATAAAAAATAAGTGGCGACTCCACATCACTTACCTAAAAAGAGAGGTGTCCTTAAAAGTACTCAAAAATCTCTTTTTTTTTTAGAGGCACTTTTCCGGTCTCTCACAGTGATACTATATTTGATGTGCCAAATATTTTAATCTATTGTATGCACAATTGATAAATTGGTGTAATCAAATCACTTGGGTAATTCACTAATTCACAACACGGTCTAAATAACCCAACAAAGTGGAACATCATTATTATTTTGTCATATTCCCTCTCTCTTTCTCTCTCTTAATATTATTTTGACATATTCAATGCTATTATAGACTTTGAATGACAAGGGCTCAACAATAGGTTTGGTGAAGAAGCAAAGAAATTTTTGACACTTAGCTCAACTTTGGATCCAAATAGTGATCATTAATCCTTTGGATCCAAAGAGTGATCATAAATCCTTTAAATTGATGATATATGCAGTCTTGTGGAGAATTATTCTCCTCTTTATTTTATCGAGCAAGAGAAACTTTATTTGACATTTCAATAGAAACATTTTGAACTTGTTATGCATAATAATCTAAAATTACAAAATTTATCTTCAATATGGTGAATTATGTCGAATGTTTTGTACAAATAGAAAAGTCAAAGGCATATCATCTCATTGATTCATTGATTCATCTTCTTTTGACTCATCTTTGCAAACAACTAGTGAACAAACATTTTCCACTTTGAAAGTTGTTAGCAAGACTACACAATAAAGTAGAGGATGAGTTTGTTGTAGACAATTTGGTTGTCTATGTTGAAAGGAAAATTATTGAGAACGTCACTTCAAATTCAATACTTAGGGTCCGTTTGGATGGAAGAGTGGAAAAGTGAAATGATAGAAAATTAGTGAGAGAATAGAAAAGTGGAAAGATGAAAAAGATTTAGTTTTTCCTCATGTATGTTTGGTTAATGGATGGAAAAGTGGGGAGGGTGGAAAAGTGGGGAGAGTAGAAAACTCTTTTGTTTGGTTAAGAGAAAAGTGAGGATAGAAAATATAATTTATATAAATTGACTCTTATACCCTTATCAAATAATATGTAAAAAATAATTTATTTGTACTCATTAAATAATATAGAAATTAACACATCATACATATAAATTTATATTATCTTTTTTTGTTATTATATATAATATTTTATATATATATATATAGTTGGGTTAAAGTTACACTTGGTGTAACTTTAAATAATATTATACCACCTAATATTTTTTTAATTAGTTGTGAATTTTAATAAATCTACCATTAGATTACATTATCTTTGTATATTCTCCATGCTTACAAAATTTAAAGATGATTAAAGATTAATAGTCATGTCGTCAATTAATTATTTAAATTCAAGTTTTTGTAGTTTAAAATAATACATAAAAGATAAGTTTATGGATTGAATGGTAAATTACATCCAATTGGCATGCATTTTAAGAATATATAGAACATGCAATTCAAATGTTGGATTTTCAAAATATGAATTTAATAACAAATTATTGTGTGGTGTGATATTACTTAGAGTTACACTATGTGTAACTTGTGTGTGTGTGTGTGTGTGTTACTGGGAGGAAAAAGAAAAAAACTAGACAACAAATTCAACTATATTTTAATACATTCTTAACCTGGGCAACAAAACACATTATTCAACAAATACATCATTCACATGTTTCAAACACGTGGGACAAAGCACAGTTACAACCAATATCAAAATATATGTATCAACAAACTACTCACCTATTTCTTAGAGAGAAAAAAACTATATATATGCATTCTTCCAAATGTGGCCAAAGCAATCATGTTGAACATAAAATAATATTAATTATATTAATCTATAATACTGTGCAAGTCAAAATATTACTTTATCTTCTCTTGTCTTAACCAAAATACAAAGTCATCAAATATTGCTAATTTTGTAATATACTGCATTTAATCCATTAAAAGTCAGCAAATCAAAAGTCCATAAAATGTTAAGTTGTATTTTTCAATATTATGCAACTTAGCTACTACCAAACATCACTTCACACACCACTTCATCTATTAGCCTTGTACCCAAAATTAATTTACAATTATTCATCCTTTAAGGTTCCTTAGCATACATCATTTTCAATAATATTTGTCGGCGTAACTCACTAGTTGGAACATCAAAATAATGCTCTCATTTTGGATGAATCCTTAATTAAGAATAGCATAGCATCAAGTTGTATGTCCGACGGTATTCCTATATTCACTAATTCTGAAAATACTTTCTCCTCAGAGTAACAATGTGGACGTCCTCTCTCCCTAATAGCAAGTCTCTCATTAGCAATCTCATGTCCTTGCATCATAATAGCAATTCCCTTTTTAGCAATCTCATATCATTGCCTTATTCTTGCTGCCACATTATTAACCCCAGATTGAAAAATGTCCATTTGCTTTTCAAGCATTTCAACCATTTGCACTAGTTTCTTCGCCCTCTTGGATGATGTTTCACATGAGTAGAAATGAGAGATCATTGGAGAATATGATTCAACATTTGGCAAGCTAAACCCATCAAAGTCATCAACGTCTTCTTCCAAATTTATGCTATTCTCTCTTTCCTTTTCTCATCGACAGACTTTCTCCTTTACATTTATACAACTTTCACCATTTTCCCAATCATTGGAAAACAAATCAAACAGCTTCTCATAATGTTGAATTTAAGTTTTTTTTTTAATTCCATTTTTTAGCATTTGAGTTTGCCTATAGGAATACAATAGTCAATACACACTTATTAGTATTATTATTATTACAACAAAATACCAATAAAATATACTAAATTGTTCTAAAAATTATTTCATGATATCAAAATAAATATAACTAACCTATATTAAAGGTTCCCACACTTTAGCTTCAGTCTCAAAAAGTCCAGTAATTAGATTCCATGCAAATCCACTCAAGTTCTAGAAAAGGTCATGACATGAATGGAAAGCATCTTTCAAAGTTTTGATGCGATTCTTGATGTTACTTCTCTAAATTGCATAACCGAATGTTGCAGAACACTTTTTACACATATTCGAGTAAGCATGAGAATTCCACGTTTGATTGGGCATATTTCAATTGTTTTGTTCCTCCAACATGACATTAAGTAAAAAGTCATCTATATCATCAGTTCATCTCATGTTATTCACTTTAGGTTCACTATCAGTTGTTGTTTTCATCAATGTCTTAAACATTTTTAAAAACCGGATGTTATTATTCTTTACAATATTATTACTAAGATTACCTGCAACTATTATAAAGAATCCAATAAAATAAAATAAAAAGACATAGCATAATATTACTACAATTAAACTAGTAATTGAATATTCTTCTATAAAAAGTCTAATTATTGAATAAAAACATTAATAATATTACGATAATAGTTGTACAAAAACAACAAAGTTAAATGTTTCGCAACAATGCATACAAAACGACTATTACATAGAGAAAGATACACATAAGCAAATCAAATCTCATAATATGATGACTAAAATTATTAAGGGTAAACTACGTTTTTGGTCCCTAACCTATACACTATATTTCAATTTGATCCCCAACCTTTCAATTTTGTCAATTTGGTCCTTAACATTTCAGTATCACGTCAATTTAGTCCCTACCATTATCTTTTGGATAAAAATTGATGATGTGTAATAGTTAAAATAAAAAATTAGCTTTCGTTGATGTGAAAATAAACTAAAATTTTATTTTGGCAATTTATCATGTCAGCAATTTTCATCCAAGATATAAAGGCAGGGACTAAATTGACACAATATTAAAAGTTTAGAGACCAAATTGACACAATTGAAAGGTTATAAACCAAATTAAAATATGGTATAAAAGATAGGGACTAAATATGTAGTTTACCCAATTATTAATCATGCAAACATAGTCATTCCACATTTTAGTTGCTATACTAGTTGGTAATATTGCTCCTCTTCTAGCATTTGCATCTCTATCATTTGTATTGTTTCTACCTTCATTATGTATGTCACTATTCAAGATCTTTTGATCAACTTTTGCAATCAACCTTTCATCCGGATCCACTCCCATAAGATAGTTATACAGTATACAACAAGCTAAGATAATCTCAGTAATCGCATCAACTAGAAAAAAATAAAAGTTCCATCGTTTCAGATGTAATTGGAGATCATTTCTTTAACACACCAAATGTCCTTTCAATGACATTGCACAAAGAGGAATGTTGATGATTAAATATTTTCTCAACATTTTCTATGCCACATGCTGAATACTGTTTTAAATGATAATGTACGCCCCTGTATAGCGCGATAAATCAACTTCTCAACATAAAGCTCACATCTACTAGATAATATTTGCCTATTAAGAAAATAAGTTATATAAGTAATTCAATCTCTCTCTCTCTCTCTCTCTCTCTCTCTCTCTCTCTCTATATATATATATATATATATATATATTATGTAAGTATACTTTGTATTTATAACTTAACATCATCTCTGAGGATTATAAGTTTGTCTTCCCTACTTAAAGTGTTTTTAATTATCCTCGAGTCAGAGGCATTCCCTTCTCATCTAGGTAAAACTTATGCAAATCACATGTCAAAATCACATGCTGCCAATACATTTTAAGTTGTGTACTCTTTCCTTCCTCGATATCTAGGCACATCTTTTGATGACACTTTTACACGAATATTTGTCCCGTCAATTGCCCTACACAATCCTAGAATTAAAGCAATCTATTAAATCAATAATTTTTTACTCATATTGGAAAAAATTCTCATATAGTTACTTGAAAATATGTTTACCTTAAAGTATGGGTAAGATTTATGACTATTTTGAATCTATGAGGGAACCTCTGCCCCATTAGGTTGTAGAAGAAATTGATCTTCCGAGCAGTGACGGCTCTAAAATTTATTTTCAAGGTGGTCATTAAAATATTTAAATTAAACAATATTTAATAAAAATAAAACTTGAATATATTGTCTTCACAAAAAAGAAAAAAAAAAAACAAATGTAAATACATATAGTTCAGGATTAAATTGATGTAATACTCCATTAATATCTTTTTTAGGGAAATTATGGCCAAGAGGTTGAAAAAAACCTCTTCGTAAATATACTATTTTTATTTCATCTTGATGATTAAGATGAAAATACGAGACATTTTTTCATAGCTTAGGATCTAAAAGAAGATTATTCAAGTCAATAACAATTTGCTTAGAAGATGAACCTTGCAATATAAATGATTTCCTTTTAAGAAATTTGTTCATAGTGCTAGCAAGAGAATAAATGATCAACTATTAATTCATTCAACATATTCAACTTAAGCATTCAACCGTTACATTGATCTTGTTCAATAACATATTCAAGCATTATTTTAGTGCATATACGTATGGACAAAATGTATCACATAAATCCAACAAATCCACCTAGTGGCTAGAGCAAGCACTAATAAACTAGCTATTTGAAAATGTACATTTAAAAAAAAAAAATAGTGATTTTAAAATATGTCATTTGAAAACAAAATTCAAAAAAATCAAAATTAAACATTTGATATGGGCTTTTAGGCTAATTTGAGTTTAGGCAATTTTTGGTAAGTCCTATGTCCATAACATTTTTGCAACATTTTCACAACAAAGTCAAAATAGCAAGTTGTTTGGTTCTAATTTGACCCTGCTACTGAAATTACGTTTTTTTTTTTTTTTCATTAGTAATAATCTACCGCTTAAGATTTGTTGTGAAATTGATGTGGAAAAGTTATGAAAGTGTTGTGAAAATGTTGTAACTATAGGATTTCTTGCAATGTTTTGGTTCAACCTTCCATGGAACAAAATTTTGGAGAGGCCAAATTTTTCTTTAGGGTGTTCAATTTTTTTTTTAGGGTGGTCAACACCCATTTTAATTTTAAATTCAATTTCCTCTATAACACATGGCACCACCCTTACTTCTAACTAGATGACTGCTCTTAACACATTGTGAAAATGATAGCTTACAGTCTCATTGGAATGATAGAAGAAAAAGGAAATTGTACGAATTCTCTCATTATGTGCTAAAATGTAAAGAAGTTTGGTTACTTACACTTCAATAGAAGAATTCCTAGTGTCTTGAAGAGGACCAATTCCTCGAAGAATTTCACACAACTTAGCAAAGGCATAAAACCCCATTTGAATTATGTCTCGACATTTCTCACTACGTCTAAGTTGACTCATTGGTTCTTCCCGAATGTTTTTTCTTTCCCCACTATTATTGGGTAATTACCCTATCCACATAACGTTGATTATAATATATACCCATCATTCATATTGCATGGACCACATGTGCAAGAAGTTGCAAAACCGCTACATCTCGTCTTCTCTACAAACCAATCAAAAGTTGCAAACCAAATTGGTTCATTTCATGAATATTCCTTAATTGATCTTGACAATTTTCCTCCCAACTTTGACTTAAATCTTCCGGTAGACTACTATCCCAATTAGTTGGATTATCCATCTACCAAAGATCCATCACAAGTAAGGAATAATTAACACATTGGTCATAATAATTACTAATCAAAGCACCTTGCCCTTGTATCTTAGTTCCTATCATCCCAAACATAACTAGCAAAGAGACACTATAAAATATACTACTACACATAACTAGTCATGTAAAATAGACTACTTATAAATAATAGTACAAGAGAAACACAAAACTAATATTAGATAATAAAAACTAACCGCATCAAAGCACATAAACCTCAAACAATCCACATGGTCTCTTTCACACACAAAACCCAACCACTAATAAATCAAAACCTTACACCAATAGGTTCTAACAATCACAACTATTCCTAGATAATAAAAACCATCTGCATTAAAGCAAATGCACCTCAAACAATCCACATTGTTTCTTTCACACACAAAATCCCATTTTTGTATACGCTTAGATTCAATAAATCCATATGAGGTTTGCAAAAAATAAGAAATAAAAAGAAAATAACAAATTACCAAAGGGTCTAAGTGTGAAAAAATAGAAATAAAATAGAAATAAAAAAACTCAAATGATCAGAGCAAGCAAAAATTAGGTAAAATGAACACAGAAAACATATCGATGGTGTGCAACTTGATTCTGAGTCTTCTATCTACATTTTCAATGAAAAATAAAAAGAGCACAAAGTTTAGATACAAAAGGGGAAAAAATCTGAAAAAAAAATTATAAAAAAAAAAAAAAACACTCTAGGAAAAAGAAGAAATACAAGGAAAAAAAATAGAGAGAAGGAGAGAAGACAAGAAGGAAAAAAACAAGATTAGAGTCTAGAGACATACTGACTTTAGCTACTCGGCTAGAAAAGAAAAAAAAAAAGATTTAACAACAGAAAAAGAGAGAGTTATAACATGAAGGGGGAAAAAAGGGTCAAAGTCATACTTGAAATTCTCGACTGGAGAAAAGAAAAAAAAAACAAAAAAAGAGTTTAATTCTCTTAAAGAATGCAGACTACAATTCAAGATGAAATACTTATATTTTGTATTATTATTGATTTTATACTTATCTAGTAAGAGATAGGTTGAAGATATCATTTGACACAAATTTGTCCAGTATAATAGATATAGTCTTTGTAACCCAAATATTAGACTATAAATATTTCATTTGCATTGTGAATTGTATTTATAGTATTTATTTTTATTCTAAAATATATAATAGGAAGATGATATAAAATAAAAATAAAAACTTAATCATCACATTATCTATTTAGCTCCTCCAACCGCATATTCTTGGCTTTACCACTTGTGTTGATTGTTTTGACTAAACAAGAATGCGCTAAAGATGAATGTGTACTGTGTACGATTTTCTTTAGGTTACTCTAATATGAGTTATTCTCATTTGAAACATGATCTTCCCTGTTTCTTTTTTATTTTTTGTTAGGTAATAGAAATTTTATTGAAATAGAAGAACATAGTGTTCACTATGATAACACTCTAAATACGAACCTGTAGGAACTCAATTTGTAATGGACCCATGACAATAAAATTTGTAGAGGGTAGGTAGAAGGGTTAGGCACCAACAAAGCAAGCAATGGGAGATATGAAATTCATAGGAATAATAGCAAAGGAATATGACTAAGTGTTTTTGAGGATAATCACCATGACCTTAGTTAAATGTTTATGAGGATCTTTATAACGATTTTGGTTAAGTATTTGTGAAGATCTTTGTGATGATTTTGGTTAAATATTTGTGAGGCATGCTCGTCCTCGGCTCAGTCTGAGGACATTTTTCCTTATACTTGACAAACACAAGGGTTGTTCTTGAATGCCCCCCTTTTCCTTCTGAGGGTTCTATCTGTTATATATTCTCGTTTGGTCAATTCTCCGCCGTCCACTTGTCGGTTATCCGAACTCTATGTCTAAGGGTTTGTCCCATCATCTGCCTTTGCAGGCTTTCTGTTAATTCCCAGCCGCCTTTGCAAGCCTTCTATTAGTTAAAGTGACCAAGGCATCTGGGTTTGCTGGTCACTTCACCATTAAAGCGGCCAGAGTGTTAGTTGCGTACATTTAATGGGTGGATGTCAGCTCCCTTTCTTTAAGGTCGGCATGCCGAGGACGTGGCCATCCTCGGCGTAGTCTCTTGATGACTTGGGCCTTTCCCTCTCATCCTTGGATTTTATACTCTCCTCGGCATGGGCCTTGGGCCCGATATGGAGTGGGCCATGGTAGCCGAATCTTAGGGCCCCACAATAGCCCCTCAAAATTCTGCTGTCCACCCTCTCGGGCGGGAAGGAGGATTTTGACATTCTCGGGCCTACCATCTCGGCCTGTCGAGCCTTGCCTTTCCTGTTAGTGTACCCATCCTTTCAATTGTCCCTGCAACTTTCTTTAGCACAAAAGGTTCGCCCGAGGAATTTTTCCTTACTTTGGTAAGTTTCTTTTCTCCTTAATCTATAATTTACCGCCTGAGTTCCTTGCTAGTTCTTCCAGGAGAGGTAGGTTTAAGTTTGTTATACTTTTAGTGCTCGTCTTCGCTTGGTTTTTGTCCTTAGCAGGATTCATCGCTTAGCACCCAAGGGATCGGCTTTGCCGTAAGTTTGGACCTACGGTTAGTATAAAAGCCTATTTCTGCCCAATGCTTATATCGCCGTATAGTGATTAGTTTCCCCATAAGTTTGAGTCTGAAGACATGCAAGACCTTGGTTTTTCCTAGTACTTAATGTTTCACGCGGAAATGGTTTCTCTGTTGGCCTGAGTCCTTGGACCATGCAATGCCTATGTTTTGTCTAACATTTAGTTTTCTCATCTGATGTTAAGTTGTTAGTTTCCCCAGAGGCTGGTGTCTGAGGACCATACAATGCCTAGGTTCTGTCTAACATTTAGTTTTCTCATTTTAAGTGGTTAGTTTCCCCAGAGGCTTGAGTCCGAGGACCATGCAATGCCTTGGTTCTGTCCAATACCTAGTTTTCTCATCTAAAGTATCTGGTTTCCTCAGAGGCTTGAGTCTGAGGACCATGCAATGCCTTGGTTCTGTCCAGTATCTAGTTTTCTCTTCTGAAGTATCTGGTTTCCCCAAAGGCTTGAGTTCGAGGACCATGCAATGTCTTGATTCTGTCCAGTACCTAGTTTTCTCATCTGAAGTATCTAGTTTCCCTAAAGGCTTGAGTCCGAGGACCATGCAATGCCTTGATTCTGTCCAGTACCTAGTTTTCTCATCTGAAGTATCTGGTTTCCCCAAAGGCTTGAGTCCGAGGACCATGCAATGCCTTGGTTCTGTCCAATACCTAGTTTTTTCATCTGAAGTATCTGGTTTCCCCAAAGGCTTGAGTCCGAGGACCATGCAATGCCTTGGTTCTGTCCAGTACCTAGTTTTTTCATCTGAAGTATCTGGTTTCCCCCAAAGGCTTGAGTCCAAGGACCATGCAATGCCTTGGTTCTAACCAATACCTAGTTTTCTCATCTAAAGTATCTGGTTTCCCCAAAAGCTTGAGTCCGAGGACCATGCAATGCCTTGGTTCTGTCCAGTACCTAGTTTTTTCATCTGAAGTATCTGGTTTCCCCAAAGGCTTGAGTCCGAGGACTATGCAATGTCTTGGTTCTGTCCAGTACCTAGTTTTTTCATCTGAAGTATCTGGTTTCCCCAAAGGCTTGAGTCCGAGGACCATGCAATGCCTTGGTTCTGTCCAGTACCTAGTTTTTTCATCTGAAGTATCTGGTTTCCCTAAAGGCTTGAGTCCGAGGACCATGCAATGCCTTGGTTCTGTTCAGTACCTAGTTTTCTCATCTGAAGTATCTGGTTTCCCTAGAGGCTTGAGTCCGAGGACCATGCAATGCCTTAGTTCTGTCCAGTACCTAGTTTTCTCATCTGAAGTATCTGGTTTCCCCAGAGGCTTGAGTCCGAGGACCATGCAATGCCTTGGTTCTAACTAGTACCTAGTTTTCTCATTTATTTACTATTTTATCTATTTATCCATAGCCATTTAATTCTACATTGCTATAATCTATAATAAACATTAAATAAATACACTTTTCAAGCAAAATAATAACAGACGCATGCTAGGGTTGGGGTAGGAGAAGACCCTGCTCTGTTCTGCCTCTTCGTTTGGCGTGACTCTTCTGATTACGAGGCGTCTCTTGGGTTGTTCGAGTAACGCGTTTTGACGCTTCGATGCCTCCTCGTTAATGAGGCGCCTCCTCATTAATGTTAGTTGTGGATTTACGAGGATCTAACGGTGGATAAGCCCCTTGGAATTTGGGCGGAATTATTGCCTCCGGAAATCTCTCCCTAGGATTTAATGCGGATTGGCTCTCACTAACTTTCCGCCTTCTATATAAGGCGTTTCTGGGGCGACCTTTTCCTTCACACTCGACAAACATTCATCTTAAACCCCCCCAAAGACACTGCCTAGGGGTTCTGTAAAAAATAGCGTTTTGAGCCCCTCCAAATGAATTGGCCCTTGGAGAGGGCGTTCCCGAGGATGCTTAGCCCCTTTCAGGAGCCGAGGATGGCGCCCCGACCCTGGACGTCATGTTGGGGTTGGGGTAGGAGAAGGCTGGAGATTCTCCTTCTTTTCAACCTAACCAGTAGTGGAACCCTCTTTGCTGTCTGGAGGAAGATCCAGAAAGAACGTAACCTCCTTCCCTTGGATTTGGGTCTGTGACCCTCCAAGCTGGCAGCGATGGGGCTGGGAAGGAAACCAGGCGGAACCAGGAGGTGGAACCACCCGGTGCCGCGGCCTCTTCCTCCCCCAACGTTGCCTTCCTTCCTTCTTTTCCGCCTCTTTCCTCCTCTTTTGCTCCTCAACCAGCCTTCCGTCCTTCATTTCCTCTTCTCTTGCTTCACAACCGGCCTTGTTTTCTATCTTTTGTTCCTCTGCCAGCTTTGTTAGGCGTCTGTCTTTATAGTTAGCTTTAGAACAAGCCCCACGGGCATCACTTGTAAGAGATGTAACTTTTTCTTCATATATTAATAAAGAAGTAGACTTGTTTTGTCTCTTTTATTTTTCGCATATTCTTGTTTCTTGTGATTGTTGACTTCTGAATGAATGTTGTTGCTGAAACTGTATTGTTTTGGCGTTTTTTTTTTTTTTTAAAGTGTTGCTCTTGATTTTTTCACACCGACCGTCGCACTTGCTAGTGCACAAGTCCTCCCCATAGACGGCGCCAATTGTAGGGACTCAATTTGTAATGGACCCATGACAATAAAATTTGTAGAGGGTGGGTAGAAGGGCTAGGCACCAACAAAGTAAGCAATGGGTGATATGAAATTCATAGGAATAATAGTAAAGGAATTTGACTAAGTGTTTTTGGTTAAGTATTTGTGAAGATCTTTGTGATGATTTTGGTTAAATATTTGTGAGGCATGCTCGTCCTCGGCTCAGTCCGAGGACTTTTTTCCTTAGACTTGACAAACACAAGGGTTGTTTTTGAATGCCCCCCTTTTCCTTCTGGGGGTTCTATCTGTTATATATTCTTGTTTGGTCAATCCTCCGCCGTTCACTTGTTGGTTATCCGAACTCTGTATCTAAGGGTTTGTCCCATCATCTGCCTTTGCAGGCTTTTTGTTAGTTCCCAGTCGCCTTTGCAGGCCTTCTATTAGTTGAAGTGATCAAGGCATCTGGGTTTGCTGGTCACTTCACCATTAAAGCGGCCAGAGTGTTAGTTGCGTACATTTAATGGGTGGATGTCAGCTCCCTTTCTTTAAGGTCGGCCTGCAGGACGTGGCCATCCTCGGCGTAGTCCCTTGATGACTTGGGCCTTTCCCTGTCATCCTTGGATTTTATACTCTCCTCGGCATGGGCCTTGGGCCCGATATGGAGTGGGCCATGGTAGCCGAATCTTAGGGCCCCACAGAACTAAATACATATAATTCAGGAACTAAAGCTAGCATATTATAGAAAATCAGAAATGGAGATATAGAACGTAAAGCCCCATACACAAGCCCACTGAAACAAAGTCTCAAATAGAAAAGACTTTAAGAGATCTAAAGACTAAGGGGCTGTTTGGTTTTTTGAAAACAATCACTCATCACTCTTTACTCAATTTTCGTCACTCATCACTCGTCACTCATCACACATACCCCACCCATTTGGCACATGTTTTCAGCTTCTCATCACTCAAATTTTTCTACTGTTTGTGGGACCCCACTGCCTGAGCACCATGTCAGTGGGTATAGTTAGCCTACCCGCCTCATAAAGCATTCCCATTAAGCCATTATATGTACCTCTCAAAATGGTTGAAATTTTTGTTCAATTACTCAGGCACATATATACACAGAGAATTGTGTCTTAGACAAAAAACCAAAGAAGCAAAAGAAAAAATCTTCAAATTTGAAGAAGTGGGTTTTGAAGAAAAATAAGAACAAAAGTAAAATGAAGTAGAAGAAGGAAGAGTGACCTAGGGGCGGCGTGACCCAAGGGCGCGACCCAGCCCTGTGTCTTCTTGAGATGATGGTGCCGACGATGGAAATGGAGAAGAAAAACAGCAATACCCACACATAAACATACTACCTGGTTTGTTTTTTGTGCAGTTGGGGTTGTGTTTGTTTTTGGTTGAGGTTTGTTTTGGAGATTGTTTGAATTGAAAAGTTTGTGGATATTGTTTGAATTGAAAAGTTTGTTTCTTGATTTTGGAAGGATGGAGAAGATGGTGGGTCTGAGCTGATGGTGGTATAGTTTACCCAAAAAAGAAGAAGAAGAAGAAGAAGAAGAAGAAGAAGAACAAATAAAGAAGAAGAAGAAGAAGAAGAACAAATAAAGAAGAAGAGAGAAAGAAAGAAAAGTGAAAAAAAAGAAAAAAAAAAAAAAGAAAAAAAGAGAGAGAGTGACCGGTGGGAGAGAGAAGAGAATTTGACTTGACAAGACTAGTGGGTCCCATGTATGAGTGTTTAATTACCAAAATGCCATCATAACTCTGTTTCCATAACTTGAAAACACCGAAAATATGTTTTCAATTTCTATAACGCATCACTCAAAAATCAGAGAATTGAGTGATGGAAATAAAAACTGGAAACAAAGCCAAACACACTTCTTAGCCGTGGGTCCCACCATTTTTGAGTTGTGGGTGATGGAAACAGAGTTAGAAACACAAAAACTTAACAGCTCCTAGAGGACTCTTATTATTTTTAAAGGTACGGGTATTGCGTTCCTCCCCAATTCATTGAAATTGAGTTCATTGTATAGTTAAAATTTATTTCTTGGATCTAATTGTGTATATAATATTACATCATTTAAAAGTTTAGGTGATTTGACAATAGATATACATTTAGATTTATACTAATATTTATTTAAAATCATTAATGTAGCTTCCAATATATATATAAAAAAAAAAAAAGGAAAAAAAAAACTTTTTTTTTTTTATGGAATTAAAAAAAAAAAAAAAAAAAAAAAAAAAAAAAAAAAAAAACTACGAAAAACGAACTCTGAATCCGTTACCAGCATTACATTTGGTGTCATTCAATGGACTTATTTCAATTTCCAATGCTCGTGTGGTTTTTATGAGTATCGAAATTAGTTCGATACCCAATTGGCTTTAAAAAAACCAAGCCTATATAAAAGATGGGCGATTCTGGGCCTATCAAACCCAATTCAGTTAGACAAAGGAGTAATGACCTGGGCTTTGCTATACACATGGGCTTTTGAGTTATGGTCTGATGATCCACCATACTGAACGAAGGGGTCTACTCTACTGTCTCAATAACATGACATGAAATATTAGAGCATTTGCATTAAAAAATAGATAAAAAAAGTGTTCAATTTTACAAGTTTAAGTCCCAAAATCACCCTCATCAGTCAAGCTAAATATGTATAAATTTGCAAAATTTCTACAATAACGGTGTAAATATACACGATTACTGTAACTTCGTATATTATTATTTTAACATTTTTTCTCTCACCTCTTGTCTCACCAAATTCTCTCGCTCTCTCTCTTTATATGAAGATAGTAATAAATAAAGAATGAGACCTGAAGTGATCGAATCAGTTCTAGACTTCTGGGTTGGGCACAAACCTGACCAGCATCTACTCGTGAACAACCCTAGTCGTCAGGTCGGTTTGACTTAACTGGTGGGTCAGGTTATGCGATTTATGGATAGCCCTAAGTCATGGGCGGCGCTAGCCATAGCCTAGGGGGTTCAAATGAACCCCCTGACTTGGCATATATATATATATATATATATATTTATATATAATATAATATAATATAATATAGTATAAAATTTTTATTCGTTTTGATCTTCTAAAATAAAATTTTGAACCCTTTGATCCTAATTTTTTTAAGCACAACTAAAATAAACTTAAATATAATCATCTTACCAATATCTTAGCATTTTTAAACAAAAAAAAAAAAAAAAAAAAAAAGCCCAACAACAAGCCAAAATATCTAAAATCTTGAAAATAAAAATTAGTTGTTAAATCTGAAGTGTTTTTAATTTGTTATTTGTTGAGTGAGGACCGAGCGCGTGGGACAAGCCAAGAGTGATTGAGTGAAGACAAAAGCAAAATGTTTTTAATTTTAATATTTCTTAGTATCTATTTGAGAATAATTTATCCAACTTTTTGCTAAAAGTATAAAATAAGTAGGAACTTACATGAGACCCGCAAATAGTAGGAAAACAGATGAAGTAATAAATTGGCTTATAATCAAGACCCAAACATACTTAATATAATTACAAAGAACAATAGTTGCCAAAGTTGAGTTGAATTGTTAAATACAAGAATTGTAAAGAGTTAAAAACAAACTAATAAATAAAAGAATTTTGAGCAATAATAATTAAGTTCACTTATCGATAATAATTAATATTTTTATTGTATTTGAAAATAATGGATGATTTCCAAGATTTCATCTCAGCAATAATAATTTATATGTTCATTATATTATGAAACTACAGCCAAATGAACTAATATATAGTTTATATTTTATATTTTTGCTAATACTATGGACAAATTTGTAATAAAAAAACATTGTAAATCACAAGATTCATTTTTTATTTAAGATTTATCTTCTTATTGACTACCTTAGAAAAAAATCCTAGAGCCGCCACTGCTTATGTCTCACATTCTTTTCAGCCAACAAAATCATTCAAAGTTGATGCAGGAAATTGGAAATTAAAGTTCCGGAACAGCTTATTAGAATAGAATAATTCTTCGTTGTTTCTTTGGATGACATTGATATAAACATTGCTGCATCTCGCCTGCAAAAGTGTACATTATCTTGCAATATATACGTCCAGGCGACTCTGAGTTTTGTACAATCGACTTGGTGCTGGCAGCTTTAGCAGAACCTTTACGTAACAAATTTGCAAATGGGGTCATGTAAAAAATAGTCTGGCGATAGCTGATGTTAATGTTAATTTATTCTCTTTTGTATTATTGCAGGTTGCTTTGCGAGCCAGCCAACCAGCATTGATGTTACAAATACGTCTATCACTTTTGACTTTTCCTCATTGCTCACTAGGAACAATGTTATTGTGACGAATTTTGAAGATGTAGAGACGACTGTTAAACAGCCTTAACAAGTTTGAAGTTTTCTTCAGCACTTCGTTCCCTGAGTGAGACTGAGAGGAAATATATTGGGATTCTCATGTACTAGCTACTGCTACACCACTATCTCTCGGAAAAAAAAAAAAAAAAAAAAGCTACTGCTACACAGCCTACACCATAGTTTTATTTACAACTAAGGATTTGTTTGGCATATGATTTTAAATATATGTTATTAATTTTTAAATAATATTATTCGTATTTTCACATATTTTTTTTCACTTACACGTATTTTTAAAAAAATTAAAAATTGTCGTTTAAACACACATATCATACAGGGCCTAAGAATTTTAAGAAATTTCTTAACATTATTTAACTTAATAAAAGGTACAAAACTAATTATAAAATGATAAATATAAAGAGCTCACCTCAAATAGAAAAACTCAATTATTTGAGTGGATTTCAATTAGTTTAATGGGAAATTTTTTTTTTTTTTTTCTCTTGAATTAGTGATTTAAAATTTAAATTCCGTTCAAAAAAAATCAACAATATGTTTGACTTTTTGTAACTTTAACTAAATCTACTGCTAAATTTATGACCGGTCGTCCAACGAGATCCACTTAAGTCTTAAACTACTCACCTAGTTTTCGGTTTCTCACTGGTGGATAAAGTATTGCCACCTCAGGTTTGGATGACTTCCCCACTCTTCTTTTAAGATTTTAGGAGTAATCGAAACTCAGCATGTCAACCTAAAAAAGTTTGCATGCCATGACCTTAAAGAAGAGTAGATTTTATGTTCAGTTCAGTTAACTTGACCCATCAAAAGTTTCTAAGTTACTTTGTCAAAGGCTATAGCCTATACTCTATGCTGTGATAGGCTCGTAGCCTTACAGATTCACCTTGACTGTATAAACAAAACAGTTTACCTAATTTCAGCTGAGAGAGCCTTTTTTATTTTGGAGGTAGTGTTTTTCTTTCTTTTTTATGCTGAATGGAGGTAGTGCTTTTCTTAAACCATTCTCTGTTTTTTTTAGTTCTCTTTTTTCTTATTATTTGAATTTAAAAAAAAAAAAAAAAAAAAATCATGCACACACTTGTTATCAAATCGGGTCGAATGAATCATGAAGTACTAAAGTCTAATCAACTTTTCAGTTGAGCTTGGTGTTCACTTCTCAAAAGTAATTATTAAAAAAAAAAAAGTGCTTGGTGTATGAATTTCTTTAATATTACATACATGCATATATATTTTAGAAGATCTCCTTTATATTTTTTTGGCTGTAGTGAGTGTATAAATTAAGATTGGTGACCAGCTAACAACCTCTTTTTTTTCCACTTCAGAAGCTTGATGATGAACCCACTGTACTAGGGTCCTTGAACTTGCCCATATAATTCACTGGTCCTGTTCACCAGCTCCACCTAATCTGTGACCCTCAATCTAAATTGGAAATATGACACTATCCATTTAGTTACTATGGGACCCTTTTGAGTCCTCTTCCCATTACTTGTTCATGCATACTCCAAGAGACAAGCAAAGACTTAGTCAAAAGGAGGTCAAAGAAGTAAGATTGAGTGGGGAGGAGAAACAAAAGTGGCTTGAAAGGTTCACAAAGCTCTTATCATTTAGTGAAGTTGGAGAACCCACATTGCCCATTCTCTTTTGGGCATGCTATGGCCCATTCAGTCTGTTCTCCTCTCCCTCCCAATTTCATGGATGCAATGCATCTACCTATTCTCTTTCAATTTATATTTAAAAAAAAAAAAAAAAAAAAAAAAACCAACCTAATAATCATAATAATAATACAATCTTTCCTAGAATTTCTTCCCTCCAATCATTCAGTTCAGGAATTGGCAACATCCATGAGATTTTATGTATTCATCTATTTTGTGGGATCCATATGCTTTTTGTTCACTTGGATTCGCCAGAGTGACTTGTCATATTATAAAAACTTGTTGCCCCTTGATGTGAGTCTTTAAGAGTATCCCTATCTAGTCTCGTGGGTCATGCACATTTTATGATATTAGTGCCAAAATGGATTAGCATTTGCCGACAAAGTGTTATTTTATACAAAGTTGTGGCTAATAATTTTGCATAGCCATAGGCCCTACCCTACACGACATGGGATACTAAACAACCAGTGATGGCAGCAGGTTGTTGTGGTATCAATGGTAGGTAGCAATTGGAATTTACGCCCATTCTAATTACACTTTGAAAGATTGTCTTCTAGATTTGCCTCAAGGGAAGTGAAAATTCTTGCTCCTTAAATGGATAAGAACGAATAAATGATGTATGGTATTGAATCAAACCCCATCAAGATTCATGACATAAATAATCATTTTATGAACTTGCCCCTTGTCCAAGTTATATCAATAACAAAATCTTTTACATAAACAAGTGTATTTTTGAAGTTTAAAGACTCAAAATGCAAAAATGACAAATAAATTTTTCTTGTATTCATTTGATATTGCCATAATTTATTTTACTATTAATATTTTATTTTTTTATATCTGATTGTATATAATGTGTTACGTTATTTAATAATTTAAATGATGTGACATGAATATACATTTAGATTTGTAATATTTAGATAAAACATATCTATTTCAAAGTTAAAGTTTTCTAAAAAGTTAAAATTTTGAACCATGAAGAATTCATGAATAATAACTAAGGCAGTGGGAAACAGGCTATGCAATGTTTTGGTTTTAGGTTTGTTACCAGTAAGTGAGGCATCTTTTTCTTTTTTTTTTTTTTTTTTTCTTTTTTATACAAGTGAGGCATCTTCTAAATTAGTCTTACCAGGCTCAAATACAAGTTGTGCTCAAAGCTCTTGTCAGCTATATAAATAAAGCATCCTCAATTCTTAAAGTCAATTCACTTTGGTTCTCTTGCAATCAATGTGTAATTATGAGCACAAACACAACACACCACACCACATTCAAGTCCAATCAAGTTGATTACCGTCTAATGGTGCTTTGGATCATATGGCACTACAGACAATTATTTTTGGATTGGCAATGATGCTCAACATACTTTCAAACTGAAGGAATTCAACAATAGTTTAGGATAAAAATAAAAATTATAAGCCTTATATTAATCTTAGTTGAATTTCCCAATGTGTGAGGACTTGTACAAGTATGAATATAAACTTCTGCTTGTATTGCATGAAGTGGGAACAAATATATTTTCATATAGGGGAAACTACTGGGAAATGAAGCATCTTAATGTTGAATGACAAGGGGTAACATCCAATTCTGCAGTCAAAGCGTCGACCAATTTGAGTGAAATGAATCAAGTCCTCCATAACCTTCTCTCATCAATCTCTCCAGCTCTTTTGCTTCATTTGCCTTAGTCCTCTGTAACACAAAAAAATCATTCATATCACTCATCAATCACATACCCAATTCTAACATACAAACTACAATTAAGAATAGTACACAAACTACATGCAGTTAAGCATTTGGGCATGTCAAATATAGCTAGATTTTATGCGTATGTCACTTAATATTCTTCACCAGATAGTTTATTTTAGCCATACAAAGTAAAGAAAGGCTAGATGAAGCAGTCAATTTGCCATTTAGAAATTGAAAGCAGAAAATGAGCTATACAATTTTAGAGGAAGCACCTGCATTGTTTCTAAAGCATCTGTCTCTGAGTTGAAGTCGTAATATAAGCTCGCTGCTGTAAGCTTCATAGAAAGGAACTGCACTCAAATCCAAAGAAATGTAAATGTTAGTGTTTAAAAAAATTATTTTGTTACTCAAAAGAAAAAAAAAAGGTGGTGTATTATAAATTTGGCTCACCTCGACTTGGTTTTGTAAGGACTGAACATAATTAATTATCTCGTCCAGCATTACTGCCATTCCCATGCTCTGTAATTTCATAATCCATTTTAGAATATAGATAGTCCAATTTTATTTTTAACCCAAAGAGAAATTTTAATTATTCTTCTTTTTTTTCAATAACCAAAAAAAAAAAAGAAAGTCTTTTAAAAGAAAATTTTCTTACCTTATAGCATCCGGGGACAATGTCTTGCAAGCATCTGAGTCTTTCATTGATCTTTCCTCTTCTAACCTGATTGAAATAACATATACATCAACCTCATAATACATTAACTAAATTGGTTTATAGTGAACATCTTTGTGATCAAGAGCTAAATTATTTTGGGTTGAAGTAAGTTTTTGGAATTACCCTTTCTGCTAGACTATGACTATCAGTAGCTTGGCCTCTTCTGGCTCTAACATGGACCACTTCCTTTGGATTCTCTAGTTCCTTCTCATTGCTTTTCACTCTCTTCCCTCTTCCTGAATTCTGCAAACATTCAAAACCAAATAATTCATGAAGCCAAAGACCAATTCAAAACTTGTTAACATAAATATATCTTCTTCCAAGTCTAAGAATATAACAAGGAAGCATTATTCTTACTTTCTTCTTCTTAATTACATCCTCTGAAACTAGGGGACTCGAGGTTCCAGAGATGCTCTCAGACACGTCCATTGCTTTTCTCTTCTGACTTTCATGGAATTCATTTCCAGCAGCTGTGACATTTATGTGCTGAGCAGCAGGCATCACATTCTGATTAAACTCATGGAAAGTTGCTGGAATGGTTTCTGCTAAGTTTGCTGTGAATTCTGGCGCTTGGTGGCTAAAGACATTACCATTGGAGAAAGGATTGTAGCATTGGAAATCCAAGTTTGAAGTCTCCAGGACACTTGGGTTTAGCCCTGCATATTGGTTTATTATATCCATGTTTTGATCAATGTCTAAGACAGGAAATGAGGGTCTAAAGCCTTGCATATCTGCTGTGAATTCGGCCATGGAATTTTGAAAGACAGGGTTTCTTAAGAGGCTTAACTTGGTTTTTAGATAATGAAGCTGGTGTGAGACAGCTACTTATAGTGTGGGATTAAGATTCAAGTGTGTGAAACCTCAATATTTTGCTTTCACATAAATGAATGAAAAAGAGATGCATTTTAGGGAGAACATGTGGCAATTTAGGGGCTGTTTAGTATGTGATTTTGAGCAATAATTTTCAGTTTTTAAATATCATTATACATATTTTCACACACTTTTTCATCCGCACGTATTTTTAAAAAATACAAACAATGATACTAGCTAGAACAACATTACCAAACGAGCTTGCTTCCATAATTATGTTTTCCTGTAGGTACACATATTTTTTCACACTTTTTTATGTAAACGCATTTTTAAAAAATACAAACAGTATTACTAACTAAAATAACATTACCAAACTAGCGTTTCTGTGGTGGTGTTTTCCTGTGGGTACCACCTTCAGGAGATATATCCAATAATAAATGGACCATGCTAACTGGTAAGCTGCTGGCACTTGACCAAAACTAGAATAAAATAAAGAGAAGCTTGTGGCTCCTAGTGTTTGGCAGGAAGGAAAAAGTAGGAAATAGAAAATGGTGGAAGAAAATAGTGGGAGAGGGAGCTAGATTTATGAATAGCTAGATTTATGAATCACTAGTTGCAGACTCGTGCATTGTGCGTGATATTTTTTAGGTAAAATATTATTTTAGTCTCTAAACTTTATAAAGAGTTTTTTTTTTTAATAAATAGTTTTATCATATTTTTCATAATCTTATCTCTAACGTTTTTTACCATTATCATATATTTATTGGTTGATAATTTGCATAAGTGCGTGATATTCATTAGATTTTTTTAAGTCATGGTTTATGAAGATTATGATTATATATATAAAAGGTTAAATGAAATGTCAAAAATTGAGATTATAAAATTTTCCAACTTTATTTCTAATATACTTTCTAAATTACTGAAGAACATCTCATTTTTAGTTATGATAGGAAATATAATTTCCCTAGTTAAAGTTTGATAAGTTTTAAGTTTAAATTTTGTATTATTATATTTAATTGTTGATTATTGATTTAATTAAGTGAATGTAAGGGTTGATTTTATTGCACCATAAAGTTTTCAATGTCTACTGTATAGCAATCTCTATTTTATTTCTTACTCCTCTTGACTACCTTTTTATTTTCCAAATAACGGTTATTAATTAATGTTTGATTTTATTTCTTTTTTTCTTCCTTCATTTATTCTTTATTACTTTGTATGTTCCCTTGTTAGTTGTAAATTTTATGGTTATCAATAAGAAATAGATATCTTGGATGGCTTAAATAGGTATAGATGTAGTTACGCGGTATGTCAAAGGTTTTTTTTTTTTTTTTTTTCAAGGAAATATGAAAGGCGTTTCTCTAGTTTGATTTCAATCAATTAAGATATCCATAATATATTAAAGGAAGTAATAATGAGCCTTAATTTTTTTTAATGTATGAAGTGGTTAGATTAGTGGTGTGTCAAAGTCTTTATAAGAAAAATTTTAAAAATAATTCCAAGGAAATGGAAAAGACCTTTTTTTTTGAAAAAAAGAAATTGTGACTTTTTGAATTGTAGATGTAGGGGCATTGGGACCAAGAACCCACTAGGTATAATGGGTCTAAGGCCCAAGCCGAGGACTAAAGGCGCCCGAGGGCGGTGGACACTGTCAAAAGGGCCCATGCTGGAAAATGGAGAAGTTAGTTTTGGTCGTAAAAGCCCAAGAAGGGTAGTCGAGGATAAGATCCTCCTCGGCTAGTCTAAGCCGAGGTCCACGAAGGTGACCTGCCGTCCAGGGAAACATTACAGAAACCCTTAGTTGACATAGATAATCATTATGATAACACAGGACAGGGAGGTGTCCTAAAATATCTGGAGAGAAAGCTGCTACCACCGCATTAAAGGCTCTGCAGCTAACTCTCTGCAGCTAACTCTCTAGCCGCATTAATGTGGAAGTGATACCTGAATAGTGCATTCCAGCCTTACAACTACTACATGAAGACTTGTAGTAAGGGCTGATAGGACAAATATCAACACCAACCATCTAGCATGCACGTGGAAGGTAGGGATGAAAGGGAGAAACAATATAAAAGGAATAAGGGACAATGAGACAAAGGATCGGAAATTCAAAAGAAAAACACTGTAAACTCCCAAAACCAAACTTGTAAACAAATTTGAGAATAATATATAAGAACAGACCTCCTCAAACTTTGCCGAGGACGATTTTTCTTCAATATAACAATTTTCTTTTCGTTCTCTTATCATCTGAACTCTTCCTAGTGTTTATTTGATTAGCTATAGCCCAATTTTCCAACAAATTCTTTACAAATTCATTGTTTTAAGCTTTTTGGGCCTAAGTCCATCCACGTAGTGGGTTAGGAATTCAAATCTAGTCCTTACAGTAGAAATATGAATTTTTTTAATTAACTTATTTATAGATTTCATTATTAAATTATAAATATCTAAATTAAAGTAGATGAATATATAAATGCAAAATTATATATAAAGTTACAAGCGCACAAGATAAATATGTATAAATAATTTTTTTATATTATTATTTATGAATCATTATTTCATTGTTTACTTATAAATATCTAAACTAAAGTTTTTTTTTTTTTCTGAAAAACATATATAAATTAAAATAGATGAATATGTATAGGTAAAATTGTATGAAAAGTTAAAACTACCTAAGATGAACGTTTAACCACTGGTAGATATGTGTTTTTTGAAGACTAAAAGTATACTCAATTGCTTTAACTGGAACTATATAACTATACAAATATTGTTGCGAGTGGTTTCATCATTTGCAAATTATCAAATTTGGTGGCCTTACAAAACAAATATTTCATTTTGCAAAAAACTTTAGATGAACTCCTCTTTTGTGACAACTTTTTTTTTTTTTTTCTTTTTGCCGAAACAACTTAAGAATATTAAGACTTAAGTTAACACATATGATAGTTTTAGAACACGTCAATGATATGAAAAATAGAAAGGTTTAAATATTTAAAAAACATTTTTAGTAGATTGTAATATAAAACATTTTGTTCTCAATATTTTATGTAACTTTTCCCTTAAGATCAATATTGTTGGCATCCTTTAAAGATGATACATAATATTTTTGAGAAGAAGAAGAAGAAGCAGAGACGTGCTAACACATAATATAAAATAATTAAGTTTGCGTAATATAAAAGTTTTTATCTAAATGATATATAGTAGTTTATATTTTTTTAGTCTTGATTCAAAAAGTTCATTCTCAATACCCTTTTAAGTCTACAAATTGCTCAATCTATAGGCCTAAACACATTCAAAGAATACTATCTAAATTATAAATTATATTACCCTTTATTACACAAGTATTTTGAAAATTACTGTTGATATGTATCTTATATATGTTATATTATGTTAAAATTTATTTGAAAATTACAACATTTATTGATGTATAAATGTACATATACATATAGGGGACAAAATTGGCCAATGCCCTTTTCACCTAAATTATATAGTCTTATGCCCCAATTCCCAAAATAATTAGGAAAATGTCCATCTTTTAAAACTCGATTTACTCAAAATTGAGTTAAGCCCTATAATGGCGTTTTTAAGGAGCCTATAGTAACGTTTTGAGGACTTATAGTGGTGTTTTGGAACTTGGCCTCTATGCACTCGAGCTATAACTCAATTTCATGGAGGTCGAGTTCCAAAACACCACTATAGGTCTTTAAAACGTCACTATAGGCTCCTTAAAATGCCACTATAGGCTCCAAATTTTTTTTTTTTTTAAAACTCGATTTTGAGAAAATCGAGTTACAAAAGAGGGGCATTTCCCTAATTAGTTTGGGAAGGGAAGCATAAGGCTATATAATTTGGGCGAAAATGGCAAAGGGCAATTTTGTCCTACATATAGGTTGTAATATGTGAGTAATTCTACTTTCATGTAGAGGAACAAAGAAAGAATAAAGATTAAAAAAATGAATTTTGGTGGCTCGATCAAGGGAGCTTTATGCCCACTAGAGTGAAGTCACAATGCTTTGAAAGTGTGGGTTGAGAAATAATGTTCCCTATTGAGTTTAGATTTTAGGTTGGTAAATCGTGAACAAGATATGTATTGTATTAGTTTTTTAAAAGTGTATTTTTAAAGTCAAGACAGCTACCCAATTATCCCAATTCAATACACTAGAGTGAAGTCACAATGCTTTGAAAGTGTGGGTTGAGAAATAATGTTCCCTATTGAGTTTAGATTTTAGGTTGGTAAATCGTGAACAAGATATGTATTGTATTAGTTTTTTAGAAGTGTATTTTTAAAGTCAAGATAGCTACCCAATTATCTCAATTCAATATTCAAGATTCTATAATTTCAACAACTTTTCAATAGCTAGTCGATTGATCAATTGAACGTCGCATTTCAGATTGCAAAATTCAAGTTTTGCCCATCTTCCAAGCTTCTAGGGTTTTGTGCCATTGTCTATAAAGGAGAGCTTTTATAGGACATGATTACAATGGGAGAATAGTTGCTTATCTTGTATTTATGGTTTGTGTACCTCAAGCTCTCTCAAAGCTTTAACTAGTGATATTTCTTGAAGAAACTCAAGATCCAATGGTGTTGAAGTTACTGTTTATTCCAAAAGATCAAGTGTTGGATTAGAATCTTCAAGTGCATACTTGAAGTTGTGGATGGAGGTTTGTGTGGAACAAACTCCATAATTAGAGTATCCATGGATTCAAAGCTGCATTGGATAACATTAGTAAGTACTACTAAGCTGTAGCAATTTAGGATTGGGTAATTCTATATTGTATAAACTTTGATTCAATTGATGAATTTATTTTTGCCTTGGGGTTAATTTGTAAGATCAAGCCCTCCCAATGGTTTTTACATTGGAATGGTTGTTTCATTAGTGTCTCTTAGATTACCATAAGGTGAATTGTTTATTTCCGTTGCACTTACTGTTGATTATATAATATTGGTATTGATTACATAGCCAAAAGTTGTCTATAATTTGATTAATAAATAACTTGAACATAAATTGATTAACTAGTAATTTTGGGGTCTAAAAATACATACATTCCCAAAATATCATACAAAGGGCTTAAAATGGCGTTCAACTTGAGCTTGCTCGAGAGAGATATAGGGGGAGTATAGGCAAGTACGAGTGTGTGTAGGTGGGCTTGAGTGAAGACTCCCTGCGCACAAGGGTTGCACGTGTGAGATACTAGAGCTCACTCGAGTAAAGGTTAAACTAGCTTGAGCAAAATAGTTGGTTTTTTACAAAATTTTGCACCAAAAAAAAAAAAAAAAACAATGGAAAAGAGACTAATTTAGTATCTTTTTTTTTTTTTTTTTTTGAGAACGAGACTAATTTAGTATCTAATAGCTAATTACAGCTGTAGGGTCCAAATTTGTAGCCCAAGCCTAAAAGGTTTGGATTATGAGCCCAACGAACCTGGAACAATGAATTTGTAGAGAGTGGGTGGCAAAGTTAGGCTAATTGTAAATCTAACAATAGTTATTTGACATAAGAACACACTTGAAAGTTAAAAACAACTCAAGTCCAAAGAGGACTGTTCTTGATTCAAAGATGGATCTAATTTTTCGAATTCTCTTTTTTCCTTCTTTCTTCCCCCTTTTTCTCAGAGGCTTCGTACAATTATATATTCTCCTTTCTCTTCATCACCACCGTCCACTTATTCTTCATCTAAACCTTCACTTGAGTACATGTCATATCAGATATCTGCTTCAGGCCTACGTGAGTGGTGGTAGCTGAGATTGCACTGTTCAGGGGTCTTCTCCACATAAATGCGGCCAGGAAAGCTGCTGCAGTGTATTAAATGCAGTGGTAGCAGTTTTTTCTTTTAGATACTTCTCTGCTCTTGTCATTTCCAGGCATGCCCAAAGCTTGTCCTTGTCGTGGAAGTAGTGGAGAAGATCATTCGGACCTTCATGATATTTGTTTGATCGGGTCCCTTTGCAATCCGAGGATAATGACGTCTTCGGACCGATAGGGTTCTCTTCGGACTGCTCCTATTGCTCATTTCAAGTTACATTTCTTCCACCATGACTCGTTCCTAATCCCTTTTTCTCTTCGGACACATAGTGATATTCGAATTGGGCTTCAGGCCCACCACATGACGTTGGGCTTTTACACCCACAACAGCCAACACAACATTTTAGTGGGCTTGTATCATCAAGAATGACCTTATAAGTGTGCTTTTATAAGGCAACTTATCATTGTTCATTAATAGTAATCCATATTGAGTTATTTATCTATTTTGAAAGACTTTCAAAGCTTTTTTAGTTTTTGCAGAGAGAAATTTAAAAGTATTCTCCAAAATTGTTACTAGTAGAATTTAGGTTTAATTGGGATTGTTTCAGAAACTTAATCAAATGGGGGCAAATAGCATCTTAAGGTAAACAACTGGTTCGTGCCTCTAAGACTACTTCAAATATCGTACTTTCCATTGATTTCTCCTAAAATTACCACAACTTTTTTTTTTTTTTTGAGAATCAAGCCGAGCACTTTTATTCATTATCAGGAAAATCTGAAAAAACAAACTGGTGAATGTCAGATGGAACATGCTCCATCCAAACTAATAAAGGAAAAGAAACTATTGCTCTCTTAGCCAATGCATGGGCCACACAATTACCCTGTAGCCTAATATGAGAGAAAGAGTAAGTTCTAAGCGAACTAATCATAGACATAATGTCTTTTACAATCTGACCAATGGATGAGTGGCTGCAATCCGCTGACCCTAAAGCTCTGCACACTATCTCCGAGTCACCATCAAATTCAGCGTCCATAATACCCAACTCTACAGAGAATTTGACAGCCCTTCTTGTAGCTAAAGCTTCAACTCACATTTAAGATTGAAATCATTTTAAAATTATGAGTCTAGGATGAAATCATGATAGAATTCATGATTTTAAATTCTGTTAGCCTAAAATCGTGAATTAAACTCATGATTTAAGTAAAATCATAAGTTGGATCTATGAGTTTATTATATTTAGACACTTTTTTTAAAATACCATAGCTTTCAATTAAATTAAACTACTACAGCTTTCAAAATACAATTTTTAGTTAAATCACTCGTGGATGAATATATACACACACGTTTCTTTTAGTTTGATAAAGTGAAAAAAGTGAAAGGAGGAAGAATGAGGGTATAGATATTCTCCCTATGACTTCAACTTTTTTAATTCTTCCAAAATGGGTGGAAAATTATGTGAGAGAATGTCATGCATATATGATTTAATAATTTTATTCCTTTATGAAAAAAAAAAATTGAAAAAAAAATATATAAAAAAAGGAGAAATGTTATTAGATCCTCTAATGACATTGGTTTAGTAAGTAATTTTAGAAACATTTTATGAGAAAATAAAAAAGTAATTGATTTTTTTAACAAATTTTTATATTTTCTATAAAAGGGATATTAATTTTTTTTAAATAATTCATTACAAATGTCCTAAAAATACATATTAACCCGGCCTTAAAATAAAAAAAAAAACATTTTCATTTCCCCACTTTTCCTTTCCCAAATGCGGTACGCTTCTAATAATAGAAAATGCCAATAATTTATTTCATCTGTGTTTTTTCAACCCTTCTTATCTTTTTCTTTCTTTTCGGCCACCCTCTTTTTCCGTCTTTCCAAACAAATAATTGGTCAAAGTTTTTAAAAATTGTTCCTACTTGGGAGCTCATTGAAACCTTGTAAAAGGCTATGAATTGACATTGGCTTTGAGAGCATTGGCCGATTGCTTATTCTCTAACTAATATTTGTATAAATTTCTGTCAATAGTAAAGGGTAGTTTTCATACAATCTTTCTTTATCTGTGGGACAATCTTAGCCATACTAATGATTATCATTTAACCACGTATTCCTTAAAGACAAAGCCACTATTATCATTGATTGAAATTACAACTGCATTTGGACTGACATTAATTGGGCATACCATTCCATTGAATAAGAGCATTTGATCTGAGTGGTTATGTGCAGATTTTCTGTTGATAAATCAGAAAATGTTCCCCACAAGTTACATTCTAAATGACTTGCGCTATATTAATTAGTTTCTTCATTGTATGATACAGTTATAGCTTTGCACTACAACATTTTACCTTTACAGTTGAAGTTAATTATTCCAACTTGCAGTCACTTCGTCCCTACAGTTCTGAAATATAGTTGTCTTGTAACCTAGTGGATGTATAGAGTTTTTATAAATACCTTTACTATCACAAAAGGCAAATTTGCCATAAATTTTATATTTATATCTTAACTAGTTGGCATCCTTTGATGTTTCCAACTTAGACGTCTATCTTTTTTTTATAAAAAAAATTATTAAAAAAAAAAAAAAAAAAAAAACTAGACATTCATACTCAAATTCATCAACCCCAATTATTGAATTAAAAAAAAAATCTAACATTTTTGGTTTCCTTTTTAAACTTCCAACAATAAATCTATACTACTAATAGTTAATTTTTTTATAAAATAAAATAATAGGAACGACATATTAGTAAATTAAATTATTTAAACTTTTTTGGAAATAATAATAGATAATTAAATATTAAATAGATAATACTGTAATAGATTTATCTAGTTTTTAAAAGAATAATAAATTTATAATAATAGAGTTTATGCAAAGTAATAACTAATAACATCAAGTCTTCGGACAAATTTTTTGTACATTAAAATATTAAGTATATGGGAAAAGATCAATGCCCATATAATTTTAAGATATTAACTTGGAAGAAGTAATTTGTTTTGAAAACCTTACTACCTTAGTTTAATAAACTATCTTAATAGAGATAGCTAGATAGGCAAGTAACTTGAATGTCTACTCTCTATTAAATAAACGAATATAAACTATATTTTAAATCCAATAATGTAAGGATAATTTCAAATTAAATCATGCGCTTTTAAAAGTTTAAAATTAGACCCTACCCTACATTTTAAAGAATTGTTTCAAAAGATTGTATGTGAACGGTATTGAGTTACATTCAAGGGATTCAGCCCTCCAATGGCACTGCGCTGCTTAGAATATCATTTTATTTTGTATATTACTCGCATTTTATGTGCATTTTTAAGAAAAAAGAAATATTTGAATATTTTTAAATAAAAAGTTAATGAATACTTTTAAGGTATTGATTTAAGATTTTTAAAAACTTCTTTTAGAAAAAAAAAAATACTCATAAAAATAATATTAAAACTTCTTCAAATAGTTTATTAACAAATATTTATCGAGAACTTATTTTTAATAGGGTTCATTGTCAGTTTGTGTTTAGATAAGTCATTCCATTCAATTTAGGTAATGGCCTATTTTAATAGGGTTTTGAAGTCCAAAGTCCAAAGAGAATATATAGGCATTGAAAACAAAGATTTCCCATCTTAAATGAAGCCCTAAAGCAACATGGGTATGGTTTGACATTTTCTTTATAAGCCTTGGATGCTCATTTACTAATCTTAATCACTGATTCTGACACGAACTCTTCCTTTATAGCAACTAGCTTGTAGGTCAGTAACTTGCACGGGTTTATCTATTATTTAAAAATAATTATTTACAACGTGCACCTCTTGTGGCATTATTATTATTATTATTATTATTATTATTATTATTGTGGGGTACAGAAATTTAAATAAGGTAATTATACCACGCGTCATACTCATGGTCGAGGAGGCCATTATCATGTCGAGGAGGTCACACCTTTGGACAGTAAAACCCTGTCAGTGACACATTACCAAAAGAGGTTATACTGTAGAGAAAGAGTTTTGGAGAAGGGGTTAGTTCTAATATAACTGAAGGGATGGTGGTTACCACCAAATTTAATGCATCCCACCAAACCTCCTGGCCGCATTTATGTGGAGAAAACCCCTGAACAATGCTGCCTTGGCTGCCACAACTCACAAGAGGTTTGGGAAGGTGTCTAATGAGATAAGTACTCAAGTAGTGGCCCGGACGATCAACAAATAGAAGGCCAAGATCATCTCAAGGGAGCTATATAATGTAAGAGACCCTCCAGGGAGAGGGGATCGGAAAATTTGTAGAGAAAATACTATAGCAATAAGAACTGAAATTGTATCCAAGTCTAAGAGAACTATATTCAAGAACCACTCTCCTCGGACTTTGCCAAGGAAGGATTTCTTTGCATAGAGCTTGTCTTTCTTTGCTTTCTTATTATCTTTAATCCACTGTGCGTGTTGCTTGATCCGTTGAAATCTAGTTTTTAAGCCCACTCTCTACAAATTCATTGTATTGGGCACTTTGAACCTGAACCTTTTTAGGGTTTAGGCTCAAGAATCAAAACGCCGCCCTTACAATTATTATTTATTTCGTCAATATAATAAAACCATTTTTTTCTGCCATTGACAATTGTAAACTAAATAGAGAAAATAATCAAAGATCATATATATTATATAAAATAAACTAAGAAAAAAATTCTTGCATTAAACCTATTTTGTTTAATATTAATAAACCTATCTTAACATTTGCTCAAAAATGCAATTCTCAAACACTCAACCTAAACTACTTGCTTGACAAAATTGAAGAAGTTCAAATCATCCTAAAAATCCTAATAAAGTCACCATCAAACCCATATGCCAGGTACAGCTCAGTGGACAGGATCTCTCCCTTCATCTACACTTCCTTTCCTTTTTATACTAAATGGTTATTTATTTTTGTCTCCTTTGAGTTCCAACTCTGATGGAATCTAATCAGGGGGTAACATCACCAAAGTTCTGTGAGTTTATGGATAAAGTCTTTAAATTATGGAGATTAATTTGTTTTATCTTAAAAGGCCAACTTAATTTTACTGTGAGTTTATATATAATTTTTAAAATTTTCACTTTTTTGAGTAAATTTGTAATATTTTTTACCTTAATTTTTTAAACAAACTAAACCAATGAAAATTTAGGTAAATAACTCCATGAATAAAACCCAAGAAATACAATCCCTCTCACATTCACTCCCTTTCCCTACCCCTGGTATTCTCTATTGCTCTTATCATTTTCTTGTCTACCCCTCCTCTCAGACCTGTTAAACCTTCTCTTTCTTTCCTTGGAGGATTCCTTTCTTTTTCCCTTTTATTCTCATACCTCTTGGGATGAAGAAAGGGAAGGTATTCATAATAGTAGACTCCTGTCATGTCATCCATGCCACCATCAAACCAAAGAGGGGATTATTGGCCTGAATTAGCCTTCCCTACTATTCAAATGGTTCATTCAGCATTTAATGTTGGGTGGCTAGTCTATAAAGTAGGTAACTAATATCTTCCCATTTTATAACCTAACTTCCAAATTTAGGTCAAAGATTCGGAAATTAAAACTTTTCCATATACTTTTCAATTTAGAAAATGTAATTAAAAATAAAAACCATGTACTTTTCTTAGATACTAATGCCATGGCATTTTCTGATTGTCTTTTAGCCAATAAAAATCAAACCCAATTATATATATATATATATATATATATATATGAGTGTGTCAAATAGTGAATGACAATCAATTTTATTAACAACTTATAAATAGATGTTAATAAGCCTAAATGCAAAAACTTAATTAGTAATTTTACATATAAAATTACAAGAACAGTTTTAAAACCAATATATAAAATTTAAAACAAATATATAAAGTTAAAAAATATATTTAAATAATATTTAAATATTAAAATAGTCACTATTTTTTTTTTTTTTTTTTTTTTGTCCTAGGCCTTAAAATGCGTTGAGTTGGCCTTGCCTTGGTGACTACATTTTTAGCCTACTAAGTATGATATAATGAAGCATAAATAGTATATTAAGCCCCAGACTAACCCACGGTTCACTAACTTATTTATAATGCGATTAAAATTACATTATTTACACTAAAATGAACCTCCACTATAGGAGGTTCATTTTAGTGTAAATAATGTAATTTTAATCGCATTATAAATAAGTTAGTGAACCTCCACTATAGGATACAGACTTGGATCTTTAACTAGAATTGGGTTAGAGCTTCATATGTTTAACATATGGAGGAGAAATTTTCGTTGATGGTTTTCTAATCGGGCCTAATCATCAGTCCATATTTTTTTTTGATAGGCTCAGTCCATAATTTGAATCGGTCATATAGAACCCTTTTTCCAAATAGGCTAAAGCGTTAGACTTGATTTATGGGCCAAACTAAATCGCTATATGCCCATATCCATTTCCAACATGCATTGACAATGGAAAACAACGGCATAAAATTGTTCCAATTTATTTATTTATTTATTTCCCATCAATTACATACAAGTTTAATCACAAGAAAATTAATAACCAGGTCAAAATCAGTTACATCAGGCAGTCTAAAAATGCCAAATCCATCAACTATAAATTTTTGCATGAACATTCGCTTCTCGAAGTTTTCCTGGTGTCGGTTATTTTCTTAAATAATTATCAAAAAAATAAAAATAATGCTTAATTGGAGTGTCTTTTTACGAATAAGATTAAGTTTGTCCATTTGGAAAAATGAATTATTATTACTGATATTACAATTTTTTTTCTTAAAAAGGCATTAAAACATATATAACCATATAAAGTATTGGTAGAAACTAGAAAGCCCGACGCACAGGCATCAACTTTGTGTTTGTGGCTCAACAAGCCTTCAAATTTCTTAGAATAGAGAGGGGTGCTTGAGATTTTGTCGATTTGGACAAGTTGGAAAATAGTTATTTGGACAAGTAGGGAAAAAGTCACATTATGTTAAAAGAAATTTACACTGTACAAGCTATTGACAAATTATTAGTGGTATTTTATTACTTTAAAAAAAAAAAAGCATTTAAACATTTAATAATCTTTTAAAGTGTTATTGGAAAGCCCAACCCAAGGCATAAACTTGTGGTTGGGCCCAACATATGGTTTCAAATTGCTTAGATAGTGAAGGCTGCTTTAGATTATCATCAAGTTTGTTTCGTTTTGTTCTGGTTTTTTAAATAGATAGGAGTAAGCACTTAAATCTATGACATTTTTTTTCATGATTATTATTAAGTCTTCAAGATTTTTGCTCTTTATTATTAGGTTAAGAAATGAAAAACATGTACACCGTAATTATTGCTTTTTACTATTAGACAAAGACACGTGTGTTTTATTAGACCAATGACCATATTTAGAAATGAATCCTACCTTTTTTTTTTTAAAAAAAAAGGTAGGATTCATTTCTAATGATGACCTTTGGGCCTATTTTGGTTCTTTCATTTAAATGGATAAGGGTTACTTGCAAAATTTGAGTATCTATAAGTGAAATTACGTGTTGGCTACTTTCACACAAATTTAATCATGTCTGCTCTATTCTACGTGGTTGAAGTCATGACTTAACCCATTTTTAGCTCACAAAAGCATACTGCATCATTTATTGATTTCTGAGATTTGTCACATTTTGCAGCTTCCTTTTATGCTGATTTAGCTTAGAAGGCTTAGCTAATTATATTTAGTCAACAAATTTCTTCAATCGTGACTAAATCACCTCATTTCTTTACATAAACTAAAACAAACCCGAAACTTACCTCTTGTTTAACATCATAGCAGTTAATAGCTTCAACCCTTAAGGAAAATCATTCCCTAGGGATGCCTTGAATATGCTATAAAGGATCTGTTTGGATACCGTTTATTACTGAAAATTGAAATACTGTAGCAAAATAATTTTTAAATATGTGAATAGTATCATGGGACCCATTTTTAATAAAAATTTTGCTAAAAAAAGAGGTTTGTGGGTCCCGTGAACAGTACACGGGACCCACTGACAGACGCATTTTTTAGTCTTGGGCGTGATATTTTAGCTACTGTAGCTGTGGGTCCCACAGACTACAAACGCCAGCTGCAGACTTTGATTTAAAACGTAATATCCAAACGAGTGCAAAACCTTAAACCTCACCATCAAGTCTTGCATTAACAGCTTTCATTACTAGCTCAACCTGGTTACTTACTTCACTCAAAGTTTTTGAGTCACATAAGAGCAGTTGAATATTAAGGGTGTTGTGTGTACGTGGCAACACAATAGAGTCCTCTCTCTCTCTCTCCCTTACTACCTCTCTTAAATTCTTCATCTTAGTGTATGTATGGAATGATTCAGATTTAAAACATCATTTACACTTTCCTATCCTTTTGTTGTCTAGCACATTTTTGGCTTTTATTTGTGATGTACTACTAGCCTTTACTCAAAAGTATTGCAAATTTTGAGCTTGACTTTACTTATTTCTTTAAATTTAAATTTAAATTTTTTGAACTTGAGGGGTGTTTGGGCCAACTTTCCTTCTATTTGGCCCTTCCACAAATTTACCACAAAAGATTCCATTCCAAGTCCTTTATTTCACAATAAGAAACTTTTATCACTTGAAGTGATTGAAACTGCAAGATTATCACCAAGCTGATAAAATATAAAAGGGCAAGACTTAAGTACAGTATTTAGATATTGTTCCTTAGGTTCATTTTTTAAGATTCTATCATATGAATTTTTTCTTATAAGATGAAAGTGTATTTTTTAATTAGGTAGCAACATGACTAAATTTTAAAAAGAGAACCTAAAGAACAACATTTAAGGTACTGTAATTAGGGAAAAAAAGTTATCAAGGCTTATCTCTCAAACTGTTATCCAAATAAACCACTCATTATAAAATCAATCAGCTTTGACACCAGTCATGTCACAGCACAACCATGGTAAAGATGACATAATCAAATTCATGATTGTAATCGACTTCACTTATTGAAACCCATGGAATCAAATTTCATATCTAGTGGTAATCACCATGTACGATTCAATTTTATCATGATTTGGGTGTCCCAAAAAAATTGAAGATTGACAAACCATGTAATCATGGTCAATAGATCCAACACAAAATAGCAATTTTATTCAGACAATAGTCAAGTGGGTGGTATAATCAATTAGTATATTCTTGAAGTCAATTTTAAACAAATCTGGAATCGCACATATTACCAAAATTTGACTACAAGATGTAAACTTGGAACATGCGTGAATGAGATATTGCTGAATTCATGTCCAATATGCAAATAGTATAGCAGACCCTATCGGAAATTCTTCTTGTATATTCGATGATGTTGATATTTTTCTTGTTTGTTATTATTATAGTACTCGCCGTTAATCACGGTTAATCGTTTTCTTCATCATTGTTATCGTTATCCCCAGTTGTCAATTGAAGCTTCACAGTATATCTCTGTCATTGTTATCTTTGAGCCTATGTCTTCTTCGTTATCTAGTTACTATTCTCATCTCTGTCTCTTTCTCTCTATACAAAGTTTCGTTTTGACAATTTGGCAAACATATTATAATCACAATTGTGGTAGGAATTTATGATGACGAATGCAAATACCTAAGGCTTGAACTTCTTATAGCGGACAACCGACAAGTCTGAGTTGAAACGAAATCTTTAGAGAGACCAAATTGGCTTTTGAATTAACACAAAAGCTTAAACTACACAAAACATTACTTGATGTAGCGTGACTGCCATAAGAAATTGTATACTCAGCAGAAAAAAAAACAATAATAGTAATAGCAGAACACGTATATTTCAATCATAAACGCTTAAATCTTTGAGGTGACTTAGTGACTACTTGAATCTACAAGCAAAGGTTCTTTGAAATCAAGAAAAACATTTAGCTAAACATTTGGACAATTTACAAATCCAAACAAGAAGGAACATCTACAAAACAATTCACATATTCAGATAATAAAAAAAATCTTCAGACACGGTCTACATAAAAAAAAAAAATATAACAAATCAATTATAAATTCTAACAAAACAAATCACAAAAACCCAATAATCTTTACCTAATTTCTACCTCTCATTTTAGAGCTCATTGTCCCTCTCAAATAACTCCACTCCATAGTCACAGAGACAATTTCTATTATGTTAATAATTCCATTCACACACCAATTAGTGTCACCAGCAACTTGGATCAGTTGGTGTCTTTAACTCAATCCAGGAAAAATTTTATTTTTTTAAAGAGCTGTTGCTCTTTAACACAACCCATGGAAAATTTTTATTTTTTTTGAATGATAGAATTTTATTAATTTTTAATGTTTTATTAACTATGGGACACACTTGGCATGCATACATAAATGTAATACACGTGTGAAACAACAACAATCTACTGTTTTATGCTTTACCTAAACTGCCACCAGAGCATGTGTGCAATTAGTCTATTGGTAATAAACTTTGTGCCTTAGCTAAATTAATGTAGTGATGGGAAGAACTTTATTATTTACACAGTTGAAAACTCAAAGCTACCGTTTATTATCATGTGATTGTTTAACAAATCTCTTTTTCTCTTCTTTTTTTACTACTTTTTTAAAATGGCAATTTTTTAAAGGAAAAGATCTCACATCTTTATGCTACCTCAACCTTAACCAAGAAATTATAAATAAATAAAATCCTTAACCAAGACACCAATAATTGTCTTAGCCTTTTTTCCGCTAAATATTAGTGCATGATGTTGATTAACCATTATTTTAGTTGTTTTATTAATGTAATACTAGACAAGAATTTGAACTTTTAACTATAGTTTTTTGTTTTTTGTTTTTTTTTTTTTTAAGAATCTTTTACATATAGCATTATCAAGTTATTAGGTATAGAATTATGTGAAAAGAATAAATAGATTTAAAAAAAATTTATAATGTGGATAGAATAAAGAATTGGTATAGCCTCAGTCAAATCTTAAAAATATCAAGACGTGCTAATTAACTTACAAAACTCTTAATTATAAATATCTATTATTGATTTTAAAAAAAAGAAAAAATTAAAAAAAATTAAAAAATTTATGCTAATAATGCATCGTTGTCAACCTCTAATATTAATATTCCAACTTTTTAAAATTCTTGAACAAAGAACTTTGGACCCTCTTAAGTTTGAATCCTGATTCCATCCCTGAATCTACGAGAAGAATAAGAGGACATTTCAACTTTTTAAAATTCTTGAACAAAGAATTTTGGCCCCTTTTAAGTTTAAATTCTGATTCCATCTTTGAATCTACGAGAAGAATAAGAGGACATTTTCTGACATTTTATGAATAGTCTAAATGGCCAAGGGCCTATAAGTCTATAATCACTAATTTCTAATAAAGAAGTCCTAGACCAGCTAGGAAATTCTTAGGAAACCTTAATTCGTGGTAGGTAAGAAATTTGACTAAAAATAAATAAATAAATAAATCATAGTTTGAGAAAATTACATAAATTAATACTTCAGATTATAGAAAACATACTAAAACTGACGGGACGTACTTATTTTTAATTTCAATTTGAAAATTATAACAAAAGATAAAATTAAAAGTAAACAAAATTCTAAATGAAGGAATTTGACCAAAAAGTGGCATAGATCACGAGCATAGGCAATGCTTTTTTTTATCCTCATGTCGATTCCGTTTAGGTCACCAAATTTAACATGATTCCATCGTTATCTCGTTGATTTCTACCAGTGCCTTTTACTTTATGAACTTCTTGCAATTGTTCACTATCACTCTGTTCAAGGAAAGTTTAAATTGTTGATTTTACATTAGTCCTCCTTAATTGGAAAGAACTCAACCCCAGGTTCACATTTACTGGCTCGTCTGAAGGGTAATACTATATAGGGGTTAGTGACATTAAAGGTAGAGGAATAGCCAATTTTGGCTAGAGTACAACAAGGTATGCATTACTATGGATTTTCTTGATAATATGAAACAACTAATACTTGTCTTTTAACTTGTTATAGGTACCAGTAGGAAATTGTTCATTTAGTAGGTAGACGATCACCAAATTCCCCTCATTTAAGATATTTTTGCGCATTTTCTTTTCATTATCTTGCTTGTACTTGGAATCGGTCATCTCGAACCATTGTTGAATGATGTCGTGGAAGCCTAAAGAAAGCATACACGATACTCTCTTGATGGAACATAAACTAAACTATTAGCTTCTGGTAGTAAACCTTGAATCCACAAGAAAATAAAAACTAGAATCTACTAGAAGAAAATTTAACAAAACATCTGTGTTTATTGATAATAGTTTGATTTGCCTTTGACAGTTACAAAACATATAAATACTAAGAAAAACATCTAAAACCCTAATTCGCATTAATTGCGCGATTAGGTGACAAAATACCAAAATTTACCAAAAATGACAAAATTGAGTTAAATGCAGAATCATAAACTATTGATCTTAGAGAATCGTCCCAAAACAAGCTGGACTTTATTCTGACTTTTAGGCAAACAATTATTAAGAAAACTAAAATTACTATAAATAGCAAAATCACAGTTTTCAGGGCTTAAATGGAGGAATTCACCATTTTAGAGGGTACCTTGTGGCACAGCGAAAACTTTTGCTCAGAAAGCCGTTTCGCTTCAGCTTGCTAAATTTCATGCAATTCCAACTCCGAGACCTATGATTTCTACTAGTGCCTATTTGCCTTACGCGATGATTTCAGGACTGTATGAGAGTCCAGGAAGGCCATGACAATTTGTTCTACATCATCGAATCTCTTCCTTTATACTCTTAATATAGTCTATCATATTTTTGCCACAATGCTAATCTCGAGTTTTGAGTTTCTCACATAACGATACTGATCTTATGCATGTTTTGGGTGCATGCAATAGCCTATGGCAAATGAGGATTTTTTTTTTTTTTGGTGCTTTGATTGAGGGTACTATTGAAAGTGGATTCTCTCGAAAAATACATCAAATGAGATTACTTAGGGTTCGGTTTATAACTTTGGTCTACTCCTTAACTCCTTAACCTAGGAATCTTCCTAAACTCCTTCCATAGCCACCTACTCTTCTAAATCGTTTCATCCATTAAACCAACAAAAATAGAATGGAAAAACTACACTTTTTCACCATAAACCATCAAATTTTACATTTTGCCTCCTAAACTATCAAAATGCACCATCAACCCTTAAATCAAAAACTTTGTAACACTTAAGCCCTTATTGTTTGTTTTGCTATTAAGCCTAACAAAATTTAGCATTAAAATACCAATTTACCATCTATCTTCTATTTTGGAGAGGGGTAAATTGGTCTTTCAATGCTTAATTCCGTCTTACTTAACACCAAAAAATAGATGGAAGGAGGGGGGGGGGGGATATTGAATAGAGTTAATAACTTTGGAGGGTTAATTGTGCATTTCGATAGTTCAGGGGGGATAGAGTGTAAAATTAAGTATAGTTTAGGGTGGGAAAATATCATTTTTCCGAATAAAATCCTCCTTATTTCTGGGTATAAGAGGTGTTAAAATCTATGGAGTGTCTACCTTACCAATTTGTGTAGATTTGCAAAGCATGGTTTTTAAACTTGGACCGGATTGGCAGGTCCAACTGGGTTAACCATGAACCGATCATAAAACCATTTTTTATATGTAAGAACCGAGCTTTTAATGGATTTGAGAGAACCACGTGAACCGAAGTTCAACCTGAAAAATGACCGAACCGTAGGCCGGTTCAACAGGGTCAATTGATTGTATTTAATTTGACAAAATTTTATAAAAGGCATTGCTGGGTGTTGAACTTGAGAGCTTCCCCTTTAGAGCACTATGGCTGACATTGTGACCAACAAACCAGGTAAGCTCCTTGTGAGCTAATGTGAAGTATTATTAAATTTATATTAGATTTACATGATTTATAGTTTCCAAACTTCCATATCACCTCTATCTAAATGTATTAAATATTACTAAATTTGTTTTCATTGATAAATTAACTTGTGATTTGCCAAAAACCTTGTAGCTGAATTACCATCTCCCCATGTACAAAGTGTTTGGAGGTCTAGGGGAGAAAGGATTCGAGTTACAGGGTTAATAGCATGTTGTAATTATTTCTCCAAAAAAAAAAAACTTGTGATTTAAGAATACTACATTTGCATAGGAATTTACTATTTATGAATTTATTTTAAAAGTGATTTTTATTTAATAAATAATTTCTACTTAAAGGATTATTATACAATATTTATTCATGCTTATTTATGCTATATTATTTTCTATTAACCTTATAAAGTACTATTTTTTGTTAATCTTATAATATCATGAAAATTTATTTGAAAGTTTGGTTAATTTTTTTTAGTTATTTTAGTCAATTTTGCTAATGTTTACAAATTTAATACATTTATTTAAATTAATTATGATATCATCACGATTCAACCTCAGTTGAACCTCGATCCAACCTTAAAAATTTTGAACCTCTTTCTTTATCGGTTCTTTGAATGGTTCGGGTCTAAAAACTATGTTGTAAAGTGTAAAGTGATCGAGTTGTTGAGTTTGTTCCTTTTTCATTGTTGTATCTTGCCGACGATATGTCAAATAACCTATTTGCATCAGTAATACTATCGAGTAGGCGCAAATCATTTCAAGAGAATGACCTAATCCATGCCTCAATCTCTATCACCCAGCTCTTTGCAACTTAGTTTATACCATTGTTTGCGGTATAACTTCTCATTTTCTCCAACAGAATGTCAAATCCTCCTGGACGTTTTCTCTATCATCCTATCATGGGTCACCACCGTATACTCTTCTTCTTCTATTAGGAAAAATCTTTTCCACAAGTCTTCCATTTTTTTTTAAATATATATATTTTTTAATTCGTTCACTTTCATAGTAGACGTCAATCCTAACGAAGAACAAAAACCCCACCACATCTTTTTATTTTTATTTTTTTTGGAGGGAGCTCTAATTTTATTGATTGCATACCAAATATATGCCTTACCATAATGTGTACTATTTTATTTTTGGATGTTCAAAATTATTGTCGCTTTTAAATGACAATCGGCAATATTTTAATTTTTTTTACTTTATTTAAAATTTTGATATTCCATTCTCGTTTATTAACTCAGGATAGCCCCTTTCACCTTTTAGTCAAAATTTAGTTTTTTTTTTTTTTTTTGAGAACTAGTCAAAATTTAGTTATTTCTCCCCAAATTTTGCTTGAATATATTAACTACGTACGTAGTAGCTAAATTTTCTAATCGCTACCGTAAGTTACTATTGTAATTTTCCAATCGCTAAATTTTCACATCTAGCAAGTTACTTACTGGTCTCACACCAATCTTGGTGTTCAATGGCCGATCTTGCATTTGAGTGGCCAAGCATGGCCATTGGATTGCTAAGCCAAGGGGTGGCCAATCTTGCAAAAGAAAAGGCGGTCAATCTTGGCTGTTGGATTTAATTTGTCTCTGTAAATAAAAAAGAATAAAAAAATAGCATTTAAATAGAAAAGAGAGAAAAAGAAATAAAGAGTTTCGTGAATATAAATGTAAAAACTAAATGGCAAGTTAGTTAAAATAGAAAAAAACTAAAAAACTGAAAAACTGAAATTTTAAACTAAAATTTAATTAAACATTTTTTTTTTTTTTAGAAAGTTTCAACCTATGGCGTCCGCTCCTGATAATAGCTCTTTATCATCAGACCAAGACACCAATCAGTTTTTGGTGTAGGCGGGGATTGAACCCTAGATCTCTTATACAACCATCATAGATTTTACCAGTTGAGCTAACTGGAACTCACATTAAACATTTGTTTAGTGTTTTTCAAGCACCTAAGAAATCTCTTAAAAATGACCTCAAGATATTGACAAAAAGATTTAAATTAATAATTTTTTTTTTTTTAGAATACTAAATATTAACACACACGGAGAGAGGGGGGGAATGTTTTTTAAAGAGGTTAAAGAGGTTTAAAGTTTGTACCGTGTATCTAAAAGTTAGACCCTTTTAATATACACTACTGTAAGTTTTTTTTAAAAAAAACCTTATTTCTTCTTCTCGTGTATGTGTTAATACTTAGGGTCCGTTTGGATACAGCTTATTGTTGCTGAAAGTTGCTGAAAACTGATTGTTGTTGAAAACACTGTAGCAAAATAATTTTTAAATGTATGAATAGTACCACAAGACCAATTTTTAATATTTTTTAATGCGTAAACAGTACATAAACAGTGCATGAACAGTATCACACTGTTCATGCACAGTATTTTTTTCACTCAAAAGTCAATAACTCCGGCAGAGAAAAAAAAAAAAAAAAACTAAAAACACGGGGGCCAAAACGCAACTCAACTAAACTCACAATCCAAACCGGCACTTAGTATTCTAAAAAAAAAAAAAAAACTTATGGATGCACATAATTATTCTCTCATAGTGTGTGTTTTATCTTTTGAGGGTTACTCAAGATGTTGATATAATTAATTTTATGTGAATATTCTTTTTGATATATATATATATATATATATATATATAATAAGGATGAGAGAGATGAGATTTGACCTATAGATATAGAACACTACAAAATATGTCATTAACCATAAAAAACTTATACCCTACAGCGGGTATACATAACATCTATCTTATAACAGGTTAGCTTTAGTAGATATATGTAACGTCTCTCTCATAGCAGGTTGATTCTAGGCCCACCTGCTATGATAGTGATACTGCATATACTCGCTGCAGCGTATAGTGACTCTTAACCATCACTTGGACGGTTGAGCCCTTCAATGTGAATCCTCAAAGAGGATGCAACATGGACGGAACAGTAAAGCACCGTTAAGCGTCAAAGTTAGCTGCACTGACAAATTTAGCAGACTTTTCAATGATCTCTTTTCTATCTTTGTCGTTGAACAGCGATGGGGGGTTGGAGAAACCGGAACCACATAGGGAAGCTGCACTGTTGTAGTGCGAAGCAGACATCATATATACATATATGACAACCACGCAAAAGTTAAAGAAATTTAAATATTAAAAAAAAGGGGTCATGTTCTGAGAATCCAGGCAAGCTTCAAATGCCGCCCCTCACTAGGCAAAACACCAATAACTTCACGTTTTTTAAAACAGTTTAATGTATAATATTTTGTTCAGTCAAGCACGTTTCATCTTTAGCATATTTAGAAAATCTAGAAAGAAGAAAGTCGTGGAGAACAGAAAGAAAAGAACCCCATTACCCATGAACATGCCATACAGTTTCATTTTCAAGAAATTAACTTTTTCCCTTTATTTCTTTCACTTTTCTTGGTATTATTGGGGTCCCTCGATTGATTGCACAAGATCATCTTTGAGTAGAAGAATAGAACTCTAATCAACAAGTCATATTCTCTTTTTTAATGCTTGGTAATCATATGGCTATACAAGCCTTTAAATTTTCGATCTATATACTATACACCTGTGATATTCAGGACCACTGTGCCGACCAGACATTACTACAATAATAGTACCATTTTGCTGGAGTATATGTTTTCTTCTTCTTATTTTGGCCCTTAATATTAGCTCAAGCAATAAAACGCAAATAATATTATGATGCCCCAATTTGATTGATTATGTGATGTGTGTGGGTATGTGATGAAATCCCACATTGGGTATTTACTGAGTAGATCTGGGTTTTATTAACAACTAGAAGGAGCTTCAATTGTGATTACCTTTTTTGAGGTATAGCGCATATTGTAACAATAAGTTGGAAGGAACCAGAACTTTACCTATGATGGGGGTTTAAGTATGAACTTAAATAAAAGACTAACATGTATTTACTATTTAGTGTTAACAAAACATAAACAAAAAAATAAGATACAAAATAATTATTTCTGAATATATTAATCATTTATAAATGGAATTTGATGTTCTTTTAAATTCTAAAAATCTTATAAGATTGATTATGTATTAATTTTCTTGCAATTTTCTTAAAATGTACAAAATCAAAGAGTTCATTAATATATATATATATATATATATATATTGTTCTAAAGTCTAATTTTATCAATATTATATTCAGGAATAAAAATACTCATACTATGGTTATGATAGAAACATTAGAAAAGTAAGCACAAATACACTATTTAAAAATTCTCGTACCATTGTATTTGATCCAATTCAAGAAGAAAAATAATAAAAAAGAATAAAAAAATCTATATGCTTTGTATTTGATCCAATTCAAGAAGAAAAATAATAATGACTAAAAAAATCTATGTGCTTTGAATCTACTATCATTTCGGTCAAAATTTGGAGGGCTGGGGGAATTAAATATGACAGATATTAATAAATAAATAAAAGGAAATGTACATTTGAATATACAAAGCTAAAGAACTGCCTTAACATTGCTTGAAAATTATTGGATTTTATTTCTTAGTTTTTCCTTAATTTATCTTGATTAAGAAACACTTTTTTGTTTACAATAAGATATTAGCTGCATGAAACACCTAAAAAAAAAAATTTAATCTTAAAAAATTTTATATGTTGACAAGTAGTTTTTTTTTTTTTTTTAATGGACCAGCTGACTATTCCATTTTTCTTCCTTTTTGATCTATGTGCTTTGAATCTACCATCATTTCGGTCAAAATTTGGAGGGCTGGGGGAATTAAATATGACATATATTAATAAATAAATAAAAAGGAAATATACATTTGAATATACAAAGCTAAAGAACTGCATTAACATTGCTTGAAAATTGTTGGATTTATTTCTTAGTTTTTCCTTAATTTATCTTGATTAAGAAACACTTTTTTGTTTACAATAGGATATTAGCTGCATGAAACACCAAAAAAAAAAAAAAAATCTTAAAAAATTTTATATGTTGACAAGTATAGTTTTTTTTTTTTTTTTTAATGGACCAGCTGACTATTCCATTTTTCTTCCTTTTTGATCAATTTGAGTCAATTGAATTTTTGGGATTTAGAAAATTTTGGGGACCAAATTTTAAATATTTATAGAATATTTTTTATATAAAAAAAAATAACTTGGGATGGTAGGGGTTAATATATTCTAAGATTATAAATAAATAAAAAATGGTGTTTAATGGGAGGGGTTTAATTATGGTTCCCTTGGTCTTTAACTTAGTTCTGTCTCTGAGTTGATAATAATTTATAAAATGACAAAGTTTAGTTAAAAAATTGATTGTAGTCTAAGACTATAATCTTACTCGATAAAATAAACATTACTATATATTTTGAAAATCTAACCATTGGATTGCATGTTCTTTACACTCTTAATACACTTATCAAATTTTGTGTCAATCGGACATTATTTACTATCTATAAACTTACATTTTATGCATAATTTTAAACTATAAATAATTTATTGACGACATAGCTATTAATCTTCAATTTTCTAAAAATTTTGCAAGCATGAAATATATAAGAAGAAGATATAATCTAATGGTGAATTTTTAAAATTTACCTCCAATAAAAAGATATTGAATAAGGTTATAGTTTTATATTACAATCAATTTTGTAGCTAAACTTTGTGCTTTATAAAATTATATTAGCAATGAAAAGGTACATAGAATAAATACCTATTACTGTTATCTTCCTGTAAATGATTCCTTTTGCTTAATACTTTGTGATGGTAAGAAGCAAAAAGTATTTCGGTCTGTTCTTTGACTGAGAATCAATTAAGGACTTCTGAGTTGTATCTTTTTAAATTCCTAGGATGGTGATTATGGACAAAAGTTTATTCCAATTGAAAACAGGCCACGAGACCGAATAACCGACAAATCCAAAAAAACTATTATTATTATTTCCTATTTTCCGTTTTAGGCTTCATGGAAGGTAAATGGAAACTGCATGATCAAAATTATATTTTTGATCTTAAGGTTTATGGTTATTTTTAATATGGTTTTTTAAGTTTGAGATTTTTATTTTGATCCATCAAGTTTAATATAATTTTCAAAATGGTCACTCTGTCTATCTCTATTACTTATAGACTGTTAAGTACCAATAAAAGGATTTTTTCCCCCCTCCAATTTAACAATCAGATCAGTTCCGCCCATGAACATAATGACCCTTTTTTTTCGCTGAATAAACATAATGACCCTTTGAAAAACAGGATCAAATTTTGATGATTAACTAAAAAAAAAAACTCAAATTTTAGAAGTTAAAAGAATAATTTAGACTACTGCGCACCGTGGCATAATAATCACTCCACAAATAAAAATTCTGTGAGGTGTGGAGCAAAGGCGTCGGGATTCAAGTATTTATAGGGGAGTTTCACACACGTACACTTAAATTATGTTAGAGTATGATTTCTATCTTTGATTCAAAGATAATTTAGATTAAAATTTTAATTTGGAAACTGTTTTAAAAAGACGTTGAATTGTTGATTAAAAGTACAATATGCCATTTTGACAGGCCCCTCCAAAGAAAAAGAAAAGAAATATATATATATATATATATATATGTACACACACAGATAAACACCTTGTCAGTTGTAACATATAAAGGTTGTGTTGGTTGTGATTTGCTTCACTTAAGCTTCAGGACCCAAGTAACCCTCCTCTTATATGCATATACATGGTTTTCGGGGTCTTTATTAGTAAGAATCGCCATGTCTACTCGTAGTAAGAGCATAAGTAGTTCAAGTGAAGATGACAGTGAACTTCGGAGAGGACCATGGACTCTTGAAGAAGACACTCTGCTCATTCACTACATTGCACATAACGGTGAGGGCCGTTGGAATTTGCTAGCAAAACGTTCAGGTAATCTCAGAGAATTCTATGCAAGCTTGTGATTAGTAACATTTAGCTATTTGAACTTCAATCTTTATACTAATTATATTCTTTGCTGTTTTAGGATTGAGGAGAACTGGCAAGAGCTGCAGATTGAGATGGTTAAATTATCTAAAACCAGATGTAAAGCGTGGAAATCTTAGCCCACAAGAACAGCTTTTGATTCTTGAACTCCACTGCAAATGGGGTAATAGGTAATTGTCCAATCTTATGCTCATGTCATTTGGACCCTGTGAACTTGACCAATATTAATGCGTATATTTTTGGATGTTGGAAAAAAAAAAAAAACTAATCTCTCTGTACAATTTTCTCATCACTCTTAATACTTTAGAATCCTCAATTAGAGTCAAAACACATAACTGCGTTGAATTTAATTGTCTTCAGAAAAGATAACAATGTTTGTAACCATGTGTTTGAATTACTGTCATGGTTTTGCCTCCTGTGAAATAGAATATGTAGAAATAGTTATGGTCTGATTTGAATGCAATTTTCGATTCTTGAATCTTGACCCCAGTAGTTACCTTTTATAAGGAATATAATGGTAAGTTGTTTTCCTTCTTATAGTTGTTCTTGTTCATATGGTATTTTAGGTGGTCAAAGATCGCACAACATCTACCAGGAAGAACGGACAATGAAATCAAGAATTATTGGAGAACTCGGGTGCAGAAACAAGCTCGGCACCTTAAGATTGATACCAATAGCGTAGCATTTCAAGATATTATTCGGAACTATTGGATGCCGAGGTTGCTTCAAAGGATAGAAGAGTCATCTTCTTCAGGGGTGTTATTTCAAAACTCAGCAATCCCTCAGCCTCTTGATAGTGCCTATCAACATTCAGTAACAACAGCACCTGCACAAGTTGTGATGCAGGGACCTCTTTGTTTGAGTGAAACAACACAAAGTTTGGATCACCATGAGCAGAATCTAAAGTCAGAATCAATGAATGTATTACAAATCCCTCAACTTTCAGAATATCCAACAAGTCAATTCCATGCTAAAGTTAACAATGATGATGGCACATTTGTAAAGGATTATTACTATGCTGACAACAATAGCTATGATATGGAAGCCTACAACTTGGAAAGTATTTCACCACTGGAGAATTTTGAAGATTCAAGTAGCAAATCCCATGTAGAAAATAACTGGGCTGATAATGATTTTTCAAGTAGCATGTGGAACATGGATGGGCTATGGCAAATAAGGAACTAGAAAGGGAAACATAGGTTCTTGTTTTTGGGAGAATCCACAAACAAGTGGATGAAGTTTGTGACATAGATTAGTTTCTAGGAAAATTATGTCATTTGTTTTTTTTTATTGAAAAAATTATGTCCTTAAGTTGTCAGTAATGATTAATATTTGTATCCAAAAAAAAAAGTAACATTATTGATTCCTATTTTTTCTTGTTTTCTTTTCTATTGATAGTTTTTAAGAGAGCTATAGCTTCTGGGTTTTGAACCTACACCCTTCTCATGGTGGAGGCAGAAAAGTACCAATGGAGCCAAGAGTCTCATGGTATTGATTCAAACCTTTGACTGAACTATTCTTTGGCCCTTTCAGCAGCTACCACGTGGGGGTGCCTATGTTTCCATGTGTTTGATATGAAAAACCTATAACATACCTTTTGTGTCACAGTATTGCCACAACTTTAATGTGGCAAACTATAAGTAGTGTACTTACATAAAAGTAACATGTAATTCATCATAGTTTACCATGTAGAATAATTGTTAAAAAGGGTATCGTCTTAGAATTACTCGTTTGACTTTGATATTAAATTACCCTAAGTGTAGCAAACCTGACTGTCCCGAACCTACAGATGGACTAAACAGCTTCACATTCGAACTATATGTGCTATAGTTGTAGAACAATTTTATAGGCATGACACTTAGATAAGAGGATTGGACAGGGGATGTAATTCTAACCATTGAGGAGGTAACTTTCATAATATTAATCTCTCTTTTCATCTTCCCATTTTCTATTTTCTCTAATTAATTGGTGGAATGGTGGAAAAGTTGTATAGTTGAATCATTTTCTAGTTGAAAGTTGCTTTGTCCTACTGACAAAATTATATGTGGAAATTTTATACAGAAATGAGAAAAAGAAAGGGCTGCTACAGCTAGTTGGACTTTCAGATTTCTCAATTTAATTTCAAAGAAACTAGATTTGAGAGAATTTAATTTAAATTGAATAATGTTATAGTTATAAACTATTTTATAATATTTTTGTAAACTGTTAATGTGATAAATTCTTATTAGTTCTCGTTTGAGCCCACTATTGACGTTACTTTTTTACTTACAAGTATTAACCACTCTCTACATCAATAATTTATAAAAAAGATTTTGACTTTAGCATTTTTCATTTAAATTTACTTTCATTTTCCAATCCACTAAATTCCCACCAATCAAATGAGCCAATTCGAGGAAACAAGATCTTCTAACAAATGCCTCTTAGACTTTCTCTAATGGATAGACCCACCAGCAATAAATGCATTAAATTGATTTGAAGATATCGTTGTAATTTTACACTAGCATCCAAGATAGTTAACGTCCAAATTTATTTGGAGGGAAAGGAAAGGAGGACATCAAGGGTGAGAAAAGAAACGAGGAGCAATAGACAATAGTCAAAGTTTTGAAAACAATTTTGCACCGGCCAATACAAATAAAATCAATATTTTAGTATGGAGAAGAAAATTGGTATAGGTGAACTCTAGTTTAAGAGAAATTATACAGTACTCTGGTGGATCACGTCACTTGTCCATCATTCCACTAAAAGATTTTCACTTGTTTAAAATTGTTGAATTAGTAATCAGTTTTTGTTTTTAAAAAAATTTTAATTTAGCAATTTTAAACAGGTGGGAGCCTTTAAGTAGAATTGGTGAACCACGTCACTTGTCCACCATGAGAACTTTATAATTTCTCCCAGTTTAGACACTCAATTTGACATATTAAGTTGTCAAGTTGTGAGTGGAACATAAAAGTAGTGTTGGTGATGGACCCAAGTCACAACTTGACAACTTAATTTACTGTGAAATTGAGAGTATTTATAGAGTTAATAAAATTCCAAAGCAATTTTTTTTTTGAATGCATAGCATACCAGTTAAAATACCTAGTTGTATCAGTTATCATCAAGACATCAACCAATTTCATATGTTCCCCAAAATTTCACAGATATCAGCCTTAATGTTGTTTCGAACAATTTGACTATATGTCATTTGGTGTAGTATGAAAGTCGTTATTTGCCTCGTAAGTAGGATGGTCCAAATGGAAAGAGCTTCCAAAGTTGGTTTTTGTCAATTTTGTATGAGCGATATCTTACAATCTAAACATAGTCTGAGACGTTGTTTTCTGCAAGATATAGATAGTCACTTCTAGTTCTAGAAAGTACCAAATTTTAAGACCAAATTTGTGTGACAGTTGAGAAATTCAAGTGCAAAGAGGGCACCACTAACTTGATTTTTGTGGGATTCACATTATTTTTCTCATCTTTGCAACTTTACTTTCTTGCCTTTTCGACCTCCAATTGGTCCAATAGAGTTGTCGTTGGAAAGATCGTGATATCCACCTTTTTTTCCCCAACTTTCAAATTTGGTAAGCTAGATGCTTTGGAAAATAGTGTCAAAATCAAGTTTGTATCGTAAAATTTCAACTTTGATATTTTTTGCAAATTCTTTTTGTTCGAACGGAATTATTGTGATTCGAGGAAACCAAATTGAAGTTTTTATTGAGACCTTCCCAGGAACTCCTTATTCTATCCGTGGTCATTTGATCATAATTTCATTAAGATCGCAAGCAGTTTTTCTACTCTAGGGCCGAAGGGCCCACACGGCTTTGTTCCTTCAAGTGACATGAGCAGGCTTGGAACAAATCCTCCCCCACAAAAAGGCGCTTTTGAGGGCACTGCCCATCAAAGGTGTTGTCCACTTTGGGTGGTAGTCAAAGCGGACAGTTTTTGAGACTTCCTCCGACCACACAGCTTTGTTACCCCGAAGGGCACGCCTCTACCACTACAACACATGTGTAGTAGTGGTACACTCTTACCTTCAGTTAAGGTTTATAAGGTATGAGTGGGGCGCATCTTTCTTCTATGTGGGAGCAAGTCTCAAAAATTGCTCATGTCGCTTGAAGGAACAGAGCCGTGCGGGTCCTTCGGCCCTAGAGTGGACAAACTACTTGCGGGCTTAGAACAAATCCTCCCCCACAAAAAGGCACTTTTGAGGGCAATGCCCATCAAAGGTATTGTTCGCTTTGGGTGACAGTTTTTGAGACTTACTCTGACCGCATGGCTTTGTTACCCCAAAGGGCACACCTCTACCACTACAACACAATGATAGGCCCAGGAGCTCATATTTATGTATATATTGGGCCAGGGGCCCAATCCGAGGACGGGTAAACACTTTCATAAAGATTCGTGTTAGAAAGTAAAGAAGTGAAATCCGATTAAAGCCGTCTAGAAGGGTGGTCCGAGGAAGAATCCCTCCTCGGCTGAGCAAAGCCAAGGTCAGAGGATGTGGTCTACCATCAAGAGTAACGTTTTGGATCATTCCTTAGATGATGATAAGTATCAGGAAGGAACAGGACAGAGGAAAGTCATGAAATATCTCAAGGAAAAGCTGCTACCACCGCATTAAATTCTCTACAACTAATTCTCTGACCGCATTGATGAAGAAGTGATACCTGAACAGTAACTTTTAGCCTTATAGCTGCTACCTAAAAACTTTAGGAAGGTGCTGATGGGACAATGATCAATACCAACAATCTAATTTGCACGTGGAAAGTGGAGATGAAAGGGGAAGATAGTATAAAATGGAAGAGGGACACTGAGAGAGGGGGATCGAAATAAAGAGAAAAACACTGTAGCAATCAAGAACTGAACTTGTAATCAAACTTGAGAGAAATATATAAGAACCAATCTCCTCAGACAGTGCCGAAGATGATTTTCTTTAAATTAAACCAGTCTATCTTCATTTTCTTGTCATCTAAATCCACTTTACTTGTTGTCTAATTCATTAAAACCCAGTTTTCCAACCCACTATCTACAAATTCATTGTATTCGGCTTTTTGGGCCTAAGTTCGTTTATCCTTTGGGCTAGGGACTCAAACTGTGTCCTTATACCTAGGTTAACCATGGTCAAACTTGAGAAAAATGTTTGGAAATATGGATGTTGATGTAAAATGATGGAATGGGTGGGGTGAAATTTTAAGTTCATCAATTCAGTAAAAGTTTGGTCCACAAATGACATTTTGGTTTTTTTAAATTTGGACATGCTAAGTTATTTTTAGAGAAAATTACACTTTATCACTCTAAATTATACCCCAAGTTACACTTTGCACCCTAAACTTTCGAAATGCACAGTTAGCACCCTAAACTATAACTCATATTATACTTTGCACTCCACCATCAATTCTGTCTTTATCTTGGATAGTATTAAGTAAAAAGACCAAATTGGCCATCTAATCAATCCCTTAAAAACAAATGAGAAATTATACTTTACCACTCTAAGCTATACGTACTCACAATTACACTATGCACCCCAAAGTTTAATTTCCCATCCAAAATAACAGCAAAATTGGTGGTTGGATGCAAAGTGTAACATGAGTTATAATTTATAGTGCTAACCATACATTCTTAAAATTTAGAGTGCAAAGTGTTATTTAGGGTATAGTTTATAGTAGTAAAGTTTAATTACCCTTATTTTTTACATTACTATGATCCCAAAGTGAAAATATGATTTTTTTTTTCCCCTCTCTAGAGTCTTTAAAATTAAATTAGAATTTTGCACGCAATAAAGACATGAAAAAACTATGCTAAAATTTTCACATAATAATTCTAGAGTACTTATATGAAATCACCTTTTTAAAGTTTTTTTTTTTTTTTTTTTCTTTCTTAAAAAAAAAAAAAAAAACCTTTTAAAGTTTTTAACATTGTAGTAACCATGTTCTAAGCTGAATTTTGACTCAAATTGGTATCCATTAGTCTATGACTCTTTTCTAGGTGAGCGGATCATAATGGGTTTTTGTTGAACCTAATGGACCAAGGAATGAGCCACGCTCTTCCCCAACCATGTGACTTGCTAGTGGACTTTGTCAAGAACCTTTATTTTTCATAATTTTCTTTCTATAACTCATTTTCATGAATCAAATAAATTTCCTACTTACTGTTTCAACTAGCAACCAAATGTGTAGTTATTTTTATGAAAGTTATGTCTCAAGATCATGTTTAGACTAATTTACTTACTAAAATCCTCCCAAAAATCAAGTTATTAACATCCTAGAGTCACAACCCATCCATCAAACCCAAAATTCATCAAAGTATGAGGTAATTCACACCCAATTGGCTTAAATCCATCTAATAATTTAAAATCCCCAAATTCTAAAACCCTAAACCATAAAATTTTTAAAAGATTAAAAAATATATTAGGGAAGATTTCTTACCTTAAAGATGTTTTAATTGATTTTAGCTCCAAAATTTCCACTTGAATCTCCTTGCCTTTTTAAATTTTGGTTTGTGTTGAACATTTAACTCCAACGGTGGCTAATCTCAAGACTTAACTATCTTTATATGTTGTTCTTAAATTATAAAAAAAAAAAAAAAAAAAAAAATTATAAAAAAAAAACCCATAAACCAAAAACCAAAAACAAAGCAAAACAAACAAAAAAGGGTTTCTAGAAGTGTAAAATTTCAATCCTTGACCCTAAGTCCTAAGTTAAATTGCTAATTAAATTTTTAATCCAATTTTTTCTTGGGTATTACACACACATATATAGTTTTTTTTTTCTTTTATTTTTTAGTTTCACCTCTCAACAGCCTGAGACTAGTCAAGTTTGTGTCAAGTATATGCCTGAGGTGATGAGGAACTCAAAGCAGACCTACAAAACACACACTCAATCAATATTCAATTAATCTTGAACACCATACTTAATATTATTATTTTTAAAATAATTTGGAATTCAAAATTTCTGCCACCTATAACAATTAGTAATATTTCAGAGGGACAGAGTCTTGGTCATCCTCTTGTGAAGTTGGCGATCAAGCTCTGTCATGAGTTTCGCGATTCAAGAATTGTATTCATCCCTCTACATTAACCATTACTATCTTTCTATGCTATTAGTTGTCAAATGCTATTCTTTTGATGAGCATAATGCCACTTGATATTGGAAGGCATCTTGTGTGCGGCACGCGATCCACGTATCAGTGAGAGGGATGTCTCATAAGCCGAGCGGATATGAAAGTTTCTCCACGTGATACACAGACTCATCTTACTGCTGAATAGACAAAATGTGTTCCACACGACTCATTCAGTGGTCGCTGCTAGTGCTAACTTAGTAGCTTATCATCACATGTTCAGTTCCGGCTCAATGAATGTGGAATTTAGTAGGTTAACAGAAATTGACCCAAAAGAAATATCTTTAGAATATTAGATTATGTGCTCTTTGGTGCCAGTGATGGACTTGACAAATTCTTGCTCTCATAAATGTATACAAGCTGGAAGAATCTGGTTTTTCCAACAGAGAAAAGTTTCACGGATTGGAAAACAGACAGGCATGATCATGACCGAAGAGAAAGTTAGTTTGAAATTAATTTAAAGTAGACTGATCAGCCAATCTCCATCACAGAAAAGGAACTCCACATTGTGTTTGGAAAAAACTTACTTTAGAAATGATTTGACTTCTATCAGTATCCTTTGAAAAAAATATCTATTCTCATTAGAGAATCCAGTTCCCAACCAGTACATATTTAATGATCTTGTGAAATCAAGTTCGGTCAAAGAATATGTGGCAACTTGAAAAAGACACCCAAATGCCTTTTCTTAATTTTTAAGAGAGTGCTTGATTGGAGTGGCAAAATTTGAAACAACCTGCTAACCTAATACAAAATTAGCAGGTTATAAGTTACAACTTAACGAGTTCATGGTATATTCAAATTGACACGACTGACACGTTTAATAAACAAGTCGGATTCATATCCAACCCATAGAACCTGCTTGACCCGTTTAATTAAATGACATTTTAATAATATACCCTTCAAACTCTAGGTATATATATAAACTTATTGGTTTTTGTGGTTTTTTTTTTTTTTGGACATATTATGATTGATTATTTGTGATTTTAAGATATGCTCTAGTTTTAAATGATTTTTTGTAATGTAGTTACTTGTTAGTTCTGAATTTTATATTAAAAAAATTTATTTGATTGATTTTTCATAGTTTAGATCAATTTGGTTAAATCTAAAATTTATAAAAAAAAATTTCGCTTTGATAAAATCTGATAAACAGGTCAACATAACTGACCCATTTAATAAACAAGTTATGTTGGAGTTGAGGAATTTTGACCTGTTTAAAAAACTGGTCGAGTTAGTGTTGACTCATATAACCGAATGCTCATGAGTTGACATGACACGAACCCGACATGTGAATATGAATTGTCATCCCTAGTGTTTGGTATGGGGAATTCACATTATCCTAGCATTCAAATTTCTGAGAAATTATAGATTTTTGGTGATCTAGATGTCTAGAAATTTAACTATTTCTATGTTTGGTTTGGTTTGGAATATAATAAAAATGATAAGAATATGAGCACTTATATTTGGTTTATTTTTTGAGAATCTTATATGAATTTTTTTTTCTAAAATACCATTTGATTCTTAAATACAATACCAAGTCTTTTTTTTTTTTTTTTTTAACTTTTCTCTAAATAAATTATGAGAAAACAAATATATAGTAAAAATCATTAAAAAAAAAAATCAATAAAACTATAATATAACATCTTTTAAATGACATTTATAATAAAAAAATTATTTAAATCATTAATTTATATATATATATATATATATATTTTTTTTTTTCGATTGGTTAAAGGGTATGGAGAATGGCTAAAATTGTAAGTTTATACAAAATGTAATTTTACCTAGGCATAATAAGAATGTGGATATGCACTTTTTAAAAAAAGGAATCCACATTCCCACAAAGGGGCATAGAGTGGGAATTCAGATGCTTTTGGAATCTGATTCCCTAATGTAATTTTCAACTAAATGTATAAATCTTTTAACATCCAAAAAATTTTAAAACATTACTCCATACCAAATGCCAAGTGTTGATTGCATTTTTCCTCTTAAACTAAGAGTCAGTCTTATGATCACACAACCCCAACAAGAATCTTCAATCAAATTTGATCAAACAACCCAACTTCCTCAAGAGCACCCAAAAATAAAAACTATACTAAAATGGAGAAAATAATCTAAAATACTAGAAACACTAGTGCAAATCCCAGATACTATTCGAATGGTATGTTTTGACAAACTAGTTAAACGTGAGCATTTCATGTAAAATTAATAGGGAGAAAACAAGAGGGCAATTACACTTTATTACCCTAAATTATACCATCACTTATGCTTACGACGCTGAACTTTCAGAATGCATGATTACTACCCTAAACTATAATATGTGCTTCACTTTTCACCCTATCGTCAATTGAACTGTTAACTTAAACTGAAAAGCATGTTAGATGCAACTCACATGACCTCTGCATGCGCATACGTGAAACCACGTGAAAAATATCAAATTGGACCACACTGGTTAAATTTGTTAAACAATTTTGTTTTAAGGGATTGAAGAGGGGTAAAGTGCAATTTCCCCATAAAACAATTATCATGTGGTCATTTAATAGCCAAATTTTAGTGAAAATCCAATTAGATTTTAATTGGATTCTCAGTTTTGTGTCACGTGTCTCATTTAATTTTTAATTTTGTGTCAAGTGAATTATTGAGAGAAAAAAATCAAATTAGATTCAAAATTGGATTTCAATTGGAATCCAATTTTCCCCCATGTGTCCATTTAAATTTTAAATTTTTGTTGCAAGTGAATTACTGAGTGAAAAAATCGAAATGTCTAAAACCAATTAAATTATATATATATATATATATATATATATATATATATATATAAGAAAACATTACATATTTTAGAAATATATGTGCGGGGAGTGGGATAGTCACCACTCGGGCCAAAAGCCCAAAAAGCAAATTGTGGCACGAGGAATGACTTGGGCCTAGCCTATGTACTGAAAGAAATGCTCGGAAGGATGTAAACCATAAAAGAGCTAAAAGTTGGATCGTCCTAAGTGTTGAGGACAAAGTTGAGTACCACAGTAAACCAATTCCCGCGGAAAAGGGAAAGTACAAGCTTATCCGAGGTATGTAGCACGAATAATCAACATATGACCTCTAGAAGACACTGGTAATCACAGGAAATTTTTAGAATGTGCAAGAAGAAAGAAGATTTTTACCTCCACATTAATAAGGAGGTTCTTACCTAACTTCTGCCACATTAATTGCACATAAGATAGCCTAAATAGTACACGCAACCCTGGACAGTCAAAATTCCAAGATAAGAAGGAGAGGAAATAGATAAAGTAAGGAAAAAATATTCCTAAGACTCTGGATGGGAATAGGACAACTATAATGAAAAGAACAAGGACTGAAGTTATAAAAGGAGGGGGATGCAAAAGGCGAAGGGATCCAGAAAAAGAAAAGGAAAAACCTGTTTAAGAAAGAAAAATAGAGTTTGAAGAAGGAACACCAAGTGTGACACCACGGGAATAAAAAACAAAGTTTTCCTATAGTCTCCTTAGCATCTGTAATCGTAATTGTAGCATATTAATGGTCAAAGAAATCCACTTTTTGTGTTTCCCGTTGTAGAGTACTCATTCCCTGATTTTTACTTGTATCCTGATTGTGAGGGTCATCATAGCTGAATTCCGAGGAGTGTGCCTCAAGGACTAACTTCAATGTCCCTACAGTATGATTTAAAAAAAGTGTAAGATAATACTATGTATAATTTAAACATCTTCTAAAAAAAAGTATAATTTGAACTATATAATTGTGATTATTTTTAATTGTACCCATGCATATGCGCAAGGTTACACACTAGCTAGTATAATAGGTGAGGCCTCACGAGGAATGTTAACTAATTTTAGGATGCTTTATTATAATCCTATACTGTATATATATATTTAAAGCCAAAAGCGATAAAATCTAATTAGCTTTTAAATTAAATTTCAATTTGAGTCTAATTTCACACCATGTATCCATTTTATTTTCTTGATATTTGTGCACAATGATAATATTTACTCACCTAGATAAGACAATTCAATTTCAATAGAATATTTAAGTACTCCAAGAAATTTTAAAGATAAAAAGTTTTCTTAAAAAAAGAGCATATGCAACTATCTAGGTGGTTTTCTATTTAAGACTTAATGTTGTTTGCTTCTATTTAACCAAAAATTGTATGTTAAGAATTATTTTATTATATTTAATTCTCTCTTGATCTGATGATAAAGAGCGCTCATCAGAAGCGGGTGACATAGGTTAAAAATCTTTTAAAAAAATATTCTCTCTTATCCATCATCTATTACATCTAATTATATTTCTAAAAAAAATTAAAGAAGAAAACAATGGAGTAGAAATTGTTGTAGTTTTCAATCTAATGCAATTTTTTGGTCTAAGTCTAACTATAATATTTCATATTTCATATTAATTACCACTTTCCTTAATCAATTAGCAATTATTAAAATACTATAATTAATTTTATCAGATATATGGAGGTTCCTAAAATGTTTAGAGTAAGAGAATCCATAATGGTTTTAGTGTTTCACTGACATGTGGAGAACGTGTACAAGTTGTACATCAATCTTTTCTTTTCTTTTTTGATGGGATGTTTTACATCGATCTGATCCCTGATTATTGTAGGAGAAATATTACAAGAATCTAGAAAAATCACAGGTTAATTATTGCTTTAAAAACACTAGACATTAAGAGCATTCTCATCAAAAATTGTAAAAATTTTAGCATTTAGCATTTAAAACACAAACTTTATAACATATAACACATCACTTTACAATATCCCTTACATCAAAACTTCTATTTTTTTAACACCTCATTTAAACATTTTTTGTTTATCATTTTTTATTCTTCCTCTCTCTCTCTCTCCTCTGTCTCTTTTTTTCTCAACCCAGCACCGCTGGCCACCACATCCACCCACCCATACCATAACCACCATGTCCACCCACCATTGCTGCCACCAGCTAGATCCACCGCAACCACAAACAACAACAAAAAAAAAAAAAAAAAAAAACAACTTCATCCACCCATATCACAACCACCACATCACCCACCATCGCCGCCACCAGCTAGAATTACCGCAACCATAAACAACAGCAAAGAAAAAAAAAAAACCTCCACATTCAAAGCCACCAAATCAACGCAAACCCATAAATCAACTCAGCACCCAGACTTCTTGACCTTCAACCACTACCTCTCCCTCACGCACCTCGCCAGCGTGATCAACAGCCGCACCACCATAACTGTTTGCGCTATCAACATATCGATTTCGAAACCAAACCCCGAACTAAACCCCAAACCGATTCCAAAACTGAACTCCAAACCGTCCATGTTGTTTCGATCTCGGGACGATGTCATCCTCTTTTGCGTTTCGTCGAGGATTTTTGAAACGCAGAGGTGGAGCTTGTCGAACAACTTTGATTCGCAGTGTTGCTCCTCCAACATCATCTTGTAGAGAGTTTGAGACTGAGATTGAGAGTAAGAGTGAGCCGGAGGTGTTGGTTGTGGTGGTGGAGAAGAGGAAGGAGAGTAAAGCTGAGAGAGAGAAAAAGAGAAAGGAAAGAGAGAGGAAAGCTGAGAGAGAGAGAATAGGAAAAAAAATATTTAAAAACTCTAGCATCTTGCTACAGTATGGTGTCAAAAATAAGATTCTATTGTAGCTCAATGATAAAATTTTTAAGATTTAGCATATTTGATGTAGGTGTGTTTTTATCATTTGAGGTGCTAAAAATGGTAAAATATAGCATTTAGCATTTTTAGCACCTTTGATAAGAATGCTCTAAGGTATATAGAAAGTTGTTGTGATGCTACTCTTAGGTTTATAAGATTTTTTTTTCCCTACAGGAAAATTCAATAAAATAAAGAACATCTTGGGCAAGTTTGGTTGCCTGTGAATCTAAAGTGTTCATTTTCTATATAATATAGCATTCAAGATATCACTCACTTTGTTTATAGGATGACCCATTTGTACAGATTCAAGATAATCCCTCACTTTGTTTATTTATTTATTTTTATTAATAATAAAATTTGTTGCATCACATATGATAGGGACAAATGTACAAGGGCGTAGCCTGAAATTTTTATTTGGAGGCGCCAACTTATGATACTAATTTATTAACTTATACAAACTTCCATAAACATGCATAAACACAAATATCTATACACACATATAATTTAGTATCTTCCATAGTGAATCCTTAAAGTTTTCATTTTTAATATAAGTTACCAAATTATCAACCAAAGTGAGTAAAAAAATTTCAATTGAACTAATGGAGTATTCAATGATATGAATGATTCAAAACTTTAACAGACACAAGAACAACTTTTACAATAAAAAATGAATGTGAGAAAGGGGGAAAAAATTCTCTATAACACTAGACCAATTGGACAATTTTTTTAAGAAAATCATTGGACTAGCTCAAATATTTGGGAGGCTAAGTCTCATTTTTGTAGGCTAAAACATTAAATATTTATATATAGTATTAAAATAATTTTAAAATGGGCGCCCCGCGGGGGGGGTGCCATGGCCCATCACTCATACATATAGCTCTACCCCCTGCACGTCCCCTTTTTTTTTTTTTTTTTGCTAAGAAGATTGACACGAACATGTTATCTTTTTATTAGAATTTGAAGTTTAAAACTTTAAACATGTTTGAAGTTAAACTTTTTTCTTTTTCTTTTTTTGAGAAAATTTTGAAGTTAGACTTAATCCTTCATTTTAATATTTTATTATGAATTAAACAAAAAACTGTGTTTAGTATATAAAACAAAAGGATATTGTTGGAATGTTTGGATTGTCCTAAAACCGCAGTGATTGGCTCTGCCCATGGGCCATGGCTGACTAGTAGAACCACCCCACTAGCAACGTACATTATGGGGTTCTTTGATTTGAGAAATTTATTAGTTTACACAAACGTAGAAACCGTAGGTAGAAGCTCTCTTCAGTCATTATTGATGATTCATCCTCCAATCCGACAGTCCTCTCATTTGTCACTGTCGAAGAGAAGCGTGAAGAGACTGAACTCTATATTTTCTTGCTGCTCTTCTCAATACCTCCCATCAATATTATTAGTTGAAGATGCGTGCGTTGTTTAATCATGAACTTATAAAACATACGCAGAAATTTGCGGAAAATAATACGTAGCTAATAATATCTCTAAATAGTAAATACTTTTTTTTTTAATACAAAATAAAATTTCTACTCTAACCTAACATAAGTGTATATGTGTGTGAAACTCTCTTTTGGAAAACTTGAACCCCAGCCCTTCCTCTCCACACCCCACAAGCACTTATACCTATAGAGTGACTATCGCACTAAGGATGCGCGGTGATCTAAATAATAAATACGTAATTCTATACGTATTTGTCATTTATAAATAGAGTTTATATAAAAGAATAATTCTAGAGATATAAACTATTTTACAAAAAAATTTACAAACTGCTGATGTGGTGAATAATTATTAGTAAATGAAATAGTAATATTTTGAAATTTGAAAGTAGGAATAAACGGAAACCCCAAGTCAATAATTAAGAATAATCCAATTTAATAAATATTTTGTAAAATTTTTTGAAAGCATAGTTAAGTAGGGAGAGACTTTAGAAAAACTTACATGGGAATTGGATTCGTGGATCTAACTAGAGAAGTTGTTGTCCTTGAAAGCAAGTTGTGAGGATAGGAAGACCGAGCAAGTATATTGGGCTATGGGCCGTGCTTGGGGACAAACAAATGCCCAAGGATGATCAAAGGGTTTGTTACGTCTGAGTCAATGGGCTGAGGATAAATGAAGAGAATGACGGATCAGCTGTAGTTTTCGAGGAGCCAAGCCACCTCGAGAGAGCTTTAGGGAAGGTAACCATTTTGGGAAGAATAAGCTTCAAGAAAGGTAGCAGAGCTAAGTCAACAATAAAAGAAGAAATATCTGGAAGAAGGCTGTTACCACTACATTAAATGCATTGCACCAAATGAACTGACCACATTTATGGAGAAATGACACTTAAACAGTGTCATCTCAGCTCATAACTACTCACAAATCTTCTAGGAGGTCCTGATGGGACAAGCATCCAAAAGATCACCTACGAAATCAACAGGTGGAAGGCTGGGATGGAGGGATGAAAGACTATATATGGAAAAAGCCACTGTAAAAAATGGGGAATGTAATCTAAGAAGGAAGAAAAAAAAAAGAACACACTGTATTTAGATAAGCTTGAGTTAATACAAGAACATCTCATCCTCGGACTTGACCAAGGAGCACTATTTCTATCAATCTGTGCTTTCATCTTATTGGCTTGAACCCTATTAACTATGGTCCATACTTAATTTGCTGAGCTGTTTTCTTGAAAAACCCATTCTCTAACAAACATATATTGTTTAGAGCTTGAAGTTCAAACTCCAGTCCTTACACAAGTAATTAAGGGGTAGAACTCATGTGAATTTCACTCCATAAAGAAATATTGAGGATTTATAAGCATGAAGCAATTTCATTAGGTAGATAGAAATTGATGCTTTTTTTTTCTCTTATATCCAATTGGAGGTTGCATGCTAGTGGAGAACATTATAAATTTACAATTGTTATAATCCCATGAGGAACTTGGTGATGGTGTAATTTAACCCCTAATTTTGGGATGAGCACAAGTTGATAAAAAAATTATAATGATAATAAAAATCTTAGCATATAAATTATAAAACCTATTGAAAAGAAGAATGCATAAGAAGAAGAAAAAAAACAATAATAATTAACTTTCAATCAATTTTTGGATTTGAAATTCACGCTCATAGCCCTTCGTATAATCATGCGTAGTTTTCTCACAAATCAAAAGGAGATTTTATAAGTAAAACACCTACTTCCTCAAGTGGTACCTTAGCATAAGAATATTTGTGAGTAAAATTAAATTCTAGCTGAATTTTGTGATAGGCTCAAACTTCTTAGTCAAAATCTGCCTCCTTTAATTTTTATAATTAAGTTGGATATGATATCCTCTTTGTTGTTTATTATTGTATTAAATTAGCATCACCCAGCTTGACATTTCTTTTATTTATTTATTTATTTATTTTTGGTTTCTTTTACGCCATTAAAAAGGATGATTATTTTTCAAATTTTTAATATAATAGAACACATGGAAACGTTATCTCCAATGACTGTGAAACTAGAAGTTAATGTTATTGTGCTACCACAACATGTTGATACGAACAATTGAATAAAAAAATTGATTAGGAAAAAAAAAATCATATAAACAAAAACGTAAATATCAAATACAATAGAAATAGAAAATAATTGAATCAACTTTTTGATAGACAAAAAAAAAAAAAAAAAATTAATATCAACTTTTATTTTTATTTTATATATTCTATTGTATTTGATATTTACATTTTTTGTTGATATGAAAAAAAATTTCGTTATCAAATTTTTTATTCAATTGTTCGTATCAACATGTTGTAGTAGCACAATAACATTAACTTCTGGAATACATACATACATACATAAACACACATTCAATAAACATAGTTCATGAATCTTATCTAAAAAACATGCTCGAAGCCTTTGAAGAAATAGATTTTATTTATTTATTTATTTATTTATTACCGTTTGATTCTTAATCCCTAATACTCTCTTTTCTCAAATACAAACTTTGTTCCACTTGGAAACAGTGTAAGAGATGTTAGTTCACTTGTAGTAGGTGAGATTGACAATCGCATTGATCTGATGAGTTTTATTGCATAAATTTGGGGTTTAGACCAATGTTATGAACTTTATTATCACATCAAAGAATGTAGAGATGTTACTTCAATGTAAGCTACTTGCTGCTCACAAAAATTTACATTGTAAGCTCAATTTCTCTAAATCTTATTGGCCCATAGTCAAACAAGAAATAATGGACCCGAGTCTAGTTTTGGGCCCAAAAAAAAAGAAGGAAGTTTGAAAAAAAAAAAATAAGAAAAAACAAAAACTGATAGTGGAAAACAATTGTAGCGAGGAATGGGTTTTGGGCTTGCCCCAAAGCCCAAATTACTCAATACCCAATTCAAAGGTAAACCCATCTCACAAAAGAATCCATAAACCCCAAACCTAGAAAAAGGGTTTTCTCTCCTATCATCCAAAAGGTTTTGTTTAAGCTTCAGGAATTTCGCTCGCACTCATATCGTCGCCTCACCCTTCAGGTGCGCCTCAACACCCATTTATCTACAATCTCTGAATCGGTCTTGTTATTCTCTGTATGTATGTTTGTTTGTTTGTTTGTTTCCCGAGAAACGATATTCTCTTAATTCCTTGTGTTTTCTCATTCACAAATCTTAATTTTATGTTGTTGGGTTTAGATTCAGTTTTAATTTCACACCGTACTTGGGTCCTAAAAAAGCTTCCAATTGGCCCTGAATTCTCTGCCTTTGCCTTTATTATCATAATACGATTTTAGATTTTTTTTTTTTCTCTGATGTTATTGTTACCCAAGTAGTAGTTAATAAGTTTTGTGACAATTGCAGTCTTATGGCAATGTTGTGATTAACTTAAAAGTGACATTACTTTCTGGAAAAAAGTTTGGCTCTAGACGGGTTTGGAGCTATCTTCCTACAACCTACTATGTGGGGATTGAAGAGACCATCCTTATGTAGGAAGAGATAGGTCCAAACTGGGTCCACTTCAACCCACAATGTGCACACTTTCACACCAATGCCCACATACATATGATACATGATGTGTACAGACAGACAATTTACATAGAGAGTGATACAATCAAAGCCCGCCCTTTTGCGGGTGTGAATTAATTAAGTGCCTGTTTCATAAGTCATAACTAACCCCAAACTGTATATTTTCAAAGTATAGATTTTTTAAACTTCACTTTTTTTTCTAGGTAAATAACCTCCTGTGCCAAACAAGTGCTAAGAAGCCACATTGTTTTGTCAACCTGATGCTTGGGGTTAGGGATGGGCTTTGTTGGACATAACTAGTTACTAGTACTTTGTTTTAAATTATTTTAGTGGTAATTGATACTTATCAAAAAAAAAATTTAGTGGTAATTGACAAGTGGGTCATTTACATAATTAATTTCTGGTGATGGTTTGCAGGGCTATATGTTATCTTCTATTTTTCTTTATCTAACTTGAAATATATATGTATTCAGTATTCAGTATGTTCATCAAAGATTATCCCAAAATAAGTTTATTTTCAAGGTCCCTTTTATTTTATTCTATTAGGTTTCATTTTAAGTTAATATATTTCCTTACATTTTAAATCCCTCATTCACGTCACTCTTTTGTGTGCCAGTTGTTAAACCAGTTTGTCGACATGTATTCTGCAAGGAGGAAGATCAGTAAAGCTGAGGATGCTTCTCTCACTGGCACAGAAGAGTTGGTTACGGAGGTTATTATACTGGATTCTATAAGATTTTCCTTAGGTTATTGCACTTGACAGTCCCTTCCAAATGTTTTGGCATCTGATTGTGTGCTTTATTTATCATCCCTGCAGGCACTCTTTGATTTGGAACATACCAACCAGGAGCTGCAAAGTGACCTGAAGGATCTCTATATTGACTCTGCAGCGTAATTGTTTTATATTGCACCATATGTAGTTCTAACCACTTGCTTTTGGTTCTCTGCCTTATAAGTGACTAGTATTCTTTCTTTTCTGTTATAGTCCAATCGATGTTGGGGACAGAAAGACTGTTGTTGTCCATACTCCCTATAGATTGAGGAAAGCCTTCCGCAAGATTCATGTTAGGCTTGTAAGAGAGCTTGAGAAGAAGTTCAGCGGAAAGGTAAATGAAAATGACTTTCTATAATTTGGTTGTCTTACAATTTCATATGGGCCTTTGGTCCAACACATTGCCATTGTGGAAGAAACTTTAATTCATACGAAGTTAAGGACAAACAACCGAGTTTGGTAGAAATTTCTTTGACCCACTAACATGATAATTTAAATGACCATCCATGTGCTTTTAATCACAGGAGCAATTTAATTGTTGTCAATAACTTAATGGGTAATGTGATTGAAATCTGTGCAGATGGTCATTGAATCACCTTGTAATAGGTTGCAAGAGATTTCTCCAAACCGGTTTTGAAAAAAAAAACTTTTTTTTCCAAATCATAATGCTTTTTTTCTGACGGTATTGTTTGAGATTTCTATTTTCCTGTCATTCTCTGTGCTCCCTTTTTAATTATATTCTCTTGTGTGCTCTTTCTTTTGTACCTCACAGATTTTTAGCCAGCCACTTTAAATTCTTCTGTTTATATTATTTTAACTAGCCATTGTACTTCCATGTAATTATGTGGAACCATTATCAAACCGCATTTTTTTGAAATACGTCTTTTTTAAACATTCACTTTTTTCTAAGCACAACATTTTCAAACAACCCCATTTTCAAAAAACTGAAAATTAAGCTGTACTAAACTGGCACACATGTTTTCCTTTTAGTATATATATTAAGGTTAATGGTGTTGATATTCTAGTAATTTTACTCCCTTTAAAACCTTGCAGAATGTGATCCTGATTGCCACCCGGAGGACATTGAGGCCACCAAAGAAAGGTTCTGCTGTTCAACGACCTCGCAACCGCACACTCACTGCTGTGCACGAGGCAATGCTGGAGGATATTGTATTGCCTGCTGAGATTGTTGGGAAGCGTGTCAGATATAGACATGATGGATCCAAGATAATGAAGGTGACCACTACAGCCACATAGCAAGCAAATTACTTCTTTTGGTTTATTGTTGGGAGTTGTTTATACAAATTTCTAACAAATTATAATATGAAGTTAAGGCTTGATTATGATTTAGAGAAGATTAGTGAATAGTATGGGATCTTAATGTTTTCATTACTTATCAAAAAAAAAAAAAGTATGGGATATGATTTCAATGCAACGGTTACAGTCAGCCTGGTTAATGTACTGGTGATATGTTTTTTACATTTAATTCCAGTATTTATCCAACTATCATGCTTTTGTGGACAGGTTTTCTTGGATCCTAAAGAACGAAACAACACTGAGTACAAGCTGGATTCCTTTGCTGCAGTTTACAAGAAGCTCTCTGGCAAAGATGTTGTGTTTGAGTATCAAGTAACAGAGGCCTAGAATGGCACTTTTGAACATTAACCAAGAATTCTGAATTCAACTTTCTAAAATTTTGTTGTTGAGTTTGCTTAGAAGCAGGAAACCTTAGTGATGGATATTATTTTCAACATTATGATATGATTTATGTTTTGTTGTATGGTTATGACCAAAATTTTGGTGGTTTTATGTAAATCATTCTCTTATATGCAAGTGTACTTTCCTTCACTTTTTTGTTTATGATGAAACCGGCCTACCTTTTTGTTATATGAACTTGACTTTTGCCTTGGTAGGAAGCTCAATCTGGCTTTGTTCGCAGCTGGACTGGATGATTTTTGTATAATTCTCGAAAGGGGCCTAGTTTGGTAGTAATTGTGCTTGGCTTGGAAATGCCTTTGTACACCTTGAAGTTTTCTTCATGTGTAGTTCCCAGGGGTTGGGATCACTTTTGTTTTGCATGGTTTGACAAATTTCAGCTTACACATCAGCATATGCACACGCCTGTACATGAGATTTATTGAGTAAAGGTTAATTAATGGCTAGTTTATCCGGATTTTTCTACCAAATAGATTTCTTTAGATCTTAACTATTCTTTTATAACTTAAGGGTTTAGATTTTGTCATGTTAGCATTCCACAAACAATAATCTTAAAATAACAAAGGGTTATGTTAACGCATACACATTAGCATATGCACACGCATGTACATGAGATCTATTGAGTAAAGGTTAATTAATGGTTAGTTTACCCAGATTCTTCTATCAAATAGATTTCTTTAGATCTTAATTATTTTTTTATAATTTAAGAGTCTAGATTTTGTCATGTTAGTGTTCTACAAACAATAATCTTAAAATAACAAAGGGTTATGTTAACGGATGCCCTTAAAGCAATTGTTATTAAACTATAATAAGAAAGTTTTAATACCACTTTTATGAAAAATGTAAAAACTATTAACAACGTTTATTATTTTGTCATTTTTTCAATAAAGTATTTTTAAAAATAGTTCTTAAACCAATGCCCTTAGGGCATTGGTTAATATTTTTCAATAACAAAATAATGTTGCAAACAAAACACAAAAGAGTATTGTTAGTAGAATGCTATCATGACAGAATCTAAACTCTTAAATCATAAAAGAATAGTGAGGATTGAAAAAAATCTATTGGTAGAATACCCTAGAGGATTTGAACCCAATTTATCCTGGATGAATTTAAATTCTCTAGAGTTCTTAGTATATTCTACAAAGGTAAAATTCTTTAAATCTCCACCATTATTTCAAAATAAGTGGATAATATGTTGCCACATCATCAATCTACTAATAAAATCTCAAATCAATCTTAAAAGTCATAAGTTAATATCATTAACCCAAAAGCACACTCTACCACATCATAAATCTCAAATCAATCTTAAAAGTCACGAGTTGATATCATTAACCCAAAAGTACGCACTCACCATTCTTTACGCTAAAATTTATTATTGGATACCTTTTTTGCTATTTACTACACTTGTATACTGAAACAATTATGGCCATGGATGGCTAGATGGAAGTAACTTGGAACGCACGAGTGCACTGATTGGGTCAGCGCACCCAAGTCCAATATGCACGGACGTGCCATGCGACCATCGACACAACTGCATGCGTGTTTGTGATGATTTCTTTTTGTTTTCCATTCGGGCCAATACGGTCCGCAATGGGCCAGAACAAGCCCCAAATCAGACCGATATTGGCCTAAATAAGTGTTTAAAAAAAAGTAAAAAATTTTGTCAAAACACACCGTTTTGACATGCTAGTTTAAAGAAAAAACTCTAAACTCATCTCAAACTCTCTCTGACTCTCTTGTTCTCTCTGTCTCCTCTCTCTCTCTCTAACCCACAGCTCTCCCTTAGACTCACTCCATCTACTATTGCTCTTAAATTGGTATATGTTTATCATTATATGAAAAAATATGCTTAGCAATATATAAATATATTTAATAATTTATTAATAAACGTATCCGGCCGCACCCGCACCCTAATTTTGCAAAAATTGCTAAATCGCCGCACCGCACTTGTAACCACACCCGAATCCGAATCTGCACCCATGCTTCTTAGGAAGTAACATTTTTTGATGAACCCAAGGAAATAACATGGACATTATTATTTTCATTTTAGACATGCTTTATTTAGAACGAGATGAGGAAATAACAGTAACGAACTCTATTCAGCAATTTCATGTCCTGGATGAGTTGTAACAGGATATACAGCCTTATGAACTTTGCATACCAAGTCCCGACACAGATTACCCTCAATTGCAGAATTTCCACCAAAGTTGGGTCTGTCCTGTTGCACTTGTTTTGGCATAAAACATCAATCCGGATACAAGTCTCTGCTAGAATGACCCCAATATTGGCAGTTTCTATGGATCTTATCAGTTTGTTTTAACTTAAAATGCTAGCTTGTTTTTACCCTTTAATGGTTTAACCTCACTTTTCTAGGTATAAATGTACTTCTACACAGCTTATTTTTAAAACAATGAAAATGAATTCATCTCAACACACTCATTGAGAACAATGAAATGAAAAAACCAATAACATGGTAGTTTTTTTTTTTTTTTTTTTGAGAAAGAATAACATGGTAGTTAGATAGCAAAACATCAGCATAAAATTACAAACACAATTCTACATACTATATTTGGTTCCAAGCTAAATTCTAAGGTATTGAACTATGAATTAACGAAAAGTATGTCGATTGACATGTCATTTCCCATAGGTTAACATATATCAGATATACCAACCCACAAGAGAAGGGTGGAAAGAATGAAGCTGCAGAAGCTGGCTTGATTAGAACATCTTCTCAATAATAAAAAATGAGATCATGTTTAGCAACGAGTATATGCAAGAACAAGACGTCGGTATCAACCAGAAACTTTCATCCAGTACAGTTGCAACAAAAGTGATTGTGATGTACAGAAGCATATATACAGTAAATATTACAACGTAAATAATGGCAATGACAACCTGCTGCTAATCTATTAGAATCCTCGTTGTACCAATTCAGAATGAGATTAGACATAACAAAAAATTCAAATTACTGTTGGTTTTCCTGTAAAAAAAAAAAATGTGATCATACATAAATGCAGAATAGTCATCAATAAAATAGGAATATTTATCAAAACTGAACACATATAAACATCGTTCCATCCAGTTGAAACATTATTGTTATAAAAACACTGATGCTAATTGGCATCAATTCAAGCCCACGGGCATCTAGATGTCATGATTCACAAAATCATTTGCAAAATAATTTCATATATTTTTTCTTTCTATAATATAAGCGTAATCTACTAATATCACAGCACTAAAGGATTCAATAGTTCACACCAAGAGAGTTTCAGCACAGTGCAATATGGTGGTCATTTGTATAGAGTTTTTATTACATTTTAGGTTAACTAGCAGCTTTTGGAACCTATACAACATGAAGATGTTTAAATGTATAGTTCCCTACGATTTTCCATTTTCACTAAACATCATTAGGTAAGCCATAACCTAAAATCATAATCAAACATAGTTGTGACAAATGAAATTGATAAGTAAAATTATAGCATAGATGATACTCTAGATTCAACCTGTCAACTTTTCTCGTGTAATGGAGCCTACAACTTAAGTTGACAGGATAAGTGGTGGGAATAGGTGAAGACCTTAAAGCTAACAGCATTAATAATCTGACGACGATATAGCTGAAGGAAATAAGATTAACCGACGGTCCTAAAGTTGACGACTTTATTAAAACTTGGCTTGACCACCACGCATGAGTATATAAGGAAATGACTTGTATCTCACGCTGAATGTTAGTCTCCTACAAGGAAAAGATTCCACAATCTACGCTCATGAGGACTCCTATAAGGAAAAGACTTCTACTCCAAGAAAGAGAGGTCAACCCTCTACTACTATAAAAACCCCAATACCCTCACAAATCAAGGTACGCATAATTAATCCCTCTCTAGCACTCTAGAGTTGTAACAAGTTCTAACTTGACTTTCGGAGGGTATTTGGCCAGCACCACACTGGTGCTCTCTACTAGGTCTTCTCCTTTTTGTCGTGCAGGTGCTGTTTAGAGCAAGCGGGTACCGTGTAGCTCACTAGTGATTTTTTCAGCATCATCAGTTGGCGCCGTCTGTGGGAAAGCCTTACATTTTCTGATTTGTAAGCCACCGTAAACGCTTCCCAGACAAGAGAGTCGCATGGTGCTGACTCGCTCAATGGCAACAATGAACAACGTTCAGGAAGATGAAACTCAAGCGGCGACCCTCAAAGGGTTGGTTCAGACCTTAGCCACCACCGTAGAGCGACTTACTAAGCAGAACCGCGACCTGGAGGAGCAACTATGCCAGAAAAATGCAGGTCACGGCATTCAAGAGCAAGATCAAGAAGGCACCAGTGCCGACAGAAGAGAACAAGAAGGGCCAGAGGGCAGTAACGCCCCGAGTAGGCCAGAGCGACAAAATTTGAGTATGCCATCCCTCACGGATGCAACTCAACCACACATTGCCACAGAGATATAGGCAATCAAAGAACAGAAGGAGGTCATGATGAACGCCCTCAAAGGACGGGTGTCTAACGACCTTGATGACCTGGTTCATCGAACCGACTCGCCGTTCACTGCATCCGTAAACTCCTTCCCCCTACCGCATAAGTTTCGCATGCCGCAGATAGAGAGTTACAACGGTGCCAAGGACCCTCTGGATCACTTAGAAACTTTTAAGACCCTAATGCATCTTCAGGGGGTGGCAGATGAAACCATGTGTAAGGCCTTCTCGACAACGCTGAAAGGCCTTGCGAGGGTGTGGTTCAGCCGACCAACACCGAACTCCATCAACAACTTCAAGGAGCTAAGCGCTCAGTTTACTACACACTTTATTGGGGGCCATAGGTATAAGAAGTCCACAGCATGCTTGATGAGCATCCGGCAGCGAGAGGACGAGACGCTGAGATCCTACATAACCTGCTTCAATAAAGAAGCATTCTCAATTGACGAAGCCGACGATAAGATATTGGTAGCGGCCTTCACGAATGGATTACGGAAGGGTAAGTTTTTATTCTCTCTATACAAAAACGACCCGAAAACCATGTCAGAAGTACTCTACAGGGCCACCAAATATATGAATGTTGAAGACACGTTGCTAGCTTGGGAAGAAAAACTCAGAAAAAGGGAGCGACAAGAAGAGGTCCGACGGGACCAAGGATCGAAGAGGCCCAGAACGGGAGACCGAAGGGATGAGAGACGCTCTAAGCCGCCAGGGGGAAGGTTTACGAGCTTCACTCCATTAACTGCCCCGATAGACCAAGTCCTAAAGCAAATAAAGGACGAAGGGGCCCTGGCCTTTCCCGGAAAGTTGAAGGGAGATCCTAACAAATGTTCTAGAGACAAATATTGCCGTTTCCACCGTGACCACGGCCATGACACTACCGACTGTTATGACTTAAAACAGCAGATCGAGACCCTCATCAGACAAGGGAAGTTGCAGAGGTTTGTCAGCAAGGAGAGAACGGATCCACTGCCTCAAGAGCAGCCCCCCCGGCGGGATAATGAACGCCCAAAACCCCCCATTGGTGACATAAGGATGATTGTAGGGGGATTAGCGAGTACTGGGTCGTCCAAAAAAGGTCAGAAGACCTACCTTAGAATGGTCCAAAATGTGCCGCTCACGGGATCAGTCCCAAAAATAGCTCGGAGGGAAGGCCCTGTCATCGCGTTCTCGGAGGAAGATGTGCAACGTCTTCACCACCCGCACGACGACGCGCTTGTTGTCAGCCTACGAGCAGGGGATTACAACAAACATCGGGTGTTGGTCGACAATGGAAGCTCGGCGAATATCCTATACTATCCGGCATTCTAGCAAATGAGAATTGGTAGAGAACAACTGATTTCGACGAACGCCCCGCTCGTCGGTTTTGGGGGAACAAGAGTATTTTCCTTAGGCGCAATTACATTGTCCGTAACGGTAGGCAACTATCCTCAGCAGATCACCAAGGACGTGACGTTCCTCGTAGTTGATTGTTCGTCCACCTACAATGCTATCTTAGGGCGGCGTCCCACCCTCAATTCATGGAAGGCGGTGACCTCGACTTATCATTTAATGATCAAGTTCCCTACCGACTATGGAGTAGGAGAGCTACGCGGAAATCAAGTGGCCGCCCGCGAATGCTACGTAACTATGATGGAAATGGATGACCACCTCCAAGCCATGAGCATAGAAGAACACCGAAGTGCAACAGAGCCCGTTGAGAAGCTTGAAGAAATTCCTCTTGACGATTCCAAGCCTGATCAGACAACAAAAATTGGAACCGTCGCTAGTCCCAAGGTCCAACACGCACTAACAGCTTTCCTCAAAAAGAATCGGGACATGATCGCCTGAAGTCAAGAAGACATGGCAGGAATAGACCCTTCAGTCATGGTGCATAGGCTAAATGTGTCACCATCCTTTTTGCCAATCCGACAGAAGAAGCGAGTGTTCACCCCAAAGTAAGATCGGGCCATCACTGAAGAAGTCCGCAAACTACAGGAGGCAAACTTTATTAAGGAAGTTTACTACCCCAACTGGCTAGCCAACGTAGTGATGGTCAAGAAAGCTAACAGAAAGTGGAGGATGTGCGTGGACTTCACCGACTTAAACAAAGCATGCCCCAAAGATAGCTATCCTCTCCCAAGGGTCGACACTCTAGTAGACTCTACGGCTCAACACCAGCTGTTGAGTTTTATGGACACTTTCTCCGGTTACAACCAAATCCAAATGCACAAAGCCAATCAAGAAAAAACTTCGTTCGTAACCAGCCAGAGCCTCTTTTGTTACAAAGTAATGCCATTTGGTCTAAAAAATGCGGGCGCGACGTATCAAAGGCTGATGAACAAGATATTCGCACAGCAGATTGGGAGGAATGTCTAAGTCTACGTTGATGACATGCCGATAAAAAGCCAAAGGGAGGAAGATCACCTGAAAGGCCTCGAAGAAACATTCGACACTCTTCGCTCTTACAACATGAAGCTTAATCCAGGAAAATGCGCCTTCGGGGTGACGGCAGGAAAATTCCTAAGATTCATGGTGTCGCAAAGGGGCATCGAGGCCAACCCAGACAAGATTCAGGCTATAATGGAAATGACACCCCCGAAGAATGTGAAGGAAGTACAGAGCCTCAATGGCAAGATAGCGGCGCTAAATAGATTTGTATCAAGGGCAACAGACAAGTGCTTACCCTTCTTTCACACACTAAAGAGATCTTTCGAATGGACTGCCGAGTGCCAACAAACATTTGAGGAGTTAAAAACTTATCTCTCTTCTCCACCACTGTTGAGTCCCTCGCAGCTAGGTGAAAAACTTTTCCTCTATCGTGTCGTCTCCCCAGCCGCCGTCAGCTCCGCCTTGATCAGAGAAGAAGAAAGAGTGCAGAAGCCCGTGTACTACATCAGCCGGGCACTTCACGGGGCCGAAGATAGATACCCACCCATGGAGAAACTCGCCTTCGCACTAGTTACGGCAGCACGCAAACTCAAACCGTACTTTCAAGCTCACACGATAATCGTCCTTACCGACAAGCCTTTGTGACAGGCAATGAGCAACCCTGAAGCCGCTGGACGATTAGCACTATGGGCCATAGAATTAAGCGAGTTTGACATCTAGTACTGCCCGCAAACCGCCATTAAAGGACAAGTCGTTGCAGATTTCATAGTCGAATTCACAAATGGCGAGGACAAGGGGGCAGAGGAATCTCTTCAATGGAGCATGCATGTAGACAGATCCTCTAACAGGATGGCTGGGGGAGCCAACATCGTACTATAGTCACCCGAAGGAGACACAGTCGAGCGTATGGTCCGACTTGAATTCCCTACCACCAACAACAAGGCGGAATACGAAGCATTGGTAGCAGGGCTTGATCTCCTCAGAGCGGCGGGAGCCGAAAGCGTGATCATCTACTGCGATTCTTAGATTGTGGCCAACTAGATAAATGGGGATTACAAGTGTAGGGACAAAAGAATGAAGAAATATCTGGACCAAGCAAGGAGGAGGATAGACGAGCTAAAGGCCAAAATTATACAGATCCCCAGGGGGGAAAACGAGCAAGCCGACCGCCTAGCCAAGACCGCTTCAGCCGAACATATGGCCACCCTTGATACTATACTCTCCTTTGTTCAACTCTCTCCGCTTATAGATACTGTCGATGTACAGAAGCTTGGTTCCGAAAACAATTGGACCACGCTGATAGTTTCTTACTTGAAAAACGGCGTATTACCAAACGAAAAGGAGGCCGCAAGAAAGTTGAAGGTCCAGGCAGCGAGATTCATCTTAATAAGAGACATCCTGTACAAGAGAGGTTTCTCCCGCCCATACTTGAGATGTTTAGGTCCTGAAGAAGCAAACTACGTCATAAGGGAGGTACACGAGGGAATCTGCGGAAATCATTCAGGGTCGAGATCATTAGTACACAAGCTTATGCGAGTAGGATACTTTTGGCCCACCATGCAGAAGAATGCCAAGGCTTATGTGAAGACCTGCGACAAGTGCCAGAGGTTTAGCAATATCATTAGACAGCCAACCGAAGAATTAACCCCAATGACGGCCCCATGGCCGTTTGCTCAGTGGGGACTAGACATCATGGAACCATTTCCAACGGCTATACGACAACTGAAATTCCTAGTAGTAGGCATCGACTACTTTACAAAATGGGTGGAAGCTGAAGCTCTGGCCACCATTACGGAAAAGAACGTACGAAGTTTCGTTTAGAGATGCATCATATGCAGGTTTGGCATACGTAGAGTCCTGATCTCAGACAACAGGAAGCAATTCGACAACGACTCATTCTGGGACTTTTGCTCACAACTAGGGATAAAAAACCACAACTCCTCCCCCGCCTACCCTCAACCTAACGGATAAGTCGAAATCACGAACCAATCCTTGTTGAAGATTATCAAGACTCGGCTCGAGGGGGCAAAAGGTATATGGGCGGAAGAATTACCGAGCATACTTTGGGCCTACAGGACAACGGTAAAGACACCAACAGGAGAGACACCATTCCGACTAACATACGGGAGTGAAGCAGTCATCCCGGCCAAAGTTGGACTCACAAGCTACAGGGTGCACAACCATGACGAAAGCAAGAACGACGAGGCCTTACGCCTACAGCTCGATTTGGTAGACAAAGTTAGGGCAGCGGCGGAACAAAGGCTCGCACGATACTAAGACCGCATGGTCAAGCACTACAATTCCCGGGTCAGACACAGAGACTTCCAAGTTAGAGATCTCGTTCTAAGAAAAGTCACGGGTGCTGTAAGAGACTCGGCACAAGGGAAACTCGACCCAAATTGGGAAGAACCTTACCAAATCACGGCATGGCATAGGAAGGGCACTTACCACCTAGAAACGTTAGGCGGACGGAAGTTGCCACAACCTTGGAACTCCAAGCACCTACAGAGGTACTACCAGTGAAGATAACAACGCAGAAGACAGCGCCCCCCTTTTTAGTTACAAGTTTAGTTATACTCCTCAAATTTATCATTTACTTTAGTTTTTGCTACAATAAGCCCAAAGGGTAGGTTTTTCTTTTTGAACTACTTTTTATATAAATGCATAGCAATAAGAGGAGTTTATTTAAAACTACAAAAGTTTCTACTTACAAGTTCAAATCCACAAGAAAAGTGAACAACCTCAAAGCTCATAAAAAAATTATGAGCGATTCTAAAAAAAGAACGAGGCTATAAAGCTGACGGTCTAATAAAAGACTGACGAGCTGGCCAAACCCACAAAATGAGCAAAGCCATAAAGCTGACAGTCTAATAAAAGACTAACGAATTGACCAAGTCCACAAGATGGACAAAGCCGTAAACTGACGATTGGCAAATTGGTCAAGTCCATAAAATGGACGAAACTATAAAGTTGACGATCCCACATGAGCGACCTCATATTAAAAAGTAATAAATTATCAAAACCTAGTAAGTCCATAAGGTGGACGACCTTGTCCTAGGATAATAGAATGTCGTTAAAACTCCTAAAAACAACAAATTAAAAGTCTACGAAAAAGACAAGTCTATTGGTCCATAAAATAGACGAATTCCACACTTAATAAAATAGACGAAGTCATTAAAAGCGACGGGCTCACCAAAATGACTGTCTACTCGTAAAATTGTCAAACTGATGGCTTTATTAAGCTAACGACTCCACTAGAATACTCAACACAAAAGGTCAAAGCCGACGGTTTCATTAAGCTGACGGCGTCATTGAAACAGACGGGTCCATAATCGTGATTTAGTACCTTTAAATCCCTACAACTAGGCCCACGAGCCCAGCCTACAACTGGGAAATAGCCTTGGAATCTACAAAGCAAGAAAAAGAAGCACACAAGCAAATAGCCATACATATTTGTTCAAAAGCGATGTGCGTTAAGTATCATAAGCAAAAGTAAATTAATTACAAAAAGAAGCCCCGAAGACCAAAGGGACACCTAAAAACATTGTTTGCAAATGGAACAAAATACAACAGTTACGAAAAACAAAACTATGGCTGGGCAGAAGGGGCGTCGCTTGAAGTCTTTTTACTTTTTTGAACTGGAGGGTCTTCTACGTCAAGGACCTCCACAAAAGGATTGGAAGTAGTAACTAGAGGGTTTGCAGCAGGCTGGGCCAGAACAACCCCATTGTCATCATGTGGAGGTGCATCCTCGGGACTGTCACCTTCAACGACGACGGCGTCATTAGCAGGCGTCATTGGCAGCATCATCCAAGGTGATCCCAAATAGATCCAGCTCAGGAAAGGCTGACGCCACTTGCTTAAGGTAGTCATCAAATCCAATGCCGTAGTATCCACCACAGGAATCGATAAAGGAATCTGACACCTTGAATTTTTGGAATGCGTCAGCCCCAGCCGTCTCTACCTGCTCATGAAGGGTCATCATTCTTGTTCTAACTTCTCCTTTTGACGACCCGCCTCTTCCAACTTTTGCTTCGTCTCCTTCAACTTGACATTTAGGAGGCGGACGGCCTCTTTGTATTGCACTTACTGGTTCAACATATTAGCATTATGTTTGCTAACACGAGTGATGACGCTCTCCTTGGCCACACACCGGTCCTGAAGAGCTTTTACACGAACTAAGGCCTAAAGAAGAACACGGCCGTCAATCAATAAATAAGAAAAAGACAAGGGAAAAAAATAAATAGGGGATACGGCTTACCCGCGCCAGGTCGAACAAAGCTGACGCCCCCAACTCTTCCGTCCCCAACAAAGTACAAGGATCTATGTCCGTTGGTTTTATGAGTGTTTTTATCTCTTCGACAGCATAATCCTTGTGCATCAGCAGGCAACGGGGTCCCTCCAGGACAGGACCAGAAGAAGTCATTACCCCCTTTCCTGCTCCGTGGCCTGATGTGGGGGTTGATTTCTCTAGGGGCTCATTTCCAAGAGTGACGGACACCTTTTTAAGCGAACGGCTATCCTTCTCGTCGGTTCTTCTCTTTGACGCACCTTTGGTGACGATTTTGGGAGCTGACGAATATGCCAACTCCCCCTTTGCCATTTTCTCCTCCTTTTGGCGGGCAGCAGTAGCCCTTATCCATTGCTTGGCTGACTCCATTTCTGCGAAGATACCAGATACATATGAGAAAAATTGACGGCAAAAGCTAAAGTGACAGGACCATATGATCAAGTTACTCACGACGATGAGAAAATTCTTTTAACTTGAGAGCTTCAAGCGTCGGCTCAGGCCCCCTGCAGTAAGCGTGAAGAATGTCAAAAGTAATCAAATCTCGACACAATCGCTCTTCCAAAGGAATCTCTAGAACCCGACGGATGAAATCCCTTTGCTCTTCGGTTATAAGAGGGCGAGTGTTGGCTGAAGAAGACAAGTAGACAACATTAAAACACTTCAAAATACAGGTAAGCAAATACATATAAAAACTAACGGGGGTAAAAGCTGACGGCTAGAACCTGAATCCCTGATAAATGCCCAAGTGTTATCAAAATAACCACAGGGTTTGGTCTCCCATTCTTCCTGACGGCACACCCAGTCCGTCCCTTCAACAAAAAAATATCTACCCTTCCAATTTCTATTTGAATCTGGCATCTCAGACACTAATCTTAAATCCCTCTCCCTGACGGAAAAATAGTACATCCCTTTAGAAGAAGACAGGTGCTGAGGTCTATAACAGTAGAAGAATTCATCCAAAGAAAGCTGACGATGTCCTCCACTCAGACGACCCCATAAGACCTCAGCACCTATGAAGATTCTCCACGAATTGGGAGCAATCTGGCTAATGGACAACCCAAGAAAGTCAGCAAGCTGACGGTGTAAGGCCGTCAGGGGCAGCCTCAGCTCCGCAGCAAACATGGCATCATACATACCCACGTCTGCGATTCTCCCCGTATAGCACTTTTCATTTTCCCTAAGGAGACGAATAGGAATATGATCTGGGATTTGGAAATAGACGCGCAACTCTTTGAAAACCTTATCGCTCATTATTGGTAAAAATTTATTGACGGCCCAATCCTCGAGAAGAATGAAGGGGCGACTACCTCCAAGACTTCCTGAAGTTCCCTCACAGGATCCTTTGTCACCCTCATCTCCATCCCTATCCCTTTCTTCATCCACCTCAACTTCGCCCTCCTCACCTACTACCTCCTCCTAACCTTCGTCTCCATGACTCCCTACTCCCTTGTCAGGAGTTTGGGCTGATGTCTCCCTCTCTGACGAGCAGGAAAAGCTCCTAGACTCTTAACCAGAACCAAATACCTCGTCATAGCCCGCTCCATCGCGGACCGACGACTGACCACTCGACGTGTCACTTGACATCTGACTACCTACAAATGACGGATTTATTCTAAGCACCTAAGATGATGACCTCACTTTAGAGAAATCAATAAAGCATATACAAAGAAAGAAAAAGAACTTACAAGTTTCTCAAGACGGGTGACGATTAAAAAAGCAACGGTAAAAACGCGGGTGACGGCATAGGAGGATCGACGGAAGTAAGGCGACAGATCTCCTTTCCAGGAATCAGTAAAGATGAAATAGTAAAAATGAGGAGGAAAGGTGGATTATATATACAAAGGGGAAAGGCACAGAAGACGAAGCGACACCCTTGTCCAGAAGCGGAGCCAACTAGAGTGCGCCACGTGTCCGAGCATTTAATAATGGCTGCTCGAGGAAACAGCTTTGAATTGTTTTCTCTCTCTTGACCAAAGTGAAAGTTAGCAACGAAAAAATATATAACTCCATAACCCATCAGTTTAAACTGACGGAGATATGGAGTAGGGGGCAACTAATAAGTAAAATTATAGCATAGAAGATACTCTGGATTCAACCCGTCAGCTTTTCTCGTGTAATGAAGCCTACAACTTAAGTTGACGGGATAAGTGGTGGGGATGGCTAAAGACCTTAAAGCTGACGGCATTAATAAGCTGACGACAATATAGCTGAAGGAAATAAGATTAACCGACGGTCCTAAAGGTGGCGACCTTATTAAAACTTGGCTTGACCACCACGCATGAGTATATAAGGAAATGACTTGTATCCCACGCTGAATGTTAGTCTCCTACAAGGAAAGGATTCTGCAATCTACGCTCATGAGGACTCCTATAAGGAAAAGACTTCTACTCCAAGAAAGAAAGGTCAACCCTCTACTACTATAAAAACCCCAATACCCTCACAAATCAAGGTACGCATAATTAATCTCTCTCTAACACTCTAGAGTTGTAACAAGTTCTAACTTGACCTTCGGAGGGTATTTGACCAGCACTACACCGGTGCTCTCTGCTAGGTCTTCTCCTTTTTGTCGTACAAGTGCTGTTTAGAGCAAGCAGGTACCGTGTAGCTCACTGGTGATTTTTCCGACATCATCAGAAATGTTCTTAAGTCACAAAATGTCCTCAACATAGCCATTAAAAGGTGTGAATGTGCAATATAAATTCCGAGAATAAATGAAAAGAATTATCTCAAGTGACATGATAGTGATATGGCAAGGAAACATAATCAACTGAAAGTGCTTCTCACAGCAGTTGAAAAAGGATGACTGTTTATATTGGTAATATTTAAATGAGTCTCCAATTTTCTTCAACTCTATAATCAAGTTCAAGATAATATTATATTTAATTCAACAAACAACCTCAACTTTGTGCGTTTGTACATAGCATAATAGAAAACTTTCGACTATAAAAGCTTCAAAGTCCCTAATGACACTTTTCATAGTGAATTTGAACATTGCCCAATGACAATCACAGACATTTTCAAAAATCATACATATGAACAAGTTTTAGACAACATGCAAATAGAAATTACAAAATTCAAAGAATTGAGCAATCGTGATGTACCTCAAGACAAAATCACAAGACCAAGGTACATGGCTCCACAAAGAAACAAAAAAGATATCAACCCCCTGCAAGTAGAGTTCTTCACAATTAGAAATTGAAGCAATAAAACACAATTATAGGTCATAAGAGCACCTTGTGTTATTGGTTTAACATATAAGAACAAAAACTATTCAAGTCAAAAATTGAATATTTGTACTCTTCTAAAATGATATGATGCTCAATTGCTCACCAAATAATGCCCCATCCAACACCATTACAGCAAGGACACACTTCGGCAAATTTTTCGGCATCACTAGAGTGAACTCTACGGGATATTAGATCATCATATATGTCTGCATAATTACATACAGATTAATCCACATTTCCATACACAGCCAATTAAATTAATGATTAAATTGATTGTTTCATTCCAAAGTCATACCATAAACTGAAAACAAGCTGTTCATAACACCTGCATTTTGATAAAACTGAATAAGCGTTGATTTTTCACCCCATCACATTGTGTAAAGGAACAATCATCCTTTTCCCTGAACAATATGGAAAGAAAAAGAGCAGAATTTCATTTACCAATGAACAGAATGATGTACCGCAGTATACGAACTTTTGTTGTTTCTTGCAGAGCCCAAATTACACCAAGGAAAAGTATAAACCCTGAGGCGAAATACGAAATACATAAACATATAGAACCCAATATGTTGTGGCATGTATAAAAACTAGTAAGCCAAATTATAAATTATGAAAACACTTACCAATACAGAGTCCACGAAGAGTCCACTGCAGAAAATTGAAATTAATTAATTAATTAAAATGTCATACCACACAGGATAAGCATGGTGACTTCCAATATTTAAAGCAATAAAAAAAATAATCATGATAATCGATGGGCATTCAAAACTATTTAAATCATCTTCTTTTGTCTCGATGGTATTTTTATCTTCTTTATGGCATACAAAAGAATAACTTCAGAATGCCAGGAACGAAAACTTTCCACATTTTGTTGTCAATATGTTCCCAACTTCAAATTTTGCATTCAACTACCATTTGAAATGCTGTGTTTTCATGTGAAATCCAAATTCCTTCATAAGTGCAGTGCAGCATTCATATGGAATATTAAACAAAAAGAGAAAATCTACATGTTCATAAGTGCTCACATTTTTAGCTACAAAAAGTACAACAAGTAGTGCAGCAAGAAAACATCCAGCAGCTATTCTTGCAGTAAGAAGATTTGTGGACGCAAGTATCAAGACCATTCCCCAGAAGGATGAACCAAGATCTGGAATGCCACAAAATGGAGACGGTGAGAAGAGAAGATTGCATAATTACCAATTATTTATTGGAAAACTGCACTGAGAAACAACATATATTGAACCCAAAGATTCTAAAACTTAAATTCAAAACAAAATGAATCAGGTTAATCATGGATAAACAATATGTCACAGCAAAGCATGCATTTGAACACTTCTACATAGCTGTTGCATAAGAGTAATATCTGCTATTAAATAAGAGTTAAATCATATTAAGGACAGGTAACATTACATCCAGCGGGCAAGATTAACCAGTAAACTCCACCACGTGTCTGTGTGGTTCCACCTTCATCTACATTAACCTTGATCCCTTCTACCTGCATTGAACCAGATTTTGTCATGCTGACAATCAAAATGGTCGATGTTGATGCTCAAAATCTTCCCATGCTATGTTTACCCCAATGCTCAAGAAAAATTGATACCAGAAGGCTTTGTTGAGCCACAAAATCACCAAGGTCCAGAAAATACCTTACTTGTATGGCTTCTTCTAGAGTATTAAAAATATAATGGCATATCTTATGTCAAGATGTCGTCATTATGTACTAAGGAGGTATCCCACCAAATTAAAATGAAAATAGCCATTTTTTTCTCATATCAAAAGAAGATCAATACATGCAACTAGATACATATACCCAGTCCAAAAAGGCCTAATCAGAAATAGTATGTTTTACTAGAAATCCCAAGACAACTATAATTACTCCTCTCCCACTTCATGGCTTAGAAACTCAATAAAAGACTGATGGTGCCAAATTTATTACTAGCATTAAAAGGTATGAAAAGCGGCCTATGAAATCAAGAGTTTACATAGGCATCAATAAAAGGAATCTTTAATCTTGGACATTTAAGCCAACTGCTATGAATGTTTTTGGTAAATGGATAAAGGTTGTGCAAGTAGATGTCCCTCCATTTATTTAATTTTGTATGACATCGAAGGAGAGCCTGCTGTGTTACTTTACACTATTAGCCACAAACACTATGTCTTTTAGATATGAGAGTTGTGCTGCTTAAGTCTATAGAAGAGTTTGTTATTTTCGGAAGCAAATAACTCTAAAAATAAAACCATATAATACATCATTATAAAACCAGGTTTTCTTTTGTAATATATCACCATGACTGCATTAGTGTTGGGAAATTCATAGATAAAATTATGCGGAAAGAAGTGAGCTTCTTACATGGCCACAAGTAAGTTTACACGCAACAGCATGACTCGCTTCATGAAGAAATACAGTGACAAGTTTGAATGGTTTCAGCAAAAATGTTCTCCACAACTACACCAATAAGAAAGATTCACACATTAAGCATAGCATTCAGAAAGTAAACTCTAAGAGAATTACATACCAGCAAGTACCAATGTCTAACAGCAAATAACATAAATTGGCTCTATTTCAAAACTGACTGAACTTTTAGTCAAGTCCAATTTTCAGAAAACCATATAACTTGGATTTACTTTTATGATTCCAACTTTTCAATTCCCATGGGTTAAGTATATTACCCAGAACTGAAGTGGAATTGCCTTTCATTTATGATAAGATAGAGCTTTATACTGCATAGCAAAAAAGTACAACAACATTATCTATCTAGGATTGTTTAGCAATTTTTTATACGCATTCAGAGTAATGTTTTGTCTTTGAGTTCATTAACAATTTTCCATCCCAGATTCAAACTTTAAAAAAGATTCTGTAAAAAGAAACAAAACTAAAATATAACTAGCAAGAAACAAAAAGGGGGTGGTCTCAGAATTTTATTGAAATTGATAAATACCCACTTGCAGTTTAATAGAACACCACCATTCAATGAAAAAGTTAAGCACATTAACAGAAATTAATAGTGACATGGGCACCCTTTAAAGTTTTGATCAATGGAACCTTGGGGCAAAAACATACCCCATTAAAGAAAAAAAAAGGATTTTGATCAATGGGTTCCAACTTCTCTGCTACAATGCAACAAAGAATAAACCATTAGGCTCTTTAACCAAATATGGGTGTCTCACTGATCCAACGTAGTTCAAGATTTTGCTCAAGAAGTATGAGAAGCAAAAATGAAATAGGAAGTGAGAGAGAGAGAGATACCGCTAGTATGACAACAGCGCAGACAGAGACAGTGATGAGAAACACAACTTGATCATGGTTGCAGCAATTCTTGAGCTCCCAATTGGGCTTCATCTATTTTCCTTGTCTGCTTAATATTTTATACGAATATGATCCCAGATATGATATGCAACAACTGCAACTTAGGCTGATCTCTTGGTTGGTGCTCAAGCTCAATTGGATTGCTGGTTGGGATTCATGGGATCTATAATCTTATTATTACTGTTTAGTGTTGAAGACTCAAAAGAATTCAGAAAGTTTTGGTAGCCAAAAGTGTTAACTTTTGCCAAGAAATTTTCAAATTGTAATGGGGATTCGAGCTCACCTATGTTTATGTTAAGAAATGCTACTACAGTCAGAACTCATAATAATGCTCGTAAAGTTTTAGTGGAACTAGATTTTGAATTCAATCTACCACAGGTCCAGATTTGTATAAAATATATTAGTTTATCATTTGATTAGAAATAAAAAAATAAAAAAATAAATAGTTTATCATTTGTTAAAAAAAAAAAAAAAAGAAGTACATCTGTACATGTATAACTTTACTCTGTTTCTCAAAAAAAAAAAAAAACTTTACTTTTAAGCTTGACTTTATCATGTTATTTTGTCGTACTTTGTTGTTTTCTGGGACAGCCAGACCAATCACGACCTCCTGTAATTATGCAATTGACATTTGTCTTGATGTAGGGGCACAATGTTTCCAGTCATGATAAGAGAACAATGGGGTAGTTGTTGTCGTGCTTTTCAATCTTTCTATTAGGCCATTCACATCGCCTTAACATATTCCTAATTTTTAAAAAATATATACTGGGTTCAAATTAACAAAAGTTATACATTTTTTTAGATCATAGATGTCTAAAAATTTTCATTTGGGAATACAAAAAATATAAATTTTTTGCATTTTTTAAATGTATTTTGTTTATTTTAAATTTTTACTTAACAATACATCTTACATTTCATACTTTACTTTACAATACATCATATTAAAGTAATCTTAAAAAATTATACTTTGATAATGAGGACCATGCTCAACTCACCCAGAACAAAAACACAATACCCAACACATAATTAAAAGATTAGAAAAAAGAATTAGAACCTGCGCATTTTTGTGAACAATGAGAATCGTTTAACATTTTGGCTCCCAGATGCGAATGCTATCTATTGGTTAAAATCTCAGCTTTATTTTAAACAATCTAACTATTAACTTTTTTTTTTTTTTAATAACTAATTTTTGACTTTTTGTCTCACATTATGCAAATAAGCTACAGAAAAATAATATAAACGATTCTCAAATAGACACTTAATTGTCCATCGATCATGTTTACAAATTACATATATTTACCATAGCTAATGTTAAGTCAACAATTCAATATGGACAGTAGAAAGATCAACACAAAACTATAAAGTGTGTACATAACCTATATTTTTTTTTACGTAAATTACCATTTTAGTTCCTAATATTTACGTGTCAATTTAGTCGCTAATCTTTAAAATGTATCAGTTTAATCCCTAACATTTTGGTATTATGTCAAAATAACATCTATTGTTGAGCAATTGATGAAAAATGTTGAATGGATGATAACCTTTATTAATCTTTATGTGAAGTAGTGAACTTTTGCTTACATCTACATCCTTAACTATTAATTTCAAACCACCGCGTACCCTTGGCATGAGGGTCACTCCACAAGTATATAAGTGCTTGTGAGGTGTGGGGAGTAAGAGTTGGGGTTCAACTTTCAAGTCTCTAGAAGGGAATTTCATACACACATATTATAAGTGCATCTAAATTAAAAAATTCTATCTTAGATAAAAAATTTAAAAAAAAAAAAAAAAACTATTAATTTCAACACTATAAATTTTATGATGTCTCAAGTTGGACGGTAAACATCTCTCTCTCCGTTTTGGGAATTGTAATTAATGAAGGGATAAAAAAAAATTAATAAAAAGATGCTATTAAATGAGCAAGTTAATATGGCAAGTAATAAATATTTCAATGTGATATATAATAAGTGCATTTTTAACCATTAGAAACTCTCACACACACATATTATAAGTGCATCTAATAACTTGTTATTGGAATAATATTTTGACAATTTCTTGTATTATTTGCCCGTTTGGATTGGGCTGAAAGTTGCTGAAACGCGCGTTTGTGTATCAGCTTTTTTTTTTTTTCACGCATTTCAGTCAATTTTTTTATTGTTCATTCACTGTTGCGGCTACTGTTCATGAACATTAGCCGCAATATTTGACCTTTTCCACAATTTTCACTGTTCACGGACCCACAAATATTACTTTTCAGTAACTTTTTCATTAAAAATGGGTTCCACAGTACTATTCACACATTTAAAAATTATTTTGCTACAGTGTTTTCAGTTTTCAGTTTCAGCAAAATAAGCTCTATCCAAACGGACTATATATGTTCTTTATATTCTTAATATGCATACTAAGTTTCATGCAAATCAGATGTTATTTACTATTTAATCTAGAAACATATCTTTTAGGTTCAATTTTATATACAAAAATTTGAAATTTAAATACTTGATCAATGATATAGTTATTGATCCAAGATCAATTTTATAAGGATATAAGGTATGTATACTCCCCTCATGTGAATCACATTCATTAAGAAAATTCTTCGTTTTTTTTTTTTTTAAGAAAGATTCAACTTATGGCATCTGCATTTTTAACCATTAGAAACTCTCACACACACATATTATAAGTGCATCTAATAACTTGTTATTGGAATAATATTTTGACAATTTCTTGTATTATTTTCCCGTTTGGATTGGGCTGAAAGTTGCTGAAACGCGCGTTTGTGTTTCAGTTTTTTTTTTTTTTTTTTCACGCATTTCAATCAATTTTTTTACTGTTCATTCACTGTTGCGACTACTGTTCATGAACAGTAGCCGCAATATTTGACCTTTTTCAGCAACTTTTTCATTAAAAATAGGTCCCACGGTACTATTCACACATTTAAAAATTATTTTGCTACAGTGTTTTCAGTTTTCGGTTTCAGCAAAATAAGCTCTATCTAAACGGACTATATATGTTCTTTATATTCTTAATATGCATACTAAGTTTCATGCAAATCAGATGTTATTTACTATTTAATCTAGAAACATATCTTTTAGGTTCAATTTTATATACAAAAATTTGAAATTTAAATACTTGATCAATGATATAGTTATTGATCCAAGATCAATTTTATAAGGATATAAGGTATGTATACTCCCCTCATGTGAATCACATTCATTAAGAAAATTCTTTGTTTTTTTTTTTTTTTTAGAAAGATTCAACTTATGGCATCTGCTTTTAATAATAGCTCTCTATCATCGAACCAATATATCAATTAATTTTTAGTGTTATTAGGTCAAGCCCCGACTTCATAAGCATTAGTTTAAAAGAGTTTGACAACCAACTCATATCAACCATAGTTTTGTAGCTGACCAACTCATAAGCAAGCTCAGCTTTTGTCAAGTGAACCGTCCTATGATAAAGCCTGTATGTGAAATGGTCAAGATCTTTTACATTTTTATGCTTCCATATATATAGATGCCTTCGCTTACAGAATTTAATGCAGTCATGTTCATGTGGCGAATCATATTCGGCAGGTCCTCTGAGAAAAATCATTTTTAATTGGTCTATTTCCTTGTAAGTAGCCATTGGTAGTGTTGTAACGGGATAATATAAATTAAAACCCATCACCAGTCGCCACACTCTTGTTGTCATATATTCATATCCCAAATTATATTGAGTCTCAATTATTTATGTGTTGTGTGACCGTACATTGTTTTTTTTTTTTTTAATTAATCTGGAAGTTCAATAATCAAAGAGAATTATCAATAACGCAATCAGTCTTACAAACATCTAAGATGACTTTTGAGATTTCTTGCTTATTACAACAAAAATGACTTCTGAACCAAACCACAAGTTTTGTGTGAGCATTAAAACTTCTCTTAACCCAACTAAACTTACACATGAAAAAAAGACTTACTTCGTTTAGGGTATTACAAATAATAGAATAAATGGACCAGTTAACTTATTCACCTTTACATTGAGACTGTCAAAATTGCAACCAATTCTCCCCAGTGGCAACTTGTAAGGCCTAGAGAAATGCTACCGTCTTGGCCGGCAAAGGAGAGCACATCTCTTGTAAGTGTCAGCTTCACTATATAAACAATTGATGTGGTCACCTAATGCCCCAAATAGAAAAAAGACCCCAAATTTTAATTTAATTAAGCCCAAATATTAGTCAATAAATAAAATAAATTTTTTTATCAAATGAAAAATAAGAAGAGAGAGAGAGAGAGAGAAATGCTATGTTTACAATATTTTTTACAACACTTTTACGACAAATCCTAAGTAGCAGATTGTTACAAGTTGTTATTGATGGCAAAAAAATAATTTCAGTAGTGGGTTCAAATTAGAACTAATAACAACTTAACACTTAGGATTTGTTGTGAAAAAAATATTATGAATGTTGCACTTCTAAATAATAATAATACCCAAAAAAATTCACATAATTTTTCACAATAATTGAATTGACAAACTTTTACTAGTTCTCACCTAAGTCCACTACTAACATCACTCTTTTACTTATCACTATCAATCTACCACATCAATAGGCGTGAAACGTTTTGTTAAATTTTTTGTGCCTATAGTCTTCCTAAAAGAAAAAAAATTACGTGGTTCGTGTTAAGTAGTAATAATTTTTTGAATCTAAAACAAGATAATAGAATTTAAGTAATTTTTTTTTTTCAAAGTTATATTTAAATATATGAAAGACTTCAATTTCAATTTTCGCCTTAGGCCCCTAAATGCATCAAGCCGCCCTGTAACTTAGCTCAAACTTTGAGCACTTCACTATAACTGTCTCTTGCCACTACTACCTTCGCAGTTAAGTGATCAGTGATAGTTGCATCAATGGTGAGTTTGAATGTTTGATTATGCTTATAGGTGGGGTTTGTCGTGATTCAGGATCTTTATCTCTATTAAATACCTTAGTCTCCTCATTAACAAACAATAACCATGGCATTATCCTTGACCATGTTTTCTATGTTGTTAGTGATAACCATAATATTCACATGCATGCTATTATGCATACAGTTTCTCAAACTCCAAATTAAGCCCATAGTGAATATCATATGTAGTGAGCACATGAAAGCCTCCTCTCTATGAAGATAAGCACATGAAACTGAAAGGTGGGTAAAATGATCTAGCACCAAATTAATAATGTCTTCGTTTGAATTTATGGGGCAATGATCAGATCCCAAGTCTCAATTGCCAGCAAACCAAATGGCTATGGCAACAAGGCATTTAAAGAAAAATGGGCGCAATACTCAAATGCAGAACCGCAAAGAACACAACTTGGATAATCCATGTCAATTCTTTGCAGGAAGTTTTCTCTAGTAGGTAAGCAGTTGAAGCCAATCCTCCAGAGCAACATTGTGATTTGTTGCTTATACCAAACTCCTATCCCTCATAATCAAAAACAATACACAAATGAGAACGTCCACAACACTTTATGGAATCGACTATTGACAGCACCATAATGGTCATGTGTTCTTCTCAGTTTAGTGAACATTTACAAGAAAAAAACCTTTTTACTCTTGGTAGAAGTGGCACCACTTCTATTTTCACAAGAAGTGAAGTTCCTTCTTTATGTCTTTGTTACAACAACATTTACTTGTTTATGAACTTCATTAAGAGTATAAAGGTCATCCTACTAAATGTAACAAATATCACTAATTCATCCTGAATTAAACACTAGTGCTCTTACTTATCACGTATCAATAGCTTCTTTTTATCCTTTAAATCTCTTGATTAAATCAATTCGAGTTTGGGTTTCTACTACTGATGATTCTCTTTAAAATAAAGGGTTTTAGACTTTTAGTTCCATCCCAATGGATATTACCCTTACCAAGTTGTGAGATAACCTTTGGTAAAAAAAAATGGGCCTATATCATTTTTAGACTTTACATAGGCAATGGGATGGAATTACTAAATGTAACAAATATCACTAATTCATCCTAAATTAAACACAAAATCCAGCACTCTTACTTATCACATATTAATAACTTTTTGTTATCCTTTAAACCTCTTAAATTAAATCAATTTGAGATTAGGTTTTTACTACTGGTGATTCTCTTTAAGATAAAGGGTTTTAGACTTTTAGTTCCAACCCAATGAATATTACCCTTACCAAGTTGTGAGATAACCTTTGGTTAAAAAAAAAGAGCCTATATCATTTTTAGACTTTACATAGGTCTATATCATTTTTAGACTAGTTGAACCACATTTTACTTGCCTTAATATTTTTTTTTAGACATATAAGTCTACACTCACATAGTATACTTCACTTGTATACTCTATGAATGGTGGCTTCACCATTACATTACAAGGAAATGGTTCACAAATAATTGTCCATGACACTTAATCCAAACCTTGGCCATTTCTTATATTGGAGAATCTTGTCAAGGACTCAAGTCGTGATCAATTGTAAAGCGTTAAAGCATTTAATGGGGGATGGCAGTAGATTCTCATGTGGCATGATTATTAGCATTGTGATCGTCCTTTGTGTCCTAAATATCGATTTGGGGTGATGTATATAATGCTACAAGTGATATGAATGCCAAGCTTTCTACTGTCATTCATGAGGAAATATGGAATTGGTTACCAGATACTTCTAAGGACTTAGTTTCCATTCTTTGAAAAAAGCTGTGAATTAGTTTCCATTCTTTGAAGAAAACTGTGAAAGATGAACGGGGACGGGTTTGAGGATTCTGTTATTTGGTTATCCTCTCAAACAAGTATATTCTCTTATGCAACCTCATGGGAAAGGCTTAGAACAAAGCATCTTGAAGTGGAATGGAGTAAGGATGGATTGGTAACCAAAAGACTATGGAGGTGGATACGTTATGTTTGATAGGTAGAAGTATATAAAAAAGAACATATATTTTTTCAATGCTCCTTTACCTGAAGAATATGGATGAAGTTTATGAATTTTGATTGATTACTAGACCTTACTAAAGATGGGATTATCCTTTCCATCAAATGGGACCTCAAGACTAGGGTCAAAATCTGCTGTAAGGTGAAGAAATCTGTCCAAAATATAGCTCTTTGTTCCAGTTGGGGAATTTCTCAATTTGTATTCCAAGATTGAAGTTGTAAATGAGCTTGTTTAGTGCTTGTCAGCTTATTTGTTTGTCTTGCAGCTGATGTCCTTTACTTTGTTTTAAGATGTGATATTGTATCTGCATTTTTGCTGCTTGTGCCTGGACTTTGTATGTATCCCGATAAGTATGGGAATACATGTTTTACAACAAATGATATGTCGTTTTGCATAATAAAAGTGGTGCCAGTAGTAAACCCAAATGAAATTAGTTTTGCTCTAATCTGAACAAGCTATATCAACAAAAGAGAAAAGTTGTATCCATAGAACTCTATTACTCCAGGGTTTCAATAAAATCATTCATTCGTCTGAACAAACATGATTCCAAATTTCATTCAGAAAACATTGAAGGTTCACAAACTGTTTGCTCAAAACCTATACAAATTGGTAATTGACTATTCATGCATTATCTTCAGAGTATCTAATCATTCATCAATAATTGAGATTCAATGTTTAATCACGTAAAAACCAATAGATTCAGAAAATAAAAGCTCTTGATCTTTGCTCTATCACTAGTACAGCAAATGGTTTTAATGTAAAAAAATAAAAACAAAAACTACACTAAATTAGCATAAAAAATTTAGCCCAAAAAAAAGAAGAAGAAACTTTACATAATATAAATGAAGCTAATTGCCCTTTACATTCTATAAAATCCGGTCATCTTCCTTCATCAATAGAAGAAACAGATATAGAATTTCTAGAATATTCCTCAACAAAACTACCGCCTCCAGAAGCCTTGGTAGCACCAGTAAGCGTGCTACTAGCATTGGTATTAGTTAAAGCAGTACTGGTACTCGTCCAACGTCCACCACGACCTTGAATTCCGGGTTTACCTGGTCTGGGCAATGTAAATGAATCACTCAAAAGCATGAGATGAACTGCATTCATGTCAGGCCTTTCTGCAACACTTTGTTGACAACATAACAGCCCAAGCTGGATGCACATAGCTGCCTCATCAGTATTGTACTTGACAATGGTTGGGTCAATTAATTCCAATGTCCTCCCTGCTTGATACAGCATCCATGTCTGCAAAATATAGCAACAAAGAATCAAAGGATTGAATGAATTAACTGAGCATTTTTTTCCCCTTTCCCAATGTGGGCAACAGACACCTCTGCTTTTAGGCCAATCCAAATTGCTAAATATACTTGAAGATCAATATTGATTAATTAGATATAAATTCATGAGAAGGCACTATATAACTACATTATGCAAAAGAAAGCAATTCAGGGAGCACTTTATAACTTGATATGTGAGATAAGGATATATTGGAATTGAAAACTCTTACTCAGTCTGTTTCAGTGTAAAATGTTTTCTGTTTTAGTGGAAATTATTTGTTTTTTATTGTTTGGTTGCAACCTGGAAAATGTTTTTAAGTGCTTAATTGCACCCAAAATTTCAGACAATAATGGCCATTGGGGGGAGAAAAGTGGCGGCAGTGGCAGCATATTCAGGTAACCGCTAACAGTGGTGAGGGCAACTGCATGGTGGCCAATGGTGACAGCAGTGTCTGGCAAATTGGTGGCATAGAACAAGCTAGGGGCAGCCGGCAGGTTGGCAAATAATGGCTGGTGGTTGACAATAAGCAAGCAAGCAGGTGGGTTGAGTGGCAGCTGGTGGCTAGTAGTTGGTGGCCACGATAGCCTGCAACTATGACTAATGGTCTATCTACAGCTAGTGGTGATGGGCAATGATGGTCAGGTGGGTGGGTGACAACAACCTTTGGCAATGGACGATGAGATGGTAGTGGACCAGTGCCAGCATAGAGGATTGAAAGGGATAAGCGTGGTGGGGATAAAGCCAAGGCCTTTTTTAGAAAGCGGTTGACACTTTTAAAAGCATAAATCGTTTTTTGCCATTTTTGTGTAATTTTCCATTGTCCAACAAAAAGTTTTACATTGATTGACATTTTTAATTACACCAAACACTGGAGAAAATATTTTCCAAAAAGCATTTTATGCCGAAACAAATAGGGCCTTAACACTCCACAATTTGTTCATAGATACCATCAAATTGGTTATATGGAAAAAAATATGAATTTTAAATTACTCCTAGTTGAATTTGAGAAAACTAGCTGAAAACCAATACTTATCAAAGATAGAAAAAAGGGGGGGGGGGGGGGGGGGGGGGGGGGGGGTTTTGGTTGTGTGTGGTGAATAACTAGATCAATCCACCTTCTTAGGCATAGCAAATTACTCATTGAAATGGAGATTCCACTACAAAGCAGAAGAAGCAATTGTCAAAGGTGTCTCATTGCCTAAGAGTCTTGAGGCAATACCAATTCGAATGAGATTTGCTGTAAATGTGAAAGGCCTCATTGAGGGTGGTTTGTGTGTGTGTGTTTTGTCAGGGAACTTAATAGAGAAGGGTTAAAGAAGAATTATACTAAAGAAGTAGCATGTTCGGGAGGTACAAATGCTAGAAAATATTCAGTAATGATGCTAATATTTGCATTAATCCTCAATTATCTGGAACAGAAGGTTACCCTAACAAAAAAGAACATTTAATTAGATTTTTTTTTTCTTCCCTATTAGATGTATCTTCAATTTATTGGAGTATGTTGCAATATATGGGTTTCGATTCTCTGATTCCCAAAGGATGATAAGACAAGAATATAACAACAATGACTCAATCAGTTAATGCAAATTTCGTTGTATATAAATCTTTTAGCCTGGCATTCAGAGAGATGAGCATTACATGTGGCAACCATCATTCATTACAAGATTTAGGTTTCAGATAAAGTAACTTACGTAGTTCAAGAGATCTTGTTTCTCTGAACTAAGCTTTGTGTCGTGGTTCTTTCTCCCACTAACCATCTCTAACACCAAAACTCCATAACTGAAAACATCTGTCTTCACAGACAAATATCCATGCATTGCGTATTCAGGGGCCATGTAACCACTGCATTCAACAACATTTTTTTTTTTTTTTTATCATTTTCTTAGCTACTAACCCAAACAATAGTTCTTAAGATAGACTAATATCACTTGAAGCAGTGAAAACAACTAATTAAGAACAAACACAAATAGGTGAAGTTGATGAAATTTAAGAAACCACTCACTGAGTACCAGATATCCTAAACGTATTTACATGGGTGTCATCCCCAGGAAAGAGCCTCGCCAAGCCAAAATCTGAAATTTTTGGATTCAAGTGCTCGTCCAGCAATATGTTACTAGCTTTGATGTCTCTATGAATGATCCTTAATGGGGCCTCTTCATGTAGGTATTGAAGGCCTCGCGTAATGCCTGTTACTATTCGAAATCTTGTTGGCCAATCCAGGGATGCAGACTTCTCTTTATCTGAAAAAATTAAAATTCCACCACCATGAGAAGCTATTTCATGCATACTATATACACATCCTTCCTCTCAAAACGTGTGAGTCTCATAGCTGTAGATGCATAAAAAAAATTATTGCTCCCCCACTCCCCAAAACACACAAACACTAACAAAACCATTCTATTCCTGATAGTTTTATTCAATAATGGGATTAAGATCCTCTAGAGTTCTTATTATAACTCCATCACGGAGTTCCTAAATCCTGTTTATTCATTTTAAAATGATTGGCTTACCATACCGAGTCATCAACATTTGAAAAAAAAAATGAAAATTACAATTTTGGCATCTATTTAAATTAATGTTGATGTAGCAAAGTCTAGTACTCATTTCAAAATGAATTGATAAGATTTTTGGAATTCCGTGTTGAAGTTACCCTAAAAATCTGGAGTATCCTTATTCTAAATAAGGTGACCAATATTCAATCTATACAAAAATTCGACAGCAACATATATTTTTTTTTGATAAGTAAAAAAAAAAAAAAAAAATTGTAACTATTGTCTGGTCTCCAACATACGGATAACAAATGCCCCTCCCCCGCTTGTTATAACTTATAACAATTAGTTGTACCCAATGCACAAAACTCCCGCAACCTATCACTTTTCACCATCACACGAAGGCTCGACCTCTATATAACTTATAGCAATTAAATTATAAACAATAATAATGATAATAATAAGATGAAAATTTTTACCAAATAGAAAGTAATCGAGGCTTTTGTTAGGCAGGTATTCATAAATAAGCATTTTCTCAGGCCCTTCAGCACAACATCCATATAATGTGACCAAATTCTTGTGCTGAAGTTTGAGCAACAGTTTCACCTCATTAGTGAATTCTCTCTTCCCTTGTCTTGATTCTACTGATAGCTTCTTCACTGCTACTTCTTGTCCATTTGGCATCAATCCCTGTATATCAGTTTCCATAATCATCATTGACCAACTAATAACAGTCCCAAAAATTAACCCAACAGTTATTAATATTAATATAAAAAGCTGAAACTTTTTTTATAGGTATATAAATTATATTTTAATTACATTTCAATTTTATTTTATTTTATTTTATTATTCTGATTCTACTATACATGAAAATTCTACTATAAAATATTATTAATGTAAGTAAGAACTCACATAAATATCTGAAATATCCGGGGGATAATTTCGTAATTTTGTTTAATTTTTTATAATTAAAAAAGAAAAAGAAAATAAGTTTATGATACCTTGTAGACGGGACCAAAGCCACCGTGACCAAGCTTGTTGAGCTCGGAGAAGAAATTGGTGGCGATTTGGAGAGCGCGGAGCTCGAAGAAGATGTCAAAGGAGTCGACAGCTTCGTCTTCGGCATCGTCGGCGGCGGCGCCGCCTCTGCCGCCGCCGCGTTTGAATCTCTTTAGCACGCAGGCGCAGAGGTGGGACAGAAACCTCATCAAAGCAAGCATTAATTTACTGGTTCGGATTGTCAGTCAGGCGATAATCACTTATAAATGGACAACAACACTACTATTCCAGCTTTTGGCCACTAATCTTTCTTCTAGGTAGTACAGTACGGATACGACTTTTTTGTCAGGAAGAGAGAGAGTGACTGTCGTCTATTGTAGTTTTGGTTGGTTTGATTTCCAAACCCAACCAATGATAAGACCAAACCCAACAGATGTGATCTGCAATGTCTATTTGTATTTGAGAATTTGAGGGTATAGTCAATTGTAACAACTAACAAGTTTCAAACAGAGGAAAATGTGGGTGCGTCTGTTTGGGTTCAGTTTTGTTTTAATGGTGGTCTCTGTAATAAATTGAGTGGTTTTTTTTCATAGGATAATAAATTGAGTGTTGAGTTTTGGTTGTGTGGTGTGATGTTGTTGGGTTTTGGAGTATACATATATTTACATTTTTGGGCTTTGTTTTAAGTCTAAAGACTTGAGTTTTTGCTCTTTGGTCAAGGGTCGTTTGGGGAAGGTGTACAACAGTCAACGTTGTCATTAAAATTGGATAGTAAAAAGGTACAGACTTTCTAACACCAGGCTGGAAGAAAAATAATGGAGTCAATAAATTCGAATAGTATGAGATTTCACTTTAATTTGTATTTTCAACGGCAGGTGAAGATGGTGTTGGGTGCCTTTTGGCACGTGTCCAATTTTAAATACGTGTGTTCGCGTCTTAACGTGTCGTGGTGTCAAAAAAAAAAAAAAAAAACCCATAGTTTAGATATAAACTATGGCTAACATTATTTTACATTAAGCCCAGTCATTTGTCTAACACTTGACTGTTGTTGAGTTATTTCATTCACATCGCTGCGTAAGTGTAATATTTAAATAAATTGTATGAATCATTAAAATAAGTATTATGTAGATTAAAATTATATATAAATGATCTCTTTAATCGACATATAATGGCTTGGAAGAAAATAGTTTTAAATTGGTTTAGAACTAAACTTTTTGAGAAGTGTTACATTTATAACATATTCACAACAAATCTTAAACAGCAAATTGTTACAAGTTTTTAATTTGAAAGTACCATTGCAATAACTTGTCATTTTGAATTTCTTGTGAATTTACTGTTCGCTTAACTTTTTCAAGCTTTTTCCATTAAATGGAACCACGTGAAAATGTGACTCTAAATTTTGACATAAAACAAAAGTCATATGAGATTTTGTGTTAAACTAAACTAAAAAAATCAAGACACAAATATAATTCAATAAAATAATATAAATTGCACTTAAAACTTCCATAGTTTAAAGAGAAACCTCGGGAAAAAATTTGTATACTTTTTAAAAAATAATGGTACATTGAATGTGATTGCTTCAAATAAAATAATTGGCGATACTGATTTTTATTTTATTTTATTGACTAGAGGAGACCAAGTCAAATATTGTCATCTTATCGCAATGAAAAAAAAAAGTGTAGTAAAATATACTGGTCCACTTCATCGTGGTGTGGGCCAAGTCAAAAAGAAATACTTTCTTAATAAAAAAGTAGAAGGTTGCCGCACCAGTCAGGAAAGCTGTAAACATCGCGGTTAATACAGATACAAAAATAAGTGCAAAATGAAATTTCAAAACCATGTCTAAATCAATCAATGTAAACAAAAGAAAAACTCCATTGACCATAATTTAAAAGTCTTCTTTGCATAAAGGGGCTGCATGTATCAATGTATGTGTGGGGATGATGACTACACGTTTCTATATAAGATTCATCAATGTCATGTGGGGATGATGACTACACGTTTCTATAAGATTCCGTGATTGAATTAATTGTAATGGAAAAGTCTAGACCACATCATTTTTCATAATTTTTTGTCACAATTATAATGTGGCAAAGTGTGATTAATAAAGAAAATATGATAAGTTCATATGTAAATAATAATTAACTACTTACATTCTGGCACATCAAAGTTGTAATAAAAAAATTGTAGAGTAATTTGTGGTCTTAAAACTACTCAATCGTGACTAGCAGTTGAATACTTGCTCTTGAATTCAATTTGTCTGAACGATCTATTCCATAAGAAAAAATCAAAACTCAATCTTTTACAGGTGCTTTTGACATTGGAACGTTTTGTTCGTGAAAATTGCCAGTGTCACATTGGGGACGAGGAGTAGAAAACTTCCTTGAGTTTGACACTGGAATTTAGAGCGTTGTTTAGGCGCGTGGACCAGTACCACCATACCTAAACTTTTCTTTATTATTAACTAATAGGAAAATGATAAGAATTGTCTTACAAACATTGGTTAAGAAGCTATTTTTAAAAATATTTTATTAGGAGAATGAAAAAATAATAAATGTTATTGATAATTTTTTATATTTTTTGTGAAAATGTCAAAAATTTTCTATTATGGTTTATTAATAATTGCTCTAAAGGTACTCGTTAACTTGACCATTTTATAATTTTCATGAAAGTGATATCAAAAGTTTTTTAAAATAGTTCATTAACAAATGTCTTATTAAAAATATATTACATTGGCTAATATGTCTAATATATCTGTTAAATATTAGCATTAATATGTATACAATGTTGCATATGCTTGAATAGATGTGGAAAATGAAGAATAGAATTAGAACATGAGAACACGAGAGTTACATGGTTTAGCCTTATCAATCTACATCTACGAAAGAAATTACATATTTATTATGTAAGAGTGTAATATAAAGTCCGTGTTATAATGAGCCATAACATAAATATATATAGAAGCCTAAACCGTAGACTTCTAGTACAAATAGGAGACTTGCCTTGCACACAAAGTAGGTGGACTTGGGCCTATTACATTGGGCTAATTTGTCTAATATTTCTTTAACACCCTCCATCCTTAAACTCAAGGTGGAAGCTTAATGAAAGCTTGAAATTGAATAAACATGCAAAGATGCCTTGAAAATGTCTTGAAGAAACCACGATGAAGAATGTGCCAATTGACTGATTTTGGAGTTTCAAATGTAGGAACGAAATCTAAAATCAGAATCTATGCAAAAATTTGAACTAGATAGGCTATTTCGGGAATTTTGACTTTAGGTTAATGGTCAATGAAAAAGTCAAAGTCAACTAAAGATCAAAGTCAATGGTCAAGGTCAAAAGTTGGCACGATACGAGTTGGTTTCGGATTGTTCGGGTTGGGTCACATATTGGGCTGTAGAGACGCTAACATCATCCTATGACGTGGCGCTGACTGGATGCTTATGTGGCGCTTCCTGCCAAAGCTTGCATGGCGAATGACGTGTCGTGTGTGACGTCACAGATGACATGACAATGACATCAGCAAAAGTGTGTATGGCACATGCATATACGTACCGGCATGTGGTGGCAAGTGAAGAACCTAGATGGATCATGGGAGCGTGTGCTACAGTGGATGACTGTTGGATTTCTCCTGTTTTTCAGATTGGTGGATGATAAGGCCAATAGGGCGGTGCGTGCAACCATAGAATGATTTAAGCATGAGGAATCTAAAGTGACACGTGGGATTGTCGGCAGAACTTGTGGCAATGCATGGCAGCGCATATGGAGGTGATAGGTCGCTGGATTTCTAGGTTTTTTTCATAAAAGGACTTAGAGCACGTCTATGTAGTTGGTTTCATTAGACAAAGGTTTGATTTGCACAAATCTAAAAGGGAAACACATGACTTGCCTTATTGGCAAGGTAGTGACGGAGGCTCTGTGAGAGGAATTTGTATGATGTCGTAAGGGCTAGATCTAGAGGCAAGTAGTAGAACAATGACTGTGGTGGATCTGTACGCGTGGGAACTTCTTTGCAGTGTAGAGATATTTTGCTTAATGCCAAGAACAAATTTTGTCTCTGATACTATGTTAAATATTAGCATTGATGTGTATAACATGTTGTATATGCTAGAGTAGATGTGAAAGAGAGAAAGCGTAGAATAGGAACATTAGAATACGAGGGTTTTGTGGTTCAACCTTCTCAGCCTACATCCACAGAGAAAACTCTTAAGAGATACATCTATATTATGTAAGACTAGGGGTGTGCACGGATTAACTTAGGCGAGTAAATGCCAATATTTCTATCTCCAATCCACTACTAGCGGGTTGGGAAAATTTCAATTCGTCACTGACCCACCAAAGCCTAAATCCGACAGATTGGTTACAAAGTTTGGCGGTTTCAACTCGACAAGTTAGGCAAGTTGTGTGGGTTGGCATTAAAAATGTTCTTTTAAAAAAATTTATCACAAATTACAATTTGTTATTGAATAATATCAAAATATAACTAATGTACACAAAACATTAAAGGCTGGTTTCATTGAATCATCTCAATTCCAATACAAACATAGGGTTAATGAAAAAGAGATATATCATCTCTAACAGACAATTTCTACACACACAAAAAAAAAAAAAAAAAAAAGAGAAAAAAAAAATTAAGCTACTACCTTATAACTGAGGAAAATTAAATCAACAAAACCCAAAGTCTTAACATTCCCAAAGTTACATCAAGTATTTGAAATAATAGCATACCAACATAACAAATAAGCTTCAAAATGGTATGCATTCTCTCAAAAGCCACAATGTAATTAAAATTAAACCCGCTGAAAATAAACACACAAGTCTAACAAAAGTTCTTCACAAAATAGACCACATCAATCAACTTCAAGTCTGTAACCATTTCAAAAGTTAAACAAAACTCCTCCAGAGCAAGTAGCAACCTAATCAATCATCCACAACATAAGATAAAATAAATGTTACTATTATTATATTATTCATTCATATTATCATTTATAATGTAATCAAGTTTAAGTAAGTGGAAGATAGAGAAAGGATGTTACCTGCCTAAGCCAAGTTCCTCAAAAACATGCTATGGTGGTCCTTTCCAAATAACCTTGGGCTTTTAGGCCTTGACCACCAATTTACTTGTATTCTAGGTTGGGCTTATCCCACGAGTACTATTGCAACAACAAAAATAATTTAGATTAATTTTTTGTTGTAATAGTAACTTAAATTTATTACATCAATATGAGATTGTAACAATAATTATTATGTTACATTGAAATGTATTGTTATAATAGGTAACTCTTATTTTATTACATTGAGATGTGTTGTTGCAATAGGTAATTTTTTGTTTCACATTGAACTATATTGTTGTAATAGAGGTGAGTAATTGAGTGGAGGGAAAATTTGGAAAATTGGAGCTATTTTTTTTTTCATTAATTTCCTCACTCTCACCCATGTCTATCCTTTTTTTTTTTTTTTTTTTTTTTTTTTCTAATCTCAATATTTCTCTCACACCACATGTCTTCATTTTTTTTTCTCATCTCAATTTCCCACTTTCTCTCACCACATCTATCTTCCTATTTTTTTCTCATCTCAAATTTAACTCACACCCACACCTATCTCTCTTTTTTTTTTTTTTTTCATCTTAGTTTCTCTCTTTATCTCACCCACCTCTATCTCCTATTTCTTTGCTTTTTTTTTTTTTTTAATCTCAAATTCTCTCTCTCTCTCTCGCCTACCCCTTTTTTTTTTTTTTTTTCATCTTAGTTTCCCTCTTTCTCTCACCCACATTTATCTCCATGTTTTTCTCATCTCAATTTCTCTCTCTCTCTCTCTCTTCCCCACGAATCTCTCCTTTTTTTTTTTTTCTTTTTTCTCATTTCTCTTTCCCTCTTTCTTAAGCATATCTCAAAATTCAAATTTATCTACTAACTACAAAACTTATCTCTCAAATTTCCATCTCACTCTCATATCTACTAACTCTAAATTTTCTCTCTCAAATTTCAGTCTCTCTTAATTCATAGTCTCATTGGAGAGACTCTTTCTCAGTTTAAAGATTTTCTTTCTAACTTTCAGGTAATCTTTTGGTTCTCTTTAAAATTAATTTGATTTTTCTTTGTTTAATTGCACAAGCTTCAAGCAGTATTGTTTTGTATGTGTTTTTTTTTTTTTAAGAATCAATGATGGTGTATATTCTTGTCATTGTGTTGTATATATATGATGTTTTTCAACTTTATACTTATTTTCTTTTCTTATTTTTTTTTTTCCAAAATAAGTGGTAAGTCAATGAAATGGTCGTGAAGCATGCTTGGATAACACCTTCGGGAAGAAACTTTTCTTTCATATTGTATTGATTTTTGCATACTTTTTGAAACTATGTGTTTGAATATAAACTCAACAAGTTGTATATATATTTTTGTTTTTTGACATATGTATTGAAATGAAGTATTTTGAATTTTTCATCTTTTATGCATATCTTTAATTTGTTAGTATAGTTCCTCGATATGGTTTTTGAATTGCAAAACAAGTTAATGAAAAAATTATTATTTAAAAAAATGATTTTTTTTATAATTTTTTTTAAAATTATTTTTTTAATAAAAAAATCAACCTATTGCAACAAGATTTTCAAAGTAAATGGTTGTAATATGTGGAATTTATTGTAATGATTGCATAAACCTATTGCTTCGAAGTTTATTACAACGGCTTGCATCGACTTTTTTTTTTGGTTGCAATAACACCTATTACAATGACATTAGTTGTTATTGCAACGACTTTTTTCGTTGTATTAAGTCTTTTTTCTTGTAGTGAAAGGTTACTAGTGGATTCAAACTGTCACCTAAATCCTAGATTCTTTGTATTCTAGCTCGGCCGAGATGATGAATTGGATGGCCACGCATCTGCCCAAGAACCTAAACAGGATTCACTTATTTCCCTAGCGTGTGTTTCCCAACTTCTCTCATGTTTCTCTTCCCTCATTCTTTTTTCCACCCCCTTCTTTTGATGCTCCTTCTTTACTTATAGCCTACCCTTAGTGGAGTAGTCATGATGAGGGGGGGGGGGGGGGGGGGTTCCCCATGTCAGTGGATTGCTCTCCCCCATATCCCTGATTGGATGGGACCTACCACTTACTGCTGATATGACTTCCTAGTAACTTGCGCCTGACGCCAATTATTGCTCGGTGGGCATATTCTCCCAAGGCATTATCTCTGATACACGGCAAGATCTTAGGATATGCGATTTGAGTGTTCGGCCAAGCACATCTTAGCCCTGCATTCAATGTGTTCGGCCAAATGGGTTGAATAAGCCGAGACTATTCAAAGTACGAGCCTGCAGCTTAGGGATGGGCTAACATTCTCGGTACGTACATATGGGGCATTGATTATAAAGATGATTCCATAAATTACTAGTCCCATTGCGTTTGCCACAACACCCATAATCTTTACCACAGAAATTACATGATGCTCTAGGGTGATTAGGATCACAATCACCCATCATCAAAAAGTGATCCCAAACTTCAGTTTTTTTTCTTTTTAGGACACTTAGGAGGAAGTGCATTGGTATTACCTGTGGTTGGAGACTTTGTCATTGGGTTTGTCATTATGGGCACTAGATGTTCCACCTTCCATATAATGAAAAGAAAAGGGATAACAAAGAGTTTTAGAAGTATTTGCTATGGATTGAATAATTCTGTACTTAACATTAATCAATTACTAAATATAGAGTATATATACTTTTGATAAACTATAGAGTATGTATACAGTAGAAATGCATTTTTCATCCCTACATTTTGACCATATTCCCATTTTGGTCCCTACTTTTTATTTTTACCATTTTTAGTCTTTATTTTTAAAAAACACGTTCTTTTTCAGTCCCTACCATCATCTTACTAATGGAAATATCATATATGGTATACGGCGAATTAAAAAATTAGTTATTTAATCTTACACGTCACTATTACCCTAACCACATCAACTTCTCGCCACAAATTAGAGTCACGTGAGTCTCACATGATTGGCTCACATGTGTGGGTCACACCTTTTTAAACCACCACCTCCAACAGATTCATAATCCCTAAACCCCAAAATTCACGATCTGAGCTCCTATACCCATACCTCCAAATCAAAGACCACCAAATCACATACCCAACCAGGTGCTCCTCTCCTACATCTGAGCTCATCTCGTCCAAGGAATCAAGCTCTGTATCAACCAGTGGAAGCCTAAGGAGAAGAGACCCAACCAGGTGCTTCTGTGGCGAGAAACCAATGGTAATGGTATCGTGGATAGCAGATAACCTTGGTAAAAGATTTTATGATTGTCCAAATTTCTAGGTAATGTCTGATATTAAAGAAAAATGTTTTTTTGTAGTATTACGCTATGATTTTGGGTTAGACGTCATGGGTTCAATCATTGATTTGAATTCTAGGTTGGACGCAAGTGTAAATTTTTCAAATGGCATGAAGATGAACATTGTGAGCGTGGCAAGGTGCTTATCCTAGAATAGAGGCAAAGGATTATCACACTTAGAGGTTGAGATTGCAAGTTGCATGAGGAGAGAGAAGTTTCTAACCATGTGTTTGGCACTATCTTTGGTAATTAGTGGGATCTGCTTGTGTGTGATTATCTCTTTGGTTCATTGGGTAGGTGAGGGGGGGGGGGGGGAATGGTTAGATAGGTGGGGTTTGCACAGAAATGTTTTTTGTGTATGTTTGTAGCTTTTGGCAGTTTGGTTGTTTTTGGTAGTTTGGTAGGTTTTGGATAGTTTTTGACAATGTGTTTCCAATTAGCAATTTCCCACCTGATACTCTACTTGTGATCGGAAAGAATTAGCAATGTTATTACAAATTTTCATTAATGTGATGTGTTCTGAAATTTATGTTATGCAATTGTATGTTAATACTTGGTGTGTTGTTAGGCCCTTAATTTAGGTCATGCTGTAATGTTAGAACCTGATATGATATGCAATTAATGATATGGCAAAACCTGATATAAGAACTGATATGGTATGCAATTAGAACCTAATGTTAGAACCCAGTATGGTATGTTATGAAATATAAGACCTACTTCTCATACTTCCCAAACTTTCATTAAATCACAACAAGAAAAACGGTTTAACTTCCAAACCATGCATTCCATTATAACAACATTGTCAATTTGCAATTGAAATTCAAAATTACACTGAAGATGCTTTGAAGTTTATGTGTACCAAAATAATTACCAAAAAGAGGTCATTGTTCAATCATTACATAATTACACCAAACTTTGGGCAATTGTTTAGCCTGTACAAAAAGTAAAGGCTTTAAAAAGGTTAAGGAAGAAAAAAACAAATCAACAAGAAAGAGACAAACCACTACCAGAAACCAAAGCAACCACCACCCACCACCAACAACAACCAAAGTAACCACCACAACCAACCACAAAACCAAAATCGCCACCACCACACCAACCACCAAAACCCATTAACTCAAAAACCACCAACACCCATAAAATAAAAAACCACAAAATCAAAACCCAAACCCAAATCCAACCATCACCTAAGCTCATCACTGACTAATGCTTTAAAGGAAGAGAGAAGACAGCCAGAAAGTGAGAGGAAGAGAGAGAATTAGAGTGAGAGAAAGAGGTAAGAGACAAGCAGATTGGAGGGAGAATCGAGCCATAACTACCGTGACCTAGCCACAAAACCACATCAATCTTCAGTCTACATTGATCTCCAATCTAATCCATGCTGACCTCTAGAGAGAGAGAGAGAGAGAGAGAGAGAGAGAGAGAGAGAGAGAGAGACGAAGATGAGAAATGAAATGTGAGAGGAGAGCAAAAAAATATATTTTTTGAAATTTCCAACTTGCTACAGTGGGTGTTAAAAATACAAACTTACTTTAGCCATGTTGATAATTTTTTTAGAAATAGCAACTTGGCTAATGCTTGTTTTGAAGGTTTGGGGGGTAAAATAGCAATTGGAGGGTTTTTACACCCCTAATGCTAATGCTCTAAGAGGTTACAACTTACAAAGCAGCAGCGAACATGGGACACATGGCAAGGTGACAAATAGAGAAAGACACATGACAGCGGAATCAAAAGTAAATATCAAGTCCCAACATATAAATTGAGGACTCAGCTCTATAGAAAAGCTCTTTCAACACAATGAACAAACCATAGCACATATTTGAGAACTTAAAGAGCAGTGAACCAGAGCACATCAAAGCGCACTTTCCAAAGACCAGTAGCATAATTTCTTAGATTTAGTAACGAGTTCTTCAATCTTATTCTTGTAAGTTTATGCATTTGTGGTAGTATTTATGAATATTGTGAAGTATGTTATGTACATGTTTTAGTCAGTTGATTTGTATGAATGTTTATTTCGATGTAAATTAGTGTTTGTAAGACAAAAATTAGTTCAAGCATTGTATCTTACATTCATTCAAGATGTCTTCCTCTGATACTGTTTCATTCGAGATGCCCATGTTCATTACTTAGTCAATTAGGAGCAAGCCTGCATTATGACTTAGTTCTTAGTCAATTTAGATTTCTCATTCTCTTAATAGTTAGCTTGTGCATATTTCAAAAGTCCTATTTCGTTAGGCATTTTCAAATCCTAAACTCTAGACTTTGAAGTCAAATTAGCACTTCAAGCTAGTGTAATTATCTTGAGAATCATCTAGGGGTAATAGTATTCCAACAATATTCATCTTGAGTACCCTACAAAAAGTGAAAATTAATTTTTAGTTCAAAGAAATGGAGAGATGGGATTTGAACCCTAGATGTTTCCATTGAAAAATCAGAAGGTGTCAACCAATTGAATTGCAAGGCTCTTGACTACAATAAAACTATGGTAAAACTTAGGTATGATGCCTTTGGTGCAATGCAGTAGGTTTTTCAATTAAATTCAGACACCTTAATGCATTGAATTTAATTGTTCTTGAAAAAAAAATATTGCACCTAAGTTACTGGATATAAGTTTTACCCATAAATAATAAATTTTATAATTTTTCCTAACATCTAAAATGACATTAAGATTAGAAAAATATTAAAGATCTTACAATTTTAATTACATAAAATTTACAAACCAATGTAACAATGAATGTAATTAGTAGATTTTAATAACTTATTGAATGTATTTTTGCATTAATTTATTGTGATTGTTGGCACATCAATTTATAAAAGTAATAACATTATAGCATCCCTAGCATCACTCTATGATTAGATTATAAGGTTGGGATGGGTGACTGGGTGGTATAACCTCCCAAATTTTAAAAAAAAAAAAAAATTCTTATAATCCTTAAAAATTTATTATCTTTTGGCTTTGGTCTACCAAAAATTATGAATACCTTCTTGTTAAAAGAAAAAAAAAGAATTTAATCTCAAATTTTAAGAAGTAAAAGTTATCTTACAAGTGAGAATAACTCTATAACCATATTATAAAGGTAATACAAATTTCTAATTTTCATTCATTTCCTTATTAGTATAAATGTTACATTAATATTTAATTTTGTATGACGATTATATATATATAATTGTTGATGTGGCAAGTTGTGATTGGAACAACATCATTTTTAGATAGGTTTACTATGAACATTATTTTATGAGCACCAATCACTACATCCCACTTCAACAATTTTTAAAATGATTGTGAATATTGTTGTGTCTCTAAACTTATTGTTTCTTGTAATGTTGGCTTAACACTATAGGCAACTAAGGCAATGGCTTAAGCCCCTCCCCCACCCACACCCCCCCCCCCCCCCCCCCCACACACACAAAAAAAAAAGGGGCTCTTCTTTTCATCAATAAAATATATATATTTGTCATACATAATGCACATTTTAATAAAAACTCTCTCACTTAAAAAAAAAAAAAATTTTAAGGCTCTTCTATTGAGCAGTAAAATGTTTTTTCTATAAAATTAGTAGGAGAAAAGAGAAAATTAAGGCCTTGTCTCCCAAAACAAATAAAATGAATAGACATTTTCTACTTTTTTATTTATTTTTTCTTTAGTTCTCTTCCCTCTTTTCCTGTTAGTATGAGTTATCACTTATCACATCAACTATTCACATTATATTAACATAGCCCCTCACGTGACGTTTAGGTTTTTTCTTTTTCTTTTTTGTATTTACTTTTGTAATTTAACTTAAAATGATGTGTGTTTGACATCAAACTTATTAAGTTTTTTTTTTTTTTTTTCCCTGAAAGAGTGCTAAAGTATACATGTACTTTGAAATAATGAGAAATAAAGTAAGAAAACATGAGTTAATTAGTCGTTTTATAAATAAAAAATAAAATTTTAACTAAATTTGAATACAAAATCTTAATTAATTATTTTGTATCTTAACAAGCAAGAAAAATAGATTTTTAGTGAAGAAAAAATTGATACCAAAAGTTAAATAATATAATATAAAAAATATTTATATATAAAAAAATGCTCTATTAAAGTTGTCACCTTAGACCTCCAAATACATTGAGCCGCTCTTGGTTTCTTGGGTGTTTTTATTTGGGAAGGCAATAGTCTAAGTTGAGAAGGGTCTGGGTTTGGGTTTATTTGAAGTACCCACTACCCACTTGATCCCTAGTTATGTCCTTGTTATCTTTATCATTTTTATTTTTGTGCTAAGAATTAAATAAGGAGAGAGTAGTCCAAAATACAAGAACGAGAATTATCACCATCTCCCTCTATGGACAAAAATATAAATCAGGCGTAAAAGGGGTAGGAAATTTCCTTTAACATTTAATACAAAAAACTCATTTAATAATATTGTGGGCAACAAACATAGCCTCTTGGAGCCCAAATTTGGTACAGATTACACTATCAAATAAGAGATTTCCACATAAGTTTTTTACTTAAAACTTAATACATCATACCACACCTAATAACATCTAAATAAATTCCCAATTTGGTTAGATTTTTAGATGTGTATTAGAATTTGTTTTTTATACAAGATAGAATTCTACTCTAACATATTTTAAGTGTATATGTAAATGATTTTCACACCCAGACCGTTTAATGAACCATAAAAAAAAGAGGTTCAAGGTTTTTAAAGTCGGATCAGGGTCAAATTTGTTAGGATTAGTGCCCTTAAATCTTATTGTATGATGTTATGTATGATATTAAGTATGACATTATATATGACTTAATATTGTGATTGATAAAGTTGTTTTATTATTATCTAAAATAATGGTAACATGAATATTTTGACATTATCATATAGTCCATGAGATTCATAATATGTGATTTATGTGCAGGGATGGAACTAGGATTTGAACCTGGGGGGGCCAAAGCTTAAATCAATTTTTTTTTTTTAATGAAATAAAAACTAACACATATTTCATATTCAACAAAATACTACATATATAATAAGTGTTTCTTAAACATTTGATATTATAAAAATGTCGACAAAGTATAACATACAAAATAAGTGTTTTTTAAACATTTCAACACATTTATCAAAATGGAACTCGACGCTCTTTTAAGTCTCGAAAGTCATCTATGATTGATTCTGTACCAAATTTTGCAGCAATCTCCTTCTCAATGTACAAAATCATAGAGCCCATTAGAAAATCATTATTTCCATATTTCGTAGTTCTATACACTAACTAAAAAAAGGGACTTCTTAACCAAAAAAAAAATCTAAAACCAAAATAATCACAAACAAACAAACACAAGTTTATATATATAACTAATATTAGCCACATCACACAAAATGACAAAGACAAAGTTCACAAGTTCATATATATATATATATATATATATTACTAATATTAGCCACATCACACAAAGTGACAAAGATAAAATTTTTGATAAAACCAAAACAATTAGACCAAAGACTTGATCAATTATTCTCACAAAAAAGTAATTTACTATTTACCAAAGACTAGTCTTCACAGACTACTCTCACAATTCAGTCTACACATTCTACTGTCCTGTCCCACAATCCCACTTTATTTCTTTATAGATAAAACCAAAATAAAAAGTAACTTACACAAGTCTGAAACTGGTCCACACAATCGCAAAAAGCCATAAAATACAAAGTCACAAAACACAAACTAGTCTATGGTCCGCTGTCCACACATGACACAACATTCCAATCCATAAAATAAAATTAAAAAGCCACAACACAAACATAACAGTCAACACAGTTCATAAAAAACGTAGAGGGCAGAGCAAAGGGTAACCGGCTAGTAGAGCAATATAGCAAGACAAAAAAATAAAAATATGAACTTGAGAGAGGAGAGAAATTTCTTAGATTTATCATGTGTGACTATGATTAAGGATCTGAGGAGGAGCAGCAGCAACAACAGTTCGGATCTGATTTGAGGAAAAGAGGCAGAGCAGCAGGTAGCAGCAGCAACAGTGATGGAGGAGGCGTTGATGCTTGGTGAGGTTGAGTGGAGGAAGAGTGAGGTTAGGGTAAAATTTTGAGAATTAAAATTTAGGTTTTCAGTCCATATTTATTTTTTATTTTGTAGTTTTTAGTTTGTTGGTTATTATTATTATTATTTTTTTTTTTGTATGAGTTAGTTGGTGATTTTTTTCAGATGGATTCGTATACAGGTTTTTTTTAATTTTTTTTTAAATAATTGGGGGGGGGGGGGCTATTAGGACGAAAATATAATATCCTAGTTTTTTTTTTTTTTGGGATTCTAGCTTTTTTTGGGGGGGGGGGGGGGGTGCAATGGCCCCCCCTGCCCCTATGTAGGTTCGTCCCTGTTTATGTGAAAAGTCACAGAAGATATAAATCACAAGTTCTTTGTAAACTCAGAATTTTAGTTTGTAGTCGGTGATGAATTTGGGCATTTCATCTACGAAGACTATAACATATAAACTAAGATGATTTGACTTGATCATGAAAGTGGAAACTTCTAGTTAATATGTTGATATGTTTTAAGAGTTAAATTATATTGAACTGAACTGCTGTGAGATTTATTATTCTCCTAACGACTATCAAGTAAATAATAAATCTCACGACTTCTATTTACATGAACTCTTAATCCTGGGAGGATAATGAACCTGATCATGAAATGCAGGTTGTTTTGATATATCAAGAGTGAGATCAAAAGTAACGGTCAAAATCTCAGTATGTTGGGTAGCCACATTTAGTATTGATGAAACACATATTCTTAAGATGGAATTCGTAGTTTCTTAACGGAGATATAAAATATTCCCTTAAGATAAGTTTAATGGGTTCAGTTATTCAGAAAGTTAGGCCTGACCACTTTGATAAGAAATTACTAAAATATATATATTTATGAAATTGGATTTCATAAATATATGATGAATAACTTAAATGATTAAATTGGGTACTCAAGGATTAAGATGTAGTAATTTATAAAGTGGCAGTTTACTTTTATGACTTTGTATTACTATGAATATTTTATGAAGGGGTTGCATGTACAATAAAGTTTTGGGATATAGTGTATTAATAAGGCCTAGACTGCAATTATATTTATATAGTAGTATTAAATATAATTAATGGTAACTTTAAACTTGTCAAAAGTTGACATAATAGCCCATGACCCGTTAAAGCTAGTGTCTTATTTGTTCTCTTTTGGTCTCACTCCAAACCACATACTAGAGCTCAATTGGAAAGGCCCAAAAGGCTAGCCCAATTAGATAATTAGTTATATGGAGAAAAAAATACAGAATTTAGTAACTAACAAGATACATGAATTGGTATGTATGTGAGTGTTGGACACTCTTTCATTCTCTCTTGAACATACACATATAACTGATTGAAAGATCACACTTCTTGGGCATCATGTGGAATTGGAGTGAAGATTAAAAGTGTTTTCAAGAACTTTTGATCTTTGGTTTTAAAATTCACTACACCAATGTACACTCTCTTGTTCTTATATTCTAAAATTTACATAGTACATGTTATCAATTGCGAATGAAGTAGATCCGTTAATTTTTTACTGCGTACATGCATATTTCCATTAAAATCAAGGTTGAATCGTAATGATATCATAATTAATTTAATATATAAATAAATATTTTAAATTAGTAAAATAAAAAAATTAACTAAACAGTCTCCAAATAAATATGAGATGTATCTTTCAAATATTTTTCCATATCATAATTTTTATAAGACAAATAAAAAATATCAATCTTAAGCAAACCTAATAAATAAACAAACATATAAGTATACTAACATCTGAGCATGCGCTCACACACATGCTTAGAGGTTCTTCAATTTTTTTAGGTAAAGGTTAATAATTTGCATCTATTATAATTTATAAATATTTTTTTTATTTTTCAAACAAATAAAAAAAAATAAACTTTAGAAATAAGTAGTAACTATAATTTCTTTTTTGAACATGAAGGAAAAAAAATCCTAAATTTTAGGAATTCTCTTTTAGAATTCAAAATGAAATTTGTAAATTGACATTAATGACCCTATTTCTAAATGAAGTTACCCTTCATTAATGAGGGTATTTTTGAACCACATAAAAGTCTAGTTAAAATAGGGGAATCCTCTTATCTCTATATATTAAGATAATTCTAAAAGTTAGTTATGGCTTCAAAAATGTCAAAAATGCATTTAATCTAATTAGTTTATCTTTATTCTTAAAAAAATAAAAAAAAATAATGTTAAAATTGTAATTCAACAAAATTCAAAAAAAAAAAAAAATCTACTAGATAAACTTTTTCCCCTAAAAATTAGCACACTCTCTATTTAAATATATCTCACACATGTTTAATACATTTTTTTTTTCTAAAAATTAGCACACAATAAACCTAACAATTTACTTATTTTCAAATCCTAAGGGGTTGTTTGGTAGAGGAGTTTAAACACTTGTTCTCAATTTTTAAACAACATTACAAGCATTTTCATGCACTTTTTCACCCACACGCATTTCTACGCACTTTTTAAAAATGCATTCGTTTGTAACCTCATTAATAATAGATAAATTTAAATTGAAAAATTACATTAGTATATAGTATAGATAATAAAAATATTATAATTGATATACTAGGTAGTATCCAACTAGTAAACTACCACTATCAAATTTAAATCTAAAATAAAATATTATTAAAACATTAAAAGAGGACAGCCAATATAGCTTAAAGCTCTTGTGGTAGTAGTGATAGTGTAGTACTGTAATACACGGATATCAACAAAGATAAAAACTAAATATAATAAACTAGTTGTTAATTCGTGTGAAGCACGAGAATAGCTATTGAAATAGTGTGGTGTAATACACAAATATCAACAAAGATAAAAACTAAATATAATAAACTAGTCGCTAACGCGTACAATGCACAAGAATAGCTACTGAATGAGTTTCAGGGAAAAAAAAAACCATTATTTTTGAGTTGGAGTAGTAAGTAAAAATGCATGAAATTTTTTTTTAAAAATGATATTAAAAAAATAGGTACAATTTGAATAGATGAAAAATAATATGATGTTCTAACACTGGTTATTGCCTTCACAAAAAAAAGGGTCACATTTCAAATCAAAGGATTACATATCACATTTAAAAGTAACACTAACAAAAAAGTGAAAATATATGACATTCACTAAATAACAAATGATCATAATATTTAAAGAGTTTTGTAAATCAACTCAACAAAATCTTATTAAAAATTTCTCAGGGGTTGCTTCACTAACTATATTTTATTAATAAAAATAACCTTCTTCATAAGACTCTTGTTTAAGTTATCATACCATATATGAGAAAACAGGTGCAAGAATATTGTTGTAGACTCTACATTCAGGGACGGAATCAGGATTCAAACTTAGGGGGGGTCGAATTTCTTTGTTCAAAGATTTTAAAAAATTGAAATATCAATATTAGAGGTTGTCAACAATGCATTATTAGCATTAGTTTTTTAATTATTTGTATTTTATATTTTGAAAAAAAAAATCACAAATGACAATTTATAATCAAGAGTTTTGTAAATTGTGATTTAGAGCTATGTTTTTTTATTGGCTTTAATTTCATGTCAAATTTGATTGTAATTATGTTCAATCATTTCCATGCATTTTTGTGGGATTTAATGTAAGAGTTGTGTGTGAGAGTTTGGTAAAGATTTTGTGAAAATGAGGATTTCACTACTAGCTCGCGAGTGCCAACTCGCGAAACAAGCCACACGAGAAGCACATACTGGAATTTGAAGAGTCTTTGATAAGCTGAATTTCACGAGTCATTCACGACTCAGGCCAAGTTGCAAGTGACATATTCAAACATTGTAGCGTACCATTAATGAAAATCAAAATCAAGAAGTTCAAATATCAAAATCACGTAGTTCAATATTCAAATATTGTAATTTCATTTCTTTATTAATGAAAATGATGAGGATGTTACTTTAATCAAGAAAGAAGAAAATAGCAATTAGAGTAGAAAAACAAGTCAACGGAATTGTACCGTACAATGAGCAATAAGGCTTGAAAGTCTTAACCCAACGTAGCAGTAAGTCAATAACAAAGAAAAAGTATTTTGCAAGGAAACTTGGGAGGCTAGCTAGCCACAAAATATTTGGTCGCAATTTACTATTCACAATCAAATGACAAGGAATTAACAGTTATGACTGAGCGGGACGCTCATGTGTGATAAAGCACCATTTTTCTACCAAATATTATTAGGGGGGGGGTCAAAGTTATTTGTTCAAAAATTTTAAAAAATTGAAATATCAATACTAGAGGTTGACAACAATGCATTATTAGCATTAATTTTTTAATTATTTGTATTTTTTATTTTGAAAAAAAATCACAAATGACAATTTATAATCAAGAGTTTTGTAAGTCAATTGGCACGTCCTAATACTTTCAAGGTTTGACCAAGATTAGTCCGATTCTCTATTCTATTGACATTATAAATTTTTTTAAAAAAAATTATCTACTCTTTTCACTTACTTCTATAACTAATAACTTCATAATGCTATATGTATAGTTAAAAGATTCTTAAAAAAAAAATACAAAAAACTATAGTTAAAAGTTCAAATTTATGTCAAGCATTATATTAATAAAACAGCCAAAATAATGGTTAATAATATCATGCATTAATATTCAGTATAAAAAAGGGTAAGACAATTATTGGTGTCTTAGTAAGGTTGAGAATTTTTCCTTTGAAAAATTGCAAGTTTGAAAAAATAATAAAGAAAAAATATTAAAAGAGATCTATTAAACAATCACCTGATAATGGACGGTAACTTTGAGTCTTTAACTAAGTAAATAATAAAGCTTTTCCCATCATTACATTAATTTAGTTAAGTCACAAATGCATGCCAAGTGTGTCCCAAAGTTAATAAAACATTAAAAAAAAAAAAAATTCTACCATTCAAAAAATAGATAATTTTTTTCCACTGATGAGTTAAAGACACCAACTGATCCAAGTTGTTGGTGATTAACTAGTGTGTGGATGAAGCGATCAACAATATAAGAGTTTTCTTTGTGTCTATGAGGTGGAGTCATTTGAGAAAGGCATAGAGCTCTCAAATGAGAGGGAGAAATTAGGTCAAAGTTGTTGCATTTTTGTGATTTGTTTTGTTAGGATTTGTAATTGATTTGTTGTTATTGTTTTTGCTTAGACCATATTTATGATTTGTCCAAATATTTTTCTTATTATCTGGGTATGTGTTTTTCTTAAAAAAGATTTTTCTTGTTATCCATTTTTGAGATTTATGGGTCATCTTGTCAATTTTTTGGGGGAGGGGGGCCAAGTATATAAATTTTAGAGCTTAAAGTAAATTTTTTATGTAAATATATATACTATAAGATTTTTTTTCAAAGGCTGGGGGGGGGGGGGGGGGGGCATGGCCCCCCTCCGCCCTAAGGTAGTTCCGTCTAAAAGTTTTTGCGGAAGCAATATAGAACAAAAATTTATATTTTGTTTTTAAAGATTGTTGTACCACACAACCATAGATTCTAAATAAAACAAAATTGCGTACCTCTCTTAGCAACCCAAGTGTGTTGCCTCCCAAGGTATTCACGTCTCTCTCTTTGTTTCTTTTTGAATTTTCAGAAGGCTGCAGTATCACTCAGTAGTTCTGATGGCCAACTACTAAATATGATATTATAAAATCTTATTTTATAGTAGACTTCTAAAACCCTAGAGAGAGATTAGACGTGGGATCCTTAGGGATCCTAATCTTCAGCCGTAGAATTTTATCAATAACTTTTTGAACGTTATTGACTTATCTTGAAACTCTTTCCAAAATTATTAATTTTCTAAATCATATCAGGAAAATATTTGAACTTCTACAGATTGCAATAATGTCCATCAACACATTGCAATTGACCCCTGAAGATTAGAGAATTACAAATAAGGTCCCATTACTTACAATTTTATGTCTATGTCCTTTCACCATACTATATTCCCACAAGCCACTAGGACTGGATTAATATCACTGTCATGTCCCTAGCATATGTAACCCTTTATTTCTTGATTTCATAATTTCTATTGGACTCCAAAATATTTTTGAAAAAAAAATTATTTAAATATATATATACAATATTATATACATGAAAAAACAGTTTCGAAAAATGTCACCGACCGATTTTGTTTTGAGTCCAACTTCAATATGAAAATCAACTAAATATACTATCTTCTTTAGAGACTTGTGGATTCATTGTTGAGCATTTATATATTTTACTCATTACGCACATAACCCAACGTGTCTGTATATAGCCTTTAAAATCGGCATCACCAGTTGACATTGTCAAAGTTATGTGCATAATAAATAAATATACACAAACCCCTCATGTTTGAGGACAATAGATAAATTGTGATAGGACAACCTTTTAATTAACAGTGATCGCTCCATAAGGTGTCCTTGATTGGATCCAGTTCAGTGTATGTACTTGTTACATTACACCCACTTGTTTGCTTAAAGTCACTACCTCAATGATGGAGTAAATCATCCTATCATATAGCAGCACAACAAGTGTAGGCTTCAGTGGTAATATTCAATTAATATCCACAGCCTAGAACAATTTAATAATCTATGAAAAATCATTACTCCCTATCTTTGGTTCCTTAACCATTAACATGATTTTTCTATAGAGGTGACATCATATGCCACATTTAAACAATGAAATATACCTATAAAATTATGAATGTGAAAATAAATTTTTATTATCAAATAAAAATGCATAGTATTGTTTTTGAGGGCAAATAATTCTAACACCGTCCCTGTCTACATTGTATCCCAAAGAGTCTCTCTTGGATTGCTTCATTCTTCTTTCTGCTCTACAACTAAAGTTCCCCTATCATAACCTTCCTGCCTTGCAAAACTTTGCCAACAAAAGCAGAATTCCAAAATTTTCATTTCCTACTTTTGCAGCCTTCAACAAAAGTTAGAGCCATGATTTTATATAAATCTTTCATGCCATTAGTATTAAAATTCTTAGTATATACCCCATTAGCATAGATACAAATTGATTCAAAAGTAGCCTTGTTTTTAAAACACCATAAAGCAAAAATATCATCAACAAATAATCATAATATTTGAAGAGAGAAGAATGAAGCAACTTTAAAAGTTTTAGCTTGTCAAGCTTTCTTGCATTGTTTTGTACCTCCTAGAGTAGGGATATCAAGGGTGTTGCAAGATGAGCGGATAACTAACCAAACAAATTAGCCCTTATATCAATTATCAATAATGCACCCAAAATGATAAAAATCTAAATATATTAAAATGTTAGATTGCAAAAGAACTTAACACCTATAGGAATATAATTCTTTTAAATTCAATCAAAAAATTAGACAAACAAACAAAAAGAAAAGGAAGATATAATACATTTTTCCAAAGTTTTCAAGGGCTTTAGCGAATTCCTCATACTTATACTCCTTCATCTCCAAACTCTACCTCTACTTTCTCCATCAGTCCTATACCTTCTAAAATGCCAAATTAACCCAATGACGTCGTTTAATACAATATATTTTAAATTAAAGCATGGACACAATAAAAATGAGTGAAAAAGATCATAAATTTATGTAAAAATTCAAAAATTTGGGAATTTAGATTCAGATTCTGTAATAAGAACAAAACAATCGGTTTTTTTTTATTATCTTAAAGGTGCTATCTAACACAGAATAGATTGGGTCGCTAGGTTGTTTGGTTTTTCCTTTATAGATAATGTATGGTAATTGTTTTTCCTTTCTTTTCCACTAACAAAATAGTATTGTTTTATGAGAAAATTTTGAGTTGAAGCCAAGAGAAGAATCTTTATAGATACAAAATATTATGGGCAATTCATATTGGAGTGAATGAGATTGTACCTAGCTATCAAAGTTTGTTTCAACAACTCTATAAAAAAAACATCCATTGGGTTAATAATAATGCCACAGTCCCTACACGATAAACCATATGTTCCAACCATTTAAAAGAAATAGTTTACCTTCTCATGATGAAATATTGTAAAAACAACCGAAAACAATTACAACGAGTATAACAATCACAATAAACAATATGTTTCAACCATTTAAAAGAAATATTTCTTTTATTTTGTATAACAACTCACTTGAGTTAAATATATTTTTTTAAAATTTTAAAAACGAAAATAGACTAAAAAAAAAAAGAGTCATTTTTTTTTTCTTGATTCTCCTTTTTCTTTTATTTAGCAAGTAAACAGAATAATGAACGAATATAGATTCCATAAACAAAACTATCTGCATCAGACAAATAGTGCAATACATGTATTAGTAGTGAAGTATACATGCCTTCATGGCAACCACCATTCAAAATTTAAATATGCACATAACACCAACTATTCCTTTGTCACTTATTTTGTAAGGTCAACTATGTATTCTCAACAGAAAATAGAACACCTTCTAATGGTGATTACATTATTGTTAGAAAAGTTAATATGATTTGTAACATTAGCTTTAAAAGATTAAATGACTCTATGTTTCCTCTTCCTCTTTTGTCGATCTGCAATAGGTGTGAGTTGTACATCATTTGCATCATCTAGTCTTTGTAATTTAGTAGAACCAGCATCTTCAATCTAGTTGTGGATTGTTGTAGTGGTGGTGGGTCATTGATTGGGATGCGGTGGTTGGATTAGTGGGTCATGCCATAGGTTGTAGGTTGCATTTTGGTGTGGTGGTCTTGGCAGTGGGTGGTGTAGACACCCCATTTTACAACTTGCATTTAACCAACAGGTAGATCTTCAAATTTGTGATACAAAACAAATCTTGATGCTCTAATGATCATAATGGTATGTCATGGGCTTTAATCGGACCACTTGATCAAAAGTTATCATGCAAACAATTTTCAACGATCATGGCTCACCTACATGATGGGCCCGATCACATCCTATTTTAAAAACTTAATTTTGATTGGTTCTCACAAGAATTAATTTAAAATTAATTAAGTGTGATTTTTTATTGGATTTTATTTTACTTAATTTTTAAGAAATAATAAAAATGTTTTCCTTTATGGCATCTTATCTGCTTTATATATATATATATATATATATATAATTTTGGAGAGAGAAAAAGATATGATCCATAAAAAAAATTCAAAAAAACAGAAAAATGCTCAAAAAAACGTTATTATTCTCAGCAGCAACCTGAATCGTATTTTTGGCTGGGAAAACATTGAAATTTGATTTTAGCTATTTGTGGAAAAGTTGTAGAGAATTGAATTTCCTTTTGAAAGACATCAATTGGAATTTTGAACAGAAAGTTATAACCAAAATACGAAACAGGTGCAGAAGATAACACAAATTCAGCATCATCTTCAATTTTCTTTCAAAATTTCAAATGGGGATCAACATCAAATTTGTTCAAGCTTATCGAATAGGCTTATCCCTTCCCTTAGCTTCAGAAGAAAGCTTTTGAAAAATAAGTTGGATAGAGAAACAGATACATTCTATGAAAAATTTCAAAAAAAAAGAAAAATGCTCAAAAAATGTTACTATTTCAGCAGCGACTTGAATCACATTTTTGGCCTGGAAAACTTTTTTTTTCTTTTGGTAAAAAGGAAGATTTCATTAAAAACTAAACAGTAGAAACAGAGGAAGAAACAAAACGATCAAACTGAACCCCTACACTATCCAGGTTTAACAAAAGAGCTACGTCTGCCTGAGGTTCCAAAAAAAAAAAAAAAAAAAAAAAAAAAAATTCTTGTCTTAACAAAGCTCCCCTTCTAGCTAAAACATCGGCACATTTATTTACTTCCCTAAAACAATGTTGCACTCGAACCATAGGAATATTCCTTAAGTTGTTTTTACAGTCTTCAACAATGGCAGAAATGCCATTCGGATTTACTGCATCCTTGTTCATGAAATCGACCACCAACTGTGCATCCAATTTGATGATTACAACTTGCAGCTTAAGGGATACACATAGCCTGATATCATCCCATAACGCCCATAGCTCTGCTGCAACACTGGTAGTGGTTCCAATTGCTCTGGCATAGCCTTTAACCCAATTGCCACAAGAATCCGGAATCAGCCCCCCACCTCCTGCCAAGCCGGGATTACCGAGCAATCACCCATCCGAGTTGAGTTTAAACCAATTAATAGGTGGTAGAACCCATCCTACCTTGATGATCATTCTAGATCTAGTTCTTTTCCCGTTAACTCCAACAAAAGCAAACTCAGTAGTTTTAGCCATTGTTACTTCCTTTAGATTCCCATGAGCTCTTTCGTTCTTGAAGATGATTCTATTTCGATGAAGCCAAATAGACCAGAGACCAAAGCTGAAGATAATCCCCCAGTCAATATTTAAATGGGAATAAGGGCATGAGCTACAGTAGTTCAGCCTAAGCCAATCAAGCATGTTGGTCTCGTAGAAGAGGCTGGGCTGAAACGGGGCCGGAAAGGAGTTCTAGAAGGTCCAAACATACGGCAATCTCTAAGGGCATGGATAATGGATTCGGGGGCTTCATTACAAATTGGGCACAATGGAGACACATCCATTCCTCTAGCAGCTAAAGCAGTGCACACTGAGATGCTTTTATGGTAGCATTTCCATAGGAAACATTTGATCTTGGGGATGGTGAGAACTTTCCATATCCATTCCCCTTTAAAACCCTCAGCACTGTCACCTTCCTCTGCAGCTTTTGCAAGCTTATAGGCTTCCTCAAGCTCAAAGTTTCCACTTGAAGAGGAAGACCAGGTAATGTGGTCTATACATCGGGGGGAGTAAGATATGGGAGTAGCTTTAATAATTTGATGCAATTCCCATGGGAAGGTAAAGGAAAAACCTTGCGGGTTCCAGCCATTGAGATTAACAACATCTTTGAGAAGGCATTCCTCCTCCCCACGGTTTAAAGGCAAGCAATGAGACTTTTGAGGCTACCTTTGCCCAACCACTTATCATTCCAAAGGGAAATGCAGCTATGCCCCCTAGCTATCCATTTAGAACCCTCCTTGAAGACCGCTTCACCTTTCTTGCATGTTGACCAAATAGATGAACAAGTACAAAACTTGAATCGGTGGTTTGTTAGTCTTCTTGGCCGGCAGTATTTATGGCTCAAGACTCTGGCCCACATCGATGAGGATTCAGTCCGGAGGCGCCAATTAAGCTTAGCAAGTAGGCCTGTGTTCTTCGCTTTTGCTCCTTGGAGACCAAGGCCGCCTTCCTTTTTGGGTTTGGTGATTTTTTTCCATCCTACCAGGTGAAGTTTCCTCTTATTATTCGATGACCCCTATAAAAAGTTCCTGCTAAAACGGTTTACATTTTGCAAGATCTTGGGGAAAAGCGCCACGCATTGCATGATATAGTTTGGAATGGTGGAAGTTACTGCTTAGGTGAGCACAAGCCTACCTATAAAGGATAAAAGATTAGGTTTCCATCCAGCCAGGCGACTTTGAATTTGCTTGATGATGAAGCTGAAGTTCTAGTTATTGCCTGTATGTTTGATGGGAAAACCAAGATATTTCCCTAAGGAGGGAGTAGAACGAAAACCCAAGGTGTCAATAAACTTAGACCGAAGATCGGGAGCAATGTTAGGCGAAAAGAATACTCTAGATTTTTGACAGCTAACTTTTTGACTCAAGAGGCTACAGAAGGTGTCAAGAACATCCCTTACTGCCATACAATTCTTTCGGTCCGCCTTCTCAAAAAGAACAATTTCATCTGTGAAGAACAAGTGAGAGAAAGCTTCACCTCCCTGAGAAGCTTTGAGCGAGGTCCACAACTTTGCATTGCACTTCTCTGAGATAAGAGCACCTAGAACCTCCATGCATAAGATAAAAAGATAGGGGGAGAGGAGTTCCCTCTGTCTAATGCCCCTTGACGAAAGAAAGGGTTCAAGTGCCCCGCCATTAAACAAAATAGATATGGAGGACGAAGAAACGCAGTTCATAATAAAAAAGATGAGCGGTTCGGGGAACTTATAAAGAAGCAGAGTTTCTCTAATGAAACTTCATTCAAGCTGGTCATACGCCTTGTCCATGTCAATTTTTATTGCCATCCAACCGTTTCTCCCCTTCTTTTTAGACATGGTGCGGATATGCTCTTGGACAATAATTGCATTATCGATACCTTTCCTGCAGGGGACAAAGGCGAATTGGAAGGGAGATACAAGGCTATTTAGGAGAGGCTGAATTCTAGCTACAATGATCTTTGAGACAATCTTATAGACTACGTTGCATAAGTCGACAGGACGATAGTTGTTTAGAGTCTCAGGGCTCTTGCACTTTGGAATAAGGGTAATGAGAGTCTTGTTGAGATACTCCGGCATTTTCCTTGAAGTGAAAATAGAATTCACCTCATCTTTAACAGAACCTCTAACTAGCAACCAGAAGCGTTGGAAGAATTCGACGTGAAGACCATCCGCACCAGGGGTCTTAAAGGCCTTAAGCGACAAAAGACCAGCAGTAATCTCTAAATTAGTGACGGGGGCAATCAAGTTTGCGACATCCTTATCTCCGATACATGAATGCCAAAAGGGAAGGTCCTAGGCAGCACGGATAGCATTGGTACGACTAGTAGAGAAGAGATCCTCAAAATTGATTCTGATGAAGTTTGCAATATCACTATCCCCATTAAGCCAGTTCCCCATACGATCTTTCAAGCAAGATATACGATTTCTCCTCCTGAGCACAATAGCGGAAGTGTGGTGAAAGGTCGTATTTTTATCCCCCTCGACCATCCAAAGGTTGCGAGATTTCATAGCCCAAAATTCCTCTTCCAATTTGGAAACTGTGGAGAGTTCTGCTTTCAGCTCCTTCTCAAGATCAACCAGAAAGTTATTGGGATTTGTTGATAAAGCCACTTGCACACCTTTTAACCTGGCAAGGACCCTCTTCTTTCTGTGAAACAGATTTCTGAAAATATTTTTGTTCCAAGCTCTGGCCTTAATTGAGAAATCCTTAATTGCCCGAGGGATAGGTTTTGAATCTGCCCAAGCCTCATTTACAACTCCTGGGAAGGTCGGATGAGAAAGCCAAATAGGTAAAGCTTGGAAAACATTGAAATTTGGTTTTCTCTATTTCTAGAAAAGTTGTAAGAATTGAATTTCCTTTCAAAAAATACTAATCTCAAATCAATTGGAATTTTGAGCATAAAGTTAGAGCCAAAATACTAAACAGGTGCAAAAGATAACACAAGTTCAGCATCATCTTCAACTTCCTTTCAAAATTCAAATGGGGATCAACACCAATTCCATTCCAGCTTATCTAAACAGGTTTATCTCCTCCCCTAGTTTTAGAAGAAAGCTAATAAATTAGCTTTAAAGCTAAGCCATCCCTTCCTCTATAAATAGAGGAGACCATTTTCTGGACCTCGGTTCCCTCTAGAGAGCTAGAGAGAAAGTAGAAAAGAAAAGTTGTTGTGCAACCATTGTTCTTACTTTGGTTGTAGTTTAGTACTTCCTTATTTTCTCCCTAACCCTTTAAGTGATCGCTTCCCCCTTTTAATTTATGCTCTATGCTGGTAAGTAGTTAATTATGTTCTTTAACTTTCTGCATATGCTTGAATAAATACTTACAAGTTATTATTTTTTCTTTCATGATACGCTTGGATGAACATGCCTATATATCTCATTGATATTCCTTTTACATGCTTAGATGAACACTTCTAGGTTAATGCGCAACTTTCTCTTGAATGCTTAGATGAACATGTCTAGGTAGTTGTTTTACTTTTTTTAAATGCTTAAACGAACATGTCTAAGTATTTTGATTTTCTCTAGATTTAGAGAAATAGCATGACAATTCTCTGTTTTCCTTCACATGCTTAGATGAACACTTCTAAGTTATTATTTGCTTTTCATAACGTGCTTAGATTAACATGTCTAGGTAGTTGTTTCTCTCTTTTTTGAATGCTTAGATGAATAAGTCTAATTAACATTATGGTCTTTGCTTAAATACTTGGATGAACATGTTTGGGTGATTTTCTTTGTTCTTCTCATGATTGCTTGGATGATTGGTAGGCCTAAAAATAAATTTTCTTTTGCAATTATGTTGATGACAAATAACATGACGATTTTGTTTTCCTTCACCTACTTAGATGAACATGTCTAGGCTAGGAATTCCTTGTTTACATTAATTTCTTGGATGAACATGCCATTAATTTCATACTTTCTTTACATTTACATTGTTATCTAACAAATTTAACTTTTTGTTTCTCTTTATGTTAAATTCCCCAGCACATATTTGTTTACACTTCTTGCAAATTAACATGTTTATTGTTTGTATTTGTTTGACATGACATGATAATGGTCACCTTAACCTAGGAGATCGGTTTTTCCAGGCGAGATAGGTGCTTAATCCCTTCCCATCTCGTAAATTAGCCTCCAAATCAAGATCAAGGCTTCTAGACTAGGCTCTTGTATATGCAATTTTATATTTTTTAGGATGTAACTAGGAAACAAAGTAATGTATTTTACTTTCTTAGATTGTATCTAGAATAAAAAAAGCATTGTAAATTTTGTTACAAAATTGATGTAAATTGTCATATATATTAATACAGCAGAAGCTTTTTTTTTAGAGTGAAGGTTTTCTAATTTTTCCATTTAAATTAAATAAGTGTTGACTCCATGTAAAACCTTCAATCTAGGGGGGAGTACATTTTATAGTGAATTCGACATTTTGAGCATCACGATCCCACCCGTTTGCGCGGGTTAGGCCCCGTTTGAGAAAAAATTGGAGGGTCGGGGCCTGGGCCAGGGCCGGGGTTGTGGTCGCTCATAGGTGGCGGGTCACGTTGGTGGCCTTGGTTTGCGTTTGGTGTGCTAGTGGATTCCAATCGCCATGGTTAATATGGGTTTCGATTGCTGTTTATAGAGGAGTTTTGACTTTTGGCTTGAGGTTGAAGATGAAAGGATGTATGGGGATTGTATTTTGTTGAGAATTTTTCTGAGATTTCAAAGTAATTTTATAGGGAGAGTTGTGGTTGGTGGCTTGCTGTATGGGTGTTTGGTTGTGGGTATGGGTGTTCAGTGGTTGTGGCTAAGTGTTTGGCTATAGCAATGGCTGTTTGTAGGTGTTTTGAGGTTGTGGAATGGTGTTTATGGGTAGAAATTGTTTATATTACTAAAATGTGTTGTATGGTAAAATAGAACCATTGATGTTGAGTGTATTGTAAAGTGAGATGTTAAAATAGATTAAATAGCCTTCTGAGTTACTAAAAGTTAAAATTTTTAGCATCACTACTATGAATGCTCTTATACGGTTACTATAGTAATTTTGCAAATTTACACATCTTTAAATTGATTGATGTGGGTGATTTTAAGGGTAAATCTATAAAATTGTACACTTTTTGTATTTTACATTGATTGATGCAAATGCTCTAATAGTTACTTCAAAATTAACCTTTATGTACATGAGGAAGGGTGTCTCATTCAATACTTCTTACTTTGTTTCCACCAGCTAATTCCCAATAACATAAATGGACAATAAATTTAGTTAATTTAGAAACTCAAAAGCATGGGGTCTAGTACTTGTATTTGTTCGAGTCTTAGTATTTTGTTTCTTGTCCTCCAAAGGAAAATATTTATGTAGTGTTCTAGGACAACCTAAGAATTACTAGTCATCCAAATGGTGTCACAATAAATTGATGCAAAAATGGTGAAGTTAATTACCTAATCTTTTTGGTAGGGGTGGCAATTTGTGTTCACGTATCGGGTTCATGTCGTGTCAACTCATGAGTATCCGACAATATAGGTTAACACTAACCCGGCATGTTTATTAAACAGGTCAAGATTCCTCAACCCTAACATGACTCATTTATTAAACGGGTCAGTCGTGTCGACCTGTTTACTAGATTTTATCAAAATGAAAAAAAAAAAATTATGAAAAAACAAACAAATAAATATTTTAAATATAAAATTCAGAACTAACGAGAAACTGCATCACAAATAACCATTCAAAACTATAGCATATCCCAATATCACAAATAATTAATCACAATACGTCAAAGAAAATAAACCACAATAATTAATAGGTTTATATACTTAAAGTTTGAAGGGTATATTGATAAAATGTCATTTAATTAAATGGGTCAGACGGGTTCTATATGTTGAACACTAACTTAACCCGTTTATTAAATGGGTTAGTCATGTCAACCCGAATATGACATGAACCCATTAAGCCTCAACTCATAACATGCTAATTTCGTGTTGTGTCATGTTGGGCTCGCGGGTTGTGTCTAATTTTGCCACCCCTACCTTTTGGATTGATAATCAGTTAATTAAAGTTAATTTCATAGAATCTAATAAGCTAGGGTGACTAGGCCTATATGGTTATATTTATTGGGAAATCTATGGATAGATATCGAGTGTCTCTTCATTATCTCCACATAAGATGCATTATGTGTCTTCAATATGTAATATTTTTTGGAGTATAAACTTCGTTGAGATGACCCGTCTTTGCCATCTTCCACAAGAATAGTTTTAGTCTTTCTTAAATTTTAAACTTCCATAGGATTTTTCATTCTTTCTTTTTCCAAGGGGGTTCTCTCAATTTTTCTTGAGAATTGCATCAATAGATATGCAGATTTTGTAGGGAATTTGCTTATGGATAGGGGTGTAGCCAGGATTTTTCACTTGGGGGGGGGGGGGGGGAATCATGTATTTATAGGTTAGTCATAACTCATAACCAATAACCATATTTTATTATTGAAATATAACTATAACTATGATGATAATGTGAGAAAAAAAAATATAACTATGAGGAAAACAAATTGGTGATATGAGAAAAAGATCAAATTTTGTGGAAAAAAATGATGATTTTGGTGATAATGATGAGAAAAATAAATATATTAAATTTGAAGACTAAGAATGAAAAAGAAAAACACACCAATTCGAGCAATGCACATCGTATTTCACAATTGTAAACAATTTGTATTCTTAGAAAAAATAAAAAGAAAGGCACTGGAGGCTAGGGTTTTATTTGGTTTTGGTAAAAGTGTGTTTTGTTTGGGTGTACACTTGAGAAACTAACTAAATATTGGAATTTTAAATAGCTAAACACGGTCATTGTTAGATTTTAAAGGGAAAAAAACATAAAAACTAACACTGGACTAACATTTGTGACAATTTTTAAGGAAAGTCATAAGTTTTCATTATTTAAAAACAAAGCAAAACAACAATAAAAAATGAGCATGAACTGTGAAGATGATGAACATCCATAATTAATTGGAACTCTAAAATTAGGGTTCTTCCATCCAATAGTTTAGAAAACTCTAGTTTTTTTTGGCATGTATTGCAAGTAGGTGGACTGCTTGGTTATCTTTTCTTTTAGTATGATATGATTTAAGCTTAGTTAAGAGTATTCTTGCCTTTGTAAAAATTTTTGGAGGGGCCAATCATTACATTTTGTAGGGCCCCAATTTATTTTTATACAATACTATAAGGGTTTCAAAAATTTTGGGGGCGCCATGGCCCCCCTAAGGCTATATGTCCCTCCACCCCTGCTTACAGAATTTAGGACTCATACAACTTTATTCTCACTTCGTTTTTGGGGAAGATGAATCATTAGAATAGGATGAGCTTGAAAACCTAATTTAGGTTTTTTTTTGGGAATTTTCTTCTAATTTTTTTTTTTTTGAAATTTAATTTATGGACTTCGAAATGGATTGATTGCACTTGGTGCATTGAGATCAGATAAATTTCCTCCTCACCATTCAATTAAAAAAGTTAAAACTTTTAATTTTTTTTTAAAAAGTTTTTTCCCGATTGAACGGCTATAGGCCATTCGATCTCATTGCATTGACTGTGCAAAACCCACCTACTATACGAGAAATTATAACATTCACATGGTGGACAAGTGATGTGGTCCACCATTTCACTAAAAAATTTCCACTTGTTTAAAATTGTTAGAAAATTTTTTTAAACAGAAATTAATTACTGATTCAGCAATTTTAAACAAGTGGAAGTTTTTTAGTGGAATAATGGACAAGTGACGTATAATTTCTCCTAATGTACCATGCCCTCTCACTAAAAATATGGTCACATTAAGTTCTGTTTTATTTAAAGTCTCTCAAACATGTTAGGCCTTGTTTGGCAATCATTTTTAGAAACTAATTTTTTTTATTAAATAAAATCTGGGTGTTTTTTCTAAAACTAAGAACGATAAAAGTCTTATTAAATAACATTATATACGGTAGTAAGAGGCCAACAAGGACACTAGCTCAATAATAACAAACATATAGTAAAGAGGCTAGACGTGTCATACACAAAACTAGGAAATCTGGTCTTTTGTTATAGGCTCTGGCCCGCAAATTTTTACCGAAGTTATTTTAGCAAAGCAATCCTTTTGATGTATTTCATCCTAGTTTGTACTTGTCTCTGTTCTCAACCATTTCTTGTGCCAGAGCATGAAAGTCTAGTGCACCTAATATCACTTATATGTAGTTTACCTCTGACAAGCGTAAAATTGGGGTTTTCACTACAAACCATGTTTGACAACTTGATTTATGAGGTACTTCTAAAAAAAGAAAAATAAATTTAGATCAACGTAATCAGAAACTTTCTCAAGTAGAACCAACACAAAATTTGAAATTTTGACAACTACATATAGAATAAACAAAAATGAGTTACCATCAAGTGCCTTTAAGCTTAACTGACATCTATTAGTGTTTTTAATAACAATGTCTTGAGTTTAAATTTCTCATTTTTGTACAGCTTTTGAATTATTAAAAAAATTAAGGGTAAATTGCAAACTACACTCTTAAAATTTGGAGATATTTAGATTTTATACATTAAAATTTTCAGAATTTAAATTTTACTCCTAAGTTATATTCCATTTACATCAGCTCTGTCCATATTTTTTTGTCAAGCGTCACGTAAGTTTGCCACGAACAAATTAAACATGGAAAACTTGTGTGGCACTTAACAACAAATATGGACGGAGGTAGGGATAGCAATGGGGCGGGGTCGAAGGATGGGGTCTTCGTCCCCGCCCTGCATAGTTTTGTCTTACTTCATCCCCACCTTGTCTTGCATTATGGGGAAAACTTTCTCACCCCATCTCTGCCCCTTGGGGCCTCACGAAGCTCCACCCCACCCCGTAAAACTCTACTTTTGTTAATTTGCCCTATAATTAGTACAATTTTTTTTTAATGAAACCTATTTCATTAATAAAAATATATTTGAAATTACAACTAAATTTATCCCATCAAATCAAATCAATTTTTGGGAAAAATTGAATAATATATCCAAGTGTTTATAACAAGATAATCACAAAAAAAAAAAAAATCTCATAGTATAACACATAACAAAATAAAGGCAAAGAATCACATTGGGTAGAATAAAATAAGCTAATATTGATATGTTTGTTTAAATAGTAGGGTTTTAGGGTATGAAAAAATTACAATTATAACCTTTAGCAATGCAGGGCGGGGTGAGGACGGAGAGGGGCGGGGTGGGGTGGGTCTAAAAAGTCTAAACCCATCTCATCTTTGCCTTGCCCTGCCCTGTGGTACGGGACTAAAATCTTACTCCATCTCTGCCCTACCACATTTGCGAGGCAGGAAAAATTCGCGTGGGGTGAAGAGGAGAAGGGAGGGTTAAGCTGGGTGGGACAAAATTGCCATCTCCAGACCGAGAGGTTAATGATACAAATGAAATATAGCTTCAAGAGTAAAATTTAAAATTTAAAATTTCAGGGTACAAAATATAAATATCCCAAACTTTGGGGTGTTGTTTGCAATTTACCCAAAAAGAAAAAAGAATGTGTTTCCAAATAGCTAAACAGACCCTGGGCTATATCTCTTTGTCACATTAGCCCCCGAGCGAAAGCCAAATGACCTCCTTGGCCCTTCAGTTACGTTGCGCGGATCGTATACGTAGTACCCTCTCTCTCTCTCTCCGTCTGCTCTCTCAGAGCCAAGGCCGCCATTGACGACCTCTGTCCTAAGGTCCTTCGCTCTCAAATTTCGGGGTCAGAGTTGCATCCACAATTCCCGATCCCCAAGGAAAATGTTTGTTTGATTAGAAAGAAAGTAAAATAAAAATTGATCGGAAAAAAAATGAGGTCGAATTCTTCTCATAAACCTTCTTCTCAGAGTATTAACATCGCTGCCAGCGCTCAGAGGCTCGATGTCGATAATCGGATTACTCTCCGCTACTACTTCCGGATCGCCGATAATATTCTCAAACAGGTTTCACTTCTTCCTCCCCAAAATTTGTTGATAATTTTGATATTTTCAGTTCGAATGAGTTTCTGCAATACTGTGTTTTCGATTATCATCCAAACAAGAATTGTTCATTCTGTGTGGATCTCTCTTTATTTTTTGTGTGAGATTAAATTTGAGAAATGTGAATTTTAGGCAATTTGGATTGGTAGGAAGCTGAAATACTAGTACGTGTTATTGGAATTAGGACTTGTTTCTTGTAGTATAATGAACTATAGCAGAAGTTTTTTTGATAAGAATTGATGTGGTTTTAGGTAGATACGTAAAGCTTCTTGCTATAGACTACTGCGGTTGTTGATGATGTCAATGCATCCAATCTTGTGCCTTTTGTGGATAGAAAATTCAAGGTTATGGGTACTTTATATTGGATGGTTAATTATAATGAGCCCAAAAGGGCCAAAACTTGCAACCCAGCTGAAGATCAATCGACACAAGTCCAACAATGCGTAATATGCGTGTGGATGATCACGATAAGACATGTGACTAGGGTCAAGAACCTAGCGCAAGACAAGCCGAGAGCTGTTTAGTTAGTTTGTTACAAGGTGTTGTACAAGTAGTTAGTTGGGAACTGAGTAATGAGCTTTTCTTGATGTTACTTGGGTAAACATTCTCAGTATCGAACTTGATGCAGTTGGCTATCATTATCAATCATTTCGCTCTCCTAGCCTTTAAACCACTAGCAGGTTCATTAATTTATATAAGAGCATTGATTCAAGATGGCTAAAGGTACAAGATTCTCTCAGCTAGGAGAGTCCTTTGCTATGGTCTAAGGAGATTTTGGCTCAACAAATTGCCCAAATCACTGAGGCCCTCCTCAAAGATATCATGGTTGCTCTACCATGGGCTTAAGAGCATCATGAGGAGGTAGAATTTGTGGCAGGAAAAAGAGGCATAATCCATCTCCCTAAGGCTATGAAGTTACAATTCCCTAAGTTTGGTGGTGAGAACGCATTAGGGTGGATCTACAAGGCCAATCAACACTTAAAGTACTACTAGGTTCCAAATCAAGAAAAGGTTTTGTTGTCCTCTTATGACATGGAGGGTGAAGCTCTAATTTGGTTCCAAGATGGTAATGAGTTTTTTGGTAACTAGGATTCTTTCATGAAAATCTTGCAAACTAGGTTTGGACCAATATCTTATATTGACCCAATGGTGTGTCTCACCAAGCTTAGGCAAACCTTGAGTGTGGCTACTACAAGGCCTAGTTTGAGGTCTTATACAATAGGCTATGGGGGCTTTCTGATGGATATAAACTTAGTTGCTTTTTGAGCGGATTGAAAGATGAAATAATGCTACCTGTGAGGATGTTGAACCCTTAAAACCCTCAACCAAGCCTTTGGATTGGCTAAGATCTAGGGGTATGTCATTAGCAGCCATAAACCCTTTAAGGTAGCCTATGAACAAGGGTAGCCTTCCATCCTATTTGCCTAAACTAGGGTTAAGAACCTAGTGTAAGACAAGCCAAGAATAGTTAATTAGTTTGTTACAAGGTGTTGTATAAGTAGTTGGTTAAATAACCAATCTTAAGCTTTTCTTGATGTTAGCCTTTTAAAATCCTAGTATAAATACTAGGCAGACATCCTTATTGTTGAAGTTGATGCAAATTCGTCAATTCTCTTTCTAGGCTCTCTTCCTAATTCCCCTTTCTTCTTCTTTGGGGATTTCTACATTGAACTAAGTTAAATCATTACTTTCCATATACTTCCCTATCATAATCAATCATTTCCCTTTACTAGCCTTTAAAGTTTGAACCACTAGCAGGTTCATTACATTATGTTGGCAGTTCTTACACTCAGAATTTTGTTCATTGTTATAATGTGTCTAGAAGCATGAAACAATGGATTTTTATGTCTTAGTGGTAAAACTGGGTTTCAGTTGGACCTTTTCATAGATTGCTAGACTTAGAGATAGCAGTTGGACATACTTTAGTTGCAAAGTAAATTTGAATGGAGGATGATGTATGGGTTTCAAGTGAAAGTGGCTCTGTGAACAATACTCGCAGGCAATATAATGAAAGGGAGAATAATGTTTGGGATGTGTTGTCACCCATGCCATTTTTTACCTAATCTCAGCATTGAACGTTTTAGCCTAAAAAGAGAGAAAAAAACAGAAGAAGAAAGATAATTGGTTAAATATGGCACTCATTTTTGTTTCTTTGACTCACATTTCTGTTCTGGAAGCAGCAGCATAGCATTTTTGGATCATTGTTATTGCAGGGCATCTCTGTTCTTTCATTCATTCAATTAACATTGCTCTTACTTATTTGTTATGCATTTTGCTGGTACTATAAATTTTGAATTTTTTTTTTTCTAGATGTGTTTACTGCCACTTTAAAATTAAATATTCTAATGCTGATGCTATGTTGCCCCCGTTGAATTTCATTTTAGATGTTAAAGTTACTTTCTTTTCTCTAAATCAATTTCTTGTTCAGTTTTCCTAAATGGCCTCGATTCCGATCTATTTGTTATATTTTAGGCTGACATTTTTCGAAGAGAGAAGAATATTATAGATCTATACATTATGCTTCTAAGGTTTTCAAGGTGAGAAACACAGATGTTGGCTTCTCTTTTAATTCGTTACTTTAATTGGCTAGTGCCTGTCAAGTTAGACTTCTATGTATTTCTTAGATATCTTTGGAAAGTGTCCCTGGAACTAGTTTCTTTTCTATTTCAGTTTGGTCTCTGAGACAATACCCTGCCATCGAGATTACAGAGGATCTCTTCAAAGCCAAAAAGTTTATTTGAAAAAGGTAATATTTCCTGTTCTCTCAAAAATTTTTGATAGGTAATTAAAAAAATATATATATTGAAAAGGAAACCAATGTACAAAAGAAAAATCTAAGGAGATTCACTTATATCAAATGATATAGAATTTTCTGATACAGCTTTTGGGGCACAACTTGATTTGGAATATTTATTGTAGAAATTATTGGCCACATTGACTGAGCTGGAAGAGTTGAAGCCTGCAGTGCAACAGAAGATCGACGAATTAAACAAAAAACATGCATATCATGTAAATGGGAGCAGCCAATTTCATCGAAATAATTCATGGGACTGGTCTCCTGTTAAAAAAATATCCTTTACAAATTATGATGTGACAAAGGTACAGTTAATGTTGCATCATATTAGTATGAATTACTCTCTCCCTTCAATTTGCTATTCTGCTTCATTAGTTTCATTTTAGGGTAGCTACCTTGATTTTATTTTTAGGTGACAATTTGTTATTTAGTCAGTTGCTCCATACAGTGACCTTTTTCTCTTATTCCTATTTTTATTCTTTCTTTCTATGCTGCTACTCTTATTGGTTCAATTCCATTGAGATAAAAGCTTTACTTCAATATGCTTTCTACATTTGACAGGCAGCAAGACCAGCTGCCCGTCAATTCCCCACTCAAGGTTCAAGGGCTCAACAATTTTCATATGCCAGACCCGTGGAAGAGCAGTTCCACAAATTGTAAGTGATTTTATGTATTCTATTAGGGTTCTGCTCTAAGTTCTTAGAGTTTTTCTCCCAACTATTAATGTGCAGCACATACCTACTATTGCGATTAAGGCTTAGTTGAGTTGAGTTGTTTTGTCTACTACTTTATCTTTAAAGTTAGATACTACTTGGCATATTTACTTGTATCAAAACAGATACTTGGTTGCATGCATATTGGACAGAATCATTTCTTATATATCGAATCCTGAATACAATCTATTTGTTTATTGCTATTTTTTTACTTTGTGTTTACCATACTGGAGCTTTACAGCTTATGAAAACATGATTTATTTTTGTAGCCCTTAATGCAAAAAGCTAAAGATATTGACTATATTGTCTGCCAAGAGTGTCATATATTGGAATGCCCCTGATAGTATAAACAGCATCTTGATTTACCGGCATTATGTTTTTTTACATTAGTAAACGATTTTCCAGCATTACGTTATTATGAAATAAAATAATACTAGATTTGTGTTTTTTGAATGGAACCTGGTCTTATCTTCTAATTTTTTTAAGGCATATTTTACAAACTGTGCTTATTTGTGGCCTGCCTTGTCCCTTTTCAGCTTGTAACAGTTTATCAAAGCTGCATTTGTTGGCAAAATAATAAGCAGAATATAGATACGACTTAACTCAAATCAACTAACCCTTAATCTTCAATCAAATCGTTGTTTTTTCAGTCATTAGACTTTGTAGGTTATTCTACTATATTTTTTAGATATTAGCATCTTCGGGTAAACTCAGTGTTCTTATAACAATCAGACACACTTAAGCATCAAGTTCTCATGGAACCTTGTTTCAATGCATAAGTACAAGTCTAAGCTTGATTGAAGCAAAGTGCACATTTTTGAAATAAATGTCAAGTCATTTCTATTCTTTTGGGACAATGCAAATTTTTTTCTTATTAATCCTTGGTGATCATAATGCCAGGAAACTAAACTCTAAAATAATGACGAGTACCATATTCAGTATAAAATTACTAAATATTTAGTAGGATAATTTGAAATTGAAAATGTCCAAAGTCAACATGATATTTACAGGGTTAGAAGAATCAAAGGCCACCAATTTCAAACCTATTAAGCAAAAAAATAAAAAAAAGATGGAAGCAAGTGGACCCATGGGGCCAAACTTTATTATTAAAATTATTAACATAGTTTGCTAGTGGAGATGGAGTCGGAGGCCCGTCTTAAATGTACTATAATTTAAATGCAAGTACATTAAAATTATTAACATAGTCTTTAAGCGAAACTTTATTATTAATGTTTTAAGAAATTAAGAATAATATGTCAATTAAAATTCAATTAACAAGTTTTAAATGGAGTTTCATTATTATTTTAAAATAATTTTAATAAGCTATTATTTATTTTTCGTTTAATTTTGGTCTTATACGATGTGCTTTCACCATTTATCTTGAAGCAATTTTGAATTTCAAGTTTCTCTTAGATTTTCCTTCTGAGATTTTGTACATTTTTGACACTTTGTGTTCATCATTATGAACATAAAATATTTTTAATTTTAATAGAAATTCATTACTTATCAAAAAAAAAAAAAAAAAAATCTTGAAGCAATTTATGTTCTTTTATGTTCTGGAGTATAATTTACTAGTGCATGTGACAATGGAGAAGTTATATTATGAATGATATGTTCATCTGTTGGTGTCCTTAATTTCTAGCTTCTTTGCTTGTTTCTTGTAGATCTTTTAGTATCCCGCGTCCAAAGGAGGAAACTCTCTCTAGGCACTCTATCTTGGGTCCAAATGGACTTCATGGGCAGTGGCAGCCACCTATTAGTGATAAAGGGGTATGCCAGTATCTAGTGATTTCTTTTGCTTCATTGCAGGAACCATGCTGAAATATCTCTTCCTGATGTAGGTCCAATATCCAAGCAATATAGATCTGACTCCAGTTGAAATCCCAAGGTTTGCCTCTAGTTAAGTTCCTTTTACTTGGGCTTTTGCGCACCTCTAGATAGATCAAATCTCAGTTCACGGGGGGAATATAAAGAGATACTTTCTGCATAGGAACTTGATTTGTTTAAAGATTGAATCTAGTCACTGGTTCTCTCTTCATGATATCCCTTTGTTTATGCTTTTGAAGATTCTATAGCTCAAATGTTTCATCTGGTTGCCTTTCTGGGAAAACAGCATGCAGAAAACCATAGATGATGGACTTGCAAATAGAGAAGGTTATAGCAACTTGGGACAGGAAAAATCAAGGCAGGAATCAATTCTTACCTCAAAAGATGATACTCAGATGCATTGTGCTGAGGAACCTTCTTCCCTGATTTCATTTGAAACAACACAATCTCAACCAAATATTATCAGACAGCCTTCTCCTCCACCTGTACTTGCTGAAGTACAAGATTCAATCCCAGCAGTGTCACACACTTGTTCTCCAAATGTACTTGCTGAAATACAAGATTTAATACCTGCAGTGTCATCCCAAGTTAGCGAGTCAGGATGTGGAACTGAGATGTCCCCTAAAGATAATTTTGTTCAAGCTGAATCTCCACTGCAATTGCATATTGTGAGTTTACTCTTGACAATCTCTCTCTCTCTAAATTTCTTTTTGGGAATGACATTTTGACATTGGTTATATTTTTCTGATGATAACAAGTTTTTATGCTTAAATCAATTACAGTGATGTAAGTAATAGGCTATATTTTTATCCTAACAGATGTTTCTCTTTGCAGTCAACCAATATGATGGAGACCTTTATGAATCTTGCAAAGTCAAATACTGTTAAAAACTTAGAAACATGTGGTGTACTTGCAGGTTCACTTGTAAGTGCTGATAAAGATTACTTCTTATGATCTAAACACTTCTTAACCCTAACATTTTTAAATATTTCATTTATGCAGAAAAACAGAAAATTTTATGTTACAGCTCTCATCATTCCAAAGCAGGAATCAACATCAGATTCTGTACGGAGATTTCTTTACACATTTTACAGGGTTCTTTTGTGTGTCTTAATAAGATATATACTGCTGTTATTCTAAACTTCTACTTTTTTAATTAGTGTCAGACGACAAATGAAGAGGAAATATTTGAAGTGCAGGACAAGCAATCTCTTTTCCCTCTTGGGTGGATTCATGTGAGTATCTATTATTTAGGTTGGTAGTTATTTTACACAAGTAGCTATTGGGTCTTGAACCTAAGACTTCACCCTCCACCTTACCCTTACAAGGGGAGGAGGTGCCCTTTGAGCTAAAGCTCATTGGAGGATTCTTGTGTCTACATTATAATGTGATGAATGATCCTAAACTTATGCTTAAACCCTTTGCTGGTTTATGAATTGAATGCAACTTATCAAACTTGGTTACACTTATTGCCGTTGGTATGTAGAATCTTACTAGGCTGAGCCTATGGCCCCATGGGACCTACTGTAACATATGAAACCAGTACTAACATTGGTTCATGTACTTGAATTGTTGACCCCTTGTACACTCCCTGTGTACTAGGGTGTTCCTTTTTTGATATCAACAAAACTTATTACTTATCAAAAAGTACTAACATCGGGTCATGTTAAAATTTGGTAGTTTCCTGTAATTTATTTTTTTGATAAGTAATATAACTTCATTGAAAAAAGAAATTGATATGGGGAACCGAAGCATGCAGGCAGTGTTCCAAGGATCCAGCAAAAACTATAATGCAAAGAAAGTACAACTATCTAACAAATTAGCCAAAGAATTAAAGTAAAAACACTGGAAGAATTTGTCCACTCTAGCAACATCTAGAGGAAAAGCAGCTTCATAAAATGAATTTATCTCACTTCCTACAAAAGTACGAGCATTCCTCTCTTGCCAAATACCCCACATAAGGCAACGAGGAATCATATTCCAAAACACAATAGGCTTAGGTCTGCTACATCTATACGACCAGCATGCAAGAATCCACAACATGGCATGGCATAACCCAATGAACTTTAAATAAAGAAAATACTATATTACAACTCTCAATGTAAACATTAAATGATCAATGGACTCCCCATCCTACTTACACATGCAACACCAATCCATCAAAACTAGTTTCCACAATTATCAGTAGTTGAAATTCTCCCCAAAGCTGTTTGTTGCTGTTTGGTTGTTGGTTGCATTTCCTTGTGTTCACCATCATGAACACCTTGTATTTGCTTTATTCTGTTTTACTATGTGTTTAATAATACTCTTATTACCTATCAAAAAAAAAAAAAAAGGAAATTCTCCCCAAAGCTGCAGTCCCCCAAAAAAAAAAAAAAACCTTACCTTTTTTGGCACCTTCTTCTTCCATGAAGTCTTCCAGGGGAAAGAAGAATGGGTAGTGGAATATAATACCTTATAAAAGGATTTAACATCAAAAACCCCTCTGGAAGAGGGTTTTCAACATAATTTGATCCACTCCATTCACTCTTACCAAACCAGAATTAATCAAATCCAAAAAATTGGCCACCGACCCCAATTCCTGGTCTTGCTCCAGACGAACAAAATTGACATTCCAGTGGAAACCATCCTGAGAAAGATAAAAGCTCAGACACAAAAGATTCCTTATTATAAGAAATATTGAATAATTGTGGGAAGATACCTTTTAAGGGAGTTCCCTCACACCAGGTATCAAACCAAAATTTGATACAAGAGCCAGCTATCCACCTTAAAAGCAACAAAATGATGGAAAGTATCGCATCCCTTCCTGATATTCTTCCATAGGCAAACTCCATAAGTCCCCTGCACACCATTAGAGCACCAACCCTCCCACATACTACCAATCTACCATATTTAGGGTCCACAACACTTCACCATAAGGCATCCCTCTCTATAGCAAAATGTCAACCATTTCCCAAGTAAAGCCTTATTAAAATGGACCAAATCCTGAATGCCTAGCCCCCCAATTTTGAATTGGCTCACAAAACTTCTTCCCACCAACCAGGTGATACTTGAACTCATTTCTCATTCCTCCCCACAGAAAATCCCGCTGTAATTTTTCAATACGATGAGCAACACTCATCGGGCTAGGAAACATGGGTAAAAAATAAGTAGGGAGACTAGACAAAGTGCCCTTAATTAATACAATTCAATCCCCTTAGAAAGATACATAATCTTCCAACCAGCCAACTGCCTCTCCATTTTCTCTAGCACACCATTCCAGACTGCTTTTGCTTTGAACATAGAGCCTAAGGATAGACCAAAATATGTCATAGGCAGCTGAGCTAATTTGCAACTCAAAATACCAGCCAAGGCTTCCACATTCAGCGCATCACCAATCTGAACCAATTCAGATTTCCCCAAATTTATTTTCAACCCAGAAATAATCAGAAATGATTTAAATACTGCTTTCTAGTGCCAACTTTGCTCTGGATCTGCTCCTACAAAAATCAGCGCGTCATCTACAAAGAGAAGATGTGAGATAACTATCTGTCTACCAGGATGGCCACCAATTGAAAACCGTGTAAAATTTTAAGACATCTATTGAGATTGGTTATTTTTGCTCGTTGCTTTCTTGACTTTTTATTATTGCTATTGCTATCATAATTAATTTGTCTGCCGAGATTCAAATTCCTCTTGCTAGCATCTTATTTGTATACTTGAGTTGCTTTCAAGTTCTTTGCCTGGGGTCTTGGTGCTATAGATTTCATGAATAATTGGCAAGTCTGGTGTTCTTCCCTTTCATCTTTCTGCTTTGCTATTTTCTTGAATTCTTATATTTCTTAATAACAAGTGCTTGGTTAGTTGTGCCAGAGGGGACTGAACGCTCATTGCCAGAGTTAAAGTTGTTTTTCTTGAGACTCTTGTATGATTGGATGGCTGCTTTGAGTAGTCATTCCCTTTCCTCGTTGGAGGAATTTCTGGTACTCAATCTGTGTACAGGGGAGTCTGTTTTGCTATTTTTGATGCTATAAAATTTCTTATTTTACTGATTAAAAATAGGAGGTTGAGACTTACAGTAAGAATACAAGGTTCTTTCTTGATGGCGTAAGTAATGCTTTCCTGTTGCCGATTCAATTACTGATTCATAGGATTAACTAGAAGAGAGGGAAGGCAGTAGAGGCACGTTTGGAAAGGGTTGTTGAGATCGATAGATCTAGCAGTGTTTGAATCCTTGATTTGAGTATGTGAAAGATCAGCTCTAGATTAAAGAATGAAGGGTTTCCAATTATAGTTGAAAAGATAAGTAAGCATCAATGGATTTAGGGTTTAAATGGTGGTATTACATTGAAAAATGCAAAGCTCATGAGTTCGTTATGTCAGGCCCCAGATACTAATCACATGTTAGGTCAGGCTTCAGATACGGATTTTGTTGTTTTGCAGTGCAATTGCTTTGGTAATTGGAGGTCACCAGTTTGTGATAGAGATCCCCTTGATAGATCTGTAAATGTGCTTAATGCAGGGGAGCCTTGGAATTTTTAATTGTTAGGGTCTGTTTTGCATGGGGTGGGTGGTTGGAGTATGCAAAGAAATGAAGAGAAGGATAAAGGAAAGGGAAAGAGAAACTCTTTAGGCCATCTTCAACAGCCAAGATGCTTAAACTTTTATTAATCTAACTCTACTATAATGATACAAGAGCCCTTATTGGTGGATATTATGCAAACCTTTCTTAGCTAGCAAAATCATTTGAAAACAAAGCCAACAATGGTATGATCAATTTTCACTTGTATGTAGACCTTTCTTATTGAAGGATCCAAGCTGCCATTTTTACAACTGAATGACACAGCATATAGTCCCACCTTGAAGTTTGCTTTAGTGCCCTACCTTTTGCCTGAGTTACCGAGGCATTTGCTTTTTGCTGATTTCTTTTATTTATTTATATTTTTTTGCCTTTTGCTGTCATTTTCGGAGTGGGAGAGCATATACATTAAATTGAAATTAAATAATAATAGAATGTAAAGAATAAAAATAAATAATGATTACATTAAGTTACATTGTAAAAGCACATCATGTAAAACCTAATTTTTATTAAAAACAAAAGTTATAATATACTATTAAAATAATCTAAAATAAATCATTAGTTTCTTTTAAATCTCTTGAAATATTTGGCTATTAAGTTTTAACTTGAGTAGCATTTAAAATCTCTGGAAAGTTTGTAATAGAGTTTACTTAGAGCAAAGTTGATTAATAATTTTAATATATTGATAGTGGTGAAAGCAGGTTGTACAATTTTTAACACTTACGTAAAAGCTCCATAGCACACTAATGACATGGGGGACCCAGCTTTTATTATTAGAACGAAAAAGGTTTTATTATTAGAATGAAAAATTATGATGGATGATTGAAATAATTTAGAATGGATAATATAAGATGTCTTTTAAATTTCTTATTACTTTTAGTAGTTGAGTTTAATTACAGTAGTAATTTGAATTTCTTGAAAATTTTGGTAATTTAGAGTTTTAATGTATGTATAATGCACCATATGATAAAAGCATGTTGTATAACATGTAGCGCTTTTGTTGAGCAGCATGGTGTAACCACAGTTTTTAGGACAGAACTATAATTGTATAGTATATGATATATTTTGATAATTATAGTATATGATATATTATTAAAATTGAAGTATGTCTCTAATCACTTCCTGTTCAATGCCTGATCTGCATATGATTATGATCTTCTGATATGCATGTTCAAAAATAATAATGTGATTGTTATGCTGACTGATTAATTATACCTTGGTTCAATTTCCAGACACATCCGACGCAGTCTTGTTTCATGTCGTCGATTGATCTTCACACTCATTACTCATATCAGGTGTGTCTCTTTCTGTTAGTATAATGGTTATGTTTGCAAATGGAAGCTAAATTTTTAGATTCTCAGTTACCCATATTAGTTGTGGTAGTTATTTATGACTGAAACGTCATCTTTATCTTCATATTTGATTAAAATGTTTATAAGTTACATGTTGGTTGTCTAACTTCTTAGGTTGAACACGGCATCCCAAATAATTGCATGCATAGTTATTAGTATCGTATGTTATGTATCAAATCAGATGAAAAAAGTAATGCATTGTAAGTACGTATCAATCATGCTCATGAATTGTATGATGCATAGATATGCGTATCATATGAATTGTTTGCATCGGACAATGTATAGACATATGGCTTTAAATTAGAGGTTTTTTTAATTAAAATTTGTAATTCGAATTGAGTCCAAGTAGTTGTTAGGCTTGTTTTTAACACACATTTATTAGGTTACTTGATTGAGCCCAATAAAATAAGAAGTTGAGGAGGGTTTTTTTTCCCCTACAAAATTTGGTACACACTTGATATTTCATTTTCACATTTGCAAATTGCTTTTCTATATTGTGAATAAAGTGTTATTAAATGACAATATAATAATTATTATTATTAATTTTTTTTATTGTTATAAATCCAAGAAAATAGAATGTCAAGAAAAAATGTAAAGAAAAAGTGGGTGCAATAGAAAAACAAGAGGTGATAGTAAATGTTAGAGATGATGAAGAAGATACCAATGAAATGATTATGTAAGATGATGAAAATGATGATAACATTGATTTGAACTATAGAGATGAAGTTGATTAGGCAAGATGATGAATATATGTGAGAAATTATTATTTTGGCTTATATATTAAGCGCTTGTGGGGTGTGGGGGGCAAGGGCTGGGGTTTAAGTCTCTAGGAGGAAGCTTCACATACATATACACTTAGATTAGGCTAGAGTAGAAATTCTATCTTGTATAAAAAGAAAGTTTGAGTTTTACCAAATTGAACCTCTATGTTATAAATATATTTTAATTTGATTTATTTATTTAGCTTTGTTAAATTACATAAGTGACGATTAAACTTGTCATTAGTTGAAATATGTTCCAAATTTATGGTATGTATTAATTTTTATAAGTTGTTTTTGAATATTATGATACACGATACAAAACAATATAAAATTGATTCACTATATGATTCACATTTTGACAACTATGTATTTAGTTCTTTGTTGGTTTTTGTTTGTTTTGTTGCTTTTCCTGTTTGTTTCGTTCTTTGTACTCTTTGCTTTGCCTTTTGTTTTTCATGAGGCAGCTTCTTGAATATACGTTTTTCTTACTTATAAAAAAAAAAAACTATGATTGCATGATTTAGGTAGAAATTTTTTTTTACAGAGTTTGATTCTTGGAAATAGGTTTTAGGTTATTATTTCAGCATTCTGATTCTCTTGTTGGCTCTGATACCATGAAATGGAATAAGGGAGAAAGATCTTCAGGAGACTGAGAGTAAAGAAAGAAAACCGGTTTCCTTAGACAAACTCTTGTGAACCACTTTCTTCCCTTCTCTCTTCATTTTTTCATTCCGTTCATTGTGATTTGACAGATAGCACTTAGTCTAATTGAATACCCAAGGGATTTGAAGGAAGTGCAACAGTGAAATGAAAATGTTTTCACAAATCTGTGGAGGCATTGTCTTTAGTTCCTTATAAATCATGAGTCCGGTTAATAGAGCTTTTTAGGGAAATTGTTAAATCATTTTAGGAAAGTTTTGATACCACCACTTTTATAGTAAATTAAAAAATGCTGTCAAAATATTGTTACTTTTTTTCTTTTCTTATAAAAACTTCCCTAAAATGGTTTACTAACAAATATCTTTAGGGCATCTGTTAACATTTCTCATAAATCATTGTTATCAAATATTTGAACCTATAAAAATAAAGGGAAAGATAAATTTGAAACTCACTTCCCCTCCTTTTTCCTATGTGATAGTCTCATCCAACATACACAGAATAGATTATCAAAAAAAAAAAAACCGCAGAACAAGTGGAGAATTTTCTTTTGCAATTGTCCTAAGAGCTCACTGTTTGTCATCTAGAGCCACTTTGGTATTATTATTTTTGAAAATTCAATAGTTACAATGGTGGTGGGGGGATTTGAATCTTGGATGTTATGGACATATTATAAAAGTGCCAACCAGTTAAGCTACAAGGCTCTTGGCAAATAGCAACTTTGGTATTATGTCAGGAAACCATTTCATATCCATCACACTGAAGGGTAAATGCTTTTGTGTGCTTTTATTATTTCTGTATTGATTACATAAATGCTTATTCCTTTCTCCAGATTATGTTGCCAGAATCTGTCGCAATTGTCATGGCACCAAAGGATGGTTCAAAGTAAGTTCTCAATAGAATTGTGAACTTGCAAGATAATATATATATTTGAAAATTATATCTGCTAAACAATTGTATTTTCTCTAGATAATCTCTTTGTTATTCATCTGTACAGAAAGCATGGCATTTTCCGGTTGACTACACCCAGCGGCATGTCTATCATTAGAAAATGTCAGCAACGTGGCTTTCATCCACATGATCAGCCTCCAGATGGTGGGCCCCTTTACAAGACTTGTACAGATGTTTACATGAACCCCAGTTTAAAATTTGATGTCATTGATCTTCGTTGATCACAATCAAAACATTCGGAATTGTATATTTACGATGCAATTGTTCATATATTGTGTGCTATAATATTTTTACCATTAGGGAGCCTTCCGAATGCAAGAATAGTCATGTTAATGTACTGGTGTTTGTGTAAAAGATGATAGGGGAATATTGCCAGCTGACCACATAACTATCTACTGTACCCTGATCAATTGGCCATCACTGGAATTGCAATGGAAATAACTTCAAGCTGAGCTTATATATGATTTGTTGATTGAACAGAAATGCAACAGCTTCTACTTCATTACAAAATTTTCAGATCGGTTTTATCAGAAGTATCATCAGACATGAGCTCATCATAATCAACAATACGTGTTGTTGCTGTGTTACTTTATTAGTGTCAATGAGCTTACAGCCCCATGGCATCCTTCCCCCTCCCCTACCCTTTGTGGGCTTGGATGCCTCCGCCTATCTCCGGCAGGCAAAACAGAATAATGTGACAAACACATGCAATACAGCGTTCCACTCGCATGGGATTGGATCTCACCAGTCTGGGATCAATCCCTATGTGAGTAGGATGCTACATAATTGTCACAACGAACGGCTCGTGATACCTTAAATTAGTTTGAAAATAAAGGCAGAAAGATTTTTTAATGTTGAAACATTACATGGGTTTTTCAAATATCAAAGAAATTATCTGCTTGAGCGGATTTTTTTTTGGGTAAATTGAAGAGTTCACATAGTACTTCACTACTTTTTATTGAAAATGAATCTGATTTATATTGCACATTTTGCTCAATGAGAAATAGGCAAACGTCAATAGTATCAAACCTTTTTTTTTTTTTTTTTTGCTGAACTAGTATCAAACCTATTTGATCCTATGGAATGGGTAAGATTTAATTTCATTCCTTTACCTGTCTTTTAGATGGCATGTCAACTAAGTGATTTATCATTTCTTTGATAAGAATCAATGGATATATATGGGTCTTAACTTTTATTTTTTATTTTATTTTATACAAGATAGAATTTCTACTCTAGCCTAATCTAAGTGTATATATGTGCGAAGCTCCCTCTTGGAGACTTGAATTCCGACCCTTACCCTCCACACCCTACAAGCACTTATACTTGTGAAGTGACTATCGCACAAAAGGTATGCGGTGATATATATGAGTCTTACTAGAATTGAAAAAATTGTCATATTAATTAGTGTGAATGTGCTTTTTTTCTTTAGCACACAGGCCTAAGTAGAGACAAGGATCTCGGGCCAAGTACTTATTGTTTTGGTGGACTGGGCTTCGTTTACCGCAGCTAAATGAGCTGTTTACAAACCAAGTGATGCATAGAGTAAGAATCTTACAATACGTACATACTAGCAAGCAAGAATATATGTATTGAACAGTAAGGAAAACAGCAAAGGAAAACAATGTAAATAAAAAACACACAGATAACTGTTAAGGATCCTCAGATCAGTATAAAATATTTTATTATTTTTCTTAATTGTGGATTACAATGTGCTCACTTAGACGTGTTACAAGGTCCAAATAAGCTCAAAAATTACATACTTAGATGGCTATCTAAGCCTCTAAGACTTGCAAAGTTTGAATCCCTTTGAATCCAAGTGTATTCTACAGTGACTGTTTTTGGGATACCGGGTGATGTTTTCCTACTTTCTTTGAGTTTTTTGACAGAGTTTTCTTGATGATTCTGTTGTGATTTTCTATTGCTGAATGCTCTTGTAATGTTGGCTGCTTCTTTCTTTTATAGTGTCGTTCTAAGGTCTCGGGGTACCACTGATTCCTCTCCCCTGGTCCCTTGGGTACCAGAGCCCACGTTGTGCCAGTTACTCTGATGACTGCTACTTTCCTTTCTTTTTTTTTTTCCTTTTTTTGTTTTTGTTTTTGTTTTTGTTTTTGTTTTATAGTTTTTTTCTTTTTGTGCTGTTTCCCTAAAAGCTTCTTCTGACTTTCATTCTGGGGTGTCCTTAGAGAGTTGACCTCCAATTTCTCTTCTCTCAAGGTTTCTAAACTTTGCCTTTTTAGACTCAGCCCTTTTGGCTGTCCCTTTTGTCATTTTCCCCAGGTGAGCCAAATTCATTCCTGCCAAATTGAAGGTTGTTGAGGGCCAAAATTTCATAAGAAAGCTCATTCCATGAAAAGTAAGGAAAGACCATTAGTTTTAACAAAGAAAGCCCAATTCATGCAACAAGAAGAATCAACATCAAGGCCCTATGTATGTTCAGATTTCCAGCAAAAAGACCATTAAAAATCTAGCAAAATCTAGTAAAAGAACTGGGTCGGGATACCCAGAGGCTGCCAGAGGCTCGTGATCCTCGGGACGTGCAGCACAGCTAAAGTGGGATTGAGACAGCTTAAAATGGGTACCACGAAATACAAGAAACGAAGAATAAATATGTCATTCTCTAGCACCCAGTGGTGTAGCGAAAAACCAAAAGCTTGAAAGTGACAATTCATGAATAAAAGGTTGGTACCTCGGGGAACCCAAAATGAAGAACTATAAAGGGAAGTGGCTGGGAAAACCTTCAACCTAACAGGAATGGATTTCGCTCACTTGGAAAAAATGACAGCAAGAAGGACGGCTAAAAAGCTGAGTCTAAAAGGTAAAAAGCCTTGAAAGAAGAGAGATTGAAGGTCAGCTGCCCAAGGATGCCCTAGAATGGAAAGTCAGCAAGTGGCTTTTAGAGAAATAGTACTAAAAGAGGAAAATTATGAGAAACAGGGAAAGAACCAGCCATCAGAATGGTTGACATGACAGGGGCTTCGGTACCCAAGGAGCTAAGGGGGGAGAATCAGTGGTATCCAAACCCTAGAATGACACTATAAAAGGGGGGAAGCAGCCAACATTAAGGGGCATTATTCAGTAGGAGGAAATCGTAATAGAATCTTTGAGAAAACACGGTCTAAAACTTAAAGAAAGTAAAAAACAGAGCTCGATATCCCAGAACAGCCACTATAGAACGTACTTGGATTTAAAGGGATTCAAACTTTGTAAGTCTTAGAGGCTTAGATAGCCATCTAAGTCTGTAATTTTTGAGCTTATTTGGACCTTGTAACACATTTCAGTGAGCACATTGTAGTTCACAATTAAGAAAAATAATGAAATATCTCATATTGATTTGAGGATCTCTAACAATTATTTCGCGTATTTCTTTATTACATTGTCTTCCTTTACTGTTTCTTGCTGCTTAATACATATATTCTTGCTTGCTAGTTTTCCTTTTACTCAACCAAAAGCTGAGTCCTTTTACCGGGGTCCTCACTTCAACTTGGGCCTTGGACACATTTAGCTTCCAAAGAAACATATGTCAAAACATGCACACATCAGATATCACTTTCTCTCACAAAAATTCTTCTCACCTAACTATCTTGGAAGGCAATGCCCAAGCAAAGCCACTTGGACTTGAGTTCCAAATCCCACAAGTCTTGTGCAAAAGCATTAAGTTTGTGAGAATTGGGGCCAAGATCCTCGTGATTGAATCATTCTCATAAAATTCATTTACACACACACACACACATATATATGTATGTATTAAAATGTATATCATAATCTAAGAAACTGACAATTATTTGAAGATATGTGTATTGTATAGTTGTTTTTCTGTAGGACCTATAGAGGTAAAGGGAAAGGACAAAAATCTATTGCATAATAAGCATGGAGAAAGATCATATAGTTCAGAGAATCAGCATTCTGGGTTCTTACAGGCCTAGTACGCCCCGGGATCCCATAGGGGTGTCAATTTGGGTTAGCATGTTGAGTTCGTGTCGTGAGGTAAGGGTATTCGACTAAATGGCTCAACCCTAACCCGACCCATTTAATAATCGTGTCATGATCCTTCAACCCTAACCCGACCTGTTAATAAGGCGGGTTGACCTGATCCAACCCATTTGACACGCTTAATAAACGAGTCGTGTTGGGTTGATATGAAAGTAACACAACCCATTTCAATCTGCATAATATTAAATATAACATCCATCTAGAAATAATTTAGGGTTTGTAGGATTTAGAGATCTAGGATTTTTTAAGTTTCAATTTCCAATTATATCCTTTGTAAGTTTTTGTAATTACTCAGTTTTCTTTTTTAATTTAAAATATATGTTGGATATAAAAGATATTTGACAAATCTAAAATAAAATAAATATTTATTTGTTATACGAGTTAAATGGGTTGTGTTAAGTGGGTCATTTCGGGTTAACAAAAATAAATTGGCGTGTCAAACTTGTCTATTGCGGATTACACAGGTTGACTCGCTTATGACACGTTTCTTATTGTGTCGTTTTCGGGTCGACCAATTTATGACCCAAACCCATTAAGGCCCAACCCTAACCTGGAAAAACCCGTGTCGGGTTCGTGTCGTGTTCACGGGTTGGGTTGAACATTGACACCCCTAGGATCCCACGACAGTACGCCCAGAGTACCAAGTAAAGGAACTCTTTTAAATGTTTATACAATAAAAGATAAGCCTTAAATATTTTATTTCAATCTCTTTCTCATTGTAAATATTATGAATACTTATTTTACTTATTTCGTAAGCGTGAATGATCATTTTATGACACTAAAACACTTATAATGGTATTTTATTGCTTAGGAGGGATCACATTTTTACCTTGAAGAGATTTATGTGACTTGTGCATAACTTGGTTTGCAATCAGCCCCTATTTAGCTGTAGTGAACCAAGTCCAGTCCACCAAACAAAAAATATTTGGCTTAGGATCCTTGTCTCTATTTGGGCCTGTGTGCTAAGAAAAAAAGCACCCACACAAAGGTTTTCTAGGCTACTTCCCTTTATAGTTCTCCTTTCTGGATTGCCTGAGGTACCAGCCCCCTTGTTCGTGAGTTGTCACTCTCCAAGCCTTCTGGTTCCTTTCTGTATCATTGGGCGCTTGAGAAAGATATATTTGCCCTTCGTTTCTTGTGTTTCTTGGTACTCTTCTTGAACTTTCTCAATCTTATCCTAGCTGTGTTGCACGCCCCGAGGATCCCGAGCTCTTGGCAACCTCTGGGTATCTCGGGCCAGTTCCTTTTACTGGATTTCTTTTGATTTTCTAATCTTGGCAGGTTTGGCCTATTTCCTTTCTTCCTTTCGCTTGTTTCTAAGGCCTATCTTTTCATGAGTTTAGGGCTTTAGATGTTTTGGGCTTACCATCCTTTTCCCTTGTGGTGAGCTCAACCACTTTAATATTACTTTCTATAGAGTTGGCCCATTGTGTTATTTTTGGGCCTTGGCGTTATGATTTTTTAGGCCTCAACAATTAGTTACTTTTTTAATTTTAGGAAACTTTAAAAAAAAAAACAGCTTTTTTAATTTTTTTATAATTTTTTTTAAATGAATAATTAGTGCATGTCCTAAAAGCATATATTAATCTAACTAACTAACTATATATATATATATATATATATATATATATATATAATGAAAGGCTTTAACTCTTTTGGTAACTCTTTTTGTGTTACCAAGTGTTTGAAAGTTCACATTGTTTGAATTAATTAACACTATTTATTTTATTAGAATAAAATAGTTTGATATTAAATAAATTACGATTAAATTATATTGCATCTTTTCTACTGATTCTTTGACTTTTTAGATACTGCTTATTTTGTTGAAACTGAAAAGTTATTGCTGAAAGTACCGTAGATAAAAGCAAAAGTTACTTGAAATAGTACAATATGACCCATAAATAGTACCAAAAAGTGCTGTGAGATTTATAAATAGTAGCAAAAATAAGTTGAATAATAAAATAATTTTAAATTTTTATTGGTATTTAAACACACACTTAATGAAAATTGCACAGATTAACAGCATTTCACCTTTTTCAAAGCAATTTAGATGGATGCTTTCACTTTCATGCATTGCTTTTAGTTTACTTATTCTCAAAGAAAATTCAGATGGATGTACGGGAAAAAGAAAAGAAATGGAAAAAGATTGAGTGGCAATTTAGGAAGATGCGGTTAAACAAACATTTGGAAGATTGGAGTGAAGACAAAGCCATCCCATCTATCACATTCCACATACATAGCCTAGCTAATTGAAAGCAAAACAATAATTGAAAAATATGGAGATTCCTCATTGTTTGGCGGTTACTTTGGAAATGAGTTTTACTTTGCATTCTCATTTGTCCAATCTTTGAGATCATCAAGCAGTCTAGCTGGTCCAAGCTTTTGTTTTCTCTTCTAGAGGAGACTTTTATTAGCATGGTGCTTTCATTTTTCTCCTGCAAAAGTGGTCTTTGCCCCATTTTTCCAATTTCTTTTCCCCTCAATCAAGTGTTCTTTATATCATTATTACTAGTCTCGTTTCTTGATTTTACTTGTTCCAACTTCAACTGTGAAAGAAAGCAAAGCATCTCAGGATGGTACCACCACCCATACCACGTGATAATTCCGCATCATGTGGGTCTTAATTTGTGCGTGTACCTTTCATAAGTGGGGCCCTTCCTATCCAAAACATAAAGAGTTGGGTCCATTGGAATAATAACCAAGGCTACACCGTTGATCAGAAATTGTGATGGTGAGACGTCAAATATTCAAAATGTATGAATGTTATTCTTTAATTGTAAAACCTTTGTACTCTCACTATTTCTATACCAAATCTTGCTATAAAGATGCCAAGTGGGTCCAGGTAGTTGTTGGGAGGGCCCTTGTAATTGTCTAGGATTAAGCATTGCCAGCACCCATCAGCCACATCAATGCCACAGAGTACAGACAAAAAAATATCACAATTTTTCTCACTGGATGGACGGTGGATTCTGCTTAGTCAGGTGAAATATTTTGTAAATTTCGTCGTGTCATTAGACCTATTGTTTTCACAATTTTTCGTTAAACAATGCTAAAGATACTATAAGGGATTTGTCTTTCCTTATTCATCCACGAGGATTGAGTGCTCGTGGGAAGTTGTCAAAATTTGATAAATATATGCTATCTGTTGGGGTCCAAAAAAAGAAATTAAAACAGCCCACCAATAGGCCCACAGAGAAAGGAAAGGTATTGGGCCCATTTCACACAAAAATAAGGAGAGAAAGAAAAGACCGGAGGATTGGGATCCAAGAGAAAGAAGCCCAGCCAGCAAAACCAGACCAAAATGAAAAAAGGAGAAAGCTGGGCCGGAATCCCAGAGAAACTCCCAGAGGTATCCTAAGGCGCGCAGGAGGATCACAACAGAAAGAAATCAAAGAAAGGCAAAAAGCAAAGGCCACGCAAAACTTGTGACCCAGACACGCAGAGAAGGTACAGAGCATGCAAAACGCAGAAAATCTGATTCAACCGTTTGAAGAAAAGACAAGGAAGAGTACAGCTGGGAAAGGCTGGGACCTCAAGCCAGCCAACACAGGATGTCCGGAAATGGAAAGGAGCCGAGGGACTTTTATGTGGTCGGAACAAAAAAGGAATTATGAAGAAAGAGGAAGAGACATGATCCTGAAGCAGCCAGGCACAGTACAAGCTTCAAAGGGGTAAAACAGGGAATGGCTGGTTCACCGGTGAGGCCGAAGCTGTGCTATAAAAGGAGGAAGGGATCCATGCTACAGGCATTCAAGACTGATTTGGGAGAACGATCAGACCATTCTTAGGCATTCAGCTTTGCTTTCCCAAAATCCCAGAAAATCACGAAAAATACTCTGTAACTTAATAGAAAAAACAGAGGAACCACCCTGGTGTCCTCAGTGCAGCCACTATTGAACGAGCTCGGATTTAACAAGTTCAAATTTTGCAAGACTTTGAAGCTCGAATAGCTATCAAAGTCTGTAACTTATGAGCTTAGTTAAACCTTGCACCACGTCCTAGTTAGCATTGCAACCATAGCTTAATGAAATCAATGAAATATACCTCACTTAATTAGAGGATCCTCAGCTTGATCTTATGTTATATTCTTTTCATTTTTGTCATTTCTATTAATCCTTTACTGCATGAATGTCGTTCAAATGCAAATATTCCAGCTTCTTTTTGCTAACCATTTGTATTATGGAAAGTATATTCTGTGCACCAATTGATTCTTAAAACAGCCCTTTTAGCTGCGGAGAATCAATCCCAGTCCACCAAGAACATCTCACAAGGCCCAGAATCCTTGGGCCATAGTGCTAAAAAAAAAAGGCACTCTCACACTATCTTTAGGGGCGTTCACACGAGTTGGATCGAGTTGAGTTCATGTTCAACCCGATCATATTGGATAGAGGAGATCAAAATCTGTCATCCACCGTTAAAGAATTTGGTCGACATCAGCTAATGTCTGGGAGAGGCAAAGATGGAGGATCTTCGTTGGATCTTGATGAAATCTCACTAGATTGATAAATATCTTGTTATATCTAGTGAAGATCTCAGTAAATTTGACGAAGATCTCGTTGGATTTAGCATATATTCATTGGATCTGGTGATAACCCTCACAAATCTATACCCCTTGTCAATTGGATCGAGCTCATTGGATTTGAAGTAGGTAACTCACCACTCAATCGATCATCGTCAGATTTTGAAGGAGAAAACCTATCATATTGCAATCATTGGATTGATTAGTTTTTGGTTTGGGTCTAGTCGATTTTTTCGAGTAGGTTGGTTTGCTTGGGCATGTGAACAGCCCTACCCATCTCACATAGAACTAGTATTCACTCATTTGACTCTACCACAAACATAAAAAAAAGAGGTAGTGCGAAAATTTATGTGAAATTTTCAATGTGCTTAGAGTTACTTAAGTTAAAGAATTTTGCTATCGACAGTATTTCTACAGAAAAATTAACATACTCTCTCACAAATTCACCTCACTAAAATCCATCACAACGCAAAAAAATACACTAATGACAAAATTGGAGACAAAGTGTCACCAAACTTTTCCTTAGATTAGGGGAATCAGGTTCGGTGTAATGCAATAATGAATCGATGGGCGAGATTTACATATAAAAATTCATTTTAATCTTAGCTCTTACTTCTCAGTTTAGGAATTTTTTTAATTTTTGAACTTTGTTTTTTTTACCTTTCAAACTTTTACACTTCACAACTTTATGGAATTACACCATGCAATTATTGGATAGGATCGGAATCGTAAGCTAAAAACATTTGTGGCCTACTGGCGTTGGGGCCCTTCACCATCACCCCAAGTGGACCCATTTTCCCCTGCCGTACAGTTTTCATCATATCATTGGTTCCATTTTCCTTCTAAACTCAGCCATTTCACATTTGGCTCGAAGAACAAATTTGGTATCTGAAATCTATATTCAAAGAGTCCAGATTAACTTTACATGTGAAAGTTAGAGGCGTGATTATTGAAGGGTAAAGTGTTACTTAAGCTACATCATGGAGAATAGTCTCATAGGTTCAAAAAAAAGAGGAAAAAAAAAAAAAACCTTTTAAAAACTGAAATACTAATATCTATTTTCAAACCAATCCATAGGCTAAAGAGAAAAAGAAAAAGAAAAGTAAAAGCATTTTTTTAAGAAGATTCTAATTGGGGCTTGGGCTTAGGACAATTACTTTACGTGGAGCATATTCTTATATTTTAAATATTAATAAAATATTTATTAAAATTTTGGTATTTTTTTTTTCACTTAAAATCCATTTGTATTATTCAATGACCATACAACTAGAATAAACATTATCTATTGAGTGAAACAACCAAATACTAAAAAGTTATAACTAAAAATTTTAATAAAATTATATATTTAATATCTCCAAATAAAATTTGAGTATAAATTTATTTACTAATAATTAGTTATACATTTATTTAATTTTTTTTTACAAAATTTTTTATATTATATAAAAGTGTTGACGTGAACAAAAACAAAGAAAGTGATGGTGAAAATTTATTTTAAAAAAGCTATATATATAAAAAAAAAAAAAAAAAAAACTAAGAGCTAAGTTTCAAGAACAAAATAAAAGGAAAGTAAAGCAAGAATTAAAGTTTTTAGAAAACTATCATACCTGAAATGGAGTAGACTCATCGCAAAGCTCAATGGAGGAAGATGGTCTGAAGCGCAACTAAGGTGGCGTTTGGATACGGATGAAAAGCCAACGTCTGCATCTGGCATTTCCTCCATTTTTTTTATTTTTATTTTTATGCACGTGGATTACACTATTCATGTACTGTTTACGCACTGTTCACAGGACCCACAACCACTTTATTCATAAAAAATATTAAAAATGGGTCCCATGATACTATTCACACATTTAAAAATTATTTTGCTACAGTGTTTTTAGTTTTTAGTTTTCAATTTTCAGCAAAATAAGTTGTATCCAAACAGACCCTAAGAAGCTTTAAAAACAAATCACTTTCCAACATTTTTTTTTATTATTTCATTTTGTTTTTAGAGAGAGCTAGAGAGAGTGCTCTTTCAACATTTGTGTGTGGTAAATTAATGAGTTCTACACTCTGAAATTGAGAAAAACAAATAGTCATTGCCACATCATTGAAAATATTTTTTTTTTCTTTGGTAAAAAATTACTTTTTATTTATTGTCTAATATTTGAGGTTTAATTAATACACTCATTTTAGTACATAGATATCTCTATTGGGTAAAATTTGGGGGCCTTTTTTCATTGGGGATCCGAGCATTGGCATTGAGTCTTGCAAATGGTATATGTTGGTGAATTTTAGCATTAAAGCACAAAATAAGCCCATTACACGATCTTCTAATTGCAAAATTTTTTACAATAGTGCTATAGTACCATCATAAATTTATGATGGTACCGTGGCAAAATGGTATAAGTTTTTAATATATTTTATTCCCACTTCTCTCTTTTTCTTTGTTTGCATCTCTTTCACTCTCAAAAACATAAGTTGTGTTGTATACTTGTGTAAATATATTATTTTAATGTGTTGTATAGTAAAATAAAAGTTGAAATATTGGATGTGTTATAAAATGGTATAGTATAATTGATAAAGTAGTTTTTGAGACGGTAAAACAGAATAATTTGAAGATAGCAGATGTGAATGCTTGCCCTTAGAGCATATATTAGTAAACTATTATAAGAAAATTTTTATAGGAAATTGAAAAACTTTCTTAAAATGAATGATTAATGTTAACTGGTCCCTATCTAACTAATCCACTAACAAAAAAAGTTAAGTCTAATTTGACAAGAAATTAACCCCCAATAACATTTTAGGACTAAGACATAAAATTCTACCCTAGACGAAAGTTATAAAATAATCTTCAAAGAAATCTTCATTGGCATGGGGTCCAACGTCAACGTCTTAATATAAATGTATGTTACTTTTACGTCAAAGTCCAAATATCAAAACTGTTCTTTTAATACAATAGTGGCAATGTGATGTAAATTGAACACACCAGATCTGCGAGGATTGGAGGCCTATAATTGGATTAAGAGCATTTACGAATTGGATTCTTGGATGCCAGTGAGTGTAAGACCACCAACCCACCCCCCCAAAAAAAAAAAAAAAAAAAATGAAGTGATCAAGCTGTTTTATGAAAATTATGGAGTGCAGGGGTTTATTGATAGAAGGTTTTAAAGAATTTGCTTCATTATTACTTTAATAGTAAATAAATATTCTATATTATTCTTTTTTTTTTCCTTTTTGTAATAGTCTTTTCTTTGGCTATGTTTAACTGAGAAGATGGAAAAGTAAATGATAGAAACTTAATTTAAATTTACTATTTTTGGTTGGAAAAAAAAATTTAGAGAATAAAAAAGATGATATAAATTTACTTCTATACTCCTATTACATGGTTACATAATATATATAAGAAGTAATTTTGATACATTATACAAGTGAAATATCACAATTATTACCTTAATTTAACCTCTTTCCAAACTTGGAGTTACTTAGAAAACTTACACGTTATCAAATGGGACAATTTATTCTTACACGTTTGGGGTGTGTCAATATTCATGTAGGGTCGTGTATTTATACCTTCTTTGGAGGCCTCGCTTCCTTTTTAAGCAGCCTATGGGAGTGGATTACTTTGTCATTGTAGATTGGGCTCCAAATTTGAATTGCAATGTCTCCTTCTATTTTAAAGACTATCTTGTGATGATAGGGATTGAATTCAGAGATCTCTATAATGGTAGGTTGAATTAAAATATATTCCCTATAAATTGACAAAGTTTTGTTGTTTTCCCATTTGAGAGAATTTGGTTGAGCAAAATTTCCCACGCCTTGGTTGAGCTGCCATGTCATCATTCAAAGCTACCACACTGAGCTTGATCTTGTTGAGATGAAATGTCATCATCATCACCAACAAGATCGATGCACTTAAATAATCTTCACGTTTTAGTTATGAAAATGAATGAATCTATGGCTATACACAACTTATTTTACCAAAAAAAAAAAGACTATACACAAGTTATCTCCATGGTAAATCTTGCCTATGAAAATGAACGAATCTATGACTATGCACGATTTGACTTTGCGATAAACTTTAAGAATTTGTTAAATTGGTCATTCTGTCAATTATCATCTATAAAATCACTATCAAATCCACCAAAATGACGTCGAATTACACATGTTAATTGTGTTAGTTTTATAAACGATAATGAATAGAAGAACTTGATAAGAAATTAAAGTTTAAAGACTAAAATGATAAAAATTAAACTTTATGGACAAAAATGACAATTCCAAAAGATGTAATTTGGATTTTTAATTTTCCCCCCTACAAAGCTCGTACCATCAAACATATAGAAAAATATAATCGGTCATTATGCTTTTGAAGACTCTTGAAAATTTGGGCAAAATTACACATTACCCCCTAAACTATACCCCTTTTTACACTTCCCTATTTAGGTGAAATTACATTTACACTCCTAAACTATGAGAATCCTCACTTTACTCCTTTAAACTATACCATTTTTACACTTACACCCCTAAAATAGAGAATGCACACTTAGTTTTCTAAACTATTACCCATAGGATGGAGTACAAAATATTACATGAATAATAGTTTAGTAAATGTACATTCTCATAATTTAGAGAAATAAGTGTAAAAAAATATATAGTTTATGGGAATTAAAGTGTTGCCCATAAATTTTTTATATGTGAAAAATAGAGTTGGGTGTAGGAGGTGATGAAAATCAAAGAGTATAGGTTGAATTTGATTAGCTATATACATTCCAAAATCCAAAAGAGGACAGAAAAAACTTCGAAGAGATGCGTACAAGAACGGGCATGTAGTCCCTCACTTCTTTTATTTATTTTTCCATGTCTCTGTTCTTTAATAATTTTTATGGAGTCAAAAGTCTTATCATTTTAGGCAATCAAAGAATCAGCAACGTCCTGACCAGAATGGATACAAAAGTAGTCTTACGTTTCTTTGAATCTATCTAATTGCCTTGACAATGGGATGAACGAAGGCTTCACTCTTCAGTTTTCTTAAGTAGCATATTATTATAAATAATTGGTCCACTGTCAACACGTCCTCTAGCATTGTGTTACGTATAGCAATTACTTTTAGGAAAGGAAATGTTCAAAGTATAGCATCTACATAGATATATATATATATATATATTTTGGTAGAAAACACGAAAAATTGTTATTTGAATATGAATGCGTCAAGCCGTCAACCAATACTATTACTATTAGAGTTTAAATTCAATAAGGATTCAATGTAAATCTATATGTTTACACCCACCAATAATGTCATGTCACATCAGATTATTTCACAAGAAAGAATAGAGAATATTACACACTATCACAATCTAAATATATCCAAAATTACAAATATATTGAAGAGTTTTGGCTAGTAATCTACTTCAACTCAAGCTAGCAAGTGCTCGAAATTGATGTCACTGAAGTTGCGGCTCCTTGCTCCGGCATCCTCTACACAGTTCTCCTCCCTTTGGCATTTGGGACTTCTTGTTTTTGTGTTATTTATTTATTTAATATTTTGGATATATTTAAGAGAAACGTGATTAGAGCGGCCCAACAAAATAAATTTGAGACCTAAGACGATATATTTAAATGGGGCTTTTTTGTTTTTACTCAAATAATATTTAACTAGTTTTTAATATCATAATTTTTTATATCAAAAATCCATTCTTTTTATCTTGTATTTTTGTTGTTGTTGTTGTTGTTGTTGTTGAAGATATGCTAAAGTTATAACAAATTTGACTACAAAAAACTTACAAACGATGTGGGTTCCAGTTAGTTCAGCTGCTAAAGTCTCTGATAGTTGAATAAAAGATATGGGGTTCAATCCCTGCTTACATCAAAAACTGATTGGTGTCTTAATTTGATGATAAAGAGCTATCATCAGGAGTAAACGCCATAGGTTGAAACTCTTTAAAAAAAACTTACAAACGATGTATCAATGAATGTGATTAGTGATACTTCAAGAAAATAATAAATAAGTATTTGAATGAATGATGTTAGAGATATTATAAATTTTACAACATGAGCCTTATAAAAATGTATCACTAATCACAAAAATTAATTTAAAAATGCATTTAATAGGTTGTTGACCTTTACAAATCATATTAATTGTCACATCAATTGGTAAAGGTTTTGAAAGAAAATTTATAGTATTTCTAGCATTTTCGTATCTAAATTATTTCTTGTAATTAGTGACATATATTTGTAAGCTTTATGTATATAAAATTGTATTATCTCTAGCATTACTAAATTCTTTGGAACTTCTTAAAAGTAGAGAAAAAATGTAAAACTAATTTTTTTTTCCTATATCTCAAAAAAATATTTTTTTAAAATATATTTCAATTTTTACCCCAAAATTTTGGGGCTTTTCTCTAGTAGGGGCCCTAGCCTAAGTGGCCTAGGCCTAGGGCTGGGCTTGAATATGATAAGGTGGGTTACTATCTATTATTTCCTATGAAATAATCTGGCATGGCAGGACATTATTAGTGGTGTAAATATAGGTGACCACATCTTTATTAAATTTGGACTCTTATTATTATCTATACTACTCTTTTCGTTTCAATTTGTTTATCTTATTTGAAAAGTCAAATTTTTTAAGAGGACATCATTTATTATCTTGTCTGCCTTATAAAAATGTATAAATTTACAAAAATACTCTTAAATAAATTTATTAGCTTCTTTTTTTCTTTTTCTTTTTTTAATAGTTATTTTTAATGATGCAACTAAAAAGGTGCCCAAATTAGATTGATTTTTTTTATAAATATTTGTTAGTTTTCTTTTCAAATAGTTTTGAAAATAAAGTAGGAGTATAATAGGAATATTAGTGCATTAATGACTTTTATTTTTAAAAACATGACAATATTTTGGGACATCTCAAAATGGAAAAGAGGACAAACAAATTGGGACAGGGGGAATATTATTTAAGGAGCTTTCAAGCCATGTACTCTAAGCCAGCTTCCAAGCCTTGAACTCTGAAGTTGCTAAAAATTAATACATTATTTCTATTTGATTAATTTGTTACTCCCTTCGTCCCAAATTATTTGGCCTAGTTAGAAAAATCCAATTATTTAGGGAAACATCATTAATTGTCTTATCTCTTTAAAAAAAAAGTTAAAAATTTCCTAAATTACCTTTAAACAAATTTGTCAAAAATTTATTTAAGGAAAAAAACCATTTTTAGTATTGGCGCCAATTGCCAAGCAATTTTCAAAGTTATTGTAGATTTCAAATTCTATTAGTGTACTACTTTTACAATCTGCAAACCTATATTCAGATCCAAATTCTATAGCCACCAAGCCTAATCCAAATTTAGTCTTTATTTGTAAATCAATTTTTAATTCGGTAGATTAGAAACACTACTGTTTTTAATTTTTTTTGAATTAAAAAAATGCTACCACAAATAAATTAAGGGCATAAAGGGAATGTTAATAAATTAATGGTGTTTGACTTTTCAAACAAGACATAATTTTGGGACATCCCAAAATGAAATACAGGCCAAACAATTTGGGACAGAAGGAGTAAATTTTAGGCATTTAATCTTCTTCACTGAAACGTAACTTGCATATAGATGCTAGAAGAAGTTGCTAAAAATTAGGACATTATCCCTATCGATTAATTTGTAAAATAAAACCCACAATCTACTAAATTTTAGGCATTTCTTCTTTTGAATTACCACTTTATTTGGAATTCAAATTAACTCTCACTAAAGCATAACTTGCACATAGATGCCAGAAGAAGTTGCTAAAAATTAGGACATTATCCCTATCTGATTACACAACTCACAAACAATATAGTAATTCCAAATTATAATGGACGCAAATAATTAACTTTTACCCAAAAAATGGAAGAGCCTCTGAGCACACGCTCACAGAAGCTAGTTGGTGATAAACCGTTTTGTTTCACCTTGGTGATCAATTTTAATATTTTGGCAATCACTTTCTCACTCTAACTAAAATTTTCTCTCTCTAAACGAAGTTTCCTCTCTTTACTATTTATTCATGGCTGCCAAACCAATTTATGAACAAGCCCTAGGTAGACCATAAAGTTTAATCAAAATTTTCCTTCTTTTTTTTTTATTTTTTATTTTTTTTTAATTTGCTCTACTATTGCTATATCAGAGATGGATAGAGGACTTACATTAAAATATATTAATAAATTTGGGACTTTGATTGACATATTTAAAAATATAGAGTCTAATATGAAATATGGTATAAACTTTGGGTCATTTTATATAATTTTTTCATTTATTCTATTATCTATGGTTAATATAATATGAATGATTTTTGAGTTGATATAAATTTACTACATTTGTCTTACAAAATTATATATCAAATTTTAAACTTAACACAAAAATGTAATTAAGAAATTTGTTTATTACTTGGTTAATGTTGTTAATGTGGTGTATTTGATATGATTTTAATTTTTCATGTTTCTATCTCTACTAATATTCATTCTATTATTTTGGGTGTGTTTGATTGATATTATTCATTTGTGAGTTGGTCCATATTCTTCGAAATTATGCTATGTTTTTATAGTTTCAAATAAATTATTCAAATTTTCATTCTCTTAAAGGAGATTATCATGATAATAAAAAAATTATAACAAAATTGCACTTAATATCACTTAGATGATAAGCACATTCAAATGCATAATCAATATTGTGTTTTGATATAAATTTAATTTTCACATTCAAAATAACTATGTATTAACTCAAACAAAAATCAAACATAAGTTATGAGAGGGAGAGAGACCACTTGCGATGGGAAACTCAAAAATACAACACCAAACGTATTGACCCAAAATAGAGTTTTAAAAAGCACAATGATTCATCAACCTAAAATAGAGTTGCAAGAAAGAATCTAAAATCAAGAGAGAGCAATAAAATAATCATTTTTTCAAGGGAGAATATGAGAGAAAATAACAAATTTATAGAAAATAATATGAGAAGAAAAATGGTAAAAATAAAAGATATAATAATAAATACCAAATTATCTAAGTTATGTTATGTAATAGAGTAACATTATATTCTTATTAACTATTTTTATAATGCAATAAGATAACATCTATGAAATTAAAGAAAACCAATTACTTAAAAATACAAAACTAAATCACTTAAACCCAAATTAGAGTTCTAAAGAACATAAAAAATTAACAACATAAAGTAGAGATGCAAGAAAAATAAAATGTCACCCAAAAAATGAAAAAAATAAATTGAGAGAGAGAGAGAGAGAGCATTTTGTGTGTGAGAAGACTATGAATAGAAAGGGAGAGAGAAATGCAAAATTATAATAAGAGGATGTGAATAAGAAGAGCAAAAAATAACAGAAAATAAAGGGATAGAGGAAGAGTGATATTAAGGTAGAAAATAGTGGGGAGATAAAAAGGTAAAAAGGAGAGGAAAATGTTGGAAAAAGTGTAATAATAAGTTAGGAATAAGAGAGAATGAGTTGCAAATAGGTGAATGATGTGACCGTTAATATAGCTCAACAGAAGTATAGAAATAATAAATATTAGTTTCAACTTTTAGATATATATAGATGTTTGGTATTGCCTCAATTAAGAGAACTTTTAGGTTCGATGAGAAGATGCAAGTAACAGAGAACTATAAAAAGTAAGTAAATTGTAACTCTAGGTGAACACCGGGTAATTATTGAGTATTTTCGAAATACAATAAGTGCGTACTCACCACTCTCACATTACTGTGGGTCCTACTAATTAAATTTATAGTGGGATCCACAATTCATGTGAGAGGGGGGGAGTACGCATTTAAGGTACTCCCGTATTATTCAATGATTTTCTGTGAACACTAGACCTAAACTATAAGTGAGATTCAATGCCATTGATTTCAAGAAAGCTAAATAATTCATGAAAATGCTATGTATCAAAGCAAGCAAAATAGTTTGTGCCTAAATAGTTCTAAATAGTAAACAAATCGATGTCTAAATATAACCAGACTAAACACCAAATCAAATTGATGAAAACACAATAATGATCAAACAAGATTGGCAACTAAGAGCTTAAACCAACTAAAGGAAACTTATATAAACAAGTTAATTAAAGTGACAAATTACAAGGAAGTGAACTTGCTAACGTGAACTCCTTCTACAGCTCTACAAACTAAGAGAATCTACTAAAGAACTGGAATTATGAGAGAATGATTTCTATATAAGCAAGTTTGTCAATTGTAAATTGTGTGTTTTTCTTGAGAATGAGTCCTCTATTTATATATGTTTGAGGCCTTTGATAATTATTGAGAGCTGTTCATTCCACATGTTTCTCTTTCTTTGGGCTTGAATAACACTTGTTACGGTTTTAGATGTTGCTTGTAACTTCTTAAAACTACATTAATTAATACTATTTGTCCTCATTGTCAGAGGCGGCACTACAGCCTATTTAGGGGTTCAAATGAATCCCCCTACTTCAAAAAAAAAAAAAAAAAAAATTATATATATAAAATATTTTTTTTTGTTAGTTTAATACTTTAGTTTATTCTTAAAAATATTTTTTTGTACATCTTGACTTAAATCTTATACGCCTTTATTACAAGTATTTTCGACTCTAAGAGTAAAGAGTAAGTGTGGGGCCAATCACCCGAAAAGCTAAACGATATCCGGGGAGGAAAGGCCCACGATCCAACGGCCCAGTCCGAGGACTCTCATTTGGCCGAGGACACCTCCTAGTCCGAGGATGAGACCTGTTTCCCAGACCAGCTTACGATATGGATATAACGTACCACTCCAATTATCGAGAAACATCACAGAATTGCGCACGAACCAAACTAGTAGGTCACGGTCAAAGAATGAACCGGAAAAGGTAACGAATGTCTCTTACAGAGGTGTCACCTCCACATTAAATGCATCCCACCTAACTCCCTGGCCGCATTAATGTGGAGGTGATACCTGAACAACAGTTAAGCAGCCTTTACAACCACTAGACGGAGGATCCGGAAAGTTCAGGATGGGACGTAAAGTAATTTCCTGAAGGGAGCCTACACGTGTACGGTGAGGGCAAGACAGAGGGGATAGTATATAAAGAAAAGTAAGGATACATGATAAAGGGAGGAAAAAAGCAGGGGAAAAAGGGAGGACGCTGAAAGCAGGACTAAGAGAAAGAGAGAGGAGAAAAGATCCGTCCCCTGAACACCGTAGAAGTTCCTTTTGCCACGGTAGATTGACGTCCTTTTCTACTGACTGGAGCTAGTTCTTACGCCTGCACTCTACAAATTTTATTGTCAAGGGTCCATTACATTTTGAGTCCCTACAATTGGCGCCGTCTGTGGGAAGAGCTTGATCCGACCGTAGAAAAAGACAGTTATAACAGCTGATGGCAGAAGGGCCACCACCGCAGATGGACACTAGCCCACACCAGGCAGAGTCTAGGGGACCCCAGCATGACACACCATTGATGAACCGAGAACGAAGGGCAGCTCGCGAGGGAAGTGTGCGAACAACCCATACGGAGAAGAGCCGAACTCGGGGGAAGAGCCATATCTCCCATGCGAAGGGCGGCAAGGACATGCAGCGTGAGATTGACGCGTTAAGAAGGGAACTGCGGCATGAACGACGAAAGCAGACGAATAAGGAAGCGACGCCAGCCTCCGATGAGTCAGACGATACAAGTTACAGGCGAAGGTCCAGAACCCCGCCCAGCGAACCTGTTTCCCTCGGTAAAGAGCGCTACAGTCGTCGGCGGACGCACAGAAGCCCACCTCAATGGGGCTTAGGGAACGAGGCTTTGAACCGGGCGCTAAGTCAAGTCTCCAGGTCACCGTTCACACGGCGTATAGAGGACGCAAGCCTTCCTCGAAGGTTCCATCAACCTACATTCACCATTTATAATGGTCAGACGGACCCGGTGGAGCATGTTAGCCATTACAACCAGAGGATGGCCATTCACTCTAGAGATGAGGCTCTGATGTGTAAGGTTTTCCCTTCAAGCCTAGGCCCGGCGGCGATGAGGTAGTTCAACGGCCTGGAGGAGGACACTATTGATTCCTTCGAGAGGCTCATCCAAGCTTTTGGGGCTCGCTTTATCACCTGCAGAAGGGTTGTCCAGCCCTTAGGGTCGTTGTTATCTATGTCTCAGCGAGAGGGAGAAACACTAAAAGCATACTCTGACAGATACTGGGAGATGTATAACGAGGTAGAGGGAACAAACGACAAGGTGGCTATTAACACCTTCAAGGAGGGCCTTCAAATCGATCATGGGCTGAGGAGCTCCCTAACTGGTGAGCCCGTTGCCAGTATGCGAGAGCTCATGGACAGGATTGACAGGTTTAGAAGAATAGAGGAAGACCAGATACGGGGTAGAGGAAAGACCAAGGTAATCCCCCAGGAGAGGAGGGAGTTTAGGTCGGATCGGTTTAATAACAATCGACCTCGGAGGGATTTTGCGGGGCAGTCGGGATCCGCAAATCCCCAGGCGGTCAACGTCGTGTTTCGAGAACCAATCCAGCGGGTTCTAGAAAAAATACAAAACGAGCCTTTCTTCAGAGCGCCCAACAGGATGGCAGGGGATCCTGCGAAGCGCAACCAAAACCTCTATTGCCAGTACCACCAGGACCATGGACATACAACTGAGGACTGCAGAAACTTGTGGGACCACTTGGAAGAGCTAGTCCGAGAAGGGAGGCTGACCGACCTTCTGCACCACACCAGTGCCCGAGGAAGCCGGGCAGGGCAGACGTTTAGAGGAAATGCCCCTTCGGGAGCCCCCTTGGGAACCATAAACGTCATATTTGCGGCCCCAGGAAGGACAGGGTCTTGTCCCTCAAGAGTACTGTCCGTGTCTCATTGCATAGAAGGGAGCTCGAATGCAGCACCAAAGAAAGCAAAGCTGAACGCTTCACTGGTACTAGGCTTCTCAGAGGAGGACAAGAGAGGAACTATACAGCCGCATGACGATGCTTTAGTGGTTACGCTGAGAATCGGGGGGTACGACGTAAAGAGGGTGATGGTCGACGAAGGGAGCGCAGCTGAGGTGATGTATCCGGACCTATACAAGGGGTTGGGTTTGACGCCCCAAGATCTGACGGCCTACTGCTCCCCACTGATAAGCTTCGAGGGCAGATCGGTCATCCCGTTGGGTATGATTAGGTTACCTGTGCAAGCAGGTTCTGAGGTGGTGGAGGTGAATTTCATTGTGGTTGACGTTTTTTCCCCCTACACAGCTATTTTGGGAAGACCTTGGTTGCATACTCTAGGGGCTGTATCCTCCACCCTTCACCAGAAGGTGAAGTACCCGCCGGGTGGTCAAGTGTCAGAAATATTGGGAAACCAGGCCATGGCAAGGCAGTGCATGGTAGCGGCTATTCAGCACAAGCCTGAGATAGGTTCGTCGGCCAGGGCCGAGGATGATTTATAGCAATTAAGGGACCGAGGAACCTTCTCCAGCAATACCGCAGGGGAAGCCGAGTGTGAGGAGTTGGAGAGGGTTACCGTCGGCAATGACCCGGAAAGGTACTTTCAGGTCGGGGCGCTATTACCCTCGCCAGAGAAAGAGCAGTTGGTTGAGGTCCTTAGGAAGAACATAGACGTGTTTGCATGGAACGCATATGAAGCGCCAGGGGTCGACCCAGACTTCATCTGTCATCACTTGAATGTCAATCCATCAGCGATTCCAAAGCAGCAACCACCTCGGCGTCCGTCGAAATTACATGCCGAGGCCATTAAAGACGAGGTGGACAAGCTCAAGCAGGCAGGGGCTATCAAAGAGGTGTTTTACCCTCAGTGGCTAGCGAACACCGTAGTAGTAAAGAAGAAGAGCGGAAAATGGCGGGTATGCGTCGATTTCACAGACCTCAATAGAGCCTGTCCTAAGGATCCCTTCCCTATGCCCCGCATAGATCGGCTGGTTGACGCAACAGTAGGCCATCCTCGGATGAGCTTCCTAGATGCTTTCCAGGGCTACCATCAAATCCCGTTGGCATTAGATGACCAAGAGAAGACAGCGTTCCTTACTCCCAACGGAAATTACCACTACAAGGTAATGCCTTTCGGCTTGAAAAATGCAGGGTCAACGTACCAACGGATGATGACAAAGATGTTCGAACCACAGTTGGGCAAAAGCATAGAGATTTATATAGATGACATGGTGGTAAAGAGCAAAGAGGCGTCGGTACATACGACGGACCTAATTGGCACCTTTGAAATTTTGAGAAAGCATAAATTGCGGCTGAACGCCTCCAAGTGTTCCTTCGGGGTTAGCTCTGGGAAATTTTTGGGCTATATGGTGACCCACCGTGGAATTGAAGTGAACCCGGACCAGATTAAGGCCATAAACAACTTGCAGCCACCTCGGAATCCTAAGGAAGTCCAGAGACTGACTGGGATGACCGCCGCGCTAAACAGATTCATATCCAGATCAGCCGACAGGTGCAGGCCCTTCTTCCTCTTACTTCACAAGTGGAAAGGGTTCGAGTGGACCGAGGAGTGCGCTTTAGCATTTCAGCAACTCAAGGATTACCTTTCTCGGCCACCTATCCTGTCCAGCCCCGAAGTAGACGAAGTTCTTTTCGCTTACTTAGCAATAGCCACTCATGCTATCAGTTTTGTGATGATACGAGTGGATAATGGCATACAGCGGCCAGTATACTACGTGAGCAAGTCCCTTCATGAGGCCGAGGTGCGGTATTTGCCCTTGGAAAAGGCCATTTTGGCAGTAGTGCACGCTACGAGGAAGCTTCCCCACTATTTTCAGGCGCATACTGTGGTTATCTTGACTCAATACCCACTCAAAGCCGTGCTCCGGAGTGCAGACTACACTGGCAGGGTTGCTAAATGGGGCACGATACTTGGGGCTTTCGACATAAAGTATATGCCCCGCACCTCTGTAAAGGGCCAGGTGCTTGCCGACCTGGTGGCCGAAATTGCTGAGGGCCCGGAGGAAATGAGCGCAGGCCCACACGGCATAGAGGAAAAATCGGTGGGCCTCATATCCGCGCAACGTCCGCATTCTTGGAGGGTATATGTGGATGGAGCAGCAAACCAAAGGGGGTCGGGAGTGGGGCTAGTCCTAATATCTCCCGAGATGGCCGTGGTGGAGAAGTCTTTGAGGTTGGGGTTCTCGGCCACCAACAATGAGGCGGAGTATGAAGCCTTGATAGCAGGAATGGCGACTGTCACAAAGCTCGGAGGAAAAGCAGTAGAGGTGTTCTCGGATTCGAGCTTAATCGTAGGCCAAGTTAGAGGAGAGCTGGAAGCTCGAGACGTCAGGATGCAGGGCTACCTGAGCCGGGTTAGGCGCATGCAAAAAGACTTCGAGTATTTTGAACTATCCCATGTCCCTAGGAACGGGAATGCGCATGCAGATTCTCTGGCTACACTTGCCACATCCTCGGCGCAGGGCCTACCTCGAATAATCGTGGTTGAGGATTTAGTTTCACCCACTCCAGCAGTGGAGGGCCCCGTTCAGATCAACCTGATCAGTTCAGCACCGAGTTGGATGGACCCCATTACATTATACCTCGAAAAGGACATATTGCCCGAGGACAAGCTGGAAGCTGACAAGATAAGAAGGAAAGCTACACGGTTTTGGTTGTCTGGGGACAAGAAGCTGTACAAGCGCTCTTTCTCCGGACCTTATTTACTTTGCGTGCACCCCGAAGCATCAGAAGCCCTCTTAGAAGAGCTGCATGAGGGGATTTGTGGGAGTCATACTGGGGGGAGGTCTCTGTCTCACCGAGCAATCAGCCAAGGGTATTGGTGGCCAGGCATGCAGAAGGAAGCACAGGAGTACGTCAGAAAATGCGATCAGTGCCAGAGGTTCGCCCCAAATATCCATCAGCCCGGGGGAGTCCTTAACCCCCTTTCTAGTCCCTGGCCTTTCGCCCAATGGGGCTTAGACATCGTTGGCCCCTTCCCTAAGGCAATCGGGAACAAAAAATTTCTGCTCGTGGGGACAGACTATTTCACGAAGTGGGTGGAAGCCGAGCCCCTGGCCAATATCAGAGACGTGGACGTCAAAAGGTTTGTTTGGAAGAACATCGTCACCCGATTTGGGATTCCCCAGGTCCTTATCTCGGACAATGGCCTCCAGTTTGACAGCAATGCCTTCAGAGAGTACTGTTCCGACCTGGGAATTAAGAACAGGTACTCCACCCCGGCCTATCCACAGGGAAACGGACAAGCCGAGGCCGTTAATAAGGTCATCGTGAGTGGGCTCAAGAAGAGGTTAGACGAGGCCAAAGGGAAATGGGTGGAGGAGCTGCCGCACGTTCTGTGGACGTACCGAACAACACCCCGACGGTCAACGGGAGAAACCCCATTCTCAATGACATACGGGGCTGAGGCCGTGATTCCGACAGAAATGGGTGTTCCCACGCTAAGGACCAGCACTTTCACCCCAGAGGGTAATGACGAGCTTTTGGAAAAGAGTCTAGATCTGATAGACGAACGACGAGATAGAGCGATGGTCCAGCTAGCCTACTACCAACATAAGCTGAAGCAAGGCTACGACGCGAATGTAAGACTGAGGCCGTTAGCTCCAGGGGACCTAGTGTTGAGAAAGGTCGTGGGGAATACCAAAAACCTAGCATGGGGAAAGCTAGGGCCCAATTGGGAAGGACCATACCGCATCACATCGATGGCAGGGGTAGGAGCCTACTATTTGGAAGATCTTGATGAAAAAAGGGTACTCCACCCTTGGAATGTAAGCAACTTAAGAAGGTACTACTATTAACACGAACAGTTCTATCGTATGTTTCTTTCCTAGCATAATTGGAGTTCCATTACTTATGTCCCTTAAATAAAAATGAAGCGTTGGACAGAACCAAGGCATTGTATGGTCCTCGGACACCAGCCTTTGGGGAAACTAACCACTTAAAATAAGAAAACTAGGTACTGGACAGAACCAAGGCGTTGTATGGTCCTCGGACCCAGGCCTCCGGTGAAACCAGATACTTCAGATGCAAAAATGAAGCGTTGGACAGAACCAAGGCATTGTATGGTCCTCGGGCACCAGCCTTTGGGGAAACTAACCACTTAAAATAAGAAAACTAGGTACTGGACAGAACCAAGGCGTTGTATGGTCCTCGGACCCAGGCCTCCGGTGAAACCAGATACTTCAGATGCAAAAATGAAGCGTTGGACAGAACCAAGGCATTGTATGGTCCTCGGGCACCAACCTTTGGGGAAACTAACCACTTAAAATAAGAAAACTAGGTACTGGACAGAACCAAGGCGTTGTATGGTCCTCGGACCCAGGCCTCCGGTGAAACCAGATACTTCAGATGCAAAAATGAAGCGTTGGACAGAACCAAGGCATTGTATGGTCCTCGGGCACCAGCCTTTGGGGAAACTAACCACTTAAAATAAGAAAACTAGGTACTGGACAGAACCAAGGCGTTGTATGGTCCTCGGACCCAGGCCTCCGGTGAAACCAGATACTTCAGATGCAAAAATGAAGCGTTGAACAGAACCAAGGCATTGTATGGTCCTCGGGCACCAGCCTTTGGGGAAACTAACCACTTAAAATAAGAAAACTAGGTACTGGACAGAACCAAGGCGTTGTATGGTCCTCGGACCCAGGCCTCCGGTGAAACCAGATACTTCAGATGCAAAAATGAAGCGTTGGACAGAACCAAGGCATTGTATGGTCCTCGGGCACCAGCCTTTGGGGAAACTAACCACTTAAAATAAGAAAACTAGGTACTGGACAGAACCAAGGCGTTGTATGGTCCTCGGACCCAAGCCTCTGGGGAAACTAGATACTTCAGATGTAAAAATGAAGCGTTGGACAGAACCAAGGCATTGTATGGTCCTCGGACACCAGCCTTTGGGGAAACTAACCACTTAAAATAAGAAAACTAGGTACTGGACAGAATCAAGGCGTTGTATGGTCCTCGGACCCAAGCCTCCGGGGAAACCAGGTACTTCAGATGCAAAAATGAAGCGTTGGACAGAACCAAGGCATTGTGTGGTCCTCGGACACCAGCCTTTGGGGAAACTAACCACTTAAAAGAAGAAAACTAGGTACTGGACAGAACCAAGGCGTTGTATGGTCCTCAGACCCAAGCCTCCGGGGAAACCAGATACTTCAAAAGATGAAACAAAGCGTTAAGTAGAAATTAAGTCGCGAAAAGTCCTCGGACCGCAACTGCGTGGAGGTTAGTGCGCACCATGAAAATTACTGCTTCTTAAATAGGGTCTAAGGGATCACTCCTATATGCCAAGATAAATTCTGTTAGCCTTATCTCAAAGTATTTTAGGGCAGTCGATACTTCCGAGGACGGATTATTCGAAACACGATTTCCATTTTGGCTTGGCTCTCACTTGGCCTAGGTAAAACTAGGTTTTCCTTTGCAGTGTTAAACTTTGTTCTTCCATAGTTCCAGACAATGCAAAATATGAAAACACATTCATACAAGAAATCATATGAGAAAAAGAAAAAGCCCATAATGTCTTATACAAGCCAAAAAAGGGGAACTGCCACCTACATACGTCAACTATTTGTTTAACTCCATTCACATCTAAAAAGGTGGTACGTCGGCCGTTTCCTAAAGAGGAACATCCTTGTCTTTTTCTTTCTCCTCTAAGGTCTCCCCAGCAGGCAGAACGGTGGAAGCTAAGTCCTCTTTGAAGCTTTGAGAAGCACGCCTATCTTCAGGAACCTCTGTGACTTCGTGCAATGGGGTCCCTCCTTCCGCTTCGTACACTTCAGGCTGATTCCGCTGACCAGCCGGGAGAAGATTCTGACCCTGAGCCTCTTCAGATGAACCAACCGCAGTAGGGAAAACTTCCTGTTGCTGAGAAGGAGTGCCTGATGCTCTTATGGCCAAAGGAAAAAAGATGTTGTCAGGAATTCTCAGCTCTGATGAGGGCTCAACGCCCGCACGATTGAGAGCTTCTTCCCAAGTCTGAGCACAATATGCTCGGCACACGATTGGGACCTCTTTCTTGAAACTATCCTCGGTCTCAGCTACGCCTTCGTCATACCCTCGCTGTTCGGCCTCATCTCTTGCTTTCTCGGCCTCGGCCCTTGCTCTCTCAGCCTTATCCCTTTCTTCTTCTGCCAAACCCCTTTGCCTTTGTGCTTCTTCCAGCTGTTTCATCAGCTCTGAGAATTGTTCTTTAGAACCTTTCAGTTGGTCAGTGGCATCTTTGAGCTTCTTCCCTTGGTCCTCAACTTGCTTCTGAAGGATGGACAGAGCTGAATCCGCGCTCTGCCGAGCAGATTCTTCCCCCGCCAGTTTTTGCTTTAACTGCCCTACGCTTAGCTCACTGGCGGCGAGCGTCTTAGAGGTGTCAATCCTGATCTCCCTCTCTTTGTTCATCTGAAGATAGTAGTGGTTGGTCATCTCTTCCAGCGTAAAAGTTTCTTGAACAATCTGTATACAAAAACAAAAAGAGAAAAGAAGCAGTCAAAAACGAAGTAAACTGAGAGGAACATATCAAGCTATAAGGGTGCTATACCATGCCCAGGTGCCTTTTTAGATTCATGAAGAGCTCATTTTTCTTCATCTTTTTGACCTCAGCCATATCCCGAGGAAGAAGAAGGGTCTCTTCCAGAACGGATGCGATATGGCATCCTATCCCACCATTAAAATCCCTGAGGGATGCATCCGCCCTCAGGGGCTCACCACCAAGCATGGGCGCGGGAAGCCAGGCTTCAATCTCTGAGGACTGAGTTGTTTGCCTTGCACTCGCCTTAGAGGCCGCGCGAGTCGTTTTTCGCTGCTTTAAGGGTGGCTGATCCTCACCCCCCTGGGCCACATGAGGTCTCACAACCTCCACAGTCTCCGCCACCTCTTTACCCTTCTGCTCTCTCCTCCTCTTAGGATCGGCAGGTTCGCCCTCTCTAGGTTGGCGAGGTTTAGGAGAAGGGGAGTGAGAAGGGATGGTCTGAGGGGACCTCCCTGGCGCCTCTCTCCCAGATTTCCCTTCAATGACATCGAACAAACTCCTTTGACTTTTTCTTTGGATGCCCATTTCACTAGGAACTACCTCTGGAGACTCCGGTCGATTGAACACCTCAAACCCGTCCGCCGAATCCGAAACTTCTTCGGCTTCTTCTTCTTCTTCTCCTTCTTCTTCTTTTTCTTCTTCTTCTTCTTCCTCCTCCCCCACCTCCTAGATAACGGGGTGAGATGAAGAAGCTCCTGCGGAAGTAAAAACTCCGGTCGATGGTTGAGAAAAGGGAACGACGTCTGGGATTGGAATACCCTCGGGAACTATGAATCCGAACCTTTCGTGGGCTACGCTGATCCTGTGCAGCCTGGGATCAGCAGCTCTTACCACGCACTTAGGTACTTGGAAAGACGAGGAAATGGGCTTGTACCCGAGGATGATGTGCGCAGCCCTTAGTTGACCGTCAGACGGATTCCTGTATATCTCGGATCTCAAAAGCTTATCCAAGTTCTCTCTGTTAACCAACCCGAGCCGAGGCTTAGTAGCGTTCCTGTCTGCAAAATCATCAAAACAACAAAAAGAACCCTCGTCAGGAATAGACTTACCCTAGGTCTAAGATTGCAAATCGAGGTACGAGGACGTTCAGCCCAAGAGCCCCACCCGGTGTACCCTCCTTAGTCGGACAATGTAACCCGTCATGCCATGCGCCGGAGAAGATGAGGAAATCTTCTTTCAAACCCTTGTTCGATTGAGGTAAACACTGGATTAACCTTATCTCGGAGAACCTAGATTTAAGGTAGTACCCCTCATCCTTTAAGCGCTGGAGGTTGTATACCCAATTCACATCGTGATGGGTAAGGCCCAGGTTTAGCCTCGTATTAAGGGCTTCTATACTCCCTAACACCCTAAACATATTTGGGGCACATTGTGTGGGGGACAATCTAAAAAACCTAAGGTAGCTGGTGGTGATGCGGCCCATCGGAATAGTCATTCCTCCTTCTATGAAAGCAATCATAGGAATGACTACTTCCCCTGATTTCCTTTGATCGTACCACTCCTCCGCGGAGGCGTATCTCATACCCACCGTTGGAGGAATTCCATATTTGACCCTAAATTCTTCCATTTTCTCCTCGGAACAAACTAGGTTTTTAAACCTACCCATTTCTAAAGAATCGCGGAATGAAAGTAGAAAAGATAATAGCAGACTGAGAAAGGTTAAAGAAACTTACAGTTGTGAAAAGTAGGCTCCTCGGTCAGACTTCAAGTATTTATGAGACCATTGAGAGGAAAGAAAGAGAGACGGGTTCAGTGAATGCTCGATACAATCGCAAGATTTCTTGTAACCGAAAAGAAAGTTGATTTGAAAAGCTCTTTATACGAGCACAGAAATTGTAAGCGGGAAAAACCCCGCTCGTAAGTCGTGGGAATCCCTCACCGTCGGATTTGCATCCGATCGAAACGTGGAGGACTGAAAAACCGCCCTCATTTAATGATGGCGTGCTCCTGACGTCAGAACGTCAGGAACGTGTCTGGAGTAGGTAAAAAGGCACTCTGGGATTCGGAATAACCCCACGAAGGAGTTAAGGGCATGATGTCAAAATCCCCCTTTTTCCAAGATGACAAAAAGGGTGATTTTGAGGGGCTATTGTGGGGCCAATCACCCGAAAAGCTAAACGATATCCGGGGAGGAAAGGCCCACGATCCAACGGCCCAGTCCGAGGACTCTCATTTGGCCGAGGACACCTCCTAGTCCGAGGATGAGACCTGTTTCCCAGACCAGCTTACGATATGGATATAACGTACCACTCCAATTATCGAGAAACATCACAGAATTGCGCACGAACCAAACTAGTAGGTCACGGTCAAAGAATGAACCGGAAAAGGTAACGAATGTCTCTTACAGAGGTGTCACCTCCACATTAAATGCGTCCCACCTAACTCCCTGGCCGCATTAATGTGGAGGTGATACCTGAACAACAGTTAAGCAGCCTTTACAACCACTAGACGGAGGATCCGGAAAGTTCAGGATGGGACATAAAGTAATTTCCTGAAGGGAGCCTACACGTGTACGGTGAGGGCAAGACAGAGGGGATAGTATATAAAGAAAAGTAAGGATACATGATAAAGGGAGGAAAAAAGCAGGGGAAAAAGGGAGGACGCTGAAAGCAGGACTAAGAGAAAGAGAGAGGAGAAAAGATCCGTCCCCTGAACACCGTAGAAGTTCCTTTTGCCACGGTAGATTGACGTCCTTTTCTACTGACTGGAGCTAGTTCTTACGCCTGCACTCTACAAATTTTATTGTCAAGGGTCCATTACATTTTGAGTCCCTACAGTAAGTATTTGTGAATTGTAAGTGTAATTCTTTTTTATAAATTTATATTATATATGTGTGTGTCTAATATTGATTGTGTACATTACTTTTTGTTATAATGTTATTTTTGTAAATTATGATGTGTGTGGATGTTTGTGTGTACAATAATATAAATATAATATAACTCTATATAATTTAATAATTAGGAAATCAAGTGGTTTTTTATTTATTTTTTTTTTATTTTTACATGTGTGTGTATTGTTATCATATAATAATAACTTTTTGTTATAAAGTTAGTAAAATTCAATAAAAAAAAATTATAAAGTTAGTGATTGTTTAAACATTTGATTGATTAAGTAGACATGTAGTGTATAATTTTATGTATGAATGAGTGTGACTGTATGTGTCAATAATTAATTCGGAGCCAATGAGTTGAGATTAGTAATTTAGTCTAAAATATTTTTATAATAACAAAGTCAAACAGATAATAACAACTGTATTAAGATAAAAAAATATTAGACAAATTTAACAAAATAAAATGGTCATAGGCTCATAGCTATCCACGTTGGCAATAGATAGTCATAATAAACTATCATGTAACATTCATAATTTGAAAACATGTAGATAAAATTGTAAAATTCACATATTATTATTCTTATTTTGTCTATAACTCGATATATTCAAATTCTTTTTTTATTAAAATTTTTTAATGATCTTTCTAAACAAAATTCTTAAAATCGACACTACTCATTTTGTACACTATTATAACGTCATCACAGTTGCATCTCAAAAATATTGAATCTCTCCATTTTTACGGTTCTTTAAACGTACGAGGTATATTGTTGTGTATAAGGCTTATACGCTCATCTTTGACATTTGTAAAGTAACTACCGTGCAAAATTTGAAATATCATGGAAAAAACTTTATGGTTGCTGACTGCCAATAGCAAAGCTGTTATCTAATGATCTCACAATTATGAATAGGCGCTACTGGCGAGGCGCATATTGACTATTTTTGAACATTGAATTATAGCTTAAGATCGAGTTGGTGGTGGGTTCTTTCATCTGATGAACATGATAACTAGAATGATTAAAAAATTTTCAATATGCAGTCAGTACTCAGTAGGTGAGCGAATCCGTTAACTGTTCTTGCTAAATGCTACTATTATTTTTGGAAAATAATTTTTGATGAATTAAAAATAACTTCGATAATTCCTATCATGGATAAGAATAATATTACTATGATTATGTTCTAGGAAAAAAAATTTCCAACTTTAACTTGTGTAAATTAAGTTTGAAATTGCCTTAATGAAGAACAAGAGATTGAACACAATAACAATAACAAAAACAAAATTAATGCAACTAAAATTAACAATTAAAATGTTGGCAAAAACTTGTTTGCATTAATTGAAGCGTGTATATATATATATATATATATATAATCTTTTTAGATTTTACACTTTAATAATAATTGCCAAACTTTATACATGGCATATGTCATTTTCATATGAGTTTGGTTTACTTCCAGTATTTTTTTAACTGGAATCTCTTTTTGTTTTAATCAAAAACTAACGTATTACCTACTAACTAAATAAAAGGTAGAGATTAAAACCCACTACCACTTGCCATTATTATTTAAAATAAAAGAAAATATCAAGTTAAAAAAAGTACCGGAAGTAAGTCAAACCCTTTTCATATTATAGTTTCACTCTTTTTCTACCCAAAAAAAAACCAAAAAAAAAATAGTTTCACTCAGTAAACAGTTTTTTTTTTTTCCAAACATACCATATATTATATTATATGACCTTCATATACTACAATACTTGGTAAATGTTAAGATAATTGAGGACTGCATCATCTTTAAAAAGTCAAAATAATGGGTTCTTTTTTAATGTTTGAAAAACCCACTATATAAGTTTCATGCCGTAGATTACATAGGCGTGAAACTTACAAAGCATCCGTAAGCAATGACAAGATGTTAACATTAATCTAATTCAAATTTATTGAGTAAAAAAATATATTGAGCAATAATATAATACTGCACGGGAGACCTCAAATTGTGAGAATTTGATTGGATTTGATTGTATAAATGTATATTGAATCCCATATACACCTCAACTTGATTAGTTTTGTTGGGATATAAAAATAGACATGGCTAAAAACAGACATTTCCTTAAGTTACTGCTGCTCACAGCCCCATTACCATGACTTATCAATTAAAGTCGTTACCTTTTATTTTTCTTTCTGTGCGGTCTTTCATTGCCATTGAATGTGGGTAACTTTTTAAAGATCTCTCTCTCTCTCTCATTATTGATTATCTGGCCTCATTTCCCTTCTTTCTTGCAACCTCAAGCCACATATATTTGATATTTCTCTCATGAGTCATGACCTTGCCTTGGAATTTGTTGTCAAGTCTTTTTATATTTCTTCCAAAATCTCATATCTTATATACTTTCTTTTCCTTTTTTTTGTTCTTTTCAGTAACAGGTAGACAAGTAACTTCTACTTCGTATTCAGAGAAGAACATTTGATCCCAGATCCCAGAATTTTCTTAGAATCCTCCGACATCTTTGAAATTTGAAAAAGATTGCCCCTTTTTAAATTTTTTTATTCTCTCTATCCTAAAAATTCAAAACACCCCTTTCCACTTTATTGACTTCCTAGTCCAAGCCATTTTTGCCAAATTTCAAGGCTTTGATGTTGGCCTAAAAGTTTGAATTGTGTACCTGCTTTCTCTCTTTACCACACGTATATCACGTCATTGAATTGTTCTTCTTCATACTATTTCCAACCTCTTTCTATTTTGTACCATTTTTCATGGTCTTTTCTTGATAAATATTGGAAATGATCAAATAAGCATATATGATATATTGACATGTGTTCACAAACAAGCCTTCCTAGAATATCTTTCTCCCATGATCTTGCCCAAGAAGATGTTGGACCACTACTCAGCATGTCTGATCAAACAGACTCATCATCATCATCATCACCATCGCATTTGGGCTCAAATTCCGATTTTGAATTCAACATTAGCAGCAGCTTATTTGAGCATGAATCTTGTTCAGCAGACGAGCTTTTCTCCAATGGGGTACTTCTTCCAATTCACGATAAAGAGAGATTTGTTGCTAACAAAGAAGTCCATAGTCGTCAACCTCGGCCCATTGCTCCTCTTCCTCCTCTTCCTCGTGATAACTCATCATCATCGAAGAAAGAAGCCATGGTTATAAACTCAGATTTGGAGCAAAAGCATGTATCCACGGCGACCAAGTCTTTCTGGGGTTTCAAGAGAAGTGCTAGTCTCGATAATTTTGACAATAAGAAGAGCTTTTTACGCTCGTTACCGCTTCTGTCACGAAGCAATTCAACTAGTTCATTGGACCCAATTCCAAGAAGAACAACGCAGAATAAGGAAGTTCACAAGCACAATTCACAGAAACAAGAATCTATTTCATTGTCAAGGTCATCATCTTTTTCATCTTATACTAAAATGCAGCAGAAGCCTCAGTTGAAAAAGAGTTATGGAGAATCCTTAAATGCGGTTCAGATTAGTCCTGTTTTGAATATACCACCTCCTTACATTCCTAAAAGGGCTCAAAATCTCTTCAATTTTGGTTCTTTTTTACGTGATGGGAAGGATAAAAAGAGCAAGAAATAGTTTTCACTATGCTTTTTCTTCATTGAACAGATAGTTGGATTTTCACTTCTGTATAGATTTTATGGGTTTAGGTTCAATAATTAGTGGATTTTCCTTACCTGATGAGTCCAGACAAAGATCATGGAAACTTGTAAAGGACCAAGTATTATTGAGCCTAAGAAGATATCTACGAAAGAAGCTAATTGTATAAAGGTATAAAATAAACGCATATGATGAGAAAGAGATGAAGAGGGAAGGATGGAGCCTCATGGAATTGAATTTCCTGCATTTCAAAATGTCACAAGCTTTGGACTAGGAGACACACAGCATAGTAATTCTAAAGACAATCAATCGTATATCCAATTTCACAACTTGTTGACTTGTGTGATTGTGAGTGGCCAAAGCGAAGTAGTAGATTGCACAAGGCAGAAAATGTAGAATACTCACGATCACACAAATTAACAAGTCCTGAAATTGGGAGTTCAAATTGATTGTATCTGTAGCGGACTCTACACGGCAAGAGGTTCCCCTTCTTTCTAGTTGTCCCAACGTTGTTTTCCTTTCAATCTCTCTTCATTATTTAGGTAGGTAGGCGGGTTACTTTTTGTTTAATCTAAAGCCGCTTTGTTGTCTATGTAAATCCTAATGCACATATAATTTTCAATTGGTTGTTTCTTTATGAGAGATGCTTTATGCTCTCATAAGTTTTGTTCTTATTATGAGATTAAAGACAAACCCCGGCTTGAATTATGGGGTGGGTTTGAAAATACAAATCTTCAATGAAATGCCTTTTCAGAACTGTTCTGTATCGACTATAGCTTCTCAACTAATCTAATCATGACATTTTCATGGGTTTCTTTTCAAACTTTCAAACTGGGCCAGGCTTGAATTCGACTAGATGCCTTTCCCTATGATGTACCAAAAAATACCACATTTATTTCAAAAGCCCTTGCTTTAACCCAAATTTTCTGGACATATAGAACTATTCATTTATTTCACTGATGTAATATGACATTTCAATCTAAAAAAACAAAGATGGTCATGTTCATGCAAAAAAACAAATAGGAAAAACAAATATTGAAGAATACTATTATGTTAGTAAACTTCATTTATAAATGAGTTTTTAACATAGAAAAATTATTAAGGTGTGCTTCATTGGATTTATTGCAACAATAAATGTAGTAAAAAGAATATTAGGCAATGATAATTTTGATTCACTATTCTCTTCTCCATTAACATGATGGTACATGATACCTCACTTTTGCAACCTTTGATGTCCTAAGCATTCGGTTACCTAAAATTGAGAGTCCAAATTCTTTGCCAATCAGCTCTAATGAAAAAAAAAATGAAAAAAAGAAGAAGAAGAAGCAAAGAACCAATCTTTGATCGAAAATTCAAATGTTCTAGTAGTTGTGGGTTGTTGTTTTTTTTTTCCCCCTTTACCATATGAATTTTAGAATTTGAAATAAATACCACATTTATTTCAAAAGCCCTTGCTTTAACCCAAATTTTTTGGACATATAGAACTATTCATTTATTTCACTAATGTAATATGACATTTCAATCTAAAAAAAATAAAGATGGTCATGTTCATGTAGAAGAACAAATGGAAAAACAAATATTGAAGAATACTATTATGTTAGTAAACTTCATTTATAAATGAATTTTTAACACATAAAAATTATTAAAGTGTGCTTCATGGATTTATTGCAACAATAAATGTAGTAAAAAGAATATTAGGCAATGATAATTTTGATTCACTATCCTCTTCTCCATTAACATGATGGTACCTCACTTTTGCAACCTTTGATGTCCTAAGCATTTGGTTACCTAAACTGAGAGTCCAAATTCTTCGCCAATTAGCTCTAATGAAAAAAGAAAAAAGAAAAAAAGAGAGCAAAGAACCAATCTTTGATTGAAAATTCAAATGTTCTAGCAGTTGTGGGTTGTTGTTGTTTTTTTTTCCCCCCTTACCATATGAATTTTAGAATTTGAAATAAAGAACAAAGATTTGCATAATATATAATCATATTGGGACAAGACATATAATATACTTATATTACAAATAATCTTTATTTTCATTATCCACATCATCTTTGCCAAATAGAATAAACAATCTAAAAATTGTGACCCTAATGCATATAACAATTGTAGGGATAAAGGCCTAGGGTCACAAAGTGGGCCTTGGGCTCGGTCCGAGGACGTAAACTAGTCCGAGAAGGGACGAGTAATTGCGGGAAACTCCAATTTCAAAGTTCCACAGGTAAGGAAAGAATGGAAGATGATCTGAGGAGGAACTCCTCCTCGGATATGACGAACACGGCCTAAATCTACATTCCAACGGTTAAGGTAAGATTCCAGAAAGCTTAGGCAACATAGATAAGCATCAAATGCATATGAGGGGTGATGGGAACTTAAAAATATCTGAAGAAAAGCTGCCATCACCGCATTAAATGTACTACAGCTACTTTTTTTGCCGCATTTATGTGGAGAAGACCTCTAAACAGTGTTTCCTTGGTCACTGCAACTCATAGAGAGGCCAGAAAAGATGTCTAATGGGACATGTACTCAAGTAGCAACCCAAATTATCGACAAGTGTAGGGCAAAAATTGTCCAAGAGGGACTATATATTAAGAGAGACCCTCCATAAGAAAGGGGGGAGAAAAAACGAAAGAGAAAAGACAAACTGTGGCAATCAAAATAGCACTTGTAATCGTTTTCTTTGGTCTATAAGAACATTTTCCTCCTCGGACAATGAAGAGATCTATCCTTACACGTTCTCCTCTTGAATAACTGTCTTGCAAACCCATCCTAGACATTGTAATACTAACTAGGGCCTAGCTCTTCAACCCATTCTCTACAAATTTATTGTATTGGGCTCACAAACTCACAATCCCATACTCATTAAGCTTGGGCCGCCAAAACGTGACCCTACAACAATAATAATAATAATAATAATCAAAGTCCTTTCTAAAACATTTAACTAAATATAGAAGTCATTAAACATTATAAGAATAACTCTTTGTTTGCTTGTAGGTAATACAAACGTATGACTATATGAGTATGTTCTCTATTGTTTTAATTACTTTAAATGACAATCAATTACCTCCTACTCTATTATATCAGGGAAAAAAATGTTTAGGTTTTAATTATTGTTTATTAATTATTATAAGTAAATCACAATAATCATTCAAAAAATAGTTATAAACCATATATAATATGAAGTCCACAAGTATGAGAGTAATATTCAAACCGCACAAAAATTTACACCAAGGTTTGTCTTCTTTTAATTTTTCTACTTCTTTTTTTGTTATTATTCTTATTTTGTCAATTGGATTTCATTGTTTTTGTAAAAGCCATATTTACTCTACACTATATTTAATTATGAAGTTTCTAGGGTATGTCATATATTTGATAGCCGATTTAAATGATTTCTTGAAAAAATTTTGTTTGAATAATTTGATAAGTTATGTTATATATCTTTGTTTACTGTTTTATTTATTTATTTTTAGTAATGGTAGTTTACTAATTGTAGGGTCACCAATTGTTGGGCGATGGTTTAGTGAGCCCAATACAATGAATTTGTAGAGAATGGACCAAAAAGCTAGGCTTTAGTAGTTTACAATAACGGCTAGTAAATATTTCAACACGTACAGCTTGAAGAAATGGTTATCTGAGGAGATCAATACGATAGATATGAAAGCTATTACAAGTCTTGGTGCTACAGTAACTCTTTCCTTCCCTATTCTTTCCTATTTTTTCCGATCAATCTCTAGCTGCATGTTCTTGTTGTCATTTGCATGGGAGATACGGTCCTCCCTTCAAGGTTGACTCCGGTCAGTGTGTGTGGTGTTGACACTTCCTTCGCGGTCACCTCTCCGCTCAAGGTTGAGGAAGGGGTCACTGCGCTTAGAGCCCCTCGATTCCGCTTGTCGTGGACCTGGTTTAGCCATAGTTAGCCGTTATACTCACTATCACTCAAGCTCTTCCCACAGATGGCGCCAATTGTAGGGTCACCGATTGTTGGGCGATAGTTTAGTGAGCTCAATACAATGAATTTGTAGAGAATAGGCCAAAGAGCTAGGCTTTAGTAGTTTACAATAACGGCTAGTAAATATTTTAACACGTACAGCTTGAAGAAATGGTTGTCCGAGGAGATCAATACAATAGATATGAAAGTTATTACAAGTCTTGGTGCTACAGTAACTCTTTCCTTCCCTATTCTTTCCTATTTTTTCCGATCCCCCCTCACAGGAGATCTTTTACATTTATATAGGCCTTTTCAGGTCATCCTGACCTTACACTTGTTACCCATTTAAACCCTCACTTGAGTACATGTCCCATCAAGTATCTTCTTTTGTTATCTGTGAGTGGCGGTAGCTAAAAATTATACTGTTCAAGAGTCTTCTCCCCATAAATGCGGCCAGAAAGGTCGCTGCAGTGCATTTAATGCGGTGGTAGCAGCTTCTCTTTGAGATATTTCCGTATTATTATCACCTTCGTACGTGCTTGAAGTTCGGCCTTATTGTTGAAGCTTCCTGGAGTGTCACTTTATATCATCCAAACAATTGCTTGACCGACATTCATCCTGTCCGAGAAGACCAACCTCCTCAGATTATATTCTTCTATCTTCTCCTTGTGTGGTCCTCTGTTCTAGGGCCTCTTCTAATTATTTGCTCTTCCTCGGACGTATCCACGAACAGGGCCCAAAGCCCAGTATACAAGTTTGGGCTCTCACCCCCACACTAACTTATGTGGTAAGAATTTTCTTCTGACGATTCACAAAATGATCCTTAACAAATTATTATTTTCAAATAAGTTTAACTACGAAATGATCATTAATAATATTCTCATGCATTGCGTGTGTCTACAACTAGTATAGTATAAAACTTGACTACAATTCTTCAGGTGCAATACATCAAGCATCCAATTAAATTTAGACACATAATTGTATTAAATTTAATTTTTCTTAAAAAAGATAACACTATTTACGTTTTATTCATCAATAAAGATTTGTAAATAAATATGGAAAAAAAATTTCTAGGTTGTAGCTAATGACTACAACTTCCGCTAAAATAAAATAACATAATTACATATTTTGAAAATCTAATTATTGCGTTGCATGTTTTTTATGTTCTTAACACGTAGGTCAAATTTTCTGTCAATCTGATGTTATTTACTATTTGTTCCATAAACTTATTTTTTATGTATAATTTTAAACTACAAAAACTTTTTTTTTTTTTGAGAGAAGACTACAAAAACTTAAAATTTAAACATTTGATTGATAACATAACTATTGATTTTTGATTTTCTTGAAATTTTGCAAGCCTAGAGGATATAAGAAAAAATGTAATCCAATGATGGATTTGTCAAAATTTATATCTAATAAAAAAATATTAAGTGGAGTTGTAGTCATTAAGCTACAACCAAATTTGTACCCAAATTTTGTCCAATAAATATCTCATTTACCTTTTGACAATTGGCGACACTTGAATTTATATAACTTTTGTTGTAAAACTTATAGTATTTCTATCATCATTCTTGTGTCATAATGTAGTCGGGGGTGGTTTGTGACAAGGGCCAAAAATGCAAGAATGGCTCAGATCTCCCCTTGAGTTCTTTAGAAGTGATTATTTATGGAGAGTATCGAGTCCAAAATTCCAATATTTAGTGAATAGAGGCTAATAATACTTTAACAAGGGAGAAATCAAAATGTCAATAATAAAAATACTGAAAAATGCATAGAAACACAACAAGTCCAAAATTTCGACCTATAGTCAGTGAGAAGAAGAAATTGAGAGAGGTTGTGAGGAAGAGAGAGAATGTTCCCATGTACCCATATTTCCACTCTAAAGTTTTGGAATTGTGAGAATGTCTCCTAGTTAAATGGGCTTTTGCTATAAAGCTTAATAACAAAAGTGCAAAAAAAATGTATAAAAACAATAGGTTCGAAACTTCGACCCATAATCAGGGAGAAGAAGAAATTAAGAGATGATGTGAGGAAGAGAGAGAAGGTTCCCTTGTACCTATATTTCCACCTCCAAACTTCAGAATTGTGAGAATGTTAGTTGGTTGAACAAGCTTTTGCTCTAAAGTTTCAACTCTAAGGGTAAAACATGGTTGGTTCCTTTTGAATCTAATTGGGGCATTTTGTATTGAGTTTGGGGTGCCTTTAGTGACTAGTTTTTGGTAAATAAAAGAGGCTTTGAACCCCCCAAGAAATCAATCAAAGAGGTTATGGTCAGATTTGCTTTGATTGGGTAAGAGGGTTGGCTTGCTTTTTGCATAAGTTGGGAAATGAAGTGGCCTAAATTCATGGACTAGTGTTTCCTAGACATGACAGGTCCTTAGAGGCTGCATTTGGTTGTTGTAGCATACAAGGCTAGCCACTTAGGGCCAGCTATGTGTTTTAGACAAAAAAAAAAAAAAAGTGTAGAGCAGAAAAGTTGAGTCACAGTTAGCAAGAGTATAAAAGCTCTTTTGGGGTGAAAATTTTAAGTACAAGACCTCCTCCATGAGCTTGAAGTGCTACAAGTGTCCCTTGTCCACTTGGTAGGTGTCCCTTGTCCACTTGGTAGCATGCATGGGCTAGGCTTATATAAAGGGTTCAAAAGAAACCAACCTATACCCTCCAGACCACAGTTCCTCAATTTCTTTACTATGTTACATGGGCTTAGGTCATGCTTAAAAGAATAAATATAATACATGGGCTAAGGCTTTTTATAGAGAGTAGGGAAGTGGGCCTGGCTCTTTCTGCGGTATTCCTTTGGAACCAATCTATGCACAAGACCAAACACTCCAAACAAAGAGAGAGAGAGAGATATATATATATATATATATCTCTTTGTTTATTTATATGTATATGGTAATAGCAGAATAACTGTTAGTCCGAGAATGTTAGCAGCAGAAATAAATAGTAATAACAGCAAACATAATAACAAAAGTAAAAGGGTTCTCCGCAAGATATATACTAAAAAGAGCCCAAACTCCAACCCACTTAACCTTATTACCTTACAAGGCCAAAAAGTTATGTGGTTTGGAGAATGGGTCAGAATAGCTATCTTATTGATTGAGACGTCAGAGAGGATGGTTTTGTATGAGGGTGGGAAAATGCTACTTAGTGATGTATGTTAAGTCTGTTGTGTATACTCTACTTTCTCAACTCTCTATTCTCTTTTACATCTCACTTTCTTTACCCCTTTCTCTCTTCTTTCACTTTCAACTCCTTGTTCTAATTCTCTTGGGAACTGTGTTTCTTCACACCATTGTTTATGTTTCTCTCCGTTGTTTGATGATATCGTGTTCTTCTCTCATTCTTGTTGCTGTTTTTTCTAGTTCTAACAATCTTGTCCCCATATTCATGGGTTCTATTCCTTTTATACCTAAGATCAAGCCCAAGTGATTTCCCTTCTTTATCCTTGTTTTCACCAACCATTTTGTCCACTGTAAGCATTCAACCAATACCCACAACGTACCGTTCTAGTTGTGTGTAGGTGGGCTCACTACCTTCTGGTCGCTAGAAGTGGGTTTAGTCCCACTACTTGCTTAGCAACGAACTTCTTTCCACTTTTGGGCAAAAGCCAATCTGACCATAATACTATTATCTTTCTCTTCCCCATAATGACAAACCCTCATTAATCTCTATTGTCCTTACTCTCTAACATGCATCAGATGGTTCCCACCAATTTCCTACCCCTTTTGGTAAAGATGCTTTCCCAGCAAAGCATCTCCCAAAAGGAGTTTTGACAGGATACCAAAACTAGGTTTTTTTTCCCCCTTTACCAAACCACAACCTCTGTTCCTCTTTAGCCATGGGCTTTGCCTCCATTGCATTGGCTGGGTTGCAAGTCAACAAGGCTCCAACTTTGGCTTCTTCTTCATGTGTTTTCTATAGCTTTTGATTTTGTCTTGTTTCTTCATGTGCTTCTTGTTGCTATGGCGTTGTCTTGTTTCTTCATGTGTTTCCTGTTGCTGTGTTTTGCACAGTTTCACCTTGCTTTACCTTTGCAGAATCAGAATTCATCATTATCGCTTTATGCAAGGGCATTACAGGCTTTCTACCATATATTGGGTTGGGCATGTTAACTCTTTTACTCTATTTTCTCTTTATTTATTCACTACATTGGGTTGGATCTGTAGACCCTTTTACTTTCTTCTCTTCATTTATTCAATACATTGGGTTGAGCTGGCTGGCCCTTTTGCTTTCTTTTCTCTTCCTTTAATTATGTTGGGACTCACTTATTAGGCTCCATTTCATTATCAAAATACTCTTCTTTTTTAGGCCATCACTTGGACCTTATTTATGCATTCTCTTCTCTTTAGACATTTAGAATACGGCCCGATTACTATCTCTTTGCTCATACTAAACCCATCTCTTAGGACATTTTTGGACTTTTCTCCTCCTGGGCTTTTGGATGAAAATTTGCAAAAATAAGTATCAACAATGGGTATCAACAAATGTGAACCATCATTGAGACTACAATACGATTTTTTTTTTTTTTTTTTTTTTTTTTGCATTTTTTGACTTAGTTTTCATAAAAGGCGCAATTTTAGTAGGAAATTCATAGTAAATTTGTGACATTATATATAGAAGTAAATTTCTAGACGAGGAAAAATGTAGAAAGAATTGAACAAAATTCACATTTCTGGTTAGGAGAAAATTTTTACTGTAAGATGAAAGAGCAAAGAGCAAAAGTAGCATATATACTACTAGTGACTGCATATTAGTGCAATTTCTTTTTTTTGTTTATGTTACTGTCCAAAGCTCTTTGAGGACTTTGATTATTCTCCTAGGTGCGTGTAGTGCCCCCAACCCACACACATTCCAAAATGCTGGTTAGAAGTTTTGAATCCAAGATCTCAAGAATCTCAAGAGACCTAGAGAACTACTAGGTCAATCCCTCGGGGTTAAACATATTAATGTAATTATCTCTTGTAGTTGTCTCAAATCTCAATTCTTGAAGATGCATCTTCCAAACAAGTGGACCTTTAGGTGGCTTCTATAAAAGCAATGTCCTTCACTGCTTATCAGATGTAGGAATCAGTAATAACCAGTTTCTTGGTAAGGGAAAATTTGATTGGCTATACAAACAAGTATTTACAAACTACTGTGTATACATTCTTCTCGGGGAAAAGGGATCCTCTCATTAGTGCGAAGTGGGGCAAACTGTCAACTCACTCTTGATCACTCGGGTGTTATATGATCCACAGAATCCACACTTATGATACAACCAGTGGAAGCTAGAGCTGCCCTTTCTATCACAGTCATTGCAGAGTATATCCTGGATGGCCATATGAACATTTTAGTTAGCATTTAGACAGGAGCTGTAAACAGAATATAAATTAAATTTGCCAGATGGAACCTCTTTCATTATCATAATGATGCATCACACAAGTTGTATGAGGTGTGTGTCTACCAGTTCATTTTTCTGAAAATTCAACTCAACTAAACCTTAATTCCAAACTAATTTGAACTGTGAAAATTTATATTATTAGAGTAAAGAAAAAAAGTTATAATAAGATTTGCTTCAAATTTCTAAGACTTTGTGATCCAAGTGTACCCTCCAAACTGGACAAAAAAGTGTAAAAAGGAAATCTGATGTTGTAAGAAAATTCTTTGCATACTAAAGGTAAAGCATGGTATACTCTGGAAGGCCAACTAAATCAAGATCATCTAAAATTGCAAATCACATGGACTGGAGATAAACTTGCTGCCAAACATCATTAAAAAGAAAAACGATACTTCCAAACAAATAAAATCTTTCCAGCACATGAATGACTTCCATAAAGACAAAGAGCTAAAGTCATTATCCTTCCCTTCCAAAGGAATCTGATTATCAGTCTCCCTGTAGAACTAAATGCAACAGTTTTATCTCATTCAGCTCTCATTTTTTTACTCTCTCTCTCTCTATATATATATATATATGTGTATGTGTGTGTGTGTGTGTGTGTGTTTATCTACATCCATGTTTATGTGCGTGTAAGATTTAGAAGCAGGGTACCTGACAACGATCCCTATATTCCTCTGGAAGCTCCTCAGCAGCCAACAATGCATCAAGCATGCCAAAGTAGACCTGAGTTGGCATTTTGGCTATAAGAATTTTTTTTTTTTTTTTTTTTTTTTTTTTTAAAGCACTAAGTTGGTATAGAAAAGACAGTGAAGTAAGATGCTTCTGATATTCTTCTGCAGGTACATGACAAAGCACCTTTGAGAATCTTTTTTTCCCCACACAAAACACTGTGCCTTTGCAGAACCATACTATATACTATTCAGAAACACTCAAAACAATATCAGATTAACAAAGGGGTGAAAGTCAAAAAGAGAATTAATTTTATAGTTCTAACGCAAAATCGTAACATACAATGTATTATCAGATATTACATTAAATTGAATACAGTACAGAAATTTGACAAAATGATTAATGAGCCATATTTATTGACACTGATGAATTATAGACTCTGTATGGTAGAAACTGACACTGACTTGCTTATTGATGCATTACATCCTTAAATGCAAATAATGCCATGAATAATGATAATAATATATAAATATATATAAAAAATTCTAGGGCTAACATGGGAGCTGTTCTATTTTATATACGTATATACACACATACATGTGCATGTGCGTGTGACATTTTCATCACCTTTTGTACTAATATATCAAGTATACATTTACCTTCTGCAAGAAATACAAAAAGTTCTTATACAAGTCTCAGATAAATTATCCTACAAGACATCCACACGGAAGAAAAGTTGAATCGGCTTGTGAACACAGCACTATGTTAGTGCTGAGATCAATATAAATGTATACTCATTCTTGATAACAATTAAGGGTAAATTTGTTAAAAGAGCGATAGTAACAATATTGTAAAATATGCTAATTGGAGAAATTAACTTCTTGTTTCTTGAAGATTGAAGGAACGAAGAATCCAATTCTAAAATAGGAACAGAACTTCATTCATTGCCGTGTTTTCCCCAAGTAACCAACAGGTCACCAATTTCAGCACCATATACCAGATAAATACATTTTTAACATATTAATAATAGAAACCTCAGTCAGGTGGTAATTGAAAGGAGGAAGAGTTCTCTTACCGCCATATCTCCTAAAGATTTGCTGCAGATTGGACAAGTGTAATGACTGCAAGTGTATGCCTAAAAGAACAAAACAAGGTTTGAGATTAAAATCAACCACTTCTCTCCAATTCTTTTCAGGACATAAAAAAGATGAAAAAGTCAAGGACAGTTTGGCAGAACAAAAGTGTGGGATAGACAGAGACCTGAAAGCAAGCTGAATGCATATAATGACCACAAGGTAGACCTCTGACTGTATCACTTGATGTGAATAAGAAATCGCAGCAGATTGGGCAGTTTGTTTCTAAACTTTTCTCCAGACACTTGTGGTTCACTAACTTTATTCCCAGGCAACAATTACATGTCATGCAATGAAAAAAATCTATTCCAAGACCTCTCCCAAGACGGCATAAATTGCAGAATGGGCAGTGATATACAGTCCTAAAGCAAGCAAAATAAGTCAGTGTTTTTGTACAAGTGCACAGTGTAATGAATCCCAAAATTTAAAAGCCAAGGTTTGAGAAATCAAATTACACAGCTCAATTGTTGTTTTTCACAAAAAATAATTATCAATTGGAAGTCACTGGTATTAATGTGAACAACAATTTTAATTCTCAATTCTCCATGTAAGTTACAAACAATATTTACATTATTTTGTCTCCACTTATAAGCTCTTAGGCCAGGATAGTTTAGCCCAGTAACTACTTTATGTACCAACCATTGTGTAAAGCATTTTTGTATAAGTTTAAAAAGGAAGAAAAGACACGAATATGAACAAAAGAACATTCTTTATAATAGTTTCCCGGAAATCTCTTCGTCTTTTATCCAAAAATTACAGAGAAAAGGATAAAAGAGAATGATTCCACTGTACTTTAATACCATTGTATTTTTTGGTTTTTTTAGCTGGCTGAATTTAAATGCTTTTGATAATTATTAACTTAGAATCTTAAATTTCCAATATGAACTCGTGTACCTTTCATCATCAAAAAATTTACATATATTGCAATAATACTTGGCCATGGAAAATTCATTGCACGAAGGTGTCATACATATTGGCCCAACTGCTTGAATTTTCAAGCAACGCATGCACATCATTTCTGATGTTGCTTTCCTGCAATTATAAAACAGTACATCAGAAATGAATGATTGCTCCTTTTTTTCTTTTTCTTTTTCTTTTTTCTTGATAAGCAAAATATGCAAACAAAATCACCTGTCCATAGAATGATCGCTCACATTGTCATGGCAAAATCTACATGTAAACAACTTGCCACAACAAGCAGCACGCAGCTTGCAGTTTCTTTTGTAATGCTCACACCCAAACACTCGTTTCTCAGGATCTCGGAATGATGGTGAGCATTCCACATCTTCACCATTAGAAGTTTCCCCAGCTACTGATTTTGGCAACTTCTGCTGAGCTGCTATCCAACGACTAAAAATGAACCAGGAAATAATAATAATCAATGATTCGTGACCAAGAGATGAAGCACTTTACGATTCCATGAACTGGTTATTTATATCAGACTGAAGATAAATAAAACCTATTTGAAAATCTCTAAATAGATTATTAGCATTTGAGCTAACCTAGTCATAAGATTCTGAACAAGATACGCCTTCCTCCTAGGATCAAGAGTCAAGTCCTGATAAACCTTTCTGATCTCTGACTCAAGCTCATTTTGATTCATACGAAAAATATCCTTCCAACCAGGCTTGAACATTTGATCACTCTGGTCCAAACTTTCTTGATATTCTATACCGAGAACAGAAAACATTGAAATCAGTTCAAGCCATTCCACCCAAAAAAATTTGCACTTGACACATGATTGAGCACAAAAACAACAATAAACATATAAACATGTGAACTTGAAACTATGCAGTTCTCAGCAGTAACAAAATAAAAACCTCTTTGATAGGTGCTGGTTTCCAATGTTTCAGTCTCTGAAGTTGACCCTGGACTTCCTTTCCAACACTCATTAAGCCATTCATTGAACATTGTGTTTTTGGTTGCCTGTTTCCATGTGTCCATCATTTTGTTCTGTTCATCCTGAGTAAGTGCAGAAGTTACCCATGGTAACATCGATTGTAGCACTTCAGCACCTGTAGTCCCAATTATGCGACCCACTATTTTGTCTTGCTCCTCCACAGAGAAATGTCTGCCAAACAATGGCCACAGCTCAAGTTCTTCCCTGAAAATATGCTGATCCAATGTCACTCTTATTGATTTGCACATTCCTTGAAGCTTAGTAGCTAGCTCGTTGTACTTCCTAACAGAATCACTACCATGGGCAGAAGAAAATCCAATGTTATTTCCAGCTAAATCCTCTGTCTTATGTGCCTTCTGCAAGCTTTCAAGAAGTTGTGAAAGCTCATGAAGAACAGAAGATATATCTTCAAAAAATTTCTCTTCCTGCTTATGGTCTAGTGTGTATGAGTGACTCACATTATGAAGTGCTTCCTTGGATTCCAAGGCTGGAAACACAATATCATCTTCAGCATTACTATGAGCTCTATATAAGCCCCACAACAGACGAAATCTTCCAATGAACTGCCGAAGGAATGTCTCATCACAGTCACTAAGCTTTCCAGATTCAATGTCTAAATACTCCAAGTCTTTGCGTATGGCTTTATGAAATTTAAATATGTTATCAATCGGTCGTTCTGCACACCCAATATCAGAAGAGCTATTTTCTGTTTCCCAGACAAAAAGACTGGAGTTAAGAGATGGGGCAGAAGAGCTGAAAGACAAGGAACGTAAAGACTTAGCAGTAGAAAGAGAACCCAACCCCAGATTATTATTGTTTACACCTAAACCAGGTACACAACAAGTTTGATCACCACAACATTGTTTCTGGAGATTGAAAGTCTTTGAAGGTGGGTCAGGAGCATTGCCATTCCTGCATAACACTGATACATTAAGTTTGAATGGCCTTTTGATTGCATCTGCTTCAGCTGATATTGGGCTGTCTTCAGCAGACAATGTGGAAGCATGTGCACAGGATGATCTACCAAAATTTTCTTCAATATCAGCAAAATTTTTAGCAGGGCAGCAACCAGTTGCATTTGGAGACAAACACAATCCTTGGTTACGAGCCTTGCAAGCCCAACCAGAAAAGAGGGTTACCAGAGCTTTATCTGGTGCTGGAGCTGAATCAAAGAACCACTCATTGTCAGGTTTATACTATGTAATTATAAATTTGTTTATTGTTCTTTCTAGAAGCAACTATATAGGAAACAGATGTAGAACCTGCCAATTGCATGTTTTCGAGGAATTTGCGGGCTTCATCTTCAGTCAATGATCCTACCAGCCATGGCAAGACGCGTTCAATCAATTTCAAGGGCATCATGCATAAGCTTTGATACAAAAGTTCTCGCTGTCTTTTGATGCTGAAGTTCTTTCGAGCAAGTGGAAGAACCTGGATATGTGGTTAGGTCAGCAGAGATCTTAAGGAATCAACGGGGATGTTTAGTATTATAAGTTTCTAGTCATGCAACCCTGATTAAGCCATTTACTGAATAACAGTAAGGCTTCAGATACCATAAAATACATTTATCAACCTCCAATGAGGTACTGACCACTGTCATCTATTATCATACTGCTTAACTTCCACAAAGGCCCAATTACTACAATTATTGCTGCATAAACTCACAGCAGTTACCAAGCATCCACAGAATAGCTTTATTACATCAATAGGGAACTCACCTGAACTTCCTCATTGTAGAAGTGCCGCTGTGTAGTTTCCATAATATGATCAGCATGTGAGCATAATTTTGCATAAAACTCAGAAGCTGAAGTTGAGGTTTCTCCTGCACTTTGTATACTTTCAATCAAATACCTAAACTCATTGAACTGGCTTTCTTCTTCTGCATGCTCCTGGAAAAAAGAAAATTCTCCATCTACCGCGGGAAATATAACCTTATCCTCAGCAATACTGCAACCAGATGAAGAAAAGTGGGGTAAATTATTGTGCTGCAGCAGCAGTGCCAATTATTAAACTTCCACTCCAGCAAACCTCTGGCACAAAAAAAAAATTGCAAAAGTAGGTCATATTTTAGTTTCATGGTGAACAAATGAATGAGTCAGACCAGTTTTGAATCAAATTACCAATGGAAAGATTATTGACAATCATACAGAAGATTACTTCTGGAGTGCAGACAATTACACCATTAGAGGAAGTGAATCATTCAAAAAAGGATTATACCAGCATAATCAGCACCCAATAATGAGGGACCATGGGAAAGAAAAAAAGGGGGGGGGGGGGGGGGGGGGGGGGGTTGGGGGCACAGAGGAAAATGAAGAAAACAGAGGCCCTGACAGTAACTAGAGCAGTAAACACATTGATATTTATAAACACAATCCCTAACCCCTACTGCACCCCCATACACACCCAAAAAAAGAAAATGAAGCTTTCATTACATTAAAGTAAAGACCTAATACCCTAATATGTCAGCCGCATGATAAAATGATAAGTGGATACCTGTGAAAGATGCAAACCTCAGCAATAAATTGCAACCTCTCATTGAAAGCTGATAGATTAGTGAAATCTCCAGAAAGTTGTATCTTCCTAGCCTCCTTGGCTATCTCATTCAACTCTCTTTTAATAGCATTATGCCAGAGCAATATTTCATTTATTGGATGTGTTCCAGTGGTCTCTGAAACATCAGTAACTGACTCTAGATATTTCCTTTTCCCAGTCCTGGTAAACTCACAAGCACAATTTACTTTCTTTAGTTGAGAAGCCAATGTGCTTGCATTAGAATCTAAGCAACTTCGGAGCTGAGGATTGTCTACATAACTTCCAGCTGTGTTAGTGCTGCTCCTCCCTTCCACCCAGGTAAAAATGACCTTCAATAGCCAAGAGCTGTCATCAGACAAAAGTACCTTGCAAGTCATATACAGAAATAATTAAATGCTCTGAAACTGAAAATTCACCTCTTGAAGAAGCTTTTCCGCTGGGACTATCTTGTTTAAGCACTTCCACAGATCCTTATACTCATCGGGGGATATGGAGGTTGAAATCCATGGAAGGAACTCTGCCATCATATTCACTGGAATGCTACACAGGAATTGCCAGACCAAAGATGCCTGCTCTTCAAGCGAAAACTTTTCAATAACCAAGGGGAAGACCTAGCATAATGAAAGAAAAACATATTAAAAGCAAAACAAGAATATATATATATATATATATATGGGTAAAGAGATATTTAAAAAGTTGACAATTTTTCTACTCTAAAATTGGTAAGAAATTACTCTCAGCCCTATGGCTTAAATACATTTGAAGGGAATATATGTCAATATCTTGACAATATTGACGCATATTCCCAGTCATAGGTGATAGGACACACTATTCAAGCATGCAATGCAGCAAGAGACACAACAAGGACATGGCAGCAAATCTTGATCTCCATGGATATCAGCTTACTTCCATTCCTTTTTTGGCGGTCCTCTCTTGAATACTTATCTGTACTTTTGCAACACCCTCTTAGAGCCCTTTAAAAAATAAAATTGTCCCCCCCCCCCCCCCCTCCCCCCTCCCCCCAAAAAAGAAACCCTCAAAATGCTGAAAACCTTGATCTCTTCAATCTTAAAATTAAATCTCTCCTATCTATCTATCTATCTACCTATATATAATAAAATTTATTATGTGCTTTATAAAACTTGCCGAGATTAACAAGCCATTTCTGGTAATATAGACAGTTTTCAAGGAGTTTCAATGCTGTGGCTAACTATGAATCCTATTCTAAAGAGACAGCTACTACATCAAAGATTTTGGAGTTTCACAAATTCAATCGCAAATGTGCATGGGTATATTTGCTGAGTATGTATAGTACTTTAACAGTCTTCCAAAGTCCCATCAACTAGATATTGTAAACTGGTGTCTGCAAAATGAGAAATTTTAAGTTGGGTCTTCACATTATTCGTGGCATTTTTCTGTTGGTAAAGGGATGGGGATTACCACCAATGTGAGTGTTTGTGGCTTTCCCATGAAAAGACGGTCCTTAATAACTGCCCAAACAATGTCAGCTCTGGATAACGATAATAAGAGGGTTAAATAAGTCAGACACAGACATAGAAAGTAATATTCGACTCCAAAATCAATCTTGGAAAAAGAAAGAACAAACTTTAGGTTTTTTTCTCTCCTCAGTCCACACAAACAGATCTAGTATATTTTCTGCAACGCATGCACTTGATAACCAAATGCAACGTATGTGAACCACCAGTAAGAGAATGGTTGGACACCAAAACTTCGAATTGTTGGGTTGATAAAATACGCCTCAGTGCTCTCCCTCCATCACTCCACACACAGCTACAGATTTTATTTATTTATATTTGGCTGGAAGTGGTACACCTCTTGTACCTTATCATGTGTAGAAACTATATGTTGCAATTCACAATATATATATATATATATATATATATAAAACAGCTTTTAAACACTGATTTTCATCTCATGAATGGTCCAAAACTATTATCAGTAAAAAAGTTTACTCAAACAGGAGTCTGAATACACAAACCAGAATGCAAAAAGAAGCAAATAAAGCTGTACCTGCTCCTCTTCCTTAGCCATGTGCTGGCTAACTGATGTCTGTAGAGCTCCTGTACAGGAAGCTAACTCCCTTGGAAAAATTTCATCATTTTGTGTGCAAGAATTTAGTAGCTCAAACAGGTGATCAAAAAGATTACTTTCACCCTTGTGTTCAAGGGAATACGTTTGTGCTACATTCTTCACACGTATATCAAGAGCCGGAAAGATTACCTGCAGTTTTAGGATATCATGCCATGACCACTTTTATATATAGCATAACAAAAGATAGAGACAAAGTCACATCATCCATGTAAAAGGATCCACTTCATTTGAAATTGATCCATCTCACGGTTTAGATTTGATAATACATATCTAAAGGTGTATCTAGTACTGCATCATCTAAGAAGTGAAAGTATATATGCGAAATAAAATCTTAATCATGAAATGGAATGTCTCCATTTCAAGTGAAACGGAGGTGATCGTGTTCCATCGCTAACATGTTGCAATGAATCATAGTAGATTCAGTAGCCATCTCACAGATATGCCCATGTTAATAATAATAATAATAATAATAATAATAATAATAATAATAATGATAACAATTTATTATTATTATAACAATTTGTCAATAGAATGACCTCAAGAATTAGAGTTTTCCTAACGTTGCTTCACACAAAAACAGCAAGCGACAGTTGGTGAAATTTTAGATTTTATAAATAAGATTTTACGGCCTTAGATGTCCTATTGCAGCTTATAGAACCATAAAAATGTCATGCAATGGAGAAGCTCCAATAGGGAATACTGCATAATCATACTCTACAAGTAAAAATCAAGACTTTATTGCCATCAATAATATATTATTTTGATTTAGATGATAACAGCTGTTTATAAGAATGATTTTCCTATAGATGCTTACATACATTAAAACTTAGCATTCCAAAAATCAATATAATGTATGTATATGTCAACATATCAATTACTAGGATTTGTCTACCAAAGACGGATTGAACAAGGCTAGTGAGCCCTACATTGAAATTATTTGAAGAAAAAAAAATTCAAAGTGGTACACAATTTTTGAAAAAAAAAAAAAATCATTCCACAATACCAGAGATATTCTTTTAGGATTTTCTGTGATAAAAAAAGGGGCAAATAATAAGCCCTTTTTGAAAATCTGTTGATTCGTTATCATATTTTTAATACTTCTAGATTGGTCTTTTGATGAACTTAACAAGAGGAAAGTAATTTGGCTTGCTCAGTTTCTCCAAATGATTTTTGAATCATTTGAAAATGCTGTCTTGGATACAAGCTTCAGACATGTGTCCTTGACATGCGCTCAAGGAAAGAATTTAATTATGAAAAGAAAAAAAAAAAACAGATTTATCTATTCTACCAATTGCAAGGGCGTTTCCAGCAGCAAGTTTTGTTAAAAGGTTAATAGACATCCAATGGGAGATCAACCGAGATATAAGTTAAAAATACATTACGGCTCACCTTTACATTATAATTTGTACGAGAATTAAAAAATTTTATTTATTTTATTACTTATATTAATTAAAATTTTCCAATTTACTTTTCCTGTATTTTAGTCTTCACACACTCTTTGACTAAGATCCTATCTCTGCTACTGTTCATCGATGAACCTTTTTGGAAAATTTGAATGAACCACTATCTAGAGGTGGACAAAATTAACCACTACAGTGTTAAAACGATTCTACGTCCATTTATATTCGATAAGTTATATGATTTCTCATCCAAGAACTTTGGAGAATTTTCTCGGATTCCTTTTTTTTTTCAAGATTTCCCTCAATAAAATATAAGAAACCAAAAAAAAAGTAAGGAGAATCTCGTACACACAGAGATGCCTATCCAGAATAATCAAGAAATCTTTCCAGAGATGCCTATCCAGAATAATCAGGAAATCTTTCCTGCTATGTTATGATTCACCAAAAACGCAAACACACTAAAGTAGGTGTTAACAGAATAGGAACTTTTTTCTGTTAAGGTCGCTTAACAGAAAAAGATGCAAACTGAAATAATCCAAAGAATTATATATATATATATATATATATATATTCAGATTACAAATCAATACAATAATCAAACACAAAACAATTATCGAACGAACATAAAAGCAAAACTGAAGTAAATTTTTTTTTTTTTTTTTTTAAATAGAAAACGCTTTTGCAGAGAGACGAATTATTCTTTACCAAAAAAAAAACCCAGAATTAGGAAAAACCAGAAACAAAATTTTGATAATGGTAGCAATATCAGTGCAATTTTCTGTATTATATATATATATATATAGAAAAGAAAATAATAATTATTTATATATTAATAAAATTATATAAATACATTGAGAAAAAAATTACGCCGAAATATCAGGCTCCAAACTTTCTCTCTATATCGTTCATTTTCCGAGCAAACAAACAAAAGGCAGACAAAACGAATCATCAAAGAAAATGTACCTCGTCTTCAGCATTGGAGTGGTGCTTGTAAACCGATCGCAGAAAATGGTAGCGCTCGAGCAACGGCCTGATATCGCTGCGCTTCCCCGTGGCAAAGGCCATGGCAGATCGGTGAAGGGCGTCGAGCTCATTACGAATCGCTTTGTGAAAGAACAAGAAAATCAGAATCGGTGAACTCACCTCCGAGCTCCTCACACAAACAACAGCTTTCGTAGACGAAGAAGAAGACGAAGGCGAATCGACGTTGCTCACTGAATTCGGTAGCACCGCCACACCTCCCGGCGTCGCCATATTTCTCTCAAAACTTTCTCGGGAAAATTCTCTCTGTTTGGTTTTGTTTCTCTCTCTAAAATTTTTGTTTGTTTTTGTTTTTGGTTTCTGTTTATTTTTGTTTTTGGTTTCTGTTTTCAAAGAAGTCTGGTTTTATTTCATCATTTTGGTTTGGTTTGGTTTGGTTTGGTTTGATAAGGAGAGAGAGTTTGGGAGAGGAGGGGAAGGGGGGCTATTTTTATAGTTGAGTCTGTGCCACGTGGACAGAGGGGGTGCCACGCTGGATAGTGATGTTTAGCCAGGGGTGGTCACGTGAGGGAAAGTCGCTGGGCACGAGAATGGCGTGAGAGAGCCTGAGAGAAGAGTGCGGTGAAAAAGCTCTTCAGCCCTGCTGACTGGTGACTTGGCGACAAAGAACACAGTGGATTATACAATCTCATATAAATGGTAAGTTTATAATATTTTTATAATAATTTTATAATTTTTTGACAATTTCATAATAAATTTAGATTGCAAGATATCAATAATTTTAATCTGAGTTCATCATTTAAATTATTTTTTTGCTCACTGGTTACAAGTTACTATATAAAATTTGTTGTAAAAATGTAGTAGCATTTTTAATATTTTCACAATAATTAAAAAAAAATTATAAATAAACACAATAATCTTGTTTTAAATTGAAAAAAATGTTATGTTCATAATATTTTTACAATAACTTACTATCTATAATTTTTTTGTAAAAATAGTACTTTTTTAAATTATAGTGGCTTTGTCCCCCAAAAATTTTGCTGATTATGGGTAATTTCTTTTTAATTTTCTTAATTTTTTATTTATGATAATTATTATAAAAATATATTAAGATTTTATCTAGTTATTAGGATTTTGGAGGAGAACTATAGAAAAAATGATAGACCTCTCTAGTGACTAGTGGATATTTTGTCATTTTGTGCCATCAATGGGAATGGCAGAAAAGTAGTGTGGACGAGGTGTAAAAATGTGGAAAAACCCTTTTTACCACAATAGCAAAAAGCCAACTAGTTGGAGAATGGAATGATTAAAGGATTTCCTTTTATCTATAATTTTATTTGAGGAATCAAAATTCAAACATGGTATTCTTAAAAATATGCTCTTGTGCATGTCTAGGGAAAAGTTATTCTTAATCTTATATTTGATTTGTTTAGAAATTTGGTGAGACATTTAGGGATGTACCGTCTCCATATAAGCCTAAAACATCTCAAAATTTTAGTGGTACTTTAACATCAATAATAGCACACCAAGAGTTCAAATAAAATTAATTAGAGAAAGATAAAACCAGGGACATTCATCAGTCAATGCATTGAAGGTTGGAAGTTTTTTTCCCACATCACCTACATCATTGGTTTCATGAAAATGTCTTAGATTCAAGAAAAAGAAGCAAATAGATGGATTGAACTCAAATTCACTACTCACATCAAACAAAGAAAAATATTACGGATGAAGTGTTAGACATGTTGTCCTTCACGATGATTAAATAAAGACAACAGGGATTCAAAAAGAAGGCATGTCCATGATCCTCTTCATATTGCGGACGAGCGTGAATCGCACATTGGCTTGAAGAAAAGCCAACATGATTTGGTTTAGGACCTTCTTGTTGGAGGCAATGTCAACATTAGGAAATGGTAAACTCTTAATCTTAAAGGATTTGAGGAAAAAAGGGAGATTAATAATAGGTGTAGTTTCATGTGATTTTCATAACTTTTCTTCGACCACCACATAGACCCCATCAGTTGGAAGAATTCGATACCAACCTGTGAGGGATTTCACAATTCGCTCCAATACCAATGAGCTTGGTTTGTGATCGAATGCTATAAAAGATTTGTGTCCCTTATCCTTCACCAATTGGTTGTTGGATGGATCGGTAAGGCACACAGTCTGACAAATGGTATCAGGGCTCAATCATAGGTCCGAGTCGTTGGAGCCGCATTATGAGGGAGGGATTGTGAGAGATTTCACAATTCGCTCCAATACCAATGGGATTGTTCCAATAGTAGGATCAGTCAAGACCACTTAAAGGTTGGTGGCATTAGTGTGTGGTGACAACGCTTCCAAACTTTGGGGTAGGCTCGTTGCATTTGATTGTTATCTCCCTAAATCTGTCTGTGACCTTTCCAGATTTGGTAGAGATCTCACCATATCCGATGGGATGTCGCTATATCTATCAAAAACGACAATATCGAAGGACGAGAACAGAGACTTGAAGGCTGTTTCGGTTGGATTGGTCAAAGATGAATTGCATAAGAGTAGAAGCACCATTCAACTGATCTAATTGGTTTCTGGATTTGAAGATCTATCGTCCAATTGATTGATCGGATCAGTTGGTTTCCAGTTCGGCTCACCTTGAGTTGGACAGTATAGTTGGGTCCAAGTCTTGGATACACTACATATGACTATATGAGTATATAAAGACATATGTATGTCAATTTTAAATTTTGTCCCCTTAACATAAATCCCAGCTTTGCCATTATATCGATCAATATTAATGTTTATGTCAGTACAATAAAACTAATTCAAATTGTTGAATTTTTTATTAAAAAAAACTTATAAATCATGTTATTTAAGTTATTAGATTGGGATAACGTACTTAGACTTATATATTGGTTTATAAAAAATGTGGATTTCAAATTTTATGTTTATAAACATATAAATAAATACATACAAAATATATATGTGTGTGTGAGGTATATAAATAGTGGTAATCTGAAAAACTGTACACCAATATTAACTGATACTGAAATATTCTATTTCTCTTCTAGTACGGTGTGGGCTACCTTGGGTTGGTATCAATCAATGCTTGAACAATTGTGGGTATAAAAATAGTATCACACACTTTTTCTTTTCTTTTTTTTGAGAATAAGGCTGTGATTTTCATTAAAGAAAAGACAAATTGGCTTGAAATGCAATTTGAAGGTACGGAGGAACATCCTCCATCCACACTAGACCGAGAGATTTGCAACATTAATTAGTAGCATGTTTAGTAAGGTTATGGGTTACAGAATTAAATTAATGTTATACATGTGAAAAACTGAGAGAACCATAATAAAAATAAAAAATAAAAAAAAAGTTAGAACGTAGCATAAAATATCTTGCATCCCCCCCCCCCCCAAAAAAAGAAATTGTTCTATCAACACTCAAAAAGGAAAAATGATTAAAGTATGTGTGTCTTTAGCAGTTAGTTTATTTCTTTAAAAAAAATAAAAAATAAAAAAAAAGGGGAAAAGAACAAGCAGGAAAGGGTTTACATCAAATGAATTATAATTCTTATTCTTCTTGAGAGAGGTATTAAATGAGGAAAATTATTAGGTACTCCCGGAGTACCATAAATGCGTACTCCCTCCTCTCACATGAATGGCGGGCCCCACCATGTATTTAATTAGTGGGACTCACCATTAATGTGAGAGGAGGGAGTACGCATTTATGGTACTCCGGGAGTACATAATAATTTTCCATTAAATGAGGATATTTTTATCACTCTATTGAATATTCAATAAATATTCCTTAGTTGTGAGAATGTACTATAATTGTAGATATCCAGCTGTTTTCAAGGAATCCACATTGCCATGGAGATGAAGTTTAATGGAAATATCAAATATGGATGCATATGATCATTTGAATTCTTGGAATTATGTGTCACCACCAAACAAGAATATAGGCAAAAGGGGATTCCCACAAATTCTGAAAGAGACCTATAACTATTTTCTTTTTTCTTTTTTCTTTTTTTTAGCAAATGACTATTTCTTTCTTTGGTTATTAAGATAAGATCAACTAACGGAAATTTTTGTATATGAATTTTGCCCAAGTTTTGTGTATGAAAAGTATTTCAAGAACGTTTGTCAAGTTGGCATTCTTAGAAAGTTCTTTACAACAAACTATGTACTTTCCTAAACTATCTGTTTATTTAAATAAAATTTCCCCTTTATACCCAAAAAAAAAAAAAAAGAAAAAAAAAAAAAGAAAAGAAAAGAGAAAAAAAGTAGAAGAAAAGAAGATAAAGTTGTCTTACCAATGACCATGCATCCTGCCAGAGGACATTCTGCCCTTATTTGTGCGAATGACCATCTAGCCCAATAAAATTCTGCCCCAGCCTGTGAATTAATGAGATTATATTCTCCAATTTCACTTAGGGGGAAAAGATCTAAGGCCGTCTTTTTATTTATTTTTTATTTTTTATTTTTTAGAAGGGTCTTTTTACTTGATTCCATTCAACCACAACATACCAAATATAAAACTAAATTACCAATTTAATGGCTTTCAAAAAAAAAAAATTACCAATTTAATGAAGTTTAAGCAAAAAAAAAAAACGCACTACCTAACCTTAGCTTTTTTTTTTTTTTTTTTTGAAAAAGGTACCTAACCTTAGTTTAGTTTAAAATCACAACAACTGATAACATTATTCTAATTTCTAAGATATTTTCTCGCAAAAAATATAATTTCTAATACATTAAAAAGTTATTTATCATTACAAAATTTTTTTAAAATCTATTTTTATAATAAAAATATATATTAAAAGGTCTGAACTTAGTCAATATCTATGTAATTCAGTGGGCTCTACTTTATTAAGAGAACTGAATATCAAATCCCTTTCCACATTAATATAATTATCAAATTGTTAAAATAAAGTCTTAACTTTCAAAAATAATGTTTTCGGTTTTTATTTTTTATTTATTTTTAGAATACTAAGTATTTTTAATATATACACAGAGAGAGGAGAGAAATTTTTTTAAAAGAAATTTACAGTAATGTATATGCAAAAAAGTCTAACTCTTGGATAAATAGCACAAACTTTAAATCTCTTTAACGTATGTGTGCATTTTTCAATATAGGATGAACTACTGTTTTCGGTTAAATAAAAAAGAAAAAATTTTATATTTATCCATCAAAATAATGCTTTGGTAAGAGGACCACCGTTAAAATCAGTCAATAAAGATAGACTCGACAGCACTCACTACTCCCTACTGGCTTTTCAGCCTGGATTCATAATATCACCGTATGGCTTTGAAAATGTTAACTAATTTGATATGAAATATAATATTTTTCATAATAAATTTTAATTAGTAAATTATTATTAGTTGTTATAGGTGGGTAAAAAAATAATTTAAATGGTGGATTTAAATGTGAGTTCTAATTAATTTAACTGGTAAAGTCTCTGATAGTTTTATAAGAAATCTAGGGTTTAATCCCCGTCTATACCAAAAATTAATTGGTGTCTTAAACTGATGATAAAGAGATATTATCAGAACGGACGCCATAAGTTGAAACTCTCTAAAAAAAAAAAAGTGATGGATTCAAATTAAAATAAACAATAACTTATCATTTATAATTTGTTGTAAAATTATTGTGGTGCAACACTTCTCATTTGGTCATGCTAAAAGTAACTACTTCCATTTGCAATTATTACGTGATGTTGGATATAATGATGGATAGTGCCAAGAAAACAACATTTAACAACTTTAATAAACTAAGAAAACCAAAAACCTTAAAATTTAACGAGAAAAATTAGGGTTTACAGTCATCTCCCATATTGTTGAAATTATCAAAAAGAAAAACAGTTATACTAATACTTATCTTAGTTTTTGATAATATGAAAACAAAATGACAAGGAAAGAGGTATATGAAGTATGAACCTCAACTTTATGCAAAAAATGGGTGTAATTTAAAGATAATAAAATTAATAAAATTCTACTATCATTATAATATTTAAATGGTATATATATTTTTCAAAGAAAATTTTCCAATGGCTTGTTAAACAGATTAACTGAGGAATGGGATGTGCCGCATTATCCATTTTCCATATATAGTCACAATATATGCAACCTTTTAATGGATCATCCATTATGGATGGCATTTGAAAATGACCTTCCAATATTGAATTGTGATCAACAAAAAGGCCCACCTAGCTATTATTTGGAGTTGCTGAAGAGATGGAACCTGTAATAAAGATTACTATACATTTTCCTATATATATATATATATATATGGTTATAGTTTCTTCGTATAGAGCAATTAATGATTATGGGTTGCTCTCATTCTGTTCCTATCATTATTTAAAGAGTAACGAGGATAGAAGACGACAGAACAATCGGAGAAAGTGAGAAGGACACAGTCAGACAGTTTTTGTTTGCTAATGTCCTGTGTAATATTTAATTACTAGGCGTAATATCGCGGCAATACATGATGAAATTTAATTAAAAAAAAAACTTGTTTTATATAAAAAAAAAAGTGAAATTTTGATAATTATGATAGTTAATTTTTTTATCAGAAGAATAATTATGGTAGTTATTAATAGATATTTAATATGTTTGTATTTGTATATAAAGGTATTTATTTTAGCATTTTAAGACAAATATGATAGTAGGTAAAATCTCTTATCTTAGATAATAAGAAATTTGGGGTTCAATTCCTGCTTACACTAAAAACCGATTGTTATTTTGGTTTGATGATAAGCGAATGCCATAGATTGAAACTCAATATTCTAACTATCATCGAGAGAACTCAATATTCTAATGTAAAGTTTAAAAAACTATCATTAGGAGCAGACGCCATAGATTGAAATTCAATATTCTAATATAAGGTTTAAATTTTGAATAAAGTTTAAACTCAATTAAAAATATTATATTATTTAGGTAAAAAATTATTATATTATAATAATGACATTTAAAATTATAAGGCATCCAAAACTTTTGTGACATAATATTTAGAGGTCAACTAAAAGTTAAAAAACTTTAATTTATACACGTACTAGTTGGCGACAAAAAATTAAATAATTAAACTCATTTTTTAAAAATTTGAGCATATAATTTTAATTGGGGTAATATTTTAAACTTTAGAGAGAGAGAGAGAAAGAGAGAGAGAGATATATATATATATATATATATACTAGTTAAAGTCTCGTGCGTTGCACAATTTTATCATAATCTTATAATATATATATTTTATTTGAAAAACAATAACAAAATAAATAATTATTATAAAGAAATGAATAATGAGTTTTTAATTGCTACGCCACATGGTCCATGCATGCATCATGAATTGAGCTACTGCTTCACATGTATCAAGGTCTTTGTTTGGAATTTCTACCGATGGTGAAGCGAAATCAAAATATGTGCATGGGCAATCCTCTTTTTAGAAATTCAATAGTGTACAAAACTACATAGAACAAACAATATATTTTTAATTATTTGTAAATAAAAATATTAATTGTGATAATTTTTTTTAATATAATTACTATAATTAACTTGTAATCATGCAAAAATTGTCATTTTGAAATTTGAAGGCTTTTTATTTGATAATATTTAGTTTTTCATCATACCTACAAGGCTGCATCTCCCAAACTACTGACCTTTTACAGTGTCTTTTATCAATTGATCCAATTTTATTTTGAAGACTCTAGTTTTGATCAATATTAGGTATGCCTTCAGGGTTTTTGCTAGGTATTTCACATTTTTGCAAATTTGCAACAACATTAGCATCCTGGTTTATTGAAGTATTCATCAAGAAGATTAATTTTACTTGGAAACAAATTTATTATAAGATAAATGTGCACAATTGAAGCAGATCGATACAAATTTATTATGTAAAATAAATGTATGACTATATTGATTACCTTTAATTGTTCATTGCTTATATGATCTGTTCGCAAGAATAGTGTTTTTTTGTCTTTTGTTGGTTGAATCTACATATCTTAATAGTCATAAATTTAACAATATGCATATTTCAAAGACAAATCAAGTACATGTAAAGTGCAAAAAAAAAAACACTTGCCTGTGATGGTGGTTATGTCTTCCATGTCAAACTGCTTCTTGGAGAGGGAGTGAAAGTTTTTTTTTTTTCAAACCGAGAGAGGGACATCATTTGAAAAAGAAATCAAGGTTAAATCCTTCTTAGGTTTTTTACCCGTTTAGTTTTCCTGGATCATCATATCGTTTTGTTATTTACTTTTCTACTACTTTGTATGATATGATTGTTTTGTTTTAACCTAAATCTGAATAATAAACACCTAAGTATTCACTTGGTTAATTAATTAGGTTAAACAATCTAGTTTATAAGGATCTAAAAAACTAACACTATGCTATCATCATTTAAATGGATGTAAAGCTCTCTAAGGAGAGTCTATTTTTAGGGTTAAAATTTTATATTGTCATTACTGTCATATTATTTAAATTTTAAAATTACGTGACAATGGACATTTTTTTTTATTTATAACATTTTATCAAAATTATGAAATGACTCCATTTCAAATGTACATTACCCTAATACATCATATCATATAGAGGCTTGGGACCTTCTAATTCAACCATGAAAATTGTGAAGCAATTAAACCATTTCAAAGATCTTTAGATTTTTTTTAAGCAAAAGAAGGAAGTAGTTGTACATTAATTAAATCTTTCTTGTTTTGAATGTTGGAAGATCCTTGGGGAGTTCATTACGCTCTTTATTTTGTACTTAATTTCTTTTATTGCATTCTTGTTTAAATAAAATAAAATAAAAACAAACCACAAACTAGGTCAACAAAGTGCAAAGAAATCAAAGCTGTTAACCCCAACCCCACCCACCCAAAAATTGATTTCATCAAGTTTGGTAATTACAAGTCCTACAACCATTAATTCATCATCATTGCATATTCTTGTTAAGTAACTTCTCATTTGATGCTGATAGTTTAAACAGGTTGAAGAACTATATTTAAAATATATTTTACCCAAGAAAAAAAAATAACTTCAGAAACTCCGAAGGATTGAAGTGCTATATACAATTTTGTTATGCAAATGCATTGTATATTATGCCTTCGATTTAATCAAGAACATTATTTCTAAATTATAAATACTATATTGAATTCATCAAACATACTATATATTTGTCTTTTTTTAACCATAATCAGGATCTTATCTTATATTATCGTTATTCCAGCAGGTGATAGATATTAATATTGGAGTTACTAAAGATTGCACTAGAAGAAACTTGACCCGGTGAACAAATAGTCCCCAAATCTTTTATGTTTCATTTTCTTTGAACATAAATTAGTGTTCAAATGGATTCATATGCTCCCTTATTAGCCAACACTTACACAAATCAATTCTTCTAGAGACTCCTATTACAGTACTACTTCCCATCAATAATGATAGTGTTGGGTAGTGGATTGTCAAATATAAAGTAAAAATAATAATGTCTTTAAAGTCGATGGCGGCATAGAGATAAATCAGAAGATTAATAATGCAAGGCCAAGAGCAGAAGAAACTTTTGAATTGCAGCGACCAGCTAGTCGTTAATTAGCTTTGAGTTCTATGATGGAGAGTGGTCATTGTTGGACTCCAAAATAGAAAGGTTGACAAAATGGATTCCTGTTATTATATTCATAATTGTGCATAGAAAGTGGATTCCTGTAATTATATTCCAGGTATTTAAGATTTTTTTGGGACCAAGATAAAGGCTTGAATGAAAAAAAATTGTGGTATTAAGGAGCATAGTTGTCAAAATGTGAATTCTATTATGAATGGATTTTTATTTTTATTTTTATTTTTGTATTATATATCGTATCATATATCATAAGATCCACAAACATATAATAAAATTTATAATAAAAAAAACAATTATAGATATACATATATAAAACGTATATTCGTTATAACTTCAGAATATATTCAATTAATGACTAATTTCATTATCACTTATGTAAAAATATTTAATAAAACTAACTAAATAAATAAAATTAACATATGTTTATATCATACACATGTCACTGGATTAAGTTCAAAAGTAATAATACATGAAATACGAGTCAAAATTGATTTCTTTTCATCATATTCATCATCTTGCATAATCAACTCCATTTAAGTCAATATTATCATCTTGTTCATCATCTTGTAAAACCATTTCTTCATTGGCATTTTATTAATTATCATCATCAACATTTATTATATCTTCTGGTTCTTTTATTTTAATAATTTTTTCTTTATTTCTTCTTGGCAATCTAACTTCTTAGACTTGTAACAAAAACAAAAATAAATATATTGTCATATAATACCTTATTTATATTATAGAAAAGAAATTTGCAAATATAAGGGGTGGGGGGGGGGGGGGGGGGGAATCATGGACAAGTTATTTGATTAGGCTCAATCAAGTAGCCTAATAATTTTTTATTAATTCAAATAAAAACACAAATTTAACAAATAGCCTATCTTAACCCACATATCTATGTATCGTACAATATGTATGATTTTACAATACAATATGATTCATATGATACACACGTATATATCATACAATTCATGAACACTTTCGATATACCCTTATGATATAGAACTTTTTGTACACGATACAATACGTATCGCTTATCGTATAATACTAATAACTATGTTTAGGAGATGTTCAAAGGAGTTCGAATAACAAATAATTTAGGAAGAGAACCCATGATCATTTTAGATATATGACTTTACATGTAATGCAATAAACTATGCTTATTTTTATTTTTTTTATTTTTTTATTTTTTTGAGAAGAAACTATGCTTAATTCGTAATTAGCAATTAGGGTGATGTGAATAACGTCAATCCAAATGTAAGATATATTTTTTGAATAATTTATGTGCGGAATGGCATGTTTTGTGTATATAATAGGTCATGATTCCATTCTCATAAAAGATAGTAGATGAGGAATTTGGAAGTGAATACGTGTCCATATTGTGTTGGCTTCAATACACGGAAGTACTAGAGGTAAGTCAAGTTTATTTGAAAATAATTTCTAGCACCATCCTGTTTATAGAATAGCTTCAAATATTTTTTAAAAAATAATTAATGATACCAATCTTAATTAGGGCAAACTACAACTTACCTATCTGCAGTTTGGCCAAAATTTAAGTTGTCTACCTGTGGTTTAAAATTTGACACTTTACCCACCTGAGGTTAGTTCAGTTAGATTTCCTTAAAATACATCTGTTAAAAACATGGCTAAATATGTGATTTTGCTTCACTTTTATGTTTTTCTCTTCCAAAAAAAAATCAAAATACAAGATCAAAGAGAATCTAACTAAACACTTGCATCATGGAATTTCAAACCACAAGTAAACAACTTAAATTTAAGTCAAACCTCAGGTGGGTAAAATGTCAAATTTTAAACCATAAGAGCATCTCCAACAAATTCATCAAATTTTTGTATTGTTTGGAGAATAAACAGTGACTTTTACCTTTATCTACCCACTTTTTCAAATATACTTTCCAACAGATTCTCTATTCCATTCTCTATCTCATTTAAATATTATTTCTTTATTTATTATTTATTCTTTTTTTAACAACTACACATCTTCTAACATTTTTTTATTCAACACTAAATTATTATAATAGAAAAAAATGATTTGAAGAATGAACAGTAGCCCATCAGACTTGATGGGCTACTGTTCATTAGCAAAAAAAATTTCCAGATATAGAGAAGCTGCTAGAGCATGAACAGTAGCATATAAAGCATGAACAGTATAAAATATTCTCTATATTTTGGCTATGCATTGACTGTTGGAGATGCTCTAAGTAGGCAATTTAAATTTTAGCCAAATCACAGCTGGGTAAACTGTAATTTGTCCTAATAATTATTAAAAAAAAAAAAAGGAAAGAAATGTCATATTTTATAGATCAAATAAGTTTTGGACAAAGGAAAAAGATTGGATGATTAAAGTCATATTCACAGCCGTTTAAGATTTGATAGGTAATGAACCCAAACTTAAAGTTTGATTGTACAGATTAAAGGGCGCACACGAGATATGCTCACGCTAAGTGTGCCACGGATCAGTGGGCACATGGCTAACCCGCGCTATCACACACCTTAATCGCACTTTCTCATGTTTCCTAGTTGGAGCCTATGCCAATTTCATTTGGTTGTTTAGATCACGAAAATGTTAAAGCTACTTGACTTCTACGTGCTTTTTTTTTTATTTTTTATTTTTTATTTTATTTTATATTTTTTTTTTTGAGGAACGACTTCTACGTGCTTTTTTTTTTTTTTTTTTTGAGGAACGACTTCTACGTGCTTTATTGTGAAGGGTCTACAAACTCATAGATTGATACTCTACTTCAACCATATAATAAACAAGTTTAGAATCCTATACATATGCACAAGTGCAATCAAAAAACACAAACACACCATATACACAAGTTTCTACCTTTTTCTCCAAAAAAAAAAAAAAAAATTCTACCTAATGAATAATAATTGTTCATAATATTATGTAAAAAGTTGATAAGTTTGAATTAATTTTAGCTAGACAAACAAATGGTATTATAAAGCATAGTATTTCAAATTCTCTCTTCTCCTAATTTTAGATATATAATTTGATATGTGATTGACTTTCTTGTGGTTCATTTATATTGGACTCCTTGTATTTTTTATTGAATTAACTCATTTGATACAAAAAATGAAAAAAGTTTAGATTGGACACATGACACAAAGTTAGATTCCAATTTGGATTCTAATTGGATTTTCTCTTAATTTTGGGTTATAATATATATATATATATATATATATATATATATATTTGGGGTTGGGTTTAAGTTACACTTGGTATAACTCTAAACAATGTTACACCACCCAATAACTTGTTATTGTATTAATATTTTGAAAATCCAACCGTTGAGTTACATGTTTTATATGTTCTTAACATGAATGCCAATTTTCATATCAATCGGATGTTATTTACGATTTGATCTATAAACTCATATTTTATGCATTATTTTAAACTACAAAATTTTGAATTTTAACAATTGATTGATGACATGGCTATTAATCTTTGATCACCTCGAAATTTTGCAAGCAAGAAGAATATACGAAGATAATGTAATCTAACGGTAGATTTGTTAATATTCACATCCAATTAAAAAATATTGAGTGGTGTAACATTACTTAGAGTTACATCATGTGTAACTTGAACCCAACCCATATAGTTGATGAGCATTTAAAATACTTTTTCTTTTATTGGTGATACATTAATTTTTAAGATTTACTTAGTGAAAATTGTAGTAGTCCTAATATCATTTTTAAGATTTTGTTTGTTTGTTTCCTCACACCTATTTAGATTACCAAAAGTCTAAAGTCACAGCAAATTTTATAATTGATATGGAGGTGGATTGTGATTGGCGTACAGTATAAGAGAAAATGTCAACGATGGTCTCATACAAAAATGATGTTGTAGACTTGCAGTAATCACAATCTGTCACCTCAATTATTGTGAATTTGTTGTGTATGTAGCTTTGTTGTTAAATTAATGACATCATTAGTGGACCAAAATGACACTTATAAGTTTCTAAACTAATCAGTATCTAATATCTATATCAACATTAAGGGGTTGGTTTTCTTATAAAAAAAATCAAGTAATTTTTTGTTGTTGAGAAGAATCAAGAAGTTGGTGTAGAGGTTTCAAAATCTTATGAGATTGATGAAGTCTTGAATTTAAAACTCCCCATATTTTTTACTTATTGTGACTCTGTTGAAATTTTGTCATAGTAACCACTAACCACTCAAAGACACATCTTAAACCCACAAAATTCCCAACCTAAAGCACCCATTTCCCCATTTGAAGACCCTTCCATTTATACGATAAGCCATCAAATTCATTAACCTATATTTCATATAATCAAAAATTTAGTCATTAGCATCTGTCTTCAGCAATCAAGAATTCTAGCACTTCTAACCGTGGGCGGAGCCAAGGGGTGGCGAGGTGGGGCAATTGCCCCACTGACCCCACCCAAGGTCCCCCCCTAAGGCTATGTTTGGTTGGGGTGATTATAGAAATGATAGAAAATAGAGGAGATAAAAGTAGTGAGAAAATGATGTTTGTGTTTGTTTGGTTAAGGGAGGAAGAGAGGGTGATTTTGGTGGGGCTAGGAGTTTTCTCCCCTAGCCCACCAAAACACAATCTCCCCAAATTGAGGAGAAAATAAGCCAAAAGTATTTGGACAAAAATGCCAATGTCACAACTTCGTTGTCTTTTTTTTTTTTTTGGGGGGGGGGGGGGAGGGGGGTAACTGGGCGTAAATAGGTTTGTATGTTAGACTATTAGTTGTTCAAAAAATATTTTTAACGAAGCGTGTTGGGCTTTTTTTTTTCCTTCTTTGTTGGTTCTTTTCTTCTTCTTTTTATTTTTTTTTTATTTTTATTTTTAAACCATGCATAATTTTTTTAATAAGGATATATAAGTCAATTTATATAAATTATCTTTTCCATCATCTTACTTTTTTCCTAAACCAAATAAAAGAGTTTTTAATCCTTCCACTTTTCCACCCCCAACCAAACACAAATGAGAGAAACTAAAATCTCTTCCATCTTTCCAGTTTTCCAATCCATCCCAATTTTTTATCATCTCACTTTTCCATCTTCTCAACCAAACGGACCTAAAGGTTTTTTCTTTTTTAAAGTACTAGAATCATTTATAAAAAAAAAAAAAAAAAAAAAATCTAGTTTTTAATTATATTCCAAATTCAAATCTTCTTTATTGAAAAACACTTTTAACTCTCCTAATGTAGTCAAGAAAAGAAAAAGGTATATTGTCACAATATCTCCTAACCAATGTACCTCTCTATAGTTTCTAGAAAAAAAAATGTATCTCTCTCTCTCTCGATATATATATATATATATATATATATATATATATATATATAATCTTTTATGATGTTATATGCTTTTTAAGGTCTTTTGCAATCAATTTACATTATTAGTTGGAAATGAAATCTAAAATGGAAAAAACCAAACATTAACACTTTTAAATTATTTCAAAATAAAAAGGTAATATAACGACTTTAAAAATACATAGAACATTTAAAATTGTCAATTATATGATCATATTTAAAGTACTTCTAAGTTTTAAGTAAATTTATTCTTTCATTTTGAATGTTCAAAATGGGTTTGAAACACCCTTGAACGTTTAGATCCCAAATTACAAATTATCAATTCAAGCTTATTATCAAACAATTAATGTGCGGAATATGAACATAAGCCAAACACAGAATTGATAAACAATCTAAGCCAAATATAAACACATCAACAGCAGTAAATATAAGGCAAAAATAAAGGGAAGGAAGATGCAAACACACGGACAACACAGGATGTGTTATCAAAGAGGAAACCGAAGCCCTCTGCGTAAAACCTCTCCGCCACCCTCCAAGTGGTAAATAATCCACTAAAGAATGTAGTTGGGATACATGAACAGCAGAAGATCCTTCAAGCCTAATCTACCCAATGTACCTAAGCCCTCCAAGGTTTTTGCTCCAACGAGGTTGCGCCGAACCTATTTCTTCTTTAACTTACCGGATTCCGTTATCAACCATAGCATCAACCAATGGATATTGGTTCCTTCCTAACTGCTTCCCAAAACCCCAAATAAACCTTCCCACGGATATGTGTATGGTGAGAAAAGGATTTGGCTAAAGACCTCTCAATGATTTAACAATGGAGAGGAAGAGAGTAGAGGAATTTAAAGAGTCTCTAAGGTAAAGATTGCGGATGAATCAATTTTGTTTTTCAATAGGGTTTCTCTCACAAAATTCTCTCTGGAATCTCTCTACATTTGGTGGGTATAAGGGTCTATATATAGTGGGGTGAGAAAGGAATGCGAAGAGTCAGTTTTTCCCAAACAAGGTGGTTTGGCGGCTTAGCCTTGCGACTGGTCTGAGTCGCGAGTTCCAGCTGCGAGTTAACGGCCTGGCCAGCCTAGGACTTTTGTCCTGTAGTGCAACAGCTAGCGTGACCCTTCACTTCCCTCGTGTGCTTCTCACGTGCCTGCAGTTGGCGGCTCCCAGTTGCGAGTCACCCGTGAGTCCTAGCTGCGAAACTCTGCATCATTGCACAATCTTGAGCATTTCTTCACATCTTCTCAGACACTACCCTTACAAGAATCCCACCTAAATACAAGGTTACTAATTGCTAAAATACAAGCAAATTTGGCACGGAATAAAGCCAACAAGATGGTTGATTAAATTCAACCTTACAATCTCCCCCTTTGGCTATTCTGTGACAAAACCCTACAACAGACTCTAGACTTAAAGCGTGAGTTGGGAACAGTTGATCAAAACTCACTCACACCTAACTCTAGATTCTGAAAAGCTCTTGAAACATATGAACAAGTATCTCTTGAAACACAACAACACAATAATATCATTGTATGCAGAAAACTTAGAATGCATATGGAGCAAGCATAAAATGATCAAGCATAAAATGATCAAGAAAAAATGGAATAAAGTAATAGGCCATGGCTTGACCAAAACAGGCAATCACTATACAATAGTGATCACAATGCTCATTCACACAAGGAATGAACATCTGGACATGCAAGCTAATAAGCTTATATGCAAAGTATCATTTGCATGTCCAACACTCAACCAATGCATACAAACATATATGTATCTAGGAACAATCCTACAAGGGCACAAGAGTGATGTACTTAAGAAAATGCATAACATTAACAAGTACATAAGCCACAAAGCATAAAGGCTGCAATAGCATGGTACAAACCATAAAAGCCTACAAATGCATGAAACAAACCCTTAAAAGCTTACAGAAGCAACATGGGTACAAACTAAAAACAAACAAACACAATTAACTGAATAAACATCATAAGTTTTAAGACAGACTTAATATAACATAAAACATAACAAAATATAAAGCTCCCCCTTTGATTTTGCTCTTTCTCCCCCTATCATTTTACTCAGTACTAAGATCTTCTCCCCCTTTTTGTCATGGAATAGCTAGATCTCATCTTCTTCTAGCTTTCGTTGAATCTAATCCAATTGAGTTTGGAGAGAGGTGAATTTTATGTCCCACCGAATGTTGTTATGGTGCAAAATGGATGTGAGTCCGGACACTTTGGTGCTCAATTCATGGACAGATGCCATAATGTTGTCTAGCTTCTCGTCGAAGGAGGATGAGTTGGAGCATGTACCACTGTGAGATGCTGAAGCTTCAGTTTTGATTCCCTTCTTACTATAGCCAATGCTTGCGTTGAGCGTACGCATGTTGATTGGGCTGGGTTTTGTGCAAGGAGTTTCATCTTCAGATGGATGAATCCCTTTGAGCTTCAAAATCCGAGAGATGAGACAGTAGAATGGAATACATATCCGGGACTCAATTCATTGAACCATTTTGCACAGAACATGAAAGACATGTGCACAAATGTCAATCTCAACATCAAAGATCAGATCATGAAGAAAAAAAGCGCGGCCGAGGTTCATGTACCTGGTGCTGGATAGGGAGTACAAGTTGTTAAACATGATGATTGTGAGCACTCTCAATTTCAGAGGAAGAGAGGAAACATTGACTGAGTTCCCGTTTTGTGAGAATTCCAAGTCTTTGCCAAGGGCGTCCCGAAGTAATTCCTCATCCGGACACAGATCTTCATACACTGGTGGATTACCAAGTATCGGCCGATTGATATGTAAAATCTCAGCCAGGTATGCGGGTGAGACAGAGAAACTTTTTCTACTAACCCAGCACTTAAGTTCATCACCTTCAACAATTGCATTTGCATAAAATTCTTTGACCAAATTCTCATAAGCATCATCAAGTTCAGAGAGAAGGTAATTCTAATCTTTGTAAGCAAACCATTTTGGAATGTCAGTGGCAAACAAAGAAGGTTGATCAACAGCCCTTTCAATTAATGGTGTAGCATCTCTGAAATAATTTTCATGAGTCTGAAAGGCAGCATAGGATCTGAACTTGTTTGAGTCGAAAGCATTTGATGGTGAATGGGTCCTCTTTGTGCGAGGTGAGGGATCATCGACATCAATGACAGGTTCCTTCCCTTTGCTGTTGCCCCCTTTCACAGCTGCTCTCTTGAATGGACACATATCCACTCTGCATCATGGATTATCAAAGAAAAGGAAACACCCAACAGAAAAATACCAAAACAATATTAGCATAGGGTTAGAATCAAAACATGAGCATTTGGAGAAACCCTAAGAATTTGGGATTTTGGGTCCAAATATGACAATGGGTGTGTGTGGGTGTCAATAGTAACACAATGAACTCACAAAAAGGAGTAAAACAAAATAAACCCAAAGATTAATATCACCACACAAACAGAAACTCAAATTCGAAAAGAAGATATACCAACTGCACAAATCCACTCAAAAACTTCAAAACAACAACTCAGCTCACAGATAAAAAAAAATGTTCAAATCATGAATAATGAAGTGAAAATAGGAAAACCTATACCTTTTTCTTGAAGATTTAAGGGAAAATGGTGCAGAAATAGAGGTTTTTCAAGGTGAGTTTTAGAGAGAGAAATAGGGAAGACAGTGAACAGTCACACAAGTACGAGGGAAAACTGAAAAAGTTTTAAAACTGACATTGAAACACAAAACACGCGTTTTTCGTGACTGGAATAAGTCGCCAGTAAGCTGCCAGGGTAAGCCGCGAAACACTTTGAAACCAAGCATTTTGAAAAATTTTCTAAGTGTCTTTCGCGACTTGAAGGTCTACCCGCGAGGGAGTCGCGAGCTGAGCCGCGAAAATTTCTGTGTACCTTCACTACTAGACCTTCCACCCGCGAACAAGTCGCCAAGACTTACCCGCGATCATGCGACTAGGGCATGCGACTGAAATGACTCGCGACTGAGTCGCCAAAATAGGGCAAAAATGTTTTTGGAATTTTGACATTTTTGTAAAAATAAACTACTTTCCAAAAATAGTTAAAACACTCAAAAATCTTTTTGTGTTTGATCAAACAAAGATTGAGTATGTTAAAACACATTTAATCAAGTATAATCACACAAATGAATATGACATTCATTGAACATAGACTTGTGTGTTGTGTGTGGATATCATACATGAGATAGTCCTTAGTCCAATGTGAAGCTTCAATGATCAATTCAATCCAGGCTTACACAACTAGCACTAGATAATGTGACCTATCTCAATTATAGAAACATGCATATATGACCTCCCACATAAACTTGATCATAATTCTTTGAAGCTTTTCATTTGGCTCCATATATATCATATCATTTGCACTTTTTGAATCAAAAACATCTCATTGTGAGATAGATGCCTGAAATTTTTGATATTTCAATTGATGAGTTAGCCTTTGGCTTTTTAGGCATCATACATTTTATTTTGGTCGCTTTCCCTTTTTTCTAGTCAAATACTAGTATGTGCGACAGGTTTTTGCAGCTCTATATCTCTTTTCATTTGGAGATTTACATTTGGAGAGCTTTTTTTTAAACAATAAAAATAAAGAGTGGGAAGATATATAGGCATGAGTCTATGCATGTCTCAAGATCAACAAAACCATTCACTAATCATTCATGACAAGGTTGAAGATCTATTTACAACAGTCACATAGATTTTAAAATTTCTCCCACAATGATATGAATGCATAGGGAACAAGTTAAGCTTGTAGATGCACAAAGCCATTAGTACAAAGGTACAAGGCAAAACATGCTTTGAGACAAGACTCAACAAAGTCGATCAAACTTTTTGGATTTTCTACTTTTTATGTGTTTTTGGATTTTTGACAAAAAAAAAAATTGATCAGACACAACAAAATAAATCATATGAAGGAGTGCTAAAAACAAACAAAATGCAGAACATACTACACAAAGCACATATGGAAGATAGAGTTTAGGGAATGATACCGACACCAATAGTCTTACGCAAGGATTCAAACCTCGGGCCATCAAGAGGTTTAGTGAATATGTCAGCCTTCTGATTTTCTGTATTGATGAATTCCAGACATACTATCTTGTCCTCTACCAAGTCTTGAATGAAGTGATACCGGGTCTTAATATGTTTTAATTTGGAGTGCTGAACTGGATTCTTTGACAGATTTATTGCACTGGTGTTATCACAGAACACACATATGGTGTCTTGAGAAATTCCATAGTCATGTAGTAGCTTTCTCATCCATAACAATTGTGCACAACAACTTCCTGCTACAATATATTCAGCTTCAGCTGTTGAAAGGGAGACTGAATTTTGCTTTTTGTTCATCCATGAGACCAAGTTATTTCCAAGATAGAAGAAACCACCAGAAGTGCTTTTCCTATCATCAATGCACCTAGCCCAGTCTGCATCTGAATATCCCACCAAACACTCATTCGAATCTTTTGAATACCAAATCCCATATTCAGACATGCCATTAACATAACGAATGATTCGCTTAACTGCTGTTAAGTGGGACTCTTTAGGTGCAGCTTGAAATCGAGCACATACCTCGACACTAAATGCAATATCTGGCCTACTTGCTGTGAGATAGAGAAGACTGCCAACCATGCTTCGATAAAGTGTTGGATCAACGTCAATACCAGTTGCATCTATGCTCAGTTTCGATGAGGAACTCATGGGAGTAGAAGTGTGTTTCTTAGAATCTAGGCAAAATCTTTTGACAAGATTTTTGGCATATTTCTCTTGAGAGATAAATATTCCATCTCCCCGTTGTTTTACTTGAAGCCCTAGGAAGTAGTTCAATTCTCCTACCATGCTCATTTCAAATTCCCGTTTCATTTCTTCCGAAAACTCATGAGCTAGTTAATCAATTATAAATCCAAAAACAATATCATCCACTTACACTTGAGCGACAAGGAGAGATTTTTCATCTCTTTTAACAAACAAAGTTTGATCTGCTTGGCCTCTTTTGAACCCACGATCCAATAAGTAATTAGTGAGGTGGTTATACCATGCTTTTGGTGCTTGTTTCAGCCCATACAAGGCTTTCTTCAATCTCAGCACATGATCCGAAAATTGAGGATCTTGAAACCCCTTTGGTTGTTCAACAAAGACTTCTTCGTTTAGGAAACCATTTAAGAAGGTGCTTTTCACATCCATTTGGTACAACTTAAAATCCATAATGCATGCTATGGACAAGAGTATTTGAATGGACTCTAGTCTTGCTACCGAAGTAAACGATTCATCGAAATCTATGCCTTCCACTTGAGTATACCCCAGTGCCACCAATCTAGACTTATTTCGGACAACTTCGCCATCTTCATCCGTTTTGTTCTTAAAAATCTACTTGGTGCCGATCACATGTGTATCTTTAGGCCTTGGGACCAACTCCCATACATCATTTCTCACAAATTGATGTAGCTCCTGGTGCATAGACTCTATCCAATTCTCATCTTTAAGTGATTCTTCTACCTTTTTGGGTTCAAATTGAGCAAGATAACAGTTGTATGTCACATGGTTAGCAATATACTTTGGTCATTTTCTCAAACGAAGTCCCTCGTTTACATCCCCAATGATATTACTTAAAGGGTGATTGAGAGTTACTCTAGACAAATGTTTCTTGGAAGTTGATGGTTCCTTATCACGAGAAATTGGGGGTTGAACCTCCGGTGGTGTGAGTGGACTTGAGACTTCTTGTGTCGATCTAGTCTCTCTTCTCGATATAGGGGGTGTGAACTCCTTTCCTAGTGATTCTTTCTCAGCATCATCACTTGGGGACATATCATCATTCTCATTCTTCTTAAGACTTAACCCCTTTCCATCATCGTCAATCTCCTTTTCTGATATAATGTCGTCTATGACCACATTGACTGACTCCATCACCGTCTTAGTGCATTTGTTGTACACTCTGTAAGCTCGGCTACTTGTGAAGTATCCTAGGAATATCCCTTCATCACTCTTAGCATCAAATTTTCCCTGTCATTTAGAATGTAACACTTGCTTCCAAATATTTTGAAATACTTCACCTTGGGTTTCTTTTCTCTCCATATTTCATACGATGTCTTCTTTGTCCTTGCTCGGAAATAGATTCTATTGCCAATGTGACATGCAGTATTCACAGCTTCAGCCCAAAATTTTTGTGGAATGTTTTTGTTGAGTAGCATGACTTTTGCCATCTCTTGGATCAACCAGTTCTTTCATTCAACCACCCCATTCTGTTGTGGAGTCTTTGGAGCTGAAAATTCCTTCTTAATGCCATGCTCCTCACAAAAGGCTTCAAATTTAGCATTCTTAAATTCCTTTCCATGATCACTTCTGATTTTAACTATGGGAACTCCTTTTTCATTTTTCAGTCTCTTGCATAGCCTTTCCATTTTCTCACAAGCTTCCGACTTTTCCCTAAAGAATTCCACCCAAGAGTATCTTGAGAAATCATCAACTACCACCATAATATATTTCTTTCCTCCTAAACTTTCGGTTCTTGTGGGCCCCATTAAATCAACATGAAGAAGTTCCAAACACCATGAGGTAGCAATCGCATTCACCTTGTGATGACTTGCTTTCATTTGCTTTCCCATTTGGCATGCTCCACATATAGTCTTCTCCACCTTTCCAAACTTTGGAAGTCCTTCAACAGCTTCAAGTTTGGACACTTTTGCTACTTGTTTGAAATTTGCATGCCCAAATCTGTGATGCCAAAGTTCCAACACATTTACACGAGCACTTTTACACGAAATAGGTGTCGTAGGTACTACTCCATAGCAATTGTTAGTAGTCCTATTTCCCTCCAAGACTTGAATCCCTTTTTCATCGATGATTATGCACCTCTTCTTTGAGAATTGGACAAGAAAATCCTCATCACATATTTGAGTGATGCTTAAGAGATTCGCCTTCAAACCTTTGATGTATAACACATCTTTCAACAGAGGTAATCCAGGTATTTCAACAGTCCCTTTGCCGAGAACTTGGGCATGACTTCCATCACCAAATGTCACATAGTCACAGACTTTCTCTTTAAGAGTCTTAAACAGAGATTTATCTCCTGTCATATGATGAGAACATCCACTATCAAGATACCACAAGCATGAATTAAAAACCTTCAATGAGGTGTGCACAAATAAACACGCATGAGACAAACACTCTTGACCATCAAACAGAAATTTATCTTCATTTTCCATGCTTCTGCCAGATTGAATTTTCTTTTTCATCTTATCAACCTTTTCACACAACATTTTATTTCTTCTTTTGTATTTTTCAATCAAAGAATTAGACTCACATAGACTATTGTGTAAGATGTGACTCTTATTTTCAAAGTATTTCAGCATGTGAACAAACATCCTAGCATATTTCTTTGATTTTAATAACTCTAAGAGTTCATTGTTAGGATACCCTTCAAACATACTCATAGAGTCATTCTCACAAGCATTTGAACCACAATTCAGCATGGTCTTTTTCATAACTGTATCCATATCCAAGGGGTCTAGGATCGCACTCAAGTAATCAAACCACAGTGAGTGCACCCGCTTTGATACCAATTGAATGTTCAAAATGGGTTTGAAACACCCTTGAACGTTTAGATCCCAAATTACAAATTATCAATTCAAGCTTATTATAAAACAATTAATGTGCGGAATATGAACATAAGCCAAATACAGAATTGATAAACAATCTAAGCCAAATATAAACACATCTACAGCAGTAAATATAAGGCAAAGATAAAGGGAAGGAAGATGCAAACACACGGACAACACATGATGTGTTATCGAAGAGGAAACTGAAACTCTCGGTGTAAAACCTCTCCGCCGCCCTCCAAGCGGTAAATAATCTACTAAAGAATGTAGTTGGGATACATGAACAGCAAAAGACCCTCCAAGCCTAATCTACCTAATGTACCTAAGCCCTCCAAGCTTCTTACTCCAACGAGGTTGCGCCGAACCTATTTCTTCTTTAGCTTACCGGATTCCACTATCAACCATAGCATCAACCAATGGATATTGGTTCCTTCCTAACTGCTTCTCAAAGTTTCAAATAAACCTTTTCATGGATATGTGTATGGTGAGAAAAGGATTTGGCTAAAGACCTCTCAAGGATTTAACAATGGAAAGGAAGAGAGTAGAGGAATTTGAAAAGTTTCTAAGGTAAAGATTGTGGATGAATCAATCTTGTTTTTCTCTAGGGTTTCTCTCACAAAATTCTCTCTAGAAGCTCTCTACATTTAGTGGGTATAAGGGTTTATATATAGTGGGGTGAGAAAGGAATGCGAAGAGTTAGTTTTTTCCAAACATGATGGTTTGGCGGCTTGGCCTCGCGACTGGTCTGAGTTGCAAGTTCCAGTCGCGAGTTAACGACCTAGCCAGCCTAGGACTTTTGTCCTGTAGTGTGACAGCTAACGTGACCCTTCACCTCTCCCGTGTGCTTCTCACGTGCCTACAGTTGGCGGCTTCTAGTCGCGAGTCACCCGCGAGTTCTAGCCGCAAAACTCTGCATCACTGCACAATCTTGAGCATTTCTTCACATCTTCTCACACATTACCCTTACAAGAATCCCACCTAAATGCAGAGTTACTAATTGCTAAAATACAAGCAAATTTGGCACGGAATAAAGCCAACAAGATGGTTGATTAAATTCAACCTTACACATTTTACTTTTAAGTATTCAAATGATCTGTTTGAATATGTTAATTTTAAAATAACCTTTTTTTTTTTTTGATACCAAATAAGGGAGTTCACGAAAAGGCTGGATTAAACCAGCAATGTTTAAGAGGCACTTGAGTTACCTCTCGAGTTACATTACATAAGGACTTACACAGCAAGTGGGGAACTAAGATCATTTTATAGAGGAATCCATTTAGAACAAGAAAATTAATGTCAGCAAGTCTAGTATAATTCTGCCCATTAGAAGCTCTTCTAGAGTTGAAGACTTTAGCCAAACCTCTGCTATCACTTAGAAACAAAATGCGATGAAGACCATGATGTTTTGCAATGAGACAAGCTTCCACCACAACTTCAAGCAAAATTCCAGATGCTGTTCTTGCTAGGCTACTATTAACACCAAAAAACATACGATCTCCCTAAATATTCACTGCTTCATATACATAGGCTCTTCTATTCTTCTTCTTGTTTTTGAAACCAGCAACTTTAATGATTAATTGCTAGGGTCCTGCTATGGATTGGGTTGGTGGTTTCGATCTTCTTTAGAGCAAGTTTGAGTTTTGTTGATTAGAGAACACATTACTGTACCTGCAAGACAAAGTTTGTACCATGAGAACTACTTACATAAAATTAGGAGGTATACCTTCATGAACCACTTGGTTCTTATGGTTCCATATAGTCCAGAGATTGATGAAAAGGGATTGAAGATAAGTCATGGAGCCAGGATCCTTGTAGTTGTGATTTGTAATGATTATAGATAACCATTGCTGAAGTCTAAAGAGTGGATTGCCAAGGTGGAACCATGCCAACAGGCCCTAGAGAAAGGGCAGAGGAGAAAGAGATGAGTATTGGTTTCCTCATGTTCATTACAGAAAGGACAGGTGGAATCAATAGGAATCCCTTTGTGCTTAAGGTTGAAAAAAGTAGGGAGACTGTTATGGAGCAACTTCCACACAAAAGTATTTATTTTCAAAGGAGTTTGCACTTTTGAAATCCTAGACCATACCACCTGGTTTCTATGATCTTGTTGAGATGGGGGCAAGTGCTCTGAATTAAGCATCTCATAAGCTATCCTGACCTTATACTCTCCATCACAGGAATGCCTCCAGACCAGCTCGTCTAGGACAGACTTTGGTTCTAGAAATGGGGATTTACTTGATTTGTCTAGCCACAGGATGAGGGTAAAGAGTTCTGACCAAATCATAGTTCTAGGAGGCAGAACTGTGATCAATTAAGTCTCCTACAGTTCCTGTTGGAAGCCTACGGTCTTGTAAATTGAGTGAAGGGCAGTGAAACCAATCTTTATGCTGGAGGAGAATGTTGTAACCATCACCCTCCTACCATGTTCCCTCTCTCAAAGTTGGGTGGTTTTGCTTTACGATATTCCTCTAGACCCAGGAATAGTTAGGCTTAGGATAGTAATCCTATAAGGAGCCTCTAGGGAAATACTTGGTTTTGTTAGTCCTAGCTAATAGTGAATGGGGCTGATAGTTTAGTTTCCAGAACTGTTTATTGAGCATTGCTTAATTCATGGTTTTGAAAGATTTAAAACCAAGTCCTCCAAACCTCTTAGGCTGGCAGTTTCCCAATTCATAAGATGTAGTTTCTTTTCCCCAATCTCATGTCCCTACCAAAAAGCTCGGATAACAGAATCCATTTTACTGCAAATAGAATCAGGAACCTTAAAGCATAAAAAGGTATAAAAAGGAAGGGATTGAAGAACAGAAGAGATGAGTGTTGTTTTGCTAGCTTGGGATAAAAGTCTAGCCTTCCAGCCTTGAAGTTTAGATTGGAGCTTATCAACCAAAAGTTGAAAGTTAGCACATCTATTACCTTTCAACACAAAATTCATACCAAGATATTTGGTAGGGTTGTGGAAAAGATTAACTTGAAGAGTTGAGGCAAGGAGTTCCTGGTTTACAACATCCATATTTGGGGAGCAATAAAGATCAGATTTAGCAAGATTGATTTTCTGACTAGAAATTAAGCAGTACCAATCCAAAATAGCAAGCAAATTAGTCGCTGACTTCTCATCCTTTTTGAAGAAAAGAAGAGAATCATCCGCAAGAAGAAGATGGGTAAAGGATAGCCCATTCCTACCAACTTTAACACCTTGTAATTGCTTTTGACTTTCAGCTTGTAATAGGGCAATAGAGAGAATGTTAGCACAAAAGAGAAAGAGATAGGGAAAGAGGGGGTCTCCTTGACTTAATCCTTGGGAAGGCTTGAAGGAGGATGTTAAATTGCCATTAACAAGCAAGGTATAGCTAACAGATGTCACACACTCCTTAATCCACTAAATCCATCTATTCTCAAACTTCATAACAGTTAAAACAGCCTTAAGAAACATTCAGTCTACCCTATCATATGCCTTACTCATGTCAATCTTAAGAGTACCAAAACTGGCTTTTCTGCCTTTCTTCTTCCTAAGAGCATCAATTATTTCATGGGCAATAAGGATGTCATCAGTAGTGTTCCTTCCTTTAATGAAGGCATTCTGATAAGGAGTAATGAGACTATCCATAAGGGGTTTGAGCCTATTAACCATGATTTTGGAGATAATCTTGTAAGTAACATTACAAAGTCTAATAGGCCTAAAATGAGAAACCTCATCAGGAAAAGGAACTTTGGGGATGAGGGTTATGAAGGTATGATTAAGAGGTTTAAAGAGAGACCCTGAGTGAAAAAGGGCTTGGACAGTGTTAATGACATCCATTTCACAGTACTCCAAAATTCTTGAGAAAAGAAAGCTAGAAGACCATCAAGTCCAGGTGCTTTATGTGATCCAAGTTGGAAAACATTGTTTTTAATCTCAGCAGGAGTTATGGGCTAGTTAAGAAGGAGTCTGTGTTGGTCAGAAAGAGATGGAACAAGTAAGGCTTGCAAATCCTGTACAACACTATGGAAATTAGCCTGAGTTTTGTTTTCAAAGCAATTCCTAAAATGCTCATCCAAAATGGTCTCAATCTCCATCTGATTCTCTTTTGTATTACTAGCAGAGTCCTTAATTTGTAAAATCCTATTTTTAGCTCTTCTTTGTCTAACAACAGTATGAAAGTATTTGGTGTTTTTGTCCTCTTGGAGGATCCACTTTGTTCTAGCCTTTTGTGCTCACATCATCTCCTCTCTATTTAGAAGTTCTTCTAATTCACCCCTGAGAAATCTTTTCTTCCTAACATCCTCAATAGAACTTATGGAATTCTGGATTTGCTGTAAATGAGCCTGTTTTAGCTTAATTTCATACTCTACCTTCCCAAACATAGATTTGTTCCAATCCTCTACATATTTTTTTACACTTGAGAATTTTGCCCACAATTGTGCAGCTCTTGACCCTACTGAGTTAGACACCCAGGCTTGTTGGATCATATTCCTAAATAAGGGGTGAGCAATCCACATATGTTCAAATCTAAAAGGTCTATGCCTGTAAGGGGTTTGAAATTCAAAGTCCAAAATAATTGGCCCATGATCTGATCTGATTATGGGAAGGTTCCTAAGGGAGTAATAGGGATACATGTTGACCCACTCAACGGTAGCAAATGCCCTATCAAGTCTTTCCATGATGAACTCATTATCCTCCTTGTTATTCATCCATGTGAACTGTTGTCCAGAAGCAACCAGGTCACATAACTGGAGATTTGAGATTACTTTTTGGAATAGAGAAGCTCCACTAATACTACCTTGAGTGAAGGAAATTTTTTTCGCCCTATTAAGGACCATATTAATGACCATTTATTGATTATTTCTATTTATTTTTTTACTTATTTTAAATGTATATTTTTAGCTAGATTAAATTATGAAGTAGCTTAAGCATAACAATGATTATATTAACATTAATGCTAGGCTAGAAAAAATAAATGAAAACCAAGAAGAAAAAAAAAAAAACTAAATTATAAATAACATTTGCAATGTTTTTTATGTACCAATCAAATATTTTGTTTAATAAATTAAGTGATTTTTTAAATTAAATTTTTTTTTCAAAATTTTATCTTAATCTTTCCCTCCCAAACCAAAATTCTGGCTCTGAACTACTTCCAGCATTAATAGCAATACAACTACTCCATGGAGGTCTTGAGAAGAGTCTATGGATATGTGATTAGAGGTAGATCATGGCAAGTGTTGTGTTGGTTGCATTGTTTGTCCATTCAAACTTTTAATAAAAGATGATTTGTCATTCATACTCATGCATGGAGGTGTGCATGCATATAATCTTTGATCTTCGATAGTTATGTAATTTTATTTTATATAGAATGGTGTTTTTTGATTTAGCTTCATTTCATATGAATTGAGTTCTTTGAAAGACAAAAAATACAACAAAACCATTTTTTTTTTGATTTCTTTCTAGGTTAGAATTGAGGTAGATTACAAGAATCAAGATAATGTTTTGATTTTCAAAGTTTCTTTTAATTCACTCTCACATGCCATTTTGCCAATGTTTCGTGCATTTTAATGTTATCTTTCATCGTAACGCGAATATGAACAAGTGTATTAGGTCATAAAATCGTCAAGAAGTGGTTGATTGGATCTTAGAGTTTTTTTTATTTGTTTCTCTAAAATTTTCTATTGCATTAGATCATTAAGTGGCGCTTTTGGACGAATGCAATCGATGATGAGGAGCAATATCTTGGTGTCGAATCCTTGTAAAAATTAAAGTTCTCTTTGTAGAGAATTGAATTGGGGGAGAGTTTAGGGATTTTTGGGATTTCTCTCTTGTATGAATTCATTTGTAAGAGAAACTAGCTTGTAAATTAGGTTCACAATGAGAGAGAGAGAGAGAGAGAGAGAGAGAGAGAGAGAGAGAGAGAGAGAGAGAGAGAGAGTGGAACACAAAAAATATGACAAAATTTGTATTAATAGGTCTAGTGTTTCATATGACATGAAGGCATCTTCATTTTCAATTCTTTAGGGCCTGTTTGATAGTAACTTTCAAGTATTGTTGTTTAAAATGATATAAAAATTGTGGTTTAAAAAGTATTGTGAAAATACGTATTTAAATTACTCATAATGCAAAAAATATGTTTGGTACCATGTTTCAAATAACATATTTTAAAATATGAAAAATATATAATTGTGCCTTTGGTATGTGTATGTATTTTTTTTTTTTTTTTAAGTGGTAACTTTTTGGCATGTACAATTATTTTATTAATATTTATTATAGGAGTGAGAATTTCCCACGCTATTACTGGTTGGTCTTCTTCTTCTTCTTCTGTGCTCTTCTTTCTCTTTAGAAAATTTTTTTCTCCTTTTAAAAAAAAGACACACACACACACACAATTGTTTGGTAAAAAAAATCTAGGAATCCACTCTCATTACTCTTCTAAAAAACTAATGAAACCTTTGCACAAAAAAAAGGAAGAGAGAGATCGTGAGAGAGAGATGAAGAAATCTAGGTTTGTGTTTTTTTCTAATCAGTGAGGTTGGATTTTATTTAATCTACTTTGGCCTTTTCATATGATTTTACTGTGATTTGGAGAGAGAGAGAGAGAGAGAGAGAGAGAGAGAGAGAGATGAGATGAGAAGTCAAAAAGTGTAGAGAGAAGGAATGTGAAAGAGAAGGGAGGAAAAGAAAGAAAGAAAAAAAAGAAGATGAGGTTTGCAAGAGAGAGAGACAGAGAGACATAGAGAGAGAGAGTTGTGGTTGTGTTAGGTCTTATCAAGTGAGTTCCACACTTTTTTAAATATTTACAAAAGTGTCATTGAGTAATATTATTTGAAAATTGAAAATTGGTGGGAGGAGTTTTCTAAATTTAATGTTTAAACACTCTAAAATGAGAAATGTAACTCAGACACTCCTAAATGAAATCCTTTACTAAATGCGTTGTTATTGTTGTTGTTTTTTTTTTTTTTTGGCCCACAGTTTTCAGTGTTTAAACACTGAAAATTATTGTTTGAACTACCTTACCAAACAGGCCTTGAACTTCTTTACCCATTTATAATTAAACAAAAGTCGAAGTTTTTATTTATTTATTTATTTTTGGTAGAGTGTGAATAGAATCCAATTTGGGGGTTTAGATAATTTCTCAAGTTTCATATACAAAACATATATTTTTGTTTTTGTTTTTTTAAGAAAAATTTTTAGGGCTTACAAAAATGAGTCACAACTCGCAAGGATCATAGATTCATGGGGAAATAGAATATAGGCCTAAATGCACTTTTAGTCCCTATATTTTGGAGCCATTTCTATTTTGGTCCTTACATTTTCATTTTACCACTTTTGGTTCCTAAACTAATTAACGCGTGACATTTAAGTCCTTACCGTCACCCAACTAACAGAAAAAGCTGATGTGGCTGACGACACATTAAAATAATAATTAAAAAATCTATTTCGGCATTAAAAATGCCACATCAGCAACTAAATTAATTTTAATTAAATAAAAAAATTAAAAAAAAATTAAAAAAAAATTAGAGATCTAAGAATATAAGAACTTGTTCATCTTAAATCAAGAAATAAACCCAGCAACGACATCAAACCCAAAATCAAAGAGCAAACCCAGCAATGACATTTTCCTTTATTTGAAATCCAAATAAAAAACATTTGGTCATTGCTCATCCACTAGATTCAACTTATTAAAGCTCTCTCTTGTCTAAAATGAAACTCTCTTTCATCTAAATCTCTCTCTCTCTTAGATCAAAATTTCTATCTCTGTTTCTCTTTCGGCTTTCTCTTCTCCTCAGTTTCTCGGCCTCAGGAACCAGTGCGGTCTCTGGTTCGATTCCGATTACGGCTTCAATGTCATTATTGATCTTCTCGATACCAGAATCTGGTTAGAGTGACGTAGCTTTTTCGATAGGAATCTCGGTCTGGTTTCGTCTCGGTGGAAGGGAGCTTGTTGGTGGGTGCTGAGTTCGTTGATTATGGTTTGGTTGGGGAGTGGATGAGTTGGGTGCTTTGCTGGGTTTCTATTCTTTGGATGGTTTTGTTTGGGTGTGGTTTCGTGTGGGTTTTCCTGTGTTTGCTCTTGTTCATGCTCTTTGATTTGGTGATGTTCACGTTTTGTTTTTTTTTTTTCCTGTAGGTTTGATGTTCATGTTCTTTGATGTTCATGCTCTTTGATATTTAATCTGGGTTTGTTCTTTGATTCTGGGTTTGATGTCGTTGCTGGATTTATTTCTTAATTTAAGAAGAACAAGTTCTTATGTTCTTAGATCTGTAATTTTTTGTTTTTAATTTTGTTTTTAATTTTTTTATTTAATTAAAATTAACTTAGATGCTGATGTAACATTTTTTAATGCCAAATTAATTTTTTTTAATTATTATTTTAATATGCTGTCAGTCACGTCAGCTTTTTTTATTAGTTGGGTGACGATAAAGACTTAAATGTTATGCGTTAATTAGTTTAGAAACTAAGAATAATAAAATAAAAATGTACAGATCAAAATAGAAATGACCTCAGAATATAAAGACTAAAAGTTCATTCACGTAAGAAAAAAAAAAAAATACTGCCATTTTCTATTCCAACGGCTAGATACATTCGTGCAATCACTCATTATAAAAAAAAAAAAAAATCTGTACAAATGTCAATTCGACCTGTTACTCTGTTAGCTCCTGAACGGTCAATTAAAACAACGTAATGGATCACGCTTCACCACAGTCCACATGTCCTATCAATTCTAATGTCAGATCTGCAAACTAACCCCAAGAAAGTGGGAGGCTGGGGGAGAAGTTATACGGGACCCATCACTTGTGCGACGCAAGTAATATATACCCGTTGTAGGATATAATTTTTCAAAGTTGGGAACCCACCGATATTCACATTAAGGGTTAGTTTAGATACAATTTATTTTATTGAAAATTAAAAACTGAAAATAGTATAATAAAATAATTTTTAAATATGTAAATGGTATTGTGAGGTTTGTGGATCTCGTGAACAGTGCACGGAACTCACTGATGTTGTTGAAAAGTCAAATATTAAGACTAAAAAAAAAAAAAGAAAAAAAGAAGGGAAATGCAAACGCTGGATGTGCAAACATGCAATCCAAACGCTGCCTAAGTCCAGTGTTTAATTCAATGCACCGGAAGACTCAAGTTATTACGAGTCCACATTGCACTCAAGGTAAGGGTATGTTTGGTAAACTGTAATAGGTTCTGTAATGCAATAGTTATTCTTATAATTTAGTTATTCAGTAGTTTGGTTATATTTTTATTACAGAGAATAGTCATTTCTTATGAATAACTATTTTTTATAATGAGGAATAACTATTCATCTTTAATGTAATAGTTATTCCTTAGCAAGTTTATTAATTTCTACAATTAATATATTTCTAAATAAACAAAATTTTCATATGCACATAACAATTATGAAAATAAAAAATCATAAAAAATAACTAATCTCTCTTTCAAATTTAAAAATATTATTTTTTAGGAAATATAATTATATGAGTAAGATATTTTTTAAAATATATCTTAAGTTTGATTTAAAATGCTTTCATTCCATTATCTCAAAGGATGTTGTCACCAAACAAATTAATAGTAACTAGTCGCTAACCCATGCGATGCACGGGAAAACTATTGTGTATAAAGATGTAAACTATTCTTTTTCTCTTCCTCTTTGATTGTACATTAAGATTCCAGTCTTAAGTTTAAAATAAAATGAAGAATTAAATCTTTAGCATTCTCAATTATCCATAAAACGTATAAAACACACATTTAAAGAACTACTTAATCAATATTTCAAATAAATTGAAAAATTGAAAGACAACTTTAAAGTGTTTTTTGCTAAAACTAAACTTAAAAAGAATCAATTATTTTAAATATCATATATTGCATTAGGTTTCAATAAGTATAAGGTTATTCTCAAAAAATTAAGTATAAGGCTAAAAGAGTGAAATTTGTGAATTAAATTAATTGGCGGCGTTCCCCCCTTTTTTTTTTTTTTTTGGTAGTGTCAAGTTTCTTTTGTGAGTGCTACTACTCTTCCTACAATTCAGCACTTTATGAATTTATTTTCTCAATTTTTCCTAACTATTATTGAATCCAAACAATTTTAGTGTTTTAACATAGCCAACCAAGACGCCACATATGAATCTAGATTCTTAAGCAAATGAATTAAGAATCCTAAGCAAATCTAAATATCGCCCAAAAGAATGTATTAATTCCCAAAAAGATGCCAATACCAGCAAAAAAAGGACAGAAACTTCAATTCGAAAAGGAACTTTAATTGGAAGAAATTTGTAATGAGATGGGAGAAAAATATGGAAAAATAAATAAAAGCAATATGCTAACCTCCATGACCATCATAAACACCAAAGAAAGAGGTGGAACTGTCCAAAATTGGATAAGCTGCATGCTACAAAAGAAAAGAAAACACGGCAAGATAGCATAATCTATAGAAAGTCATTGAGAATATGAGTCCACTCAATAGACCCATTGAAAAGGTGACCCAAAGAAGTCATCGAAAAATACAAAACAGATTTTGGCAGGCAATGTTTATTAAACAAAAGCAAAACAAACAAAATATAAAAATTTTCAAACTCAAGCACTAATCAATTGATCACATTTATTTAGAACACCCAAAGTCCTTTTCACATAATCATAGAAATCAGTATCTTTGTGAAGAAAGGCCAACCCCATCACCATGAATCTGAAAAACATTGATTAAAAAAAGAAAATTATAGAGACATTGAAACCTGGTGATTAAAAAAAGAAAATTACATGGAGAAAAAGCCAACCTTTTCTTTTGTTGTTTTCCAATCGAATTCACAGATGTGTCACTCACTTTCACCTGTCTTTCTTAAGGTAGTCGTTCTTGTTAAACCTCAGATCGGTTAGTGGTGCTTATCATAGTACGGTGTAATATACTGATATCCTTGTGTGTAGGTGGCGGGTCAAATGACCAAATTAGGTGTTCCGATCATGGAGTATTGCAAAGATGGTTAATTTATTCTTATTTATTGTGGTTAATTGGGCATTATAGAGACATTGTTGCTTTCTCCATTGCCTTACTCCTTACGTTCAGGTTCAGGTTTAGGATTAGGTTTAGGTTTAGGCTTTAAGAGATTTATTTATATATTACTACTTAGTAGCTGAATTTCCTTTAGGCCTACATAATGTCAAAAAACTAATAAATTATATAAAATCAGAAATTTTGTTTTTTTTTTTTTAATTTAAATAATGCTGATGTGGAAAATTGTGGAGAGGTCAAAAGCTTCGGTTTTATATATATATATATATATATATATATATATATAGATAAGCATTACATTAGAACATTTTGTATTTTTTGTAATATCTATTCCTATTCTTATGTAATTATTATTACAGTCTACCAAACGTACCCCTAAGTTCATCAGTATCTTTTTATTTCTTAATTTGTTTTAGTCATTAATGAGTATTTTGAGAAGAAATTTTCATAGGAGCGGGTTTATGCAATATCTCTCTCACTCACATGCCGGCACGATACTTCAATATATGGAAATTACAGCATGTGTTTGTTAGTTTTGGTAAATAGTCTTCTATTATCGTAATAAGATGGTTTCTTTTTTGGGTGTGATAATCAACTGAAACTTGTATTGATGAAGAACATTATAAACTGACCTCAACCCCCGCAGCAGGGGACCGATCGTAAGACACAGCTTTAACAAAAATTGGGGGACCATAACCATTACAAACATCAAAAGACCCCAACAAAACATTATGCAAAGACCATTCAGATAACTCATGAGCAGCTTTTTTGGGATTTCTACAGACCCACCTGATAGTGCTATCAACTAAGTCAGCACAGATATTACTAGCTAAGTCAATACAGCTTTGGATCCTCTACAATCTGTCAACTTTCTGTTGTGTGAAAATTGCTTTGATACATGCTTTAGAGTCCCCTACAATGACCACTGCTTCAAACTGATTAGCCTCTGCTAGCTGTAAAGCTCACAATAACGCTTTAGCTTCAGTTTGGAGAGGGACCATCACATATTTTTGATGTGATGGTTACTTCACAAGTATAAGTGCTTGTGGAATGTAGATGGCAAATGCCGGGTTTAATCTCCAAAAAAAAGCTTGGTGTTAACTTTTTTAGAAATGCTGCCTCTCTACAATCTTTAGCAACCGTAGCAATGACTGAAGATGTCCTAATCGAAAACAGGCGTGATAGCCTTCTTTTTTTTTTTTTTTTTTTCTTTTTTTTTCGATCCTATTATATACATATATTTGCAGCATTGAAGAAAGGTATTGGAAAGATTAACTAGACCACACGAAAGTAAAGAGCTAAAAATCAATCTGAAAAGAATATATTGAAAACCAAAATGAAATGATTTGAGAACAAAATTTCTTTTTTCATTATGGCTTGCAATAGTTAGTGATTGGTTGTATTAGCAAAAGAAGGAAACATATATTGTAAAAATATCATGAATTTGTCATTTTATTAAATGCGTGTGTAATGCTTAGGCGTGCCACGGATTTGTCATTAAAGTAATTCACTATGTTTGTTTCAAAAGGGTTCCACTAAGGATGCACTACAAACTTTTTTCATATAAAATCACCTCTTTAGTTGTACCTATTCTATCCATGATCCAATATCCAATCTAAAGATATTCACACTTCATCCTTTCTTTACATTTTGTTTGGTCATTTCTCTTCCCACTTTCTACCACTATCCTCCTCTTTCTTTTATTCATCCAAGCTCATATCCAAAAAAAAAAAAACACAATCTTTTTTTCTTTTTCTTTTTTGTTAAGTAATATAAATGAAATAAAATAAAACAAAAATTGACCCACTTAGACACTCGTGGGTGTGAGTGTTCCAAGAAGGGAAATTAGTTGTTGTTCATCTAAGTAATGAGTGTTTTCCAAATGGGATTTACATGAATTTGAACAATACTTCTTAATTATTGGCTAGACCATGATGATTAAAAATATCCCCACTTTAATTTGTGTTACAGGAGATGTCGTTAATTTTCTCCAATATATCAATAATTGAGAACTAGGAACTGTGTTTTCAGAATTGAAGATATTAAAGATTATCCAAAAAAAAAAAAAAAAAAGAATTGAAGATATTCAAGTCGGCCTAATGAAGTTATTTTTTATGATTGAATACATTGTTAAGGTGTTATTAGTTTAACATTTAGCCTCTTAGTTTCAGCAGTTGTCCAAGTTAATGAAGTTATAGCTCTAACTTGCAAACTTGTTTTTTTTTTTTTTCTTACAAACCTGATCGTATATTAATTTAGTAAGATAATATATATTTTTGGTGCTAAATGTAAGATCATGTTGTGGAAGCAAAACACACACTAAGTTTTTAATGTTTATCTTGTCTTGGCTTAGGAAAAGAACCTTTTGGGTCTCTATCATTGCACCAGCTAATTAAGGTTGATAACATTTAAAATTAGTGGTAGCCCAGTCTAAGGCATGATGTGGTGTTTGGTGGACCATCACCTTGAGTTCAGACAATTACACATAACAATGTTGGACTTCTTGTCGCTTATGATAATTAGGTCTTCAACTCATTTTCATTTCACTAAAGAAGATATTGGGATCCAATCAATTAAATTTAATAATATGTAATAGCCATAGAATGAAAATCAAACTACCTTTCTCAGTTAAAAAAAAAAAAAAAATCAAACTACCTTTGTTCCAATAAAGGAGATCTGTAGGATTCTCTTCATTCATATCTTTGATGATCGGATTATGAAAGGATGAGTTCAAATACATGCACCATGTACTTATATAAATATTATTACTAAAAGTCTATGCCTTTTCTAATTAAAAATAAATTTTAATATCTTTTTTTTGACGTTTAAATTACAGCCGGATTTTAAAAAGAAAAAAAAAATAAAAAAGAAAAAGGTTGGGGGGTTGTACCTATCTTAAAATTGATTTTCATTTTCTTCTTCTTTTTTTATGATTTTTTAAAAATTATTAATATCCCAACTAACTTCATTTGAAAAAGAAGAAAATATTTCTTAATTTTCAATGCCTTTTAAAGGTTTTTGCAAACCTTTAAACAGAAAATAAGAGTCAACAATATCAGAATTCACAAAAGTTGTAATTGAACCTTTTTAAGTTAAGGAAAATTCTTTCCTACGAATTGTAAAGGGAATTTTGGCTTAAAACAATTCATAAAATGGTTGATTCATTTGAAAAAAAATAATTCTCTAACAATTAAACACAATATAACATGTGGTTTTTTTTTTTTTTGGGATGATTTTCTTGCTTTGACATATCACTTAGTAATAACCAAACCAACCCATTAGGTTGGTCGATCTTAGAGATCTAATCGGCCAGCAACTCAAAGTAGGATGACCATAGTCCCGACCTTTCTAGCATCGAAGGTGTTCTAATCAATGAACCCTTGAAACCTAACTTATTTTCTAACAAAATTAACCAAGTCTATCCGATCACCACATGTTGTTAATGTTGATTGAGTTTGAGGGATGTTTATTGATTGAATCCATCCATAAGCCACAGGGCTCATTTGGATTGAGGGGGAGTAAAGTAGAATTAACTGAAAGTAAGTTAATTTTTGGCTATTTTTACTCTACTCTACTTTACTTTCCTTCAGTTCAATTGGACCAAACCTTGGCAACCTTCACAACCAAAGCATCACGACAACATCCTAATTAGGTTACCCTTGGATTCTTAAGTAGGGGGCACGGAGGAGCACATAGGAATGCCGACCAATACATAAGCCACTAAGCCACTAGTGGCTAGTTTTATATTATTCACATTGGTTTTAACTTTTAAGTAATCACTTGCAAGTGTGTGAATGTGTCTCTTAAAAATTGGTATCAACTCTCTCTTTTTTTTTTCTTTGAGGTCAGAAATCAAATTTAAAATCCTCTCTCTCTCGCATGCAATTATATGGTATCTGCACATTCTCAATAAAATATATTAGTTGAGCTTCTACATTTGAGTGCGTGTGCTGAGCTTCTGTATGACACACATTCCGCATAAACTATTTCACAATGTGTACTTTTTTTTTTAAGACACAATATTTATACTCAAATGATTGAGATTCCCTTTCTCAAAAAAAAAAAAAAATGATTGAGATTCCACAATAAACTATTCTAATAAAAAAAAAAGACTGCACAATAAACTTCTATTATAAAATATCCTTTTTCAATTGGAGCTGTTTCAATCCACAACCTTGTCTTCCAAATTTAGAAAATATATTTATACTTCTTTTAATCTCTTCTTTGCTTTCGTCAAATAGTATTTTTCCACTATCACTTGGTAATAGAATAGGCATGTTGTCCATCATGAAGCTACTATTGTCGGGATAACTCTCCGTCCATGTGTAATTAAATATAACCTAAGCAATAAAGAAAATAGAAATCTACGGAAGCGATAAAAAAATTAACCAACAAGAACACTAAGAAATTACGTAAAAAACCCTTTAGTGTAGAGAGAAAAACTATGAGGCAGTTTCAATTAATCCACTATAATAAAATAGAGATTACAATACTCAAGTTAGAGATTCAATTCAATAAGAACGAGGTGTAAACCCTTTGGTTTATACTAGCCAATAAAGACATGTCACATTAGACTTTTACTTAAACTCATTGTAAAAGGAATACATCCTAATATACTTAATAACATCTCAAAAAGAAAAAAGAAAAAAGAAAAAAGAAAAAAGAAAAATAGAAAACCTGTTTCACTGATCTCACTGCTTCTACTTCGGTATAGTACCTTGGGCAATGGCTTGATTCTTGCGTCATCTAGATAGCCGAAAATATCAACATTTTTCTTCAATTTTAATACTAGAGAGAAATATCCAAACTCATTAAATCCACCTGCAGTCTCATAGCCGTCAACCACACTTTCTTAATTTTTATTCTTTTCTTTGATTTATATCCAAAGAGGAAGAGAATTCATTTCAGAAAACAACAAAGTCAGAAAGAAAAGAGTAACAATCAAAATCGTTCTTTTGCCAATCAATTCCATCTTGTGGGACCGAGGCAACAAACTAAAATTGTTCTTCTATCAATCAAGGTGAAGCTCAAGCGATCGAATGGAGAAATGTGAAATATGGTTTTTTTTTTTTTTTTTTTTGAGATGTTATTAAGTGTATTAAGATGTATTGATGTTACAATAAGTTTAAGTAAAAGTTTGATGTGGCATGTCTTTATTGGCTAGTGTAAACTAAAGGATTTACATCCCATCCTTATTGAATTTAATCTCCTCAAGTTATACCCAAAATTTGAGTTCAAAATAAATTGGGAAAATACAATAATATCTCTAGGAACAAATACAACTTCACCACAAAATCCGGTCGTAAAATCTTTTACTTTGAATACTTCAACTCTCTGTAATTGTAGTACCCAAATAATTGTCCTAGAAAAAGCTCCCAATTTATCTTCTTTACGTGTCTTGAGCAAAAAAAAAATCACATTTTCTTTTTTTCCCTTACTGCACATAGCACTATTCTTTTTTCTTCAGTTAACGTCAAAACTGTGTTTCACTCTTCAATCTCTCTCAAAATCTCTCTCACAATTCATGAAACCCACGTACTAAGCTTTATATATAAAGCTCTGCTGCCTGACACTCCTAATTCAATTAGGAATAGGAGTTTTTGACTTCTTGTCCAATTGGTACACCTATTTCTATATGAAATAGGATTCCTTCAATGCTCAAATACAAGTCTTATACGGGCTAGACTTCAAGGTGCCGTGCACGTCCCAACAACTATCCAGCTTAAATAAGCAATTGACAACTTTAGTCAATTACTGCTAATTATGCTTCTATGAGGGGATACTTTCAATTCTAATGTCACATTGAAGAGTATCATTATGGGTTTCAGGTAAGATTTAAAGACTGAACAATATTGAAACTCATAAACGACAAAATTGTCTTCTCACACAAACTAAAACTGGTTTGTCCATAAATTTTTAATTATATTTTAAAGGTTTGGTTTGCATTTAATACTCGAACATGGACACCACATGTATTCTAAAATAATGATAAATTAACTTCATATCTTGTCTAGTGCACAAGAGTAGTACTGAAAAGAAATATCACCCTTTCAATATTAAGGATAAGCGAATCACATAAACTGGTTTTAGATTTTGTAGAGAAGATCGATTTTCTGCAAACTCTGCCTTTTGCTGAAAGTGTTTTATTACTAGCTAGTTGCTGAGTTGCCATGTGAAGAAAAGAGTGACTAACATCTTATAAGGTTCATACTGATAAAATATTGGATCAGTCGGTCATAAGTTTCATATTGATGATAATTTGAAAGTAATCTTACAAGAAACCTCATATAATTAGTGTTTGAAAATTTGAGCGAGAAGTTCATATTATCCTTGTAGGTTTCTCAAGTGGTTTCACCGTGGATCTTCAATTCTATTTTCAATAACAATCGGTGATCACATAAACTGATAGCTCAATTTCAAATTATTGATAATCTTTTCAAAGTTGTGGAAATTTTATGACTTAATTGCAATTTACACCCTTAAAGTTTTGAATAATTTTGATTTTGTCCCCTAAAATTTCAAAATTTGAATATGTACCCTGACGTTACATTAAGCTTGTATTTAAGCCATTTTGTACTTGCGTTGTGGTCACCACCTCCACTAAAAAATACATTGTTTTTTCATTCAAAACTATGTTGCATTTTTTAGAATACTAAGTATTTTTAACACACACACATGAGGAGAGGGGAGGGGGAGAATGTCTTAAAGAAACTGACAGTGGTGTATATCTAAAAGGGATTAATCTCATATTGGAAAATGAGTGTGAGTTAAAGAGGTTTAAAACCTGTGTTGTGTATCTAAGAGTCAGGCCCTTTTAGATATACACTACTGTCAGTTTTTTTAAGATCTTCTCCCCTCCCCGTATATGTGTGCTAAAAATACTTAGTATTCTAAAAAAAAAAAAAACCTATGTTGCATTAATCACTAGTTTAGAATTTACACTCTTTAAGTTTTGGTTAATTTTTAATTTAACCCCTAAAATTTCAAATTTTATATTCACAAAATTATGTCATTGTGAGTTAAAATGAAAATTAATTAACCGACACCTCATCACGTCACATAAATGGAATAACTAAAATTCAAACGATATATAATATTAGGTGCATGAATTCAAATTTTGAAATTTTAAGGCACAAAATTAATTAATATTAAGGCTGTTAATTACAATTTAGTCAAATTTTATCATACAAGATAGGATAGAAAAAGAAGGGATTTGGTTTTATATAGATATAGCCATATCGGCCTAAAAGCAAAAGTGGCCGGCTGGTAAAAGCTTACAAGAATAAAAATCTTGACTGAGTGTGGAGGTGAGCATCAACGCTTTTGAGTGAATAATTATTTAAAGTATGCATAGTTGCATACCAAGTTGGTTTATTTAACTATAAAAACAAAACAAAAAAACAACTAAAGTAATGATTTAAAGTTTAAACTGTTATAGAGACAAAAACCAGATCAAGTCTAATTACATCAAAAGAGGTGTGACTAGTATTGCCCTTAGGATTATCTACAACAAAAGGAGGACAAAGTCTATCGACACCCCAACCCATCCTCTCAAACATTACAGCATATTGAACAATTAAAAGCTGGGCTCTGAGTATATTCTCTTATTCTTTCTACTTGATTTGTTCCTCTCTTAGCCAAAAGATGTGCAACCCCGTTAGCTTCACGGTAGATATGTTGTAACTTAATGTCCTATTGTCTATATATGCACACACGATGTTTAGTGGATTGCAGTGAAGTGAAATTTGATAGTGATGTCAAGGGCAAAAACGAATGTGATTCTAGGCACGAAGTGATTGGTAGTTATATAGATTTCAAGAAAATAATATAGGTCAAGATATCATTTAAGTCTTTGAATTATGTCTTAGATTTCAATTTTGTCCTTTAACTATTTATTGCTTTAATTTTGCCTTGAAGTTTTGGAAATCCTCAATATGGTTCCAAGTTTTTAAAAAATGTTTCAATTAGTTAAGCACTACCAAATCAATATCGAAGCATTGTTAGAACTGCATGGACAAAGTTGAAATGATGAATAGTGTAGAGACAAATTTGAAATATGACACGTGGTTCATAGATCAAATCTATATCCATGATCACCTTGCATTCTTTACTAATAGTGAACTTTGAATTAACAGTATACCAATAGAGTGGAACGTATTGAGTATTTGAGTGTCCAAGTGGCAAATAAATCACAGATTGAAGATGCTGATGAAACTGTAGTACATATGGTCTATTACCCGAGCTTGAATGAATAGATGAATAAAGTGTTTCGAATGACATATATCCAACGTGAATGGGACCAAGAAATACATTGAAATTTAATTTGAGGAAGTGTCTCTTTGTACCATTAAGAGTACAAGTTAAAAGATGATGGAGAATGCACACCCACTTATATAAGGTTACCCACTTACCCGTTTTTGGTTCACATGAATGATTCTCCTTAATTTATAGCTCATTTAATGTGATATAACCCACTTTATGTAACCCAAAGTGAGGCAATATCTTCCTTTCTGACCAAGGTCTCATCCATTCAGGTTTGTTGATAGGGGCACAAAGCCAATTGGTAAGGCACATCCTAAAGCGCTTTTAATTGCCAATCTCTGGTATGGTGAAAAAGGCTTTAAAAAGCTTGCTTTAAATAAAACAAGGAAAAAGAAAAAGGATAGGCATAGGTGTTCAATCATCTTATCAGCCTAGTAAAAGAGTATTATCTAGGACCACACCATCAATAAGAGAGAGTTTCATTAAAAAGAAAAACAGAGGAAGTTATTTTGCGGACACCATCAGTTCCTGTTGAGAAATTGAGTTTCAGGACCACTTTGAAGACTATTGTATTGTTTCATGCAAAAAGGGACACTATTTTGGGGCTTGTATAACCAAAATTTGATAAGCCATCTTTGTTTCAAAACCTTTCATAGAGACGTATGAGTGGGGTGGCTCATACGATCAAGTTAGAAAGTACGGGCACAACCCGACATGACACTACATAGATCATAAAGACTCAGTAATTCTTTAAAAATTAAGGAATGACACAAGGGAATACAACAACTAATTAATTTACTGAAATAGATTATTAGGTATATTTTATATTTTTAGGCATATTTTTAAGTTTATTTAAGGTTTTAAAAATAAATAACAACTATCAAAATCTTTGTAAAAATATATAAAATTAATTTAAAATTAGAATTAGATAATAAAAAGTACATTGATACCCATAAACATTGTTGCAACTATTCTGGCCTCTAATGCTATAATTACATAGTGATAATAGTTAAAAATATATAATTAAACTCTTAACCCTTAAGGTATTAAAATTATTAGGCTAACATCTTTACATTTTATTGTTTACTATTTAAGTCCTCTCCATGCACATAGTGCTTAAGAGATTAAGAGGGAAAGGGTTCGAGTTGAGTTATTATAATTATTTCAAAAGAAAAGTACACTGTTAAAAAAAAGTGTGACTTGTGGATGTAAGAAAAAATAAAAAAAAATGGGAATGCAAAAAAAAAAGAAAAAAAGAAAAAAAAAAAGAAACTCATTGGTGGTAGAGATTCAACTTACTACAATAGTGGAGCAATTAACAATAGAGTTGGCGAATATCAAAGAGAGACCGCAATCAGGGATGGAGCCAAAACTTTGAGTTAGGGAGATGATTTCACTATTGGCTATGTGTGGCGGTTTCAACTTCTGATTCTACTACTTAGCTGTTGAGATTTTTTTGTGTGTATGTGTGGGTAAGAACAAAATTATTTTTGTTTCGAAATTTTTAAAGGGCAGGGTTATTTATTTTGGATAAAATTAGTTAATTGAGCTTAATTTTGTTTTTAGTTTTACTGGTAATTTTTGTTATTGACCTTTTTTTTTTTTTTTGGGTTGTATATTTTGTTTTAGATTTTAGATGTATAAATTTTTTTATGGTTACTAAATTGAGGAAAATGCTAGAACTACAAGTTTTTTTATTATAAATTATTGATGTGATAAGTGGTTACTGGTAAGTAAAAAAATGATGTGAATGGTGTGCCTATATGCGACCCAATAAAAATTTGCTACCAAAACAGTTTGTAAAATTGTTATAAAAAAGTTTGTGAGTATAGCATTATTCTTAAAAGATTCAATAATATTGTTAAAGGGAAACAAAATATAATTTTATAGAACAAAATTGCTAAAATTAATACACATATATATAATAATATTTTAAAAAAAAATCTAGGGGGGCAATGGCCCCCCTAGTCCAAAGGTGGTTCCGTCTTTGACTGCAATAGAAAGAAATGAGAGAAAAGTAAGGAGAAGAAGAAACGTCTCAACTTCAAAAAACTGACCACCCATGCATACAATGTATATACGATGACCAATAAAAAAGGTCAAGTACTGCACACATTGTGTATGTGCAGCCATCAAAGGTTTCAAATCATAGGTTTTGCCTTTCACTATATTAAGTCTAGATAAGCCATCTCCCCCCATATGCATGTGTCTTCCCAAACTCACCAAAATATACAAAACACTTCTATATGACCAAAATGAGATAAATGTGATAAGAACAAAGAGATAAAGTAACTTAAGCATGTTTTATAGATAATTAAGTTGTATTTTTTATCCAATGACTTTTTTCATTGAGAATTATTTTTCTTTTTAGAAGTTTTTTAGTTAGAGAAGTACAATAATGATATTAAAAATTGTAGTGTATGTGGCAATTAGAATATCTATTTAAATCATGGAAGCTACTGGCATATTTGAAGAACTTTGTGGATGGTCCATGGTTATGTGTAGGGGATTTTAATGCCATTCTTAATGCTTCGGAAAAGAAAAGCACAAGGCAGCCACAATCAACCCAAATTAATGCATTTCGAGAAGCTCTAGAGCTTTGTCAGTTGGAGGATTTAGGTTATAGAGGTTATCCGTATACTTGGACAAACAAGAGACTTGGGGATGCGAATACGAAGATGTGGCTTGATAGAGCTGTTGCATCGAAGGGGTGGAGGGAGAAATTCCAAATGAGTACATTCAGCCATAAACAACAAAGATTTGATAGGTGTTTCAAGTTTGAGGAAAATTGGCTCCTTTGGGCTGATTGTGAGGCAGTAGTACAAGAGGCATGGAACATGGCAGGTAATAGGGAGTCCGAGCTAGCAGCAATTAAGGAGAAAATAAGTGCTTGTGGGGTGGATTTAAAGGCATGGGGAGCAACAAAGACTGAACTCGAAGTGGAGGCAATCAAACAGCTACAGAATCAGCTTGATGGAATAGGGTTGATACTACTGATGCTAGTTAGGCCGAGTTCTTGGAGGTGAGCAAAAAATTGGATGATATCTTTTTAAAGCAGGAGATTTATTGGGCGCAATGGTCAAGGGTGGCTTAGCTAAAGCATGGGGATAAAAATACAAAGTTCTTTCGTTCAAAAGCATCTTAAAGGCGAAGAAGAAACCACAGAAAGGGTATTAAGAATCTACAAGATCATTGGGTGGAGGAGGTTGAGGATATTGCCAAGGCAGCAATTGGGTATTTTGATAATTTGTTTTGTGTAGGTTTATGTGATCAGATGAAGGAGTGTCTGGAAATAGTTTCGGTCAAGGTGACGCCTGATATGTAGAATCTTATGTGCAGAGGGTTTTACATCTCTACTGACAAAGGTAGAAAATGATGCAAGAATCCATGGAGTATCCATTTGTAGAGGGGCACCCAGAGTCTCTAACCTATTATTTGCAAATGATTCATTATTGTTTTGCAGGGCAACACAAAATGAAGTGGTGGCCATTTCTGAGATCCTTCAGACCTATGTCAATGCATCGAGACAATGCATTAATTTGGAGAAATCATCAGTCTATTTCAGCAGTAATACACCTTATAGTTAGAAGCAAGAAATACAGAGAATTTTGGGGGTACAGGAGGTGAATAGATTTGAATCATATCTGGGGCTACCAACACTAATAGGGAGAACTAAATACCATACTTTCTCGTACTTGAAGGATAGAATATGGAAAAAATTGCAGGGTTGGAAAGGTATGATGTTATCTAAGGCTGGTAAAGAGGTGCTTATTAAGGTGGTGGCTCAATCTATTCCCACTTATACTATGAGTGTATTTCAACTTCCTATGAAACTTTGTGATGAACTTGATTAGATGTGTGCTAAATTTTGGTGGGGTCAGGTTGGTAATGAAAGGAAAATTCACTGGAAAAATTAGGAAAAGTTGACGCTTTCAAAGAAAGATGGGGGAATGGGTTTTAGGGATCTAAGGGCTTTCAATTTAGCTATGTTAGCTAAGTAAGGGTGGAGGTAGCTGCATGATACTAATTCTTTAGTGTACCAGTGTTTTAAAGCAAGTTATTTCCCAAGATCTCACTTTCTTAAGGCTAAGAAGTCCCCAAATTGCTCCTTTGTGTAGAAAATTATTATGGCTGCCTTGCGTACATTAAAATCTGGGTGTTGTTGGAGTGTTGGGAGTGGGCACAATTCGGGTTTTAGGGGGACAAATGAATTCTTAATTATCCTTCAAATTCTATCATTCATTCGGCCAAGGAGGATCTGAGGGATGCATTGGTTTCGGAGCTTATAAATCAAGAATTGCATTTGTGTAGGAGTGATTTTATTATGGAGATGTTTGAAAAGGAAGATGCTGAAGCCATATGTAGAATCCCATTAAGTAGGAGGTATGTGGAAGACTCTATAGTTTGGCTGCCTAACAAGAAGGGGCTGTTTACAATCAAATTTGCATACAAAGTGGCTAGTGAATTAATGAGAGGAGGGAATGTGGCCTTATGCTCATGGGATTGTGTTGGAAAAAGGGTATGGGCTGCTTTATGGAAGCTTTGAATTCCAAACAAAATTAAGGTATTTGGCTGGAGAGCATGCATTGAAATTCTGCCAACGAAGATGAATCTTACAAAGAGAAGGATCATTGAGGAAGTAGCATGTCCAATCTGTACTAGGTTCTCAAAGACAGCCGTACATGTGTTATGGGAATGTGATGCAGCTCAGGATGTTTAGGCAGGGAGCTTGAAATCTTTGCAAAAAGGATTCCATGGAATGACTGATATGTTCCAGCTATTGGAGTATTTTATGGAGCGATTGGCTTTAGAAGACTTAGAGCTGGTGTTGGTTCAAGCATGGTTTATCTAGAATCAGCGGAACATAGTTATCTATGGTGAAAAATTTCATGACCCAAGTTGGTTAAACAAGAGTGCACTGGATTATTTGGTGGAGTATCGAGCCACACATGATCAATTGGTAGCAGACCAGATGCAGTAGTCCAATCGGGATTCCTGGAAGCCTCCTCTACATTCGGTTTATAAACTCAATTTTGACGCAGTTGTGTTCTTGGGTTTGGACAGGTCCGGTTTTGGAGTAGTGATAAGAAATTACAAAGGGGAGGTCATAACAGCCATGGCAGCCAAGGGACTAGAGGTGTTTTGCAGTGAAGAAGCTAAGTTGCTTAAGTGTAGAAAGGCAATTGAATTTGCAATGGATGTTGATGGAATTAAATATGAGTGCAGCGGAAAATAAGTTTTGAACGGATCTACTTCATTCAATATTGATAACATGTGTAAAGTAAATTTCAGAATTATGAGAACAAGAGATCGTACCTTGAAGCGATGAGTTTCAAAACCGAAGATTGAAGCACTTGGGAATACTCTTAATCTTCACTCCAATTCCACTAATCGCCCAAGATGTGTGGTCTCTCAAATTGGTAACAAAGGGATAACTAGTGAGTACCAAAAACTCACTTCCACACCATTACTATAATGATTTTCTTACCAAAAATCTTCTGTACGTTTTTCCCTTTGTTTCTAACCAATATATCTAATTGGGCTAGCCTTTTGGGCCTTACCAATTGGGCTTAAGTGTGTGGCTTGGAGTGGGACCAAAAGGGACCAATAAGACACTAGCTCCAATGGGCCTTGGGCTTTTCTGTCAACTCTTGACAAGTCCAAAGTTACCATTAATTATATTTAATACCACTATATAAATATAGTTGCACTCTAGGTCTTATCTATATATTATATCCCAAGACTTTATTATACATGCAACCCCTTCATAAAATATTCGTAGTAATACAAAGTTATTAATATAAACTGCCACTTTGTAAATTACTACATCTTGATCCTTGAGTACCCGGTTTAATCCTTAATGTTATTCATTATATATTTATGAAATCCAATTCCATAAATATAAACTTTAGTCATACTAAAGTGGTTAGGCCTAACTCTCTGAATAACAAACTCATTAAACTTATCTCAAGGGAATATTTTATATCTCCATTAAGAGACTATGAATTCCATCTTGAGAATACATGTTCCATCAACACTTAATGTGGCTGCCCAACATACTGAGGTTTTGACCATTAATATAGATCTCACTCCTGATATATCAAAACAACCTACATCTTATGATCATGTCCATTATTCTCTCAGGATTAAGAGTTCATGCAAATACAAGTCATGAGATTTATTATTTATTTGACAGTCCTTAGGCAAATAATAAATCTCATGGCGGTCCAGTTCAATATGTCTTAACTCTTAAAACATATTAACACATCAACTAGAAGTCACCACTTCCATGATCAAGACAAATCATCGTAGTTGATATGTTATAGTCTTCGCAGATGAAATGCCCAATTTCATCACCGACTACGAACTATAATTCTGAGTTTACAAAGAACTTGTGATTTATATCTTCTGTGACTCTTCACATAAATCACATACTATGCATCTCATGGACTATATGATAATGTCCGAATATTCATGTTACCATTATTTCAGATATTAATAAAACAAATTTATTAAACATAATATTAAGTCATACATAATGTCAAACACAATGTCACACTTAATATCATACATAGCATCTTACAATAGGATTTAAGGGCACCAATCCTAACAATCTCCCACTTGCCCTAAAGACTATTGTGCACTAATCTAACTCCCATTCCCTCCAAATGTGACTCGAAAGTCTTTTGAGGCAAGGCTTTGGTAAATGGATCTGCTAGATTGTTTGCACTTTCAATCTTTGCTACCACCACATCTCCACGAGCAACAATATCTCGAATGATATGGTACTTCCTCTCAATGTGCTTTCCTTTCTTGTGATTCCTTGGATCTTTAGATTGTGCAATTGCTCCACTGTTATCACAAAACAATGTGATTGGAACTTGCTCCATTCTTATTACACCAAGGTCAGAGAGGAATTTCTTAAGCCATACAGCTTCCTTTGCTGCTTCACAAGCAGCAACATATTCTGCTTTCATGGTGGAGTCTGCAATACATGATTGCTTAATACTCCGCCAACTAATGGCTCCACCTCCCAAGGTGAAAACACATCCTGAAGTGGATTTTCTGAAATCTAGATCCGATTGAAAATCTGAATCTGTATAGCCAATGGGAATCAAATCCTCACAACGGTAAACAAGCATATAATCTCTCGTTCTCCGTAGATACTTGAGAATATGCTTTACAGCTTGCCAATGTTTTGGTCCTGGATTTGATTGATATCGGCTGACCATGCCCACTGAATAGCAGATATCTGGTCTAGTACAAAGCATGGCATACATGAGACTTCCTACTGCAGAAGCATAAGGAACTTGTCTCATAATATCTACTTCCTCTTGAGTCTTAGGCCTTTGGTCATCAGACAGAGGAACTCCATGTCTGAAAGGAAGCAATCCTTTCTTGGAGTTTTGCATGCTAAACCGTTCTAGAACCTTATCTATGTATCCAGCTTGTGATAAGCCTAACATCTTATTCTTGCGATCTCGCCAAAACTTGATCCCTAGAATAAAGTTAGCCTCACCCAAGTCCTTCATATCAAATTGACTTGACAACCAAACTTTTACAGATGACATTACCCCTACATCATTTCCAATGAGTAGAATATCATCAACATAAAGTACTAGGAACATTACTACTTTATCTTGATGTCTTTTGTACACACATGGTTCATCAAGATTTTGTTCAAAACCAAATGTCTTGATTGCTTGATCAAACCTGATGTTCCATGACCTAGATGCTTGCTTAAGTCCATAAATGGACCTTTGCAACTTGCATACCAAATGCTCTTGGTTCTTTGCTATGAAACCTTCCGGTTGCATCATATAGATTTCCTCTTCAAGATTGCCATTAAGAAATGCAGTCTTGACATCCATTTGCCAAATCTCATAATCAAAATGAGCAGCAATGGATAAGAGAATTCTGATAGATTTAAGCATTGCTACTGGAGAAAAGGTTTCATCATAATCTATACCTTCTTTTTGAGTATACCCTTTCGCCACTAGCATTGCTTTAAAGGTTTCAACCTTCCCATCTATCCCTCTCTTTCTCTTGTAAACCCATTTGCAACCAACAGGTTTAATGCCGTTAGGCGCCTCTACAAGATTCCAAACTTGATTGGAATACATGGAATCTAATTTAGATTTCATAGCTTGGACCCAATGATGTGCATCTATATCATTCATTGCTTCATCATATGTGTAGGGATCCGATTCAACCTCTTCTGAGATAGCTTCATAGGTTTCTCCCAAACCTATGAATCTTATAGGAGGTCGAACAATTCTCCCACTACGACGAGGCACTTGTGTACTAGACATCTCATTAGTAGTATCTTGTGGTGTATCTAATACAACCACATCATCCCTAGTTTCATCTATTGGTTGTTCATTTACAGGTTCATTCATTTCAGCCAACACAACTCTACTTTTAGGAGTATAATCATTCATATAGTCATTTTCCAAAAATTTAGCATTTGTGCTAACAAACACTTTATTATCTTTATGACTATAGAATAAATAACCCCTAGTTTCTTTTGGATAACCTACAAGCAAACACACTTCTGATTTTGGTTCCAACTTATCAGGCTTCCCTTTTAACACATGTGCAGGACAACCCCAAATGTGGAGATATTTCATGCTAGGCTTACGCCCACTCCACAATTCCATGGGTGTTTTGGGAACAGATTTTGACGGAACTAAATTCAAAAGATGTATTGCTGTTTCTAAGGCATAACCCCAAAAAGAAATAGGTAGAGTTGAATAACTCATCATGGACCTAACCATTTCTAAAAGAGTCCTATTCCTTCTTTCTGCTACACCATTTTGTTGTGGAGTTCCAGGTGCAGTCAATTGGGATACGATCCCATTCTTAGTTAAGTAATCCTTGAAATCCCCAAAGAGGTATTCACCACCTCGATCAGATCGAATGGCTTTTATGTGTTTACCTAATTGATTCTCAACTTCAGCCCTAAACTCTTTGAACTTTTCAAAGGCTTCGGACTTCCGTCTCATTAGGTACACACAACCATATCTTGAGTAATCATCAGTGAAAGTGATGAAGTACTCATAGCCACCTCTTGCCTGGATTGACATAGGACCACAAACATCAGAATGCACTAACTCTAGCAAATCTTGGGCTCTTCTACCTTTTGCAGTAAAAGGTCGTTTGGTCATTTTACCTTCCAAACAAGATTCACAAACTGGAAATTCATCAAAGTCCATGGGCCCTAAGAGTCCGTCTTTGATCAGTCTTTGAATTCTGTTTGAATTAATATGACCTAAACGCAAGTGCCAAAGATATGCATCATTAGTAGAAGGAAACTTTCTCTTTAATGATTTTACATGAGAGTTAGCATCTAATTCAGAATTATATAATTCATGCTTATCAGGAGTTAAAATATAAAGACCATCCACAATATTGCCATAACAGATAAACACTTTATCTTTCTTTATTACAACATTGTCTTTTAGGATAACACAATATCCTTGTTTACCTAAGTAAGTAGCAGAAATTAAATTCCTATGTACATTAGGTACATACAAACAGTCTTCTAATATTAGAACTCTAGATTGAAAACACAAATTATAAACTCCAACAGCTACAACTGGAATCCTGCTCCCATTAGCCAAAGTAAGAAACAACTCCCCTTCTTTAAGCTTTCTGGTCTCCTGAAACCCCTGCAAAGAATTGCAGATATGATTAGTACAACCTGAATCCACACACTAGGAATCCGTGGGATTCTGTACCAAACATATTTCAAGAAGGAATGTATCATTCATACCTTTATTCTTGGCAGCCTTGAAAACTGGACAATTCCTCTTCCAATGTCCTTTCTCACCACAATGGAAACACTTTCCTTTGATCTTCTTTCCTTTATCAGCAACTCCTAAGGCAATTTGTTTACCCTCTTGTTTGGTGAAGTCCTTCTTCTTCTTCTTCTTACCCTTGCCTTTCGACTTAGGTTGAGAAGTAGAAGCTTCACCAACATTGGCTTCAACATTGGAAGTACCAAGAATGCCTTCTGCCGCTACCAATTCATTCATTAATTCAGACAAAGTATAAATCTTTTTATTCATATTATAATTCAGTTTGAATTCCTTGAATGATTCTGGTAGCGACTGGAGTATCATATCCACTTGGGATTCTCCATCTATATCGGCACCTAAAACTTCCAATGTGTTCAGATTAGAGATTATTGTAAGACAATGCTCTCTAACTGAACTTCCTTCAGCCATTCTGGTGTTATAAATTTGCCTCATGGTTTCTTGCCTTGCAGAACGGCCTTGCTCACCAAACATCTCCTTCAGACTTAGCATGATGTCTGAAGCTAGTTCTACATCCTGCATTTGATGCTGTAGAACATTTGAGATAGACGCTAGGATGTAGCACTTGGCCATTCCATTAGATTTCTGCCAACGATCATATCGTTGTTTTTCCTCAAGAGGAGCATCTAATGAAGGAAAGTTAGGACATGGTTTAGTAAGAACATACTTATGTTCTTCAGCAGTGAGAACTATGTCCAAGTTTCTTTTCCAGTCAACATAGTTGGATCCAGTCAGTTTGTTTTGATTAAGAATAGCTACAAGTGGGCTAAAAGATGCCATGTTCTAAATCTGAAAACAATAAACATGAATGTAATCAATAAACTGGACATTATCAATTTAGCATACAAACATATAGTATGGAACCTTAATAAAACCATAATATAATATATGCAACGACAACCCAATCCCGCAATTAATATTCCTCGGAAGCGAGGTCATACCAATCACTATGATTAGGTGAGAAACTTTCTCATTATTAATGCTATCATGGTAACTCTTACCAAACAAAAATAATTTGTTGTTTTCCCTTTAGCCTCTAAGTAATAATGACATAGCTCCGAAGGGAGGTTAACATTATACTTAGTCTAGTGTACACCATTGCCTAGAATCAATGTGAATAACCAAGTAACTCCACGGAAGCGTGGTCGTTCTCAGTGTAAAAACACATTTCATCTATCTCTAAGAAGTTTAACCTGTAGTACCATGAATCAAACACCCTCCGAAGGGAGCAAGGCATATACGCCAAGGCGAGGTGCTTAATCACACTACTTTAAACCAACAATGGAGGCCGTGAGATACAACCCTTGCATCTCTCTCCCACTAGATGTTTTATGAGAAAGGTTTTTAATTTAAAACATGCATAATTTAATTATACATTGTCTTACTCTTTTAAAATGTGAAAACACTTAGAAAAAATTTCTGTTTTTCTTTCTTTCGATCGATCGAAAGTGCCCCTCGATCAATCGAAAAAATTAAGAAATTCGAACTTGATCATCTGACACTTTCGATTGATACTCGATTGCCTTTCGATCGATCGAAAAACAGATTCGATCGATCGACTAGCAATCGAAAAACTATCGTTCTAAAGCGTCTAATCACTGTCTCTTTCGATCGATCGAAAATGATTTTCGATCGATCGAAAATCGCGAAACTCAAATTCCCAGAAATTTTCTAAGGCAGTTTTCTACGGATTTTCATGAACAAACATCTTGAAAACGAACATGATAGACAGAGATCAATGTCAAAACTGAATTCTATTGATGTTATAGCCTTAAGATTGAATTTAACATACTTAAATTTAAAATTAAACAACATCATAACACCAATTTCAGTTTTCATCAAATCATAGTTTCAACAACATGCAGAAAATTAAAAAATTTAATCTTCTAACAATATGAAACTATCTTCTCCAATTCTAAAACTCACAAACATGTTAAACAATACGAAATTGAAGACCGCTCTGATACCATTTTGATGGAATTAAATATGAGTGCAGTGGAAAATAAGTTTTGAACGGATCTACTTCATTCAATATTGATAACATGTGTAAAGTAAATTTCAGAATTATGAGAACAAGAGATCGTACCTTAAAGCGATGAGTTTCAAAACCGAAGATTGAAGCACTTGGGAATACTCTTAATCTTCACTCCAATTCCACTAATCGCCCAAGATGTGTGGTCTCTCAAATTGGTAACAAAGGGATAACTAGTGAGTACCAAAAACTCACTTCCACACCATTACTATAATGATTTTCTTACCAAAAATCTTCTGTACGTTTTTCCCTTTGTTTCTAACCAATATATCTAATTGGGCTAGCCATTTGGGTCTTACCAATTGGGCTTAAGTGTGTGGCTTGGAGTGGGACCAAAAGGGACCAATAAGACACTAGCTCCAATGGGCCTTGGGCTTTTCTGTCAACTCTTGACAAGTCCAAAGTTATCATTAACTATATTTAATACCACTATATAAATATAGTTGCACTCTAGGTCTTATCTATATATTATATCCCAAGACTTTATTATACATGCAACCCCTTCATAAAATATTCGTAGTAATACAAAGTTATTAATATAAACTGCCACTTTGTAAATTACTACATCTTGATCCTTGAGTACCCGGTTTAATCCTTAATGTTATTCATTATATATTTATGAAATCCAATTCCATAAATATAAACTTTAGTCATACTAAAGTGGTTAGGCCTAACTCTCTGAATAACAAACTCATTAAACTTATCTCAAGGGAATATTTTATATCTCCATTAAGAGACTATGAATTCCATCTTGAGAATACATGTTCCATCAACACTTAATGTGGCTGCCCAACATACTGAGGTTTTGACCATTAATATAGATCTCACTCCTGATATATCAAAGCAACCTACATCTTATGATCAGGTCCATTATTCTCTCAGGATTAAGAGTTCATGCAAATACAAGTCATGAGATTTATTATTTATTTGACAGTCCTTAGGCAAATAATAAATCTCATGGCGGTCCAGTTCAATATGTCTTAACTCTTAAAACATATTAACACATCAACTAGAAGTCACTACTTCCATGATCAAGACAAATCATCGTAGTTGATATGTTATAGTCTTCGCAGATGAAATGCCCAATTTCATCACCGACTACGAACTATAATTCTGAGTTTACAAAGAACTTGTGATTTATATCTTCTGTGACTCTTCACATAAATCATATACTATGCATCTCATGGACTATATGATAATGTCCGAATATTCATGTTACCATTATTTCAGATATTAATAAAACAAATTTATTAAACATAATATTAAGTCATACATAATGTCAAACACAATGTCACACTTAATATCATACATAGCATCTTACAATAGGATTTAAGGGCACCAATCCTAACAGATGTTGGTTTTTTTGAGTTTGTCATTGAAGGAGATAACAACACCGTCATGCATTCCATATCCTCTCCGAATGCAGATCAGTCATTGCTTGGAAATGTGGTGGCGAACATCTAGTAAATGCTTTGAGAGGGTTGCATTGGGTGAGTATAGATTTTACAAGAAGAGGGGGAAACAAAGTGGCTCATGTGTTAGCTCAATATGCGAGAACTATTATTGATGACATGTATTGGATGGAAGATTTACCTCCATTAGCTATGGAAGCTTTGTATCAAGATGCAAACTTTATTGATTGAATGAATGAAGAGTCCATTTTCAAAAAAAAAAAAAAAAAAAAAAAAATATCTATTTGACGAATTAAAGTAAATATTAATATTTATTGAAATTTCAGTAATAAAATTTTAAATTTCTTAAAACTTAAATAATATAGTTTTAATCAAATTGTAATATCATTATATCTTATCATTATATCATCAAAAAAAAAAAAAAATCTTAAGATTTGATTTGAGAAAATATATTTAAACAATTAATAAGAATTAATTTAATAATTAATGAGAGTGTAGCTATGTGTCGCAACTCGCAAGAGATAGCTACTTAATTGGTGCAACTACAGGTTCTAAAACCCAATTTATATTATATAATATATGGTATGATGAATGGTTTATTTATTTATTTTTTTTTTTTGAGAAGAGAATGATTTAAATCCTCATATTAGTACACAACAAAAAAAAAAAAAATTGTATACTATAAAAAAGAATCTAATTATTGAAAAGATTAGATTCATACGCATGTGTATATATATAAATTTGGTAATGTTAGGTTTTGAGTTTGTAATGTTGGCAAACCATGACAAAACATGACAAAAACTAAGTCTCATTGGTTTAGATTGGTCTACTTTGAAGTCCAAGACAAAAAACTCATGTTCGAGATGAAAAAAATGAGTTACAATCTGTTTTGTTTGATTGGTACTCGATCGATCGAAAGTCGCATATCAGCAAAATCAGCAAACGTAAAAATGCCATAACTTATCCGTTTGAAGCCCAAATCGCAAGCCGTTTTTTCCAGTATTTAAAGGATATTATAAGCTAACCCTAGGGAGGGTTTTCAGAGTTTTTTAGAGAGATTAGAGTGCATCTTGTGCCTCTTTTGTAGTTCTAGAGTTTTGTATCTAAAAGCTCTCTAATATCTTCTACCGGTGTTATTCCTTGAAGAATCTCAAGATTCGGTGTTGTAGAAGTTACTACATACAAGATCAATGTTTAAGGAGATCCAAAACCTTTGAGTGGAGTCTCAAAGTCATAAGCAGGTGAGCTTGTGTTGTTGCAAAGGCTAAGGAAAGATGTAGTCTGTGGACTTGGAGTTATCATAAGGTCATGGTAGTTAGTTTTCTACTCGAAGTAGCAATAGGATGTTAGTGGTCTAAGTCGCTATTGTAAAATTTCAATTCTTTCATAATGGATTTGCTTTTTACCTTGATGATAGCTAGGTTAAATCCTCCCCAAGTTTTTTACCGGTTTGATTTTCCTGGGTTATCATATCGTTTATTCTTTATATTTTCGCTGCTTTACATGATATGATTGTTATTATTTTAACATAGATCTAAATGATAAACCCAAGTATTCACTTGGTTAATTAATTAGATTAAACAATCTAGGTTTACAGGGGTCTAAAAACAAACGAGTGGTATTAGAGCGGGTTAGCTCTAATGTTTAGATCTTTTGATCTAAAAGTTGATCCTTAATCCCTGTTATCATGGATAATTTGAAGTGTCTTTTTGCTCATGTTTGTGATGATTTGAATAAAAATGACATTATTGTTTCTGTTAATCTTTTTGAAGCTTGTGAAACTCTTCGTATCTAAATCTTTGAAAAGTGCTAAGAAATTTAAAGAAGAGTTAAAATTGGCTAATCTTGGAAAAGAGGAATTGATTGTGAGATTGGATGAATCTAATAAAAAGAATGAATTTTTGAGAAATCAATTTTCCTCTAAAGATGAAAAGATTAAAAGTTTGAAACAAAAGTTAGCTAAGGCTGAAGCTAAATTGGAAAATTTGTCTAATACCAAACTTGTTGTTGATAACAGACCTGTTTCTGTTTCTGTTCCTATTAAGCCTAAAGACAAAATTTATATTCCTCCGTTTAAGAGGAATTATAAAGAGAAGGTTTATTTTGCTAGGTTAGACAAAGGTAATAATTCTGATGTGGACGTTGAAGTTTCTACTCCTAAGTCTAAACTTACTGTTAGAGAGTATAATAAATTTGTTTTTGTGCCTATTTGTCACCTTTGTGGTGTTGTTGGTCATATTAGACCAAATTGTTCTTTGTTAAGACAAAAACCAAAATCTGAGACTAGATTTATTTTTAGGAATACTGATGTTCCTAAATTTGTTCCTGTTTGTCACTTTTGTAGTGTCTCCGGTCACATTTGTCCTAATTGTCAGAAATTGAAATTTAAACATTTTGTATTTCAATCTAAGATATGTGATGATATTTCTCCTACTATAAGTCCATATAAATTGTTTTTATATTCTTTTGAAAAATTTGAACTTGTTGGCTTGTGAAATGAATTTGCAGGATTTCAGTCTTTCTTAGAAGATTGGTGTAATCCCTCAAATACACTCTGCTTCTCATGATTTTTCTCCTACAAAGCCGAAGACTTGTGCTATATGGGTGATAAAAAATTCTCTAAGGTGAGTGTTGCTGACTTGTCTCTGATTTAATTCTTTCAATTGTTTGTGGATATGTTTTGTTTCTGTTTTTGGTTGTTTTGTTTTTTTTAGGTTGTTTTTTATTTTAAAAAAATCCAAAAACATTGAAAATTTTCAAAAAGACAAAAATATTTTATTTTGTGTCTTGTTTTATTTATTTTGAGGATTGCATGAGTTATAATATCTCTCTTGATTTAGAACATGCTTGACATTGTGGAGAAACTTCAATAGTATGTATTATATAAGTGCTAAGCTATTTCTGATTTGTGTGAGTATATACTAGTTTGTACATGTACTCATGGGTTAATTAAGAAATTGATATTTCTTGTTTGTGTACCCTCTAGAACTTAGTTAAGCACTATCATGCATTGCTTTGCATTGTTCATTTAGCATAATGTGTGCTTTTTGTTCTTCGTCATAAATTTTTATTTAAACCAAAAAGATTTTTATGTGTTTTGTATTACATATCTTAGATTTATAATCAGGGCTAGCCAATTTATTTTTACATAATATATCTTTGTACCTTGTTTAACTTGGATGAGCTTATTTATTACAATTTACTAGTTGAAGTTTTGGAATGCATGTTGTGTAGAAAGATATTTATAGTTTTTGATCACATGATCTTGATCTTGAAGTTACATGCCTTTGATTGTTGGACTTAAACTTATTGAGAAAATGCATAAATAATCATCTCACCACTGTTTACTAGCAAATCATGAACACCTTAGTGCATATAATAAGATTTTGTGCTTGAGAAAGTGTAGCACATGTACAAGAAGAACATAAGGTGTAATATCGGTTTAAATGCTAAAATTGGTGTGTACATTATTGGACTATAATTAATTCAATCAAATAAAATTGGTGTGTACATTATGAGGCAAATCAAGAAACTTACATGATTGCAAGATTGTTTTCTAAGAGATGTGGGAATTATATAGTGTAACTCTTTAGGTGATAGTCTCTTTCAAATGTGTGTGATGAATTTTGTAGAAATTGTGATTGCTTACTATTCACATATCACCTCACATGTATCTCAAACTTTTACTAGTTGTACACACTATACAAGTTACTCTTTGATAAACTTTGTACATGATATTGTGTGTGAATTTGTTTTGGCCATCCAAGATTATATGTTCCTTGATTTTGATGCAAAATGTGTTTAATGTTTGAGTTTTGGAGACAAATTGGTTGAAAAACTTGTTTTTGGAAGATTTAGGTTGAATTCAAGTGTTTTTGAAAAACTTTTCATCTCATATTCATGCATTTTATTCATAAAATATTGTGCTTTGAGGAGTTTTTGCATTAGTTTGCTATGTTATTCACTTTTCCAGATTTTCGATCGATCGAAATTGCAATCAAAATTTTGGTTTGAATCTGCCTAACTCGATTGGTATTCGATCGATGCTCGATCGATCGAAACTAAAAAATTTTCAGTTTTTAAGTATTTGACCAATCTATTTTTTTATGCATTATTTATGTTTAGGATTTAGTATTTACATGCATTGCATTGTTTTTGTATCCATCTTGTAGTTTGGCAATCATATCTCTCATTGTTTTCACACATAGCATGCATACACTTTGTTAAATTAGATACTCAACTTGATTTAAAAATTGATTGATTAATTTTTGAGTCCTTTGTACATTTTATTATATGCTATTTTTATGTGTGGACTGCAGAAAATATTTTTCTTAAGAGATAGGTTGGATAATCAATGTGCAAATATTTTCTCTACTCATGCAACTGTTTATGGGTCACATAGTGTCAAGTTTGCATTTATTGAAAGAGAAAATATTTTTCTTCATATATATCCTCAACTTAGTTTTTAAGTTTGGTTTATGTATTCCCCCCCCCCCCCCCCCCCTCCCCTCCTATATTTTCCCCAAAATTGTTTTTCCCAAAACATGTTTTGTTTTGCCTATTGTTATAGGGGGAGAAATTTTTTTTTTTTTAACATTTGTTGTTCTTAGAGGGAGTTGTTGCTCTTCATAGGGGGAGTTGTCTTTATTTTCTATAGAGCTAGATTCTTTTTGTTTCCTTGATTCTCTATTTACTCTTAACTTTTGTTGCATATGTTTTTGTTTACTCTTTGTTTGAGTTGTCTTTGTCAATACGTGACAAAAAGGGGGAGAAATAGATGAAATGTAGTGGGAATCTTGTTTAAAAAGGCTTTTAAAATGTTTTGTTTAGGGGGATATAAAATTGTTTTTGAAAGGGAGAGAATATAAAAACTTTTTGATGTGTCTAACTTAAGGGGAGAGTTAGAATTTACTTTTGTTTTTATATTGTGTTTCATATTATTATTTATATGTCTTTCTTTTCACACATGCATTGATGTGTTTTTTTGAGTGTTTTCAGGAAAGACAAGTACATTCTAATCAAGACCTTCTACCTCTTCTTGTAACTTCTAGGTTAGGAGTCTTAGATTGGGATTTGTGATGTATTTGGGCATTTTATTGTATATGGGCATTATATTGTATGTGTGTTTTGTCACGGATTGCCAAAGGAGGAGATTGTTAGGTTTTGAGCTTGTAATGTTTGCAAACCATGACAAAACATGACAAAAACTAAGTCTCATTGGTTTAGAATGGTCTACATTGAAGTCCAAGACAAAAAACCTTATATTTGAGATAAAAAAAAATGAGTTACAATCTGTTTCATTCAATTGGTACTCGATTGATTGAAAGTCGCATATCAGCAAAATTAGTAAATATAAAATGGCCATAACTTATCCGTTTGAAGCCAAAATCGCAAGTCTTTTTTTCCAGTATTTAAAGGACATTATAAGCTAATCCTAGAGAGGGTTTTCAGAGTTTTTTTTAGAGAGATTAGAGTACATCTTGTACCTCTTTTGTAGATCTAGGGTTTTGTACCCAAAAGCTCTCTAATGTCTTCTACCGGTGTTATACCTTGAAGAATCTCAAGATCTAGTGTTGTAGAAATTGCTACATACAAGATCAACGTTTAAGGAGATCCAAAACCTTTGAGTGGAATCTCAAAGTCACAAGGAGGTGAGCTTGTGTTGTTGTAAAGGCCAAGGAAAGAAGTAGTCTGTGGACTTGGAGCTATCATGGGGTCATGGTAGTAAGTTTTCTACTTGAGGTAATAATAGGATGTTAGTGGTCTAAGTCGCGATTGTAAAACTTCAATTCTTTTATAGTGGATTTGCTTTTTACCTTGAGGATAGCTAGGTTAAATCCTCCCCAAGTTTTTTACCGGTTTGGTTTTCCTGGGTTATCATATCGCGTGTTCTTTATATTTCTACTGCTTTACATGATATGATTGTTATTGTTTTAACCTAGATTTGAATAATAAACTTAAGTATTCACTTGATTAATTAATTAGGTTAAACAATCTAGGTTTACAGGGGTCTAAAAACTAATAGGTAAAAATACCTTGTGGTAGCTCTTAATTTGTATTTAATGTCGTTTTTGTCTCTTGTGTTTTAAAATTGTCAATTTTACCACCGCTTACTATTGATGCGATGGTCACTCCACAAGTATAAATGCTTTTGGGGTGTGGGGTAAGGGCCGGGGTTCAAGTCTCCAAGAGGGAGTTTCACACACATATACATTTAGATTATATGAGAACACACCAAATATGCTCCTACTATCCAACTCTGTTGATTGTCGCCATTAACTTCACAATTAAGAAAAAAACAAAAGAAAAAAGAAAAAAGAAAAAACAAAACCAGCTGACCCGAAACAAAGAATGTTGTTATCACCTCCAAATCCACCGATTTCTTCTCCCAGAACACCATAACTCCATCTCCACCAAGCCAATATTGTTTGTTTTTCCCAACTCTATTTGGCAAGGTGTGGATTATATATACGTACAGGTTCAGGTTAATTGGTTATGGTGAAACGGCCAAGCCATGCTATAGCCTGATCTCGCCCTAGTTGATGTGTGGGGTGGACTTTGGTTGGATTCAAAATTGTCAAACAAAAAAAAGAAAAAGAAAAAGAAAACTCGGATCCTTTCAGTTTGGAATTTACTGGGGCAGCTAATGTTAATCAAGATAATAATATATGTTTAATTTTTTTTTTTTTGAGAAAGAAATAAATGTTTAGTTAGATTTGGGTTTAGTAAGAGTTTGGCTAATCCTTTTATACCGTTAATGTTGGTATGTCATGGTTAAGAGTTTTGTACCTTAATCGACACTTTCATGTGCTTGAGATTTTTAGAATTTATACTATTGAATTATCGATAATATAAAGGTCGGTTGGTATGTAATTTAATGCTAACAAATGACAGGTGAAATCATTATCAAGCATTCAACCTCAGGCCCCTGGTACAATAATGAAAAACATATATTTTTAGAGTTTATATCCCTCAATCCTTAACTATCGAATTATCAATAATATAAATGTCGATCGGTATGTAATTTAATGCTAACTAATGACAGGTGAAATCATTATCAAGCATTCAACCACAGGCCCGTGGTTCAGTAATGAAAAACACAATTATTTATATAGAAAGCAGATTTCAAAAAACAATCATGAAAAATTGGAAGCATGTTTCACTGTTTGGTCAGGAGTAATAAATCTGTGGGGATTTGGAGGAGACATCAACTTATAGGCCAAGTTTTGTTTTTTCACTTTCGTTTTTGTGATGGCCAAGTTTTGTTTCTTCAATTTTTTTTTTTTTTTTTTTTTTTTTTTTTTTTTTTTTTTTTTTTTTTGTGATGTGATGTTAGTGGAAAAAAATAATACAAATAGATGGAAGGGGCATATTAGATGTGCTCTCAAAAATTTGGGCCTAAATTGACAATTTCAAAACACAAATTACCAAATGATAGAAATTTGTATTTATTTATTTTGATAATTAAAAAATAAGGTACAATCGTTGAGTAAGTCACTTTCTACCCGATGAGATAAACCCTGACCAAAAAATGTGTAAAGCTTGCATGAAGATTTTGCCCCAAAGGGGCACTTGATGAAGGCAAGTATCTGTGAACAGGTCATGTCAACGTGAGCTGGGAGTATAATTGTACAACCACTTTAACACAATATATCATGTGTTTCTTCCTCGGATCATAAGCCATCAGAGTTGATCCCCAGCATCTTCTATCATGCCAGCCATTGAAAAAAGAAACACAACCTTGCGTTGTTTATAACATCAGTATTCATCACCATTATCATGAAGCTTTGTCCATACCATCTGTTATTGCTTACAGATTCATCATCCAATTCTATCATGGCTGTAATATCCACCAATTCATTTCAACTTTGTTATGTACTTTCATCATCTAGCTCTAGAGGATAGGATAGGACATCACATCTGCCCAATAATTATGTTCCGTAAACTACTGCTTTTTGTTTATTGCGCTTATATAGTAAATGTCTGGTTAACTGATGATTTTAAGAAATTTGTTAATAAGTTCTTTTAGGAATTTTTTTTGAGAGAGTTTTAATTTATGACGTCTGCTCTTGATTATAACTTTTATCATCAGACCAAGACACCAATCAGTTTTTGGTGTAGGCGGAAATTGAACCTTAGATCTCTTATAAAATTATCAGAGATTTTATCAGTAAAATTAATTAGAACTCACATTTTAGGAAAATTTTTATACTACTTTTAAGAGAAACATAAAAAACTATAAAAAAAATTATTTTTTTCTTATTCCATAAAAAATTTCTAAAAATATTTGTTAAACTAATGTTCTTAGAGTATCGTTAACTTTTTTTTATATGATAACCATCCTAGATATTTAAAAATGATTCTCTCTCTCTCTCTCTATATATATATATATATATATATATATATATATATTAGTTCTCATGTTTGTGGAGTCTGACAGCCAACAAGGCATACCCGAAGTAGTAATTATAGTAATTTCTAGTTTTAGGCCCCGTTTGTTCAACATAAAATGCTTTTCTACCGAAAAATAATTCCAACTGAAAACATTTTCTATTCTTTTTTCCACTTTCACCTAAAAAGGAAAAAGAAGAAATAAATAAATAAATAATAAACATAAGAACTGACAAAATAGCATGTTTCAAAAGTAGTTAGAAATTTTCCTTGATAGATTTTTTACCTCCCATACTTTCTCATATTGGATGCTTCTTGAGTCAGGAAGGATATCATCATTTTCATTTGTCCATAAAAACAAAGATAAAGATAGACCCAAAACTCTTTCTAAACAAACTAACAAATTAACAAATTAGATTCTAAAACCTGAGGACATTCGCTTTGAAATAAAATCTAAACTCATGGAATTTAAAAAATTGTAGTCATACTCCAAAATTACTAAAAGACTCTGAAACAACTTAAATGACCAAAATATTCTAAAAATTCTCAAATGACCAGAATATCCCTAAATGTGTATAATGATCAACATCCCCAAAATCACAAAAATGACCAATGTACTCTTCAAAGCTCCAAAATGACAAAATACTCCTAAACCTCTAAAATGACTTACCCCTTGAAACCACAAAAATGACCAATATACGTTTTAAACTCCTTTAGAGTATAGGCATCAAATGCTAAATTTTTAACATTTTGTCACACCAAACACCAAAAAACCTCATATCAAATGTTCTAAATGCTAAAAAAGTTTAGCATTGATGAATAGTACAATTCCAAATATATAACTATAGGGGCAAAAATTATAAACGTTTTTCTTCTTTTTTTCTTCTCCTTTTCTCTCTCCTCTCTCACATATCTCTCTTTCTTCGGTATGCTTCTCTCTCCTTCCCTGTCTCTCTCACTCTCACTATCAATTTGTCTCACTCTCACCACGTAGCGATCTCACCACCTCCCCATGACGCCACCTAGCCACGCTGTCCAAATTTCTATCTCTTGTGGTAGGGTTTTTTTTTTGTTTTTTTTTTTGTTTTTTTTGTTTTGTTGTTGTTGTTGTGGGTTTCAATGGTTAGGTTCAAAGGTGAATGGGTTTTGATGGGTGTGGGTGGGTTCCCATAGGTAGGTTTGGCAGCGAGTGGGTTCTGATGGGTAAGTGGGACAATTTTGGGTTGGGTTGCTCCAGTTTTGGATGGGTTCTAATGAGTTTTGGGTTGGTTTTTGTGGTGGTTGGCTAGTTATTGCTTGTGGGAGGGTGTTGTTGTTGTTGTTGTTTTTTATTTATTTATTTATTTTATTTTATTTTTTAATTTTAATAAAAGGTATGAATTTTTTAAAGTTATTTAAATGAGTGATGTGGTAAAGTAAGTGATGTAATGTAGGGTATATTGTAAAGTGGTGTGTTAAAATAGATAAAAATAACTTTTTAGTGTGTGAAAATAATTTTTTTAACAAAACTGATTCTAATGCTCTAGTAGTCCCAAAATTACTAAAATGGTTAAAACACCCCCCGATTCAAAATGACCAAGGTACCTCAAACCTTTTAAATGACCAGCATACCCCTAAAGCCTAAGAAATGACGAAAATATTCCCAATAGCTCCCAAATGACTAGAATGACCGTAATTCTCTAAAATGATTGAATTCTCCCAAAAGCTCCAAGTTGACCAAAATACTTCCAAATCTTAATAATGACCTAAAATCTACGAATGCTCTGAAACGATTGAAATATTGCCAAAGTTATGAAAATGTCTAAAATACCCCCTAGAAATACCTAAATGAGCAAAATACCTCAAAACCTGGAAAATGACCAACGAACTCTCAAACCTCAAAAATGAAAAAATAACCCCCCAACTCTCCAAAATAACCAACAAACCCCAAAAATGATTGAAATACTGTCAATTTTGGTATGCTTTTAGGTTAGTAATTAAGTTCAAAAAGTTATTTCGAACTTGTATCATATATGTTGTTTCAAAACTTTTAGACTATATGATTTGAATATTAGATAATTTACACAAATAATGTGTTTAGTTTTTTTATATTTTAAAAAATGATGGCATATGATATACTTTTTTAAGTTTCCAATAATGTTATATTGTTATTTTGTTTTAGCTAATTTTTATAATTACAAAATATATTCTCTTGAAGTTGCTTGGATCCTCTAAGACATTAAACTTATATGTGATAGTTTTGATTTTATTTATTTTGTTAACATACTTTTACGATGTAATCGTGCTGCTCTAGTTTTGACCAGTGTTGTAAAAAAGAAGGAGGAAGTCATTGTTTGGTTAGGAGAATGTCTCTCTTTACTCTTTCACATTATACAACATGATTTTGTATAAATAAAGTCTATTAACATTTCTGGTTAAAAAAAATAAATGGAGAGTTTATTAATAAACATAGAGTTTAAAGTTTAAACCACTAATGCATCAGTCCTGCAATCTAGACAATCTCTAGTTTAGATTTGAATCATTTGATTACTATGACAGTATGATTAAAATAAAGTTTTATTTATATTTCCAAGTACTAAAATAGAATCTGACCCTATCAAAAAAAGAAAAGAATCTGACCCAAATTTGATAGACCAAACCTTTATTTCTTAAGCCCTGTCCTGATGTGAGGCTCCTTTCAACCTTTCACTAACAATCTATTCATAGGCCCAAACTCCAAATAATATGTTCATGTCCCCATATTAAACCCATCACTCACCATAGGCCCAAAACCAAAAAAGTTCCATCCATCTACCCCACACCGCAACCAAAAAAAAAAAAAAAAAAACCAGAGAGAGAGACGCATTGAGAGAAAAAAACAATGATTACCTTTCTCTAGCACAAGAAGAAGATCATCAAATCAAAAACACTAAAACAATTCCTTGAAACCCAAAATCCCATCCTAAAAAATTTTCACCCTTCTCTCCAATGATCTCTTCATAGTTTGATAACACACACACACACACACACACACACACACACACCAAATCTTGCTATTTCATATCTCATTTCTCATCCCAATATTAACCTTAAAATCCACAAAAAATGGCTAGTACCACTTCTTCCATCATGGACACACTCTTCCAACGCACTTTAGAGGACCTAATCAAGGGCCTCCGCCTCCAACTCATTGGCGAGTCCGCTTTCATCTCCAAAGCCCTCGACGAGATCCGCCGCGAGATCAAATCCACAGACCCACACACCAAATCCAACGCACTCCAAAAGCTCTCCTACCTCTCTTCTCTCCACCACTTCGACATGTCGTGGGCTGCTTTCCATGTCGTCGAAGTCATGTCCTCTTCAAGATTTTCCCACAAGAAAATCGGGTACCACGCCGCTTCTCTCTCCTTCAGCGACTCCACCCCTGTGCTCCTCTTGATCACCAATCAGCTCCGCAAAGATTTGACCAACCCAAACAACGAGTTTGAGGTAAGTCTTGCTCTCGAATGCCTCTCTAGAATTGCCACTACTGATCTTTGTAGAGACTTAACTCCTGAGATATTCACCCTTTTGTCGAGTACTAAGATTTTCGTGAGAAAGAAAGCGATTGCGCTTGTTTTGAGGGTTTTCGAGAAATACCCAGATGCTGTTAAGGTCTGTTTTAAGCGTTTGGTTGAGAATTTAGATAGTACAGACCCTCACATTGTGTCTGCGGTTGTTGGGGTCTTTTGTGAACTCACTTCTAATGACCCCAAATCGTATCTTCCGTTGGCGCCCGAGTTTTATAGGATTTTAGTTGATTCTAAGAACAATTGGGTGTTGATTAAGATGTTGAAGATTTTCGCCAAGTTGGTGCTGTTGGAGCCAAGGTTGGCGAAGCGGGTTGTTGAGCCGGTTTGTGAGCAGATGAGGAGGACTGGAGCTAAGTCGTTGATGTTTGAGTGTGTTAGGACTGTGGTGAGTAGTTTGAGTGAGTATGAACAAGCGGTGAAGCTTGCGGTTGTGAAGATTCGGGAGTTGTTGCTCGATGATGATCCAAATCTTAAGTATCTTGGATTGAATGCACTTTCGATTGTTGCTCCGAAGCACTTGTGGGCTGTGTTGGAGAATAAGGAGATAGTAATTAAGTGGTTGAGTGATGAGGATCCTAATATCAAGCGTGAGTCCTTGCGTCTTGTGATGGCAATGGTTTCTGAGAATAATGTGGTTGAAATTTGCAGGGTTTTGGTGAATTATGCTTTAAAGTCTGATCCAGAGTTTTGCAATGAGATTCTGGGGTCCATTTTGTCGACATGTTCTAGAAATTTGTATGAGATAGTTAATGATTTTGATTGGTATGTGTCGCTTCTTGGAGAAATGTCAAGGATTCTACATTGCCAACAGGGGGATGAAATTGAGAATCAGCTAATTGATATCAGTATGAGGGTCAGGGATGTTAGACCAGAGCTTGTTCGGGTTGGTCGTGATCTGCTAATTGATCCTGCATTACTTAGTAACCATTTCTTGTATAGGATATTATCTGCTGCTGCTTGGGTGTCAGGGGAGTATGTTGAGTTCTCAAGGAATCCGTTTGAACTTATAGAGGCACTGTTACAACCTCGTACGAATCTCTTGCCACCATCGATAAGGGCAATATATATCCAGTCTACTTTTAAAGTATTAATCTTTTGTTTACATTCTTACCTCTTACAAAGGGAAAGTACTGCTTCCTCATATCCTGATACTTCGGCACTTTCTGAATTAGCCTCTAAGAGGGAAATGCCTGAGGGTTCTGATTTGGCAACATTTAAAGCTCCTTCTCACAGTGAACAGGATGAAGTGTTCAACCCAAGGGTGTCAAATCAATCATTTGAAGAGCTTTCTGTAGGAAATGGTGGGGATAGAACTATTAGTCATGGTCAGACATCTACACCTGTTACTTCAGAGAACAGTTTCACATATGAAGCTGTTGTCAACCAATTAAATCTAATAGAGTTGGCTCTGGGCCCACTTACAGGAAGCCATGATGTAGAAATACTGGAGAGAGTGAGGAATCTATTATGTTTCATTGAGTTGATTAAGGGAGAAATCCTTGAGAGCTTAGTGCAGAAGGAAGAAAACTTGAATAGTGCAGAGATGAAATCTTCCAAAATCATCAAACTGATGAGCGATGCCTTTTCGGAGGAGCTTGGTCCAGTCTCAGTTAGTGCTCAGGAAAGAGTTCCTATACCAGAAGGATTAGTGCTTAAGGAGAATCTTAATGATTTGGAGATGATCTGTGGTGATATTCAACTACCTTCATCAATTTCATTTTCTCTGGTAAGTACTCATTATGAGGAGGGGGTTGGTGCTTCTCTCCCTGACCTCCAAAGCAAAGAAGAATTGGAACCACCAAGTGAGGCCACGTCTCTACTTGCTGAACACCGTAAGCGGCATGGGTTATACTATCTTACTTCAGAGAAAAATGACATTGTAGCAAATGATTATCCACCTGCCAATGACCCCAAATTGCAGGATAATCAGAATAATGACACTGAAGATCTAGTTAAGCTTACTGAGCAATTACTTTTGTCAAAGAAAAGGCCAAACCAGGCAAAGCCTAGGCCTGTAGTGGTGAAATTGGATGGAGATGTTGTACCTGTTTCAGCTAAGAGGCCAGGTCCAAAGGATGATTCACTATCTGGTGCAGTGCAGGAAGTTCTTTTGGGAAGTGACACAAGAACCTCTACATCACGAAGTAATCCCTCTGATAAGTCATCAAGTAAGAGAAAAGGGAAGGAAAAGCTAATCACTGATCCTTCTTCCGAACTGAATGAAAATTTGGGTGATGCAGAAAAGCTTGACCATGAAAATCCAAGTTCAAGAAGAAGTAAACACCATACTCAAGGTAAAGAGAGAAGACATAAGAGTCCAGGAAAGATTAGGGAGGAAAGGGAAGAAAATGGTCAGAAAGAGAAGAAAAAGAGTAGTCATCGCCATGCTAGGCACAAAACTCGACAAAGAGCTGATGTGCCCTTGACTGTGGTTTCAGAAACACCAGTAATTCCAGATTTTCTTTTGTAGCATTAATGACCTGGAATCATTATTTGCCTTCAGCTGTCACACAACTTTTTTCTCCCTCATATTCCACCACTTTGAGTGATGAGGTCAGTTCTGTTGTAGATTTTACACTCTTTTTTTTATTTATTTGGTGAGGGTTTGCCTTATATTTTTTGGATGAGGGTTTGCCTTATTTTCCTATGTTACACAAAGTGAATTTCTTCAAAGTAAAATTTCAAATTTAAGATCGTTTAACTGCTGTCTAGTAGTAGTGTGGAAGCATTCTTTATGAGCTTTTAAGTTTTTAACTTTCTTTCTTATTATGTTTTTAGTTTGAGCTGTTTTTGCAATTCTTGTTTGCTTTCATGATGAGGTGTCTTTTATTCTTTTTAAGATAAATGGACTTCATTTATTAAGTATTGTATAGATTTTAGGAGAAATTACACTTAACCACTATAAATTATACTCTAGATTACACTTTGCACCCTGAACTATTCGAATGCAAACTTTGCACTCTAAACTATAATACTTATGACACTTTGCACCCAGACATTAGTTTCACTGTTAAGTTAGACAGAAATTTACTGCACATGACTTACACATGATTTTTGCTTAGGTGGAACAAAATTAAAAGACTAAAATACCCATCTTCACAATCAATTAAAACAAAAACTTTTCCTTATTTTTTTCAGCTCTCTCTCCCTCACACATCATTGATGGAAATCAAGGACCTCCATTGCAGACCCTGCATGAGCATTTGGATATCAAGGGCGATATAACCCAATCTAGATACATGAGACCCATAATCAGTAATGACCTTCATAACATTAGTATTCTCTCCCTTAATGACCAGATCTGTAAAGCCAGCTTCCATAGCAAATTCAATGGCCTTGCGACAAGCTAAAATCTCCACCTCATCACTATTAGCCACTAAGGGACCTTTAGCAGATATGGCACCTCATCGCTATTGTTCCTTTTAAAATAAAAAATCACATGCTAAATATACTATTACTATGGGTTCTATATAGTATATATTTTTTCAGCGGAAATCATTGGATCTGTACTTGTACCATAATGAAATAAGCTTTTGTTTTTAATTTTTTGTGAAGAGGGTGTTTTTGTCTTTAAGTGATGTGCCACCTAAGCAAAAATCATGTGCAAATCATGTGATATTAATTTCTGTCTAACTTAACGTTAAAACTAACATCAGGGTGCAAAGTGTAATAAGTGTAATAATTTAGGGTGCCAAATGTGCATTCAAATAGTTTAAGGTGCAAAGTATAATTTGGTGTATAGTTTAGGGTGTTAAAGTGTAATTTGCCCTAGTTTTTAAACAACAACATATGCGCCTCAGAACCTCATTAGCTGTGTCATTGCCCTAAGCACAAAAATAATAAATAGTGGTATAGAGTATTACCACAATTAAATGGGACTAGCACACTTTTTGATTAATTTTCAAAATATATAGCCATGTTAATTTTTTTATTTGTAGCCAAATTGTCTTTTTTATTTTTATATATACCTGACTAATTCGAGGAAAAATTTTGGGTAGCCAAAGTGCCAAACCCAATCACCTGGGATTATGGCCGAGTTTGATTAAGTCAAGATGAACCCGGTTTTCTATATGCCCTCTTTCTTCATTTTCTTTTTTCTAGGTGGGCTAGTTTGCCTCATCCTGTACATCATATGTAGTCAATGCCTTGCTTAGGATTGATACAACATACTTCACCAGATCAGGGCATAATTAACAGGGATATTCTGGATTTCTTAATAAATAGGATATACAGCTTCTTGATAAATTTATACAAAATGTTTACTTTACATAAACTTCTACCTAAACATGTTAGTACTATTAGGAATTTGTTAAACATGAAGAACATAAACCACTTCGTCATCTACATATGGAAGGAAATCTGGTTTTGGAGATGTTTACACATTTTTTTGCGGTTTTCTTATCACTTCCTATTCTTGGTTATCTGCCTTATTGAATTAATTGAATAACTACTGCTATTCTTTTCCATTAATGTTAATTGGAAATTTGCAATCTTGGAGCTTTCTCTTCTTGAGGTGTGGTGTTCAAATCCTACAAGTTACACACCCAATCAAATCAACAAAAAAGCATAAGTTGAAAATAGAGGATTAAGAGAGAGAGAGAGAGAGAGAGGGATCAAAGTATCAAACTTTTGCTGTATTTGTTTGTAATGGCTTGCTGTCTGGCAATCTAAGTTTGGCAAATGATATGTCTTAAGTTTTTGAAGTAGTGGACCTGCGCAAAGAACTCATGATCAATTATAAATTTTTATTAAGTTTTGTCCAATTTGTATTCTAGGTGTATTTTAAATATCATTGAATCTCGAATTCTGGTTGCATTATCTTCTATTCATATTCTTGGTTCATTCTAGACATAAATTGAGTCACAAAGTGTGAGTTACTAACTAACCTTGGAGTGTTAGCCTTAGGTTACTTTAACCTGAAAGCAGTGCCTAATTCAGGTTACAATTTGTTACTCAATAGCCCTTTAAAACCATGCTGGGTTCGCAAAATCTCTTGATATCTTCTAGGAAGAAATTTTGTAAATGATAAAAAATCTGTGTGAAAAGATTCTTGCAATTCTGGTATTGCTTTTTGACTTATGAAATGAACTTTTAGATTCTTGCAATTCTGGTGTTGCTTTTTGACTTCGGAATTGAATTTTTTAGATTCTCTTAATTCTGATATTGCTTTTTGAATCGTGAAATGAACATAATTTTGATCCCTGAACTATCCATCTGATCTCAATGTGATCCATCAACTATTGATTGTTTTAATTCAGTTTCAATGGTACTCACCTTACGTTGCCATTATTGATGGCGATTACTGATATTATAAAATCAAGGTTAAGGGAGGACAAAATATATTATTATTTTTGTGAAAATTTTATAATCATGTATTTTCATTTATTTTGACTTTATGAGACTGCTACTTGGCTTAACTTGTCAAATCAGTATTTGTCATTTTTAAGTGACATGTATATGATAGTCTGGGAAGATCCCAAGATATGGATTTTGTTGTTTTTGACTTTTTTCTGCTCCCCCCTATTCTGTCTCGGGTTCGTAATGGATAATTTGGTGATGACTAGTTCTCACCTTGTTTCGCTTTCTTAGTTTAATGTTGAATCCGTATTTACCCAAAAAAAAAAAAAAAAAAAAACTTGCACTACTTTAGTTTCAGCCATAATGGGAAATAAAATGGAGCATCCAAACAACGTATCATCACAAGTCAAGGATTGTACAAAACTATCTATCAAGTTAGCAAATGTTGTTTATATGAAAAGTTTTTAGAACTCTATGAACTCAATTAAAACAATTGATAGTTTTGGGATGAAATTGAAATTTGATGCATAGTTTAAGGATCAAAATTGTAGTTTGACTTAAATGTTTGTATGATATGATGCTTGTTATGTTTGAACTGTATTTTGCTTAGAATTCAGACATTTATGTTTGAAGTACTTTGGCTCTGATAAAATAAGCTGGACATGAGTAAACTAAAATTGTGTACTTTGAGCCGTTCAGGTGGAGTAAGGTAAAGCTTGGCTCAGTTGAATCTTTAGTTTGTTCAAAGCCTGAATGAATTGGCCTCTTCTGTTCAGAAATTTAGCTTACCTTGCCTGAAAACACAAAAACAATTATGTTTGTAAGAACTAAACTAATATTATTAGTATTGCTTTTGTTATTATTAAAAGGAAAGCAAACCCTGGTTTAGAGATTGTTTTCAATATCAGGCTTTGTTTGAACTAATGTATCAATTTTGCCAAGCCAAATCAGATTTCGCCGAGAGTGTGGATTCCTCAGCTTTCACTTACAGGTTCACTTCATCTTGCTAATCAATCAGGATTCAGAAGATCAGAACTATTGAACAGTTTTGTTGTTATTCAAGTCTAATTTGTAGGGATAATGAAGTAACATGTAAATTAGGATTCAATCATAGCAACAAGCTCATATGGATGAATTCGAGAGCAATTTTGAAGTCAGATAATATAATACAATCCAGCATATAGAATTAAGTCCGCGATACAGCTTCATGAAATGCTTAACTTGATGTCTCTCTTCATATGTTGCTTAGTAATAGTAATTAGCATGGATCATATAATTAGGTTCTCCCCTGCATTTGTGCCATGTTTCCTGTTTCTCTGCTGGAGCCAGGTAGGTGGGTTGGGTTTGTTTATAATGTTGTTTCCCAAACGCACCAAACCTAGACTTGACTTTCTTCACCTATTTGATCCTCATCCCCCCAACCCACTGAAGCCGAAAGTCTAGAATTGATACTTTCCTAACCCAAAAACTGGTGCTACTAATAATTCAGAGAGATCAATGATGGCAACGCACTAAACTGAGCTGGTTTCTCGAACCTGAACCAACTTGTCTTAAATCAGTATTTGGGACTTTTGTTTTGGTGGGGGGAGGAAATTCAAACATTAATTTTGTTTGAGATTTTATTTATTTTATAGATGTTGATGACTGTTTTTGCAAAGATTCTGCAAGTCCAAAGCCCCTTTTTTTTGGAACCGCTATATATATTTTTGTAAAATATTTTATTCTTTTATGCATGGCCAAAGCATGTAATTTAAATGGGGACTTAAGGAGTGTGGTTGGAGAGTACAATTGAGTTTACTTCGGTTTTTTTCATGGATCCAGAGCATAGATTTTGCTAAATGGGTTGGGATCACTTACAAAATCTGAGGATCCATAAGATAAATCACACGTTGACCACTTTCAGGCATGTAAGACATTGGTTACTCTGCTCTATGACGAAGAAAAAGCACCTAACTTCATCAGAAGCTCTCTGACGAGGTTTGACACATTTAATAGGTTCCCTAAACGCCGATTTGGCCCAAAGGTTAGATAACAAAATTCTCCCATAACTCATAACTCATGAAAAGGAATGAAAATAAATATAATGTATAAGTAATTTTGTTTGAGAGTAACATAGAAGGAATGAAATAGAATTATTTTATGACAATATTACTATTAGACTCATATTTTAAAATAAAAAGTTGAATATATAGGAGTATTTTGAGAGTTTTAATAAAAAAAACATTAAATTTAATTTCATTCCTTCCTATTCTTCCCAATTTCGGAGAGGAATGAAAATTTGCGGTTTTGAAGGAATAGAGAGGAATGAGTGTTCTTTTCTAATCATTCTATTCCCTCTAATTTAAACTTCCAAATAAGGGAATGAACTTTCCATTCCCTCCATTAAAATTCTCAAATGAGAAAAATGAAAAATATTCTAAAATTATTTTTTTTTATTCCTTTCTATTTCATTCAATTCCCTTCTCCAAACGAGGGTTAAGATTCAATCAAAAGAAAAACCGAAGCTTGCCATCTCTTTAGATATACCCCAATTAAAAGTTTATATCCTTATTCAAAAATGGTTATCAAGCCAAGTATATAAATAAATATATATATATATATATATATTGAATAGATTCTATTTTTTCAAACAACCTATCTTAAAAATGGAAAAAACGAAGTTCTTTTTATCAGAACTTGGGCAGGGCTTACTATTTTGTCTTAAGTCTAAATCCTAGGAGAGGAATGCTTTGCTTAAGTTACTCCGTTTCTTATGAAACAAAAGATTGAATTTTTTTTCCCCTAAAAGCAACTTAACATACAAGTTCAACAAAATAACTCATGAAAAGGAATGAAAACGAATATAATGTATAAGTAATCTTGTTTGGGAGTAACATAGAATGAATGAAATGGAATTATTTTATGACAATATTACTATTAGACTCATATTTTAAAATAAAAAGTTGAATATATAGGGGTATTTTGAGAGTTTTAATAAAAAAACATTAAATTTAATTTCATTCCCTCCTATTCCTCCCAATTTCGGAGAGGAATGAAAATTTGCGGTTTTGAAAGAATAGAGAGGAATGAGTGTACCTTCCTAATCATTCCATTCCTTCTAACTTAAACTTTCAAACAAGAGAATGAATTTTCCATTCCCCCCATTAAAATTCTCAAACGAGAAAAATGAAGAATATTCTAAAATTATTCTTTTTATTCCTTTCTATTTCATTCAATTCCCTCCTCCAAACAAGGGTTAAGATTCAACCAAAAGAAAAACTGAAGCTTGCCATCTCTTTAGATATACCCCAATTAAAAGCTTATATCCTTATTCAAAAATGGTTATCAAGCCAAGTATATAAATAAATAAATAAATATATATATATATATATATATATATATATATATATATTGAATAGATACTATTTTTTCAAACAACCTATCTTAAAAATGGAAAAAACGAAGTTCTTTTTATCAGAACTTGGGCAGGGCTTACTATTTTGTCTTAAGTCTAAATCCTAGGAGAGGAATGCCTTGCTTAAGTTACTCCGTTTCTTATGAAACAAAAGATTGAATTTTTTTTTCCCCTAAAAGCAACTTAACATACAAGTTCAACAAAAATGCTTTATAGAGCGTATTCCGCCTCATCCGGCGAACAAAACGGTTTAGTATCAAATTTATCTTAAATTTTTTTGTCAGTCTGTCCCATAACCAACACTGTCTTTATACCATGGACCTGTCAATTTGTCACTCCCCTTAAAACCTTGCGTAAATTGGTATCTAACTTCATGGGTCCTGTTTACCAAATTGTCAATTTGTCACTCCCCTAACATCGAATTCTGTATATATTAATACACACACACACACACACACCTTCAAGGTTTCGTGCTTTTTCTGCTACTAGTAACGACCTCATCATACCCAAGGTCAGACCAACACACATGCATGCCATCTTAACTTTCGGTTTAAGTGTTCTAATTAGTCATATCCTGCATTAAACTTACTGGGTTCTTCCTTATTGCCTCTCTATTCTATTCTAGAGACAACCCCTCTACCATTTTCTTTAGATTAATCAATGGGAATTGAACAACAGCAACAATCTCCAAAGATTGCAAAGAATTCATATTTATCGTTAAAACATGTCTTCTATTTTGTGTTCTTCGTGATTGGTTTGTCCATTGGAATCACAACTAGTTTGTACCTTAAAACCTTCTCTTTCTACATTCAAACAACCCTGTCATTGCCATCGTTATCAGCAACAATTCTAGAGCAGCCACCACCATCACCATTACCACCACCACCTCCACTACTAATAGCTCTACAATCACCACCGGCGCCGCTGCTGCCGCCAGTACTAATAGCTGTACAACCACCATCACCACCACCACCCACTATACCGAATGAAAGTAGGATTGCTTCCAATGATAAGCCATCTCGCATGCACAACATGGATGATGAAGAGTTGTTTTGGCGAGCATCAATGGTTCCAAGTATTAGAGAGTTCCCTTCTAATTATGTCCCAAAGGTTGCTTTCATGTTCTTGACAAAAGGGCCTATACCTTTGGGACCATTGTGGGAGAAGTTCTTTAAAGGTTATGAAGGTCGTTATACCATTTATGTTCACCCTCATCCCTCATATAATGAATCCGTCCCTGCAAGTTCTGTTTTCCATGGAAGAAGAATTCCAAGCAAGGTGAGTTTTTTTACTTATACTAATATTCAGTTTATTATTAAAATTATAGACAAAGTTTTCCTTTTGGGTTAGAGTGATTTTCTCGAACCCATTACATGGTAGTTCAAATGATTAAATTATTCAGGTGTATTTTGCTTACAGGAATTATTATGTTATCTAAAATTTAAACAAATCTCATGATTCTTAAATAGGTTATGCGATTTATAGAGATACTCATTTAGGTCGCCATTTAGATGGAGATTTTTTTTTTTTTTTTTGATAAAAACCTTCATCCTAGAATTAATATCATCATCACCCTCAAAAAAAAAAAAAAGAAAAAAGAAAAAAAAAAGAATTAATATCATCATTATTGAATTGGCAATGATCATTTTAATATAATCTGATCTTGCCAATAAATAAATTATAAAAAAGATTTGTTTAGTTTTATGCTTATATAGATGTTAGGCCATTTCTGTCAACTGCTCAACAGGGGGCAGAATTGATATTTGCTAGAGAGGGTTAGATCTTCTCAATTTCAAATAGATCAATTTCATAGTTCATATTAAATATTACAATTTTAAATGTGTGTATTTAGACTTACATTATGAAATGTACAACATAAATTTATATGTGAAACGCTCTCTCTAAATTTCACTTTACATGGAGAGGAACCTTGTCCAATCCAAAAGAAACCAAATTACTTAAACACACATGTACATCTATTTTAAAATTTTTTTTTTTATAATCACACATGTAAATCTATTTGATAATAAAATTGGTAATACCTCTAATATTTTTCGTTTGAGATTAGTATAATGATTATGAATTTGGATAATATAATAGATTTGGGCCTTGCTTAGGATAATATAATTGGGCTTGAACATTAATGTCTCTAACACATTTAAACGTGGACGCATTTACTTGAAAAGTAAAAGTGAAAGCTTCACGAATTCTGAAAAAGAACTAACGCAATGGAAAATGTGTTTGAATTTTTAACATTTTAGATTTTTATTTTTAAATAAATATTATCTGTTATGTAAGATTGCATAAAGCTTAATACACATTGTCATACAATATTAAATACTATAAAAACTTAATTTTAATTATAAAAAATAAATGTGAGGTAGATCTTTGGGGGAAAAAAATACCCAAGGCTAGTAAGGTGGATGTTAGACAAGAAATTTACCCAAACTCCCATTAAGAATTAAAAAAAAAAAAAAAAAAAAAAAAACTTTTTGCACTGGTGAACATAATAAGTGGAATACATATATTTTAAGTGTGTCCAATAATGGCAATGATCTTTAGGTCAGTTGGCATGCCTCTTAGCATTCCTAAAGACGAGAGGTTAACGTTTGATTCCCTCCCCCAATTTAATTTAATGTAATAATAATAATAAAAAATGCATCCTAATACACCAACTAATGCATTACTTGATTACCTCCAAGGGAGTACTCGGGTGGTGAATTCATTGGTTTAGGATATAACGTAAACCCGAAGGTCTTAGGTTCAATTCACCACACTATAAATTTATGAGACTTTCTGAATATCTTATGAATAGGGATTAGAATACTTTAGTCAAAGGCTGAGACACCACAATTAAAAGAACCTACTTAAAGGCAATAAGATATTAAAAGTAGTTCACTCTTTTTCTCATGATTTATATTTAATATTTTTTTCCCATCACCATATGACTGGCACCACTATCACACTCTTGATGAGGAGTCAGAAATAATTGAAAGTATAACAATCAATTATTTGAGGAATTTGTGATATAATGGGTCATATCCACACTCTTTTTCTTCATTTAAAATTATTTAACGACAGAGATAAATGTCTTAATTTCAGGCAACTCTATATCGAAAAATAATTAAATAAGTCACATGAATTTTTTTCCCCTCTTATTGCAGCCAGTGGAATGGGGGAAACCAACAATGATTGACGCAGAGAGGCGCCTCTTGGCTAATGCACTACTAGATCTCTCTAATGAAAGATTTGTATTACTCTCAGAGACATGCATTCCTTTGTTCAACTTCACAACAATATATAACTATCTCATTGGCTCCAATAAGAGCTTTATAGGCTCATATGATGACCCAAGAAAAGTTGGTCGCGGTCGATACAATCCTCAAATGTTTCCAACAATTTCTATTACAGATTGGCGAAAAGGGTCTCAATGGTTTGAGGTCAATCGCAAGTTAGCCATTGATATTATATCAGACAAGAAGTACTACCCTGTATTTAGTGAGTTTTGCAGTCCTCCATGTTACATGGATGAGCACTATATTCCTACGATAGTGAACATTCTGAGCCCAGAGGAGAACTCGAATAGGAGTATCACTTGGGTTGATTGGTCTAAGAGTGGTCCACACCCAGGAAAATTTGTCAGGCAAGCTGTTAATATTGAGTTCTTGAATCAAATAAGGTTTGGTACTAAATGCACTTATAATGGCAATGCTACTACCTCTATGTGCTTTTTGTTTGCTAGGAAGTTCATGCCAAACACTTTGCAACCTTTGTTGCAGATTGCACCAGAGTTTCTACATTTCAGTACTTAATATTTGTATACAAATCTACAATTAATTTATCAATTATATTTAAGTTGAATTACATATTTAGTGCTCAATCTCTGACATTTGTTTCAAAATCATTTTTATAATTTAAAAACACTTTAATTCTTTTGATTCTTATACTTTTAAAATTATTTTAAAAAGAAAATTATTGGCATCAAATTTAATGGATGAAAAATATTGATGTGACAAACTAAATTCATAACATGTAACAAACTCCACAACATCAAAGCAACTCAGTTTCATAAATTCTATTTGTTAGGTCAACATTTTTCATCTATCAAAATGTGTGATTTTTTTTAACATTCTAAACAAAAGTTAAATTTGAGGACCGAATATGCAATTTAAGCTTATATAAACTATCCATATGATTTAACCTTTTAATTACTATCTATATAATATAACTGGAGCTGCAACACATTATTTAGGAATCAACTTGGTATGGTGGTTTTGGATCGATGTGAAGAAGAATTTTATGAGTAGTTTCCTTGGCTTCTTTATAATTTTTATATAGATTTAGTAATTTAAAAATAGAAATGGGGGCACATGGGACCACACCATTATGACTACAATTTCGTTAATACTTATGTGGGTGGTGGGATTCCTTTAACCGGGAAGGCCACGAAAATTAGGGTGTATTTAAGTGGTGTTTGTTACACACACTAATTCACACACTCTTACACACACGCTAAAAATGAATTGAGATTGTGACTTGAAAGCGTGTGAATTAGTGTATGTATAATAGCATTTTCCCTTCAACTATTGTCGCACAAAACACGTATACATGTTGTTGTGAAATCAATATATCTCCAGAGGGTTACTTAGTGGCGGCTCTAGGATTTTTTTTTAGAGGGGTCAATAGTGGCGGAGCTAGGAATTTATCATGGGGGCGATTAAAAAATAAAATGATTAATTTTTTTTTTTTTGGTATATACAACTTCCATATTATATACAATTTAGTATACAATACAACTATATCGTGTAATAGTCTAAAAAATTTATTAATAGTTTGAAGATTAGTAAGATAACAACCATTGAATACATAATAACTTATTATATTTATATGTAATATTAATTAAATAAAAATATATGATAGAGAAGAATAATAACAAACCTAGGAGTGGGACTAGGAGTAAATGAGAACTTAAAAAAAAAATAAACTGATATAAAATTTTGCTTTTGAAGTGTACGGTTTTTTAACCATACACATGGTCACTCTCTTAGAATTGGAGCAAACAACTAAGAAAACTACTTGATCAAACAAAGATAAAAGCTAAGAAAACATAAATTGGAGAAAGAGAGATAGAGAGAATGAAGAAAGAAATCACAGATATAAATATAGATCAGTTGGTTAGAACGGTAGTGTAATTTTTTGCCAATGAAGAAAAAAAGTGCAGGGAAAAACTTCATTTTGTTGTCAATGGAAACGTAAGCCAGAGTCCCAGATAGAAGGTTTATTTATTTATTTTTAACAAATGAGCAAAAATTTGAAACATTTTTTTCTTTATTATAAAATTAAATATTTTAAGAGTAGTACTATTGACACAACACTTGCACAAAAATTTCACAACAAAATATAGGTAGCAAGTTGTTAAAGGTAGGTACAAAAAAAAGGTGATATATTAGCAAAAAAGAAAGGTAAAAAAGTGATATCAGTTGTAGGACAAAATAAAAATTAGTTACAACTTGTTACTTATCCTCTACTATGAAATTATTGTGAAAATAGCATTAAAATGATCATATTCGAGTTTATTTTAGCTAGATTTAAAAAAAATTTATGGTTAAGGTGTTCAAATATTTATTTTAGGGGAGTCAAAACAATTTTTGTAAAAAAATTTATATATATATATATATATATATAAATTGCCAGGTTAGGGGGTTCGTTTGAACCCCCTGGCCAGCACGAAACACCACCCCTGGGGTTACTAGTGTTATTCTAATGATAAAGTTAGCTAGGGATTTTAGAGAGAAATTGTAACTCTTGTCAATGGAAAAACACCACCCCTAGGGTTACTATGTAGGTCTTCTCTCTCACTTCCTTGGATTGAGCCTCGAAGCATGGATTACTTTGATTGAATTGATGCTTATCATCCTGGTCTGGGCATGCTAAGGAACAATTGGGTAACTCAATGTTTTGACATGCCATAAAAAGGGGAGGGAGCATATTGCATTGCATTAAATGCAATGAGAGGTTGTCTGAGAGTAATAAATACAAAGATGACTACTATTCTACATGGTTGACACTGCTTTTTAGGCCTCATTTGGGAGGAGAGAATTGAATGGAATGGAAAGGAATGAAAGGAATAATTTTAGAATATTCTCCCTTTCCCTTGTTTGGAAAGTTTTAATGGAGGGAATGGAAAGCCCATTCCCTTGTTTGAGAGTTTAAGTGAAAGGGAATGGAATGGGTAGGAGGGAACACTCATTTCTCTATATTCCCTTAAAACCTTAAATTTTCATTCCTTCGAAATTGGGAGGAATGGGAGGGAATGAAATTAGATATAATTTTTTTTTTTTACTAAAACTCCCAAAATACCCCTATATATTCAATCATTTATTTTAAAATAATGGTCTAATAATAATATTGTCATAAAATGACTCAATTCCATTCCCTCCATGTTGCTCCCAAACAAGATTACTTACATTTCATTCATTTTTATTCCTTTCCATTCCTTTATTTTAAATCATCCAATCAAGATTACTTAATTCCATTCTTTTCCATTCCTGTCCCTTACTTAAATACGTTTCATTCCATTCCTTTCCATTCCCTTATGACCATTCCATTCCATTCCCTTATAAACTCCCAAACGGCACCTTAGGCAATAGTTTTTGTGTTTTGTTTTTTGCTTTGGGTTTTTCTATTTCTTATTTACTTAGCAACAATAATTTGTCTTTTTGTTAGAAGATTATTGAACATATAATGAGATATAATATACATACTTTTATTTTATTTGTAAATTATGGTTAAATCAATTATGATAGATGATTTTATACATTAGAATTGAAATTATTTTCATATTTAGGACCGAATCAATCACAAAGGATTTCTAAGATTTAAAAAAACGTTGAATTCCATTTTAACAAATAATTTTATTGAAATGTATTTAGCTAAAATTATCTTATATCTTTTCATTTGTTGATATTTTGTTAATACTAATTGGATTACTAGATGCTAATTTGAATTTTCACCAAAAAAATAAAAATAGTTTTATACTTTACTCCCCAATTGGAATCCTGGCTCCATATCTAAGACAGCTTTGCTAAAGAACTACTAGCAGGATCATACACAATTCTATGCCCTTATTTTTTACTTTTTAGGCAAGAAGCCCATCTTCATGCCAAACTAAAATGCTCTCACCATTCCCTATAATATGCTTCAGCAAGAACATAGCTTCCCTTCTATGTGACTAGAAAGTAAAAACCGAAACCTCCCACTATGTTAGGAGCTTTACGAGTTACTGATGATGGCATGAGGAATTGGAGTGCTTGGACCACATCAGGCCAGTCACTTGGCTCAATGTTTTCTTAAGACACCAATGGCTCTTCATGCCTATTTAGTGAAGTTCCTAATTGCTCTTTAAAGGGGACAAGCCCGGTCTCCCTGTTGGATTCAGAGTGATGAGCATGATGAGGGGCAACATGTGGAGGCACCTTGCTCCACGTGATGCCCCAAGGCCATGGTGGGCAGAGACAGATTTTGATGTTGGGCAGCAACAGGTGGTGCTGACCCTATAAGATGGTGCATGGCAAGGGTTGCTTGGATGATGGTTGCTTTGTGTGTGGGCTTGGTGGCTTGAGTGCAAGGTAGTGTTGGGCTACTATGATGATGAAATGCTGTGCTAGACATTGGGTTGGTTGGTGCTGATAAAATGCATGGACTTGTGTGAGTGGGCTGATGGCAGTTACTTGATGTGCTGCATATGGGCATGTTGTGTGGGTTGTGATGCTGATGAGAAAGGCTTGGGCAGGGGGCCAAGTCTTCTAAAACGTGATAAAACAATTGTGTGTGGGCAGTTGGAGCATGGGCAGAAGCCCCATGATGATGTGCTGAGACATGGGCTAGCATGTGCAGAGTGTGCAACAACAGTTATCAGCAGTTACCAAGTAGTCCCTAGCTTTCTGGATGTTCAGACCTGCTGTGTAGAGGCTGGAACCGTAGAGAGCAGGCCAAGACAGCATCAGTTGAAGGTGTCTTAAGTCAGACCACATGTGGCAGCAAGTCCTGGACAAGGGGGCAGTTACTTGGTAGTAACTGCCGTGACAGTTCTTTCTGTGCATTTATCCTAGGCTGTTGGGGCTGTCAATAGCAGAGTGTGTAATTTTGGCTTAGAGAATTTCGTGTGTATTCTCCAGGCTTCCTTTGTACTTAATATTGAGTAATAAAGGTTAGGGTTGGCACCCTGTAAATATTGTGTGTGCTATGTGTGTGTGAATTCACTTGATAATTCTGTTCTAAGTGTTCCTGCAGTGTGTGTGCGGAGTGTTGGTTGAGGCTAAGTTAGGGACTTAGTGCCATCACAGGTAAAAAATTTAAAAGAAAAATTGACCTGTGACATACTGGGATCTACCTTGCCTTAAGCAAATACAATTTGACCCAATCTACTCAAATAGATTCAGCATTTACTAAGGGATTCCAAATCAATCTCATAATATCAGTTTTATTCCGATCATGGATTTTAATCAAACCCAAACCTCTTTCATACTTAGGAAAAGTTAAGTCATCCCAAGCTATTTTAGCCATTGCATTCAGGAGCATTAACATTTCACAGATAGGCATTAAGCTTTTGTTTAACAAGCAGCTTAACCACTCGTTTAATTAGGTAGGATAAATAGGTTATTGGTCCAATAAACTTGGACACCGTATAGCATGGTTTTAATCAATTGGAGTCTCCTAGCAAAGGTCAACTGCTTGGCACACCAAGAATTTGCCTTACTATAAAATTTCTCCACCAATGGTTACAATCCAACATAGACAATTTACTTGACAAGCTCTTAAATTAATCAACAGCCTGCCTTTTTGTTTTAATAGACAAAATACTTGTTTTGGAATGGACGTGGGGTTTGCACGTTTCTCTTCCTCTTGTTCCAACATTCTTCCAATTGCTTAGGAAAAAAAATATAAGCATGTATTTACATTCAAACCTACTGACTTAACGACAAAGGCGGCTAATAAGGATCCACACACACATATATATATATATATATATATATATATATAATATAATATAAAATGAAACCATGCAATCACATATTCAAAACATGCAACCAACTACATAAAATCACATAACCAAAACATGTATGCGACCAACTTTCATGTCCTGGAAATGAACCAAACACTGAAAAATAAAGAAAAGAATCCCACGTTTTCTTTAGAATTATTTTAATCGGAGAAAAGGAGGATGTGTCACACTAGAACTTACCTATGATCTATGCAAATGAGCAGATCTTGATGGTGATTTGATCCAATTTGAGTGGACAAGATTAAATATTTGGATGACCCAATGGAGAAATAATTAGCAGTGGGTCTAGTTTTGGATTACTTACTGATTTTAGAACCGGGTGTATCTCATCATGGCTTGGACAATCATTTCAAAGGCAGTTCCAATTTCCAAAAGGTACTTTATGATTGGTCCACAGTTCCCCACCTCAAATGAGATTGAGCAGTCTCTCAAAATCCAGAAATTAAATTTTGATTGGAAATGCTCGCACATCAATGTTGTTAATTGTTATCACGGCATTAATTAGAAAATTTGACAATAAGAAAAATTCTAAGCTTGTATAATTGGTCCCTCCATCAACAAGTGAGAAGGAATTAACAACAACGTTAGAGAAGCATAGATCATTTGACTTTTTTTGCCTACTTAAAAACTAATTAAAAGGCCCCTAATCTAATATGTGAAATTATCTTATACAATGTTGCACGAAGTTGACATATAAGATAAATGTAGATTAATCGATGTATAAGATACCACTGCCCCGAAAAAGATTGCATCTTAAAAATATTAAAAGTTCAAACATAAGAGAGAAACGAGGACTTTATTGACTATACCCAAACTTTGTGTGACGAAAGATTTTTTTTTTTATTTTTTTATTTTTTATTTTTTTTTTTATGGGAAATATTGACTTTGTATTCAAAAGTTAAGACATAGTAGCTACATCAATATCCTGAGCATAGGCCCGCTCAATATGGGTCGGGCAGGATTCTACCCAAGCAACGTAACTAACTAATGATTTAGCAAACTGTGCTAACATGTGGGCAGGGACATTTCCCTGCCTTTTTGTGTGGGAGAAACAACAAGACCTGAACCAACATGCTTGCTGGAGGATGCCATCCACGATGAAGAGGATCGAAGACCTTGGCGTTGCTAACCACTGGACAGCATTAAAGACTTCCAATGCATCACATTCAAACACCACATCTCGGATGCCTATGTCTAGTGCAAAACGCATGCCAACCTCCATCGCTTTGGCTTCCGTCTCAAGGGCACCAAGGGGACCCACCATGGGGCTGCTTAGAGCAGCAATCACATTCCTATTGTTGTCCCGGATCATCACGCCCAGCCCCACCTTTCTCTAGTTCGCAAACATGGCACCATCTGAGTTAACCTTGTACTGTCTTGGGGGCGGAGGCTTCCACCGTATCGGTTCGGGTCTCACTACAACTGGCTTCCACAGACCTTCATTGGCCACCTAGAACTCGTCCATTAAGCCAAGGGAAGTCTTCAGAACGACCATACTAGGTTTACCTCTTCCACCAGTTTGGATGATATTTCTCTCTTTCCAAATACCCCAGCACACTGAAACAAACCGTTCAGCCAGACCCGGATGCACTTCCTCAAACGTTAAAAGCTTTTCCATGATATCCAGGAAGCACCAATTGGGTCTAATAACAAAAGGAAGAGAGAGCTTACTCGTGTTCCACACCTTCTTGGCGTGAGCACAAAACCATAGAATATGGAGAACATTTTACGTAAGGTTTCCGTAAAGAGCACAACCACTTTCCACCACGATGTGCCTTTGCCGTAGCGCCTCTTTGGAAGCCAGAATGTTCCTAGCAGCCTTCCAAGCAAAATGCTTGACTTTATGAGGAAGGTTTATTCTCCATAGCCGCTTCCATACCTTCTTCCTTGCCGAGGGGTTCGAGCAATCAGCTATGCCGCCCCCCTTGTTCACCTCAAAGGCCAGCCTATAAGCACTTTTGACCGTGAAATTTCCACTTGGTGATTCCGCCCATATCAACCTGTCCTTGGGCCGATGCAAGCTTAATGGGATGCTTAAAATGGCATCGGCATCCTCCTCCGTGAAACAGCTCTGGACCTGCTCAGCTTTCCATTCCATGGATGCCCTGTTTATGAGGTCGCAAACCAGGGCAACATTCGGACAAGCACCTTCTCTTGTGACAACATTGTATGAAGTCGGCTTAGGGATCCATTTGTCGCACCACACTTGCACACTCTCCCCCGAGCCTATTTGCCACCTCGTGCCCCTTTGTACCACCCTTTGGGCCGCCATTATGCTTTGCCAAGCATAGGATGGTTGGCGGCCTAAATCAGCCTCTAAGAAGGAGTAGTGGGGGAAGTACTCCGCCTTAAAGACTCGGGCAAACAAAGAAGTGGAATTAGTCTGTAACCTCTACCCTTGTTTAGCCAAAAGCGCCTAATTGAACAGCCTTAAATCCCTGAACCCCATGCCGCCCATTTCCTTTGGCATGCACAGCTTGTCCCAACTTAACCAGGCTAGTTTTTTCTCATCTTTAACCTGACCCCATCAGAACTGCCGAATCAAGCTAGTGAGTTCATCGTATAATTTCATAGGCAAGAGAAAACATGACATGGAATAAAACGGTACAGCTAGTGTAACCGTTTTGATCAGAATTTCCTTACCAGCCGTCGTCAAGAGTTTTTCCTTCCACCCCGACACTTTGTTTGCGACTCTCTGTTTTAAATTGGCAAAAGTATTGTTTTTTGATCGGCCCACCAAGGAAGGAAGCCCGAGGTAGGATTCATGAGGCCGAATCTCACTTGCACCAAACAATGCCTTGATTGACTCCTTTAACTCATCAGCTGTGTTAGGACTGAAAAAAAGGGAGGGTTTCGACCGATTTAACTGTTGCCCGGATGACTGTTCATAAACTTGAAGCACCCTTTGTATTTCGGCGCATTCCTCCAACGAGGCCTTTCCAAAAATGAGACTATCGTCTGCGAAGAAAAGGTGGGACACCCTAGGACCCCCACCCGAGGCAGCCACTCCTCTTAATCTCTGCCGTTGAACAGAACTGTGGAGTAGAGCAGATAGACCCTCTGTACAAATAAGAAAGAGTTATGGAGAGGTATGGAGAAAGAGGTATGCAGTAGAACAGAACTGTGTGACGAAAGATTGATTAGTAATGACGTTGGGGTTATTAAATTTTTTTTTTTTTTACAACTCGTGCGGCATGGTTTCATGTGTAATATGTGACACCATCAATTGTTCACTTGACACATCAATATTCATATAGTTGTGGTACACATTGCATGACAATTCATAAACTTTGGAGTGGTGTCTTACAATTTCTTTCTTCTGAAAAAAAAAAAAAAAATCTAATTGACTTAAACTTTGGAGTGGTGTCGTTGCACCCATTTCAGCTATGACATTCTTTTTTTGATATTTAAGGAGAGGTTAAAAAGTGTTTAACATATTATAGACCAAGATTATTCTGGAAATCCATTAGCTTCATGGTATATATTTGCAGTCGGATCTCCCATTGCCTCTCGAGTAGGTCCCTACAATCAAAGACAATAACCGACATACCCATAGCAGCGACAAAGGGTATGACATTCACAAATTTTTGTTTTCTTTGTAGCATAGTTCAAAGACCTTGAGCTAGGGTTCTCGCCACCTTTTCTTGAAGTGGTTTCGTTTCTAATTGCAATCCACCACACCACACCAATAATTCTAAAAAATAAGAGAAAAAGAAAACACTTATACTATGTTATACGTAAAACGTGAAATAAATTTCAATCACTTATTAAGAAAAAAAAATACATAAATTTTGAAGAAAAAATATAACATACTTGACGATGTACAAAAATCGTTAGTGAGTTGATAGTTCTCACACGCACTGATTGGGTACTTGCAAAACAAGAGAACAAAAAACCAACAGAGAGCACCAATGAGGTGTCGGCCAAAAACCCTATGATGGATAAGTTTGGCTGAAGAATCTCCAAGTACTCAAGGATACTAGAGCTAGGAGAATTTTCACGTACCTGTGGTAGGAGGGGGCTTGGTGCTTATATAGTGGTGTAGGGCTGACTGAGATCCCATGAGCATAGGGTTTTTCCTTGTATGGAGGATATGGAGTCAATGATCTGAGATCTTAGGGCTTTACTTCCCAAATTAGGATGATATGAGCGTCTGGAGGGATCTTTGGACGTGGTGTGCAAGTTATTTACTTGTAGGGGTTGATGAGCGGTGTGTATGAAAAGTATTATGGGACCCATGGCTCAACCGTCGGGTTCAGGAGCATTTGCCCGTTGGGCTTACCTCTTCATCCATCGGGTTCGTCTACCCTCACTCACGGGGTATGTGAGTCACCCGCCAGGCTAACCCAAAGGGTTCCTCGATGGGACTTCCAAAAAGTAGACGGGTCACTAGAGGATTTTATCTTGAAGAACTGCAAGTGAAGTTCATTTGTCCAGACTGATGAGGAAAGCTTCTCTAGACAAAAATTCCCTTATCAGCCGCCCTCTACTCCATTATTCGTCGGGATGGTCAACGGGTGATGGAGTTTATCGAGACATCATTTATTGCTTTCCCTTGGTGTTCGTGCTATTTGGAGGATACATGTGGCTGCTTCTAAATGGTGGATAGGAAATGTAGCGTCGCTTCGTTTCTCGTGTCCCTTCATCCTATAAATAACTCGATACCCTTCCTATCCTTTTTGTTTGTTTGTTTTACACTTTCTCACTTACCAGAGCTCATACTTGATTGTCCACAATTGGGATTTGTTGCTACGTAGCATCCTTCATTGACATTCTCTGCTCTTCTTTTTTATACTTATCCGGCCGTTGGTCGTATCTATTTTTCGTGTGAGTAGATGCTTAGTTTCCATTCATCGCTTATAGGTGAGAGAATGTCAAGTGATAAGGAAGCAACGAGTGATCGTTTAATGTCAGTCTGTCTGGATGCAGGCGACGATGAGGTTCCTCCATTGGGTTATAACCCTATGATGGAATACCCTATGGGTTCCCAGTAAAGGGAGCCTCGGCCCATTTCTCGGAAGAAGAAGAAGAAAAAGAAGAAGGTGAAGAGGGAAGAAGAGGAAAGGAGGTTGAGGCTCTTAGTTCGTCGGGTGACAACTATAGGCCATTCATCCTTTCTAGTATTTGGTCGGTGAATGACTTCCTCTCTAAAATGATAAATGAAGTGTTTAGTAGGCTACGTCCTCGTTTTCAAATTCCAGACGATATACCTCTGAGGATGGCGGGGAAGAGGGAAAAGTGTTATTCTGGACGAACTGCAGACATCGGCTTTTATGAAGTCGTCTTCCTTTTAGGGTTGAGGTTGCCTCTCATAAAGTTACACTGTCGGTTGGTTGACCACTTAGGCATGTCTTTCAGCCAAATCTACCCTAATGCCTAGAGGATTTTCCATGAAGCTGAGATGTTGTGAGGGCAAATGAATGGAGGTTGCCGTCGCCTTACCCTTGATGAATTCTTATACTATTACAAACCTTAGTAGATTGCAGCCTCGAAGGATTTTTACAATTTCGTTGTTCGTAAGCCATCGCTTAAACTAGTGACCGACATTTTCGATTCCAATCGTGATAAGAAAAGTAGGTATTTCTTTGTTCAAGGCTCGAATTAGGCGTGTAGTTTTGATGAGTGGGACAGCATAGGGGAAGAATATGACAATACGTGGGGTATTTTAGATGAGTCTGGTGAGTCGTCGGTCATAGCTTGATCCGTCTGTACTCACTTCTTTATATCAACCCTTCGTGTTTTCTTTTTCAGCCCAGGTGCGCCTAATGATCAGCGAGGAGGAAGAGGATTTCTTACAACGCATCCTTGCTATCCCCCTCAGGGAGAGGAGTTGGAAGAATTTGGTCACGCATAATAGCACGTATCTATTTTACGGTAGACCAGCCCCGATGGACGAAGTAGGGAGTTTAGACACCCAAACCCATTTGCGTAAGTTTTCTTTTGGCCATCCTTTGCCTATCTTGGTCCGTCCCTTACCTATTCATTCGTTGGTGTTGACTGTTTGCTAACTCCCAAGTGCAGGAGATCGTAGTAATATAATTCTCGAAGTACCGAGGTCGAACCATAAGGAGCAGGGTAAATTCAAAGACAATATAATTAAATAACAATTTGGGTGAAGAAGAAAAATACTTTTTCTTGGTGATTGTTAACAAGAATAATAATAAAAACTGATTTAAATCAATAATGTAAATACTAGGGCATCAGGGTGTTTCCCTATCGATATGAAATTATTTATGATCTAAGAAAATATATATTTTATAATTGATTGTTCTTATACAATTAAAAACTTATGATTCGGTTGAACTGAAACAATTCAAGACACATAATAACCTTGATTAATAATGCGGTTAGAAAAGTTTTCAGAAAAACCCATTCTCTTTAAAACCTGATTTCTATTTGAAACTATTAGAAATTCATCTAAACAATAAGAAAAACATGAATGAACTTATTGAAAGCATGGAAAAACTAATACATCAAAAGAAATCTAATTGAACAATCAAATATGTTATTGTCTAAAATCTTAGAGAGAGTCACATTGAATATTTATACCGTATAGAAGAAACATAACCCCTAGCCCTAGCAAAGAGTTTAGGCTGCCATTAGAGAAAGGAAAATACAAAGTTTTCTCTCCAAAATTCGTTCTCCCAGCCTTTCTTCAAAACCCTAACGTCAAAGTGTCCAAAGAAAATAAAACTTTTTACAATTTTAAATTTCCGTCCAGGTTTACAGCAGTAATTTGTGAGTTAATTTCGACCTTCAAAAATTGAGAATTTCCAAAAACTCAAAACTGGAAAGTTGTAGATATTTAAGTCACGGTTCCAACCCTTCTAGCCTTGTGTCAATTGGATTTTTGAGGAGAGAGATATGTCCAAAATACTGATCAGTGCTCAAATCAGATTTTTCATTTTCAGATTCTGTCTCTTTGATTTTTTTCCTTATTTGAAACTTCCAATCATGTTAGATGATCCAAGCACTCCAGCTGCACCTCCTTAGACATTTAAGCATGGTCCTTTAGCTCCACTTTAATTTAATTTGGCCTCCATTCTCTCACAAATTCCTGTAAACTCATCTTTCTCACATGATTTCCTGAAAGTAGAAAATTACACAATGAATAGCATCTTATTCAAGAAATTATGTAAAGATAAATAATAGGGACTAATGCAAATCATGGCTTTATTATACAAATTAAGCATAGTAATAAGGAGATAACGCTCACATAAATATATAACAGGTATACATTTTAAGGTGTTATCATTGACTTGTTGGTTGGTTTTGCTATTTCAGAAATGGACCTAGGGAAGAAGAGGGCCTTGGAGGTAAAGAAGGCGATGGCCCTTCAGCTCAAGTTTAGTGGCCCATTTGCCCCTTCGGCCAAGGTGGGGTAGAAGAGGAAGAGCTTGGGTGACGGAGAGCACCCTCTAGAGAGGATGACAAACCCTTCGATGGGTGCTGGTTCTTCACAGAAAACCTCTAACCCTCCTTATGATGGAATGGGTAAAGGCCTGATGACTTCCCAGGGCCCCGTCACTCCTTCCATCATCGACACCGAAACTATTGCTCCTTCTCCCATCCCTCAGCTTGTGAAGAATAAGCAGCATACCGTCTCAACGGTCCGATCCCTTGCCAGGGATGCAGACCTCGACGAATGCTTTGAGCATGAGACGGAACCTTTGGGGGATGCTGGCCTCTTTGACTTGACGAGGGTAAGCCTCTCCTTTTACACATTTACTTTCTCTCTTATCTATACTAAGTTTAATTAATCGTCCCTCACTTTTTCACGCTTTAGTGAGGATGTAGGCCCTGCAGATCAAGTGCGTTGCCTAAGAGGCCATCAAATGTCTAAGGACTTGTCTGTTTGAGAGGACAGATTAGTTGAAGGAGTACAAGGAGGCCATCTGTACCTCAATGGGGAAGTAAACGCCTAGAAGGACAAGGTGAGCCAGCTTGAGGGTGCTTCCTATCAGGTCGAGGAGTTGACCAAATCCAATACCAACCTGACGATCGTGGTGGCCGCTCTTCGTGAACAAGTTGACAAGGTTGGGGCTAACACCATAGAGGAGTTTAAGGATTCCCAACCCTTCTTCGACTTGCTAGGGGCTCAGTATGGCAAGGGTTTCGAGGACTTTCACTAGTAGGTTGTCCTCATTTACCCTGATCTGGACTTCTCCTTTGTTCAGATTAACGCTCCATTCCAATGACCCCTCATAGAGGTGACAAAGTTGTTGATGTTGAGGATGATACCAACAATGCGGCTGAGGGAGCGATCGTTGTTAATGCAATCGATGGTCAAGCCCCACCTGGCAGCCAAGCTCCACCTGATGGTCCACTTGTAGTTGACGTCCTTATTGCTTGATTCTTTTTTTTTTTTTTAAATTTTTGTTCATGTTTTTATTTTAATTCGTGAACAATCAGGGTGCCTTGTTTTGGCATGAATGAAAATACAATGTGGGAAGGACTTAGGATTTCTTAAGGACTTAACACCCCTCGGTGTCCATAGTCGTCCGTCCCCCTCATAGGTAGGATTTAGTACATTTTTTTTTTTTTTGAATGAGTAGGCACTCGTTGGTGTCCTTAGTTGTCCATCCCCCCCGTAGGTAGGGCTTATGATTTTTTGAATGACTAGGTACCTGTCAGTGTCTTTATTTGTGAGAGACTGCACCCCCGGCTCCTTTTTTATGTGGATGTTGGGCTAAACCCACATGAATGGGCGGAGTCGTATTATTGCCTCTCAAAATGAAGGTTCGACTGATTATATCTTCCCCTTTAGATTAAGGGTTTTACAATGGAGTTGTCACTTATTTAATTATTGGAATAAATAAGAAAACCAACATTGAAAAATTCCTCATTTTATTAATTTGAAATTAAATTTACATTGATCATGAGAAATTACATGACTTTGGTCCTAGATACAATCTAAAACAAAGTACATAGCTTTATTTCCTAGTTGTAATCTAGAAATTGAAAATTACATGGATAAGCATTTGATCTACTAACCCTTGATCTAAGTTTGGAGGCTATGTTACAAGGTGGGAAGGTGTTAGGCATCCACCTTGCCCGGTGAAATCGGTCTTCTAGACTATGGTGGCCAACATTCATATCACATCATCCAATATGTTATCATCAATTTACATATTGAATTTAAAGTGTGTGAATGTAATAAACCCTAATCACATTTATTAAGCATTTCATTTGGATTGAAAAATAAATTCTAGTAAATGTGTGTGTATGGTGATATCCTAGATTCAAGGATTTGAAAGAATTATGAAACAAACATGTTTTTCATATTTGTAATGTGGATTTAAGATCAAAACTAGTGTTTATGCATGAACATTTGATGAACAACTAAGAACATGTGAAAAACACATAAGAACATTCAAACATATTCAAGGGAATTTAAATAATTACTATCATGTTTTAATCTTAAATTCTCATCATGGCAACATAAAAAACAAGTTAGGGAAAGAGATTATACTTTCATGCAAGATCCATACGGTGGATGATGAGACTCTTGGTGGAGGTCTTAAGGGTGGAGGAAAAGAAGAGTTAGGAGAGGGAGAGTGAGTTTCACTCAATATCTTGAGTCTCAAGAAGACCAAAATATGACAAGACTACTCTACTTCACTAGAACTTAAGAGAGGAGAAGAGGAGGGGGGGTGGGTTTGTGTCTTTTGGAATAAAGGAGAAGGAGGGTTTATATAGTAGTGATAGAGAAAATATGAATGAAAGATTATTTAATAAGGGTTGACAAAGAATCATGAACCTAGACCTCATTTTAGCCTTGGGAAAAATCTGGTGTATTAAATGGAGAGATTGGTGGGAGTGAGGAGCAAGCCGAAATTCGGTTTTCCTGTAGCTGTTGTAACAGCCTGTAGAGCCAAATTTGAAAAATCATATTTGACTCAATTTTAACCGGAATTGTCTTGTTCTTATGCTAAAATTGAAGCCCCGGATGTCTAGTTTTTGGAAAAATTAATCTCATTCACAAATTCAAAATATTCTGAGAGATATCTATGAAATGGTGAGCAGAGGTCATTTGTTAGAAAATGGTTTCAGCACAATTAACATTAATAGGTCCCAAATTAGCTCCCAATTAACATTAAATGGCTCCAATCATTCCCATTTTAGACTTAATTGGTTCCAAATTTACTCTAATTAAAAGATAATTGCACAAATTACTCATTGAATAATTAATGTTTAACTATCTAATTAATTAGGTGTATACAAGCTCACAATAAAATGTAGTTCTAACCAATCAAATTATGAAATATTATTAATCTCAAATTGATTATAATTATAACCGATTGGAATCAATTGTTCATAATCACATATAGTCAGACTCAATTTGTGATAGTGCATCTCTTCCATTAAAACTTGATTTGATGATAACTTTCAATCTAATGGTTCGATTAGGGCTTATAACCAGTCGATTTGATCGTTACAACATTAAGATCATTTTGGTGAAATGAGATTAAGGATCTAGTTACCAGAATCAAGATGCATATTTCCAAGGCGAAATTACCCTTTTACCCTCTATGTGAGGTTAAATGGGGGTTGCAAAATGGGATGTCAACTGAATGCCCCTCATTGGCAAAGCTTGAAAAGCGAATGTCAATGTATGAAAGAGACACCTAACTTTGCAATCAGTATTTAACTGTGGTGAATGTATGATGCATGTAGATAAAAATGCAGACGATCTTGTTGTGGATCATAATGTGGACCGAATCTCGAGGGAGATTGCCTACGTACCTCTTAGTGGGAGGATCAGGTCCAAACGTAGCTCATGCATGCAAATTTTTTTTTTGAATGAGTACAAGGCGTGCTTACCTGAGGTCAAGAAAATATGTAGGACCAAGGATCCTGGCTCATGTTTTTAGAGGACCTAGGACTTTTGGATCTTGGCTCATGTTTTCAGAGGACCAAGGGTTTTTCGGGCTTTGACTCATGTTTTCAGAGGACCAAAGGTTCTGGATCCTGTCTCATGTTTTCAGAGGACCTAGGATTTTTGGATCTGGGCTTATGTTTTCAAAGGACCAAGGATTTTTTGGGCAAAGCTCATGTTTTCAGAGGACCAAAGTTTCTAGATCCTGGCTCTTGTTTTCAGAGGACCTAGGATTATTGGATCTTGGCTCATGTTTTCAAAGGACCAAGGGTTTTTTAGGCTTTGGCTCATGTTTTCAGAGGACCAAATGTTCTGGATCCTGGCTCATGTTTTCAAAGGACCTAGAATTTTTGGATCTTGGCTCATGTTTTCAGAGGACCAAAGGTTTTGGATCTTGACTCATGTTTTCAGAGGACCTAGGATTTTTGGATCTTGGCTCATGTTTTCAGAGGAACATGAAAGAAGATCATGGTTCCCCATCCTTGGTTCCTGCAAAAAGGCTTTCTTTCTCTAGCTTGTTAGAAACCAATTATCATGAAAACTTGCACACAATATAAATAGGCCAATGCTCCAAGTTTAGACATGCTTAATGCAAACAAATGGGCTTAACCTAACATGCACCCAACCAATTTTGTCACATTGTTTTGACTTTGTTCTCTAAGGTTGTTTGGGTGAATGGGACCGAGCCTCTGCAAGGCTGCCTATGTACCTCTCTTATAGAGGATCAGGTCAAGACGTAGTTCAAGAGAACTGGATTTTGGAAAAGAATATATATATATATATATATATATATATATATATATATATTTTTTTTTTTTGAAATGAGATTTCACTTTTTTTTTCTTTTTTTTTTTTTTGAAAAAAAAATCCATTTTTTTTTCGGAACAAAATGTGATCCTTTGAACAACCATTTTAGAAAATCATAGTGTTTAAGAACTAAACAAATCTCTTTGATTATGAAGGATCAAGATCATTAAACTCATGTAATCAAAATTTGCTTCTTTCTTTTGAACATTTTCAGATTATGTCTTCAAAGGCAATCAAGAAATAAAATGTGATAATATTTAGGAATCACATTATTGGGTGCAAACAAGGAGAGTGCTCCAAGTTTGAAGGTTCTTTTGAGCCATTTAGGGATTTGAGAATTTGAGAAGTTTTGTCCTTCAACATATCATCCAGTGGGGTTTGAAAATCTTAAGCATTTTCCTTTTTTAATTCAAGAGAAAATAATATTAGAGCTTAAAATGTGCCTGCAACTAGCAACACTTCAAGGAAGTTTACTCATGGGTTGTAATGTAGGCCAGGTTTGAGTTATGAAATGAAAGATATAAAAGACTCAAAATTCCCTATGATGTTCCCCCCCAAGTATGCATTACTCAAAAATCAAGTATTGGAGGAGTTTTCCCATTTATTCTTCGTCATCTTCTCACTAGTCTTCATTGGGCACTTTTATCAACAATCATTTGTATGCTCATTCCTCTTGAATCATACCTCTAGACTTTCATCTTTTAAAATTATTCCCTTTTTAGGTTGCATCTTCAAGTTTTCAACTTGGTAGGATTTTCCAATTTTTTCTTTTCTTCTTCTTTTCATTGGTCCTAACTTTTACCTTGACTGCCCTTTTGGGTTTTCAGCCTAGCGGGCTTTTTTTTTTTTGGCCCTAGCTTTTGCCTAGACTACCCTTTTGGGTTTTCAGGCTAGTGGTTTTTTTTTTTTTTTTTTTTTTTATTGAATGAACTTTTGAGGACATTTTGCCCTCCTCGTTTTTCTCAGATTAATGATTTTTGGTCACTTTGATGCACTCTCTAGACTTCTTTCTTGCCTCGATGCACTTGCACCTTTCTATGCTTGATGAATTTTTTCCTTTTTTGATGAACTTTCTTTTGGATGAACCTTCTACTCTTCTTGGCATGATGAATTTAGGTTCTTCAAACTTGATGCACATTTTGTTTTCTTTCACATTGATGGAATTTCATTTCTCTTTCCTTGATTGAGTGAAAGCTCAATTTTCTTTGATGATCTCTTATCTTTAGCTTAATGAATTCTCTACTTGTCTTTCATGTTTTCTAGGAGAGATTTATCAATTAGCTTGAAAGGTACAAGGTTGAATTCTCCTCAACATGAGATTAAAGCATGCATACTTTGGTTTTTCCCACCCTAAGTTTAGATTTTAGTAGGTTCATGCGAAAAAGAGGCTAAGTGTTTTAAGGCTCAAATGGGCTAGCAATGGATAATGGCCGTTCTAGGTATTAGGGAATAATCTTGTTTACCCAAAGATGGCCTCCTATTCCTAGTAATGCTTGCTTATAAGTACAATGACTTAAACTCTTTTAATAAATTTATCTTAAAAGAAAAAATATGAATGCTCTAATGTTGTGAAACAAAAGATCTTTGAAAATTGGATCGAGTGCATGGATTTTTGGGATTTTCTGATAGGTGGATTCTTTTTTATTGCCTTTTAAGACCATTTCTTCTTATATTCTAAGTCAAGTAGCAAAAGTCTTTACATGGATCAAATGAAATTAATCATTCTTTGGTAAAAGTTGATTGCTCAAGCCTTTAAACATCAAGATTTAGAAAATGTTTTGTCCAAGGGATCCTCATGTACCATTTTGAAAAGGAGACCTTTTTTTTTTTTTTTTTTTTTAAAATCTTGAAAGAGAAAAAAAATTGGGGTTTTTTTGAAAAAGTCACTAGGATGTTCAATGGCCCTAGTTCAAAGATTTTTATTTTTTTTTTAAATAACTCAAAGGCCCAATGCCCCTAGTCCAAACACTTTCTCATTGAATTTTTTTTGTTTTTTTTTTGGAAAGATTTGGGAATCTTGAATTTTTTTTTGAATTAAAATATATATATATATATATATATATATATACATGAACAAAGTATATCAAATGCTACATGGATTTTTAGGATTCAAAGAAACATAGAAACATGGAATAAACAAACAAACAAACTTTAAGCTTAACCATGATGTTGCAAACCAAATTTGGAGTGAGGCAAAGTTGGGCCACTTGCTTCTTCTTGGTCCATTTAGGATGCTTGAACCTTGATTATGATGAAATGGCTTGGGCTTAAACTTGGAAGGCTTGAACCTTAATTATGATCTTTGGTATTTGCTTGAAATGGCTGAGGCTTACACTTGGAAGTCATGCATCTTGTGAGCTTTTGCCCTTTGATGTTGATCATGTGTATACACCTTTGATGGGCTCAAGTGTTGGGCATAGACTCATTCAAGAAACAAATTGGGCTTCCATTTCAAGTAGAGTTCAATCTTAGGCTTCTGGGTTTGAGTTTATTCACAGCATACAAGGTTCAAACAATCATGATGGGCTCAAGCGTTGGACTTGAGTCATCATGGTTCAAACAACGGCCAAACAAATGTGTAATGAAATGCAATTTACATGGACCGACCTAAAGGTAGATTTTATGAGTCATTACAACATGGGTAAAAGGTGGGTTAAAGGTCCCCGCAAGTTAGGACGTCGTACCTCCTAACTTGTGACGCCAGGAGCGCCGCGTTAGTCTAAACAGTACAGTTTGTCCCTATGAACCACTATGGCATAACCATGATGATCATTGTCGCGGTGGGTGGTAGGTTCACCGCTGGGTATGTGAATCTCAGGAAGACCACAATCCATGGCTAATACTACCGGGCCTTCGAGCTAGCACATAAATAAAATAAATTTCATTCAAGCAAATGATGCATGACATGCAATATAATGACATATTAGACACATTATATACAAAAAACAATAAAAAAAAACAATGACATGGTTGGCCACCATAACCTAATTGAAATTTAGCCCTTAATATCCGTAGTGAAGTCGCAACTGTGAGAGACTGCGCCCCTAGCCCCCTTTTTATGTGGATGTTAAGCCAAACCCACATGAATGAGTGGAGTCGTGTTATTATCTCTCAAAATGGAGGTTCGACTGATTATATTTTTCCATTTAGATTAAGGGTTTTACAATGGAGTTGCCACTTATTTAATTATTGGAATAAATAATAAAACCAACATTGAAAAATTCCTCATTTTATTAATTTGAAATTGAATTTACATTGATCATGGGAAATTACATGGCTTTGGTCCTAGATACAATTTAATACAAAGTACATAGCTTTGTTTCTAAGTTACAATCTAGAAATTTAAAATTACATGGATAAACATTTGATCTACTAACCCTTGATCTAAGTTCGGAGGCTATGTTACAAGGTGAGAAGATGTTAGGCACCCACCTTGACCAGTGAAACCGGTCTTCTAGACTATGGTGGCCAACATTCATATTATATCATCCAATATGTTATCAATCAATTTGCATGTTGAATTTAAGGTGTGTGAATGTGATAAACTCTAATCCCATTTATTAAGCATGTCATTTGGATTGAAAAATAAATTCTAGTGAATGTGTGTGTATGGTGATATCCTAGATTCAAGGATTTGAAAGAATTATGAAACAAACATGTTTTTCATATTTAGAATGTGGATTTAAGATCAAAACTAGTGTTTATGCATAAACATATAATGAATAACCAAGAACAAGTGAAAAACACATAAGAACATTTAAACATATTCAAGGGAATTTAAATAATTACTATCATTCTTTAATCTTAAATTCTCATCATGGCAACATAAAAAATAAGTTAGGGAAATGGATTATACCTTCATGCAAGATCCATACGGTGGATGAAGAGACTCTTGGTGGAAGTCCTAACGGTGGAGGAAAAGAAAAGTTAGGAGAGAGAAAGTGAGTCTCACTCAATATCTTGAGTCTCAAGAAGACCAATATATGATAAGACTACTCTACTTCATTAGAACTCAAAAGAGGAGAAGAGAGGGGGGTTTTTTTTGTGTCATTTGGAATGAAGGAGAATGAGGGTTTATATAGTAATGGTGGAGGAAATATGAATGAAAGGTCATTTAATGAGGGTTGATAAAGAATCATGAACCTAGACCTCATTTTAGCATTGGGGAAAATCTGGTGTATTAAATGGAGAGATTGGTGGCAGTGAGGAGCAAGCCAAAATTCGGTTTTCCCGTAACTGCTGTAACAGCCTGTAGAGCCAACTTCGAAAAATCATATCTAACTCAATTCTGACTAGAATTGTCTCGTTCTTATGCTAAAATTGAAGCCCCAGATGTCTAGTTTCTGAGAAAATTAACCTCATTCACAGATTCAAAATATTCTGAGAGATATCTATGAAATGGTGAGCAGAGGTCATTTGTTAGAAAATGGTTTTAGCACAATTAACATTAATAGGTCCTAAATTAGCTCACAATTAACATTAAATAGCTCTAATCACTCCAATTTTAGACTTAATTGGTTCCAAATTTACTCTAATTAAAAGATAATTGCACAAATTACACATTGAATAATTAATATTTAACTATCTAATTAATTAGGTGTATGCAACCTCACCATAAAATGTAATCCTAACCAATCAAATTATGACACATTATTAATCTAAAATTGATGATAATTATAACCAATTGGAATCAATTGTTCATAATTACATATAGTCGGACTCAATTTGTGATAGTGCATCTCGCCCATTAAAACTTGATTTGATGATAACTTTCAATCCGATGGTTCGATTAGGGCTTATAACCAGTTAATTTGATCGTTACAACATTAAGATCATTTTAGTGAAATGAGATTAAGGATCTAGTGACCAGAATCAAGATGCATATTTCTAAGGCGAAATTACCCTTTTACCCTTTATGTGAGGTTAAATACGGGTTGCAAAATGGGGGTGTCAACATTATTCGTCAGTCCACCTCATAGGTAGGACTAATGATTTTTTTTTGAATGACTATGCACCCGTTGGTGTCCTTAGCCATTGGTCCACCCTGTAGGTGGGACTTATGATTTTTTTAAATGACTAGGCACCCATCGGTGTCCTTGGTCGTCAGTCCACCCCTTAGGCAGGACTTATAATTTTTGTCAACTTCTCATTGTCCGTAGACACGTAATTCTTCGAGAATAGTTCCTTTATTAAAAATAACCTGAATAAAAAAATATAGATATTCTTACTCGACAGGCGTTTTTGAGTCTTAGCAAGAACTCAAAAAACAAAAACTCAATGGTTTACTTAATAGAATTGAAAAGAAAAGCAGTAACATAGTTTGTAGTTATTGCACTACTGGTAGTATTTTCTTAGGTGCGCGGCATTCCAAGGGTGGTGTAGCCTTTGTCCATTGAGTGTCTCCAGGTAGTAGGTGCCTTTTCTATAGCAGTCAACAATCCTGTAGGGTCCTTCCCAATTGGGGCCTAGCTTACCTTATGCAGGATCTTTGGTGGCAGTTGTTACCTTCCTTAGGACGAGGTCTCTAACCTCGAAGCACCGGGGTTTGACTTTGGTGTTGTAATATTTGGCCATGAGGTCCTGGTAATGTGCCATTCGTTGTTTAGCCGTTGCCCTAACTTCCTCCAAAAGGTCCAACTGTAGACATATTCCTTCTTTATTCTTCCCTTCATTATGATGGGCTACCCTATTGCTTGTAAGCCTAACTTCTACTAGAATGATTGCTTCACTCCTGAACGCAAGGCAGAAGGGTGTCTCATCTGTATGTGCTTAAGACGTCGTCTCGTATGCCCATAGAACGCTTGGTAGCTCTTCTAGCTATATCTCCTTTGCCCCCCTCAAGCCGAGTCTTGATTATTTTGAGCAAAGTTCGATTTGTAACCTCAACCTATCCATTGGCCTATGAGTGGACGGGTGAAAAGTATTGGTTTTTTATCCCTAGTTGCTGGCAGAAGTCTCTGAATGCGTCGTTGTTGAATTGTTTTCCATTGTCAGAGGCAAAGACTTTAGGAATTCTGAAGCGACAAATGATGTTCTTCCACATGAAGCTTTGGACGTTCTTTTTAGTGATTGTGGCTAAGGATCTGCTTCGACTCACTTAGTAAAGTAGTCGATCCCCACGATGAGAAACTTGAGCTGCCATATCGCCATAGGGAAGGATCCCATAATGTCAAGTCCCCACTAGGTGAAAGGCCATGGGGCATTCATCGGAGTGAGTTGTTTTGACGATTGTCGTATATTGTTACTAAAGCACTGGCACTTATCGCATGCCTTTACATAGGATTGGGTGTCTTTCTACATGGTGGGCTAATAGTATTCCACGCGTATGAGCTTGTGAACCAGCGATCGTGCTCCTGAGTGGTTTCCACACACTCCCTCGTGGACTTCCTTCATGACATAGTCTGCTTTGTCTGGGACTAGGCACCTTAGATATGGACGAAAGAAGCCTGTTTTGTAAAGGACGTCTCCCATTAATACGAAACGCGATGCCTGCACCTTCAGCTTTTGGGATGCATTGTGGTCTTCTGGAAGTGTCCCATTCTTAAGGTAGGAGATGATTGGAGCCATCCAATCGTCTCCCTTGGGTATTACCTATATATCCATTTTATCATTGGCAGGTGAATGTTGGACAAAGGATAATACCTGATTGTTGATGGCCATGTGCTCCGTGGTTGCCGCCTTAGCCAGACAGTCAGCTTGCTCATTTTCTTCCCTTGGAATCTACACGAATTTTACCAAAAAATTCTGGTATACCCTTGACTTGACCATGCTTAAGTATTTCTTCATTTGTTCTCCTTTGGCCTCATAGTCACCGTTGACATGCCCCACGATGACTTAGGAGTTACTGTATATGAATACTGACGACGCCGCTGTTGCTTTGGCTAAGTCGAGGCCCATTAGTACAGCTTCATACTTAGCTTCATTATTGGTTGTTAGAAATTAGAGGTGAATTACACATTTTATCAAATCCCCTTTTGGAGATTGCAAGACAACTCCAATCCTTCCAGTGCGTCGGTTGGACGAACCGTTTGTCCAGACCATCCATGGAGCTGCCCCTTTGCCTTTGTCCTTTTTTGCTATGAATTCAACGAGAAAGTTCGCCAGGTCCTGTGCCTTGATTGCCATCCTTGGGCGGTATTGTACATTGAACTCACTGAGTTTGGTTGCCCATAAGACCATCTGTCCGGCTGCATCCAGATTGTTCATTGTCTTTCACAGAGGTTTCTCCATTTGGACCACTATGGTATGTGCTTGGAAATACAGTTTGAGCTTGCGGGTTGCTGTAATTAAAGCAAAAGCCAACTTTTCCATGGGAGGGTACCTCTCCTCTGCTCCTCTAAGTGCTCGGTTGGTATAGTAAATGGGCAACTGCACGTGGTCCTCTTCTTAAATAAGAGCTAAGCTGACGGCCGTTAGGGATACTACCAAGTAGAGGGAGAGTTCTTCACCGGGCTTAGACGGACTGAGTAGCGTTCGAGATGTAAGGTATGCTTTTAGTTCCTCGAAGGCTTTCTAGCATTTGTCGATCCATTCAAAGGCTGTCTTTAGTGTTTTGAAGAATAGTAAACATTTGTCCATCACTCTAGAGACAAACCTGTTGAGAGCCGCAACGCTCCCATTCAAACTTTGTACCTCCTTGATGTTCTTTAAAGGTGCCATCTCCAATATAGCTTGAATTTTGTCGAGGTTGGTCTTGATGCCCCGTTAGGACACCATGAAGTCAAGAAACTTTCTTGATGATACTCCGAACACACATTTGTTGGGATTAAACTTCATGTTGTAGAGACAAAGGGCCTCGAACGTTTTTTGAAGGTCATCCAAGTGGTGATCGTCCTTCTTGCTTTTCACTAGCATGTCATCCACGTATACTTCAACATTTTATCCAATCTTCTGGGAAAACATCTTATTCACGAGTTTTTGATACGTCTCCCCTACGTTCTTCAGTCCAAATGACATGACCTTATAACAAAAGAGGCCTTGGCTTGTAACAAATGAAGTCTTCTTTTGGTCGGATTCATCAAGCTTAATCTGATTGTAGTCGGAGAAAGCATCCATGAAGGTCAGCAATTGGTGCCCAGATGTCGAGTCTACTAGGAGGTCGATCTATAGGAGTGAATAGCTATCCTTGGGGTAGGCTTTGTTCAGGTCAATGAAGTCCTCACACATTCTCCACTTTTCGTTCGCTTTTTTGACCATCACTACATTAACCAATCACTCTGGGTAGTATACTTTTCAGAAGAAGTCTGCTTTTAGTAGCTTGTGAACTTCTTCAGCTATGACTTTATCTCTTTCTTGGGTGAAGACTCTCTTCTTCTGCCACACAAGAGGGAAGAATGGAAAGATGTTGAGCTGATGAACCATGGTACTTGGATCAATCCCCAAAATGTCCTCATGGCTCCAAGCAAAGATGTTTAGGTTGCTCCTTAAGAAAAGGGTGAGCTCTTTGTAGACTAAAGGTTGGCTTGCGTGATGATACAAGTGATCCGTCCCGAGCAGTTGTCTTTTAGGGAGATCTCTTCTAGAGCCTTTGTCGGCTCTACCGTGACTTGTCATTCTTCAATGTTTAACGTCTGCAAATGATCATCCATTTCTAACATAACTATGTAGCATTCGTGAGCTGCCATCTGGTTCTGCGTGCTTCCCTTATCCCGTACTCCGTCCAGAACTTTACTAGCAAGTGGTAGGTAGAGGTGGTTGCTCTCCATGTGTTGAGTGTAGGTCGCCCAATGATGGCATTATAGGCAGAAGAAAAGTATAGGTCGCCCGATGGTTGCTCTTCATGCATTGAGTAGTGAGAGAAGAAAAACAAGTGAGCATTTTGTACCCAAGAGAGTGTAGTCTTTTCAATTGAATATACAATATCTGGGAGCAAATGATTTCTCTACTCTGACCATGGTTTTTTACCCTATTTCTTATGGGGTTTTTTCACGTTAATCATTGTGTTCATGAATATCTAATTCTTTTTTTCACCCCAACACCACAACCAACTTCGTTAGCCATTGATGCAATGCATGTTAATCGCACCCAAGCGTACAATTAGTGAATAACTATCGACCAATATTATCATAATTTCATTTTTAACCTAACTACCATGTAGTCATGTACATACAACAAGTTGACGAACTATGTCATTAGTATTTACATCAACATATAGAGAATCTTATAGAACTTGAGCATATAAATATTGAAATATACATTGAAAATGGGCCAATTAAAAAAATTTAAAGTTTAAATTTCATAATAAAGACTTGGAAAACAGGTTGGGTTATGATAGGTTTGGTTTTAACCTGAATCTAGTCAAAATTTGGTATGGATAAAAAATTGATCATACTAAAAACGAGTTGCTATTCTTATTAGTCGTACTTTTTTTTTTTTTTTTTGATGAATCAATGGATCCGAATCCAATTTTATTGGATTTAGCCGTACTTGAGGTTTTAAAATCCTTTACACGAAGACAAAGTAGATCCATGGCTTACACAACACGTAACAAAGGGATATATGTTGTCGGTATGGTGTTTTGATATAGAAGTTTTTCGCATCAATTTTGTGTAAGGATCTAATATTAAACTGATTGAGAACTTATAAAGAAACTTACCAAAAAAAACAAACCCCTCGATCATTTAGACAACTGAAACTCGGCCACGTACGGATTGACAAACTAGACAGGTAGATTAACATGAATTTAGATGTGAACATCTCACTGATACTACAACTCTCAGAAAACGCAAATTGAGTTATCTTGTCCATTCAAAGAAGATTTGAGTTCAAATCATGCATTCATTGGCAACAAACAACTGCAGGATGAGAAACAAGGTAGATTTGGTGTAGCGTTCATATAGGTATATGATTGAAATTGAAATATATACTAATAATTTAAAGATTATATATATAAAAACTAGCATTCATCAGCATCATGCTATGGAATGTGCTGGTTAATAAAAGATTATATATATATAAACTAGAGTTGATATTTCAATGACGTATGATTGAAATTGAATAACAGATCATACCAGAAAAAAAAAACACCACTCACACACACACACACAAACACAAAATGAAATTGAATAACAGATATAATAGGTCATAAATTTGTATAAACATACTAAACCCCCCTTGAAGTTTATCAAAACAATATCCCTCCTCAAATATATGTATAAACTACACTTATCTCTGAGGGTTTTATAAATGTGATAAATAAGTCCATGCTTGGATTTCTTAATAGAATATTCAATTTCTCTGAAAAAATATTCCTATAAAAACTATGGAGTATGGATAGTGGCGGCTCTAGAAAAATTTTTTAGGGTGGTTACTAAGAAATTTAAATTATATAAAATCTAATAAAACGATAACTTGAATATTTGCTACAATTGTAAGTTGAGTCACTAAGGAGAGCAAAATTGTTGTGATTGCAAAGCCAAAAAGAGTATAATTGTCGTCATCATAAAAAAGAACTTACAACCATAATATTTTTCTTAGTACCATTTTTTAAGGAAAATGAAATTATAGATTATTTTATTGAATAGGTTGAACGATCTACAAATTTGAATGATTAGCAATTTTTATATTTTTGTTTTTATAATAGGCTTTTGTTGAATAATTTGTTCACTTGTTGTTGTTTAGTCTTGCCGTGTTTTTGTTTGGTTTATATTTGTTGTTATTTGGGCTAATATTTATTGTTATTATTTAAGATTTTTTTTTTTAATTTATAAAAGGCATTAAGGATTATGTTTGGGGAGAAGAATTAATTTTGAAGTAATACTATATCCACAACATTTTTATAATAAATTTTATGCAAAAAACTGTTACTGGTGGTAAAAAAATAATATCAGTATTGAGGTTAAATTAGAATTAGAAACAGCTTACTACATTAAATTTGTTGTGAAATTATTGTAAAAATTTTGTGAATTAGAATGTAATATTACTTTTATTTTTGTTGAATCCAAATTTTTGTGATTCTCAAGTTAGGTTGTTCAACATTTTTATTAGGATAGTCATAATAGATTAGTTTAGCATACAATAATTTTTTAACAAGTGTATATATACATTTTTTTGCAAGTCAGGTGCAAGTTAGGGTGGTCCTATGACCATCCTAGGTTGCATGTGGAGCCGCCAGTGAATATGAACCAAATGACACTCCCTCCCTTGAGGTTTGTATAAATAAGAAAATTTTTAGGTATTCTTAGAGTATAGTAAAATGATGTTCCATCTTCTCACATTCATGGTGGACCCCACCATGAATTTAATAAGCGGAATCCACCATGAATGTGGGATGAGGAAGCATCATTCTCTATGCTCCGGGAATACCTAAAAATTACTCATATAAATAATAGTCTCTCCTTTGAGATTTCTATAAATGAGTAGGAAACTTAAAAAGAAAAAAAAAAAAGAGAAAATCTCTTATTGAAGTAATAGTGTGAGAATTGAGAAGTTATGAACTTATTTGTTGTATTTATATAAAACTTAAAACTCGAGGAAGTGTTTTATACAAAAACATTTAGGGGAGATTACCATTTCAATAAAACTTAAGGGACAAAAGTATAATTTATAAAAAAAATTAAAAGAACAAGAATGAAAGGGCTAAGGACGCACCTAGTGGGAGCAACCACAATATATATTATTTTAGGGGCTTCGATGCAATTTTTATTGTATAATTACTCGACAAGATTTCGTGTCCTAATTGCTGATAATTACTTTCTCAAAAAAAAAAAAAAAAAAAAAATGCTGATAATTAGAACGAAAATAATGTCATTAAGTCCCAAATGAAACATGTTTCACTCACCATTCAATGCATGCATCTTCCCATCTATACAAGTTATAACTACCCAACTCATGATATTGGTGACTTTGGGGTGGGTTGCAAGTCTTTGCACTCAACTTAATTATTGATTTATTGGTTGGTTTGAGCATTTTCATATATTATTATAAATTCTATTAAACAAGAGGAGAGAAAAGTTAATAGGTGTTCTAATAGTATTTGTTTAAGAAATATGGTTTAAAAAAAAAATTATGGGAAAAAAAAAAAGTAATTGATTTTTTTCACAACTTTTATATTTTTCATGAACATAGTATCAAATTTTTCTTAAAATGACCTATTAACAAATGCTTTAAAAACATCTATTAACAAGATCCACAAACAAAATAAAAAGGAAAAATACAAAACACAAGTAAGAGGAGCCCAATTCAAAGTTAACGGGAAACATAATATGTAAGTCACGGCTATTCATTAAATATTATAAATATAGTCAAGAATCTCTTTTGAGTAGAGAGGCCCAAGCTTCGTGAAGCTTACCGGCTCTATCTCTCTCTCTCTCTCTCTCTCCATTAAAAAGCTTAACCTTGCTTCATTGGAAAACAAACAACATCCTTTGTTCACTCTTTTCTGTCTTTCAAAATGAAGAATAAACAACAACAACAACAAGCCTCGCCAACCTCAATTCAAAAGCTCTTCAATGCCCAAATGCACCTCCATAACCTTGTCTCTTATTTTCTTATCTTTTGCTCCGGTTTAGCCCTTGGACTCACACTCAGTTTTTATCTGAAAGATTTCCCCTTCAACTTGCAGCTCAACCAGTTCCTATCTCCAACATCACCCCCTGTCCTGATTTCATTGAAAACCAAGAATCTCACCCGAGTTGGATTAAAAGAATACTTAAAACCACCAGATGTTATGCACGATATGGAGGACAAAGAGTTGCTATGGAGAGCTTCCATGGTGCCTAGGATACGTGAATTACCTTTCAACCGCACACCAAAAGTTGCATTCATGTTTTTGACAAAAGGGGCTATGCCATTAGCTCCACTTTGGGAGTTGTTCTTTAAAGGACACGAAGGTCTCTATTCTATATATGTGCATCCAAATCCTTCTTTCAACGGAACAGTGCCTCAAGGTTCGGTTTTTCATGGCCGGAGGATCCCAAGTAAGGTAAGTAGATATGCATGCACATACATACATACATACATACATACATATTCTTTGCACTTATTCATGTATTTTAACAAAGCGAGAGTATTTTTTTTTAATTAAAAAAAAATCAATCAACCGCATACTATAGATTGCTATTATTCATAAATGTCAATTTCGAGGAAAGCACCCTCCAATTAATATATAGAATTTTCAGCAAATAATAATAATAATAATATATACAACTTGCAAGAACTTGTCAACACAGTTAAAGTTTGGGTCTAAATCTGCAGTGCATTTTACCTGTTCCAGCGCATAAGAATAAGAATACAGAATTCAATCCAATATAACATCCCATTTTTCCTTCGTAGGTTTCCAAACATGTACATATATACTTATATAACCCCAAATGCAAGTCTTGGGTTTGCGCTTATCTTGGAGCTAGCAGTGCCAAACTTAATGCACACTTTTCAAAGAAAAAAAAAATACTTGTTAATGTTTTATTAGTTTACACATAAAAATTCATTGTTAAAGTTTTATAAGTTTACACATAAAAATTCATTGTTGTTTTGTGTGCTTTTTCATTATTTTATTATTTTATTATTTATAATATATGTGTATAATTTGGCTTTAATTTAAAAAAAATACATAATAACATTATTTAATAATACAATAAATTCAGCTTAATTACTGTTGTAGGGCCATTTGTAAACAAAATGGTTTACCTTTTCTTTTGCCTTGGGTTTGTACTTTCTACAGCTTTTTAATAAAAGTAGAGTGAATTTTCAGTTTTCTTTATGTTGAGATCAAGAAGGGGCACCTCGTTAATTGAAAAATGTGATAGGGTATACATATATATTATAGAATCATAGCATGCCTTGTGATGGAGATTAGTTATACATGCATGTGATACCGTGTGAATCATGAAAGTGAAAACACATTACTATAAGATATCTTTGGGTCCATGAAATGGGAGCGTCTCATTTACTGTATCAGCATGTGATGTAGCATTTGTTACACATATAAGAGCACAAGCATTGGAGTGTAAACATTCCTCAGTTGCTATTTTACATTCAAAACTTAAAAAATGTTGCTCCATCCGGGTATGGGTTCTTAAAAGTTTTTAGAACTTGTGAACAGTTGGTTCATATATATAAAACTTCTAAACAGATGCTTCTTATATATAGAACCAACTGTTCACTTGCTCCATTTGGGTATAAAGAATCATTGTTATGTTTCTAGCCTAATATTAGAGATTAATTTTTTATGGATTAGACATTACACCATACCATTTATTGAATTTTTCGATGAAAAAAATTTAGCTCAAAATTGGTTTGTAACTATTTTCCTTCAATTCATTGTATCACGATTAAAAAGACCATGCATGTATAGTTTTAGTTATATGACTTTTTTAAGGAGAAAGTTTGGCTACAAATGGCCAGAGGTTTGCATTAAAACATTAATATAGTTACATATTTTGAAAACCTAATAGTTAGATTATATGTTCTTTATGTTATAAAGACACATGTTAAATTTTGTGTCAATCAAATGTTATTTACTATTTGATTTATAAACAGTTATTTTTTATGCAAAATTTAAGACTACAAAATCATGGAATTTAAAATTTTGATTGATGAAATAGTTATTAATCTTTAATCTTTTTGAAATTTTTCACATATGAAAAATTTAATAAGAAAATGCAATTCAATAGTGAATTTGTCAAAATTCATATTCAATAAAAATATATTAAGTACAAGTTGTGGTCAAACTCTATTTTTGTTTTATTTATAAATTAACACTCAGTGAGTTGAAGAAGATAACTTTAAACTGGCTTAGAGCTAAATTATGTTATTCTTCAATCCCATCAAAGATGGACTTCAAGAAACTTTATCAAATAAACTAGTTGATAGTTTCGGTGAATATCTTGTCTTGTAATTGTATTAATAGGTTTATTTGTATAAAATATTTATTAATGATATTATGTCTCTTCGTTTAATATTCAAATCAATCCTAGGTTGTATCTTTTTTTTGCTGAATAATCCTAGGTTGTATCTAGGAACATCTCTGCTCTACAATAATATATTTTTGGTCATCGGTCCACCACTAATACGTACTGGTCTTAACGTTTGTTTTCTAATACTAATTTTTTTTTTTTAAAGAATCAAATAGCTGATTAAAACGTTTTTATACCTAAGTTGTCTTGTACGTAAGGGTTCCTGAAGACATGTCAGCTTGATGAACAATATTAATCTGTGACTTATAATTTGGATAATCATATTTGGACACATTATGAACAATATTCATTATTCGAACTGATCGTGACCGCATGAGTTATCAGGGGATAACTTGCGGAGTGCAATTTGAGAAAGTCAAATAATAATAAAATATACCTAAGCTTAAAATCCTTCTTTTTTTTTGGTAACCAAACTTAAAATTTTAATTTAGGGGTAAGATATTAATTTGATGCATTAAATATATTATTTGATAAATAATACTAGCTAAACTAAGGTTAATTTTATACAGAGAATTGAATATTATAGTTGAAACAAAATTATAACAAAAAGAAATCTAAACATATTATTATTTAAGAGATGCTACGTCTACAACAATTTTACAATATTTTTACAACAAATTATAGATGGTTAGTTGTTATTGGTTCAAATTTGAAACTAATACTAAAATTACTTTTTTGCCTCAACAATAACAACCAGTAACAACCTGCCACTTAGGATTTGTTGTAAAAATGTTATAGACATATCATTTCTCTTATTATTTTAAAAAGATACCTACTTTCTCTCGAGACATAATTATGTAAAACTGTAATCTAATTTTTAATTTTATAGCTTGTTTTAAAGAGGGATAGATTTTATTTGGTGTGTGACTTTGTAGGAGATTGATTTACAAGGATTAATCATCATTAATGATTTAACACATTTGCAATATATATTTTTTTGGAAACATTTTAGGGTTTCAATTGGGTTAGGTTTCTATTGGTCTTGTATTTTGGAAACATTATTAGAAATGAAAAAGAAAATACTAAAGATACTACCAAATGTTCATAATATGATGTGCCAATATATATATATATATATATATTAGTAGGTAAACCTGAGAGAAAATCTAACTAAATTTTAAATTGGATTTCAATTGTTGTCTATTTTTGCGTCACGTATCCTATTTAAGTTTTTTTTTTTTTTTTTTTTTTTTTGTGTGGTTCTAGGTGAGTTAATGAGGTACAAAAGACGAAAGGTCTAACATAAATAAATCATCAAAAACTCAATAAACAAAAAAAGAAAAAAAAGAAAGAAAGAGTAAACTCATGTATTTATCCAAAAACAATTAAAATAAAAAAAGAGAGAGAGAGAGAGAGAGAGTATAATTTGAATCCATATATGCATGTAACTATAATTTTTTATTAATTGTACTGTGCATATGAACATGTCATATACTAATAACTATAATTGATAAACTTCAACTGCTTTTTTTATTTTTATTTTAAAATATTAAGTATTTTAACTGTACATCACTATCGGTTACTTTAAAACATTATTCCCTTTTCTCGTGTGTTAAAAAAGAATGATTACTGTCATAAAGTTTTGGGGTTGGGTCTTTTTTCCTTGGGGTCAAAGTTTTGTATGGTAGGGGCCTTGGGCCGTCCCTGTGCTTTATCATAAATTATCCCAATTTAAATGATTACTGTTGCTTTTATTTTCCTTATTTTCTAATAAATTATTCTAGAAATATTTTATTTTTCTTCAATAGTCATCAAATGGGGTAATCTTACTTACATTAGCCATAAAGTCAGCTGGATTATCCCATTGTTTAGGTTCTTACTTCATCATAAATTATCTTTCTGGATGTTTTTATACTTACATTAGCCATAAAGTCAGCTGGATGATTTAGGTTCTTTATTTTTAGGTAAAATGGTTTTCCAACTAATACTCTACGTACCTCACCAATTAATTTCCCCAAGAATTACCTATAAATATAATGGAACACAAAGAGTGAATTAATGCCCAGTCAGTTCCTTCTCCTTTACAATGCTACTCTATTTAATCACTTGGTCGAATCCACTGAATTTCGTGTCCTTGTTAATGTATTATTATTGCCTTCGGGTTTAAGCTGTGGTAGCAATCTGTTTCATTCGTTGCTTTGATTCTACTCCTTTTGCAACTATATAAAGTAAAATTCCATTTATCCTCATTCGCCTACACCCTAACTTTCTACCTTCCCAACCAACTTTTCTAAATTCTTTTATTCGCTCAGTCCTCATGTTCCAAAAATTAGAGATGCCGGTAGCAAAAGTGTTCTTCTTTTTCATTCGGTTAACCAAAGAGAAGCAACATTTTCTGGACCAACCCTCCATGGTATATCTCAAGGCCTTTTAACTTTCAATATGGGCCACATTATTGGGCTCAATTTGAATTTTCAACTTGGGCCTGATTATTTAAATTTTTTTGGGGGTACTTTAGCTCTATTATAGCATTTGCAATTTGCACCACAAATAATAGAGTAAGGGTAGGAACTCTATGAAATTTACTGCATGAACCTTGCAAATGAAGTATTGCTAATCATAAAAAAACACATATATTGGGAAATGCAAAAACTACAAACTATTAATATGGTGAATGATTATTGAAAAATAAAAAAATGATGTTAGTTGTGGGCACAAATGAGAAACTAGTAAGAATTTGATACATCAATAGTTTGTAAAAAAGTTTATGTATGTAGCATTACTCAAAAAAGTAATGAGCGATTTTAGGGGATGCTACAAATTTTATTACATATAATTTACAAACTAATGTGTCATCAGTAATTAGAAAAAAAGTAATTCAACATTTATATATATTATTGTTTTGAAATCCACTAATTACATTTATTGTCATGTTATTTTGTATAATAGTATCTTTAGTGTTTTTATTCATAAAAAAGTATTTTTTAGAGTTTTTCAAATGTAATTCAACATTTATTTATTATGATGTTAAAATGACACGATCACATTTAATACCAGATTGAACTTTTATAATGAAATTTATAATACTTTAAGCATTTTTCCAAATATTAACCCTCTACTTACAATGATTCAGGCAGTGAGATGGGGAGAGTTCAACATGGTGGAAGCGGAGCGCCGCCTACTCGCCAACGCATTGCTCGACATATCCAACCAACGTTTTATCCTTCTCTCGGAGTCATGCATTCCTCTATTTAATTTCCCTACAATCTACCAATATCTCATGGGCTCAGAAAAGTCCTTTGTGGAGGCTTATGATTTACCAGGCCCAGTGGGCCAAGGCCGATATGATCACAAAATGGGGCCCACAATTAAGCTCGAGCAATGGAGAAAAGGCTCACAATGGTTTGAGATGGACCGTGACCTAGCCATTGAGGTAATTTCAGACAAAAAATACTATGCATTATTTGGAAGATATTGCAAGCCCTCTTGTTATTCGGATGAACACTATTTGCCCACATTTGTTAGTATCAAGTTTTGGAAGAAGAATTCAAATAGGACTTTGACTTGGGTTGACTGGTCCAAGGGTGGGCCCCATCCATCTAAGTTCATAAGAACACATGTGACTGTTGAATTTTTGAAGACACTAAGGAATAATGGTAGCGAATGCGAGTACAATGGAAAGATCACCAATATTTGCTATTTGTTTGCAAGAAAGTTCACTGCCCATGCCTTGGATAGGTTATTGAGGTTTGCTCCAAAGTTAATGCAATTTTAATTGATTTGCATAGGTAGTTGTTGTTGTTGTTGATCGTTCATTTATACATACACGAATGGGTTTAGGGCACAATAAGAAGTAAATGTTGTAGAATAATTATAATGATTTTTTTTGTATATTACATTAATTTTTTTTATTCAGATGACTTGATTTATGAATTATTATTGTGCATATGGATAGTGGATGGATTTTTTGAGGGAATCATATAAGCTAATCATGTGAGCAATTTGTAACATTATCATATTCTTTCTTTCTATATGGCTCCAACCTTCTTAAAAATTTAAAGTTTTTCTTTGGGTGTTTAAAAATTTCGGATTTAGTAATGCAAAAAATAAATAAAAAAAAAAGAATTTTCCATTTACGAACTCAGCCAAATGCAAAAATGTTAAATTTTGGGTTCTACTCACATCTTTCTTTCAAGTAGGGTAGTAATCGGGTTAGCAAAAATTGAGCATTAATAATTCAAAATTTGATGGTCTAATTTTGCTTTTAATATGAGCAAAGGCCAAAGATCAAACATATTACAAAACTAAATAACATATTCAAATTTAATTCATTTAGTTTTGAATGAGTTTGACTTTTTCATAGAAATAGATCTTTCTTTGAGGGTCTCATTCTCATAGAAATAGATCTTGATTAATTTATTTTTTCAAATAGAATATATATCATTATCAATGTTTCATACAATTATGAATGATTGACTAGGTTTTTTTATTTTTTTATTTTTATTTATTCCTACGAACCTATATAATATTTGACATTTTCAATAGAAAAAATGCAAATAATCCATAAACAAATGTTGGTGATTAGTATTGCTAACCTCCAATGTATCGCGCCCTTTCTAAAAATTCTTACACAAAATTTTAGAAAATTGAAATCGATAAGGTGTGAAGTGTTATTTGTATATATGATCATCATGTTGATTAACATGATGAAATGTATTAAGAATCCAATTTTTTTTCACTTATTAATTTAATTTTAAATTTTAATTTGCTTCTCATTCTTAACTCCTTGTTCAACTCCCTTGAGCCTTTTCTATAATAAGGTGGAAAACTATGAAGGCAAGATTTGACTTACAAATTGGGGCTAAGGCTGCATCACTAATCAGGACGAGAATAATCTTTATTATCTAATAATACAATCTGGTCTTAGGAGCCTATATGATTAGTTTAACGTTTTCCTGATCGTCAGTCATCATTCTACATTAACTAAAGAATGGGTTTCTGCGTGCCTTGATATATAAATACATATTTGGTAGGATGCTTTTTCAAATATAATAGTTAACTACAGTTCTCCATTTAAATATTTGGTATTTCTATTATTACATGTTTCAATTAATACATATATCATATATGTCACGACTTTTTTTTCGGAGTTGTAGGGTCCAAATTTTGTAGCTCGGGCCTAAAAGGTTAGGATTGTGAGCCCAACGAACCCAGAACAATGAATTTGTAGAGAGTGGGTGAAAAAGTTAAGCTAGTTGTGAATCTAGCAATAGTTCATTGACATAAGAACACGCTTAAAAGTTAAAATCAACTGATCAAGTCCGAAGAGGATTGTTCTTGATTCAAAGATGAGTACAATTCTTAGAGTCTTTTTTACAGATTTTTCTCTCCCTCTCTTTCTTCAGAGGCCTATTACATTTACATATTCTCATTCTCTTCATCATCACCGTCCACTTGTTCTTCATTTAAGCCTTCACTTGAGTACATGTCATATCAGATATCTGCTTCAGTTCTACGTGAGTGGTGGTAGTTGAGATTGCATTGTTCAGAGGTCTTCTCCACATAAATGCGGTCAGGAAAGCTGCTGCAGTGTATTAAATGCGGTGGCAACAGTTTTTCCTTTCAGATATTTCTCTGCTCTTGTCATCTTTAGGCATGCCCAAAACTTGTCATTGTCGTAGAAGTAGTTGGGAAAATCATTCGGACCTTCAGGATATTTGTTTGATCGAGTCCCTTTGGAATCCAAGGATAATGACCTCTTCGGACCGATAGGGTTCTCTTCGGACAGCTCCTATCGTTCATTTCCAGTTACATTTCTTCCACCAGGACACCTTCCTAATCTCTTTTTTCTCTTCGGACAAATAGCGATACTCGAATTGGGGTCTAGGCCCACCACATGACGTTGGGCTTTTACACCCACAGGAGTCATAGTCATTCATGTATTTTTTTTTTTTTTTTTTTGGGTTATGTTATATTTTGAGAACATAATTATTTCAAAGTGCCAAGCAATAATAAATAGTGTGAAACATGGTTGAGGATCCCAAAACGATATGAAAATAAGTGATAAAAAAAAAAAAAAAAACCTTTAACTCCAATACAATTCTATATTATAAATTAGAGTTTAATAAAATTCAGAAATATATTTATTTTTTCATTCTTTTGAAAATCATTTTGGAAAAATGTCGGCTTAAATATACTGTTTGTTTTTAAATTTTAGCACATGAGCAATTTTAACCTCTGAAATTTAAAATGATTGTTTTTACTTTCTCAGATGATATGGCCAAAATAAAAACTACCATGTTATCACTCTATTAGACATATTAAAAACTAAAAGCGAACATTTTAATTTTGTTAAGGAAAAAAGCTGATTACTTTATATTTTTATTTATGATTAAAAGCAACCAATTTAAAATTTGTTAGGGATTAAAAATAATCATTTAAAAATACTATAAAATAACAATTGAGATACAAAACTCTTTTTCTCAACTAAAAAATATAAAGAAAGATACAAAACTTTTAATAAATATGACTGGATTAAAATCATCATTTGACTAGACTTCAACAATATATTTTTGCCAAAATTGTTTTATGAAAAATACAAGAGAACTTTTGAGTATCTAACGTTCAAGATTCAAATCATCTTTTGACTAGACTTCAACAATATGTCTTTACCAAAATTGCTTTATGAAAAATACAAGAGAACTTTTGGGTATTCAACATTCAAGATTCAACCTACGAAGGTTTTTTTTTTTTTTTTTTGGGTGAATGCACCTAGGAAGTTTCGCTTCATCGTTGTGCAGTTAATATTTTATGCAGCGTTCTTCTGCACCACCGCGTATTTACTATATATAGTACTATTCGAATATTACAATATTTATGAACCCTAATATAATTTTCAGTCAAACAATGGTGCATAGAGTTCATGTACTTTTGATTCCCCCCTTAAACTTAAAAGAGTCCTTTCAGAATGTAAATGGTCACCAAGCCAACTTAGCCAAGAACGCGGGGCCTGGGGAGTTGGAATCCCAACAGTGCAAACTGCAAAAGCAGGAGCGAGTTGTGACCCACTATGCCCCCAACAAACATCCAAACAAAGTGGACCTAGACCAATAGTATTCTACTGCACATCTGAGCTCTTTTTTTTTGGTTCTTTACATCTGCATCGATCAGTAGTTTATTAAGTTTAATCCACACATCAACATCAATAGATAAGGCAACATGTGTTAAACAACAGAATATTTTTGTTTTTTTTTTGCTGAATGAATGTTGAACAACATAATTTAATGATATGCTTTAACTGTTAATTAACCGTGTCTGCATAGTATTGAAATTTTAGAGATTATATGGTGGAGTTGTTGTAATAATAGAGGTTTATGAATTATTGTGCACATGGATAGTGGATGGAATAAAAACCAACATATGCGCAATTAAACATAGCACCTTGTATAGAATTGGACGAAATTATATAAGCTAACCATGTGCGCATTAGGTATTTGATAAAATTTTGGTACAGTAGTTTAAGTACTTTTTTTTTTTAGGTTTTTTTTCTTAAATTTCAGTTTTTTTTTTTAAAGTTTTTTTTCTTAAATTTCAGTCATTTTTCTTGTTTAACAACTCTAAGAAACATTGTTAAATATCAACTCAGCAACTCTCTTTCTTTTGTAAGAGAATCCCAAGACTTCAGATCTCTCTGACTGTAGGACGTGATCTTTTACTTATGCTGAAGAAGAATTATAGAAATCTTAGATTCTTAATGAGCAAATCTATCTTTTTATTTGGTTGTAGTCAATTACTACAATGCCACTTAATATCTTTTTAGAAGATATTAATTTTGAAAAATTTACCATTAAATAACATGTACTTTTTATTTCCTTCATGTTTACAAATTTTTCAAAAGATAAAAGATTAATAGTTTTATCAATGATCAAACGTTTAAATTTCAAGTTTTTGTAGTTTTAAATCATGCATAAAAAATAAGTTTATGGATCAAATAGAAAATAAAATTAGATTGATACGAATTTGACATACATGTTAAAAACATAAAAAAACATGCAATTCAACAGGTAATTTTTTAAAATATGTAACTATGTTAATTAAAAAAAATGGCAATCATTTAGTTTATTGATAGACTATACTATTTTTTTCTTCTATGAGCCTATATAATATTTGGCATTCTAAAAATATAAAATACAAATAATTATAAGTAAATGTCGATGATAAGTATTGTTAACCTCCAATGTTGATATCCCACTTTCTGATACTCTTACACAAAATTCAAGAAAGTTGAAATCAGTATAAAAGATTTTGGTCATTCTTAAAATCCTTGTTCAACTTGTGTTAAAAATTGGTTTCACCCTTGTGCCTTTTCTATATTAAGTCGGCAAATTATGAAGACAAAGGTTTGTTTGACTACTAGAATTGGGGCTAAGGCTCCATCACTAATCAATCAAGACGAGAGTAATAATCTTGAGGAGGACTAGTACTACGGACTGGGTCTTTGGACTTTGGAGTCTTTACGATTAGTTTAGCGTTTACCAGATCATCTATCACTGTATTTAACTGCCAATCACTAATGAATCGATTGACGTTTCTCAAAAATGGAAGAAAAAGAATGGATTGATGTGTGCCTTAATATACACTAAGATAGTTTTCCTTAGAAAAAACATAGTGAATTAATATTAAAAAAAAATAGTGAATTGTTTTAAACAAAAATAGTGAATTGTTTTAAACAAATATTAATTCACTATGTTTTAAACAAAAACATAGTGAATTAATATTAAAAAAAAAATAGTGAATTGTTTTAAACAAAGATAGTTTGTGTAATGTGGTTTATAAATTGATTTCTAAGGTGTTGGTGAATCGTTTGAAAAAATTCCTTGCTGGTGCTATTCCGGAAACCCACAGTGCTTTTTTATTGGGTAGACTTATTTCGGATAATGTTCTTGTGGCCTTTGAAACTCTTCACTATCTTAAAAGAAAAACCAATGGGAAGGTGGGTCAGATGGCGCTTAAGCTTGATATGAGTAAGGCTTATGACAGGGTTGAATGAGAATTCTTGAAGCGAGCTATGAGGCATCTTGGGCTTGGGGAAAGGATGGTGTCCCTTATTATGTCTTGTATTAGCACAGTTTCCTATTTTGTGCTTCTTAATGGTCAACCTGTGGGTAATATCAAACCTAGCTGTGGTTTACGTCAAGGAGATCCTTTGTCACCCTATCTTTTTCTTATGTGTGCCATGGGTTTTCAAAGTTTGTTGAATAAAGCTGACGTGGAGGGGCATATTAGGGGTGTGGCTATTTGTAGGAATGGACCAAAAGTCTCTCATTTATTCTTTGCAAATGATAGTGTGCTGTTTTGCAGTGCTAAGGAAGCTGTGTCAGAAAATTCTTGAGATTTTGGCTATTTATGAGAGCGGGTTAGGTCAGAAAATTAACCAGGAGAAAACTAACATTTTTTTTTTAGCTCGAACACTCCTCATGAGGTCCAGGTCCGGATTCAACAAGTTTTGGGCGTCCCCGCTATCCGCCAATTTGAGAAATATTTGGGGTTGCCGGCATTGGTGGGTAGGGCAAAAAAACAAAGCTTCATTTACATCAAAGAGAGGGTGTGGAAAAAGCTCCAAGGGTGGAAAGAAAAACTATTGTCTTAAGCAGGTAGAGAAGTGCTGATTAAATCAGTAATTCAGGCGATTCCGACTTATACCATGTGTTGCTTTAAACTCCATAAAGGGCTTGTAAGGGAACTGGAAACCATGATCCACAAATTTTGGTGGGGGTATAGTGGAGAGCATCGGAAAGCTCATTGGGTGAAATGGGAGCGGTTATGTGAAGCCAAAGAAGTGGGTGGTATGGGCTTCAAAGAGATTGAAAATTTTAATGATGCTTTATTGGCTAAACAACTATGGAGATTGATCAATAATACTGACTCTCTTTGCCATCGAGTCTTTAAGGCTCGGTTCTTTCCAAACTGTTCCATTTTAGATGCAAAAGATTCAAGTTCAGGGTCTTATGCATGGAAGAGTATTATTGGTGCTCGAGACGTGATTCGAAAAGGAATGGTGTGGCGTATAGGGACAGGGGAGGCAGTGCGAGTTAAGGAGGATAGGTGGCTGCCTGGGTGTGCAAACTATTCAGTCATTTCACCCCTCCCTTCTATGGCCTTAGATGTGAAAGTTAGCTCTTTGATTGATCCGGATAGAGTAGCCTGGAGAACAGAGGTTATGCAGCAACTATTTATGCCCCATGAAGCTGACATTATCTTGGGGATTCCGTTGAGCTCTTAACGCCCCAATGATCGCATTACTTGGGCACTCACGCCATCTGGTATGTTTACAACTTGTAGTGCCTATAAAATGTTGGGTTCCTGTGATATCTCTACTAGTGCAGGTGGCTTAAATCCGGACGGTTTGAAAAAATTCTGGAGAAGCATCTAGCAACTTCGGGTACCCAACAAAATAAGGCATTTTGTGTGGAGAATGTGTAACAATGCATTGCCAACATAGGTTAATCTTCACTGACGCAACATTGTACCTAGTCCAAATTGTGCACAGTGCCATAGTTTTCTTGAAGATTCTCTCCACGTAGTATGGTATTGTGAGGCCATTACTGGAGTTTGGTCGACGTTGGAGTGGTTTCGCCAAACTGCACCGCCACATCCTACATCTTTCAGCGAGTTACTAGATGGTTTCTTGTTCTGTAGAGAAGAGTATAGAGCAGAGCTCTTTGTGATCATAGCATGGCTTCTTTGGAATAGATGGAATGTTGTACATTTTGGCCGCCCCCCTTTGCTTGTGGATAATATATGCAGCAAAGTAGATAGTTATCTGCAAGAATTTTTGCAAGCTCAAACTGAGGAGACTGTCCCACCTCGTCCTCCCATCATGCAACAGTGGTGCCCTCCGGATCCTCATTGTTTCAAAATAAATTTCGATGCTGCGGTGTTTTGTTGTCCGTAACAATTTAGGTGAAGTTGTAGGTGCTCTGTCCTCTTCCATTCCCATGGCTCAATCAGTGGCGGATCTTGAAGCTTTAGCATGTTTGAAAGCTGTCTAGTTTGCTTTGGAATTGGGAATCACTCGAGTGGTGTTTGAAGGTGATTCAGCAGTTGTCATTAACGCCCTACTACAGGGTGCGGGTGCGTTCGCTAGCTTCGGCAACATTTTGGATGATATTCGCATGCTCTCTGCTATTTTTTCAGTTTGTAGACTTTGTTTTTGTTAGTCGTCGTTATAATACAGTAGCTGATGCGCTAGCTAAAAAAGCTAAGTTAATTGTTGGGGCTCAGGTTTGGCTGCATGAAGTGCCAGTAGACATTGCCCCTTTAGTTCTTCATGATGTTCATTGATTTTGAGTTTGGTTTCAATAAATGGCCCAAGTCCTTGATCTGGCTTCTCAAAAAAAAAAAAAAAAAAAATTATAGTTAACTACAATTTTAATTTTTAAATTTTGAAACTTCTATTACCCCGTGTTTCAATATATATATATGAGATGGGTTCAAGTTACACCTGGTGTAACACTTAAAAAGTTACACATTTTTTAGACCATAAATTTCTAAGAAATCTAATGGTTAGAAAATCACTATAATCAATGTAATCCTTAAAATTTATTATTTTCCATATTAGCTAACCTAATTAATTTGAGAGAATAATATATTATATTATTTTCTACTTTCTTTCTCTCTCCTAATTAATTCATCCCTAACCTTGCACAATGTCTATTCTCAACGTTTTTGAGTTGTAGATTTTTTTGAGTTGCAGATTTTTTTCTCTGGACAGATAGACTTGAATTTCCAAAACCCAAAAAAAAAAAAAAAAAAAAAAAAATTCTCCAATACTCAAAGACAAAAAAAAAAAAAAAAAAAAAAAAAAAAAAAAAAAAAAACAACAACATAGCTAGCTATCAAGCAACGTGCAGGTATGAAATGCTTTCGAGTTATCCTTGGCTTAAGATGTCAAATCTTGGCACAAATTGATATTTAGTACATCAAACATATAAAGCTTTGTCCAAATTTCTCCATTCTCTCGGAGCCGCCTTGAATATTTTATATTTGCTTAGACCAAGGGAAGACATGGCTTGTTCACATTGTAAATGGAGCAAATATGTGGAGATCACATGGATCACGTAAGGCCAGAGAGGAGAGAAGTTGAAGATGATGGAGAGCAAAGAGTTAATGATGTTTTTTATTTTTCTATTTTTAATAAGAAGAATTAATGACTTAGTTACTAATTTCTAGGGAACAATAAATACATGACTATGAGTGTTTTTTTCACCCTTAGATCTAATACAAATCAATGGTCTAAAAAAGGTGTAACTCTTGTGAAGTTACACTAGGTGTAACTTGAACCCATCTCTCTCTCTCTCTCTCTCTCTCTCTCTCTCTCTCTCTCTATATATATATATATATATATATATATTTTTTTTTTTTTTGAGAAAAAAAAGATAGAATTGCCCCATGTTTCAATTAATACATATATTTCATGATTTCCTTTTCCGATTCATGGTAATTTATGTTAAGTTGACCAATTAATTTTAGGGTATTTTTTGGTTGTGTTATATTTTGACAACATAATTATTTCAAAATGCTAAACAAATTGCACTAAATAGAAATGCCAAACAAATTAAATAGTGTGAAAAAAAAAAAAAAACATAATCTAGAATCCAGAAATGAAATTAAAAGAATTAATCCAAAAAATATACATTTCTAATATTACTCTCATAAATTAGAGTTTAATACCAAAAATTAGCAATAAATTTCATTTTTTCTTTCTTTTTAAAACAATGTTGGAAAATTGGTTCCTAAAGTTTGAACAATTTGAAATCTTTGAAGTTGGTTTCAAAAAAATAAAAAAAAAATATTTAAAGTTTAAAATGATAACTTTTAGTGCTTTATATTATATGGCTAAACTAAAAACTGACATGTTATCACTCCATTAAATATGTTAATTCAAGACTCAAAATAAATATTTTAATTTCGTTAGGGACTAAAGTTGATTACTTTATGTCTTTTAGAAATTAAAAAGTGATAACTTGCAAGTTTGTTAGGGGCCAAAAACAATAAATAATTTAAACTTCAAGATTATTATTATTTTTAATTCGATAATCATGGGAGAGGGGATATGAACCCTAGACTTAATTCTTTGATAGAAAATAAAAAAGAATCAATTAAGCTATAAGCATGGTTGTCAAAATCTCGATTTGGATCTTACGATCCTACGATTTTACGATTCCACTTACTCAAAACGATCTAAATCTTTCAAGGATCTTAGCGATCATTTAGGATCGGTAGAATCGTACGATTTTGACGATCCTAAATAACCTTGATTTCTTATAATCTTCTTTAACTTGACAAAAGGCCCAGTTAAACCCAAATGAAAAATAAAATCCCAATAAACCAAGTTTTTCCACTCTAATGTAGAGAGAGTGTCAGTTGGACTCAAATAAAAAATATTCCAATAGAGTGTCACATTTTGAGGTTTTTGACATCTTTAAATGATGCTTACAAATGGTTGTAGTGATGTATGGTAATTATATCAATAAATGTATAATTTATGTGATTATTTAACATACCAATGTGTATTTTTTGTTTTTTTCTTAAATAATGTAGGATCTTACGATCCACGATTCGATCCTACGATCCACGATTCGATCCTACGATCCACAATCCCACCTACGTCTCACGATCTTACGTAGGATCCCGATTTTGACAACCTTGGCTATAAGACTTGAAGTCTTTAGAAACTTCAGGGATTAAAATCAATAATGAATCATTAAAGCTATACTAAAGTATAGGAAGTAACCATGTAGTTTGATGAAAATTGTTTAATGAAAAATACAAGAGTCCTTATGGGTATTCAACCTTGGAAGTTTCGCTTCACCCTCGTGGAATTAAGTTACAAAACTTTAAAGTCTTAAGAAACTTCAGGGATTCAAATCACTCGTGAATCATTAAAGTATACTAAAGTATAGGAAGTAACCATGTAGTTTGATCAAAATTGTTTAATGAAAAATACAAGAGTCTTTATGGGTATTCAACCTTGGAAGCAGGGGCGGAGCCAGGGGGGGGTCGAGAGGGGGCACTTGCCCCCTTGGCCCCACCAAAAAAAAAATTTGTTAATATTTACTTAACTTACCTTGATGCATTTGAGGTAAAAAAAATAGAACTATGACTAATGAAAAGTTATAAAACTGTAAACAAACAATCAGTTGCTTGCATGAGATGATTGGGAGCATAGCCCACTTTTTCCCTCTTAAAACATAAGCCCATCCTATATTAACATAATCCAATTCTATTATTTATTAAAAAAATAATAATAATAACAAATAGATACCTTGATGCGTGTCTAACTTATAACCCCATATTGTTTGATTTTTCTACTCTCTTTCTTTGGTAACTTTTTAAATGCATTTCTTGTATTGTAGTGTAAATAAATGGTTAATAAATAGGATGGCTTTTCAAAAATAAGTTTGCATATTAAGTTAAAATAAATAGACCTATAACATATAGCTTTACAAAAATAATAGAAATTTACATAAGTTGAACTTTATGTCTATCTAACAACTAAAAATCTTTCAATTTGTAAGTAGAGTTATAACTTTTTTTATAATTAAAATTTTAAAAGGATTATTCATGTAAATAAATTCCTAAATAGATAAATATAATATAATGAATATGTTATTTTATTGGGAATTTTCTTGCCTTTAAATATGACTTAGCATACACATGAGTAAATTGTTATTTTGCAAATTGATCTCAAATACTATATGTATACGTTCGCTTGCATGTGTATAAATGTCATTGTTAAATGTAATTTTTGCCCCCTCTCAAATTAGATCCCGGTTCCACCACTGCTTGGAAGTTTCCCTTCACCCTCGTGGAATTAACTTTTACCCATGCTTCTGCACCGCGTATCTACTATATAGTACTACTCCATTATTACAATATTATGAACCTTAGTATAATATTCAGTCAAACAATGGTGAATAAAGGTTTATTCACTTTTGATTCTCCCTTTAAGTCCAATCAGAATGTAAAGATGGTCACCAAGAACGCGGTGTATAATATGAGGATTTGGGATCCCAACAGCGCAAAGAACATAGGAGTGACCCACCATGCCTGAGAAAGCCTTCAACAAACAACCAAAGAAAGTGGACCAATGATATGTCTGAGCTCTTTCTTTTTTTGTTGCTTTCATCTGAACCAGTCGTTTATTTATTCTATTCCACACATGAACATCATGATAAGGCACATGTGTTGAAGTCGAGCAACATAGATATTAATGATGCTGACTACTAACCGTGTATGAATTATTCTGATATATTTTAGAGGTTATATATGCATGATGGACTAGTAATATTGGTTTGGTGCACTAATGGCCGTTTGATGATAAGCCTATTTTTGTGAAGAATATGCAACGAAATTACTTCGAAATGTAGATTCATTGGGGCAAATGACTTTGAGACCCTTTTTCATCTAATGGGTATGGGTTATTGTAGAAAAATTTGTAAACAGTACAAGCAGTTGACCTGTGGTCTACTTAAATATAGCATGATATTTTTCTTCTTCTTTTCTTCCTTCCTTCCTTCCTCCTTCATTCTCCTTTTACTTTTCTTAAAATAAAAAAAAATAATAATAATAATAATAATTATCTCCAGGCAGATTTAGGCAATGTTGATGTGATGTTATCAATCTTCCTTTATGTTGCATATGTCTGAGACATTTCCTTTTCACCAGAGTTTGGTAGAGACCATAGAGGCACTATATGAATGCAAATACAAGTTATAATTTTTTTTTCTTGAGCTTGGTTTCGTGTGTGAGTGTGCTTTTAAAATTAGTCTAAGCTTTGTTTCGCGTGTGGTGTTAGAATTAGTCTAAGTGTTGTTATGCTTAAGTTGCTTGATTTAAAAAGATTATAAGTATATATTTCATACAAGTAAAATATATAAATAAAAGTAATCAATATATAATCATTAAAGTATGAAGTTAAAAAGACTAATCTAAAGATTTGATATCCAAACATGTCTGTGGCAGGCAGAAAAAGAAAAGAAAGAAACTATATATATTACTCACACAATAAATTTTTAGAGATGGGATACAAGGTTAACGTGAAGTACTCAATTTCGTCCTCGGGTTTTGTCCGAGGAAGAAGGTACAATGGCCGGTTCTGTTATCTGTCCTTTTTTTCTTATACCAAAAATCTCACCTCCCTATTGATCCAGACAGTTCTTGGCTTTATATAACTTAGTAAGAATGCATCTGGATCTTACATCTGGAGGGCTATAATTAAACTCTTCTAACAATTGTCTCATCAAGGCCTTACTAGAAGGTTTTTATACTAGAATATGAGCTGTGTGGGACATTGTTCAGGGTTATTTTTTCATTAATACGGCCAGCTAAGTGGTTGTGATGCATTTAATGTGGAGGGGATGGCTGCTTTATCCTTCCTTTTTCTTCTCTTCCTTGTTTTATACCAAGTTACCTTTGTCTCCCTTGGGATTGCACCATGCTCCTTGCACACTTGATTCTTAACCATCCAAGGTTAATATGGAGTCCTCAGTCCTTGGTATTTTTCTCAACGACAATATCTTGAACTCCTTTATTAGAAAAATAGTTCTTCTCCAAAGACTCCTCACGAAACTCCCCTCCTCGGAAACAACCTTGCCCACTTTATTACTGCTTTGGATCCTTATTCCCCCACAATGTCATTTGATTATTTATAAGTAGAATGAAAAAAAAATGCACATAGGTTTTTTAAGAAATTATATATATAAACATAGATACTTTAAAAAAAAAAAAATCTTAGATATCATTTACAACTATGAAAAGGTGGTTGCAAAAACCTAAAAAATCATACTGCATTAGACAAGAATTATATTATGATGAGGTTATTTCATCTTTGACTATATATATATGTACGTGGAAGACATTAATGAGAATTAAATAAAAAATTAACAAAAAAAAAAAATAATCTCTTATTCTCTATCAAGTTCAGGAGGTTAATCACCTTGAATTGACTAACTATCTTTACATTAGTAATTTCAAATTTTCAACCCGGTTCACCACGTAATGATGCATTTATAAGTGTGAGGAGGGCTTGGTCTCTAACCACATCCATTGTTGGTATAATGGATCTTCGTGTGGAGTTTCATCATCAATCTTATTTCTCGAAAATATGTTAGGATATTGCTATGATTTATTAATGATGTTTAATTGGGAAAAAAACTTTTAAAATGGAAGTAATATGATTTTTACAAAGGATGTATTTGGCGTGATCAAGTTTAAGACATTAGGTTTGATACGTTTGATAGAAGGAAGATAGGCATTGTTGAGTAAGGTTTGCTGAGGGATAATAACTAGTTGCAGTAGAACTAGCTAGTAGAAGAGGACCATGTTAAGATCTTGGATGCTTATTATGATAGAAAGTGAATTATGCAAATAGGTTTGAAGTAGAAACTGATAACTCCAAACAAAGAAAGATGAGAAACGAAAAACACAATATTGGGTAGAAATGGAGGAATAGTTTATTTCACTAAGAAGAATGAGATACAATGCAACAAGTTGCATTATAACTTATGTATTTATAATGAACTACATTTATCATACACATGCTAAAGTGGATGTAACTGATAATAGAATATAAACTAATAATGCAACTAACCAATAACAAATAGTAGTTACATAACCAAGTAATGAAATCCAAATTTATTAGCAAAAAAAAAAAAAAGTGAAATCCATATTTTTCAACATCATTATTATAATATAAAATTAACCAATTAGAACTGTTTTTTAAGAATAAAATAATCGAAATTAACCAAACTAATTTTGATTAAATTACGCTTGATGTTTCTAAATAGTTTATGGTTTACTTGTGTTGTATATTTATTTAAAAATGTTTTATTTTACTTTATATTTATTAGTTTATATATTTTATAATATGGGAAATTTATAATTATTTTTTCTATAAATTTTTCTGTACATAGTTTGGATTAATGATTAGTTATTATTATTATCATCACATAGAACATTCTTTTAATATCATCTATATGGATGAGATACGTAATAGTCAATGGGATGACCCTCTTTTTAAATCTAAAAAATCTCTCTCCATTAACTACACAAAGGTTCTTTATTTTTATTTATATAATTAATTTTATTCCTTTTCATCATTTTTTTTTTTTTTTTTGATAGGCCATCTTTTTTCTTTGTACTACACATGAACTTTTAAATTTATTTTGTGACGGTTGAGAAAACATAGTATTAATTGTAAATGATAAAGTGGTATCAATGGTGTTCTATATGAAAATCAAAAAACTTATTATTCCAAATGTTGTGAAAAATATTACATCAGTTGCATTATTCATAGGCAATTATTAGTGGAATAGTAGAGTCCATAAAGCAAGTTGCATTCCTAGGTTTACTTAAAAAAGAAAAAAAAAGTTCCTTGATTTGGTATTACAATTCTATTAACGATAAATAAAATAGAGTACAAGTTAAAAAAAAAAACTTCGTTTGACCACCGTAACTTCGCGTGACCACCGTACACCCTTGGTGTGGTGGTCACTCCACAAGTATAATTGCTTGTGGGGTGTGGGGGGTAAGGGTCGAGGTTCAAGTCTCCAAGAGGGAGCTTCACACACACACATATACGCTTAGATTATGTTAGAGTAGAATTTTTATCTTGTATAAAAAAAAAAAACTTCGCGTGTATAATTTTAAGTAATATTACACCACTCAATATCTTTTTATTAGAAGTAAATTTTGACAAAATTCACTATTAGATTACATTATTTTCGTACATTTTTTATGCTTGCAAAATTTCAAAACAATCAAGGGTCACTAACTTTTTGATCAATCAAATGTGTAAAGTTCAAGTTTTTATAGTTTAAAATTATGCATCAAAGATGAGTTTATAGATTAAATAGTAAATAAAGTTTGATTGATATGAAATCTGACACGCGTGTTAAGAACATAAAGAACATGTAGTGTAATATTGCTTAAAATTACACCAGAGAATAATTCAATGTTAACAAAGAAGGAGATGTTTTGATTCATCTCTATCTTCTAGAAAAAAAATCTAAAATAAAAAAAGAAGTGACGATGAGAGGATAATCGTAACCCAACAATGATGTTAGAATAATGCTGCATGCACAAAAAATTTGACTAGCTTTTCACATTTGTTAAGCTAGCAAACTTTTGCTAATTCTTATATGGATCCACATTTGACATTACATTTTTATTTATTACTAACAATTTTTCTTATCAACAAGTGATTTTTTTTTTTTGGTGTATATGAAATATAAAATTTCTGATAATAGTATAAGAGAAATGTTAATGAATACCCAAAAGGCATTTATTAGTAAACGATTTTATAAAAATTTTTTATGAAAAAATAGAAAAAAAATTAATAATTTGAAAGTTTTTTCATTGACTCATAAAAGTGGTATAAATTAAAAAAAAAAAGTTTATTAACAATTTGTAGGGACACGATTTTTAGACCAAGCCCAAAATGTATGGGATCTTGGCCCAGTGAGCTCAGTACAATAAATTTGTAGAGAGTGGATAGAAGAACTAGACTTTAGTGAATGTGATAGCAATTATAATGAGTTTCCAAGACTATCAAATAGAAACGAACCAAGTTTGTACAAGAAAGTTTGTCCTCGGCACAATCCGAGGAGTTCTGTTCTAGTATATATTGGATGGTAATGGTTACAGGAGTTGTTGAGATTGCTATAGTGCTTTCTTTTCCCCTTTTTCTCCCCCTTATCTCTGGGGTCTCTACTCTTATTTATACTACATATCTTCCTTCATCTTTACCCTACACATGGATAGTTGATGGTTTATGCTGATACTTGTCCCATCAGCCCCCTCTAGAAGTCTTCTAGGGTGGTTGTAAGGCTACAATAATATTGTGCAGAGGTCATTTCCTCATTAATGCGGCCAGAGAGTTAGCTGGGGCGTATTTAATGCGGTGACAGCAGCTTTTCCCAAGATATTTTGGGATTCTTCTCTGTCTTTTGTTCCTGCAATGCTTATCCATATTTCTAGAATTTCATGGATCGCACCTCTAGACGGCAGGCATCCTTTACGGACCTTGACCTTGGCTAGCCAAGGACAAATTCATCCTCGGCACAAACTCCTAGGCCATTATGTTCAATATTGTCTTTCTTATCCACTAGTATGAGTTTCCTTGGCTATACTTACCCATCTTCGAACGATCCCTTATCCTCGGCTTGGCCTTAAGCCTAAAACCCAATTGTATGATCTGGACCTATGACCCCACACAATTGTCCTAAGAGCACATGTTAACATGATCCATAGAGTAATTTTTAGGTACTTTTAGAGTATGGAGAATGATACTCGTTTCTTTTACATTCATAATGATAAAATCTATTCATTAATAGTCTATTATAAATATGAGAGAAAAAAATATCATTTGTCCCGAGTACCTTAGAATTTTCCTAGAAAATAATGATACGAGCAACAAAAATTTCACCGGCAGGAACGAGACATAAAGAGTTGGTTGGTGGAGTTTTGGGACCGAACTCTTGATCGAGGGTGTCCCTTCTTGAATATCTAATCAGATCCTTCCGAGAAATGTAGTACTTTGACCAGATTATGGATCTATTGGTTCGATCAGTTTAAGTGTTATATACCCTTTAATCTAAGCCGTGTGATTTTTATACATACATTGGTCCACATTCCACAAAACCAAAAGCTTTTAGAGAGAGAAAGAGAGAGACAGGTTGACTTCATAAAGGAACCGGGAGTTGACGTCAAAGTCGTTACATCAGCCTAGGTCACCGCGTTTCTCCTTACCCAGCTGTTTCCTCTATCATTCCAAGAAACTTCTTTTTTATTATTTGTTTATTTCTTATTCCATTTTTTTGCTCTAAACCTTTTAGATATAAATATACAAGCTATACATATTGTCCTCCTTAACCCTCCAATTCCTACCTCCAACGCCTCTTTCTCTTTGATTCTTGAAATTGAACCTTTTTATACAACCTCCAACATTTCTCTTATCTCTCTCAGTCTGATTCTTGGAATTAAATTTGGAGAAAAAAATGGCGGCCAAAAGATATTTTAATGAATCTGAATCAAATGAAGATCAGCCACCGGAGAAAAAGATGAAATCTAGACCTTCTTTTGCTTCGTAAGTGTTTAGACTTAGAGTTTTATGTTTTTTTTTTATAATATAGTTTCTTTATTGATTCTTAGAAGTTTTATTCTTGTTTTTGTTTAGAAGATGCTTTCTTAAATTGCACTAGGTATATATTAGAGTTTAGCTTCTTATTTCATCTTCTCGATCTTGGCAGAGTTATTGGAGAAGTGGTTATGGTGAATTCACTACAGAATCTTTTCTCAGCATTGGAACCTTTGCTCAGAAGAGTGGTATGTTATGCTTATTTATTCTTACCCTAATATATAAATCATCCTTATATAGACACTTACATATGCTCCACAATAACGAGTTTATGTATGTGTATATATGGTTAATCATGGATGTTCCAGTCCATGAGGCCAACAGGTGCAACTTGAATGAGATGGATGGTGGATCATAAGTTTGAATCTTAATATGTTGGCCGTAATTAAAGTATTAGAAAGTAATTTATGTATTTCTTAAGTAAGTGGATGTGTTCTAGTTGTTTATTCATTGTTAAAGTGAACAAGCAACTTGGTGTATTATAAACTATAAACCCTAATCAATATGTTGTATTGAATATGGTGCTCAACTTGGTGTATTATTCACTATTCTTGAACTACAATGATATAGTACTCTTTTCTCTAGAATAAATTGTTTAATCTCACTATGAATTTAATTAATAAAACTTGTCAATCCTATGAGAATAGAGTATATATATATCATGTCAGTGTACTCTAGAAAGTATCGAATTTTACCCATCAAATTTAGTTTTTTTTGTGTAGTTATTTATGAAAATTCACTTGATGTTCTTAGGTGAAGGAAGAGGTGGAGCATGTTCTAGGACGCAGCACACGCTCCTTGCTAAGGTCCCCTTCATTGCGAATTCAAGCTTTAGAGCCATCAAGCTTGAAACTAAAGTTCAGTAACAAGCTTTCACTCCCCATATTCACCGGAAGCAAGATTGGAAGTTGTGACAACAATCCACTTCAAATACTTGTGGTAGACAATGCTAATCCAAATGTTCCAATAACTCTCGCTCAACCAATCAAGATTGAAATTGTTGTTGTTGATGGAGACTTCCCTCAGGGGGATAGGGAAACTTGGACTAGTGAAGAATTCAACAACAACATTGTGAAGGAGAGAACCGGAAGGCGGCCATTGCTTACCGGAGAGTTAAATGTCACCATGAGGGATGGTTTTGCACCAATTGGAGATATAGAATTTACTGACAATTCAAGCTGGATTCGGAGCCGAAAGTTTAGAGTTGGCGTAAGAGTGGTTCCAGGAAGCAATGGAGATGTTAGAATTTGTGAAGCCATGACTGAACCTTTTGTTGTCAAAGATCATCGTGGAGAATGTAAGTATCTAGTAATGACATATAAATGATAAAATCCATAGTATAATTAAAATTTTTATTTTCATTAAAATTGATTAGAGTTTAGTAATATAGTATAAGTCTAAGTGGCAAAATTATTTAGTATATTTCAAAAGGGATAATAAGATATTCATCACAATAATGACCTTAGTATAATTGCAAAAGTATTTACCTTACCTTACCTTACCTATTAGAGTTTGACCACTACATCAACTTGTTTGATTTATCATTATTATTTTCATGAACTTGTTGTACACATAAAACTTATTCATTTTATTTAATCAAGGTAGATACCAATCATAGAGACACAAATGAAAGGGGGGGAAAGTCTAGGTCATGAGTCAAACCCATAGTGATGATCAAACCACCACCAAACCTATTAATAAAATTAAAGCATAATCTAGATGTAAAAATAATTTGGTCCAATACTGAGAATATTGCTGACCCGTCTTAGTTCTATGTCCTGACTCTTCCACAGCGTTATAGGAGATGGAGACATGTTCCATTAATAGCCATTTAAACCATATTTCACTACTTACAATGGCACTTTATGTTTTGTGTGTGATACCGTTTTTAATATTATGATTTCATTGATTTGCTTTATTGAAGTGGCCGGTATTATCAAGGCCCACACTTGGAAAAAAGATAGACAACTTTTTTTCTTCCTTTGAGATATATATAAAAATAAATATTTAGAGTCACAATATTTTGTTTTTCATAACTATTTATATGAATAGTTGTAATTAGTATAATAATAAAAATAATATTAGTATTAGGTTCAATTAAATTAAAATAATGTTGCTCCAATTACAATAAATTATCTCAAAAGTTCTAGAAATTTTTTTTTTTTGGTTTAACTGGCACTTGATTGTGAATTTCCATTTCACTCTCACCAGCCCAAATGAAATACTTTTTAGTCAGCAAACAGCTAATAGTTTTCCTCTACTAGTAAAATATAATTTGGGAAACGATAACATATGGTCCCAACTGCAAGTTGGGACATTTGAGCCATTATTCCAAAACCCCACATGTGGATCCCCACCATCTGATTTGTGGTTTGTCTTTTTTGTTTCTCTAATTTTATTTTTATTTTTCTTCTAATTTTATTTTTTCTACGCGTTTTGCCGTCCATGGACTTAGGTCAATGGATTCATAGACTTTCTGTCAATCAGATTGCAGCAAATCTTATCTAATATTCACATGAGAACTCTAAATTTTTTACCCTTTGATTAAGTAAAAAACTTTTGTATTATAAAATTAGTGTGGTGAATTTTGAATTTTTTAATACCTTTTCTTCATTTTTATCAAAACAATTTTTGAGTACGTCAAAGCATAAAAGCACCCCCAAAAAAAAAAGAAAAAAAAAAGAAAAAGAAAAAGAAAAAAGAAATACATCTACTGATTAAATTTTATTCTCTTATGTAGTGTACAAAAAACATCATCCACCAATGTTGGATGACGATGTTTGGCGCCTAGAGAAGATAGGAAAAGATGGGGCTTTCCATAACAAGTTGAAATCTGAGGGCATAAAAACTGTACAAGACTTCTTGAAGTTGTCTATTGTGAACCCTCAATTACTTCGAAAGGTATGTAATTTCAATTTTTCATTTCAAGTTCATCACAATATATCTTCCTGCTTCCAAATAATTAGAAATAATTTTGCAAACAGATTTTAGGTGTCGGAATGTCTGAGAAAATGTGGGAAGTCACGATAAAGCATGCTAGGACTTGCGTTTTGGGCAACAAACAGTACGTTTTCCGGGGAAATAATCATTTGGTCATGTTAAATCCAATATGCCAAGTTGTCAAGGCTGTGATTGATGGCCAAGATAGGGACCTAAGCAATATTGATAGGGTATGACTACAATTTGCTAACCCTTTTCTTTTACGGTAAATATATATTTTTGTGCAAAAATTGTAAGTAATAAATATTTGTGTTTCACTAATGTGTGTGCTGTTTTTGGCATTTCCAGACCTATATTGAGAGATTAGTGAGGGAAGCATATATGAACTGGAGTTCCTTAGAAGAGGTGGATGCAAGTCTGAATGAGACTGCCTTACTAACACAAGGTAGTTATAAATTATTTTTGCAAGTTATGTAGCGTGTGCAAGGATTGGATTTAGTGCTCCTGTGTATTAGACCCATCAAGCATTTGAGACGTGTCCGCATCTCTACGGATTTAGTGCACAAGAGTATTGGATCCAAGCCGGTTCGATGCAATTTATCTAAAGATAATTATTGTGTTTGACATTAGTAACATATACTTGAAAATTATAGGGGAAATGATGGAGCAATATCCCAATCATCAACTGATGATGGTGAAGCCATTTCAGCAACATGGATACATTGTTGATAGAGCTATTGATATGGGGTATGAATTGAATAGTGATCAGGCTGGATGCGGTGACTGGACATATGTTAGCATGCCCAGTAGTAATATTGGAATCAACTATACCATTTCAGAGTCATCATCGGACGGTGAATTAACACCTTCAGCTTCAAGGCCATTCCTCAGTGGGAATTGAAGGTGAATCATTGTTAGGTGTATACAGGCAATGCAGCCAATGCCACCCAAGGAGTTAGCGTTAGGGCATTAGTGCTGAAAATTTACGTGGTTTGAAAGTTTTTTTTTTTTTTTTTTTTTAAAAGAAAAAATAATTATGTGCAGTTTGGGTAATTAAATTCATAATCAATGTAACAAATTGATTGCAAAGAAAGCAATTTCACAATTTTTTTGGGTCCTACTTCATATTTTCAAATTTCTTAGTGGCTAGTATGACATTTAAAGCAACAGTTTTTTTTTTTTTTTTTTGAGGAACTAAAGTAACAGTTTTTAGTTTTTAAATAAAATTACATGTATTTTTACACATTTATTTCACCTACATGTATTTCTAAAAAATATAAATAACATTACTAAAACAACATTATCAAACGGCTATTATTAACTTTGTTTCAAGCCCATTGGAATGCGGTGGCCATGGACCATGGGTTTCTTTATGTCTGCTTATAAGGCCAGCCCAGCAGAACTTTCAAGGTCAGTCCAGATTTGGGCCGAGCTAGTCCCTTTTAAAGTAAAAAAGCAGGAGATGCTACTAAAGTAATGGACTTGAATTCGACTTAGTTTTTAAAGAGTAAAGAGTAATACTATCATTGTTATATCTACAATATTTTCATAACGATAAATAAAAAAGTTATGTTTTTTTTTTTTTTAGAATACTAAATATTTTAACACACACACACACAAGGGGAGAGGGGAGATGGTTTTAAATAAAAAAAGTTACGTTAGTAGTGAATCAAAATAAAAACTATTAACAACTTACTACCTAGGTTTGTAAACTGTGTTTAGTTCTAAGTTTTGCATAGTTATAACATTTAATCGTTTAACCAATAATATCATTATTTTTTTCTTGGAGGGTATGCTATTATTCCCGAGTGTTGGAATAATGGTTTGTTATTATTAAGTAATGAAATCTCATATTAGATAATAATGATAAGAGTTAGTGGGTAATGTAAAATAATTTGGACTAAATCCATTGATTTAACTTTTGAATTAAGTAGTATCTATATTATATGTGATGGAATTAAATATGTGTGCGCAGCGGAAAATAAGTTTTGAACGGATCTACTTCATTCAATATTGATAACATGTGTAAAGTAAATTTCAGAATTATGAGAACAAGAAATCGTACCTTGAAGCGATGAGTTTCAAAACCAAAGATTGAAGCACTTGGGAATACTCTTAATCTTCACTCCAATTCCACTAATCGCCCAAGATGTGTGGTCTCTCAAATTGGTAACAAAGGGTTAACTAGTGAGTACCAAAAACCCACTTCCACACCACTACAATGGTGATTTTCTTACCAATATATTTCTGTACGTTTTTCCCTTTGTTTCTAACTAATATATCTAATTGGGCTAGCCTTTTGGGCCTTACCAATTGGGCTTAAGTGTGTGGCTTGGAGTGGGACCAAAAGGGACCAATAAGACACTAGCTCCAATGGGCCTTGGGCTTTTCTGTCAACTCTTGACAAGTCCAAAGTTACCATTAACTATATTTAATACCACTATATAAATATAGTTGCACTCTAGGTCTTATCTATATATTATATCCCAAGACTTTATTATACATGCAACCCCTTCATAAAATATTCGTAGTAATACAAAGTTATTAATATAGACTGCCACTTTGTAAATTACTACATCTTGATCCTTGAGTACCCGGTTTAATCCTTAATGTTATTCATTATATATTTATGAAATCCAATTCCATAAATATAAACTTTAGTCATACTAAAGTGGTTAGGCCTAACTCTCTGAATAACAAACTCATTAAACTTATCTCAAAGGAATATTTTATATCTCCATTAAGAGACTATGAATTCCATCTTGAGAATACATGTTCCATCAACACTTAATGTGGCTGCCCAACATACTGAGGTTTTGACCATTTGTATAGATCTCACTCCTGATATATCAAAGCAACCTACATCTTATGATCAGGTCCATTATTCTCTCAGGATTAAGAGTTCATGCAAATACAAGTCATGAGATTTATTATTTATTTGACAGTCCTTAGGCAAATAATAAATCTCATGGCGGTCCAGTTCAATATGTCTTAACTCTTAAAACATATTAACACATCAACTAGAAGTCACCACTTCCATGATCAAGACAAATCATCGTAGTTGATATGTTATAGTCTTCGCAGATGAAATGCCCAATTTCATCACCGACTACGAACTAAAATTCTGAGTTTACAAAGAACTTGTGATTTATATCTTCTGTGACTCTTCACATAAATCACATACTATGCATCTCATGGACTATATGATAATGTCCGAATATTCATGTTACCATTATTTCAGATAATAATAAAACAAATTTATTAAACATAATATTAAGTCATACATAATGTCACACACAATGTTACACTTAATATCATACATAGCATCTTACAATAGGATTTAAGGGCACCAATCCTAACAATCTCCCACTTGCCCTAAAGACTATTGTGCACTAATCTAACTCCCATTCCCTCCAAATGTGACTCGAAAGTCCTTTGAGGCAAGGCTTTGGTAAATGGATCTGCTAGATTGTTTGCACTTTCAATCTTTGCTACCACCACATCTCCACGAGCAACAATATCTCGAATGATATGGTACTTCCTCTCAATGTGCTTTCCTTTCTTGTGATTCCTTGGATCTTTAGATTGTGCAACTGCTCCACTGTTATCACAAAACAATGTGATTGGAACTTGCTCCATTCTTATTACACCAAGGTCAGAGAGGAATTTCTTGAGCCATACAGTTTCCTTTGCTGCTTCACAAGCAGCAACATATTCTGCTTCCATGGTGGAGTCTGCAATACAAGATTGCTTAATACTCCGCCAACTAATGGCTCCACCTCCCAAGGTGAAAACACATCCTGAAGTGGATTTTCTGAAATCTAGATCTGATTGAAAATCTGAATCTGTATAGCCAATGGGAATCAAGTCCTCACAATGGTAAACAAGCATATAATCTCTCGTTCTCCGTAGATACTTAAGAATATGCTTTACTGCTTGCCAATGTTTTGGTCCTGGATTTGATTGATATCGGCTGACCATGCCAACTGAATAGCAGATATCTGGTCTAGTACAAAGCATGGCATACATGAGACTTCCCACTGCAGAAGCATAAGGAACTTGTCTCATCATATCTACTTCCTCTTGAGTCTTAGGCCTTTGGTCATCAGACAGAGGAACTCCATGTCTGAAAGGAAGCAATCCTTTCTTGGAGTTTTGCATGCTAAACCGTTCTAGAACCTTATCTATGTATCCAGCTTGTGATAAGCCTAACATCTTATTCTTGCGATCTCGCCAAAGCTTAATCCCTAGAATAAAGTTAGCCTCACCCAAGTCCTTCATATCAAATTGGCTTGACAACCAAACCTTTACAGATGACATTACCCCTACATCATTTCCAATGAGTAGAATATCATCAACATAAAGCACTAGGAACATTACTACTTTATCTTGATGTCTTTTGTACACACATGGTTCATCAAGATTTTGTTCAAAACCAAATGTCTTGATTGCTTGATCAAATCTGATGTTCCATGACCTAGATGCTTGCTTAAGTCCATAAATGGACCTTTGCAACTTGCATACTAAATGCTCTTGGTTCTTTGCTATGAAACCTTCCAGTTGCATCATATAGATTTCCTCTTCAAGATTGCCATTAAGAAATGCAGTCTTGACATCCATTTGCCAAATCTCATAATCAAAATGAGCAGCAATGGATAAGAGAATTCTGATAGATTTAAGCATTGCTACTGGAGAAAAGGTTTCATCATAATCAATACCTTCTTTTTGAGTATACTCTTTCGCCACTAGCCTTGCTTTAAAGGTTTCAACCTTTCCATCTATCCCTCTCTTTCTCTTGTAAACCCATTTGCAACCAACAGGTTTAATGCCATTAGGCGCCTCTACAAGATTCCAAACTTGATTGGAATACATGGAATCTAATTCAGATTTCATAGCTTGGACCCAATGATGTGCATCTATATCATTCATTGCTTCATCATATGTGTAGGGATCCGATTCAACCTCTTCTGAGATAGCTTCATAGGTTTCTCCCAAACCTATGAATCTTATAGGAGGTCGAACAATTCTCCCACTACGACGAGGCACTTGTGTACTAGACATCTCATTAGTAGTATCTTGTGGTGTATCTAATACAACCACATCATCCCTAGTTTCATCTATTGGTTGTTCATTTACAGGTTCATTCATTTCAGCCAACACAACTCTACTTCTAGGAGTAAAATTATTCATATAGTCATTTTCTAAGAATTTAGCATTTGTGCTAACAAACACTTTATTATCTTTATGACTATAGAATAAATAACCCCTAGTTTCTTTTGGATAACCTACAAGCAAGCACACTTCTGATTTTGGTTCCAACTTATCAGGCTTCCCTTTTAACACATGTGCAGGACAACCTCAAATGTGGAGATATTTCATGCTAGGCTTACGCCCACTCCACAATTCCATGGGTGTTTTGGGAACAGATTTTGACGGAACTAAATTCAAAAGATGTATTGCTGTTTCTAAGGCATAACCCCAAAAAGAAATAGGTAGAGTTGAATAACTCATCATGGACCTAACCATTTCTAAAAGAGTCCTATTCCTTCTTTCTGCTACACCATTTTGTTGTGGAGTTCCAGGTGCAGTCAATTGGGATACGATCCCATTCTTAGTTAAGTAATCCTTGAAATCCCCAAAGAGGTATTCACCACCTCGATCAGATCGAATGGCTTTTATGTGTTTACCTAATTGATTCTCAACTTCAGCCCTAAACTCTTTGAACTTTTCAAAGGCTTCGGACTTCCGTCTCATTAGGTACACATAACCATATCTTGAGTAATCATCAGTGAAAGTGATGAAGTACTCATAGCCACCTCTTGCCTGGATTGACATAGGACCACAAACATCAGAATGCACTAACTGTAGCAAATCTTGGGCTCTTCTACCTTTTGCAGTAAAAGGTCGTTTGGTCATTTTACCTTCCAAACAAGATTCACAAACTGGATATTCATCAAAGTCCATGGGCCCTAAGAGTCCATCTTTGATCAGTCTTTGAATTCTGTTTGAATTAATATGACCTAAACGCAAGTGCCAAAGATATGCATCATTAGTAGAAGGAAACTTTCTCTTTAATGATTTTACATGAGAGTTAGCATCTAATTCAGAATTATATAATTCATGCTTATCAGGAGTTAAAATATAAAGACCATCCACAATATTGCCATAACAGATAAACACTTTATCCTTCTTTATTACAACATTGTCTTTCAGGATAACACAATATCCTTGTTTACCTAAGTAAGTAGCAGAAATTAAATTCCTACGTACATTAGGTACATACAGTCTTCTAATATTAAAACTCTAGATTGAAAACACAAATTATAAACACCAACAGCTACAACTGGAATCCTGCTCCCATCAGCCAAGGTAAGAAACAACTCCCCTTCTTTAAGCTTTCTGGTCTCCTGAAACCCCTGCAAAAAATTGCAGATATGATTAGTACAACCTGAATCCACACACCAGGAATCCGTGGGATTCTGTACCAAACATATTTCAAGAAGGAATGTATCATTCATACCTTTATTCTTGGCAGCCTTGAATACTGGACAATTCCTCTTCCAATGTCCTTTCTCACCACAATGGAAACACTTTCCTTTGATCTTCTTTCCTTTATCAGCAACCCCTAAGGCAATTTGTTTACCCTCTTGTTTGGTGAAGTCCTTCTTCTTCTTCTTCTTACCCTTGCCTTTCGACTTAGGTTGAAAAGTAGAAGCTTCACCAACATTGGCTTCAACATTAGAAGTACCAAGAATGCCTTCTGCCGCTACCAACTCATTCATTAATTCAGACAAGGTATAAATCTTTTTGTTCATATTATAATTCAGTTTGAATTCCTTGAATGATTCTGGTAGCGACTGGAGTATCATATCCACTTGGGATTCTCCATCTATATCGGCACCTAAAACTTCCAATGTGTTCAGATTAGAGATCATTGTAAGACAATGCTCTCTAACTGAACTTCCTTCAGCCATTCTGGTGTTATAAATTTGCCTCATGGTCTCTTGCCTTGCAGAACGTCCTTGCTCACCAAACATCTCCTTCAGACTTAGCATGATGTCTGAAGCTAGTTCTACATCCTGCATTTGATGCTGTAGAACATTTGAGATAGATGCTAGGATGTAGCACTTGGCCATTCCATTAGATTTCTGCCAACGATCATATCGTTGTTTTTCCTCAAGAGGAGCATCTAATGAAGGAAAGTTAGGACATGGTTTAGTAAGAACATACTTATGCTCTTCAGCAGTGAGAACTATGTCCAAGTTTCTTTTCCAGTCAACATAGTTGGATCCAGTCAGTTTGTTTTGATTAAGAATAGCTACAAGTGGGCTAAAAGATGCCATGTTCTAAATCTGAAAACAATAAACATGAATATAATAAATAAACTGGACATTATCAATTTAGCATACAAACATATAGTATGGAACCTTAATAAAACCATAATATAATATATGCAACGACAACCCAATCCCGCAATTAATATTCCTCGGAAGCGAGGTCATACCAATCACTATGATTAGGTGAGAAACTTTCTCATTATTAATGCTATCATGGTAACTCTTACCAAACAAAAATAATTTGTCGATTTCCCTTTAGCCTCTAAGTAATAATGACATAGCTCCGAAGGGAGGTTAACATTATACTTAGTCTAGTGTACACCATTGCCTAGAATCAATGTGAATAACCAAGTAACTCCACGGAAGCGTGGTCGTTCTCAGTGTAAAAACACATTTCATCTATCTCTAAGAAGTTTAACATGTAGTACCATGAATCAAACACCCTCCGAAGGGAGCAAGGCATATACGCCAAGGCGAGGTGCTTAATCACACTACTTTAAACCAACAATGGAGGCCGTGAGATACAACCCTTGCATCTCTCTCCCACTAGATGTTTTAAGAGAAAGGTTTTTAATTTAAAACATGCATAATTTAATTATACATTGTCTTACTCTTTTAAAATGTGAAAACACTTAGAAAAAATTTCTGTTTTTCTTTCTTTCGATCGATCGAAAGTGCCCCTCGATCAATCGAAAAAATTAAGAAATTCGAACTTGATCATTTGACACTTTCGATTGATACTCGATTGCCTTTCGATCGATCGAAAAACAAATTCGATCGATCGACTAGCAATCGAAAAACTATCGTTCTAAAGCGTCTGATCACTGTCTCTTTCGATCGATCGAAAGTGATTTTCGATCGATCGAAAATCGCGAAACTCAAATTCCCAGAAATTTTCTAAGGCAGTTTTCTACGGATTTTCATGAACAAACATCTTGAAAACGAACATGATAGATAAAGATCAATGTCAAAACTGAATTCTATTGATGTTATAGCCTTAAGATTGAATTTAACATACTTAAATTTAAAATTAAACAACATCATAACACCAATTTCAGTTTTCATCAAATCATAGTTTCAACAACATGCAGAAAATTAAAAACTTAATCTTCTAACAATATGAAACTATCTTCTCCAATTCTAAAACTCACAAACATGTTAAACAATACGAAATTGAAGACCGCTCTGATACCATTTGATGGAATTAAATATGTGTGCGCAGCGGAAAATAAGTTTTGAACGGATCTACTTCATTCAATATTGATAACATGTGTAAAGTAAATTTCAGAATTATGAGAACAAGAAATCGTACCTTGAAGCGATGAGTTTCAAAACCAAAGATTGAAGCACTTGGGAATACTCTTAATCTTCACTCCAATTCCACTAATCGCCCAAGATGTGTGGTCTCTCAAATTGGTAACAAAGGGTTAACTAGTGAGTACCAAAAACCCACTTCCACACCACTACAATGGTGATTTTCTTACCAATATATTTCTGTACGTTTTTCCCTTTGTTTCTAACCAATATATCTAATTGGGCTAGCCTTTTGGGCCTTACCAATTGGGCTTAAGTGTGTGGCTTGGAGTGGGACCAAAAGGGACCAATAAGACACTAGCTCCAATGGGCCTTGGGCTTTTCTGTCAACTCTTGACAAGTCCAAAGTTACCATTAACTATATTTAATACCACTATATAAATATAGTTGCACTCTAGGTCTTATCTATATATTATATCCCAAGACTTTATTATACATGCAACCCCTTCATAAAATATTCGTAGTAATACAAAGTTATTAATATAGACTGCCACTTTGTAAATTACTACATCTTGATCCTTGAGTACCCGGTTTAATCCTTAATGTTATTCATTATATATTTATGAAATCCAATTCCATAAATATAAACTTTAGTCATACTAAAGTGGTTAGGCCTAACTCTCTGAATAACAAACTCATTAAACTTATCTCAAGGGAATATTTTATATCTCCATTAAGAGACTATGAATTCCATCTTGAGAATACATGTTCCATCAACACTTAATGTGGCTGCCCAACATACTGAGGTTTTGACCATTTGTATAGATCTCACTCCTGATATATCAAAGCAACCTACATCTTATGATCAAGTCCATTATTCTCTCAGGATTAAGAGTTCATGCAAATACAAGTCATGAGATTTATTATTTATTTGACAGTCCTTAGGCAAATAATAAATCTCATGGCGGTCCAGTTCAATATGTCTTAACTCTTAAAACATATTAACACATCAACAAGAAGTCACCACTTCCATGATCAAGACAAATCATCGTAGTTGATATGTTATAGTTTTCGCAGATGAAATGCCCAATTTCATCACCGACTACGAACTAAAATTCTGAGTTTACAAAGAACTTGTGATTTATATCTTCTGTGACTCTTCACATAAATCACATACTATGCATCTCATGGACTATATGATAATGTCCGAATATTCATGTTACCATTATTTCAGATAATAATAAAACAAATTTATTAAACATAATATTAAGTCATACATAATGTCACACACAATGTTACACTTAATATCATACATAGCATCTTACAATAGGATTTAAGGGCACCAATCCTAACAATATGGACACCTCAATTAGAGTCTTCCAAGATGTTATCTCCACCTGTATTGAGTAAAGATTCTATTAAAGGAGTGAGTTAATATAATTGCAAAAGTTTTATTATTTGGAATATGGGGGATAAAATGTACAGTAGTATATAAAAAAATTATGTCTTGTTGGGCATAACTTAATGGGCTTGGGTTTGACTTAGTTTTATTTACGAGCATAATGCATTTGGGTCATAAATCATAAAGGTTTGAGTTAATAAAGCTTGTATAAAATTTCGGACTGGGGCCCATTGGGTAAAACACGAGTGTATGGCCCTGAGTTAATATGCAACTGTATTTGTATGTAAGGAGAGCATTTAATGCTAGATATTAATACAACTGTATCTGTATAAAGGTTTGAGTTAATATGTTACTATATTTGTATTCATAGAAAACGAAAACGTTGAAAAGTTATACTCATTTTTTGTATTTCAAATCCAATTTTTAGGATACTGAAAATGAAAACTGAATATAAATATTAAAATCATACCAGTCTTTTACATTCTCCTTCCCTTCCCTCTCCTTTTCTCTCCCAAACCCCCACCACTTCTCTTCTTTCGCATTTTTTGATTCTTTAATTTTAAAATGTTTATTTTTAAATTTTCAAAATTTAAAAATATAATAATTTAGTCAATCTATCTACATTTTGTCAATTTATTGTTTTCTATCCATTTCTCACATGCATTTTTTATCCCTTAAAATAAGAGATCAGTTTGATTTTAGTTCATTAAATATGGGATTGGTTTTATTTGAGTCCTAGGTCGGATTGATTTTGATCTTTAAAGTGGCATGTCTCAATCAGTTACATCAAGACTTGCTAATTTTGAAAACTTAGTTGAAGTGTCTAATGTAGTCTGTTAGAATGGGCAAATCGATATAGATTACTAGGCACATTGAAAATGAACTCCCTTCTCTTTATCTCACATATTCGTATCACATGCAAGTAGAGCAACAAGTAAAATTCTTATTTTGGTGAATTAGTAGACACATGGTAAATGCACATGCATGGTAAAGACTTTGTTATGGTGTTTAGTAAACACTGGAAATAGTAAGATATACGGCTGCTAGATATATAGAATGGGTGAATCGGTATAGATTAGTAGGCAGACATGTTCTAAATACAAACAAACATATAATTGAAAATAGGTTCTGAGCAAATCAATTTACAACTAGACAAAGTTTAGCCACAAAATTGGTTATAGTCTTAACCTACAACCTTACTCAATAAAATAAAAATTACTACATATTTTGAAAATTTAATCATTGAATTGCATGTTCTTTACTCTCTTAATACACATGTCAAATTTTGTGTCAATCGGATATTATTTACTATATGATCTATAAGCTTATATTTTATGCATAATTTTAAACTACAAAAACTTGTAATTTAAACAATATATTGATGATATGACTATTGATTTTTAATTTTCTAGAAATTTTGCAAGCATGGAGTTTATAAGAAAAAGATGTATTCCAATAGTTGATTTGTCAGGGAAAAATGGGCAAATGCCATTTTCACGCAAAAAAAGCATCGTTCTACCCCAATTCCCAAACTAATTAGGGAAATGCCCTTCTTTTGTAACTCGATTTTCTCAAAATCAAGTTTCAATTTAAAACTCGATTTTTGGACAATCGAGTTATAGCAAATTGAAATTTAAAAAAAAAAAAAAAATTGTTGGAACTCGAGCTTTATGAAGTCGAGTTCCATGCAAATTTTTAAAGCCTTATAGTGGCATTTTAAAGCCCTGTAGTGGCGTTTTAAAACATGCAAGTTTTTTTCTTAAGTCTGATCACTCCATAGGGAGCCCTATAGTGGCGTTTTAAAGCCCTATAGCAGCGTTTTAAAACATGCAAGTTTTTTTTCTTAAGTCTGATCACTCCATAGGGAGCCCTATAGTGGCGTTTTAAAGCCTTATAGCGGCATTTTAACATGCAATTTTTTTTCTTAAGTTTGATCGCTCCATAGGGAGCCCTATAGCGGTGTTTTAACATGCAAGTTTTTTTCTTAAGTCCGATCGCTCCATAGGAGCCCTATAGTAGCGTTTTAAATACCTATAGTGACATTTTTTATGGAACTTGAGTTCCATGAATTTTTTTTTTTTTTTTTTTTAATTTTACCTATAGTGGCGTTTTTTATGGAACTCGAGCTCCATGAACTCGAGTTCCATGCAAAAAAATTTTCTTATTTATTTATTTATTTTATTTTGATAGCCCCATACTCGATTTTCTACAAATCGAGTTTTACATTGAAACTCGATTTTGAGAAAATCGAGTTACAAAAGAGGGGCATTTTCCTAATTAGTTTGGGAAAGGGGGCAGAACATTGCTTTTTTTTTTTTGCGTGAAAAGGGCATTTGCCCATTTTGGCTTGATTTGTCAAAATTCACCTTCAATAAAAAGATATTGAGTAAAGTTGTAGCCTTAGGCTACAATCAATTTTATAGCTAAATTTTGTCTTTTACAACTTCTCTAATGTATTTTGAATTTAGTACTTTTGTTTACAACATATATTTAGTAATTCTTTATTTTCAATGTTGGAATGTGTTATAACATGTGAAGGAAAAGATATACCTAATGAAAAGAAAGTGGCAAATCACTGCAAGGAGAAGCTCTATTTGCCACAAAGCTATTGCAACAAAAGGAAGTTATAGTGGCAATAGGAACTTCTTATGAGTTTAGAGTAACTTTTGTTGAAATGACATTTTAAAAGCATTAATTTATTGCACCTATATAATATTATTGTAATAATTTGTAGATTATGTATTTCAATAATTTTTTTAAAGTAATGTTTGCCTTTATTGCAACTAATTTTGTTGTTGCAATGGCTAATTCCCTCCCCCCCCCCCCCCCCCCCCCCCGGCGCACATTATTTTTCCCAATTTTTCACTACCTGCATGTGCTAAAATTTCACACAAAGTCTCACAAAATAATCTCACAAAATAAAAACCCCACTCTTTCAAATCTTTATCTCATCAAAGTTATTGCCAAAGACTTTATTGCAATAGGATGCAACAAAAACTTTTTTTGATGCAATAAGTGTTTATTGCTATAGTTTTGAGTTTATTGTAACAAAAAATTTTATTGCAATAGTTTTGAGTTTATTACAACAAAAAATTTCATTGCAATAAACCTTTTTCTTGTAGTGAACCATGCATGTATTTAGGGAAGCCATTGATGCAAGTTTGCTATACTACGAGACAAAAGAAAATGTTATATATAGAACCTTAAAATTAGCCTATTACTGAGATATAGTAACTATTAATTAAGAAAATTATGTGCAGTTATTGACAAGTAGCAAGTATCAAGAAAACGATGGGTTAAAATTTAACCTTAAAGACAATATAAGGGTTTGGTTTGTTATATAGGTCCAATCTATAGGCGAAAGCAAACAAAAAGCCTAGGATTTGATTTTTTTTTTTTTTTGAAACCCTATTGTGCTACTTATTAGTATGGAGTGTGTTGCATTTCTTTTCCCCCTAACTGGTCCACTTATTGGGTCACTCAATTAGCCCAATTTAAGTAAACAACTTTTGTAAGGACCCGGTTTGAACTCCTAGCCCACAAAGCATATGGACTTAGGCCCAAAAAGCCCAAAACTATTAATTTGTAGAGAATGAGTTGGAAAACTGAACTTTAATGAATTAAACAACAAATAAACAGATCTTGATGACAAAGAAAGGAAAATAATGAAACTTTCACTAAGGAAAAACGTCCTCGGCGGAGTCCGAGGAGATTGATTCTTATGTATTGCTTTTGAAGTTTGATTACAAGTCTAGTTCTAGATTGCTACAGTGTTTCTCTCTAGATTTTTTGATCCTCATTCCTTCAGGGGTCTCTTACATTATATATCTCCCTCCTAGTGATCTTGACCTTCCATTTGTTGATCATCCAAGCCACTACTTGAGTGCTTGTCCCATTAGACACTCTCTTTGGCTTTTTGTCAGTTGGGGTAGCCAAGGCAGCACTGTTCAGGGGTCTTCTCCATATAAATACAGCTAGAAAGTTAGCTGCAGGGCATTCAATGCGGTGGCAGCAGCTTTTCCTTAGACATCTCCTAGCTTCTACTTTCTGGGACACTTGAGAAGCATGCCCCTGCCACTGGAGCTTCCTAGAAGGTCGCCTTGATCATTAGAATCTACATCAGATTCGTGTTTAGTTTATCTGAGGAGGTATTCCTCCTCAGATCACCTTCATATTAATATCATGCTCATGAAGCTATAAGCTTAAACCACTTACTACTATTTAATTGTCCTCAGATCAACCATGTTCTCGGCCAAGGCCTAAGGCCCAATACCAGATTTTGGCCCTTATCCCTACAATAGCTCCTCAAAATTCCAATTTTTCCTTCTCATCCGAGGAGAAAATTAGGGTTTTGATTTTTTAAGAGATAACACCAACTGATTGTTAGGATTAATGCCCTTAAATCCTATTGTATGATGCTATGTATTATATTATGTATGACATGATATATGACTTAATATTGTAATCAATAAAGTTGTTTTATTATTATCTAAAATAATAGTAACATGAATATTTGGACATTATCATATAGTCCATGAGATGCATAGTTTGTGATTTATGTAAAAAGTCACAGAAGATATTAATCACAAGTTCTTTGTAAATTCAGAATTTAATTTGTAGTCGGTGATGAAATTGGGCGTTTCATCTACGAAGACTATAACATATTAACTAAGATGATTTGTCTTAATCATGGAAGTGATGACTTCTAGTTGATATGTTGATATGTTTTAAGAATTAAAACATATTGAACAGGACTGCTGTGAAATTTATTATTCACCTAACGACTGTCAATTGAATAATAAATCTCACAACTTATATTTACATGAACTCTTAATCCTAAGAGAATAATGGACCTAATCATGAAGTGTAGGTTACTTTGATATATCAAGAGTGAGATCTAAAGTAACGGTTAAAACTTCAGTATGTTGGGCAGCCACACTTAGTGTTGATGGAACATATATTCTCAAGATGGAATTCATAGTCTCTTAACGGAGATATAAAATATTCCATTTAGATAAGTTTAATGGGTTTGTTATTCAGAATGTTAGGCCTAACTACTTTAGTAAATAGTTACTAAAGTATATATTTATGAAATTGGATTTTATAAATATATAATGAATAACTTAAAGGATTAAACCAGGTACTCAAGGATTAAGATGTAGTAATTCACAAAGTGACAGTCTTCATTCATGACTTTGTGTTATTACAAATATTTTATGAAGGGGTTGCATGTATAATAAAGTCTTGGGATTAAAAGTGGAATTGGAGTGAAGATTAAAAGTGTTCCCAAGAACTTCTAATCTTAGTTTTGAAATTCACCATACGAAGGTACACTCTCTTGTTCCTATATTCTAAAACTTACATAGCATATGTTATCAATTGTGAATGAAGTAGATCCATTAATTTTTTCCATTGTGTACATTTATTTTTCGATCACTGATTTCTCAATTCGCACGTGCAGAAGTGTCGTTTAACACGCCCCATAATTGCCACTGACGCTTCAAAGCTCGCGGGGCACCATTAATTGCTCTAGGCGGTGCTTTGTTCCCCATATCTAACATTGAGGCGCAGATTCAACGGCTGACCTTTCTCTTGGAATTTCGAGTGGGATAACTCCCACTCATTTTCACCCTTTATATAAAGTCTTGAGGAAAATAATTTTCCCCTCATTTTACGAACTCTTATGCCCTCCAAAGATCCTAAGCATTTGAACTCACAAAACTCTCTAAGTTACTAAGCATCCCACACTTTTTCTCTGAGAAATCTTTGAAAGTCTTTCTAAAGGTTTCAGGGACTATCATACATCTTAGTTCTCGTAAGTTTCAATTCCTTTAAACCTTTCTTTTTCTCCTCGGCCTTCCAGTTCTTACATCTCCATTTATCAATTTTGGTTGTTTCCTTTTAACTTGTCTAGATGGGTAGATTTAAGCACCTAATGGACTCCCCTGCCAAAATAGAGGCCTTTAAGGCTAAATACCACATACCACAAGAAGTAGCCCTGCGATACTGTTCCCCAGAACAAATAGTTTCACATAGAGAAGAGGGGGAAGTCATCATCCCTATGATAGCTTTCATAGAACGGGGAATGACTCTCCCCATAGGTAAGATAACACGGGACTACCTCATCAACCATAGGATATACCTCCACCAGTGCGCGCCTGTTAGGACATATGTGGTTCACTTGTTAAGAACATATGTCCCTCTTTTGTGTAATTGGCTAATCCTTTAACAAAATGCACTTGTAATTGGGTAAATCTAGGTGTTTTTAATACTTCAAGAACTGTGTTTCAAGATCAAGTGTTGAAGTCATCAAGTTTGTCCAAGAAACAAGCTGAGAAGTGCAAGTTCATTAAAGCTCGACAGTTTGCTCGACAGCTGCATCTATCGACCTTGAGAAAGCTGTTTCAGCCCCATGTGCTCGACACTTGCTCGACAGCTCCTATCTGTTGAGGTTTAAGAAAGAAACAGAAATTCTGATCTATTTTCTTGGGATCCATGAATATGTCTTTGGGCCTTCTTTTCTCCTAACCCTAGACATATAAAAGGATTATTTTAAGGGCCGTCAAAGAATACACAAGTTGCACAAGCTTTGAGAAAAAGTCTGTCAAGCAAATTGTGACTGGAGACAAAAGTTTCGCCTAGCTCATCATTCTTGAAGAAGTTGCTGTGTATGTGCACCGTAAGGTTTTGTAACCAAGCATCTTCTTGATCTTCATCATGTGGATGAACTGAAGAATTTTACAGCCAACAATTTTCTCTAATTGGTGATTGAAGTCGCGTACTGGGATCCTCGTAAATTGGTTAGTCACGTACTTGGGAGCTATGTATCAAAAGGATGAACTATCACTACAGAACAAGTCCAATTGGGTATTAGGGTAAGGGTTCAACTGTAGGTTGGTATAAGGTACTGAGATTCCTTTACTTGTAACCGCTTGTTGTGATAATAGTGGAGTTTCGGGAGTGGTGACTTGAAAATCACCCGGTGGGGTTTTTGCCGTGTAGATTTTCCCCATTCGTAAATAAATCACCATGTCAATTTATTTTCCGCTGTACTTAGATTAATTGGTGATTTGTTTGTGCTACCATGAGCTTTGCATGTTAATTTGATTAATTAATAACTTGGCTAATTAATCAATTAATTTAATTACAAGGGGTCAATACGTTTTTGGCCTATCAAGTGGTATCAGAGCAGGCACACTCTGATTAGGTTTAATCTTTGCTATGTTGATCCATTGACCCCTGTTTGTCATAGATAGAGGATAGTCATTAATTATACCTCATTTATATGATGGTACTAACTATGCATACTAGAAAGTACGCATGAGAGCTTTCTTACGGTCTTTAGATGAGAAGGTGTGACAAGCTATAGAGAATGGCTGGACCAAGCCAAAGGAAGCGTCAGCCAATTGGGATGATGCCAAGATCAAGGCGGCAAACTTTAATAGTAGGGCATTGAATACTTTATTCAGTGCGATCACCAATGAGGAGTTCAAAAAATATCCTCCGCTGAAACTGCTAAGGAAGCTTAGACCATCCTCCAGACAACCTATGAGGGAACAAAAGCTGTCAAGAATTCAAAACTTCAGAGGCTTACTACAAGCTTTGAAGAAATAAAGATGGAAGAGGATGAGTCATTCGATGAGTTCTATGCTAAGCTTAAGGACATAGTGAACTCAGCCTTCAATCTTGGAGAAGCCATTCCTGAACCCAAGATTATGAGAAAGGTGCTCAGATCTCTACCCGAGAGATTCCATGCCAAGATCAAGGTGATAGAGGAATAAAAGGATATTGACAAGATTCTTTTAATTGAGCTGGTTGGAAACTTGCAAACCTACGAGCTAGGGTTAACAAGAATTGGCAAGTCGGGTAAAGGCAAGAGCATGGCTTTGAAGGCCAAGAGCAATGACACTGATGAGTCTTTAGATGATAAGGATTCTAAGATGAAGTCCTATATTACAAGGCAATTCAAGAAGTTCATGAAGAATGCCAATGGGATGGGCTTCGACAAGGACCGTAGGTAATCCAGTTCTTCTCAGTTCAAGAGCCAAGACAAAGGGAAGAAGGACACAAAGGATGGCGATCAATACACTGTTCCCGCAGGACCTAAGTGCTTTAGGTGTCATGGCTTCGGGCACATGAAACAGGAGTGTCCTACATATCTCAAGAGCATTGGGAAGAGCAAGGCACTTGCTGCAACCTTGAGTGACACTAAACCTGAGGATGATTTCGACAATGAGGATGACAGAATCTTAAATGCCTTCACTGCCATAATCAATCCTATTGAAGGGATTGTTGAAGACATGGACGAAGAAGAAGAATTGGTGGATTCTAAGTGTGAGAAGATGGATGATCAAGATGATATCCATACCGCCTATGAGAAACTATACAAGCTGTCTGAGAAACACGAGAAACTCTATAGGCTGGCCACCAAGAAACTCAGTGATGTGGAACTTGATCGTGAAGAGTTGTCCATAAAGTTTGATGAGGCTAATTAGACTATTGGAGCACTGAGGTTTGAGAACAATTTCTTGGCTGAGAAGTCCAAAAAGCTTGAAGCGGAGATGTTTCAAGTCAGAGCTCAATTGGAGAGGACTTCAAGTGCGAAACTTGACAAGATGCTCAGCATTTAGAAATCTGCTTCAGACCGAACAGGTTTAGGGTATAGTCTTTCTTCCTCTAATATTACTTCTACTAGTACTACTGTTTTTATTCCTCCTACTAATAATGTTGTGAACGGTTTTAGACCCCTTACAAACAACCAGATTGCGTAGCCTAGTTAATTAGCCAAGTTGTTACTTAGTCAAATTAAGCAATTCTAGGTTAAAGCAATCAAATAATCATATCAAAAATATAATGCAGCGGAATAATAAATAACACAGTGATATGATCACCCAGGAAACCACACGGAAAAACCTGAGGAGGATTTGACCCACCGATCCTCAAGGCAAAACGGAATCCACTAAGAAAGAATTGAAGTTCTTACAAAAGGACTTACAAGCTCCCGGCTTGACTTCCTAATGCTACCCACCAGTAAAACTTCTTGACATGACCACGCGCAGGCTCCGAGTCCACGGACTACTTCTTTCTTTAAATCCCTCAATCAGCTACAAGCACCCACGCTTGATATTCTTTAAACTTCAAAGGCAGTAACCAAGTTGATCATCAAGATGTTGAAGTAATTTCAATCTTGAAAACCCTAAGCTTTGTGTAAAAGAAAGCTCCTCTAAATCTCACAAGAGATTAACACAAAATCGCAATGTATGAGCAACAATACAACTTGTGCAACTCTTAAAAACGTGGCTAGGGTTTGCCTTATATACCTAGGGCAAAAACATAAAACCCTAAACGTTTAAAGAGTTAGGGCTGAGTTGGAAATTCTGCAGAAAACGCATCTGGGCCGATTTTCGATCGATCGAGTCTAACCTTCGATCGATTGAGCCAGACCGAAATACCCCAATGCATCTGCAGTCACTCGATTCCAACTTTACAATATTTTATCAACTTTGAGCAAGCCTAAACAAGACTAAGTACATTGTTTTGATCATAGTTTTGCCAACATTACAAATTAGAGTTCTAAATACATAAATTCCTAAACCTTTAGAACCTAACATGTTGAAATCGAGAACAATGTTATTAAAAATGAATTAGCTAGTGAGAACTTAGACAAAGGTAAATCTATCTTAGGAGCACCCCCTAAAAATGATAAGAAAGATGTTAAGAACCCTTGGGCTAAGAAGGCTAACTCTCAAAAGTCTAAACAGAAGAAGCAGTATCTCTATCATCATTGTGGATTTGCCAATCATACTCAACCTAATTGCTATAAGTGGCTTGCCACTCAACAGAGTAACGGCATGATAGCATCTAGAAGACAAAATTAGCTTCAATCCTCTCTTGCTCCTCTTGGAGATCTTCTCAAAGCCCTCATGTTCCTTTCGAACTTGAACTGTTTCAATTCATCCCCCTTACCGCCGGTTCAAGGGTTTAATCCAAGGAAAGGTTCTTCCAAGGTGTGGAAGGAAAAGGGTTTCAAGTGATTCTATCACTTTCTTCTCTCTCTCTTCGTGTTTAAGTTTTTGCATAACTTGTGTGTTTTGCTTTTATTTTGAGTCAGTCTAGTTTTTGCTTTGCTTTATTTAACATGTTTTTGTTTGTTTGTTTTCAGTTTTATTTATTTATTTTTTTTGATATAAAAATAAGAAAAAATTTGAAAAATCAGAAAAATACAAAAACAGTATGTGTATGTGTACATTGGTACTTATGTACCTTGGATGACCATTGAAACAAAGTTTTCTAAATTTTGTATCTTTTGTATCTTAAATGAGCATCTCTATGCACAATTAAGCAAGTGAGCTTTGTGGCTCTTGTTTGTGATGAGTAAGGTTAAGTGATCTCTTATACTTTACACTCATATTACTCTTTTTGACGGGAATGACTAGAAAATCCTAAGAGAAAGACATAAATAACCATCTCACCACTGTTACCCCGCTAATCATGAATGACATCTGTATGCTTCGACATAGCAAAAGTGCAATGTCAATGACATTTGTGTACTTCGGCATAGCAAAATTGGAATGTCAAATATCATTGGGTATTTCTTTTCTATCTCTTATATGCCCATGCATGATATGCTTAAAAAGAAAATATGCAAAGAAAAATAAAAAGAAAAAAGATAAAAAATGCTTTAAATATGATTGCAAGCGTGTATTCTAGGAGATGTGGGAGTTATAGGATGTACCTCGAATGTGATAGTCTCCATCAAACAGTTATGATTGTGTGTGAGTTAAAGTGATTTTCTCATATCTCAAATCGTCATAACATATATACACTTATGCAATCTTGCAATGTTTTTCACACACAACACGCAATATTCTTTGCTACTCTTGATACATGTGCAAGTACAATGTGATTTGGCCATCACTAGGTTTGTATGTGTTAATGTATGCTCACTAAACTGTCTTGACTTGTTTTTGAAATATAAAATTGGTTAGACTTGTTTAGTGTGTGTGTATTTTTGGGATCCATGTGCGTAAAATTTTTGTTGAGAGATGATTTTGAGAGCTTAATATGTTGATTGGATCATTGGTTGAGTTGCATGCTTAATTGCATTCATGTCTGTGTTTTTCTCTTCTCGAAAAACTGTTTTTAAAAGCTAGCTCAACAGCTCCTCGACACTTCCTCGACACCTAGCTATCTGTCGAGCTTTTTAAGCTTTTTCTTATCGCAATCTTGACAGCTTCTCGACACCTAGTGGATCGATCGAGATTTCACCGGTCCCTTCGATAGCTTCTCGACAACTGGTGGATCGATCGAGCTTCTGTTCTTGTGTCTTTGCTTGTCCCTCGACAGATTCTCGATAGCTTTATCTGTCGTCATTGTTTTTCTCGACACCTTTCTCGATAGATGTCTCGACACCTCTATCTGTCGAGATTTACTGAACCTCTATATATTGGTTCTCTGCGATCCGGACTTCATTTCTCTCAATCTCTCTCTCGACACCTCCCAAACACTCTTTTCTCACTCCTAATCCTTTCCTCAAGGTTTCTTCAAGCTTTTTCAAATTTTTCTTCACTTGGTAAGCTTCTAATCTTTCATTCTTCACGCATTTCATGTTTTGAAACCTAGGTTTTAGGGTATTTTGAAAAATTTTGGGGTTTTTGAAAATTGGTAAGTTATTGTTGAAATTTTGGGATGGATTTTCTCTTAAATGAGTTTAAAATCTCATGCATTGCATCTCATTAGCATTATAACAGTATTATCATGCATTTAGATGTATGCAATTGATTGTGTGCTAGTAGGATTAGATTGGGCTGAGCCCATGATGAAATTTACTTTGCATGTCACATGTTCATGCATTTCCCATGCATACGTACTCTCTTTTCAATATACCTGTTATATTTGAACTGCTTTGGAGTTTTTCTGATTCTCTCTCTCTCTCTCTCTCTCTCTCTCTCTCTCTCTCTCTGTGTTTACGTTAATCGTGTCTATGCCACCCAAACATAAGTCTGCTCCGTCTCGGAACCCTCTTCGTTTCGGGGCATCCACTTTATTTGATCCTACTCCATCACATATTTGGTTTTGTGATGAGAATGGCCATAAGGCTTTCTCGGAGAACTTTTCTTGACGAGGCATTCATTTAGAATGCCGAGTCATTTTGGCAGACTTCGCTGACACTGACCTACCCGATGTTATTCACAGTCGGGGTTGGGAGTCACTGTGTGATGTCCTGGTCATATGTCCATCTGTACTGATTTAGGAGTTCTACTCCAACATGCATGGATTTGATTTTTCAGTACCTCTCTTTCACACACGTGTTCGAGGTACGCTCATTGTTGTTACATCGCAGCTTGTTGCGGATGTGTTTCATGTGCCTAGGGTTGAGTTTCCTGACTACCCTGGTTGTGAGCGTCTGAGGATTGTGTCCAAAGATGAGCTCAAATCCGCTTTTTGTGAGCGCCCTTCTGAGTGGGGTAAGCGCCAATTCACTTCTTGCACGGACTTTGTAGAAGGTCAGTTTTTGAACATGGTAATGACTTTTTGAACATGGTAATGACTTTTGTTCTTCACCCTCTCTCTCACTATAACTCTATCACAGAGCCTCGTGCTCGCTTTTTGTTGTCCCTTCTTAAGCATTTTACTATAGATTTCCCATCTCACTTCATTCTTTCTATTTTAAATGTCTATAGGGATACGACGTCCCGTGATAAGCTCATATTTTCTTTATATGTTGATGGTAATAACGATGATGCTTCTGATGATGATGATGGAGATGCTAGCTTTACCGATGAGATGTCTACATTGTACTTATTTTCTTTATATGTTGATGTATGTTTCTTTCACCTACCCTTACATGTGTTGTTTCTTTTCTTCCTTTATGCACATGCTTCTTATTACTTGTATGCAATCTATTATTCCTGTTTCACACTAAGATGCTTTGATGAGTTTTGTTTAAAGTGTTTCAGAAATAGAGGTTGTCAAAGTCTACTTGCCATAAACTCTCGTCTTGCAAAGTTTTTCAAGAGTTTGTGTTAGGATAGATTTTATTGTATTTAACAAGTAAATATAAGTTGAGTGATTTATGACTTCTCTCATATGTTCATTTGTTTGTTGTGGTTTTGTCACGGATTGCCAAAAGGAGAGATTGTTAGGACATATGTGGTTCATTTGTTAAGAACATATGTCACTCTTTTGTGTAATTAGCTAATCCTTTGACAAAACGCACTTTACTTGTAATTGGGTAGATCTAGGTGTTTTTAATACTTCAAGAATTATGTTTCAAGATCAAGTGTTGAAGTCATCAAGTCTGTCCAAGAAACAAGCTGAGAAGTGCAAGTTCATTAAAGCTCGACAGGTGCATCTATCAAGTTTAAGAAAGCTGTTTCAGCCCTGTGTGCTTAGCAGTTGCTCGACAACTCCTATCTGTCGAAGTTTAAGAAAGAAACAGAAATTCTAATCTGTTTTCTTGGGATCCGTGAATATGTTTTTGGGCCTTCTTTTCTCATAACCCTAGACATATAAAAAGATTATTTTAAGGGCCGTCAAAGAGTACACAAGTTGCACAAGCTTTGAGAAAAAGTCTGTCAAGCAAATTGTGACTGGAGACAAAGTTTCGCCCTAGTTCATCATTCTTAAAGAAGTTGCTGTGTATGTGCACCGTAGGGTTTTGTAACCAAGAATCTTCTTGATCTTCATCGTGGATGAACTGAAGAACTTTGCAGCCAACAATTTTCTCTAGTTGGTGATTGAAGTCGCGTACTGAGATCCGCACAAATTGGTTAGTCACATACTTAGGAGCCATGTATCAAAAGGAGGAGCTGTCACTACAGAATAAGTCCAATTGGATATTGGGGTAAGGGTTCAACTGTAGGTTGGTATAAGGTACTGGGATTCCTTTACTTATAACTGCTTGTTGTGATAATAGTGGAGTTTCGGAAGTGGTAACCTGAAAATCACTTGATGGGGTTTTTACCGTGTAGGTTTTCCCCATTCATAAACAAATCACCGTGTTAATTTATTTTCCGCTGCACTTAGATTAATTGGTGATTTGTTTGTGCTACCATGCGCTTTGTATGTTAATTTGATTAATTAATAACTTGGCTAATTAATCAATTAATTTAATCACAAGGGGTCAATACGTTTTTGGCCTATCAGCGCCTAACCTATTTAGGGTCTTGGGTAGCGTTGATGCTCTCAACGAGCATCTGGGTTTGCGGCTCACTTGGCATGATGTGGTCCACATGTACGAGTGCCACTCCCTCAAAAGTGCAGGATATTATCTCAAGTCCTAATTTGACATTGTCAGACTAGTATCGTGTCTACCCAAATCTAGTAAGGGTATGAAAGACGACTATCTGATAGTTTCGGGAGTGTGGCATGATGGCCTTCATTGCCTTGTCTGAGAGGGAGTGCTAGGTGGGATACCTTAGAGTCAGGCTTCTTAGTAAGAGATTTAGGCTATTTAACTTTGACCATGTTTTTCTTTTTTTTCATTTTGCTTTCTTTTAATGATGGATTTCAATTTTCTAACCATGATTTTCTCCTCGGCCATTTTCGCAGACAAGAGGCAAGTAGCTCCCAGGCTCAGTTTGACCAACGTTGAAGCACTTAATTACTTGCTGAGGTCCGAGATCTTCGTAAGTGAGGATAGGCAATTGAGAGCAGTCCATTTAATTTTGGACTTCAAGCCTATTTTGGAGATATATCAAGAAGTAGGCCACGCCATAAGAGCAGGTGAATAGCGGCTTGCTTGGATTGACGTGTCACGCCCGAATTTCCTCGCCCTAGAAGACCTTCCTCCAGTCATATTGCCCCTTCAACGGGCTTTGCCTGAAGTAGTTACAGTGCCAAGGGAGGAGACCGCCTCTTCACGTTTATCACTCGAAGAGGAGATAGACAAATTTCATTTTGAGGAAGAGGAGACTCCAGGGGCTCAAATAGTTCATATCTTGGACGCTGAGGAGGAGATTGATAGGCACTCAGGTGTTCATGCCCCAGTTCTCTTGACTGCTCACCCAGACAACTCCTTTGAGGAAGAGAAAGACAAAATGGAGCTGAACCGGGGGAATAATTGTTGGAATTAATACCCTAGAATCCTATTGTATGATGCTATGTATTACATTATGTAAGACATGATGTACGACTTAATATTGTAATTAATAAAGTTGTTTTATTATTATCTGAAATAGTGGTAATATAAATATTTGGACATTATCATATAGTCCATGAAATGCATAGTATGTGATTTATGTAAAAAGTCACAGAAGATATAAATCACAAGTTTTTTGTAAACTCAGAATATTAGTTCGTAGTCAGTGATGAAATTGGGCATTTCATCTATGAAGACTATAACATATCAACAAAGATGATTTGTCTTGATCATGGAAGTGGAGACTTCTAATTGATATGTTGATATGTTTTAAGAGTTAAGACATATTGAACTGGACCGCTGTGAGATTTATTATTCTCCAAACAACTGTCAAATGAATAATAAATCGCACGACTTATATTTACATGAACTTTTAATCCTGAGAGAATAATGGACCTGATCATGAAATGTAGGTTGCTTTGATATATCAGGAGTGAGATCTAAAGTAACGGTCAAAACCTCAGTATGCTGGGCAGCCACATTTAGTGTTAATAGAACATATATTTTTAAGATGGAATTCATAGTCTCTTAATGGAGATATAAAATATTCCCTTAAGATAAGTTTAATGGATTTGTTATTCTGAAAGTTAGGCCTAACTACTTTGGTAAATAGTTACTAAAGTATATATTTATGAAATTGAATTTCATAAATATATAATGAATAACTTAAAGGATTAAATCGGGTACTTAAGGATTAAGATGTAGTAATTTACAAAGTGGCAGTCTTCATTAATGACTTTGTGTTACTACGAATATTTTATGAAGGGGTTGCATGTACAATAAAGTCTTAGGATATAATTTATTAATAAGGCTTAGAGCGCAATTATATTTATATAGTGGTATTAAATACAATTAATGGTATCTTTGGACTTGTCAAGAGTTGACAGAAAAGCCCAAGGACCATCGGAGCTAGTGTCTTATTTGTTCCCTTTTGGTCTCACTCCAAGTCATATACTAAAGCCCAATTGGAAAAGCCCAAAATGCTAACCCAATTAGATAATCAGTTATAAGGAGAGAAACATACAGAATTTGTAGAGAATGAATTAGTATGTATGTGAAAGTTGGACATTCTTCAATTCTCTCTAGAACATACACATATAACTGATTGAGAGACCACATATCTTGGGCATCTAGTGGAATTGGAGTGAAGATTGAAAGTCTTCCCAAGAACTTTTGATCTTCGGTTTTGAATTTCATCGCTTCAAGGTACACTCTCTTGTTCTATATTCTGAAACTTACATAGTGCATGTTATTAATTGTAAATAAAGTAGAATCGTTATTTTTCCGCTGCGCACATTTACTTATTCCAACAATTGGTATCAGAGCCAGGTTTTAAATTTCCAATTTGTATAACATGTTTTGTGAGTTTTGGAATTAGATATAATAGTTTCATGATGTTAGAAGATTATATATGTATTTAATTTTCTGCATGGTTGTTGAAACTATGATTTGATGAAAACTGATATTGATGTTATGATGTTGTTTAAATTTGAATTTAAGTATGTTAAATTGAACTTTAAGGCTAAAGCATCAATGGAATTCAGTTTTGATATCAATTTCTGTCAATCATGTTCATATGATGTTTGGTTGTTCAAGGAAAACCGTTGAAAACTGTTCAGATTTTTCCTTCAAAAACTGAAAACTCTGGTATTTTGTGGGTTAGCTTCCCGCGAAATTACTCACGAAAAATGCCTTTGAAGCACAAAACTTTTCGTAGGTAAGCTTTACTCGCGAAACAGTCGCGAGACAGTAGTGAAAGTTTCTGTCTGAATTTTGAGTTTTTACTATTTTGCATTAACTCAATTTCGCGGGAAGAGCTTAGTCGTGAGATAGTCGCAAGACAGTAGCGAAAGTTTTTGTTTGAATTTTGTGTTTTCACTTTTTTGCCTTAAAGCATTTTCGCGGGAAGAGCTTAGTTGCGAGATACTTGCGAAGATGCCACTAAAGGGAATTTTTGAACTTTTTCTAAGTGTTTTCAAATGTATAAAGTGCTATGCTGTGTGTGATTGGTTTACACATGTTTACAAAATAAAAACCTTTAATTTAAAACATCTAGTGGGAGAGAGATACAAGGGTTGGATCTCACGGCCTCCATTGTCAGTTCATAGTAGTGTGAAATATGTACTTTGTCTTTGCTTCGAGCTTAGCATTCCATACGGAGAGTATTTATTTCATAGTACTACAGAATTGAATTTCTTCGTTTATATTGGTTTGATCAAACACCTTGTCCTAGCCTCGAGCTTTGCATACCATGCGGAGTGTGTTTTGTATCATTGTACTATAAAATAAGCCTGTTAAAAGGATGAAATGTGGCTACACATGATTCTAGACAATGGTATACACTAGACTAAGTATTATAGTATCATTTATGCTGAGTTCTTACTATAATTATTTAGAGGTCAAATGTACAATGGCATATTATTAGTGTTTGATAAGAGTTATCATGATAACATTAATAATGAGAATAGTTCTCAATCAATCATAGTATTTAATATTCATTCTATGCTGAGGGACATTGAATATGGGATTGGGTTGTCGTTGCATATATTATATTGTGGTTTTATTAAGGTTCAATGCTATATGTTTATATGCTAAATTGATAATGTCCAATTTATTTATTATATTCATGTTTATTATTTTCAGATTTGAACATGGCATCATTTAGCCCACTTGTTACTATTCTTAATTAAAACAAACTGACTGGATCCAATTATGTTGACTGGAAAAGAAATTTGGACATAGTTCTCATTGCTGAAGAGCACAAATATGTGCTTACTAAACCATGTCCTAGCTTTCCTTCATTAGATGCTCCTCTTAAGGAAAAACAACGATATGATCGTTGGCAGAAATCTAATGAGATGGCCAAGTGTTACATCCTAGCATCTATCTTAAATGTTCTACATCATCAAATGCAGGATGTAGAACTAGTTTCGGACATAATGCTAAGTCTTAAGGAGATGTTTGGTGAGCAAGGCTGTTCTACAAGGCAAGAAACCATGAGACAAATTTATAATACCAAAATGGTTGAAGGTAGTTCAGTGAAGGAGCATTGTCTTACAATGATTTCCAATCTGAATACATTGAAAGTTTTAGATGCCGATATTGATGGAGAATCCCAAGTAGATATGATACTCCAGTCACTACCAGAATCATTCAAGGAATTCAGACTCAATTATAATATGAACAAAAAGATTTTTTTTTTTTCTAAATTAATAAATGAATTGGTAGCGGCGGAAGGCATTCTTGGTACTTATAATGTTGAAGCCAATGTGGGTGAAGCTTCTACTTCTCAACCTAAGTCGAAAGGCAAGAGTAAGAAGAAGAAGAAGAAGGACTTCACCAAACAAGAAGGTAAACAAATTGTATTAGGGGTTGCCGACAAAGGAAAGAAGCTCAAAGAAAAATGTTTCCATTGTGGTGAGAAAGGACATTGGAAGAGGAATTGTCCAAAATTCAAGGTTGCCAATAATAAGGGTATGAATAGTTCTTTCCTCCTTGAAATATGTTTAGTGAAGAATCCCACAGATTCCTAGTGTGTGGATTCATGTTGTACTAATCATATCTGCAATTCTATGCAGGGGTTCCAAGAGACCAGAAAGCTTAATGAAGGAGAATTGTTCCTTACTTTGACTGATAGGAGCAGGATTCCAGTTGTAGCTGTTGGTGTTTTTAATTTATGTTTTGAATCTAAAGTTTTAATATTAGAAGATAGTCTGTTTGTACCTGATGTTCGTAGGAATTTAATTTGTTGAAAATTTAGACCCCTTAAAAAAACCAGATTGCGTAGCCTAGATTAATTAGCCAAGTTGTTACTTAGTCAAATTAAACAATTCTAGGTTAAAACAATCAAATAATCATATCAAGCATATAAAGCAGCGGAATAATAAATAACACAAGATATGATCACCCAGGAAAACCAAACCGGTAAAAAACCTGGGGAGGATTTGACCCACCGATCCTCAAGGCAAAACGGAATCCACTAAGAAAGAATTGATGTTCTTACAAAAGGACTTACAAGCTCCCCTCTTGACTTCCTAATGCTACCCACCAGTAAAACTTCCTGACACGACCACGCGCAGGCTCCGAGTCCACGGACTACTTCTTTCTTTGTATTCCTCAATCAGTTACAAGCACCCACGCTTGATATTCTTTAAGCTTCAAAGGCAGCAACCAAGTTGATCATCAAGATGTTGAAGTGATCTCAATCTTGAAAATCCTAAACTTTGTGTAAAGGAAAACTCCTCAAAGGTCTCACAAGAGATTTACACAAAACAGCAATATGAGCAACAACCATAGAGAGGTTTGGGTACAAAACCCTAAAATACCAAAGAGGCACAAGAGGCACTCTAATCTCTCTAAAAAGCTCTGAAAACCCTACCTAGGGTTAGCTTATGATGTCCTTTAAATACTGGAAAAAACGGCTCGCGATTTGGGCTTCAAACGAATAAGTTATGGCCTTTTTATGTTTGCTGATTTTGCTGATAAGTGACTTTCGATCGATTGAGTCTAATTTCTGATCGATCGAATCAGGCCGAAAGTTACTAATACTTCAGCAGCCACTTGATTCCAATTTTACATAAAAGACCTAACTTTGAGCAAGCCTAAACAAGACTAAACATATTGTTTTGATCATGGTTTGCCAACATTACACATTAGAGTTCTAAATACATAAAATCCTAAATTTTTAGAACCTAACAAACTCCCCCTTTGGCAATCCGTGACAAAACACAAATTAAAAGCTCAAAGTTTACAAGTAAACAGCCCTTTACAAAAAAAATGCTCACAAACCAAATTCAATCCTAACTACTATCCATCAGTTGCAAGTGTAGACAGTAGCTCAATTGAATCAACCTGTATATTTCCTGAAACAGTAAACAAAATGCATAAACGCATGTGTGGACAGAAAAACAGTAAATCAACAAATAAATTCTCGACTTCACAAAACACAAAACAAAGACATATATCATGAAAAAATCATAAATATAAATCAATGAGCAGTGAAACAAGAACCATAAATAAAAACATAAGTAAACTAACTCTCCCCCTAAGTTAGATACAACAAAAAGGTTTTATTTTCTACCCTTTCAAAATAATTTCAACTCCCCCTAAACAAAACAAACATGATTCCCATAAATCAATAATTTCTCCCCCTTTTTGTCACGTATTGACAAAGACAACTCATACAAAGAGTAAACAGTCAACATACGCAATAAAGGATAAGAGAAAATAGAGAATCAAGGGGAATACAAAACAATTCAACTCTATAGAAAATAGAGACAGCTCCCCCTATGAACAACACAGGTGAAAAAAAACTTTTCTCCCCCTATAAAAATAGGAAAAACAAAACAAGTTGTGGGAAAAACAGTTTTGGGGAAAAATAAAGGGGTGGGGAATCAGCAGCACCAGCAGGATCAGGAACATCCTCACCAGCAGGACCAAAGTTAAAAACACACAAACCAAAGTTAAAAACTAAGGTGAGGATACACATGAAGAAAAAATATTCTCTCTTTCAATAAAATGCAAACATGGCATTATGTGACCCATAAACAGTTGCAAGAGTAGAGAAAATATTTGCACATTGATTATCCATCATATCTCTTAAGAAAAATATTTTCTACAGTTCACACATAAAAAAAGGCATATACTAGAAAGTACATCGCTCAAAAATTAATCAATCAATTTTTTGATCAAGTTGAGTACCCAATGTAGCAAAGTGTATGCATGCTATGTGTGAAAACAATAAGAGATATGACTGCAAAACTGCAAGATGGATAACAGAAATCAATGCAATGCATGTGAATCCTAAACACAAACCAAGGGCAGACTGCAAGTTAGCACAAAAACAATATAGAATAAAAATATATATGATGCATGAACAAATACAATGACATGATGCATGTTCTAATGTAGTAAAGATTAAGTTCAATTTAAGTTCAAATTGACAAAATCGGCTTGAGCATAGGGTTTCTAACAAAAACCCCAAAATTGAAAACCACTTGTTGAATTTTTTTTAAACAAATTGATGAATTGAGCATCACATAACACAACACACAGAGTATAATGCTTAATTACATCAAAACAACAAGCCAATTTCATCAAATTCAACCTAATTGAACAAAAGCCCCAATTCGGATCAAGAACAAACCCTTTTTAAAAAAGTTTCTCCACGATCTTCGATCGATCGAAAATTAGATTCGATCGATCGAATGACACAGTTATTCTGAGACAATTGAGAGCACTTTTTCGATCGATCGAAAAACACACTGGATCGATCGAAATGGGCAGAACCACACTGAATTTTGGGGAAAAACACAGTTTTGAAAAATTGCAAACCCAATTTTGAAACAACTCCTCAAAGCATTTGAACAATGAATACAAAATGCATGAGTATGAGATGGAATGCATTTTCAAAAACCCAAAATTTTTAAACCCAATTTTCTCAAACAGAAGTTTCAATTATTTTCCCATTGAATTTTCTTAAGTAACAAATATGCTGTGCACAAATCTCAAGATATTTTCAAAATTTTCAAACTTGAAACACAATTTGCATTAAAATCAAGGAACTTTTAATCTTGGATGGCCACAACAAAATCACACAAATATAATGTACCAAGTTTAACAAAGAGTAACTTGTGTAGTGTGTGCAACTAGCAAAAACTTGAGATACATGTGAGGTGATATGTGAATAGCAATCAATCACAAGGTTTACAAAATTCATCACATAGAATTTAAAGGAGACTATCACCTAAAGAGTTACATCCTATAACTCCCACATCTCCTAGATCAAAAGCTTGCAATCATGTAAGTTTCTTGCATTTTTGCCTCTTATTTATATATGAATTGGCATTCAGCCTAATAGTACACACCGGTTTGAATTAAGTGAATTGGCATCAAGCCTAATAGTACACACCAGTTTTAATTTAATTGAGGCTACACCTTATGTTCTTTTTGTGCATGTGCTACACTTTCTCGAGCACAAAATCTTATGATATGCACTAAGGTGTTCATGATTGGCTAGTGAACAGTGGTGAGATGGTTATTTATGCCTTTCTCAAAAGGATCAAGTCCGACAGTCAAATAACATATGACTTCAAGATCAAGACAAAGTGATTAATAACCACACACATCTTTCCCACACAACATGCACTACAAAGCTCAAAACTAGTAAAGTGCAATAAAATAAGCTCATCCAAGCTAAACATGGTACATAAACATGTTATGTAAAAATAATATGGCCAATCCTTGATTATAAATCCAAGATCTATAATACAAAACACAAAAATCTTTTTGGTTTCAACAAACGTTATAACCACTTGTTGAGATTTTGAGAAACAATTTATGACCAAAAACAAAAAAACACACATTGTGCTAAATGATCATTGCAAATGCAAATGCAATGCATGACAGTGCTTAACTAAGCTATAGAGGGTACACAACCAAGAAATATCAATTTCTTAATTAACCCATGAGTACATGTACAAACTAGTACATCCTCACACAAATCAAAAATAGCTTAGCATAATTATAACACATGCTATTCAAGTTTCACCACAATGTCAAGCATGTTCTAAATCAAGAGAGATATCATAACTCATGTAATTCTCAAGAAAAATAAAACAAGACACAAAATAAAATATTTTTGTCTTTTTGAATTTTTTCAATGTTTTTGGATTTTTTTTAAATAAAAAAAAAAACTTAGAAAAAACAAAGCAACCAAAAATAGAAACAAGACATGTCCACAAACAATAGAAAGAATTAAAACATGGACAAGTTAGCAACACTCACCTTAAAGGCTCTTTTCTCACCCATATAGCACGAGTCTTTGGCTTTGTAGGTGAAAATCCATGAGAAACAGAGTGTATTTGAGGGATTACACCAATCTTCTGAGACAGACTAAAATCCTGCAAATTCCTTTCACAAGCCAACAAGCTCAAATTTTTCAAAAGCATATGAAACAATTTATATGGACTTATGGCAGGAGAAACATCATCACATATCCTAGATTGACATACAGAATGCTTAAATTTCAATTTATGACAATTAGGACGAATGTGACCGGAGACACCACAAAAGTGACAAACAGGAACAAATTTAGGAACATCAGTATTCCTAACAGCAAGTCTAGTCTCAGATTTCAGTTTTTGCCTCAACAAAGAACAATTTGGTCTAATATGACCAACAACACCACAATGGTGACAAGTAGGCACAAAAATAGATTTATTATGCTCTCTAACAGTAGGATTAGACTTAGGTTTAGAAACTTCAGCGTCTACATCAGAACTTTTACCTTTGTCTAACCTAGCACAATAAGCCTTTTCTTTATTATTCCTCTTAAAAGGAGGGATATAAACTTTTTCAGTTTTAGGCTTAAGAGAAACAGAAACAATTCTGTTATCATCAACAGGCTTGGTACTAATCAAATTTTCAAGTTTAGCTTTAGACTCAGCTAACTCTTGTTCCAAGCTTTTCATCTTCTCATCTTGAGAGGAAATTTGATTTCTCAAAAATTCATTCTTTTTATTAGATTCAACTAATCTAACAAGCAGTTCCTCTTTTTCAAGATTAGCCAATTTTAACTCTTCTTTAAATTTCTTAGCAATTTTCAAGGATTTAGATAATTCCTTACGAAGAGTTTCAAAAGCATCAAAAAAATCAGCAGAAACAATAGTGTCCTTTTTATTCAAAACATCACAGGCATCAACAAAATCAGCAGAAGCATGAACAGAAACATGATCAGAAAGACACTTCAAATTATCCATGACAACAGGGGTCAAGGATCAGCTCTTAGATCAAAAGATCTAAAATAAGAAGAGCTACCTGCTCTGATACCACTTGTTGAAAATTTAGACCCCTTAAAACAACCAGATTGCGTAGCCTAGATTAATTAGCCAAGTTGTTACTTAGTCAAATTAAACAATTCTATGTTAAAACAATCAAATAATCATATCAAGCATATAAAGCAGCGGAATAATAAATAACACAAGATATGATCACCCAGGAAAACCAAACCGGTAAGAAACCTGGGGAGGATTTGACCCACCGATCCTCAAGGCAAAACGGAATCCACTAAGAAAGAATTGAAGTTCTTACAAAAGGACTTACAAGCTCCCCGCTTGACTTCCTAATGCTACCCACTAGTAAAACTTCCTGACACGACCACGCGCAGGCTCCGAGTCCACGGACTACTTCTTTCTTTGTATTCCTCAATCAGCTATAAGCACCCACGCTTGATATTCTTTAAGCTTCAAAGGCAGCAACCAAATTGATCATCAAGATGTTGAAGTGATCTCAATCTTGAAAACCCTAAGTTTTGTGTAAAGGAAAGCTCCTTAAAGATCTCACAAGAGATTTACACAAAACAGCAATATGAGCAACAACCATAGAAAGGTTTGGGTACAAAACCCTAAAATACCAAAGAGGCACTCTAATCTCTCTAAAAAGCTCTGAAAACCCTACCTAGGGTTAGCTTATGATGTCCTTTAAATACTGGAAAAAACGGCTCGCGATTTGGGCTTCAAACGAATAAGTTATGGCCTTTTTACGTTTGCTGATTTTGCTGATAAGTGACTTTCGATCGATCGAGTCTAATTTCTGATCGATCGAATCAGGCCGAAAGTTACTAATACTTCAGCAGCCACTTGATTCCAACTTTACATAAAAGACCCAACTTTGAGCAAGCCTAAACAAGACTAAGCATATTGTTTTGATCATGGTTTGCCAACATTACACATTAGAGTTCTAAATACATAAAATCCTAAATTTTTAGAACCTAACATAATTTATGCAACTTATTTAGGTAAATATAGATATTGTGTTATCCTTAAAGACAATGTTGTAAAAAAGAAGGGTAAAGTGTTTATCTGTTCTGGCAATATTGTTGATAGTCTTTATATTTTAACTCCTGATAAACATGAATTATATAATTTTGAATTAGATAATGACTCTCATGTAAAATCATTAAAGAGAAAGTTTCCTTCTAATAGTAATCTTTGGCACTTGCGTTTAGGTCATATTAATTCAAATAGGATTCAAAGGCTAATCAAAGATGGTCTTTTACAGCCCATGGACTTTGATGAATTTCCAGTTTGTGAATCTTGTTTGGAAGGTAAAATGATTAAACGACCTTTTAATGCAAAAGGTAGAAGAGCCCAAGATTTGCTAGAACTATTACATTCAGATGTATGTGGTCCTATGTTAATCTAGGCAAGAGGTGGTTATGAGTATTTCGTTACTTTCACTGATGATTACTCTAGAATTGGTTATGTGTACCTAATGAAATGGAAGTCTAAAGCCTTTGAAAATTTCAGAGAGTTTAGGACTGAAGTTGAGAATCAATTAGGCAAATGCATAAAGGCCATTCGATCTAATCGTGGTGGCGAATACCATCTTGGGGATTTTAAGGATTACTTAACTAAAAATGGGATTGTATCCCAATTGATTGCACCTGGAACTCCACAACAAAATGGTGTAGCGGAAAGAAGGAATAGGACTTTTTTAGATATGGTTAGTGATAGGCCATAAACGAATTGACCCTTTGTGATTAATTAATCAATTAATTTAACCAAGTTTATTAATTAGGTTAATTAACATGTAATTGCATAGCAGCACAAACAAATCACCAATAAACTAAATATGCAGCGAAAATAAATAATACGGTGATTTGTTTACGAATGGGGAAAACCCTAACGGCAAAAACCCTACCGGGTGATTTTCAGGTCACCACTCCTGAAATTTCACTATTATCACAACAAGCAGTTACAAGTAAAGGAATCCCAAGTACCTTACCAACCTACAGTTGAACCCTTACTCCAATACCCAATTGGATTTGTTCTGTAGTGACAGTTCCCCCTTTTTATACAAGGCTCCCAAGTACGTGACTAACTAGTTTGCGCGGATCCCAGTACATGACTTTAATCACCAACTAGAAAGAAAGGTTGGCTGTAAAGTTCTTCAGTTCATACACATGATGAAGATCAAGAAGATGCTTGGTCACAAAACCCAAAGGTGCACATACACAACAACTTCTTCAAAAGAGATGAACTAGGTTAAGAGCTTTATCTTCGGTCACAATTTGATTGAACAGATTTTGCTCAATACTTGTGCAACTTGTGAACTCTTTGACGGCTCTTAAAACAATCCTTTTATATGTCTAGGGTTAGGAGAAAAGAAGGCCCAAAGACACATTCACGGATCCGAAGAAATCAGATTGAAATTTTGATTTTATAAACCTCGACAGATAGAAGCTATCGAGAAGCTGTCGAGTAGGTGTCGAGCTACGGGCTTGAACAGCTTACTGAAGCTCGATAGATGCAGTTGTCGAGCTTTAATGAATCTGCACTTTCAGCTTGTTTTCTTGAACAGATTTGAAGGCTTCAATACTTGATCTTGAAACATGGTTTTTTGAAGTATTTCAACACACCTAAATCTACCCAAATACAAGTAAAGTGCGTTTTGTCAAAGGATTAGCCAATTATATAAAAGTATGACATATGTTCTTAACATGTGAACCACATATTTCCTAACAATCTCCCTCTTTGGCAATCCGTGACAAAACCACAACTAACAAATGAACATATGAGAGAAGTCATAAATCACTCAACTCATATTCACTTGTTTAATACAATAAAATCTATCCTAACACAAACTCTTGAATAACTTTGCAAGAAGAGAGTTTATGGCAAGTAGACTTTGACAACCTGTATTTCTGAAACACTTTAAACAAAACTCATCAAGGCATCTTTGTATGATATAGAAATAATAGATTGCATACACGTAAAGAAACATGTGTATAAAGAGAGAAAAGAAACAACACATGTAAGAGGTAGGTGAAAAAAATAACATACATCCACATAAAGAAAGAAATAAGTACAATGTATGTCGAATGATCACAAGACCAAATGTACAAGACCAATGTATCTACATAAGAAGGAAAAGACAAGATACATCAAATCCTCACTACATCCCTCAGTATTAACACTCCCCCTATAAAAAATATCCTATACTAACTCTCCCCCTAAGATGTCTACTCTCATATCCCAAAATTACTTTCCCTTTTTGTCATGAGTGACAAAGGGTAGAGTGTCAAGCAGACATCTCATCAGAAGAGCTAACATCTCCATCATCATCATTCGAAGGGTCATCATCATCATCATCCTCAGCATCAGAATCAGAAGCCACTAGAGGAGGTGGTGAAGGAGTAGCCTCAGGAGCAAAACCACCCATGGTCGCCTAACGTCATGCAATACGACCAACACGAATGTTCACCTGATACAACTCAGTAGAGAGCGTATCAAGGCGAGCATCCATGCGCTGCAGCTGCGCCATGATGCCTCCAAGAGATACATCGCCCAAAGAAAAGGAGGGAGCAGATGTAAACGGAGCAGATCGAGAGGGTGCCGAACGAGATGGAGTCGAACCGGAGGGAGGAGCTGCTAACTCCTGTCGTGACCTAAACTGAGCCTCACTACATTTTACGGTAGTGGCATCTATGGCACACATGACAGAGAAGTGATCAGAGAAGGGAAAAGGAATAGAAAAATGGCATAGGATCCTCGTGATAGTAGAAGGAAAGATGAGCTTATCACGGGTAGCCGTATCCCTAAACACATCTATGATGGAAAGAATGAAATGTGAAGGAAAATCTATAGTGAGGTGCTCTAACAAAGAAAGCAAAAATCGAGCACGAGGCTCTGTGATAGAGTTATAGTGAGAAAGTGGGTGCAACATAAAAGTCATCACCATGTTGATGAATCTAGGACCTTTAGCAAAAGGCCGACATGGTGTAAACTGACGCTCACCCCAACCAGATGGGTGCTCATAGAAAGCATACATCATCTCGTCTTTGGACACAGTCCTCAGACGCTCACAACTGGGGTAATCAGGATGCTCTATCCTCGGAACTCTAAGCACATTCGCAACAAGTTGCGGTGTGACAGCAAAGCGTGTACCTCGAACGCAAGTATAAAAGAGAGGTACTGAAGAATCAATCCCATGCATGTTAGAGTAAAACTCCTGAATAAGCATGAGAGGACAAGTGACTGGGACGCCACACAGTGACTCCCATCCCCGATTGTGAATGACATCGGGAAGGTCAGTGTCGGCGAAGTCCGCCAAAATGACTCGGCGTTTCGAATGAACACCTCGTCGATAGAAATTCTCCAAGAATGCTTTATGAGCATCCTCATCACGGAACCAAATGTTAGAAGGAGTAGGATCAGAAGAAGACGATGCCCCGGAACGAAGAGGGTTCCGAGATGGAGCAGACTTACGTTTAGGTGCCATAGATACTACTAATGTAAACAGAATGAGAGAGAGGGAGAAAGAGACAATCAGAAAAGTCCCAAAGCATTTCAAATATATCAAGATATATTGAAAAGGAAGTATGTATGCATGGGAATGCATGAACATGTGCCATGCAAAAGAAATTCCATCATGGGTTCAGCCCAATCCAATCCTACCAGCACACAAACATATTGCACACATCTAAATGCATGAAAATACTGTTATAATACAAATGAGATGCAATGCATGAGATTTTGAACACATTTAAATGAAAACCCATCCCAAAATTACAAGAAAAACTCATCAATTTTGAAAAATCCAAAAATTTTTCAAAAACCCCAAAACCTAAGAATCAAAAACATGAAATGCATGAAATATGAGAAGAAAAGAGATCATACCAAGTGATTTGAAGCAAGGAAGGGCTGAAAATCACGTGGGTTGAAGGTTTGGAGTGAGAAAAATGAGTTTGGAAGATGAACAGGCACTGACAGATCGAGAGAGATCGAGAAAATGAAAACCGGATCGCACGAGGGGTATATATAAATCCTCAGTAAATCTCGACAGATACAAGTATCGAGAGGTATCGAGACATCTGTCGAGGAGGTGTCGAGAAGTATGGCCGTCGACAGATAAAGGTGTCGAGGAGGTATCGAGGAATAAACTGTTGGAAAAAATCTGGTTTTTGTATCTCATACAAAAACACACGCAGCGGAAGCAACAAAACAAAAACGGATCTACTTCAATCATGAATGATAAACATGTAACCATGAATTCTAGAACAAAGAAAAAGATGCGTACCTTGGTGTGGTGAAATTCAAAACCTTGAAGATCAAATGTTCTTGGGAAGACTTTCGATCTTCACTGCAATTCCACGTGATGCCCAAGATGTGTGGTCTCTCAATTGGTAACAAAAGGGTGATTAGAGAGTGACAAAAAACTCACATATTTTTCATTTCACAATGATGTTACTCACATAAAAAATTCTGAACGTTTTTCCCTTTTGTATCTAACCAATTATCTAATTGGGCTGGCCTTTTGGGCCTTTCCAATTGGGCTTAAATGTGTGGCTTGGAGTGGGACCAAAAGGGACCAATAAGACACTAGCTCCAATGGGCCTTGGGCTTTCTGTCAACTCTTGACAAGTCCAAAGTTACCATTAACTATATTTAATACCACTATATAAATATAGTTGCACTCTAGGCCTTATCAATATATTATTTCCCAAGACTTTATTATACATTCAACCCCTTCATTAAAATATTCGTAGTAATACAAAGTCATGAAGTGTTGACTGCCACTTTGTAGATTACTACATCTTAATCCTTGAGTACCCGGTTTAATCCTTTATGTTATTCATATATTTATGAAATCCAATTCCATAAATATATACTTTAGTAACTCCTTACTAAAGTGGTTGGGCCCAACACTCTGAATAACAAAACCCATTAAACTTATCTCAAGGGAATATTTTATATCTCCGTGAAGAGATTATGAATTCCATCTTGAAAATATATGTTCCATCAACATTAAATGCGGCTGCCCAACATACTGAGGTTTTGACCATAACTAATAGATCTCACTCTTGATATATCAAAGCAACCTACATCTCATGATCAGGTCCATTATTCTCTCAGGATTTAGAGTTGATGTAAATAGAAGTCGTGAGATTTATTATTCATTTGACAGTCTTTAAGAGAATAATAGATCTCACAGCGGTCCAGTTCAATATGTCTTAACTCTTAAAACATATCAACATACCAACTAGAAGTCTCCACTTCCATGATCAAGACAAATCATCGTAGTTGATATGTTATAGTCTTCGCAGATGAAATGTCCAATTTCATCACCGACTACGAACTAAAACTATGAGTTTACAAAGAACTTGTGATTTATATCTTTCTGTGACTTTTCACATAAATCACATACTATGCATCTCATGGACTAAGATAATGTCCCATTAGTTCATAAATAGTCTCATATAAATAAACAATTTAATTATTTATGACATGCCAATAAATTGGATTTTAGGGCACAAACCCTAACATAAACACCAGAACCCAGAACAAGCTCGATCGATTGACAAGGTATCGAGAAGTTATCGAGAAGATAGGAGATTTCTCGATCGATCCACTAGGTGTCGAGGATGTGTCGAGATTGCGATAAGAAAAAGCTTGTGAAGCTCGACAGATAGCTAGGTATCGAGGAGGTGTCGAACCAACTTTTAAAAACAATTTTTCAAGAAGAGAAAAACACAGACATGAATGCAATCCAACATGCAACTCAACAAAGATCCAATCAACATAATAGGATCTCAAAATCATCTCTTAATGAAAAATTTTAAGCACATGGATCTCCAAAAAAAACACACACACACACACACTAAACAAGTCTAACCGATTTTATATTTCAAAAACAAGTCATGACAGTTTAGTGAGCATACAAAAGCATATGTAAACCTAGTGATGGCCAAATCACATTATACTTGCACATGTATCAAGAGTAGCAAAGAATATTGCGTGTCGTGTGTGAAAAACAACGCAAGATTGCATAAGTGAATACATGTTAAGATGATTTGAGATATGAGAAAATCACTTTAACTCACACACAATCATAACTGTTTGATGGGGACTATCACCTTCGAGGTACATCCTATAACTCCCACATCTCTTAGAATACACGCTTGCAATCATATTTAAAGCATTTTTAATCTTTTTGCTTTTTACTTTCTTTGCATATTTTTCTTTTTAAGCATATCATGCATGGGCATATAAGAGAGAGAAAAGAAATACCCATTGATATTTGACACTCCAATTTTGTTATGCCGAAGCACACAAATGTCATTGACACTGCACTTTTGCTATGCCGAAGCATACGGGTGTCATTCATAATTGGCGGGCAACAGTGGTGAGATGGTTATTTGTGCCTTTCTCTTAGGATTTTCTAGTCCTACCCGTCAAAAAGAGTGATATGAGTGTTAAGTTTAAGAGATAACTTAGTCTTACTTATCACAAACAAGAGCCACAAAACTCACTTGCTTAGTTGTGCATATAGTGCTCATCTAAGCTACAAATGATACAAAGTTTAGAAAACTTTGTTTCAATGGCCATCCAAGGTATACAAATACCAATGTACACAAAACACACACTGTTTTTGTATTTTTATGATTTTTCAATTTTTTTTTATTTTTATCAAAAACAAAATAAACAAAAACTGAAAATAAACAAACAAAAACATGTTATCAATGCAAAGCATAAACTAGACAAACTCAAAATAAAAGCAAAGCACACAAGTAATGCAACAAACAAAAAAAATAAGAAGATAGAAGAAAGTGATTTAATCACTTCGAGTCCTTTTTCTTCCACACCTTGGAAGAACCTTTCCTTTGGTTGAAACCTTGAATCGGCGGCGAAGGGGAAGAATTGAACCTGTTCAAGTTTGAAAGGAACATGAGGGCTTTCAGAAGATTTCCAAGAGGAGTAAGAGATGATTGAAGCTGATTTTGGTTTCTAGATGCTATCACGCTGTTATTTTGTTGAGTGGCTAACCACTTATAGCAATTTGGTCAAGTATGACCGGCAACACCACAATGATGACAGAGATGTTGCTTCTTCTGTTTGAGCTTTTGAGAGTTAACCTTCTTAGCCCTAGGGTTTTTAGTATCTTTCTTATCTAGTTTAGGGGGTGCTCCTAGGATAGATTTACCCTTGTCTAAGTTCTCACTAGCTAATTCTGTTTTAACATCAGTGTTCTCAACTTTAACAATATTAGTAGGAGGAACAAAAACAGTAGCACTAGTAGAAGCAATATTAGATGAAGAAAGATCATACCCTAAACCTGTTCGATCTGAAGCAGATTTCTGAATGCTGAGCATCTCATCAAGCTTTGCACTTGAGGTCCTCTCCAACTGAGCTCTAACCTGAAATAGCTCCGCCTCAAGCTTCTTGGTCTTCTCAGCCAAGAAATTGTTCTCGAACCTCAGCGCAACAATAGTCTGATTTGCCTCATCAAACTTTATGGACAACTCTTCACGGTCAAGTTTCACATCACTGAGCTTCTTAGTGGTTAGCCTATAGAGTTTCTCGTGTTTCTCAGACAGCTTGTATAGTTTCTCATAGGCTGAATGGATATCATCTTGATCATCCATCTTCTCACATTTAGAATCCACCAATTATTCTTCTTCTTCCACTTCATTAACAATCCCTTCAGTATGATTGACTGTGGCAGTGAAGGCATTTAAGATTCCGTCATCCTCACTATCAGAATCATCTTCAGGCTCAGTATCACTCAAGGTTGCAGCAAGTGCCTTGCTTTTCCCAATGCTCTTGAGATACGTAGGACACTAATTTTTCATGTGTCCGAATCCATAACACCCAAAACACTTAGGTCCTGCGGGAACAGTGTACTGACCATTTTCCTTTGCATCCTTCTTCCCTTTTTCTTGGCTCTTAAACTGAGAGGAATTGGATTGCCTGCGGTCCTTGTCAAAACCCTTTCCATTGGCATTCTTCATAAATTTCTTGAACTGCCTAGTGATGTAGGACTTCATCTTTGAATCTTCATCATCTGAAGACTTGTCTGTCTCAATGCTCTTGGCCTTCAGTGTCATACTCTTGCCTTTACCCAACTTGCCGATCCTAGATAACCCTAGCTCGTAGGTCTGTAAGTTTCCAACCAACTCAGTTAAAGGAATCTTGTCAATATCCTTTGATTCCTCTATTGCCGTAATCTTGGCATGGAATCTCTTGAGTAGAGATCTGAGCACTTTCCTCACAATCTTGGGTTCAGGGATGATTTCCCCAAGATTGAAGGCTGAGTTCACTATGTCCTTGAGCTTGGCATAGAACTCATCGAATGACTCATCCTCCTCCATTTTTATTTCTTCAAAGCTTGTAGCGAGCCTCTAAAACTTTGAATCTTTGACAGCTTTGGTTCCCTCATAGGTTGTCTGGAAAATGGTCCAAGCCTCTTTAGCAGTTTCAGTTGAGGATATCTTCTTAAATTCCTCATTGCTGACTGCACTGAATAACGCATTCAATGCCCTGCTGTTGAAGTTAGCTACCTTGATCTTTGCATCATCCCAATCGGCCAACGCTTCCTTTGGCTTAGTCCAGCCAATCTCAACAACTTGCCATACATTTTCATCTAAAGACTGCAAAAAAGCTCTCATGCGTACTTTCTAATATGCATAGTTAGTCCCATCAAATAAAGGAGGTATAATTAACGACTGTCCTCTATCCATGACAAACAGGGGTCAATGGATCAAATACAGAAAAGATTAAAACCTAATCAAAGTGTGCTTGCTCTAATACCACTTGATAGGCCACAAACGAATTGACCCCTTGTGATTAATTAACCAATTAATTTAACCAAGTTTATTAATTAGGTTAATTAACATGTAATTGCCTAGCAGCACAAACAAATCATCAATAAACTAAATATGCAACGGAAAATAAATAACATGGTGATTTGTTTACGAATGGGGAAAACCCTAACGGCAAAAACCCCCCTAGGTGATTTTCAGGTCACCACTCTCGAAACTCCACTATTATCACAACAAGTGGTTACAAGTAAAGGAATCGTGAGTACCTTACTAACCTACAGTTGAAACTTTACCCCAATATCCAATTGGACTTATTTTGTAGTGACAGTTCCCCCTTTTTATGCACGGCTCCCAAGTACGTGACTAACCAGTTTGCGCGGATCCTAGTACACGACTTCAATCACCAACTAGAAAGAAAGGTTGGCTACAAAGTTCTTCAGTTCATACACATGATGAAGATCAAGAAGATGCTTGGTCACAAAACCCAAAGGTGCACATACACAACAACTTCTTCAGAAGAGATGAACTAGGTTAAGAACTTCGTCTTCGGTCACAATTTGATTGAACAGATTTTGCTTAATGCTTGTGCAACTTGTGAACTCTTTGACGGCTCTTAAAACAATCCTTTTATATGTCTAGGGTTAGGAGAAAAGAAGGCCCAAAGACACATTCACGGATCCCAAGAAATTAGATTGAAATTCTGATTTTATAAACCTCGACAGATAGAAGCTATCGAGAAACTGTCGAGCTACGGGCTTGAACAGCTTACTGAAGCTTGATAGATGTAGTTGTCGAGCTTTAATGAATCTGCATTTTCAGCTTGTTTTCTTAAACAGACTTGAAGGCTTCAATACTTGATCTTGAAACATGGTTTCTTGAAGTATTTCAACACAACCTAAATCTACCAAAATACAAGTAAAGTGCGTTTTGTCAAAGGATTAGCCAATTACATAAAAGTATAACATATGTTCTTAACATGTGAACCACATATGTCCTAACAGTTAGGTCCATGTTGAGTTATTCAACTCCACCTATTTCTTTTTGGGGATATGCCTTAAATACTGCAATGTATCTTCTGAATTTAGTACCTTTAAAGTCTGTTCCTAAAACACCTGTTAAGTTGTGGAATGGGCGTAAGCCTAGTATGAGACATCTCCATATTTGGGATTGTCCAACACATGTGTTGAAAGGAAAGTTTGACAAGTTACAGCCTAAAACAGAAGTGGTTTTCTTTGTAGGGTATCCAAAAGGATCAGTTGGAGGTTTATTCTATAGTCATAAAGACAATAAAGTGTTTGTTAGCACAAATGTCAAATTCTTAGAAAATGACTATATGAATAATTATACACCTAGAAGTAGAGTTGTTTTGGCTGAAATGAATGAACCTGTAAATAAAAAACCAATGGATGAAACTAGGGATGATGTGGCTGTATTAGATACACTACAAGATATTACTCATGAGATGACTAGTACACAGGTGCCTCATCGTAGTGGGAGAATTGTTCGGCCTCCTATAAGATTTATAGGTTTGGGAGAAACTTATGAAGCTATCTCAGAAGAGGCTAAATCAGATCCCTACACTTATGAAGAGGCAATGAATGATATAGATGCACATCATTGGGTCAAAACTATGAAATCTGAATTAGATTCCATGTATTCCAATCAAGTTTGGGATCTTGTATAGGTGCCTAACGGCATTAAGCCTATTGGTTGCAAATGGGTTTACAAGAGGAAGAGAGGGATAGATGGAAAGGTTGAAACCTTTAAAGCAAGGCTAGTGGCGAAAGGGTACACAAAAAAAAAAGGTATTGATTATGAAGAAACCTTTTCACCAGTAGCAATGCTTAAATCTATCAGAATTCTCTTATCCATTGCTGCTCATTATGATTATGAGATTTGGCAAATGGATGTCAAGACTGCATTCCTTAATGGCAATCTTGAAGAGAAAATCTATATGATGCAACTGGAAGGTTTCATAGCAAAGAACCAAGAGCATATGGTATGTAAGTTAAAAAGATCCATTTATGGACTTAAGCAAGCATCTAGGTCATGGAACATCAGATTTGATCAAGCAATCAAGTCATTTGGTTTTGAACAAAATCTTGATGAACCATGTGTGTACAAAAGACATCGAGATAAAGTAGTAATGTTCCTAGTGCTTTATGTTGATGATATTCTACTCATTGGAAATGATGTAGGGGTAATGTCATCTGTAAATGTTTAGTTGTCAAGCCAATTTGATATGAAGGACTTGGGTGAGGCTAACTTTATTCTAGGGATCAAGCTTTGGCGAGATCGCAAGAATAAGATGTTAGGCTTATCACAAGCTAGATATATAGATAAGGTTCTAGAACGGTTTAGCATGCAAAACTCCAAGAAAGGATTGCTTCCTTTTAGACATGGAGTTCCTCTATCTGATGACCAAAGGCCTAAGACTCAAGAGGAAGTAGATATGATGAGACAAGTTCCTTATGCTTCTGCAGTGGGAAGTCTCATGTATGTAATGCTTTGTACTAGACCAGATATTTGTTATTTAGTTGGCATGGTCAACCGATATCAATCAAATCCAGGGCTAAAACATTGGCAAGCAGTAAAGTATATTCTCAAGTATCTACGGAGAACGAGAGATTATATGCTTGTTTACTGAAGTAAGGATTTGATACCCATTGGCTATACAGATTTAGATTTTCAATCGGATCTAGATTTCAAAAAATCCACATCAGGATGTGTTTTTACCTTGGGAGGTGGAGCCATAACTTGGAGGAGTGTTAAGCAATCTTGTATTGTAGACTCCGCCGTGGAAGCAGAATACGTTGCTGCTTGTGAAGTAGCAAAGGAAGCTGTATGGCTTAAGAAATTCCTTTTTGACCTTGGTGTAGTAAGAATGGAGTAAGTTCCTATCACATTGTTTTGCGACAATAGTGATGCAGTTGCACAATCAAAAGATCCAAGAAATCACAAGAAAGAAAAGCACATTGAGAGAAAGTATCACATCATTAGAGATATTATTGCTCGTGGAGATGTGGCGGTAGCAAAGATTGAAAGTGTAAATAATCTAGCAGATCCCTTTACCAAAGCCTTGCCTCAAAGGACCTTCGAGTCACATTTGGAGGGAATGAGAGTTAGATTAGTGCACTATAGTCTTTAGGGCAAGTGGGAGATTCTTGGGATTAATGCCCTAGAATCCTATTGTATGATACTATGTATTACATTATGTATGACATGATGTATGACTTAATATTGTAATTAATAAAGTTGTTTTATTATTATCTGAAATAATAATAACATGAATATTTGGACATTATCATATAGTCCATGAGATGCATAGTATGTGATTTATATGAAAAGTCACAGAAGATATAAATCACAAATTCTTTGTAAACTCAGAATATTAGTTCGTAGTCGGTGATAAAATTGGGCATTTCATCTGCGAAGACTATAATATATCAACTAAGATGATTTGTCTTGATCATGGAAGTGGAGACTTCTTGTTGATATGTTTTAAGAGTTAAGACGTATTGAACTAGACCGCTGTGAGATTTATTATTCTCCAAACAACTGTCAAATGAATAATAAATCTCACGACTTATATTTACATGAACTCTTAATCCTGAGAGAATAATGGACCTGATCATGAAATGTAGGTTACTTTGATATATCAAGAGTGAGATCTAAAGTAACGGTCAAAATCTCAGTATGTTGGGCAGCCACATTTAGTGTTGATGGAACATATATTTTCAAGATGGAATTCATAGTCTTTTAATGGAGATACAAAATATTCCCTTGAGATAAGTTTAATGGGTTTGTTATTCAGAAAGTTAGGCCTAACTACTTTGGTAAATAGTTACAAAAGTATATATTTATGAAATTGAATTTCATAAATATATAATGAATAACACTTAAAGGATTAAACCGAGTACTCAAGGATTAAGATATAATAATTCACAAAGTGGCAGTCTTCATTAATGACTTTGCGTTACTACGAATATTTTATGAAGGGGTTGCATGTATAATAAAGTCTTGGGATATAATTTATTAATAAGGCCTAGAGTGCAATTATATTTATATAATGGTATTAAATACAATTAATGGTAATTTTGGACTTGTCAAAAGTTGACAGAAAAGCCCAAGGCCCTTGGAGCTAGTGTCTTATTTGTTCCCTTTTGGTCCCACTCCAAGTTACATACTAAAGCCCAATTGGAAAAGCCCAAAAGGCTAACCCAATTAGATAATCAGTTATAAGGAGAGAAACATACAAAATTTGTAGAGAATGAATTGGCATGTGAGAGTTGGACACTCTTCAATTCTCTCTAGAACATACACATATAACTGATTGAGAGACCACACATCTTGGGCATTTAGTGGAATTGGAGTGAAGATTGAAAGTCTTTTCAAGAACTTTTTATCTTCGGTTTTGAATTTCACCGCTTCAAGGTACACTATTTTGTTCTATATTCTAAAACTTATATAATGCATACTATCAATTGTGAATGAAGTAGATCCGTTATTTTTCCACTACGCACATTTACTTATTCCAACAATAAAAGCCTAAGAGAACTCATGGCCGCAAGGGGCAAGGTGTCAACTTCGAAAGAAGCCACAAAGTCCCAAGTTCCTGCTAATCTTTGACCTCCCCTTTCTCTCCCCGTGACTTCAGTCGGGTTGCTCCCTAACCCTGATCTGAAGAAGAAGAGGAAAGTGCCAGAGGTGCACGACGTGGAGGAGGGCGAGATGGTTCCTCCAAAGGGTCATGGATGCTTACAAGCACTTCAAGTAGCCTGACCTCTTCTTGTCCCTAAAGAGGGACCTTGCTATGGTAAGCAGTTTGACACATCTTTTGAATTACATACTTAGCCTTTTAAAAAAAAAAAAATTCTTTCCCCTTTTCTTACATGGGATTCTTCTGTTACTTTTATACAAGTTACCTAACAGGTCTTCGTTGCCAAGGAATGGATCAAGGACACCCGTAATCAAGTTAGGGCTGAGGCCCACTTCCGTGCCGAGACTGAGAAGATATTGGGGGCTCGTAAAAAGGAGCACATTGAGTTGACCAAAAAGCTGACTGCTTTAGAGAGGGAATGTCTGAGTGCTCTGGCTGGTCTGAAAAGCCCTGAGCCGAGGACTAGCGTAAGCTGCTCTACACAACGAAACTTGATTTGGCCACCAAAAAATAGCAAGTTCTAGATTTTAAGGCCGAGTTGCAGAAGGCCAAGGAGGCAGCCGAGGCTGAAAAGTAAGCGTCTTATCTGCTCGGCGTGGAAGAAACGAAAGTTAGGCTTTCTGAGGAGCTTTTCTAGGTATGCAGGGATTACTGCAGTGTATCGTGGGATAGGGCCTTTGATGTTGCAGGAGTCCCTGCAGATTTAGTTTGGGGGCAGCCTAGGAGCATATACTGCCATCCAGATATCTGTGAAGTCCCAGATGTCGTCCCTTCTCCCTCTGCCCTTGCCCTAGAGACCTTTGAGTGGCCCTTAAATACCCAAGCTGCTTTCCCTCTCCCTGATGCCTCGAAAGGATCCAGCCAAGCTGGTGATCAAGGCCAAAGGGCTGAGGGGGCCAAAGACAAGGGAAAAGACAAGGAGAACAAGCCCTCTGCAGAAGCCAAAGACGCTGCCAAGGCCAAGGAAGTTGCAGCTAAGGTAAAGGAAGTAGAGGCCAAGACTAAAGAAGTTGATCTTAAGGCCAAGGACGCTCCCACCTCTCAGTCGAGCCAGAAAGAAGACCCTCCTGCTCTTGAGGCCCAGTCTTAATACTTAGGATTTTCTTTGTAGTTTTCTCTGTGTATAACTTGTTTGTAATGGCGTTCTGCCAACAAACATAATGTATTCCCTTTTTTGTTTAATGGAAATGTTTTTTTCTTTTTATCTCTCATACCTTTATTTTTATGTTCTTCGAAGCTCATTACTGTTATAAATATTATTGAACTACTGCTGATGCTTGTCTTTATTAAAAGCTAACAATAACATACTGCTAACGATCTAAATAATTTGATAAAATACCAGCAATAGATAGGTTTACCACATATTTGTATTGAGAATTGAACCTTCTGTAATGAAGGCTGAGTCCAATAAAGATGAATACATACTTTGTAAAAAATAGAAGGGGGAGACTGTCTTCACCCTGCTCATTACTTAGATAAATAAATAAGGACTTCAACTTACACAAAATCATTGATCCGGGGAGTTGGGTATGACCCTTGATTTGCATTGACGCTTAGCAACAGACCAATAGGTATCACAGTGTTAATTTTCCCTTAGTATGTGATCCAGGGGATCAGTCATGACTAGGATTTTGTTTAACACTTAGAAAGATGTCATAGAGTGTTAATTTCCCCAAAGCATCTGGTCCGAGGACCCAAACATGACTAAGGTTCTGTTTAAACACTTATAAAAATGTCATAGTGTTAATTTCCCCCAAAGCATCTAGTTCGAGGACTCAAGCATGACTAAGGCTCTGTTTAATCACTTACAAAGATGTCATAGTGTTAATTTCCCCAAAGCATCTAGTTCGAGGACTCAGGCATGACTAAGGTTCTGTTTAAACACTTACAAAGATGTCCTAGAGTGTTAATTTCCCCAAAGCATCTGGTCCGAGGACTCAGGTATAACCAAGATTCTGTTTAAACACTTATAAAGATGTCATAGTGTTAATTTCCCTAAAGCATCTAGTCCGAGGACTTAGGCATGACTAAGGTTTTGTTTAATCACTCACAAAGATGTCCTAGAGTGTTAATTTCCCCAAAACATTTGGTCCGAGGACTCAGGCATGACTAAGGTTCTGTTTAATCACTTACAAAGATGTCCTAGAGTGTTAATTTCTTTAAAGCATCTGGTCCGAGGACTCAAGCATAACTAAAGTTCTGTTTAAACACTTACAAAGATGTCCTAGAGTGTTATTTTTCCCAAAGCATTTGGTCCGTGGACCTAGGCATGACTAAGGTTTTGTTTAATCACTTATAAAGATGATAATGGGAAGTACGATGTATTTACATAGTAAATGAGCATATGACAAAAGAAACTTTCATTAATAATAATATTTTTTCAGGTTGTTTACATTCCAAGGTTGTGGTATTACACATTCATCTAGGTCTTCGAGGAAATAAGCTCCTATACCAGCCACCGAGGTGATGCGATATGGTCCCTCCCAGTTGGGTCCTAACTTTCCCCATGTTGGGTTCTTTGCAGTACCTAGAACCTTTCTCAACACCAAGTCTCCAGGCGCTAACGGTCTCAACATTACATTAACATCATAGCCTTGCTTGAGCTTGTGTTGGTAATATGCCAATTGGACCATTGCATTTTCTTTTCTTTCCTCAATAAGATTTAAGCTTTTCTTTAGCAGTCCATTGTTGTTGCTCGGATCAAAGGAACTTGTCCTCAGCGTTGGGAAGCCAGTCTCTAAAGGGATAACAGCTTCGGTTCCATAAGTCATTGAGAAAGGAGTCTCCCCTGTTGACCTGTGAGGTGTGGTTCGGTATGTCCACAGAACATGTGGCAGTTCCTCCACCCACTTTCCCTTCGCATCGTCCAACTTCTTCTTGAGTCCATTTACTATAACCTTGTTAATAACCTCGGTTTGTCCATTCCCTTGGGGGTAGGCTGGGGTAGAATATCTATTTGTGATCTCCACGTCACAACAGTATCTCCTGAAATACTTACTATCAAATTGGACGCAATTTTTCGAGATGAGGGTATGAGAGACCCTAAATTGTGTGATAATATTTTTCCAGACAAATCTTGGCATCCACGTCCCTGATGTTCACCAAGGGCTCGGCTTTAACCCATTTAGTGAAGTAGTCCGTGCCGACTAGTAGATACCTTTTGTTTTTCGTTGCTTTGGGGAAATGGTCTACAATGTCTAAGCCCCATTGAGCGAATGGCCAAGGGCTGGATAGAGGATTAAGGACTCCTCCTAGTTGGTGTATGTTTGGTGTGAACCTTTGACACTGGTCTCACTTCCTTACATATTCTTGTGCCTCTTTTTGCATGTTCGGCCACTAGTAGCCTTGAGTGATGGCTCTGTGCGCCAAAGATCTACCTTCAGTGTGACTTCCGCAAATCCCCTCATATAACTCCTTAAGGAGTAATTTTCGAACCCTGATTGTAGGTGTCTAACCTGACTCAAATACCCCTGTATTCTCTCATCTCTCATTTCAAATTCTCCCTTCACTTGACCAACGACTAATCTTGAGTTCGAGAACATCTCTACTGCCTTTCCACCCATTCTTTGAACCATGGCCATTCCCATCAATAGATCCTTATATTCAGCTTCGTTGTTTGTGGCCGGGAAGTCCAGCCTCAATGACTTCTCAATAGTGATCTTTTCGGGGGATATTAGAATTAGCCCCACTCCGGAACCCTTCTGATTTGCTGCACCATCAACGTGTACTTTCCAAGATAAGGGACCTTGTTGAGAGATCATGCCAACTGATTTTCCATTCATGTGTTGTGTTTCTGCCTCTTCTTCTAGCGGGGATTCAACAAACTCGGCTACCAGATCCACAAGGACTTGACCCTTGACAAAGGTACGAGGCATTTATTTGATGTTGAAAGCTCTCAGCATTGTCCTCCATTTAGCAATTCTCCCTGTATAATCAGCACTTCGGAGTAAATCTCTAAGCGGGAGTTGAGTTAGGACAACTATCGTATATGCCTAGAAGTAATGGGGGAGTTTACGTGTAGCATGTATCACCGCTAAAACTGCTTTCTCCAAGGGTAGATAATAGATCTCGGCTTCATGTAGTGACTTGCTCACATAGTAGACTGGCCTTTGAATGTCGCTATCACTCGTATTAGGACCAAGCTTACAACATGAGGGGCCACAGCAATATAAGCAAACAGGACCTCATCCGCCTTAGGACTAGATATGATAGGTGGCCGAGAGAGGTAATCCTTAAGCTGTTGGAAGGCTAAGGCACACTCTTCGGTCCACTCAAATCCCTTCCACTTATTCATCAATAGGAAGAAGGGTCTGCATCAATCCGCCGACCGAGAGATAAACCGGTTTAAGGCAGTAGTCATTCCGGTCAGTTTTTGGACTTCCTTGGGATTCTGTGGTGGTTGTAAACTGTTGATTGCCTTAATCTGATTAGGGTTAACTTCAATCCTACGATGAGTAACCATGTACCCCAAAAACTTCCCTAATTCGACCCCAAGTAACATTTAGAAGCATTGAGTCGTAGTTTGTGTTTCCTCAGAATTTCAAAAGTTTTCCCGAGGTCTCCTACGTGCTTGGACACCACTTTACTCTTCACCACCATATCGTCTATATAGACCTCAATGCCTTTGCCCAACTGTGGTTCAAACATTCTTGTCATCATTCTTGGATAAGTGGACCCTACATTTTTCAAACCAAAGGGCATCACTTTATAGTGGTAGTTTCCAATGGGAGTGACAAAAGCTGTCTTTTCCTGATCATCCAGGGCTAGTGGTATCTGGTGGTATCCCTGAAAGGTGTCTAAGAAGCTCATCCGATGGTGGCCCATGGTTGCATCCATCAGTTGGTTTACTCTAGGCATAGATAAGGGATCCTTTAGGCAAGTTTTATTCAGATCTGTGAAGTCTACACACACTCGCCACTTCCCATTCTTCTTCTTTAACACAACTATATTGGCCAGCCATTCAGAGTAGAAAACCTCCTTAATAGCCCCCGCCTGCTTGAGCTTCTTCACCTCATCTCTGATAGTGTCGGAGTGATCCTTAGACGAACGCCGAGGTGGTTGCTTCTTGGGGGTGACAGATGGGTTAACATTTAAATGGTGGCAAATGAAGCTCGGATCCACCCCTGGGGCTTCGTAAGTGCTCCATGCGAATACATCCACATCACCCTAAACCCTAAATGCTGTGGGGCTGGGTACTCACTTTAGCCCTCTTTGGCTCAGCATTTGTGTCCTTGACAGTCAACCAAGCAACAGACATTACCTTGAATGAGCGGGACCTGGTCCTCTCTAGAGTGACGAAGATGACGTTTATCGTGCTTAAAGGAGCTCTCGAAAGAGCATCTCTCTGGGGTTCTTGGCCAGCCTGGTTCCTCCGGCCACTAGAATGATGCAAGAGATGCTTCAACTTTCCTTCTCGGACCAGTTGGTCTAAATGGTCCTACAAATTTCTACAGTTTTTGGTCTTAGTGGTATTGGCAATAGAGGTTTTGATTGCACCTCATAGGGTTTCATGCCATCTTATTCAGCTATTTGAAGAATGACTCATTCTTAATCTTCTCCAGAACTTGATAAACATGTTCTCGGAATATCGCGTTAATCGCCAGAGTGTTGGCAGACCCGGATTGCTCAGCAAAGTCCTTCTAAGGCCGGCTGTTGTTGCATCGATCCGACCTGAAATCTCTCCTCTCCTGTGGGATAACCTTAGCCTTACTTTTTCCCTGTTGCTGATCTTCCTCAACCCTTTTATACTTGTTGATCTTGTCCATGAGGTGGCACACGTTGGTGACAGGTTTTCCCATCAAAGATTTTCTTAAACCGTGCTCGGTTGGGAGGCTGACCTTGAAAGTACTGATGGCGACATCATCAAAGTCACCATCTATCTCGTTGTACATCTCCCAGTATCTATCTGAGTACGTTTTCAGGGTTTCCCCTTCTCACATGGATAAGGACAGTAAGGAGTCTAAGGGCCGAGGAACTCTGCTACAAGTGACAAAATGAGAGCCAAATGCCTGGGTGAGCTCCTTGAAGGAATCTATGGAACCTGCCTTTAAGCCATCGAACAATATCATTGCCACAGGTCTTAGATTGGAGGGGAACACCTTGCACATCAAGGTTTCGTCCTTGGAATGGATAGCCATTCTCTGGTTGAAATGGCTCACATGCTCCACTGGGTCTGTTTGACCATTGTAGATGGTGAACGTTGGCTGATTGAATCGCCGAGGAAGTCTTGCCCCTTCAATCTTGCGCATGAAGGATGATCGGGAAATTTGATCCAACGCTTTGCTTATAGCATCACTTCCTAGGCCTTTGCGAGGCGGGCTCTTATACTTACGTTTGTGATGGTGCCCCTCCTCGTAGGAGAAAAACTCGCTAGGGGGGTCCTTGACCTTCGTGTATAACTGGCATCCTCTCTGTTATCAGATGAAACGTCGGAGTTAGAAGGGGTTAGCTTTCACTGCCGCTTTCGTTGTGCACGACGTAGCTTTTCTTCAGATGGTCAACCTCTAGTTGCAGAGCTCTAGTATTTTCCTCACGAGAGAGATGGCTCTTACCCCAGGACTAATTCTTACCAGACTAGACAGTATGCACACTCCCCTCCCGATCCTTTCTACGTTTGAGGTTGACAAAAAGATTTTCAAGTTAGGATCCTATGGATTCTTCCTGGTGTGGGCCTAAACCTACCATGGTTAAACGTTGTACTCACTATCACCCAAGTAATCTTCCCATAGACGGCGCCAATTGTAAGGACCCGGTTTGAACTCCTAGCCCACAAAGTATATGGACTTAGGCCCAAAAAGCCCAAAACAATAAATTTGTAGAGAATGAGTTGGAAAATTGGGTTTTAATGAATTAAACAACAAATAAACAGATCTTGATGACAAAGAAAGGAAAATAACGAACTTTCACTAAGGAAAAACGTCCTTGGCGGAGTCTGAGGAGACTGATTCTTATGTATTGCTTTTGAAGTTTGATTACAAGTCTAGTTCTAGATTGCTACGATGTTTTTCTCTTGATTTTCGATCCCCATTCCTTCAGGGGTCTCTTACATTATATATCTCCCTCCTAGTGATCTTGACTTTCCACTTGTTGATAATCCGAGCCACTACTTGAGTGCTTGTCCCATTAGACACCCTCTTTGGCTTTCTGTTAGTTGTAGTAGCCAAGGCAACACTGTTCAGGGGTTTTCTCCACATAATTAAATATGGCTAGAAAGTTAGCTGCAGGGCATTCAATGCGGTGGCAGCAGCTTTTCCTTAGGCATCTCCTAACTTTTATTTTCTGGGACACTTGAGAAGCATGCCCTTGCCATTGGAGCTTCCTAGAAGGTCGCCTTGATCATTAGAATCTACATTAGATTCGTGTGTAGCTTATTCGAGGAGGTATTCCTCCTCGGACCACCTTCCCATTAATATCACGCTCATGAAGTTATGAGCTTAAACCACTTCCTACTATTCAATCGTCCTTGGATCACCCATGTTCTTGGCCAACGCTCAAGGCCCAATACCGGATTTGGGCCCTTAGCCCTACAACTTTTATTCTAGGTTACTAAAAATTTAAAACTTAGGAATTTGAAATAAAGTTGGAACCTTAGATTGAGAATACATGTTGATGTGAATAAAGAAAAAAGGGAAGTAAAAACCTATCAAAGAAAAAAAGAAGAAGAAGGGAAGTAAAAAAGAATAATGTATTGAAAAGCAATAATAGTGCTATAAAGATAAAAAGACACCAGGTTATCCTTTAAAAAATGAAAAATTTTAGTTATTCAATAACACTAGAACTTAATTTTTAAATTTTGATTGACATGAGTTTTTCTTTTGCAAGAGAAGATATGCGCTAACATGCAAAGTTCCATCACATATACAAAATTTGGTACTAACAATCTAAAGATTGATCTCCAAACTTGGATGAGTTCTGCCATCACAAACCTTGCCACATGCAATGATGAACTTGTTGGCCCTAACACGAGCACCATCTTGAAAGAAAGCATAACAATGAGCCTAGAGAAAGTAACCACGCTAGTTAGCAATCAGTTAGCTTCTGTGCAAAAATTACCTAATAATATGTAGTCAGTGCTGGTTTTCAATCCTGGTTAACTTCATACAACTGGAAACTCATTCAAGCAAGCGAGATTTCAATCAACATTATAATGGCTTCTGATGGATCTAGTCACTACAAGACCATCACAGATGCAATTAAAATTGCACCAACTATAAAATCAAACATTTTGTGGTCTATATCAAGGAAGTTACCTATAGGGAGTACGTGTTTATCCCAAAAGACAAATAGAATATTGTAAGGTTGAATTTATTCAATCATGTGTTGGATTTATTCCGTGCCAAATTTGCTTGTAATTTAGCAATTAGATATCCTGTATTTAGGTGGGATTTATGTAAGGGTAGTGTGTGAGAGAGTGTGAAGAAAACTCAAGATGTATGCACTCAAGAAGAGCCTTGCAACTGGCAAGTTGCCAAAGGTGGCACATGTGTGAAGCATGCAGGGGAGCTAAAAGGTCACAACAGCTGGAGCACTATAGGACAAAACTTCTAGTTTAGTCAGACAGTTAGCTTGCGACTCAAACTCGCGACTCATTCTAGTCGTGAGGTTGAGTCACCAGGATGCCTTGTTTGGTTGAAACATGACTTTTCGCATTCCTCATACACCCTATTATAAATACCCTTATACCTACGAAATGTGGAGAGCTTCTAGAGAGAATTTTGAGAAAGAAACCCTAGAGAAAAACAAGATTGACTTATCCACAATCTTTATCATATGATTCTCTAAATTCCTCTACTCTCACCCTCTCCATTGACATATCCTTGGGAGGTACATTTGCCAAATCCTTATCTCACTATACCCATATCAGTAAGGAGGTGTTTTGGTGCTTGGGAAGCAGTTTAGAGAGGACTAATTCATTTGGTTGATACAATGGGCTTATTGCGGGATCTGGTAAGCTAGAGAAGACAAGGTTCGACATAACCCTATTGGAGCAAGAAGCTTGAAGGACTTAGGTGCACTGGGTAGATTAGGCTTGGAGGGTTTTCTGCTATTCATGTATCCCAACTTCATTCTCTAGTGGATTATTGACCACTTGAAGGGCGGCGGAGAGGTTTTTCGCCGAGTACTTCAGTTTTCTCTTCGATAACACATCGACGTGTTATCTTTGTGTTTACATCTTTCTTTCCTTTCTCTTTACCTTTTAATTGTTGCTGTGTTTGTAATTAATTAAGGTTTAGAGTGTGTTACCAATTTGGATATAGTTTATATTTCATATTCTGCACATATATTGTTTGATTATAAGCTTGTGTTGGTATTTTTGTATTTGGGGGTCTAATTTTCATTGGTATTTTATACGCTAAATGAACTTTCAAATATAATGATAGCTGGTGATGGTATCGACCTGACTATCATCTCAGGTGATCAAAGCAAAGCCACTAGTTGGCCTACAAAGGGATCAACCACATTCGGTAATTAACAAATATCAACATGTCCTTTTATTTTATGTCCTCTTAGTGCAAGATTTACCCTAAATAAATATTTATTGAATAATTACCACCTTGTTTTAAAATTATAAAAATAATATATTTTGTGCTAAATCTCACATGTATTTTGTACATCAAATTGATTTTTATACAAGGTAAACTAATTTGGCTAAGAACTATTAGTGCTAAAAACTAAGTTGTATGCAAAGACTATGATAAGATGCTAAGCATTTATATAGTATCACAAACATTTTTATTTTAATGTTGTCATATTCCATATTTTCTTGTGCAGCTGTTGATGATAAAACTTCATAGTACTGAACATGAAATTCGAGAAACTGCAGTACCAGAATTGAAGGAAGCCAAGTTGTGGCATTTCTATCCAAGTCCGACCTATCAGTCTTTTATCGTTGCAGCATTAGGGGATAATAGGATACCTTATATTCACACTTTTAACTATCAGTTTTACCATGAGTGCCAAATAAGTGGTATATGCTATATGATAAAGAGAAGCACTATTTGGACAATCTAACACAATCACGGCCTGATATGTACACAATTTTTGGGGAGGGAAAATATAAATATTTAGAGAAAATGAGATAGAATTTTGGTTGTCTCTAATGAAACAATTAGTACGTAAAAGAACAAAAGATGACAAAGGGATAACGTTTGGATTTGACGGAGGAAATCCTAACCTCTGGGAACCTTTTGGATTTGATTGAGAGAATCCTAACCTTTGGAAACTATTTAGTATTTAATTTGATTAAACTTCTCAGATATTTTTATTGAATAATACTTGGCTGGTTTTATACCAGTTGCTACAACTTAACAATCGAAAAATAAGGACTTCATATAACATTTCCAATCTAAAAACAAGGAACTGCCCACAACGTGAGCTACAATGACTCAACTACGCGGCCTATTAGGACTCTAACTACTTAAAACAAGCTCCAACATTACAATAAATAAAAGACTAGCCTCTGAGCACGCGCTCACGTGCGTGCTCAGAGGCTCTTCTATTTTTTTGGTAAAAGTTAATTTAGAACATTTACTATAATTTGAGATTACTACATTTTTCAATCATAAAAAAAACCTAGGGGTGTGATGAGTATCATGTGTGGAGAAATAATTTTTCATCACACCTCTAGATTTTTTGTGATTGGAAAATGTAGTAATCCCAACTTATAATAAATGTTATAAATTAACTTTTATCCAAAAAGTAGAAGAGCCTCTGAGCACGCGTGGGAGCGCATGCTCAGAGGCTAGTTTTTTTAAAAAAACTTATTGTCATCATTTTCCATTCATCCCAATTTGAGGTCTATGCATTTGTCCAATAATATGGTTTTTTTTTTTTTTTTTTTGTTGATTTAAGGTAAATATTTGGGCAATTAACTTAGACGTAGTAAAATTAGGGTGATTAACTTAATTTCTATCTTTTTATTAGTATTTAAAAGTAATATTACTCTCTTGTATTTTGATTTTATATTGCTATAATATTCTTAAAAAGTTGTGAATTTTTGGGACACATTTTGATTTCAAATCCTAATCTTTATCTTTGTAGTTGAAAAAAATCAGCTTCTCTACGTGCAAATAATAGATCAACAACCATAGCTAAATTGTAGGTGCAACCAATATATATATATATATATATATATATATATATATATATATATATATATATATATGCGCCTTGAATTTCATAGCAAAATCAAATAATCGATCAAACTTCCAAATTCCAAATTAATGGAGTAATAGTAACTCTGAGAACTAAACCGAATACTCATAGTAGTACAAATTTAAATTGAAAAATTAACATAAATTTTAAAAACTAAGAACTATTTACTATGACTGTAGCTCATCACTAACTCTCTTCCATCTCTCTCACCGCTATTAATGCTAACAGCTATGTCGTTGATGATCAGCTACAACACTACCCGGGCTCAACATCTTTGGAGACAACGTTGGCTTCATTTTAAAAATGGGTCACTCACCTAAGAAATAATAAGAAAAATTTTAAATGTTTGCAAACCAAATATGTTTTACAAACACCTAGAACACATATTTAACCACAAAAGCAACGGACACAACTCACCACATTCCCCAAATTATGAAATGCAGAAATATAAAAGAAACAAAATGAAGAACAATCAAACGTGAAGAAGAAAAAGAATAGGAGGAAGAGAGAGCACCACTTAAAATAATTAGGGAATGCCCTTATCATTTATAATATACAATATCAACTAATTAGTCAAAAATTTCAAACCGATAACCACAAAAACAAAAAAAGAGATAAAAATATATATCATTTCAATACTTTGAAAAAGAATTCGCACCAAAGTGAAACAATTAGAGAAAATATTAAAAAAAAAGAACCAGTACCGCAAAATTAAAAGCAAATAGATATTAAAGAGACTGAAAAAAAAAAAATAATAAGAAGAGGTTGTTCGGTGGGAGGATATTACCAATTACCAAAGTCAAGTAGATTAGTGGATTCGGAATGGCTCTAGATCTAGACTCTAGAGTGGCAATAGAAAAGAAGAATGGCCAAGATCCGCTTTCTCTCCCCACTGGCCAAATCTCTTTTTGGCAGCCTCTTCTTCTCTCCACCTAAAAACAAAAAATATATAGATACAGGATAAAAAAGAGATGAGAAAAAAGTGCATTTGTTCATATAAAAAATTTGCAAGAGAAGAAAGTGCAGTTATTTTGCGATATAGCTGCATAATAACTGATCAATAATCGCTAGCAGAGAAAGTGTAAACTGCGAAGAAACTGAAAATGAACTAATGAAAAATGTATTTTACAAAGAATTTGGTTTACAATTTGTTGTAAAAGGAAAAATAAAATAAAAAATTTTGAGTTTAGTAATTGTATAAGTGGAAAACATGGTTGGCAAATTAATAGCAATTTTTTAGGAGTGAAACATGGTAAATCTAATCGGTTAAAAAAAGGGGAAAAATGATTTTGTTAATTTAAAAAGTTGAAAACGTTCAATCAAAATAAAAAGTGGGAAGTTATCCAAAAAAAAAGTGGAAAACTAACGTGATAGAGAAACGGAGAAGTGGGAGAAAAAAACTGTTTATTTATTTATTTTTTTTATTTAGCTAAAAATCAGGAATTTTTAAATTACTAATTTTACATGTCTAACCCTATGATTTAAGCCTTAGAAACAGATAAATTTGAGGGTATTTTGGGCATAAAAATTGAGAAATCCAAACAGGGGAAGCCTCTTAAATCGTAGTATAGATAGATAAAAAAAAATTTAATGCCCAAAACATATACAATGATTGTAAAAAAAAAAAAAAAAAAAAAAACTTTCTTGAGGTTTAATACCTATAATAATTCTTCTAAAGTCTCTCACCCGAACTTATCTAAAATTCCATTCCAATGACTCATTTGTAAAGTTATTATTTACAACTTTGTATTTTGTTGGCTTTTATTCTGAGCCAAATTTGATTGTAATTGTTTTCAATCTTTTATATCTTGTATTGTTGTGGGATTTCATTGTAAGAGTTGTGTGATAGAGAGAGAGTGTGAAGACTCAAACATTTGAAGGCTAAAGAATTCTCGTGGGTATGTCGCGACCTAGCTTCCCGCGAAGTGAATCATGTGCCTTGCACATGCTAGAATGCGAAGAGTCAGGCCAGGTGGAGACAGCTGTGTCTTGTGAGTATCTCGCGGGTAAGGCCTTCCAGCGAGACACCTGCGAGGCATTCTGTTCTGCCAGCCTGTACTGAATGACTCACACTTTCTGTACCTATCCTATATATACCCTCATTACCCACAAATGTTGAGGAATGTTTCAGAGAGAAAATCCTAGCCAAACACATTGAGAATTAGAGATTGTCATACCCACATTTCTCTATACACTTGCTTGTGGTATTTTCTCAACTCTTCCCTCTCCATTTTCCATACCATTGAGAGGTTGATAGCCCAAACACTTACCACATCCTTTGAGAGTGTTGAGTGATGTTTTGGTGCTGCTGGGAAACATTGGAAGAAGCCAAGGATGGCAGATGCAACATGGAGCTTGTTGCGGGATTTGGAGTGTTAGACAAGACAGGGTTCTGAGAAGCCTTGTTGGAGTAAGAGCTTGGAGGGCTTAGGTACATCGGGTAGATTAGGCTTGGAGGGTCTCTTGCTAACCCATATATCCCAACTGATTGTCTAGTGGATCGATTTCCGCTTGGAGGGCAGCGGAGAGGTTTTTCGCCGAGTTCTTTGGTTTCCTCTTCGATAACACGTCTCGGTGTTATCTGTATTTGCATCCTTCTTCCCTACTCTTGTTCATTTCATTTTTACTACTGTGTTGCTTTAAATATGGATTAGAGTAGTTTCTTGTTTATCCGCTCGCATTTACACTATTCCGCACTTAGTATTAAGTTAGTGTAAAATCTATTGAGCCGTAATTTTAATTTGGGGGTCTAAACAGCTTTTGTGTTTTCAACACATTTCGAGCTTTCAATTGGTATTAGAGCGGGTACACTCGCTGTGGTTTAAGCACCTGAGTGTGATCCTTGACCCTTTTTGAGATGGATAGGTCTCAATCCCTAAATGTTGCACCATTTTTTGATGGTAACAATTATGCATTCTGGAAAGTTAGGATGAGAGCATTTCTATGCTCTATAGATGATACCGTATGGGATGCGGTTGAAATAGGCTGGACTAAGCCGGAGGCAGCCAAATCCACTTGGGATAAGGCAGCTCTCGCGGCAGCCAATGCTAATAGTAAAGCTTTAAATGCTATCTTTTGTGGTGTGTCCCCTGATGAATTCCACAAGATCTCTCATATTACAGTAGCCAAGGAAGCTTGGGAGATTTTGGAGACTACCTATGAGGGTACAAAGAAAGTTAAGGACACAAAGCTTCAGATGCTTACCACCAAATTTGAAGAGCTCAAGATGGGTGATGATGAACCGTTTGATTCATTCTATGGGAAGCTCAATGAAATTGTAATTGCTAAACTCAATCTTGGGGAGAAGATTGAAGATACTAAGGTGGTGAGAAAAATATTAAGGTCCTTGCCTGAAAGTTTTAGAGCAAAGGTTACAGCCATAGAAGAAAGCAAAGACTTGGATGAGATCAAAATCCAAGAGTTGATAGGGTCTCTCCAAACGTATGAGCTGGGTCTGCCTTCCCATAAGACGAGTAAATCGCTTGCTCTTAAAACCATCACCGAAAGAACAAATGATTCCTCCGAAGAAGATGGAGTGGAGAAGGAAGTAGTATTTCTCGCAAAGAACTTCCGCAAATTTTTGAAGATGAAAAACAGTGGGAAACCGTTCAACAGAGGGAAGTTTTCATCTTCAAGAGGTGATAGGAAAGAGTTTAAGAGGAACGAAGGGAAGGATTCTCAACCTCCTTTAGACATTGTGTGCTATGAGTGCAATGGCCATGGACATTTAAAGAAGGAGTGTCCAAACTTTCTGAGGGGAAAAGGCAAGGCTTATGCCATAACGCTCAGTGATTCAGACTCTTCTGATTCTGACTCGGAAGAGAGCTGTGACGGAGAGGGAAACTACTCCGCCTTCATGACCATTGCTCATGTGGATTCCTGATGACTTGGGTGCACTTATGAAGGAGCTTGGTGAGCATTCTGATTCAGAGTCTATTGAAATTGTGGAAGAATCAGATGCTGAAGAGGAAGAGAATACAGCTAATCTTCAAGAAAACTACTTAGTACTCCTTGAGAAGTCGGGAGAGTATGCAAGGGTAGCCAAGGCTACTGTCAGAAAAATGAAGAAAGTAGAGGAAGATTACCGGAGTCCCTTGGTCAGACATAAGGAGGCTAAATACGAGATAGAAAAGCTGAATGGTGAGCTCTCAGAAGCTTACTTAAAGATCAGATTTCTTGAGCAAGAGGTAGAACAAGCGCATACCAAGATAGAAAGGGTCTCCTCTAGGAAGTTAGAAGATGTTATTTCATCTCAGAAACCTTTTTCAGACAAGTTCGGGTTGGGATATACCGGAGGGAGTAGCTCATCAACAAATGTCACCAAAGAAGTGAAGTTTGTGAAGGCAAACGAGACGGTTGTAGAAGAACCCATTCCTGAAAAAGTTAAGGATGTAAAGAAGAAGAATGTAGCTGAGCAATGGATGGGGAATAAGCCTAGAAACCAACTTGTAGTGAGGACTGAAGCAAGAGGAAGATCTCATCCACGACCACAAAGAGGCCCTAGGATGGATTATGTATGTCACTATTGCGGATTACGAGGACACACCAGACCCAATTGTCAAAAGCTGAGAGCAAACAACAATGCAAGCGTTTCTCGATCACGAGGAAGAAGAAATGACAATAGAGCTTGGGGTGGTGAGCAATCAAGAAGCCAAAACCGTGATCCCGGAATGATGGACGTGATGAAGATGATCGGTGCCTTCACCACTTGCTTGAAGAGTTTCATCAGAAGGTTTGAAAGTCCTATTTCTCGTACCCAATCCGTCAAGGATATCACCCCAAATACACGTGACGTGTGGGTGAAAAGGGGTACTCATGCATAAGCATTAGATCATGTCCATGCACTAATAGTTCCAATGTTTAGGGACACTTTCTCATGCATCATATCATGCATCGTTATCAGTTTTGTCATGTTTCCTTTACTTGTTTTGGTTTGTACCTGTTTTGTTGATCGTACTTTTCTTGTTCTGTTTTGGGTGTGTTCAAAAATTTCAAAAACCCATAAAAAATTGAAAAATCTCAAAAAGTTTAATCACTTGTTTTGTGCATATCTCATGTGAGTTTGGCCTAGTACCTTCGTACTAATGGCATAGTGCATTTACGATCTCGGCTTGTTATGTATGCACTCTTTTCTATGTGGAAGAAATCTTGAAAATTATGTGTGACTGTTGTAAATAGATCTTCAAGCTTGTCATGAATGATTGGTCAATAGTCTTGTTGGTCTTGATTTTTATGTTTTTGCAAAAAGAGCTCACCAAATGTAAATCTCCAAATGAAAAGAGATATTGAGCTGCAAAAGCCTGTCGCACACACTAGTATTCGACTAGAAAAAAGGGAAAGCGACTCTTTTTAATGTGTTTTGTATGGTGCACAAAAAGCCAAAGGCTAATCATCAATGTTGAAATATCATAAATTTCAAGCACCTATCTCAAAAATTGAGATTTTTTTGTCCAAACAAAATAAAATGGACCAATTGTTATGCCTTATGTAGAAGCCAAATGAAAAGCTTCTAAGTTATGTATTCAATGTGTGGGAGGTCATATATACTCATTTCTATAATGGAGATAGTCCACTTGATTTCGTATCAGTTGTGTATGACTCGATTGAATTGATCATTGAAACTTCACTCTGGTCTAAGGACTATTTCACATTGGATACTCACACACAACACACAAGACTTTGATTCAATCAATGCCTATCTCATTTGTGTGATTGTATATGTTCAAATGTGATGTGTATGCTCAAGAACTTGTTGATCAAGCCCAAAAAGATTTTTGAGTGTTTTATATGTTTTTGCAAGTGATTTTATACTTTCGTGTGTTTGTTTCTTTGTCAAAATGCATTTTGTGTGTTTTTGGTCAAAATCTGGTTCAGGGGTTGTTTCGCGAGAAGCTTGCGACTTAGAGCTTCCCGCGAAAAGTGTTTGAGGGAAATAAACTTTTTGCAAATTTACACAGAGACTTTCGCGAATGTATCGCGACTGTTTTGCGACCAACAGCTCCTCGCAAAATGATGTTTGGCTAAAACTGAAATTTTCCAAATTCATATAGAGAGTTTCGCGACTGTATCGTGATTGTCTCGTGACCTAGAAGCTTCTCGCGAAAGTTTTATGCTTCAGTGGACTTTTTCGCGGCTGTCTCGCGACTGTATCACTACTCTCTAACCCGCGAAAAATGCGTGCTTTCACTTTATATGTAGCAGATGTGACAGTTTTTCAAAACTTTCTCATTTCCCTCGCTCAACCTCTCTCGAACCCCTTTCAACCCAAAATCAATTTTCATTCAAACCTCTTCAATCCAAGCATCTTTTCTGCAATTTCCTCTTCAAGGTATGTTTTCTAAACAATTCTTTTTAAGTTTTTGCTTCAATTATGTAGAATTTTTGCTTAGGGTTTCAATAATTTGGGATTTTCGAAATTTTGGGTGATTTTCTATATTGGGTGAAAATTTTTCAAATTATCTAATTGGGCTGTGTCCCATCTGTTGTTTGTGCATCTGTGTTGGCCCCGGGTGGCATTTTAACATATATCTAGGCAAGATTTCACTTTGTTCATGCATTATTCATGTTAAATTTGCATTTGTGCATGTTAGGTGTCTGACAAAATGTCTAAATGACATTTGTGTTTTTGAATTGGTCTAATCTTAGTTCCAATCATTGGTCTAGTTTTTTGTACCATGTTTTTGTCAATGGCTATGTGGTTTTCACACTTTGCCCTTTTGTGCCTTAATGTCATGCCATGCACACACCTAGGCACACTTAGGCATACCTTATGCATCTCACACGCACACACATGCATCAGCACATGCACACACACACACACACACATGCACAATTACTTACTTTCATGCATTGTGGTTAAGCTTTCTTGTTTCTTTTATGTTTATTTTGGGACTCACTTGGATCTAATCAAGTTTTGTGTTTATTCTCTGTTTATGTTCATGGCTCTTGGCTATTTGTGTTCTTATGCACAGATGTCTCCATTCAAGACTTCAGCTGTGGAAGGTGGCAGCAACAAAGGGAAAGAGCCAATCATTGATGTTGATGAAGATTTCCCTAGACCAAAGAGAGCTCGTTTTTCAACGGGAATGTTTGATCCTAACTTGTTTAGGTCTTATGCTGCTTTTGAATCTTTTAAGAACCGTTTTCAAGATGCTCCCTTGTTGGCTGAAAGAGTCGTTGATCAGTCATCTCTTTTAGATACCAAAATTCCTACCTGGTTTGCCACAAAAGACTAGAATTTTCTTCTCTCCGATCTTGAAGATGCCTATGAGAACATGGTGAAAGAGTTCTATGCCAATGCTATTGTAGAAGGAGAAGAGATCAAGTGCTAGGTTAGAGGAAAGCGGTTCTCGGTAACTCCGGTGTATCTATCTAATATTCTTAACATCAACCGGCCAATACTTCCTATCCCACCTGTCTACGATGATTTAGTTCCAAATGAGGGCACACTTCGAAAAGTATTGGGAGCTGATTTGGAATTCTCTTCTAGTGGAACGTCAATCAATGTGGCATCACTTTCTCCAGAATTAAGGCTTATGTCAACAATCATGTGTAGCAATCTCTATCCATTGTCAAGCACAGGCTACATCAACCTTGGACGAGCATTATTTCTTCATGATTTGGTATCTGATGTGGAAATTGATGTATGCTCCCACATCTTTCACATTTTGGCTAAGACAGTTAACCGAACAACCTCAAGGAATTGTATTCCGTTTTCTCGTCTCATCTCTCGGATTCTGAAGCTCAAAGGTGTGCGTCCCTCTGCTAATGAGCGCCCTCACTCTAGACCAAGTCCAATTAATGGTCGTACTCTTCAAGCACGTATGAGTCACACCAAGAAGATTGTCAAGCAAGAACATCATGCTCCTCAAGAAAGCTCAAGTTCTACCTCTCATTCCTATGATGAAAAGTTCGACATCATCATGGCTACACTTCAAGATCTTAGTACCAAGATTTCAGGACTTACTAAGATCATGTACTGCCAACACTCCCATCTTGATAAACAGTTAACATCTCTCGAAATTCAGATGGATGAAACTCAACGGAAGCTAGAAGAGAATGACAACTAGCTATTCCATGACAAAAAGGGGGAGATGATGTCATTGACAGGGGGAATGCAGTGATAGGGGGAGAAGTAGCAAGAAGTCTTAGGGGGAGTGCAGTGATAAGGGGAGAAGTAGCAAGAAGTCTATGTTTTAGTTTTATAGCTGCTTACTGGTTATTTATGTTTACTGCTTTACTACTTTTGGTTTAAAGCTTTGTTACTCTGATGCACTTATGCGGTTTGTAGGCTTTTATGGTCTGTACCATGCAATGCAATCTCTTTGCTTTGTAGCCTTGCTTTGTGCCTTATGTACTTGATGTTAAATGCTATGTATTTCAATTCAGTACATCACTCTTGTGCCTTTGTAGGATTGTTCCTAGATGCATATATGTTTGTATGCATTGGTTGAGTGTTGGACTTGCAAATGATACTCTTAAATTGAGTTTATCACCTTGCATGTCCAGATGTTCATTCCTTGTGTGAATGAGCATAGTAATCACTTTTGTATAGTGATTGCTTGTTTGATCTTGCCATGGTCTATTGCTTTATTCTATTTTGCTTGATCATGATATTATTGCTCCATATGCATTTCAAGTTTTTCTGCATACAATGATATTATTGTGTTGTTGTGTTTCAGGAGTTACTTGTTCATATGTTCAAGAGCGTTTCAGAATCTAGAATTAGGTGAGTGAGTTTTGCCTGTGTTCCCAAACTCACGTTTAAGTCTAGAGTCTATTTTAGGGGTTTTGTCACGGAATAGCCAAAGGGGGAGATTGTAAAGTTATTATTTACAATTTTGTATTTTGTTGGCTTTTATTCCGTGCCAAATTTGATTGTAATTGTTTTCAATCTTTTATACCCTGTATTGTTGTGGGATTTCATTGTAAGGGTTGTGTGATAGAGAGAGAGTGTGAAGACTCAAACATTTGAAGGCTGAAGAATTCTCACGGGTATGTCGCAACCTAGCTTCCTGCGAAGTGAATCATGTGCCCTGCACATGCTGGAATGCGAAGAGTCAGGCCAGGTGGAGACAACTGTGTCTCGCGAGTATCTCGCGGGTAAGGCCTTCCCGCGAGTATCTCGCGGGTAAGGCCTTCCCGCGAGACACCCGTGAGACATTCTGTTCTGCCAGCCTGTACTGAATGACTCACACTTTCTGTACCTATCCTATATATACCCTCATTACCCACAAATGTTGAGGAATGCTTCAGAGAGAAAACCCTAGCCAAACACATTGAGAATTAGAGATTGTCATACTCACATTTCTCTATACACTTACTTGTGGTATTTCCTCAACTTTTCCCTCTCCATTTTCCATACCATTGAGAGGTTGATAGCCCAAACACTTACCACATCCTTTGAGAGTGTTGAGTGATGTTTTGGTGCTGCTGGGAAGCATTGGAAGAAGCCAAGGATGGCAGATGCAACATGGAGCTTGTTGTGGGATTTGGAGTGCTAAACAAGACAGGGTTCTGAGAAGCCTTGTTGGAGTAGGAGCTTGGAGGGCTTAGGTACATCGGGTAGATTAGGCTTGGAGGGTCTCTTGCTAACCCATGTATACCAACTGATTGTCTAGTGGATCGATTTCTGCTTGGAGGGCGGCGGAGAAGTTTTTTGCCGAGTTCTTCGGTTTCCTCTTCGATAACACATCTCGGTGTTATCTGTGTTTGCATCCTTCTTCCATACTCTTGTTCATTTCATTTTTACTGCTGTGTTGCTTTAAATATGGATTAGAGTAGCTTCTTGTTTATCCGCTCGCATTTACACTATTTCGCACTTAGTATTAAGTTAGTGTAAAATTTATCGAGCCGTAATTTTAATTTGGGAGTCTAAACAGCTCTTGTGTTTTCAACACATTTTCGAGCTTTCATCCTCAATGCAATCCAAAAAATTTGTGCGTACGTGAACCTGAGAGAGGTAAAAGAATTAGGGTTAAACCAAGTATTTAAATAAAAAAAATAAAAATAAAAACTTTAATCAACATTGACAGAAAGAACTTTCAGGGAAACTCCTTTTTTTTTTTTTTTTGGTAATAATCGTATATTTTCATTTGAAGCAAAACATAAAAAGGAAACTTTTCATTGGATGCTTATCGTCATTCTTATCAACTCGCAAATGAATCTAGAGATATGTATTGTTTTTTTTTTTTTCTTTTTTTTGAGAGATAAAGAGATATGTCACGTGATAAAGATATATGTATCATATAAAAAAAAAAAAAAAAAAAAAAAGATGAAAAGAAAAAAAAAAAAAAAAGAGTTAACGTGATACATATAAGAAAAAAAAAAAAAGTAGAACTCAAAGAAAGTCAATCATAAACAAAAGAAAAGAAAACAAAGAGAAACTTGTAAAAGATAGAACTTGAAAATTTGTTGGAGCCTCTAATAGTAAATGTCTTTAATCTAAAGAAAAAGAAAGGAGGATATAGAACTAAACTAAATGTCTTCAATTTGAAGAAGAATGAGAGATAGAAAGTGAGATAGAAACTGCAAAGCGTACGTGAGTTTGTGGGTTTTAAAGTGTAGGAGTCGTAATTTACATATCTATCTCTGTTAGTTGAAAACTTGTAAGTGGGTATGATGAGGGTATTTTAGGCATAAAAAAAGAGGAATCCAAACAGGAGAAGCTCCTTAAATAGTAGTATAGATAATAACAACAATAGCAAATACCAAATTCTAATGTTGATAAAACAATAGTAAATAATTACTTATTATTTCTCAAATCACTTAGTTATTGGCTCCTATATATTTTCATCATCCCACCTCTTCTAGTGTTACCCGTATGGACACTAACTACACAAACACACGTCCCTTTCATAGAAAACCACACTCCTACAATTAGTCTAATGGACCCATAATTCCACATACATGTATGTATCACCACCCAAGGATATCAAAGTCCAAATAAAAACAAAGGCTTCTGATTTCATTTTCGCAATAAATCTGGAGATGTGGTCCTAATTTCCTCTCAAAGTCCAACCCTCACATACCTTGGCAGACCATAGAGGCCTTATTCTAGAACAGTGTTTATGCAATCTTATATGAACGATGTCATAGTGCAGGAAGGGTGGCTACAATGGAATGAGAGCTTTGAAACAACCTTATTTTATGGACAGTAAAATAATTATTGGCTAGTTGCAAGTACAGAGAAGTGGGTAGATTCTTTTCAAGCCTAGCATTACAGTCTCTTTGTTTCTCTATGGAGAATCATGGTTGCCCTCTACTGGTGTCTCATACGATGGAGGATTGGCAAGCTAAAGATTTTAATTTATTACCCATATCATCAAAAAAGCTAGCATAGATTAATTAAATTAAGGATGTGTTATATATGAACTCTAACATGCACAATATAGTAGTAGTGTTTAAATGTTTTTTTTTCATAAAAAAATTCATATATGTAATGCTTTTGAAGATGCTCTATAATGTTTTTTTTTTTTTATTTTAAGTAATACATTTTGTTTTTTTTTTTTTTCAATACAAGAAAAAAAAGTTTATTACAATGAAAAAAAATCATTGCAATAGCATTTGTGTCATTGCAATGTTTGATGCGAGTTGTTGCAAAAAAAATTGAGGTAATAGATATATGCAACAAAAAAATTCCATTGCAATAAACTCTAAATATTTTAATAAGAACTTTGATACAATTATATATATGTTGTTGCAATAAACAATTTACTGATTTGAATATTTTGTAATAATATACTATTACTTCAAAAATCTTATTGCAGTAAGAAATAATTCTAATCATATTATTACAATGATATATTCATTATAATAAAAAATTGTTTCATGTTTGTCATTGAAATAGATTGTAAAATAATTGATATTAGGTTATTACAATTGATGATGCTCGGATCGTCAGTAGAAACGTTCGTCCAAAGTGAAGTCGTCTAGGGCCAATCCTAATCTTGAAATAAGTTGAAAAGAAAGTGTATGGACACCGGTATGGCGCCTGCCACAAAGCCTCCGATGCCAAAGTTAGGATAGCGGGAGTTTTAAGAGAGAAATATGAATGTACTAGGGATTTTTTTCTGTGTACCTTCTTGTCGAGTTTTGCCAATAGATATATATATAGAAGCTTTCTTCTTAGCCGTTGGTCTTGCTTTAACGGTGGAATCATTATCGAAACTGTAACGCCCATGTGGGGTGTTAAATGGATAGATATACTTCCAACGGTACGGCAATTCATTATTACTTTTGTAACGCTATGTCATGACGACGGTTGAGTCATTGTCAAGCAGTTCCCCAGGGCTAAGCTGACTTCGGGGTCGTCCTTATCCATCGTCCTTCTTAGGTGGACGAGTGTTTTTTCGGGACTATCAATAATGATAACTTATTGTATAGACTAGGAATCCTCCTGAAGCTTTTGAGCTTAACAATGATTTAGAATTTTCAAGTAATATGGCCATTGAAGAAAATGAAATGGCGAGAAAGATGATCATAGTGGGCTTGTGGTGCATACAGTCATACAGACAAATCCATTTAATAGGCCATGCATGAGTAAAGTGATTGAAATGTTAGAAGGAAACATAGAAGGCCTACAAATCCCTCCAAGGCCTGTTTTGTCTTCTCCACAAAGAACACTTTTAGAAGAATCCTTCACCACATTAGTATTAAGAAAATATATTTCTAGGTACATTTTTATCATCTATCTCTTTATACAAAAAATCTTACATAGTTTAAATTAGATATGATATGAGATATTCGTAGCATAACCATTTGGTACTTTAATATCATTCAAATACGCTCAAGAAATAGTTTCTTTCGAAAGACTAATTAGTTTGTAGGTCGATGCAGTAGTTAGCTAAGGCTACTACTAAGGTTATCCATTTATTATTTATGATTTTTGGCTTTCTGCCAGAATGTAGTTCATGATTTATTTTTGTGTATTTTTATTTATTTTTGGTTTTCATGGGAGATTTTTTGTTTTTTGTTTTATAACTTGGATATGTATGTTACTCATTATTTAGTGTTATCAGTTATCACTTTTTTCTTTTTTCTTTTTAAATCGCTATAATTATAAGTTGTGGACACTGGTATTGTGGCACCGTCTGTATTTTAAATTAAAATTATGAAAAATTTGAAGTTCCTACTATTTTGTTATAATTTTTCAAGTAAACAAGTTTTTTTATTATTTTATTTTATTTTATTTTTTATTATTTTTATACCATTCAAAGGGAGGAACAAAGAACGGTAGTAATTACAAAAGGCTGGATTAGACCAGCAGTGGTGTGTAGGCACTCTAGTTGCCATATTAGCTACAAAATAGACAGAGTCAAGGACAACTTTGGTGAAGGAAAATTAAATTAGCAGCCACTGTTTTCTCCTGCCAATTTGGTGCTCTTTCCCTGTTGGACATTTGGACTAAACTTTTGCTACTGCTAAGGAATATCACACGGTGAAAACTCATATTCCTTGCCTTCAGAGCTGCCTCCACAAAAGCTTCAAGAGTTGCCCCATAAGCTGAACTTGCTGCACAACTAGCTACACCAGAGAACATGGTCTCTCCCTGCAAATTCTTAGCTTCATAAGCATAGGCACTCCTTCTAGTCTTCTTCAGCTTAGCACCTGTAATTTTGAATATAAGCTGCCAGGGCTCTGCACTTGGATGATAGCCCGAAGCTGAATGCATTGACTGCCTTCTAGTATTTGAACTTTTTGTGAATGTGACCTGGTACCTGCAAGAAAGATTTTGAGCAGTTAATATCACTTCCATTGGATTAGGTAGTTTGCCTTCGTGAACCACCATGTTTCTGTGGTTCCATATAGTCCATAAGGTAGTAAAGATGGCATGAAGATATCCCATTGATTCAGACTCTAATGTCTTGTGTGTAACCAGTAAATTTCCAATCCAATGTTGCACTGCGATATTAGAGAGGTCAGTGGTATGAACAACTAAAGGAGATCCATGCCAACAGGCTTTGGTAAAGGAATAGTGCAAAAAAAGATGAGATTTGGATTCATCCTCTGAGTTGCACATGAGACAACTATTAGAGGTAGAGATACCTCAATTTTTTAGAGTTAGGAAGGTAGGGAGACTATCATGCATCAGCTTCCACACAAAATTGCTGATTTTCAAGGGCACCTTCACCTTCCAAATAAGGTCCCAGACTTCTCTATGGATTTGGTTGTACCTGTCATGGTTTGGAAGGGGGGGTGGGTGGGTGGGTTACAATGGGAGTCTTTAAGAAGTAAACTGTAAGCTCTCTTGACATTGAAATCTCCTGAGTTGGAATATTTCCAAAGGAGTTTATCATTGGCTGATCCTGTCTTTGAGAGTGGAATTTTCAAAATATCAGACCACTGGGGGTATTGACAGGGGCGGAGCTAGAAATTTTTGTTTGGGGGGGCCGATTTGTGTTGCTAATTTATTAGTCTATACAAACATTTATACACATACACAAACACGTGTATCTATACACACACACACACACAAAATTAGTAAATTTCATAATAAATCCTTAAAATTAAATGTTTCATAGAATTAAATTAATCTTTCACCATCTTCCATAGTGAAATTTTTACAATTTTCATTATCAATATAAGTTACCAAATTGTTTACTGCTGTGAGTAAAAAATTTCAATTGAATTAATGAAGTGTTCAAAAACATAAATGATCCAAAACTTTAAAAAATATGAGAACACATTTTATCATAAAAAATGAATTTGAGAAACAATATGTTCTTTATAACTACTAGACAAATTCGACAATTTTTTTTAAGAACATTATTGGATCAACTCAAATGGTTGGGGGGGCCAAATCTCATTTTTGAGGGCTAATTATTAAAAGGGATAATTACACTTTACCCACCTGTGGTTTGACCTTAATTCTATGTGCCTACCCGTGGTTTGAACTTTGACACTTTACCTACCTGTGATTCTGACCGTTACCCCGCCGTAACCCACCTCTCCACACTCCGTTACTCTAACACCAAATAAGTTAAAAAAACATTCTAAAATAGATCTAAACCCTCACTCACTCACTCTTACAACTCCCTCACACTCCGAAAACTCTCAAATATACCCACTCCTACAACAAGCTTCGTTTGAGACAACCATGGCAAATCCGAGCTGAGGAAGAAAGTCACCGGACCTCCGTTGCTCCTCCTCTGTTCAAAACACTCACTCACTCACTCTTAGAACGAACTCACACTCCGAAAACTCTCAAATCTACCCACTCCTACAACAAGCTTCATTTGAGACAACCATGGCAAATCCGAGCTGAAGAAGAGAGACACCGTTGCTCCATTGCTCCTCCTCTGTTCAGCCGTGTCAGATCTTACAATGGGCTTCGATTGGTGCGAGCTCCTGTGTTTTGATCGTGGGTTTGGATCGTGCAAGCTCCTGGGTTTTGATTGTGGGTTTTGAACTTGGGTTTTGAACGTGAATGCTCCTCTGTTCAGGCAGGTAGATCAAACCCCTTTTTACATTTTAATTTTTGAAACCTAGGGTTTGAAATTGGGGTTTTCAATTCTTTCTTCCAAGCTGGGTTTTTTCTTTAGTCATCTTATTTTGATTTTCTGATCAAATTGCAGGCAACATTTTGTTTTCTTCCAAGCTGGGTTGAACACTTTTGTTTTGGAAACATTTCGCATGGTTTCTCTCTCTGCCACCACTTCTTAAAATCGTTCTTCAAATTCTGTGGTGCTGTCCATTTTGGTTTCTACGGCTTTCTTGTGCATCCAAAAACAAAACTTGTTCCTCAGTAAGCAATAAGGTACTTCCAATTTTCTTAGCCTGTGAAATTTTTTTTTTCCTGTTTTGTTGGGAAAATTTTGTGGATTAGCTTGTGATATAGTAGAACATTTGCTTGTAATTGGTTGCTGAGAAAATGGTGCAAAAGAAAAGAACACCCAGAATTAAAAGTTTAAGTATTCTAATTTTCAGCTATAAATCTAATTAAATTTGGACATCCAATACATATCAAATTTATGACTTTCTTTATTCACGTTAGCATATTCCAACTACAGATAAACCATGTAAGCATGTCTTCTTCTATAGTTTTTTCTTCTGAAAAGCTAATAAGAAAAGGGTTGGTTTTTCTCTACATTGGCATGATGATGTAAATGCTGTGTACTTTTCATTCTGGGGAAAAAGTAATTACAGAACAATGCTGATTTGTTTAAACTTTCCTGCTCTAATGTGGAATTGAGATGGTTCTCATTACATTATTTAGATGTCCTTAAAGTTTTGGAAGATGGAGATATTCAAACACTCGGGATGCTAAATTATGACAATATAATGAACATATATGCTGGTTCATTATATGTTCATTATATTGCCTTATAATGAACACTCGGCATATATGTTCATTATATTGCCTTAGTTCAGTAAATTATATACTGAACTAAGGCAATATAATGAACATATCCAAGTTTCTTGTTATTTTGGTTTCCAAATGATGAAAAGGTCAATACATATATGCTAATTGAATTGTTAAGGGATAAATATGGATTGCGGAGTCTTTTGATTTATTGGGTCATTGTCTCATTGATAGTATATAATTTATATGAATATGTAAGATGAGGCATTGACATGAGAAGCATAAGTAACACTCCCAAATGCAGTATCATAAGATTTCAGCTTAAGATAGGCATCCCAACTCTAGTAAAAGTTCAATTATTTCTATCTTGTCATTGCATCCACATGATACTTTTCCACATGCAAGCCCATCTCATACTTTATTTTGTTGTATTTTATATGCAGATGGCTGACTTGGCATTTAATTTTGAGATTCATCATGGTGGCAAGTTTGTGTGGAACCTTGATTTGGTATATTTAGGAGGTAGTACTTCTTTTGTTGATAATGTTGACCCAGATAGACTTAGTTATTTTGAAATACAAGATATTTGTTCTGATGTGGGGGCAGTTAGTACAAGTACATATCATTATCTTATTCCTGGAGGTAATTTGGAGCAAGGGTTAAGGCTTATAAATGGAGATGATGATGTAGTTTATATGTGTGATATTCATGCTGCATGGCCTACAGATAAGATAACATTATATGTAGAGGGTGGTGAGGAGCCACTTGCAATTGAACAACCATTCGGTCATGATGAAGTAGCAAATGATGATGATGATGATGATGATGATGATGATGATGTGCATGAAGTGAGTAATGTGGATGCTGAAGGAAGTGATGGAGAAGATATTGATTGGTTGGAGGAAGGGTTTGAGGGGCCAGATTTTGATGATGATGTCTTTGGAAATGTAGATGATGGGCCATCACATGATGGAGTTAGTGTCAATGCAGCAGCCCCACATAGGCCCTCTGAGGGAGATGATGGGCCATCTACACATGGTGGAGGTAGTGGCAATGCAGCAGCCTCACATAGGCCCTTTGAGGGAGATGCTAGGCCATCTACACATGAGGATCCAGCAGCCCCACATAGGACTACTGCAGCTGACCCACCTCTTGAAGAGGGTGAATGGGTTGACCCACCTCTTGAAGATGACATGGAAAGTCTAGTAGGGTCTGATGATGATCAGCCAGCACCAACTGCATCTAAAGGACCTGAGTTTAATGCCCAAACTGACATGAGAAAACCAGAGTTAAAGAAAGGAATGAAGTTTCCAAACTCTAAGGTATTTAGGGAGGCATTGAGGGAATATGCTATAAAGAAGCCAGTAGATATCAAGTTCAAGCTGAATGAGAAGAAGAAGATATCAGTTTATTGTATAAATGAATGTGGATGGAGGTGTTATGCATCTCAACTATCTGATGAGTTGACATTTCAAATAAAAACATTCAATCCAGAGTGCACCTGTCCTAGATCATTCAAACACAGCCAAGTGACTTCAAGTTATGTTGCAAAGAAGTTTATGCAGGAGTTTGACAAAAATCCTGATTGGAAAGTGGCTGGTGTTCAGCATCATGTGAAGCAAGCACTTGAGGTTGACATAAGTTACAGTCAAGTGTATAGGGCAAAAAGGAAAGCTACTGACTTGATTACTGGGGATGAACAGCTGCAATATGGGAAGCTGAGGGATTATGCCGAGATGATAAGAGTGAATGATAAAGGAAGTAGGGTTATTTTGCAAACTGAAATGGAAGATGAAAATGCACAGCCTAAATTTAAGAGAATTTATATTAGGTATAATGCACAAAAAGTTGGTTTTTTGGGGGGTTGTAGACCAATCATTGGTTTAGATGGGTGCCACTTGAAAGGGAGATTTGGGGGGCAAATACTTTCTGCCGTAGCTAGAGATGCAAATGATAACATTTTCCCAGTTTCATTTGCGGTTGTTGAGCAAGAGAACAAAGATTCATGGGTATGGTTTTTGCAACAGTTTTCAGATGACATTGGGAATCCAGAGCAACTTAATTTGGTCTTCATCTCTGATAGACAAAAGGTATGACTTTAGTATTGTACTAACATATTTACTTATCAAAAAAAAAAAGTATTGTACTAACATATTTAACCCATATATTTAAAGTTCAATAATACATGTCTCAGTTCATTTCAACATGTTTAACTAACATATTTACTGGATCTGTTTTGTATATGAATTAGTTGTACTAACATATTTACTTATCAAAAAAAAAAAGTATTGTACTAACATATTTAACCCATATATTTAAAGTTCAATAATACATGTCTCAGTTCATTTCAACATGTTTAACTAACATATTTACTGGATCTGTTTTGTATATGAATTAGGGTCTTATACCTGCAATTGAGATGCTATTCCCAACTTGTGAGCATAGGTATTGTGTCAAGCATATCTATAATAATTTTAAAGTGGATCATAAGGGCTTGGAGTTGAAAGATGCATTGTGGAGATGTGCTGGAGCCACAACAATTAGGGAGTTTGAGAGAAGAATGCAGGAATTAAAGGATTTGGATGTCAAAGCATGGGAGTATCTTGCTGACATCAACCCTGCACAATGGTCTAAGTCTCACTTTAGTGGTAGAGCTTTGTGTGATTGTTTAGTCAATAACTCAAGTGAGTCTTTTAATGCCATGATCTTAGAAGCTAGGGATAAGCCAATTTTGACAATGTTGGAGTGGATTAGAGTTAGGCTTATGACCAAACAATACAAAAAACACAAAGGTATAGAAAAATACACTGGAAAGATTTGTCCTAATATTCAAGACAAATTAGAGAAGTTAAAACATGAGTCTATACCTTTCAGTGCTACTCCAGCAGGCAGCTTCATGTATGAGGTTGATAATGGTCGTGAGAGACATGTGGTTGACCTAGATAAGAAGGCATGCAGCTGTAGGATTTGGGATTTGACAGGACTTCCTTGCAAACATGGGATCTCTGCTATTGTCAAGAACTTGGAGAAAGTTGAGGAATATGTGCATCCTTGTTATTGGAAAGAGACATTTGTTGAAACTTACAAAGAGATAATACAGCCAATGCCTGGCCAGTCTGAGTGGGTTGAGACTAACCAACCTGCTCCGGTTGCTCCCCATGTGTATAAACCACCTGGCAGACCACCAAAGCAAAGAAAAAGAGATCCTGAAGAGCCTAGGAACCCTTATAGAGTTTCTAGGATGAACAAGACAATCAAGTGTGGGAAGTGCCATAAAGAAGAACATAATGCAAGAGGGTGCAAGGCAGGCATCACTGGTGAAACTCCATGGCAGAGAAGAGATAGACTTGCTAAATTACATGCTGTAAGTATTTCCATGCTTTGAAATATATTCATTTCCTCCTATATTTCACATGTATGTAACTTGTACAACCCTCTTTGTAGGCACAAGGAAGTAAATCTACAGAAACAAAGCAGGCTGCAACACCTCAAACTGCATCTCAGCCACCAAGTACTAGATCTCAGCCTGCATATAGAGCTTTTGGCCAAACTGCATCTCAACCTGCACCAAACAATAGATCTGAGGCAACAACTCAACCTCTAACTAGATCTAGGGCCAACTGGTTCTCTTCATCCTCACAACCGAGCATCCACACTCCTAGAGAGACATGGGATTCTTTACCATCTCAGGCATCTCTGTTTTCTTGTATTTTGTTTTTTTTTTTTTTTCCTCTTGCTATTGTTGGACCAAGTTGCTAACTGCTGAATTTTGATTATGTAGCCAAGTGCATCTGTGAGCACTAGTGGTGTACCAAGTGAAGGAAGTGGTGGTGCTGCTGCTAGGGGGTTTAAAGGTAGAACTACTGATGTATCAAGGCCAGCAAAGTTTCAAGTAGTTGGTGGAAAGGGCAAGAAGGCAGCTGGCAAAGGCACCAAAAGCAATAAATAAAGATGGAAAATGTTAAAGTTTCAACTACTTTTTTTGTTTTATGGCCCACTTTTTTTGTTAATAGTTCCCACGCCTAATGTATTTGTGTAAGTATTTGCTGTCAAGTGTCAAAAACAATATTGACAATTTTGGTTGGAAGATGTGTATGATTGATGAGTGGTAGACTAGTAGTTGGGTTTTGGGTGGAAGATGTGTAAAGTGTAAAGTCACAAGATGTGCCAAAAACAATATTGATTGGCAATTTTGTATGCATGTGACATAAAGTGATAATGACTTTTCACTTTTATTAAAAGCAGTTAATGTGCAGACACAGGATAAAATATTTTGTTGTGCTATGCTTGTCTTTGCTTTTGGTGGATTTACACAGGATTGTGTTGTGCTTTTGGTAGATTTACACAGGTGTGCATTGACACAGCAAAGGTTGATAATGGTCTTTGAGCTTTATGTGTTATTTTGGTATATTCTTTCTAAAAAAATTGGACAATGCTTATGGAACCAATAATGTGCCAGCTCTTTTTGTTTATGGCCTACAGCATCTTTTTGTTTGGACAATGCTTATGGAACCAATAAATTGGACAATGCTTATGGCCTACAGCATCTTTTTGTTTGGACAATATTTATAGAACCAATAAATTGGACAATGCTTATGGCCTACAGCATCTTTTTGTTTGATAGATTATTTTCATATTTCTTGAAATGTGCCAGCTCCTTTTATATTATTGCACATGAAGTAAAATGTGAATTGACAAACCCAAATGAGAATGCTTTTATGGAAGGTTATTAATCATTGGCAAGTTCCAAGTTCCATTCACGTTATTAACGTTTCCACATAACACTTTGTGCCAATATATATCAATGAAGTAAAAAAAAAAAAGAAAATTATACTAAAGAATATTTGCACAAAAACAACACTTTCTATTTCAGAAGATAGATACAATAACATTTTAACATCCCAATCACATTTCAACATCCCCATTTCAAGAGATAGATACAATAACAATTTAATTACCTAATCACATTTCAACACCCCCCCAAGCATCATGGTAGATTAAGGTTCTTCACCCTTACATTGTTGTTCATTGAGGCAAAACACAACGACAACATTACAAAAATGAAAAATAACCATGACAAAACTAATGCAACCTTGTACAATCTCTCACTCTCTTTAACCCTCTTAAGTTTCTCCCTAACTTCTACATAAAGCTCATGAGTTTCTCTTTCCCTTCGGTTAGATCTTTCTTCCATTTGCCTAGTTGTCATTTCTCTCTGATTTGCAAGCTGCAGTTCATTCTCAAGCATACTTATCCTTTCACGGTCACTCTTACAAGTTTCGTTATCCACCCACTGAAAAAAGCCACATTTGGGACCAACCTAATCATTACAATTATAACAATTAATTTCACTGTTCATAATAAATCACAATTAATAATTCAATTCAATTCAAATACAACAATGTAATTGTTTCTTACATTAAATTGACTACAACCGAGGAATCTTCTTCCATAGTTACCAGCTTTTCGACTTGTTCGTAGGGCACAATGCTCAATGGTACATAAATGACCATCTTCAGCACGGTAGAAACCACTAGTTGTAGAGCCATTGCCAGTTGATGAAGACATAGCAAAAATTTGTTACAAGCTTATAGACCAACAAATCTGTTACAAGAGGCATAGTTCAAATTTTCAACATATGTGACAGCATAAACCATTGTTAACACTTATCAAATTAAGTAAGATAAACTCACATTGAAGTCCAGCATTAATGCATTGCAAAGGTTTCAACAATCAAAGGTACCATAAAGCTAGACTACTAAATGCATCATATTCTACTACACATTTTTCTTCCATCGGGTGTATCCCAATTGTTCTCCATAATTATCCTTTTGCAAAGACTCAACCATTACATTACAACTATGTTACAAAGAATTTTTGTTTAGTCAAACTACTGGTAGACATGAATATGAGATCTTTAATATTAGAGATTTTTTATTGTGCAAGGCTCACAACTAAGGTAGAGACAATGAAAAAAAATAAATAGACATTTAACTTCATAATGATACAATATTAGCACATTAAGACAGTGATGGAAACTACGTGGCACCAATTGGTTTTTTTTTTTATTGGCTAAGAAAAGGTCATTTAAATTGCATCTAGAGATGTACATGCATAATTAATAAGCATTAGATATATGGCTGGCAGCCAAGAAAGTGTATTAGAAAAACAAAGGTTGGGTCCCTCACATATGGCTGGCAATCATGTATTAGAAAAACAGAGGTTAGATATATGGCTGGCAGCCAAGAAAGTGCATAATTACTAAGCATTAGATTGGGTCCCTCACATTGGCATTGTGGTCCATCACATTTGCATTGTTCTCCACACACATACAGGGGCTGTATATAAACAACTAAAATCAAACAAGTTAATGGATCTTGTGGACCACAGCAAGGCTAAAGTAACAACACTTGACTATAAAGTATATTCTTTACATATCATGCCTTTACCAAGTCAAACTAAACCAGTCTTTGAATTATAGTGTGAAGAAAAGGCCATGTGTTGGTAAGAGAATGATTATGCATTATATAAGAAAGAAGGCAAAGCTCCAGAGTCTAGTCTACTACTACAGTTAAAGAGCCCTTGGTGAAGAATAATAACTTGGTCAAAATAATGAAGAATAATAGTAGGTTCACTTTCCTTTTTCTTTTTTTATTGTTTACCTAATATAGACATATTTATTTTACCTAGTTTCAACGTCCCAACAATCTTGTAATTGAATTATTATCATTATTTCAGTCCTTGACAGCTTAAACCAATCCTATTCGTACCTTTCATCTCTTTCTAGCACAAAAAGTATCCTAACTTTGTACATGTATATAATCCTATCAAGCCTTCGGCTATTTGATCCTAAAAAAAAAAAAAAAAAATCAAAGAAAGTGGCTGTATATAAACAACAACTCAACAACTTAATATTATAGTCTTTCATGAAAAAAAAAGTAAAGAGAAAAAAAACCCAATTCGAAGAAAGATGGAATCAATAACAGTTTAAGAAACTCAAATTCAAAGAAAGAATAAAAAACCCAAAGAAAGCATTACAAAACCCAATTTCAAACCCTAGGTTTCAAAAGTTAAAAACTTACAAAGGGGTTTGATCTACCTGCTGATGCTGAACAGAGGACCATGCAAGATCAAAACCCAAGTTCAATACCCACGGTGGCACCCAAGAGCATGCACGGTCAAAACCCACCCACGATCAAAACCGAGTTCCATTATAAAGTTTGCAAATCGAAGCCCATAGCTGAACAGAGGAGGAGCAACTGTTAGCAACTTGCTTCCTCGGCTTGGATCTGAAATTAAGAGTCTCAAATGAAGCTTGTTGTAGGAGTGAGTAAGATTTGAGAGCTTTGGGAGTGAGAGTGAGTTCTAGGAGTGAGTGAGTGTTTTGATCTATTTTGGAACGTTTTTTTAACTTATTTGGTGTTAGAGTAACGGAGAGCGGCGAGGTGGGTTACGGCTGGGTAACGGTCAGAATCACAGGTGGGTAAAGTGTCAAAATTCAAACCACGGGTAGGCACACAGAATTAGGGTCAAACCACAGGTTGGTAATTTGTAATTATCCCTTATTAAAATATTAAATATTTCTATATAGTAAAAAAAAAAATTCAAAAAATTTGGGGGGGCCATGGCCCCCCACCCTAACATGTAGCTTCACCCCTGGGTATTGATAGATGGTCCACACCATATCAGTTTTCCAAGTATTGTTGCTATGGTCAATTAGATCAGCTACTGTGCTTGTTTGTAATCCTAGATTGTTAAGATTTTGTGCTGGGCAGTGAAACTAGTTCTGGTGGTTTAGTGGGATTTCAGAACCGTTTCCAATACACCATCTTCCTTCTTTGAGTTTGAGATTATCATTTTTAATTATACTTCTCCAATACCAAGAATGATGTGGCTTAGGTGTGCAATCTTGTATGGATCCTTTGGGAAAGTATTTTGCCTTGAATGTTTTTGCAAGAAGGGATTGGGGGTTGTGGTTTATTCTCCAAAATTGTTTTGCAAGCATTGCCTGGTTATTGGATTGAATTTCTTAGTCCCCCTTCTTTCTTGGGTCGACATATCTTGTCCTAATTAATTAGGTGTAGTTTTCTCACCCCTTAATCATGACCCCACCAAAAGGCTCTAAATATGGAATCCATCTTGTTGCAAGTGGTTTTAAGTACTTTAAAGTAGGAAAACGTGTATAGAGGAAGGGTTTGGAGAACATAGGAGATAGGGGTTGTTCTTCCAGCTTGGGAAAGCAATTTTGCTTTCCATCCTTGCAGTTTTAAGGTGAGTTTGTCAATCAGGAATTCGAAGTCAGCAACTCGATTACCCCTTAGTTTAAAGTTAATGCCAAGGTATTTACTTGGGTTCTGTACTAGATTCACCTGTAGTGACCTGGCAAGAGATTCCTGATCATCTCTAGACATGTTGGAGGAACAGAAAATGTCAGATTTTGAAAGATTGATACTTTGACCTGAAAGAGAGCAGTACCAATATAAGATGTGTTGATGCTAGCTAAAGAATTATTGTCCTTCCTAAAGAAAAGCAGGGAGTTATCAGCAAATAAAAGGTGTGTGAAGGAACAACCATTTCTACCTATTTTGATCCCAGTAATATCCTTTAAATTTTCTGCTTTCATGAATGCTAGAGATAGGATGTTGGCACATATGAGGAAGAGATAAGGGGTTATGGGTTCCCCTTGTCTAAGGCCTTTAGAAAGTTTGAATGATTGAGTTATGCTACCATTCACTAGTAAGGTGTAATGCACTGTGGTGACACACTTCATGATCCATGTTATGGATTTTGGTCCAAATTTCATGTCTATCAGATTTGATTTCAAAAAATTTCAGTCCACCCTATCATATGCTTTGCTCATGTCGATTTTTAGAACCCTAAAGCGGTTTTTTCTACCCTTCTTTTTCCTAAGTGTTGAGGACAAATTTTTCATACCACATGGCTTCATTTCATTGGCGACCTCCACCATGTCGACACTATCATGAATTTTGGGAAAATCTCTTTTTAAGCCTAAAATAGTCCATATTCACAAAATGATACCGAAGCCCATGGTCCAAAACCCATGGTGATATAATCTCATCAAAACCCATAGTTTGAGCTCATGGCATAACATCTCATTTTCTGCTCATGATCCAAGCTCATGAGTCTCATTGGGAGAATTTTGAGAGTTGTGGTTTGGAGGGCCAAGAAGTATGTTCGGTTAAGCTCTAATGGTTCAAAGTTGATAAGGGACAACATGTTGCTTGGCATGTATTCCCCAATTCCCTGAACTCTAACGGGCCAGTGTGCAATAGGTAACATTTCGTAAGGTTCTCATATCACATAACACTTAAAATGATAAAACTCCCCATGCTCTTTACATAAAAATTAATGTCCATCATATAATATAAGTTTAAAAATGTAATTATATCATTTCATATTAATTATATTATTATTTTCATTTGAATCAATCCCAAGCACATGGCAAAATCCATATTAATATCTAGCATTAGAATGCTCTCTTTGCTCTAGTCAAAACACAAAGAACCATAATTACATTTCTAAAATTTCATCAAATATCAACTAACTAGTTTATTACTTTACCAAAATTATATTGTGAAAGTTCAAAATGGGTATACAACACCCTTGAACGTTTAGACCCCAAATACAAAATTACCAATTCAAGCTTTATATCAAACAATTAATGTGCGAAATATGATAACAAGCTTATAACAGAATTGATAACAATCTAAGCCAAATATAAACACATCCACAGCAGTAAATATAAGGCAAAGATAAAGGAAGGAAGATGCAAACACTCGGACAACACACGATGTGTTATCGAAGAGAAAACCGAAGCCCTCGGCGTAAAACCTCTCTGCCGCCTTCCAAGCGGTCAATAATCCACTAGAAAATGTAGTTGGGATACATGAACAGCAATAGACCCTCCAAGCCTAATCTACCCAGGTACCTAAGCCCTCCAAGCTTTTTGCTCCAAAGAGGTTGCGTCGAACCTTTTTCTTTTCTAGCTTACCGGATTCCGCTACTAGACGATAGCATCAACCAATATAGATTGGTTTCTTCCTAACTGCTTCCCAACAGTACCAAATAACCTTCTCACAGACGTGGGTGTGGTGAGATAAGAATTTGGCTAAAGACCTCTCAAGGGTATGACAAAGGAGAGGAAGATAGTAGAGGAATTTGTAGAGTCTCTAAGATAAAGATTGTGGATGAATCAATCTTGTATTTATCTAGGGTTTCTCTCACACAATTCTCTTTGGAAGCACTCTCAATATGGTGGGTATAAGGGTATATATATAGTAGGGTAAGAAAGGAATGCAAAACGTCAGTTTTTGCCAAACAGGGTGTTTTGGCGACTTAGCCTCGCGACTAGGTTAAGTCGCGAGTTCAAGCCGCGAGCTAACGGCCTGGCCAGCCTGGGATTTTTTGTCCTATAGTGCGACAGCTGGCGCGACCCTTCAGCTTCCCTGCGTGCTTCTCACGTGCCAGCATTTGGCGGCTTGCAGCCGCGAGTCACCCGTGAATCCTTAGCCGCGAACCTCTGCCGCGAACCTCTGCTTCTTTGCACATAATTGAGTTTTTCTTCACATCTTCTCACACACTCCCCTTACAAATAATCCCACCTAAATATAGGGTTACTAAGTACTTAAATTACAAGCAAATTGGCACGGAATAAAGTCAACAAAATGGTTGATAAAATTCAACCTTACATATTGTAATAAAACCGTAGACTAAACAAATAACTTTCCAAAAGATGAAACTTAGCCAAAAATACTAGCAACAACTCCAACGGAAGCTGTGACAGCTCCCGTAGAAGCTGCAGTAGCTCTAGCAGCAACTCCAATAACACCAGCAGCAACTTAGGTAGTTGACACATGTCCTAAAATGACATCACTTGCCCATTAATGGTCAATCCCAGCAACTGCCTACTATACCAAAAGAAGTAAGGATCCCATAAAAGAAATCCTACCATTTTAAGCTAAGATCCTTACCCTCCAGTTGCAGTACCAGAAATAGGAAGGTCTCATAAAGGTTATCTTACCATTTTCAGCCAAACCATGAATTTAATGCCAAATATTTTCCTCCAGCAGAAAATGCTGTGACTGACAGCGGTAATAGCAGCTCTAGCAGCATTAAAGTTTCAAACTTTCTTCTTTTGGCTAAAAAACAAAAACCCACTAATGAAACCACTTACTTTGTCAAAGACTTTTTCTTATTTGCTAAATTTCCCTTCAACTAATTCTAATCTAGTTACATACTTGGCTCTATATAAAGAGGACCAAGCTACACACTAACACAACACTATCCATTCCTCTCTCACCCCCTTATTCTGAAACTTCAATCACTTTGTTGCCCATATCTCTAAGCATTTCTATACTTCTCCATCTCTTTTACAAAAATATCTCTTCTTAGATAACACCATAACTATTACACCACACCATTATCCATTACCCATATTTCCCACACTCTATTATTCTAAAATATCATCATTTTGCTGCCCATAAACACATCTCCATCTCTTTCTGTATTTCTCTTACAATACCTCTCTTCTTAGAAAGCAACATAAACAATATCATAACACAAAAAACAACTCCAGCAGCAACTATAAGCTCATGTATGTACTATATTTAACCTTCATATTATCTATCTCATACTCCCATATATTTTACAAACACATTCCTCACAAACTATTCATACATACTTCTTACATATATTTCTAATCTATCTTAAAAACACTATATCTCACAAAACATATATATTTCTTACCATCTCCGTACATCTTAAAAGATACCAAATACTCTTCCAATAATACATTACAAAAGCCCTTTCTCATGGAAGGCATATAAGCATTAAAGACTAAAAGTCCTTCTCTTAGAAGGCACAATGATTTCATGTTAAAGTCATTCTCATGAAAGACATAAATTTCTTATACTAAAAGTTCTTCTTATGGAAGGTAATAGCACTTATATTTGACTAAAAACTAAAAGAGTATTATATGGGGAAAATCATTTAAGTGCATGATAAAGAGGATGAACTTAACCAACCTATGCACACGGCTGGACATATTCTCTCTCCCTCTAGTTGCACCAATTTTTCCCCTTCAATCATGAAGTCACCATGAAAGGACTCCTAATATCATATTGTATTGCTGGACTCATTTTCTCATGCTGCTGAAATGTTAAGTCCACTGATGTTATACGGCTGGAGCTACAAACTATGAAGATAAGTCATTATATTTTTATTTTAAAATTTATATTATTAAGTATATTTTATTCATTATTATTATATCACTCGACTAATGTTATTATACCACTAGAATGTTATCAGCTCATTAACGCTATATGGCTGGAGCCACGAATCATATAAAGAACAAAGTGATGCTATACGGTTGGATCCACAAACTATGAAGATAAGTCATTATATTTTTATCCCCGAAATTATAATATTGAGTATGTTTTAATTCATTATCATTGTATCGTTGTACTCATATTATTATGCCGCTGAAATGTTGTCAGCTCACTAACACTATACGGCTGGACCCATAAATCATATAAAGAATGAAGTGATACTATAAAGCTGGAGTCAGAAACATAAAAGATAAGTCAATGTTTTCTCCATCTTTGAAATTACATTATTAAGTATATGTTAACCCATTATTATTGTACCGCTAGATGCAATATACTTAATATTATCTCACTATTTAATAAATATGGATTCACTAATGCTTCATTAATAAACATATATATTAATAAATTGAATCCATCTCACTACCAGACATATATTATTCGGACATAAACCACAGCTGGACATACATCATTTGGACATGAATTACCGTTGGACATATATTATTTAGACATCCACAACTGGATATATATTATTTGGACATAAATCATTGCTAGACATACATTATTTGGACATAGATCATTGCTAGAAATACCTTATTATATTGAACATGAACTAAACTGCAGTTGTATATTGACTATTTTGGACTCATCCCATTATTGGACATATGATACTTAATTAATTACTTTCTAATATTGGACATTACTTAATAAATATAATAACGTATCAACTCACCATTTAATCAAAGCTATCATACTATGTATATTATTTATTTATTTCAACAATTCTCATGATTCTAAAACTTTGGGATTTATCTATTTTGTAGGCTTAAAATGCACCGGAAGCCATTGGTCTATGCGGCCCAATGTCGAGTTTCGGATTGCACTCCCTAAAACAAACTCGGGCCTAGCAAAGTCACACCTCCAACGGAAGACATGTGGCTATGCGCAAAAAACCACCCCCGACACTAAGAATGTCATGAATCTCATAAGCTATAAGAATATTGTCAGTAATGTTTCTTCCTCAGATGAAAGCATTTTGATAGGGGCTGATGATCCTATCCATGCAAGGTTTAAGTCTATTTACAAGGATTTTTTTATATGACTTTATAGATTACATTGTATAGACTTATTGGCCTAAAATGTGTAACATCATCAGGGAAAGTAGTTTTAGCGTATGAGTGTAATATATGTATGGTTAAGGGATTTGAAAAGTGAACCTGAGTAGAAGAATGCTTGAACAATGTTGATGATATCTATCTTGATAGTGCTCCAGTATTCCGGGAAGAATAATGCAAGGATGCCATCTAGTCTAGGAGCTTTATGTGGACCCAGCTGGAAGACAGTACACTCAATCTCCTCATTTGTCACTGGCCTATTAAGACTAAGGGATTGCTGTACTGAGAGTTGTGGGATAGGAAGTGAGTTAAGCTCTTCTAAAATACTTTCAACACTAGTAGGACTTGCAGCATCATAGGACATCTTGAAGTGGTTCACCAATATGTTTTCAATATCCTTAGGATTTTCTGTTAGGTTTCCATCTCTGTCTTTCAAGTGCAGGATTCTTCTCCTAGCTCTTCTTTGCTTGACTACAGTTTGGAAGAACCTAGTATTTCTATCACCCAATAAGGTCCAATCACTTCTAGCTTTCTGTGCCCACAGTAACTCTTCCCTATTAAGCAACACTTCCAATTCTTCCCTGGTTGCTTTCTCCTTCCTCACATCCTCAACTGAATTAATTGAATTTTGAATATTCTGAAGTTGAGCATGTTTCAATTTAATCTCACATTCAATCCTTCCAAAAACCTTCTGTTCCAGTCAAGTAAACAAATTGAGTGTGCAGATTATTATACATTTTTTGAAGGTTACTTCGAAAAAATTGAACCATTGTTATTTGTTATTCTGTTAGTACATGGAAGCCGAATCAGTGATTAAAGTAACCAAAATCAAAAGAAAAATGGTAATTAGCAATTAGTGATGAACATTTAGCAAAGATAAAATGATACAATTCTAACATAAATTTCAATGGTGGGACGGTGTTAGTGGAGGCGAGCAGCTGCTAGCAGACCTTCAAAATAGTTCGACCATGGTCAGAGCTTTGTAAGTGAAAATTGCAATAAAATGAGCTTGGGCTCTTAAGGGGCTCCGGGCTGTTTGAGATGTTTTACTAAAAGATATTGGGCTCTACTTTTTTACCCAAAGCTTAAAGAAAGACTTTTAATTTCAATTGATTTTTTCCTTAAAAGATAATTGCATCCAATTTGCCAGCTCTGACTCATAAGAAGCCCAATTCGTTGGATAAACTCAGAAAAAGGAGGGTTCATCCTATTTTTGATAACTGGGTGAACTCCGCAACTCGGCCAGGGTTGCAACTTTCGGGGAATGAGAAAATCAGTAATGGTGTGACAAAGTCAGTGGAAAATTGTGCCTCCCATTTAAAATTCAATCTGAGGAAGAGGACTTGGAATCTCTTTAGGACTTACCATTCTTCGTTCAACGTTGTATTGCGTTATTAACTTTACGTCTCATCAAAAAAAGAAAAAAAAGACAAAAGACAAAAGACTTACATCTCATCTTATTCTTTTCTCTGTGATCTCTCCTACACATCACACATGGAAGCCCATCGTCTAGCTCTCTCTTCCTTCATCACCCTCTCCTTCTTCTTAGCAATATTGCCACCATCTTACTGCACCGCCGATGCACGCTTTGTTGATTGCAGTCGTCCCTATGAGTGTGGAAGAATCAAAAACGTTTCTTACCCTTTCTGGGGGGTAAATCGACCTGAATATTGCGGTATTAAAGAGTTCAAGCTCGAGTGCTACGACGAAGAATACCCGATTATCAAATTTGAAGAACTAGAGTTCCTCATACTAAACATCAACGAATCTCAAAATAACATGACCATTGCAAGATGGGACCTCTGGCATGGTTTTTGCCCTCTTCCGTGAGGCTAACATGTGCACCGATCAACTTGCTAGATTAGGCTACTTATTAGTTTCAGATTTCACTTTGTATTCCTGTCCGCCTGTGGACATCATGAAAACTTTTGAGGCTGATAGCCAGAGTCTATATTCAAGCAGGCTATGTACTGATTCTTTTTAGTTTTAATGCAAGTTTCGTTTCTTACCAAAAAAAAAAAAAAAAAAAAGATTTGTCACGCTAGCTTATCTCACAAAGTCGTAGTCAATATTCTTCTCTCTCCCTCTCTCTCTCTCTCTCTCTCTCGCTATCTCTTTCTCGTGAATACTATTTTAAAAAGAGAATAAATTAGGTCAGGAGTTGGCGTAAAAGGTGTGTTTTACGCCAGTCAATCCTGACCCGCCAAGTCACCAAAAATTTTTTTTTTTTCCAGCAAAAATAATTAAGCCTTAAGCAGCTCCCCCTCTCTCTCTTCTCTCCTAACCCAATCTCTCCATCTCTGAATCAAACCCATGACCCCCATAGCCAGAGTTTCCAAGCTCAACACAAGCCACCAACACCACTGCCATAGCCGAAACTCCATGGTTCAGAGATGGATGCCGCTGCAATCTCAAAGCCAGTGACTCTCCTCACAGTTGTGTGAGAAAATGGCGTTGGAAATCCCAAAAGATCTAATAAAACAAATCCAAATCTCGCTTCGCAGAGAAGCCAATCTAGTTTCATACAAACCAGACGACACGTCGTTGCCAACCAGAGACCCACCGCTCCTAACCCAACTTTCAACACTAATGGATTATTCATTCCCATTTTTATTGATTTTCTCAGCTAATCCAACCAGAAATATGAATGAAAGACAGAGAGAGAGAGAGAGATGGGTATGTGAAGAAGAAGTAGTAGTAGTTGATAGCGTAAATCAACTTGACTTTTTCTCCTCTTCTTTCAGCTATTCCCAGTTCCCACCTTTAACCTTCTTTCACATTTACCAATTACCATTATTTATTTATTTTATTTGCTAGTATTTAAATAAAAATAAAAACTCAGTTTCAAAGTTCCAACATTCAACACCTTTGAGATTGTGTGAGAAAATTGAGTTTTTCTATGGCTGGATGTGTGTGTACTGTGTTGGCAATGGTGTTGGTGGCTTATGTTGAGCTTTGAAGCTCCAGCCATGGCAGTGGTGTTGGTGACTTGTGTTGAGCTTTGAAGCTCCAGCCATGGAGGTCGTGGGTTTGGTTTAGAGATGGACAGATCGGGTGAGAAGAGAAGAGAAAGAGAGGGAGAGAGGCTAAAGGCTTTCTGGAAAAAAAGGAAAAGAAAAAAAAAAAATAGTGACGTGAAGGGTCAAGATTAGCTGATATAAAACACACATTTTACGCCAGCTCCTAACCCAATTTATTCTCTTCTAAAAACCTCACCTTTCTTCGTCAAAACAAATGGTCAGCTTGCTCATTGTAAAAAAGAGGGGTTCATCTATCTATCATTATATTTATCGCTTTCCAGTCTTGGTTCAACATTGTGTGGCTTCCTCATAAACATTATTTCTCTCCCTATTCTTTTCTTCATTATCTTCTAAACATGGATACCCATCTAGCTCTCTTTTCCCTCATCACCCTCTCCTTCTACTTAGCAATATTGCCACCATCTTACTGCACCGATGATGCGCGCTTTGTTGAGTGCAGTCGTCCCTATAAGTGTGGAAGAATCAAAAACTTTACTTACCCTTTCTGGGGAGGTGATCGACCTGAATATTGTGGTCGCCAAGGGTTCAAGCTCGAGTGCTTCACCGATTTATACCCGATTATCAAATTTAAAGAACTAGAGTTCCTTGTACTCAGCGAATCTCAAAATAACATGACCATTGCAAGATGGGACCTCTGGCATGGTTTTTGCCCTCAAACCTACCTCGATACCGTTTTGAATCATAATATCTTTGATTACGCTCCAACCGTTCTAAATATAACTCTGTTCTACGACTGCCCTCCTCATGTCAATACAAGTATACCGGACCAAAATAGATTTACGTGCAGCTTATTTGAAGGTAGTGATAGAAATAATAACGCTTACTTTGTAAACGAATCGTTAGCAAAGTTCCATTTTTCGGGCCTTGCGCAATGCGGAGGAAAAATCCGTGTTCCAATTTCACGGAATGCTATTATTGATGAGTCTGCGGGTGTAGTCCATGAACTTAATGAATCATTGAAGCAAGGGTTTGAAGTGGACTATGATGCCGTGCGTCTTGCCTGTAGTGGGTGTGTGGAATCAGGTGGGTATTGCGGTTCTAACGTGACACACCAGTTTGTCTGCTTTTGCCGTGACGGAGAGCGCTCTTATAACTGCCCAGGTAACAATATGTACTCTCTTTTCTCTTCTCACTTTCCTGGATTAGGCTGAAACATACATCTTCTCCTTCTAGGTTTGGTTTTGAATTTTAATGGTATATACTATATAGTGCTTCTTCTTAGGCTAATCTTACCTATTGGCCACATAGTGGGCATGCTTATTCATTGATTTCTTTTTTAGAAGACATGTAATGGCATAGTTAATCGTTCTTTACTTCTTTTTGACAATTGCATACCATTGTCATTGGTTTGGGTTAGTAGGTCAAAGCTTTTTCTTTTTTTATTGATTTTTAAAAAAAAAAATTTTATAAGTAGAAATTCTACTTTAGCCTAATCTTAGTGTACATGTATGTAAGCTTTCTACTAGATACTTGAATCCCGACCCTTACCTTCACACCCCACAAACACTTATAATTGTAGAGTGATCATTATGCCAAAAGTGTGAGGCGGTAGTAGGTCAAAGACTTGATCCTTCTAATAAACATATCAACCCTAAAAAAAGGGTAAAAGTGAAATCATCCTTAAGGATGCGTGATACAAATTTTGATTATCACTTTTATTTGCAAAAAAATTAGTACCACAAACTATTACATAATTTATGTATCACAGTTGTGAAGTGACCGTGTGTGAGTAATGAAGAAAAAATAGTGGTTAAGTGTGTAAGCGATGGATAATTACTCACAATCTGTCGTATCAAAGTTATAGCAAAAAGTTGTAGTTCTAGAATACTAGAACCCCTCCCTTTATTTTCACCTTCTTTTTTTTTTTTTTTTTTTTTTTTTTTTAATTATGAGGGATGCCAACCGAATTTCTGCTCACTTTCCGCAATATAAGTCTTACTATTCTCCTCTTTTGTTATCCGTGATTTTGGTTATGAAATTAGAATTACGTTTTCCTTTAAAAAAAAAATAATAATAATAAACTATTCAAGTAATGAACTTTAAAAAATATGTTAATTAGCAATTAGTGATGAAAATTAGCTGGTATAAAAAAAAAAAAAAATGATGAAAATTAGCAATTACTGATATAATTTGTAATGAGATTTTTTTGTCTGTTATTCATTGGTTTTGTTGAATTTGATTTTGTATTGCTCTGTTAATAGTCTTAAACTAATCCTAATTAATATTATTTAATATAAAGAGTCAATTTTGACTAAAATACTCCTAAATAAGTTTCTATAATAAGAAAATAAAACTCAAATTTAAAATTTTCCAAAACCGAAAAAAGAAATATAAAAAATTAAGAATAAAATATAAACTGTATAAGCTGCTCTTCAATTAAAGGTCAAGAAGGTCCATTTCAGTTCTCCGAAACTTTTCCGCAACGTGTTGGATGGTATTTGTTAAGCTTTCCTGGAAGGTGTAGGCAAGACCACAATTCCGTGCATTGCCAAGTCAATACACGCAAAGTATATGGATGAGTGGAAATTTTGTGTGATACAGAATTGAATGGAAAAGTTTTGGGTTACCAAAGACGCTGTATTGTGATTAGTACTTCTATTCGAAAGAGAGCGCGTGAATTTTTGGATGAAATTTTCTTTACCCGTTAACGTAATTAATTCTCAGGAAGAAGTCTAAAAGGTAAAGGCAGAATGGTGGACCCAATGTAGATTGAGAAATTATCTGTGCTTGTAGCATAGCATAGTACCAAAATATGTTTGGCTTATATAAAGTAGTATTTTACCCGGATCACGGAAACCGCGGTTCGCGTGCTATTGTTTCAGACGCTTCACCATGTCACAATTTCTTAGCTACCTCCTCTTCCTCTCCTTCTTCTTCATCAACTCAGCGACCAATTCTAGTCCTTTGTTAACTACATGCGCACCACAGTACTGTGGTAACGTTACGGTCAGATACCCTTTTTGGGATCCTAATGAAATCACCTCTGATCAGCGATATTGCGGCTACCCGGGGTTTGGCGTTAGGTGCGAGAACGGCGAGGCCGTACTTGGCTTATCCGGTGACCGGAACTACTACGTGAAAGATATAAATTATACTGGCCATATCCTAACCCTTGTGGATATTGATGTCACCACCAACCAAACGTGCCCAAGACCACGTCAAAACTTTTCTCTAGAGGCGCTACCTTTGAAATATTCTTCAATGGATTTGAATCTCAGTTTTTACTTTAATTGCAGTTCCGACCCTCCAAAAACTGTGCCTTCCATCCAGTGCTTGAATATTAGTAGCAACCAGTCTTATGTTTTTGTGGAGAATAATGAGACGGTGGGCTTTGATTGGTCAAAGAATTGCGAGGAGAAAGTGGTGGTGACAGTGAGAAAGACGCAGATCAATATGGGTAATTTAACTGGGGGGTTTGCTGGGGCTATGAATGATGGCTTTCTGCTTGATTGGGAAACAGTTAAGGATTGTGTTGCATGTGAGAGCTCTGAAGGGTATTGTGGCTACGACGCTACGGCTGAGGAGTTCTTGTGCGTTTGCAAAGATGGAAGCACACATAGTAACAGCTGCAAAGGTATGCTCCCTTGGTCAATTTCACGTCTCAAAAATTTATATATATATATATATATATTTTTTTTTTTTTGGTAGAAAATTTATAATACATATCATAGTAAAAAGGTGTAGAGAAGAAAACAGATAATGCTGAATTATTCACTATTAACACCTTTGAATAATTTGTATATAAAAAATAAAAAAAATAAAAAAATAAAAAACACCTTTGAATAATTAATTCAAATTTCAAAGGTATGATTGCGGGATCTACTTATTCTCTTGTGGGAACTACATCACATGAAGGATTCCACCTAATAGAATCTTTTCTGTGGTAGGTTTTTTTGTATCCTAGTGCTAAATCCTTGTTTGGGTTGTTGTAGTTGCCTTGGAATGCATTTTCATAGACTTTTCTTTCCAAAACCAAGCCCATAGATTTTCACCTTCAATGAATGGTGTGTACATATAGATTAAGTAAATATCACATGGATTGGAACCTTTGGATCCAATTGTTACTGATGGAGAAAGAAAAGTTTACAGTTTAATTTATTAGTTTATACTTAGAAAACTATAAGGTTTTATAATTTGAAACCTCCTTGAAACTATATAATTTTAATTTTTTTTAAAATTAATTTCACCTTAAATTTTACGACTTACGATGATATTACACTATTTAATCTTAGCCAACAATCCAACAAAAACATAAAGAAGTGTTCAACCAATTTATGTGAATTAAGAGTGCAAAAATTTATTGAATAACATTCCCAGTCTTTAGTATTACCTTACGTAAAAGTAAAAATTACACTAAGACTTCCCTGGTACAAAACTCTCACTAGAGATATGACTTACCAAGATCAACAACCAAGGCTTACAAACTTCTCTCAAATACATAGAATACATTGTTTTCCCTCACAACACACTTTATTTTTCCTATTTCACATATTATTGACACTCCTAACAGTTTAAGTGTGCGTTTGCCTAATTTTGTGTATTGCGTTTTATAAATCTTGGATACCGCGGCAATAAGTTTTCAACTACCTCAAAAAACGTGTATTTTGCCTATCTTGGGTCCCACGGCTAAGCATGCGTTTGCTTGAGGAGTTTTGCGTGTATTGTGTTTTTTTTTTTTTTTTTGTTGGTCCCACTGCACTGTTAATGGACCAGTCAACTTGTAAAAAATGCATGAATAGTATTTTGCCTTTTAAAAATTATTTTGTTACAATATTTTCAGTAATAAGTTTTCAGTTTTCAATAAAATAAGTGGTATCCAAATAGACCCTAAATACTCGTTTGGGTATTGATGAAAAGGGACGCGTTTGCATCTCGCGTTTCCTTTTTTTTTTTTAGCGTTTTGTGGCTGTGGTGAGCAGGGATGGAACCACATACTGGCTGCGCCTTCCTCAAAATTTTTTTAAAATATTAAATAGTAGGTATATATTTAAAATTTTAGAAAATAAGTTCAAGAAAAATTATATTTGCCCCCCTCAAAAAAATTATATTTGCCCCCCTCGACTTCGAATCCTAGTTCCGTCCCTGGTGGTGAGAGTTCCAGTGGGTCCCGTGCACTGTTCCCGAGACCCACAAACTTCTTTTTTCAACAAAACTTTCATTAAAAATGGGTCTCACAACACTATTCACACATTTAAAAATTATTTTGCTATTGTGTTTTCAATTTTCAACATAATAAGTGGTATCTAAACAAACTCTAAATATGCGTTTGGGTAGAAATTATTTCTACCTGCATCAGCGTTTTTGGTGTTTCAATGGTTTCATGCCTTTTTTTTTTTTTTTTATTCACGCGTTTTCTGCTTTTTGGAGACAAATAGCACTGTTCATCACTATAAATCACTGTTCACGTACTGTTTATGTACTGTTCACGCACTATTCACGGGACCCACAACTACTTTATTCAAAAAAAAAAATATTAAAAATGAGTCCCACAGTACTATTTACACATTTAAAAATTATTTTACTATAGCGTTTTTAGTTTTCAATTTTCAATTTTCAGTTTTCAGTAAAATAAGCTGTATCCAAACGGACGTTTGCCTCACATGAGTTTTGAGTTTTGCCTATTAGCTAGCTTAAAAAGTTATATCCTGAGCTAAGACATGCTTTCTTCAGTGGACTCCACAGAGTTCAAAGTATTTATTTTTTTTGAGTTTTGCCTATTAGCTAGCTTAAAAAGTTATATCCTGAGCTAAGACATGCTTTCTTCAGTGGACTCCACAGAGTTCAAAGTATTTATTTCCTTTCCCTAGAATTCACTCTCTCTTTGAATGGGTTATGATTTCTCCTCCATGAAGAAATTTCTGAGAACTTTGTTTAAGACATGATACACAAAAAGTACATAAAAACACAAACCACAACGATAAACTTCGTGAACTTTTTAATTGAAAAGAAGTTTATATTTGTACAAAATATTGATTTTGTTCATATAGTAGATACAATTTCTTGGATACATGCATTTGATTTCTCAATAAAAATCAAACACATAGTTGTGTTGACTAATAAAGTTAAAATATTTTTATGCAATTAAATTCAATATAATAATGCATTTGAATTTAATTAGAAAACTTAATATATTACAATTAACAAAAACAGTTTTTTGTTGATAATTCGATGATGACAACAATGGGGAAGTAAATATGAACTTGGATTCTCTTTATAAAAGAGATTAGACAAAGCCGGGACACTATTCCTTAAGCTGTTAGTCTTTTGGTTAAGTATGGTTATGAGTACTATAAATAACAATATTATCAATAATAGTTTTCTTAAACTGTCATATAACGAAGCTTAGAGCTAAGCTTCCCGTGCACTAGATATATGCTGGGTTTGTCCACTCACTTCGACTAGCTTTAGGGCCTTTGCTTCTTGTTACCTTAGCTTGGCTTTAGATAGATAAATCCCATATGACTCCTAGTATTTTATTGTTTGGTGTAATTTGGCAAGTAATAAGTGTTAGCAATGTGTACCTAGACTTAGTTTATGTTTGGGAACAATTTATTTAATTTTTTGTTAAAATTTTTTGGCTAAAATTGTGCTTAAGGATATTTGTACCTTTAAAGAAAAATGATAAAAGTGAAAAAAAAAAAAAGGTAAAAAAAAAAAATAAAGTTTTAAAAAAGTGTATATAAAAACTAATGGTAAAAGCTAATACCAAAGACGCTCTCTTTTTAAAAAAGAATAGACCACAGTACCCAAAATTTCGAAAACTATTCCTTAAGCTATATATTATTTCTTTTTGGTAGAGGATGGTTATCATGAGTATTATAAAATATAAATAACAATATTATCAATAATAGTTTTTTTTTTCCTTATTATTACCTTTTTTTTTTTTTGAAAACCTTATTATTACTTTTTTAATGATTAATAGTTGAATACTTATTTCAATATATAGAAACCGCGTGTTTCATCAAAAAATAAAATTAGAAACCGCGTGTACATTCTTTTCCTACCAGAAGAACAAGAACAGTATTTGGTCCAAATGGAGTAGCTGACCTTTAGGACAACAAATATTCAGCAAAAAAATAATAAAGGAAAACAGTACATTCTTTCCTGTAATTCTTCTAATATTTTAAACCAAACCCAACGAATCAACAACGTCAATTTTGATTACTTCGAAAATTTCCCTCAACTTGTAGGAAAGTAGCATTTGTTAACTTTGCCACAAGGAACGGGACAGGTTCACTGGAGACCAGAATTCCGTGCACTGTAAACACACGCAACCTCATCACAAAGGAAAGAGTCTTTTATATAACGCAAAGAAATTCGTAACTTTTTACACCAACTGCCTTAGGTGGCATATTGATCGATTGTTTATAATTTTTTAAATAATGTTATATATATACAAATTATTTTATAATATTTTTACAAATAGTTAATGTGACAAACTCTTATTAATTTTAATATAAATCAACTAATAATATCATATTTATATTTATCAATAATTATTTAAAAAATATCAAAGTCACATTAATAATTTATAAAAATATTGTAAAATATTTTGTTTAGGTTACATTGCTCTAATTTTTATAGGAATTTACCACTTTTGTTTGTACTTTTTTTTTGAGAAGGACCATTTTTGTTTGTAATAATCACGTTAAATGGAAAATTACGACAAAAGTCGTGTACTTTTTTTTAATGCGAATGAATGAAGCCTGAATATAATACAACAAGAAGGTGACCCATTATCTTTTGCTTATATAAGTACTTAGTTTAGTATTTCCTAGTACAAGAAAACAACAAACATTTTCATGTGCCCATTTCAAACACTTCACCATGTCACAATTCCTTAGCTACCTCCTCATCCTCTCCTTCTTCTTCTTCATCAACTCCTTAGGCACCAATTCTAGTCCTTTGTTAACTACATGCGCACCACACTACTGTGGTAACGTTACGGTCAGATACCCTTTTTGGGATCTTAATGAAATCACCTCTGATCAGCAATATTGCGGCTACCCGGTCGGGGTTTGGCGTTAGGTGCCAGAACGGCGAGGCCGTACTTGGCTTATCCGGTCTCTTGTGGATATTGATGTCACCACCAACCAAAGGTGCCCAAGAACACGTCAAAAGTTTTCTCTAGAGACGCTACCTTTGAAATATTCTTCAATTGATTTGAATCTCAGCTTTTACTTTAATTGCATTTCCTACCACCCAACTGTGCCTTTCATCCCGTGCTTGAATATTAGTAGCAACCGGTCTTATGTTTTTGTGGAGAATCATGAGATGGTGGGCTTTGATTGGTCAAAGAATTGCGAGGAGAAAGTGGTGGTGACAGTGAGATATATACAGACTAAGATTAATATTGTTGATTTGATTGATCGGTTTGGTGTGGCTATGAATGATGGCTCTGTGCTTGACTGGGGAAGTGTTAAGGTCCTTGAGGATTGTGCTACATGAGATAACTCTGAAGGGTATTTTGGATACTACGCGTACATGAATTTTTTTTTTTTATAAAGAAAACAACGTGTATTTGTCATTAAAAAAATTATGTAACAAATTACTTAATGTAAAATGTATTATTTTGAATTCACAACTTATATCAATAATGAATTACATTTATTAATACTTATTCAATAATTTCAAAATTATACAATCCTAACATTGCTATCTAAAACAAAATAACATCAAAATAAGTAAAATAAATACACAATTTTTATTTCTACACAATATCAACATCCCAAAATATAAAACAAATTTACAAATTTCTTATTGGATAATTCATTTGACAAAGAATAAAAACATATAAGAAATTTACAATTTTAAAAATTAATTTTATAATCTATTGCCAATTGTGGTTAGTACTCTATTTCAATTTGAGATATATATTAAAATTTGATTGTTTACTTATTTATACATAATCTCTTTTATGAATATCATATTATTGTTAAGCAATACACACTCTAGGAAATATCATAATTTATTTTGAAAAGCCGTTTATTTTAGACATAAATTGTTAAAAAATAGGTCTAAACATTCATAATTTATATTAATTTGATATTTTGGCTTCACTATTTTCACTCTTGTGAATATTTCTCACACATGTCTATAATTTTAAATATATGTTTTTAATTGTACTGTAACCAAATTATCTTGAAATGCACTTTACTATTTGATATCTAAAAATTTTTACTCATTACAGAATGCTCAATTATTCATCTTTTAATTAATTTGCATATAATTATGTAAATGTCACAATTATTTCCTTAAAACTCACAACAAACAATTAAACCAATATTGTCTTAATTTTATTATTTTTTTCACCAAATTTTTTTTTAATTGGTTCGGATTCAGGTTGGGTCACGGGTCGGTCGGGTTGGCCCGCATAAAACAAGGATCGAGTCACTATCAACCCGTTTGTTTCGAGTCAAAAAAATCGGATTTGAGTTAAATATTTTTCGGATCGGGTTGGGTTGGATCAAAAATTTTTTACCTGCTTTGCCATGACTAATTCTACGAAAAGTCATTGGGGTGTATTCTACGAAAAGACTTTTAATTTCATTTAAGGATGGGCGTCAATAGCTGCTTGGCCCTAATCCAATATTATTATTATTATTTATTTTAAAGATGGTTGAAGTCGAATCCAACATGCTAGCCCAATTAATTGTTTGAAAAAAATTATTCCTATTTTTGATAACCGGGTGAACTCAGCAACTGGGCCATGAGTGCAACTTTCTGGGATTGAGGAAAATCAATTTCTTTAGGACTTGTGAACCATAAAACGGTAGGGTCTCAGACATAAAAGAACGGTGTGGAAAAGTCAGTGGAAAAATTTGCCTCCAGAGTCCAGATAAATCCCGTTTAAAAATCAATCTGTGGAGTGGGCTCTTTAATCTCTTTCGGACTTACCAGTCTTCGTTCAACGCTTCTCAAAAAGAAGTCTTCGTTCAACGTTAGGCTGCGTCATAAACATTACTTCTCTCCCAGTTCTTTTTTTCATTATCTTCTAAATATGAATTCCCATTATCTAGCTCTCTCTTCCCTCATCTCCCTATTCTTCTTCTCAACAATATTACCACCGTCTTACTGCACCGACGATGAACGCTTTGTTGAGTGCAGTATTCCCTTTGATTGTGGAAGGATCAAAAACATTTTGTACCCTTTCTTGGGAGGTGATCGACCTGATTATTGCGGTTTCCCAGAGTTCAAGCTTACGTGCCGCGACAATGAATACCCTATTATCAGTTTTGAAGAACTAGAGTTCCGCGTACTAAACATCAACCAATCTCATTATATCATGACCATTGCAAGATCGGACCTATGGAATAGTCCATGTCCTCCACCTTCAAAGTTCGTCAATACCACTCTGGATTTTAGTAACTTCGACTATCACACACCAACCGATCAAAACCTAACTTTGTTCTATGACTGCCCTTCTGAAGTTAGCGGATTGGATGGCGCGAAGAACTTTTCCTGCGGCTTATTAGATAATACCGCTAATTACTTTGTAAACGAATCCTTCACGGGGATCGACGAGCTTTTTGAGAAATGCGATAGACATATTAGAGTTCCAGTTTTAGGGACTGCTCTTAAAAACGAGTCTTTGGGACTTCAGAATGTATTGAATCAAGGTTTTGATGTGGGCTACCATAATTCCTGGGCGATTACCTGTTTGGGGTGTAAGGCTTCAGATGGGATATGCGGTTTTAACTCCTCCTCACATCCATTTGTCTGCCTTTGCCGTGATGGAGATCGGCAACCTTTGTTCTGTTCAAGTAAGTATGCATGCTCGTTTCTCTTCTCACTTTTGGATTAGGCTGAAACACATATTTCTTGTTCTTTGCTTAGTTTTTCTGGTTCATAGTTTCCTATTTTTAGCTACAGTTCACATAATGTCATAGTTTAACAGTTCTATTTGGCTTTGGGCATTAGGCATGGTTAACAATTGCATCTCATTCTCATGGTTTGTTTGCTTTACGTGGCTTTGGGTAGCCGGCATAGTTAACAATTGCATAGCATTCACATGGTTTGTTTGCTTTAGCTAAATGTGGGTCCACATAGTAGGCAATAGACTTGGTCCTCATTCTGGTCTAAGTCATGCTTTAATAAGTTGTCCTAATCTGTTAGGATGGTGGAATCATCTTAATTTGTTTTGAGCGAGTCCATTCATAATGCCCCTCATAGAAATCAAAAAAATTTGTGGCCTTAAGACTTTAAGCAAGATTGAAGATGGTGAATCACCAATCCTATAATATTAATTTTTTGCTAGAGTTTCCAATATGTTTACGAGTAAGTTTCAAGTTTTTGGGATAGACAATATATAGTGAAATCATGTTGTCATCACTCATCACACAGTAGACATCCCAATCCACAACTCAAAGTTAGTACTTTTAGTCTTGAGTGTTCTCTTTTATTTGAAGTGAGTTATTATGATATTTGCCTAAAACAAAACAAAACAAAAAAAAAAAAACAAAAAAAATGAATAGCCAAAATTTTATTTATTTATTTTTAAAAAGTCAAATTAGTTCATAAGATATAGTCTTTGAATGAATGCTGAGTACTTTCTCTTTTTGTCTTTTTTCTTTTTTAAATTTGATATTTACGATAGGATGAGAGATTTTACCTTTTTTTTTTATTTTTCTTTTTTTTAAAAAAATTAATATTTTAAAATAAGATGAGAGATTTGAACTCTAAATATTTTGATGAAAAAAAATAGAAAGTAATAATTGAGTGTCTTTTTTTCTTTTTTTGGGGGTAATAATTGAATTTTAAGACTATAGGCAAATATTCTCACAATTGTGTTGGCAAAGTCATGAATAGCATTAGCATAAAAAAAGAAGTCATGAATAGCATAGCACTCCATCCAAGTATCTCATTTGGAATTCGTCGTTTACCGTGAATGGTAAATAGAATTACCAAAAGGCTAAAATGCACTTTTGGTTTCGATATTTTGGGCCGATTTTTGATTTGGTTCTTCAATTGATTTCGCTCATAGGTCAGTTCCTAATTTCGAAAAATCATTTTTATTTTGGTTCTTGCCGTCAACCCATAACAAAAAAATCTAAGGTGGCAAACGGAGTGCATAGCTGGCATATTAAATGCTGACGCAGCCGAAAAATAATAATAAAAAATACGATGTCAGCATCCATGTCAGCATCTAATTTAAAAAAAAATATATATATATATATATATATAAATTTTAACAAAATTTAAAAACATAAAAACAAAATTTAAAACATAAAAATACATCAATTCAGATTTGAATAAAAATAAACATGAACATGAACACAGATCACAAGAACACAAGAACATCAGAAAATTTATAAAAAAAAAAAAAGAAATTAAATTTTAAAAAAACCTTAAATCTAATTTAATTAAAACTATTTTTAAAAAACAAAAAAAAATTATCCTTTTAATTCTTTTTCTTTTTCGTTAACCTTAATTCTTTTTCTTTTTCTTTTTCTTTTAACCTCATCAGCGATCAGACCTAAACTCTAAACTCTCTCTATCTCTAATTCTCTCTTTCTCTCTTCACCCTTGACGAAATCTCTCTCAGACCTAAACCCTCTCAAAATCTCATCTCCGCCGATCTGCCAAACTCTGATCTGACCCAAACTCTCTCAAATCTCAGTGATGAGGCCGCCGCCGTCGAACTTGTTCATCCGTCGATCTGCCAAACTCTAATCTGACCCAAACTCTCTCTAATCTCAGTGATGAGGTCGCTTTTTCCATTGAAGAAGAGCGCCACCGCCCGTGATATCTATAGCTCAAGCTATTGCTAGTTTTCCTTATTATCCATGCTTAGCTTCTATTTATTAATGTCCTTTGATGCTCAGAATTTTTGGAATTTTTGTTGAGACTGATTATATGATATATGAGTTGTACCTGTCCTGTATGTAGTTGCTATGTTTGCTTGATTATTGTTTATGCCTTTTGTAGTTATTTTTGCTTCTCTCTCTTTTTTGTGTTTAATGGAAAGGGGGAAAAGTAGAAAAATTATATTTATTGAAAATGGGAAATGACATTTAAGATTTAGTGTGGTGGTAACTTGTTTTTTGTGGCTTGTTTTATGGATCGGTGGTTGATTCCGCTAATGATTTTGGTTTGGGTTGTGATATGGGTTTCGTTTGTGTTTGATCTCTATTTGTGATCTGGGTTTGTGTTTGTGTTTGATCTCGGTTCTTTTCTTTTCTTTTCTTTTCTTTTCTTTTTTGTTTTTGTTTTTGTGATCTGGGTCTGTGTTTGATCTCTATTGGTGATCTGGGTCTGTGTTTGTGTTTAATCTCTCTCTTTTTTTTTTCTTTTTTTCTTTTTTTTCGTTTGTGTTGTTGTGATATGGGTCTGTGTTTGATCTCTATTGGTGATCTGGGTCTGTGTTTGTGTTTAATCTTTGTTTCTTTTTCTTCTTCTTCTTTTTCTTTTTTTTTTTTTTTTTTTTTTTTTTTTTTTTTTTTTATGTTGTTGTGATCTGGGTATGTGTTTGATCTCTATTTGTGATCTGGGTTTGTGTTTGTGTTTGATCTCCGTTCTTTTCTTTCTTTCTTTTTCGTTTGTGTTGTTGTGATCTGGGTTTGAGATCTTCGTTGCTGGGTTTGATTGGGAAGAACACGAAGAACAAGTTGTAATGTTCTTATGAAAATTAATAATGATAAGTAATAGTTTTTTTTTAATTAAATTAGATTTAAGGGTTTTTTTAAAATTTAATTTTTTTTTTATATAAATTTTTTGACGTGGCTTTGTTTAAAAAATTTTAAATGCTGATGTAGTATTTAAAAATGCCAAATAATTATTTTTAATAATATTTTAATGGTCATGTTAGCGCCACATCAGCAAACAAGACATTTCGTCTGCCATGTAGGTGGTTTTCGTTACTAGGTTGGCGGCAAGGACCAAAATAAAAACGATTTTTTGAAATTAGAGACTAACCTAGGAGTGAAATCAATTTAGAAACCAAATTGAGAATCAACCTAAGATGCATAGACCAAAAGTCCATTTTTGCATTACCAAAAATTTTCCCCATTGACTTGGTCATACGTGTTGACCGGTCTTGTTGACTCTTATTGCTCTAATGGGCCCCCATAAGGACAATGTTTATTTTATTGCAGTAATCGCTATGAAAACAACTCTATTACTTGGGACTCTTCAAGCTGTAACCAAACCCTTGTGTGAGAACTCACAACAAATCCTAGTGACTTTTGGGTTTGCTTAGTTGTGTTGCTTAAATAACAGTTTTTGTTGTTTAAATAACACAACACGTATTTTCACAACATTTAAACAATATTACTAAAATAATATTATTGAACGAGCTTTTTTTTTTTTTTTTTTTTTTTTTTTTGCTAGCAATAACAAATCCTAGTGACTTCAATGTATGGTTTTCTTTTTTTTTTTTTTTTTTGGTGAAACTTTAATGTATGGTTTTCAATATTTCTAGTGACAGGCAAAATTGTGGATTTTAGTTACAAAGTCTTTAAATGACGCTGTGAGAAGCCGTCTGGATTTTCATATGAGAGTCAAAAATCAAACTATAATTATAGTACTATTAACTACGTTTGTTTCATAGAAATACTAGTAATTAACAAATCATAGAATTTTTAATTCCAAACTCCCTTAGAAAAGATAAGAATAAAATGTGCTCATAAATTATCTGAAATAAAACGACTGAATAAACTGTATCAAGTAAGGATTGATGAGAACTTTATTTCCTTTTCTTTGTGTGTGTTTGATGATTTGCAAAATGGTGGCATAATTTTAAAATTCTTGAAACACATTAGGAGCCTTGAAAATTCTTGAACGTTTTCTAGATTTTTAGGCATTTTGATTTCACTTGTACATGTTTAGTATAGCACTTTCTTCACTACCGTAGGTAAATATTGAAAAATTATGGACTTTTTTTTTTTTTTTTTTGTGGGGATAAAATTGAATTCTATGCTTGTAACAAAACTTGTTGGACTATTTATGATAACTCACTAATACACTCAATCACACATAAAGTTAAAGGACAAGTCGCACTTAGTTTTCTTGCTACGGTTTATGCTCATAATAAAGGCGATTAATTAAAATAGGCATTGCAATGAGTGAGTAGATTACAGGTATTTATACGTTAGGTGGATACTTTTAGCACTTACATAATTAATTAATGGCTACATATATGTCTCTCTTTTACACATGAACTTTATTAAATACATACATAAACAATATCATATATTCATTATGTATATATATATATACACACACACATTTTAGAAATATCTGTTCAATATATTTATCTAAAATTATATTTATTCTGCCTTGGTTACAGATAAGCGACGAAGTAAGTGGTGGAAGTATGTTTTAGGTAATATTTCCATTTTCATCTCTCACTTCTGTGCAGTGTTTGCTAAACTTCTCAACTTAGACTATGAAGTTGAACTAGTTGGAACTTCCTTTTTTACCCAGGTGCAGGCTCATGTCTCATAACGGTCCTAATACTGGGCGTCATATTCTTTATCCATCGATGCCGCATGAAGAAGAAATATGATCCCTCAACCTTACTCAGTCGAAGCATCTCTTATGATCCCTGTGGAACGACAGGTCTTGAGGCATTTGTTAGAAATTACGGACCACTATCGCCAAACAGATATAAATTCTCAGATGTCAAGAAATTCACCAATTCATTTAAGGTTAAACTGGGTCAAGGAGGCTATGGTGGTGTCTACAAAGGAGAGCTACTCAATGGTCGTCTCGTAGCTGTGAAGGTCCTGAATGCATCAAAAGGAAATGGAGATGAATTTATCAATGAAGTTGCAAGCATCAGTAGAACTTCCCATGTTAATATTGTCACACTTCTTGGTTTTTGTCTTGAAGGCAAAAAAAGAGCTCTCATCTATGAGTTTATGCCAAATGGATCACTTGAAAAGTATATACACAGTGACAACACGGAGACAACCACTATGCCCTTAGGATTGGAAAAATTGTTCCAAATTGCAATCGGTATTGCCCGGGGGCTTGAGTACTTGCATCGTGGCTGCAATACTAGAATCTTGCATTTTGACATAAAACCACATAACATTCTTCTGGATGAAAATTTTTCCCCAAAGATCTCTGATTTTGGACTTGCTAAAATTTCTCCAAGGAATGAGAGTAACATATCAATGGCAGTAGCTAGAGGGACAATAGGGTATATAGCTCCTGAAGTGTTCAGTAGAAACTTTGGAGTAGTTTCACACAAATCTGATGTTTACAGTTATGGAATGATGATTTTGGAGATGGTTGGAGGAAAAAAGAACATTGAAGTTGGAATAAGTGATACCAGTGAGATATATTTTCCACATTGGATATATAAGCGTCTTGAGCAGTACAATGATTTAGGATTTCCCATTAATATGACTACAGAGGAAACTGCAATGGTGAGAAAGATGATCTTAGTGGGTTTGTGGTGCATACAGACAAATCCATCTGATAGGCCGTCCATGAGTAAAGTAATTGAAATGCTAGAAGGAAACATAGAAGCGTTGCAAATTCCTCCAAAACCTTACTTATCGTCACCACCAAGATCTCCCGCAGAAGAATCCTCCACATATTAATACTATGTAATAATACCTATGGATACATTTTTTTCTTGATAACTTTTTTATTATTATCTTACATTTAATTTAAGGATTGGGCTCCTTGAAGACAAGTGTTGGTGTTATTATGTACCTTTCACGTAAAAGAGGGAGTGTGCACTTCAATGTCCCTTAATCATTAACCTGGGAAAGATCTCTAAGCTAAGAAAAACTCAATTATTTGACAGGAAAGGGAGTGTGCGCTATCAACTTTTGTTTCTCAAAAAAGTTTCTAAAAAAAAAAAAAAAAAACTTTTGTTTCTGAGAGAATATACAATGGAATTGATACTTGTTATTATTTTTTTTTTTTTTTAAGGAAGAATTGATACTTATTATTGAACCCCTTTTAAAAAACAATTACTGACATTAAGTGGGATATTAATTGCACGAGTAAATCTAGTGCCACAAAATTTTCCACAATTTAATCACTACTTTGCTATATGGTGACTCGTGAGTGGTGAAATCATGAACCCACTATTTCATTTTCATTACTCACGAATCGCGATATAACAAAGTTGTGGCAAAGTTGTGGAAACGTTTATGGGTGTGCGCTGGTTGTCACATCTCTAAATCATACATTAGATTTGGGACATTACATATACTGGGTTTGGCTTACCTTCAGTACTTTTTAATTAAAATCTCATTTTATTTTAACTAGTCGCTAACCCGTGTGATGTACGGAAAAGTTATTGACTCTGAAAAAAAAATCAACAATGAGTAAATAAACATTTTGCTAGTTAGTATATTTTTTTTTAAATGAAGAAATATTTAACTTCTATACTTTTCCATAATTTAGAAGTGTTGTCTAATATTGAATGTTATTGAGTTGCAAATGCATAGTTACCGAAACCTACAAAATAATTTACCGTTCTTAAATTAATAAAGCAAAACTCCCAATAGTTATATATACAGAAATACACTCAAAATTAATATAAACTGCAAATATATAAATAAAGACCATGATATGAGGAAGGCACACCAAGTTTCAAATTTGAATAGCAATATGACTTTCTCGTAGTAATAACAATATAGACAATTCAAAACATGGAACAATATCAAAATTATAATACCTAATTCCATTATTTTTTATGTTGAATCCAAAAAAATAATTAATTGAAATTAATCCAAACAAATAATTAATCAACAAAAAATCATAATTTTTAATAAGAAAACAAAAAATCACATGAACCTAAATAAAAAGCATTTAAGGTAAAGAATTAAGATCAACCTACTAAGACGCAAATACCAAAAACCCCAAAACTTAAAACTTCAAAATTTATAGAATCCCCAAATTCTACTTCAAAACCAAACCAAACCAAATTCAACAAATTTATATATAACATATCAAATAAAAATTTATCGTTCCCTAGGCTGGAAGACATAGATTGCATTTTTTATTTTTCTCCAAAAAAATAGAGATGTTTTATCTGCCATGTACAATATAAAAAAATAATTAGTAGAAATTTCAACTAAAAAACCAAACTCTTTTTTTTTTTCAACATTAGTCTCTCTCTTTCTCTCTCTCTTTTTTTTTTTTTTTTTTTTTTTTGAGTCCTATCATAATTTTTGTTTTATATAGATTATTAACGTTTGAGTTTGAGTTTAAGTTGGACTTTTAGAGAGATAGAGTTTCACTCCTTGTTAAATTTTGATTAAACAATTTTTTTTTTAAATGATAATAATCAGTTTGAGTTTAAGTTAGACTTGTTAGAGAGATAGTGTTTCAGTTCTGGTTAAGTTTGAACTAAACAAAAATAATTTTATTTAATAATAAGTTTGAGTTTAAGTTAGACTTGTTAGAGATATAGAGTTTCACTCCTAGTTAAGTTTGAACTCAACAAAAATAATTTTAATTAAATAAATTGATAATTTTATTTAAATATTATGCTAACGTGGAAAATTGTGAGAGATTCAGATGTTTTGGTTTTATATATATACTAGTATTATGCTCATGCGTTGCACGGTGTTAATTATAAACTTTTAGTATAATTTTATTAAGAAATAATAAATTAATAATCACTTGAATATAGATTATATAAATTATTATACTTAGAAGTATCAAGCAATCACACAACATAATTCATCCGGTTCACATAAAAAAAAAAGATTCATTTAGTTATTGTTTTTTTTTTTTTTTTAATATAGAACAAATTAATGACTAAAACCATGCAATGCGCAGGACTTTTACTAAAACTATTTAAGAATGCTAAAATCTATCAATAAAAAAAAAAAAAAAAACAGCAACATGATATTTGATTGAGTTAACGTGATTATTTTTCACACCTCCACAAATTAAGTTTGAATCCAAGAGAAATTGAGCTGAACTAAAACTCTACTAAGTCTACTCTACTCTACTATTTAAGAATGCTAAAATCAATAAATAAAAAACCAAAATTAAGTGAAGAACTGCAGAAGGAAGGATTTGGCTTTTTCAGTAAAAACTAAATGAATTGTTTTTTTTTTTTTTCTCTCTCTCTCTCTCTTGTACCCAATTTTAAATTCACAGCAAATTTTGCTTTTAGAAAAGCTGGACTATACATAAGAAAGTACTAAACAAAAACTGCAACAAATTAAATCCACAATATTGATGTCAATAATATGTAGAATAAAAATAAATGATAAAGCTAGCATAACCTGTAAATATATCCATACATGAAATTTTAACCTATCTATAAAATGAAAATATTCAATAAATAAAAAAAGAGAGAACAAAAAAAACCACTTTATTCAATTACAGTTTTTAAGCCCAACTTGTACTTCCTTCGATATTATAATACCTACCTACTTCTCATTTGCCTTGCACATCTGAGTCTGAGTCTACCATATTTACTTAACTAAATAACATTATAATTTATATACATCTTCAAAGAAAAAAAGTTATATACTATAATACAACTTTTTTATTTTACTCAAAACATGAAATGGAAAACATTCATCTACGTGTTATCTGTAGAGGAAATTAAAGTTTTCTATTCCATGGTTGGTATATATATATGTGTGTGTGAAAGTATGTCATCTTTATCCTTATCTCTAGCATAACATATAGAGTTTGTTCTTATCATATAGAGTTTCTAATCACCCTAGAAATCATAACTCATAAATCAAAAAAATCTCCAATTGCTAATCAAATAAATCAAAAGGGAGAGGACATGTTAACGATAACTACAAAGAACTCAAAAAAATATTAGTAGTAACTGTATGGCATTAGGACATAAAAGGTAGGATATTGTGATATACATCACGTTAAATATTTAATTTAATGTTTTTGTAATTTGGTACAATCACTTGGTGCAACCATGACTTCTAAGCCCAACTTTAATTTGTGGAGGTGTGAAAAATAATCACATTGCTTTTTTTTTTTTTTTATCCAAAAAAATTGTTACTAACATTTGTAGTTATATAATTTAAATGAAATTGGATTCAAACTTAATTTGTGGAGGTGTGAAAAATAATCATGTTAACTCAATCATATATCACGTTGCTATTTTTTTATTCCAATTAAAAAAATTGTAGCTAATAGGTGTAGTAATATAATTTAAATGAAAAAAAAAAGGATTAGATGTAGATGAAAATTGAGAAGAAATAGATGGAGAAAAGAATTCAGATTGTAATTAAATTAAGATTATTAATTTAATAATATTAAAATTTTGAAAATTTAGATGATAAATATTATTTAAATTAAATTTTTGTATGTTAAATATTATCCCCTAATTTAAGAAATATATCCTAACAAATAAAAAAATAATGTTAATTAGATGATAAATATTATCTAAATTAAATTTTTGTATGTTAAGTATTATCCCTTAATTTAAGAAATATATCCTAACAAATAAAAAAATAATGTTAATCTAATTTTATTTAATGATAAAAATGAATTAGAATCCTAGTAGTGTACTATTCCTTTTTAGTTCTTTAAATAATAATAATAATAATAATAATAATACCCAAAATGAGATGAATACAATTCATAAATTTTTTTTTTTTGGTGAAGTTAATTATATATTAATGATGGGGTTGCTTCAAAAAAAATCAACTAAACAAAATGATGGTGCTGCAATCCATTTAATTTGGAGATAGGATTTTATTTACTCTTAATAATAAAAGGATTAGATGAAGAATTTGGATTGTAATCCAATTTATCAACTTAGAAATTATAGGAGAAGAAGATTAAAAAAAAAATTATATCTCTTTTTTAATATAAGAAAGTACAAAAATTTCCGTACAATGCATAGGGCTTAATCAAGAATTGCATGTAAACTGAAAATAAGAAAATATTTCTTAGTTTCATTGAAATTAAATAATAAAATAGATAATAAAAATAAATTATTCTTTTACTTTTTTTTTTTTGGAAGTGAAGTATTCTTTTAGTTTAAGTTAAAACATAAAAACCACAATATACACACAGATATAAATGAAAATGCCTAAGATTGAATATATAAATGCAATCCATAAAATAATTTAAAACATGGTTTAGTAAAAGATTCAATTAAAAAAATATAATAAAATGTTTATCTATAAATCTAAAATCGAAAAAACTTATTTCATTTAAATATTTTATATGGTTCCAAAGAGATTTTATCTCTAACCTAATTAATTTCATTAAATTAGAGAATTAAAATTTTTCCACTTACATCATTTAGTATTTTTTTTAGTAATATTTAAACTTAAAAAATATTAAATAAATAGATTTATTTACTTAATTAAATCATTATATATAATAAGATATAGTCTAAGAGAATTATATAAGTTTATTTATTTTAAGATCATTATTACATTTATATTTGAAAAAAATTGGTAATGATTAATACCTTGATGCTACCATTTAATGGTCCTCTTCCTCATCTTGTTCTTCCTCCTAATCATTGGATCAAGCTTGTGGCGATTGTTTTGCATTGTTTATATTGGGAATTACTTGAGTTCATTAAAAAAAAAAAAAAAAATCAAACTCGGCTTATTTGTACTCTTTTTCAAATTCAAATATTCTTTTTTTTTTTCTTTACCTCATCCTCACACCCAAAAAAATAATAATAATAATAAAACAAAATAAAAGAAGGGTGGGTATACCTGATTCATATGGTGAAATCCTATATCCGAAAATTGGTTCAGAGAATCAAAAATTCAAAGGTTTTAATGCTCATAATCCCACCACCACTATTCTCTGTCAACGTAATCTTATTCTTCGAGTTGATTACTGTTTTGAGCCATTGCATTGCATTTTATAGATTTTTGTGATGGGCGAAGTTAATCAGCTTTTTTGTGGGGGTGAGCTCACATAATGACAGGAGTACTAAATAGCTTAGTATATAAGAATAATAGTAGATATGGGATTTGAGAAGAAAATAACTTGATATGAACAAAAAAGAAGTAGACCACTTGATATGAAAAAAAAAAAAAAAAAAAAAAAGAGTTTATCTAATCAAGAAGTTTAGGTATACTTTATCCCAAAAAAAATAGTTAATGTTATTAGCTACAAAAAAGAAATAAATTTATAAATTTTTACGTGAAAGAGGTGAAATAGACTGAAGTAGCTTTTTTTTCTTCTTTTTTTTTTTTTTTTTTAAGGTAAACTAGAGTGTGTGAAGACTCAAGCATTTGAAGACTGAAGATTTCTCGCGGGTATTTCGCAACTTAGCTTCTCGCGAAGTGATTTATGTGTCTTGCACATGCTGGAATGCGAAGAGTCAGGCCAGGTAGAGACAGCTGTGTCTTGCGAATATCTCACGAGTAAAGCCTTCCCGCGAGACACCTGTGAGGCATTCTGTTCTGCCAGCCTGTACTGAATGACTCACACTTTCTGTACCTATCCTATCTATACCCTCATTACCCACAAATGTTGAGGAGTACTTCAGAGAGAAAACCCTAACCAAACACATTGGGAATTAGAGATTGTAATACCCACATTTCTCTATACACTTGCTTGTGGTATTTTCTCAACTCTTCCCTCTCTATTTTTCATACCATTGAGAGGTTGATAGCCTAAACACTTACCACACCCTTTGAGAGTGTTGAGTGACGTTTTGGTGCTACTGGGAAGCATTAGAAGAAGCCAAATATAGCAGATGCAACATGGAGCTTGTTGTAGGATCCGGAGTGCTAGACAAGACAGGGTTTCGAGAAACCTTGTTGGAGTAGGAGCTTGGAGGGCTTAGGTACATCGGGTAGATTAGGCTTAGAGGGTCTCTTGCTAACCCATGTATCCCAACTAATTGTCTAGTGGATCGATTTCCGCTTGGAGGGCAGCGGAGAGGTTTTTGGCCAAGTTCTTCGGTTTCCTCTTCAATAACACGTCTCGGTGTTATCTGTGTTTGCATCCTTCTTCCCTACTCTTGTTTATTTCATTTTTACTGCTGTGTTGCTTTAAATATGGATTAGAGTAGGTGTCTTGCTTATACGCTTGTGTTTACACTATTCCGCACTTAGTACTAAGTTTGTGTAAAATCAACCAAGCCGTAATTTTAATTGGAGGTCTAAATTGCTCTTGTGTTTTCAACATATTTTCAAGCTTTCAATTGGTATCAGAGCGGGTACACTTGCTGTGGTTTAAATACCTAAGTGTGATCCTTGACCCCTTGGTGTTTCTTCAAAAATGTCTTGTTTAAAATCAACATGAAGGGTAGCAAAGATGTTTGTGAAAAAGACTCTATGAGCATAGTTGAAGACTGGTCTAGTAATGTGTTTCTAGAGTTATTTAAATCAAAGAAACATGCTAGAATTTTCTGTCACATGCTAAAATCCCTAGTTCATAGAAACCATGATATACATAACAGCTTATGTGAGTCAAAATCCTTAGTCTATAAATATGAGAGGAGAAATAGACACTTGTGTGATAAACTTGATCATCTAAAAAGAAAACTTCACTCATCCTTGAATGAAATAAAGGAAAATGAGTCCTGCTTCGAGGGTCAAGAATGTCTCTCTCATGCATGTCTTTTTTTTCATACCACTTTGAAAGTTTTTAATTCATGTTTGTGGTACCTTGACAGCGGTTGTTCAAAGCATATGACTGGAGATAAGTCTCTGTTCAAAACTCTTAAAGAGAAGGAAGATGGCTTTGTGACATTTGGAGATGGCAGTTATTCACAAGTTCTTGGAAAGGGAATGATGGACATTCCGGGACTGCCACTGCTGACCGACGTGTTGTATATTAAGGGATTAAAAGTGAACTTGTTGAGTATTACTCAGATCTGTGATGATGACTTCTTAGTTCAATTCTCAAAGAAAGGATGTCTAATCTTGAATGAAGAAGGTGTTCAAATTCTGAAAGGACTTAGGACCACCGATAATTGTTATGGGGTCATTCCCAAACCAAGCATAGCATGTCGGAGTGCCCTGGTAAATCTCTTGGAATTGTGGCATTAACGACTTGGACATGCCAATTACAAACAAGTGGCAAAAGTCTCGAAGCTTGAAGCAGTGGTTGGTTTACCAAAGTTTGGGAAAATTGAGAAGAATGTTTGTGGTCCATGTCAGTTAGGAAAACAAACAAAGTCAAGCCATCCGAAAGTGAATGTGGTTGCAACCTCTTGCCCTTTAGAATTACTACATGTGGACCTAATGGGTCCAACAAGAACAGAAAGCATGGGTGGAAAGCGTTATATTATGGTGGTGGTTAACGACTTCTCAAGGTATTCTTGGGTAGATTTTCTTAGAGAAAAATCAGAAGCATGTGACAAGATGGAGAAATTGTGCAAGAGACTGATTAATGAGAAAGGAGTACCTATAGTCAAGATCAGAAGTGACCACGGGAAGGAGTTTGAAAATACGAAGTTTGAAGCTTTTTGCAATGAACGTGGCATCAAGAAGGAATTCTCAGCCCCAAAGACTCCACAACAAAATGGAGTAGTTAAAAGGAAAAACCGGGTGATTCAAGAAATGGCTCGAGTGATGTTACTCAACAAAAACCTTCCACAGAAGTTTTGGGCTGAAGCGGTGAATACTTCATGTCATATTGGGAATATGATTTACTTTCGAGTAGGAACGAAGAAGACATCGTATGGAAAATGGGAGGGAAGAGTTGAGGAAATACCACAAGTAAGTGTATAGAGAAATGTGGGTATTACAATCTCTAATTCCCAATGTGTTTGGCTAGGGTTTTCTCTCTGAAGCACTCCTCAACATTTGTGGGTAATGAGGGTATATATAGGATAGGTACAGAAAGTGTGAGTCATTCAGTACAGGCTGGTAGAACAGAATGCCTCGCGGGTGTCTTGCGGGAAGGCCTTACCCGCGAGATACTCGCGAGACACAGCTGTCTCTACCTGGCCTGACTCTTCGCATTCCAGCATGTGCAAGGCACATGAATCACTTCGCGGGAAGCTAAGTTGCGAAATACCCACGAGAAATCTTTAATCTTCAAATGCTTGATCTTCACACTCTCTCTCTATCACACAACCCTTACAACCAATCCCACAATAAATACAGGGTATAAATGATTGATAACAATTACAATCAAATTTGGCACGGAATAAAAGCCAACAAAAACATAGTTGTAAATAATAACTTTACAATCTCCCCCTTTGGCTATTCCGTGACAAAACCCCTAAAACAGACTCTAGACTTAAACGTGAGTTTGGGAACAAAGGCAAAACTCACTCACACCTAATCTAGAAGCTGTGAAGAACTTGCACGTATATACCTGTAACCTGAAATACTCGTACACAAACAAAACTTTCATTAAGCTTATGACAAGTTGAACACAAGGTACGTACATGAGCAAGTAACAATGCGATCAAGTAAAAATGGGATAAATGAATAAACCATGCCTTGACCAAACAAGCAATCACTATACAGAAGTGATCACTATGCTCATTCACACAGGGAATGAACATCCGGACATGCAAGATGATGAGCTCCTTAGAAGAGTATCATTTGCAAATCTAACACTCAACCAATGCAAAATATATGAAGTATTTGCATCTAGGAACAATCCTACTAGGGCACAAGAGTGATGTACTTAAGATAATGCATAGCATTAACAAGTACTAAAACAAATGCATAAAGGCTGCATAGGCAAAGTATTGCAAATATATGGTACAAACCATACAAGCCTACAAAATATGCATGCAAACAAACCCTTAATAGCTTACAAAAGCATTACGGGTACAAGAGAAATGCCACAAAGCATAGAAATAAACACAAAACAAGTTACTAAAAATATACTCAAATTAAAGCATAAGTATCAAAGCTTTAAACCAAAAGCAGTTTTCAAAAACTAAACATAAACCAGTTATAAAGGCTAGAAGAAAACAGAAAAAAAAAATATCTGTAAAACCAATAACCAATGTTTCTAGGTTAGCTAAGACTATGCTCCCCCTAATGCTGTGCAAGCTCTTCTTCAGCTCCCCCTTAAAATTTTCTCCCCCTTTTTGACCGGAGTGGCCAAAGGGCTAGAACTGGTCGGAGTCTGAGTCTGATCCATAACCGGAGGACAAGTTCTGAATTTGTGATGATAACTCGGTGATCTATCCTTGGAGGTATGTGAACTGGTCCGCTGTATGCTGCACATGAGAGTCAAGCACTGTAGACATCTGATCCATTTTAGCTAGTAGCTGATCAAATTTGCTTAGACCTTGCGTTGGAGCAGAAGACGATGGCTGTGCTGACGTCTTTGGAGCAGAAGTGAACCTGTTAATCTCCTCCTCCGTATCTCCACCCTCATCTGGCACAACACGAGGCTGTGGAATAATATGCACACCAATCTTGGAGCCTCTAATGTGGGCTGTGCTCCTAGTCAGAGTATTTGCACCAATGGGGTAGTCCCTCTAAACTATAGTAAGACCACTTGGGAATTTTAGCTTCGTCTTATCAATGAATCCCATGATTAGTGAGGGAAGCGGCAGTATGGTTCTTGAATTCTGCTTTGTAATGCTCTTCTTTAGGATATGGAAAATAGGATTGCAAATATCAATCTCCATGTGAGAGAAAAGGTCGTAGAGAAACCTCGTCCTTGGAGCTGATAGTGTGGTGAGGTTGGTGACCGGATACAGGTTATGGATCATCACATAGCTCAAAGTTCTCATTTCTAGAGCAAACTTGAGTGTATCCATTGATGATTTCTTTGGAACCCCTCCAAGAGTCGTTATCATTTCCTTGATCAACCCCAATCTTTCATCATACTGAATTGACATTGGCTGAGAGGGAGGACGTATTTCCAACAGGTCTTGAATACTGTCCTTTGTGATTACAAATTCCTTGTGCCTCACCCATTGTCATCTTCCACATCAGTATTTGAGAAAAACTCTCTAATGATTTCTGAGTACATAATCCCAACTGGATTCAACAACTTGGTCCAAGTTCTCTCTTTGAGCGCATCTAGAATGAATGTGTGCTCAAGATCCTCTAATTGAACCACCCTTTCCATGACAATAGTTGCTCTCTTGTAGCAATCATTGTACTTCATATCAACTTTAGCAAACTTGAAGTGCTCAGAATCAGTGCATGCTCACTTTGATTTCTTCTTAGCTACATGTTTGGTGGGTGACATCTACACAAGAGAACACAACAAACAGAGCACAAGTACACAAAACACAAGAGCAAAACTTGATTAGATTCAAGTTAGTTTACAACAAGTGAGATAGTTCCAAAACAGAGCATAGTTCAAAACAGAGCATAACCAACTCAAACAAGCATGCTATGACACATAAAGCAATAAACCATAACTACAATGCATGAAAATAAGTGATTGTGCATGTGTGTGTGTCTGTGTGCATGTGCTGATGCATGTGTGAGCATGTTTATGCATGTGCTGATGCATGAGGGGTGCCTAAGAATACCTAGATGTGTGCCAAGTGAGTGCATTATGAGCAAAGTGTATGAAACACTTGATCAAAGGCCAACTAGAGTAAAATTAGGTTAAACATATGGAAACCCATAACTTTGAACTCACTTGAATCCAATTAAGCATAAAAATGTCACTTGGACATTTTAACAAACACCTAACAAGCACATAAACATTCTAATTATGAGCAATGCATGAACATGGTAAAATCTACCCTCAATACACGTTAAAATGCCACAAGGGGCCAACATAGATGCACAACAATCAAATGGGACACAACCCAATCAAAAATTTTCCAAAATTTTAACCCAATGTAGAAAAACACCCAAAATTTTGAAAATTCCCAATTATCAAAACCCTAACAAAAAATCTGCATAATCTAAGTAAAAACATAAAGAGAATTTTTTATAAAACATACCTTGAAGAGGAGAATGCAGAAAAGATGCTTGGATTGAAGGGTTTTAATGAAATAGTGATTTGGGTTGAAAAGGGTTCGAAGGAGGTTGAGCGAGGGAAATGAGAAGGTTTGAAAAACTGTCATATCTGCTACAAATAAAGTGAAAACACGCGTTTTTCGCGGGTTAGAGAGTAGCGAGACAGTCGCGATGTAGCCGCGAAACAGGCCACTGAAGCACAAAACTTTCGTGAGAAGCTTCTAGGTCGAGAGACAGTCGCGATATCTTCTGTCTGAATTTAAAAAAAAAAAACTAGTTTTTGCCAAACAGCATTTCGCGAGAAGCTGTTGGTCGCAAAACAGTAGCGATACAGTCGCGAAAGTTTCTGTGCAAAGTTGCAAAAAAAATTTATTTCCCTCAAACACTCTTCACGGGAAGCTCTAAGTCGCGAGCTTCTCGCAAAACAACCCCTGAACCAGATTTAAAAAAAAAAAAAAAAAAAAAAAAAAAAAAAAAAAAAAAAAAAAACACACACACACACACACAAAATGCATTTGACCAAAAATAAACACACGAAAGGATAAAATCACTTTAAAAAACAAAATAAAACACTCAAAAATCTTTTTGGGTTTGATCAACAAGTTCTTGAGCATACACATCACATTTGAACATATACAATCACACAAATGAGACAGGCATTGATTGAATCAAAGACTTGTGTGTTGTGTGTGAGTATCCGATGTGAAATAGTCCTTAGACCAGAGCGAAGCTTCAATGATCAATTCAATCGAGTCATACACAACTGATACGAAATCAAGTGGACTATCTCCATTATAGAAATGAGTATATATGACCTCCCACACATTGAGCACAAAACTTAGAAGCTTTTCATTTGGCTTCTACGAAAAACATAACAGTTGGTCCATTTTTATTTTGTTTGGACAAAAACATCTCTTTTTGAGATTGGTGCTTGAAATTTATGATATCTCAACATTGATGATTAGCCTTTGGCTTTTTGAGCACCATATAAAACACATTAAAAAGAGTCGCTTTCCCTTTTTCCTAGTCGAATACTAGTGTGTGCGACAGGCTTTTGCAGCTAAATATCTCTTTTCATTTGGAGATTTACAATTGGTGAGCTCTTTTTGCAAAAACATGAAAAATAAAATGGGAAGAGATATAGACATAAGTCTATGCAAGTATCAAGACCAACAAGACTATTGACCAATCATTCATGACAAGCTTGAAGATCAATTTACAACAGTCACACATAGTGTTCAAGATTTCTTCCACATAGAATTGAGTGCATGCATAACAAGTCAAGATCGTAAATGCATTATGCCATTAGTACAAAGGTATTAGGCCAAACTCACATGAGATATGCACCATACAAGTGATCAAACTTTATGAGATTTTTCAATTTTTATGGGTTTTTGAAATTTTGAACACACCCAAAATAGAACAAGAAAAGTAAGATCAACAAACACCGGTACAAACCAAAACAAGAAAAAGAAACATGCTAAAAATGAAGGCAATGCATGATAAGATGCACCAGCAAAAGTCCCTAAGCAATGGAAGAATTAGTGCATAGACATGTTATAATGATTATGCATAAGTACCCCTTTTCACCCACACGTCACGTGCGTTTGGGGTGATATCCTTGACGGATTGGGTACGAGAGTTGGGACTTTCAAACCTTCTGGTGAAACTCTCCAAGCAAGTGGTGAAGGCACCAATCATCTTCATCACGTTCGTCATTCCGAGATCACGGTTTTGGCTTTTTGATTGTTCACCACCCCAAGCTCTATTGTCATTTCTTCTTCCTCGTGATCGAGGAATGCTTGCATTGTTATCTGCTTTCAGCTTTTGACAATTGGGTCTGGTGTGTCCTTGCAATCCGCAATAGTGACACACATAATCCGTCCTAGGACCCCGTTGATATCTTAGGATTGATCTTCCTCTGGCTTCATGTTTGATAGCAGATTGATTTCGGGGCTTATTCACCATCCGTTGCTCAACTACATTCTTCTTCTTTACCTCCTTAACTTTTTCAGGAATGGGCTCTTCTACAACTGTCTCATTTGCCTTCACAAACTTCACTTCTTTTGTGGCATTTGCAGATGAGCTACTCCCTCTGGTATATCCCAACCCAAACTTGTCTAAAAAGGGTTTCTGAGATGAAATAACATCTTCTAACTTCCTAGAGGAAACCCTTTCTATCTTGGCATGCGTTTGTTCTACCTCTTGCTCAAGAAATCTGATCTTTAAGTAAGCTTCTGACAGCTCACCGTTCAGCTTTTCTATCTCGCATTTAGCCTCCTTATGTCTGACCAAGAGACTTCGGTAATCTTCCTCTGCCTTCTTCATTTTTCTGACAGCCGCCTTGGCTACCCTTGCATACTCTCCCGACTTCTCAAGGAGTAATGAGTAGTTTTCTTGAAGATTAGCTGTATTCTCTTCCTCTTCAGCATCTGATTCTTCCACAATCCCAATAGACTCTGAATCAGAATGCTCACCAAGCTCCTTCACAAGTGCACCCAAGTCATCCGAAGAATCTACATGAGCAATGGTCATGAAGGCGGAGTAGTTTCCCTCTCCGTCCTAAGTCAAAATCAGAAGAGTCAGAATCATTGAGCGTTGTGGCATAAGCCTTGCCTTTTCCCCTCAGAAAATTTGGACATTCCTTCTTTAGATGTCCATGGCCATTGCACTCATAGCACACAATGTCTGAAGGAGGTTGAGAATCCTTCCTTTCTTTCCTCTTAAACTCTTGCTTATCACCTCTTGAAGAAGAAAAATTTCCTCTGTTGAACGGTTTCCCACTGTTTTTCATCTGCAGAAATTTGCGGAAGTTCTTTGCAAGATATGCTACTTCCTTCTCCACTCCATCTTCTTCGAAGGAATCATTTGTTCTTTCGGTGATGGTTTTAAGAGCAAGCGATTTACTCGTCTTATGGGAAGGCAGTCTCAGCTAATACGTTTGGAAAGACCCTATCAACTCTTGGATTTTAATCTCATCCAAGTCTTTCTTTCTTCTATGGCTGTAACCTTTGCTCTAAAACTTTCAGGCAGGGACCTCAATATTTTTCTCACCACCTTAGTGTCTTCAATCTTCTCCTCAAGATTGAGTTTAGCAATAACAATTTCATTGAGCTTCCCATAGAATGAATCAAATGGTTTATGATCACCCATCTTGAGTTCTTCAAATTTGGTGGTAAGCATCTGAAGTTTTGTGTCCTTAACTTTCTTTGTACCCTCGTAGGTAGTCTCCAAAATCTCCCAAGCTTCCTTGGCTACTGTCATATGAGAGATCCTGTGGAATTCATCAGGGGACACACCACAAAAGATAGCATTTAAAGCTTTACTATTAGCGTTGGCTGCTGCGAGAGCTGCCTTATCCCAAGTGGATTTAGGAGTGTCTGGCTTAGTCCAACCTATCTCAACCGCATCCCAAACGGTATCATCGATAGAGCATAGGAATGCTCTCATTCTAACTTTCTAGAATGCATAATTGTTCCCATCAAAAAATGGTAGAACATTGAGCAATTGAGACCGGTCCATCACGAAAAGGGTCAAGGATCACACTCAGGTATTTAAACCATAGCAAGCGTACCCGCTCTGATAAGAATGCATTTTTAGTTCTTTAAAAATCTAAAAATTTAATAAAATTTCTGCAATTTGGTGAAGACACTTGGCGTAACCACGGCGTCTAAGCCCAACTTTTATTATATATAATATGATATATATATATATATATATATATATGATAACGATGAGTTTGAATTTAAGTTGGACTTGTTAGAGAGATAGCGTTTCACTCCTGGTTAAATTTGAACTAAACAAAAATAATTTTATTTAATAATGAGTTTGAGCTTAAGTTAGACTTGTTAAAGAGATAGAGTTTCACTCCTGGTTAAGTTTGAACTAAACAAAAATAATTTTAATTAAATAAAATGATAATTTTATTTAAATATAGTGCTGACATGGAAAATTGTGAGAGTTTCAGAGGTTTCGGTTTTATATATATACTAGTCGCTAACCCGTGCAATGCACGGGAATAGCTATTGGATGAGTTTCAAAAAAAAAAAAAATGTTATATATATACAAGATAGGTTTTAATATATATACCAAAAGGTGCCTATTGAAAGGTTATCACCATTCAAATTGGATATACCAAAAAGTATCTATTGAAAGGTCATAACCCTTCATATTGGATATATATTAAAGGTGCCTATTGACTGAAATGTGCCTATTGAATGAAAAGTTGCCTATTGACTAAAAGTGTGCCTATTGCATGAAAAAGTGTATATCGAACGAAAAGGTGCCTACTGAACATAAATGTGTCTATTGACAAAAAATTTTGCTTATTGAATGAAAATGTGCATATTGACCAAAAATATGTATATTAAATGAAAAAGTGCCTATTGATTGAAAAGGTACATATTGAATGAAAATGTGTCTAATCGAAAAATGTGTCTATTGAATTAAAAAGGTGCCTATTAACAAAAAATATGTCTATTAAATGAAAAGATGTCTATTAAAGGGTCATAATAATTTGGGTATAAATAGTGGTTCATATTCATTTAGTAGTTTCTTCTCTTTCATCTTTTTTAGAAACACAAAAAATTTAAATTAAGATCTTATAGAGTTTTTAGTAGACATAGCAAAACGGGCGGGTTGGGTTGGGTTTGGGTCGGGTCAATCGGGTTGCTGGTCAAACGGGTCACGGGTCAAAAACGGGTCATTTTAAGCGGGTCAAAATCGGGTTCGGGTTGCGGTTCGGGTCGGGTTGACCCGTATTTTTCACATGAAATTTTTTTTTTTTTAATTTTATAAAGAAAACAACATGTATCTATCATTTGGAAAGTTATGCAACAAATTACTTGATGTAAAATGCATTATTTTGAATTCACTACTTATATCAAGCATGAACTCAATTAAACTTATTAATACTTATTCAATAATTTTAAAATTATACAAATTATAACATTACTATTTAAAACAAAATAACACAAAGATAAGTAAAACAAATACACAAGTTTTATTTCTACACATTATCAACATTTCAAAATATAAAACAAAATTACAAATGACTTATTGGATAACTCATTTGATAAAAAATAAAAACATATAAGAAATTTACTATCTTAAAAATTAATTTTATAATCTATTATCAGTTGTAGTTGACATTTATTTCAATTTGAGATGTACTTTAAAATTTGATTGCTTACTTATTTATACATGGTCCCTTTTATGAATATCATATTATTGTTAAGCAACATACACTTTAGGAAATATCATAATTTATTTTGAAAAGCCGTTTATTTTGGACATAAATTATTAAAAAATAGGTCTAAGTATTCATAATTTATGCTAATTTGATACTTTAGCTTCACTATTTTCACACTTGTGAATGTTTCTCACATGTCTACAATTTTAAATCTATGTTTTTAACTCTACTGTAACTAGATTATCTTGGCATGTACTTTGCTATTTAATATTTAAAAATATTTACTCATTACAGAATGTTCAACCATTTATCTTTCAATTAATTTGCATGTAGTTGTGTAAATGTATCAATTGTTTCCTTAAAGTTCACAATAAACAATTAAACCAATATTGTCTTAGTTTTACTATTTTTATTACCAAAAAAAAAAGTTTTAAAAAAATGGTTCGGGTTGGGGTTGGGTCGCGGGTCGGGCCGGGTTGACCCGCAAAAAACATGGGTCGGGTCACAGGTCAACCCGTTTTTACTTCGGGCCAAAAAAATCAGGTTCAGGTCGGGTCGGGTCGGGTCAGAAAATTCTGACCCGTTTTGCCATGTCTAGTTTTTAGGGTACTCTACTACATAGAGTTATTAAAATCTTGGTCTTTTATTTTGTAATAGATGGTTCAGATTATGCCATATTATTATTCCACTAACAAAATTATTAAAATAATGGTGCCATTGACACATAAGATTTTATTAATTCATTATAGTATTTTTAAAACTTAGAAAACCCAGATTTAAAGTTATGCATGCAATTCCCTCAACAATAGAGGATATTTGAATTTTTTTTGTGCATAATTCTTGATCCAATCTTGGATTTTTTGTTTGAAAGCCTAGATTTGCAAAAGAAAAGAAAAGAAAAAAAGCCAGGCAAGGGGTCGGATCAAGCAATGAAGAATTGTTATTTCTTTCAGAGATATAATAGCTAATATTTGATAAATATCCAAATTTAAAACATTGAGTCCTTATAAATTTTTAAAAGATTCTCATCATAATATTTTATAAATGGATTGTCCATTATTGTTCTTCTATTACTGTGGAGATCAACATCGATTTGCTTATTAAATCTTCAGGGAATCAAAGGGATATAACAATGTAGGATGAATCTTAGCATTTGGTGTTGCCGTAGTTCAATTTGAAAGTAAATCAACTTTGTTCGTACCTCTGCAAATGGCCACCGATTTTTTAGATCTAAAACCTAAAAAACCCATAATTTACAAAACTTGACCGTCTTTTCGTCTGTTCTCATTGCCATGACATCACCGACCAACCTTTACATATGTTTACACATCAACCCTTGCTCTCCTCCTTTGTTCTCACTGCTGGTGGAAATCTTTAGAAACCTTCTCATAGTAAGTGAAACTCCACATTTAGCAATTTTTAACGGGAAAAAATAAAAAGACACAATTATTTGGTGTTTTTAAATGTATATGTGGCATAAATTTATGTAACCATGTGATGCAATAAGGAGTGATTAACAAAAAGTCAAAATTTTTGCTTTTATATTATATATAGATATAGATATAGATATAAATTAATTTATATAACCATGTGATGTAATAAGGAGTGGTTAACAAAAAGTCAAAAAATATATCTATTGATTGAAAAGGTGCCTATTGGCCGGAAAGGTGCCTATTGGATGAAAATGTATTTATGAACCAAAAAGGTAACTATTGAAAAATGAAAAATCACAGCTGTTCGTGTTTTTAAATGTATACATGGCATTAATTTATGTAGCCACGTGACGCAATAAGGAGCGATCAACAAAAAGTCAAACGTTTCAGCTATTAGTTATTTTATATATATATATATATATATATATATATATATATATATGAGAAACTATCATATCACCCACTAACTAAATATAATGTGGAGATTAAAACTCACTACCATTTGCTATTGTGTATTTAAAATGAAAAGACACATTCAGTTAAAAAAGTAAAAATAAGCCAAATTCACATATATTTTGGTATCTCAAGAAACATTAAAGTCACGCTTTCTTTTCTTTTTATTTTTTGCTTGTTTGGCCTTCAAAAAAAAAGTCACTTTTTTTTTTTTTTCAATCCAATTTCATCCTTCAGCTTGTTTTTTTGGATTTGGGATTACCCACTTGATAGTTTGGGGGATATTTTGAGAAACTCGGTTCTCTTTTTCATTTTTGTTCAATGCTAGTCTAATACAAATATCTTTTTTTTTTTTTTTTTTTTTTTTTTTTTAAGATTTCAATTTTAGTTCAAAAAAACTTGAAAAAAGAAAAGAAAAAAAAGGGAGAATACATTTCTTTTATGGTCGCATGACTAACAAATTGCCATTAAGTTTAACAACCAATCAAAATATGAGGTGCAATTTACAAGCTTTGGTGCAATTGGGGTGGTCATGGCAAGTTTTTGTAATTTGCGGTGTAAAATATGCAATTGGGGTGGTCATGGTGAATTTATACAATTAATCCAAATTTTTTATTTGGAGAAAAAAATATATAATTGGTTCATAGCACTATTTAGAATCAAAAGATATGAACTCGCAAGTGCAGAGACCGTGGCGTGTGTGAGAGCATAGTGAGGTTTTCATACATGAAACCACTTTGGTCAGTTGCTTCATCAAGCACTCAATGTTCTTTGCTCTCTCACATCTACACTGGTGACATCTCAAGAAACAATGTCACTTTTTTTCAACTACAATTCCATTCTTTGAGCATGTTTATTTAGATTTTGGAATGCCCGCTTGATAGTTTGGGGGACTTTCTGAGAATCTCAATTCCAACTTCGTTTTTATGTTCAATGATGGTTTAAAAAGAAAATCTAAATTTTCTTATAGAAAACTTAATTCAACCTTTTGAGTTTGGGGATTTTTTGGGAAAACCAGTTTCAGTTTTGTCAATATCTATAGTAGTTTGTAAGGCTCAATAAGAACAATGAGCTAGTTAATTTTATGCATGCAAAAATAGAAAAATTAAGAATAATTTAGTAAATTAACTTGGGAAAAGAGTAGAAGGGAGAATTAATTATTTTATTATCACGTGACTTACATGTGACCGTTAATTTTAATCATCATTCAAAATATGGGGTGCAATATCCATGTTTAGGTGCATATAGTAAGTTACCCGTGCGATACACAGATAATGTTGTAATATTCTATGTAAAATTGTTTTGGAGAATGTTGTATCTGTATTACAACATAATCATTATAGAATTTTATTAGTAATAAATTCATAATAAAAAACAACAATTATAAATTACACACACATATTCATTATATTTATTCAATGAAAGTAATGAGAAAAAAAAAAGATGAATATTATAGAATAAAAGTTGATATAGAATATATCTTTCTCTTTCTCCTTAATTTTAAAACAAAATACACATCTCAAACACCCACAGTCAATTACATCATTTACAAAATCCACAAATCCACAACGTCTGACCTTAACATAAAAATCGTAATTGCCGTTGTCACTCAATATAAAATACAAACCCACTTCCTTGGTTGTTTCCAACTCATACAGATTAGGATTAGATGATATAGCAATGTTAGAGCTAGGTAAGTTTCGTCAAAAGATTGAAGGTAAATGACATTGTTTTTGGTCATGTGTGTATTTGACATGGGATGGCATAAAAGGCTATGGGTGGGTATATATAAAGGGGTAGAAGTGCAAGAGGTGAAAATTGTGAATTAAAATGCGAAGATTTTTGTATATATGTGTGATGGATGAAATGTCTTGAAACATTGAACCAAATGATACAAAGAATATTTATTTTTTAATTAGAAAAATTTGAAAACATTGAATCAAATGAAACAAAAAGTCAATATTTAATTTATTCTTATCTCAAATGTGGCACTCGAGAATATTTCAATTCTCTTTACATATAATGCGTCACTTGACAAAACCTCACGCTTTCTCACATAAGATCTTTGCTTTTATATTTTTTTTGATGATTAATTAGGATGGCAATGGAAAGTTTTTTTATATTTTGGAGTGCAAAGTGAAAGTACCCATTTGTTTATGGTGGATTTGTACAATGATCCCTACTAGCTTGTAACCCTATGTGTATGCATGGACACACTTAAAAAATATACAATAAGATGCATAATATAATTCTTATATATATAATTTAAATACTATTGGTATTCATTTTTATATTTTGTTAACTCTTTAAAAAAATTTATAAGGATATTATTAGGTATAAAATGTAAATTGTCCATGTTTTTTTTTTTTTTAATTATTATTATGAAGCACTTTTTTTTTTACAATTCATTTATTCTATACTCTTTGGTTTTTGTACTTAATAACTCACTTGAATAAATATTTATGATGTGGTCTCACATTTGATTCTAAAATTAAGAAATAAAACTCTTTAAGAATAAATAATTTAGGACACATGGAGCAAAATTGGAACTCTAATTTAGAATTCTAATTTGAGTTTATCTCAGCTTCACCTATTATTATTATTATTATTACAGATTTTTTATTTGAATATAAAAATATTTAATTCTTTATAACAATATCTAGTTTTTTTTTTTTTTTTTTTTGCTTTAACATGGGCACCTAAACCTCTTTAAGTATTAGACTATTCCTTTGTGTATATGTAATCCTCTAGTCTATACAGCAAGCAAGTATAGGAATAAATTTGTTGGAGGTGTTTCCAAGATACTGGGTAGGAATTTTTAATTTAGGATTTCATGAATCCAATGAGAGGTTGAGAACTATTAGACTAAACTATTAGAGTTTCTAACACTGTATTATGTTTAGTTGTTTGTAAGCTCTTGGCTTTCAAGTGTACAAGAGGTAATTCCTATGTGAAATTGGTGAAACTTCTTTATTAGATTATTTTTAAAGAAACTGGAATATGTTAAGTTTTAGATCTTGATTATTGAATTACAAGTGAATTAACCAAGTTATTAAATCAATCCAATTTTGCCAATTTATAATATCTGAGTTAGGCAATTTAAAGCATGTAAATGCAAATTCAATAAGGTGTCACCAATTGCACAAAAGTGACAAAATCATTCATAAAGAGATAGAAATATGATGACGAAGTGGAAAATAGACGAAAAATCGAAAGAAAAAACCACTATGAGGAAAGCCTTCAATAACAAAGAAAATCTACTATGATAAGAGAAGTTTTACATATGAGCAAAAATTTTTCCTAGACTCTACAAACCAATAGACAAGTTACAAAAAAAATCTTTTACTATACTAGAATGTCAGAACTCTTCAACCACATGGATTATTGCACTTGTTAGGGTAATATTTTTTGGTATTGGCTAATCTGATTTAAAATGCACTTAATGATGTATTTTGAGTCTTAGTTTTTAGTGTCCAAAAGTGTGTTAAAGATTCATATTGAAGAGAAAAGAAAACTGTTCAAGAGACAATTGAAAAAGTACCTCAACTGTACCTCAATACCTACTCAACGTATCGAGGCATAGTTAATCTTGATACCTAGCTTGATACCCCTTGACTTATCGAGTTACAGGAAATTTGAATAGAAAATTTTGTTTCAACCCAAGATACCTAGCTTGATATAAGGACATAAGAGATACACATTAAGCAAAGTTTCTGTGAATTTGTGTGCTTAGGTTTTTTTAGCAAGCTACTTCCAGTTTGCCATTGAAGCTTGTTGCTGCAAAGACATTTGCACCAACTATTACAACAATCTTGAATTGCTATTGAAAAGTCAATCACATCAATTGGTAGATCCATGCACCTTGAAGTTAATTACATCTATTGGCAGATCCCAGGCTATCGAAAAAGTTTGCTAAGAAGTAAGTCCAACCTAGTTGGAGCTGAGCTAGGATCAGTAGGTTTTACTATAGATAGGTATTTGGAATTGTGTTAATTCCTTTTACTTGTAATCTTATTGGTGGATTTTTCAAGAGAGATGACCTTGTAGTTTCTAATTTATGGTCCATTGCATTAATCTCTAGATTAGCAATAAGGTTTTTCTTTGGTTGAATATTGCATCTAATTGGACTAATTAATTTGGTAATTGATTAATTTAGCTGGGATCCTTTTAAATCCAACAACACTGTTGAAATGTTTCTTGATTCAATCTTCAATAACACATTACAAACTCAATTTCAACATATATCAATGTCATAGAATCTACCAACACTAAACACTATTGATCTTAACAAAATCCATATAATTCCATTAAGATTTATCTCTACAAGGATATTGGAATTTGAAGATATTAGGGTCATATTTTATTGTAATTGGCTAATCCTTTGACAAAATGCACTTTACTTGTAATTGGGTAGATTTAATATGGGTTTAGTACTTTAAGAAACATGTTGTTTAAGTCAAGAATTAAAGATATGAAGATTGGTCAAAGAAACAAGTGAAGAAAAGTTATTCATTAAGTCTCGACAGATGCCTGCTATCGAGACTTAATGTGAATCTCGATAGATAGCTCAACAGCAGCTCAATTTATCAAGAATTACAATTTCAGAATTTCCAGATCTGAAATTCGGTCCAATCTTCTGTAATTGTTTAGGGTTTATTTTCTCATAACCCTAGACATATATAAGGCTTATTTTTAAAGCCGTCAAACATTGATACAGAGACCAAGAGACTTATTTTCTCTGTGTGAAGCTATTGCGTTTTTACGCCATAGGGTTTTGTAACTGAATGCTTCCAAATCTTCATTGTTGATGAAGTGAAGAACTTTGTAGCCAACAACATCTGTTCAAGTTGCTGGAGTTAGTCATGTACTTGGGATCCGTGCAAAGAGTTAGTCACAAATTGGAGGTTTATGCATCAAAAGGAAAGAAGGCTACTACAAGATCAAGTCCAATTAGGTTTTGGAGCAAATGTTCAACTGTAGGTTAGTCTTTCGGGATATGCTAGGGTAGTTGGTAAGATTTCTTATACTTGTAACCGCTTGATTGTTGATTAGTGAATTCTTGGGAGTGGTGACCTTAAAATTACTCGGTGGAGTTTTGACCTTGCGAGGTTTTCCCCATTTGTCAATAAATCACCATGTCTAATTTATTTTCTGCTGCACTTAGTATTTTTGGTGATTTGTTGGTGCCTTCACATTTTGCATGCAATTGAACTTAATTAATCAACTTGGGTAATTAAATTAATTAACCAGGGTCAAGCTATCTTAACCCAACAAGTGGTATCAAAACGAGCACACTCTAATTAGGTTTTAATCTTTACTGTGTGATCCATTGACCCTTATTGTCATGGAATCAAATTGCATGAAAAAATATTTTTCTTGTAATATATCTTGTGTTTCTAACCTTTACATGCTTAAGTTTCTCAAAACATGCAAGTCTAAAGGTTGTTTGAAAGATCTTTTAATGATTTTTGAAAAAGGCCTTTTTATGAGTAGAAGAAAACTAGTCTGTCTCAATTTGTTTAGCTACAAAGGTATACGCCTTAGAAAGATAAAGGCAAGGGTAAAATCCTGTGACTGTCAAATCAAGGAAAAGACCATACCTAATGACTTAACAAATAAGCATGAAGTATGCTTCATGATGCACTCAGCCTTCAAAGTCATGAACACCTGTCTATGGTATCTTGATAGTGGTTGCTCAAGACACATGACCGGAGACCACACTCTAGTCAAGGAATTTGAATCCAAGAAAGGTGGAAATGTCACCTTTGGAGATAGAAGCAAATCCCAAATAAAGGGGAAGGGAATCATTTCTTTACCAAGGTTAACAGACATTGCAAATGTGCTATATGTGGAAGGGCTAAGTGTGAATTTATTAAGCATTAATCAGATTTGTGATCAAGACTTCATGGTGTTGTTCTCAAAAGGGAAGTGTTTGGTGCTAAATGAGTCAAGCAAGCAACTCATAAGTGAAATTCACACACTAGACAATTGCTATGGTCTAGTTCCTGATGCTAAAATTGTATGTAATAGCATTCGAATGGCAAATGAGGACTTATGGCACCAAAGGATGGGGCATGCTAGCTATAAGCAATTATCACTTGTGTCCAAAAACGATGCAATTCTAGGAATGCCTAAACTTAGCAAAGTGACAAATGCTGTATGTGGACCTTGTCAACTTGGAAAACAAACAAAAGCTCATCATTATGCCACCTTGACCACAACCACGACTAGACCTCTTGAGCTTCTTCATGTTGATCTGATGGGTCCAACAAGAAGAGAATCCCTTGGAGGAAAGAAATATATCATGGTAGTAGTTGATGACGTTACCAAATTCACTTGGGTCATTTTGCTACGATCTAAATCTGAAGCTCCTTATCACGTCGAGTTATTATGCAAAACGGTGTAGAATGAGAAAGTATTGAAAGTTGATCGAATCAAAAGTGACCATGGCAAAGAATTTGAAAACTCTCAATTAGAGTCTTTCTGCACAAGTGTTGGCATAGCTCAAGAATTTTCAACTACTATCACCCCTTAACATAATGGTGTTGTAGAAAGAAAGAATAGAGTCATTCAAGAGATGGCCAGAACTATGTTGCACAACAAGGATGTGGCAAAAGATTTGTGGGGTTAACACTGCATGTCATATTGTGAATCGAGTGTACTTCAAACCAAGTACAAAGAAGACCTCCTATGAACTATGGAAAGGAAGCAAACCAACTGTGAAAAACTTCAGAATTTTTTATAGCACTTGTTTCATTCTAAAGGACGGAGAAAATGTGGGAAAGTTTGACACATGAAGCGATGAAGAAGTCTTTCTTAGATACTCCTCCACAAGCAAAGCCTATAGGGTGCTGAACAAAAGGAATAGAAATGTCATGAAGACTATCAATGTTGTGATAGATGAAGTATCAACTTCAAAATCCTCAAAAGCAACAGAGCAAATGTCAAAATTAGTTCTCTCTCTACCTTTAGAGAATGAACAAGAAGTAGGTGATCAAAATCCTCCTCCTCTTGACTCATCTAGTGCTATACAAGCCCTAGAAGACCCTTCTACATCTCCTCTACCTGAAGATAAAAAAGAACCCTCATCTAGAATTAAAATGAATCATCCTTGAGATATGATCGTGGGAAACATGAATGAACTAACTTTGAGAAAGCGAACAATCGATAAATATGTGGCTAACTTTGTTTCTTATTCATGTTATTTGGCACAGGTAGAACTTGCCAAGGTTGAAAATGCTCTTCAAGATGAAAGCTAGGTTGAAGCCATGCACAATGAAATTCATCAATTTCAAAGGAATGATGTCTAGACATTGGTACCTAGGCTAGAGGGAGTGAACATCATTGGGACAAAATGGATATTCCGCAACAAGATTGATGAAGAAGGAAATGTGATTCGCAACAAAGCTAGACTTATGGCCCAAGGATATACTCAAGTAGAAGGAGTGGACTTTGATGAAACATTTGCTCCTGTTGCTCGCATTGAATCCATAAGAGTCCTACTTGCATTGGCAATCACTTGAAGTTCAAGTTATACCAAATGAATGTGAAGAATGCCTTCTAGAATGGTTTTCTCAAATAGGAGGTTTATGTAGCTTAGCCCAAAGGGTTCATTGACCCACACTTTCTAGATCATGTGCTTTATCTTATCAAGGCACTATATGGATTGAAACAGGCACCTAGAGCATGGTATGATCATCTCACTGAATATTTGGTGTCAAATGGCCTCATAAGAGGACAAGCAAATCAAACATTGTTCATCAAGAAAGTGGATGAAGAACTAGTTGTAGCTCAAGTTTATGTAGATGACATTATCTTTAGATCTAGAAAAGATGACTTGGCTTACTCATTCCCAAGTATGATGTAGACTGAATTCGAGATGAGCATGATTGGAGAACTGAACTACTTCCTTGGACTATAGATTCGTCAAAGTGACTCAGGCATTTTCATCTCTCAATCTAAATATGCAAAAAATCTTGTGAAGAAATTTGGTTTAGAGTCTTCTAGCTTCGTCAGAACACCTATGAGTCCAAATGTTAAACTCAATGTTGACTTATTAGGAAAGAGTGTTGATCCTTCTTTATATAGAAGCATGATAAGTAGTCTCCTTTACCTTACTGCTAGTAGGCCTGACATTAGCTACAGTGTTGGAGTGTGTGCTAGATATCAGGCTAATCCCAAAGAATCACACATCATTGCAGTAAAACGTATCATTAAATATGTTAAAACCACTAGTAACTTTGGAGTATGGTATGACAAAGATACTAATGATGTTTTAGCTGGATATTCTAGTGCAGATTGGGCTGGGAACACTAATGACCAGAAAAGTACTTCTGGTGGGTGTTTTTACTTGGGTAATAACCTTGTCTCATGGATGAGCAAGAAGCAGAACTTTATCTCTCTCTCCACTACTAAGGTTGAATACATTGCTGTTGATATCTATTGCACCCAACTTATTTGGATGCAAAAACTCCTCCTTGATTATGGTCTTTGTCAAAATCATCTCATTATCTATTGTGACAATACCAGTGCCATTGATATCTCTAAAAATCCTGTTCAACACTCTCGGACCAAACACATTGAGATCCAACATCACTTTATTTGTGAGTTGGTTGAAGATGGTACTCTTACTCTTGAGTTCATTCACACTGATGATCATAAGGTTGATTTGTTCACCAAGCTTCTAGATGGTCGACGTTTTGAATTCTTGCACCAGAACATTAGTGTTATATCCATGGATTGATCTCTCTCCTCTTCTTCGTGCGTATGCATCTAGTTTTGTTACTTTGTTGGTTTGGTTGTTTGTTTGTTTGTTTGTTTGATTTTTTTTTTTTTTTTGGCTTTGTTTTAAGTTTAGGGGAAATTACAGTAAAACCACCTATGGTTTGGCCCGTTTTCACTTTACCTACCCATAGTTTAAAACTTAATATTTTGCCCACTTGTGTTTAGCTTTGTTTGGTCTCTGTTACTCACATTTGGCTTTTCCGTTAAAAAACAATTTTTACTACCAAAACATAACATAACACAAATCAAAAAGGTAGGGTTTGAATTTTTTTTTTTTAAAATATAAATGAACATTACTTATAAAATTGCAAACAATTACAAACCAAATTGTTTGAAGGAGCATGGGCTGGAAAGTTGAATTTACTGTTTAGAGATGTTGCAGATGGAAAAAAAAAAAAAGTGGGAAAGAATGCTTAAAAATTGAATGAATTAAGGACCAGCACCTCATGCAACAAAGGGCTCTTCAGCAGCTTGGTATGATGCACAAACTGAAAATGGTACCGAAGAAAAAGAAAAGAAAAGAAAAAGTACCAAAAAAGGTACATGCCTTTGTCCCTGACTCTCTATCTTGTTCTCCATTACACAGCCCATGTATCTTTTCAACAACTAACTAGATATCCTCAAACCGCTTTGAATAGCTCCCTAACTAAGTATGTTTTAGTTACATTTTGCTGTTCTCGTGAATCATAGTCTCTAGCCTCGATACCCGTCTCACTTTTCAGTATTGTCTCAATCCCCTCCCATCTACTCGGCTGTAGAAGATTTGACGTACTTGCCTTCATTCTTTAATTGAAATGATAGAATGCAGCACAATTTATTTTCAAATTGGTTTATTAAAATAATTATATACATTCAGGATCTCACCTGTATGGCTCTTCATTCTCACACAAGCCTTCTTCTTCTTCTTCTTCACTATGTCTCTCTGAACTTTTCTTGCTCCATATTTTTTTTTAATTCTTTTTTCTCACCTCCTTCTTTTGTATGTTAGTCCAGCCTTTTTTTTTTTTCGAAAAATCTCTACTTATTCTACATCAAAAGGTCTTAAGTCATCAAGAAAACTATTCTATTTCCTTACTCAGAATGGAGAAGATGATGGAGTTTCCTCCAAACAGTAAATTCAACTTTCCAGCTCAAGCTTCTTCAAACAATTTAATTTGTAATTGTTTGGAATTTTATAAGTAATGTTTATTATTTTTTTTTAATTCAAACTTAACTTTTTGATTCATGTTATGTTATGTTTTGGGGGTAAAAATTGTTTTTCAATGGAAAAGCCAAAGGTGGGTAACAGAGGCCAAACGGAGTTAAACATAAGTGGGCAAAATGTTATGTTTTAAACCACAGGTAGACAAAGTGAAAATAGGTCAAACCATAGGTGGGTTTACTGTAATTTTCCCTTAAGTTTTTTTTAATAAAAAAAATGAAAAAAATCAGAAAAATACAAAAACAATGTGTGTTTGTGTATACTGGTACTTGTGTGCCTTGAATGGCCATTGAAACAAGGTTTCTCAACTTTGTATCTCTTGTAACTTAGATGAGCACCTTCATGCACAACTAAGCAATGTGAGTTTTGTAACTCTTTTATGTGATTTGTTTGATTTGGCTGATCTCTTATCTTTCATATCTTAAATCACTCTTTTTGACGGAAGGATTAGAAAATCCTAAGAAAAGTGCATAAATAACCATTTCACCACTAAAACTCGTTAATCATAAAACATCTGTGTGCAATTCATAAAAGCCGTGCTCGATAAGGTATAGTACTTGCACAGCAAAACTAGGATGTTCAAGCTTACATAATTGGGTATTTTCTTTTCTCTCTTATATGCCCATGCATGATATGCTTAAAAGAAAAATATGCAAAGAACATGAAAAGCAAAAAGCAAAAAGAATCAAAATGCTTTTAATATGGTTGCAAGCGTGTTTCTAGGAGATGTGAGAGTTATATGATGTACCTTGAAGGTGATACTTCTCATCAAATAGTAATGACTATGTGTGATTGTATTTGATCCTCCTATATCATTAGTTGTCATATAATAATGTACTTGCTCTCTTGCAAAAGTTTCACACACAACACGTATAATCTTTACTACCTTTGATACTATTATACAGGTACAATGTGATTTGGCCATCACAAGGAATAAATGTGAGAGTATATGCTTTCTGAATTGTCTAAACATATTTTGAAATAAAATTTGGTTAGATTTGTTTAGTGTATTTTGATCTAGGATTGCTTTGCATCTAGAGTTGAGGATGTGTTTTTATGTTTAACATGCATGCTCTTTGAATGCTTGCTTTAATGGTTATCTTGGTTACATTCATCTTGTGTTGTTTCTCTTCCTTGAAATCTCTTTTTCAGGACTTTCAATAGATAGGTCAATACCTCCTCAATACCTGCTCAACAACTCCTTGATACAAGCCTCTTCTATCGATATTTTTGGGTTTTTCTCGATACCTCTCGATAGATAGCTTGATCCATCAAGCCAAATTCTTTGTGGTCTCTATTTACTCAATACCTTCCTCAATCTATTGAGATTTTTTGCCTTCGATACCTCTCGATCTATCGAATTTTGTTCTCAATAGAAGCTCGAAACCTCCTTGATCTATCAAGCTGCGATTTCTATATATACTTTAAGGTCCGACCCGGTTTTGTGCAAAATCAAATATCTCAATCTCTCTCTCTCTTTTCTCTCGACCCAAAAACCCTTTTTCTCTCCAAAAACCTTCTTCCCCCCTTCATTTTCGGCTTAATCCAAGTTCAAATTCCTTGGTAAGTGCTCTCAATCTTTCTTTTTCTCATTCCTCATGAATTTTCATGCATTTAGACCTAAGTTTTCATGTTTTGGGGATTTTTTTGGGCGGTTTTTGGGGTTTTGTCAAAATTTTTGGGTTAGGTTGTGTTAAAATGAACTCATATGATCATGCATTGCATTCTAAATTCATTATAACTCTGTTTCATGCATTCTCGGATTATGTGACTGATTATATCTTGTGAGTGCTGTTAGGTTGGATTGGGTTTTTACCCATGATGCAATTTATTTTTGCACGTCACATGTTCATGCATTTTCATGCATTGCACGTTTCTTTTTTCCTTCTTTCCTATGCCTTATAGTTTTTGTTATGTTTCTGTTATTCTCTCTCTCTCTCTCTCTCTCTCTCTCTCTCTCTCTCTCTCGTGTAGTCTACTCATCATGGCACCAAAAAAGTCTATTCCTTCTAAAAACTCGATTCGTCATGGTTCCTCTTCATCTTCTTTTCCCCCTGATTCTATTTGGTTCTGTGATGAGAAGGCACGTAATGACTTCTTTGAGAACTTTTTTGATTGGGCAGTTCATTCAGGACGCCAGGTTATTCTGTTTGATTTCCTAAACACTCCTCTACCCAGTGCTATTAGCTCTCAAGGATGGGCTTTTCTTTGTGAGGAACCCACGAGGTGACTCGACTTGTTCATACAGGAGTTTTACTCCAATATGCACACCATTGATACCTCTGTACCTCGGTTTACTACAGTATTCCATGGTACGTGTATCATAGTCACCCTAGAGTTCATTTCCGAGGTATTACATGTTCCTAGGGTGGATGTCTAGATTACCCCTAATTTCTCCACAACCGAGTTCATTAAGGGTCCACGAATCCTTAATATGGTGATGACTTTTATACTTACTCCACGGTCTCACTATAACATTATCATCAAGCCTTGTGCTTGTTTCCTTCTTTCCCTCATGGAAGGTCTCTCTATAGAATTTCCATCACACATTATAGAGTCTACTATAGATTGCTATCGTGACACGACTACATGTGATAAGCTCATCTTTCCTTCGGCTATTACGCGTATCCTCACCCACATGCATGTCATTATCCCCCCCACTCCTCACTTCTATGTCCTAGGTGTCATTAGTACAGAGTCTATTCGGTGGAGTGTAGTACAGCTTGCTGCAAAGCGACCGCGTATGGAGCCTACAGATGTAGCCCCAGCAGACCCTACAACCCCTTCCCCTCAACCTTCTTCCTCGTCTGCCCCTTCTTCCTCATCTCATGCCCCTGTCTCCCTTGTTGACATCATGGAGCAGCTTCAGCACATGCGTGCTAATTTTGGTAGTCGTTTGGACCGTTTATACGATGAGATGTGTCAGATGAACACCAAAATCGATCGCATCGCTCGCCACCAGTCTCGACTTGGTGGTTTTGTGCTCTCACCTTCATTGGAGCATGTTGAGGAGTCTTCTTCTTTAAATGGTGAAGATGATGATGATAATACTTCTAGCTTTGAGTATGATGATGAGATGATGACCTTTCAGTGAGACACCCTTTGTCACTCGTGACTAAAAGATAGAATAGTTTTGTAAATGAGAGTAGTCTTGGTATTTGGGGGAGAGATAGCATAGGATATAGTAGATAGGGGGAGAGTGTTTTTGAGGGATGTAGTGATGTTTTGATGTATTTTTCATTAAATGTACCATGGTCTTGTGACCACTTTGATTACATACATTGTACTTCTTTGATATATATATGAGATTGTAAAGTTGTTATTTACAAATACGTGTTTTGTTGGCTTATATTCCGTGCCAAATTTAATTGTAATTTTATTAAATTTTATGTACTCTGTATTTATTATGGGATTTCATTGTAAGGATTGTGTGATAGAGAGAGAGAGAGTGTGTGAAGACTCAAGCAATTGAAGACTGAAGAGTTTTTGCAAGTAGCTCGCGACTTAGCATCCCGCGAAATGACTCATATGCTTTGCACATGCTAGAATGCGAAGAGTCAGGCCAGGATGGAGATAACTGTGTCTCGCGAGTATATCACAGGTAAGACCTTCTCGCGAAATACCCGCAAGACATTCTGTCACGCCCCGAACCCAAAATGGTCCAAAGCATGAGAAATACATCCCAAGGGTACCTGTAGATTTTTCCTTTTTGGACAACCAACTATAGGAGATCTTTATTTTCTTTTCATTTCCACATGATAAGAATATATAACTATAAATCTCCACATTACAAGTCAGAGCTCTATAACATAGTTACGAATAATAACTAAAAATCATGTGCTTCCACATAATACATGAATATATTACAAACTCTGATTAAATTAAACAAAGTGACAATCTTATAAAAAATAATGACCTTAACATCGAGTCTAGGCCTACCACGCCTAAGGCTATCAAACTTCAAGCGACCAGCCTCCAATACAATTAATTAAGGCATCATTGAACTTAGCAAGATTAAGTCACCAACCATATAAAGCAAAAGTCTCCAAATTTAACATAGCACTCCAATCATCACCAATGATGTAAGCTCCATACCCAAGGAATAGCTAATAAATCTGAAAAACTGTTAAAGGGTGGGATGAGCTAAAGCCCAATAAGTAGCATATTTAATGGGGGTGGGGGAAATGTAGTTTCATCTACTATAATAATAGTAATATGACAAGAATGATTTAATAATGAATTTCAAGTTTCTCAAAGTAAATATCTTGAAACCATATGCTATAATCTGTGAGCAATAATAATATAATTCCGAAGCCATAAATTCTAACATATGGTAATTTATCACAAATATACCATACTACCACATAGACCGGTCAGGGGATCCACCCATTCACAACTGGCATGATATTATCCTCTCTGGTATGCAGACTCTTGGCCCCATGAACAGCAGCCTCACCCATACCCTCAAGGTTTTTCTCTCCCCCCATGGGCAGCAGAGAGAGCGCGTCAAATAGGACCTCTCTTGCATGTGGTCTCTTGGCCCCATGGGCAGCAGCCTCACCCACACACAATCAAGGAACCTCTTCCCCCCATGGACAGCAGGGAAGAACGCGTCATCCAAAGTGAAAGGGCACTGACCTAAACTTGATTCCGTTGTCACATAGACCACGAAAACCAAATCGGGTGATCACCGGAAAATCACACATGGCATGGTGTTAAAACCACATAAACTCACAGGTTACATTACTTTGAAATACACAACTTATATCCAGGTAGTTTCAGAAAACCTTAAATAATCTAACTTCTACAAAGTTTATAAGGTTTTCAACTTCATTCTTGTCAAGAGATTTTCTATCAATTTCTCAAATAATACAAGACAAGATAAGCATCTCTAAATTTTTCAATATACCATAAAATCAATGATTTTCTTATCAAAGATTAAATAAAAGATGCTTATTTTTCCATATCAACAATTCATACATTTCCCCAAATACAATACCAAATATGATGCATTTTCATATATAATCATATATATATATATATATATATATATATATATATATATATATATATATTAAGGTTACGACACAGCAGTTTCTAAGAAAATATAGTTTCTGTAGGTAATTTCCAAAAACGTGTCTAACCCAAAAACAACATTTATGTTATTTTTCAAAATCTCATTAAAAAGCTACTTACCTCGCAACCGCAAAATTCTAATTCTCCAAGTTCCAAGGAGATTAGCTAGAACCTAAACAATATCAAGTAAACCTATCACAATAAGTATAGAGCTTGAAATTGCATGTAGCCACAATTTAGGAATTGCCAAATAATCACTTAATTAGGTAAGCCTAGTATTCAACCTTATCAATAATAATATATCCCACTTCCAAAATTTCTCAACAAATTGATTCACAAGGCATAAACTCCAATTATAAGGTTAACCCATTTAATACCATCTCTAACATTATGGCTAGCTTCCATAAAATTTACACTACATCATTATGAGACCCATGAAAGCAAAATCATAATATCCTCCAAGACAAGAAATTTAGAACTTCAACTAACTCCAAATAAACCCAATAGCAATGGAAAAATTGGATTTACCAACCATCACATGTTATAACTTAAAACCCCCCAAATTTTCCACCATACATAAACCTTAAGTGGTCATCAATAGCACAAAATATATACCCACTCATCAAATAATTCCACCAATATAAAACCCATACATAAAAACACATAAATACCACTTCCAATGCTCATAAATCACATGGGTATCATTATTAAAGCTTAAATAAAAATAACCTTAAACAAAAGTGTAAAACCCACCAAAAAGATGAGAATTTTTACCTAAAAAAAAAGGATGTGGAAGTGCTTAGAAGTTCCTAAAGATTTTCCGGTGACATTGCCGGAAAAAATGATGGTGGAGATGGTGGCATAGAGTTACCGGTGGAAGAGTATAAGAGTGATAGAGAGTGTGTTTAAGTGAAAAGAAAAGAAAAAGAAACAAATGAGAGACAAGAGTGGCCGGCCAAAGAGATAGAGATGAGATGAGTGAAAATGAGTGGTGGGGAATGGGTGGGGTAGTTGGGAGGCACGTGTGGTCCAAAAAATCTGCCTTTACTCCTTTTTTTTTTTTTTTTCTCTGACCATTACTTTTTGACTTGCTGGGATGTTACACATTCTATTCTGCCAGACTGTCCATTCTAATCCGCACTTTCTGTGCCCACATTACCCACAAATGTTGAGGAGTGCTTCTGAGAGAAAACTCTAACCAAACACCTTGAGAGTTAAAGATTGTTATACCCACAATTCTCTACGCATTTTGCTTGTGAAATTTCTTCTACTCCTACCTCTCCATTTTCATACCATTGAGAGGTTGATAGCCCAAACACTTACCACACCCTTTCAGAGTGTCAAGTGAAGTTTTGGTGCTGTTGGGAAGAATTGGAAGAAGCCAAGGATGGTAGATACAACATGGAGCTTGTTGCAGGATCCGGAGAGCTAGATAAGACACGGTTCCGAGAAGCCTTGTTGGAGTGGGAGCTTGGAGGGTTTAGGTACATTAGGTAAATTACTCTTGGAGGGTCTCTTGCTAACCCATATATCCCAACTGATTGTTTAGTGGATCAATTTCCGCTTGGAGGGCGACGGAGAGGTTTTTCGCTGAGTTCTTCGGTTTCTTCTTCGATAACACATCGGCATGTTATCTTGTGTTTGCATCTTTCTTCCCTACTCTTTTACATTCCATTTTATTGTTGTGTTGCTTTGTTTATGGATTAGAGTAGCTTATTTGTTTATCCGCTCGCACTTACACTATTCCGCACTTAGTATTAAGTTAGTGTAAAATCAATCGAGCTGTAACTTTAATTTGGGAGTCTAAACAGCTCTTGTGTTTTCAACACATTTTCGAGCATTCAAAAATGATGTATGTTTTTCTTTACCTTGTCTCACATGCGTTGTTTCTTTTTTATCTTTATACACATGTTTCTTCTTGTATACAACTTGTGTATGTTTCACACTTGATGCCTTGATGAATTTTGCATAAGTGTTTCAATTAAGACAGGTTGCAAGTCTACCATGCCATGATCTCTCTTCTTGCAAAGTTTTTCAAGAGTTCGTGTTAGGGTTAGACTTATGTACTTTTGTATATTGTGGGATAGTTGTGTAAGACTTCTCTCATAATTTCTTTTTGTGGTTTTGTCATGGATTGCCAAAAGGGGAGATTGTTGGGGTCATATTTTATTGTAATTGGCTAATCTTTTGACAAAATGCATTTTACTTGTAATTGGGTAAATCTAAGATTGGTTTAGTACTTCAAAAAACATGTTGTTTAAGTCAAGTATTAAAGACATGAAGATTGGTCCAAGAAACAAGTGAAGAAAAGCTGTTCATTAAGTCTCGACAGATAGCTCGACAGATGCCTGCTATCGAGACTTAATGTGAAACTCGATAGATAGCTCAATAACAGCTCGATCTATTGAGAATTATGATTTCAGAATTTCCAGATTTGAAATTCGGCCTAATCTTGTGTAATTGTTTAGGGTTTCTTTTCTCACAACTCTAAACATATGTAAGGCTTATTTTAAAGGCCGTCAGACACGAATATAGAGACCAAGAGACTTATTTTCTCTATGTGAAGCTACTACGTTTGTACGCCATAGGGTTTTGTAACCGAGTGCTTCCAAATCTTCATTGTTGATGAAGTGAAGAACTTTGCAGCTAACAATATCTGTTCAAGTTGCTGAAGTTAGTCACGTACTTGGGATTCATGCAAATGGTTAGTCACAAATGGGAGGTTTGCGCATCAAAAGGAAAGAAGGCTACTACAAGATCAAGTTCAATTGGGTATTAGAGCAAAAGTTCAAGAGTAAGTTAGTATTTCGAGATAGGTCAGGGTATTTGGTAAGATTCCTAATACTTGTAACCGCTTGATTGTTAATTAGTGGATTCTTGAAAGTGATGACCTTAAAATCATCCGGTTGGGTTTTTGCCTTTCGAGGTTTTCCCCATTTGTCAACAAATGACAATGTCTAATTTATTTTCCGTTGCATTTAGTATTTTTGGTGATTTGTTAGTGCCTTCACATTTTGCATGCAATTAAACTTAATTGATCAATTTGGATAATTGAATTAATTCACTAGGGTCAAGCTATCTTAATCCAACAATAGAAATTTATTATTATTTTGGGAAGTGTTATGTCAACAATATTTTCACAACAAATTTTTGACGGTAAGTTGTTATTAGTTCTATTTACCCACCATTAAAATAATTTTTCGCCCACCAATAACAACTAGTAAGAACTTGCTACCTTGAATTTGTTATAAAAGTATTGTGAAAATATTGTAAACATATAATTTTTCTATTATTTAATCTCAAAGGAAAGAGCTCCAAAATAACTAAATTACTGTGAGGGAAGAAAAATGGTACTAACATGGTGAAAAGAACAAAATCACTTGGCACAAAGAAGAAATATTCAGTTGGCATAAAGAAAAAGTGTCTGCTTGACATACAACGAACGTGTAATAATCAGTTATTATTATATTTTTACATATGATGTTTTATGCATTGCTAATGTACAATCAAAATAATAAATAAACAAATAAATAATTAAGATTTTTTTATTTGAACTCTTAATTAGTAGAAAGGAATAAATCATCTAAAAAGCTAATTGACCAAAACTTATGAAACGGAGTGAATCCATATCCATGACAGCTTTGACATAATATGTACATCTCATACGTACTCTCATTCAAGTTGTCAATGTTTAGTAGATGTGGCGCAGGTACCAACTTCTTTTACATAAAATGGGTAGAAATATTTAGTGAAAAATAAGAAGCATAGCTTAACGACTGCCATTTGATGTTGTAGACGTACTGATATTCCAATTTAGCGCAGAATCTGGCGAAAGAGGTACCGCATCACTCTTCAACAGCACAACATCATCTGCAGAAATATTAATCTCCTCCTTATCCTTAACATAGTCTCTATGTTGTATATCCTTTAGTGCTTCAAGCACCTCTACCATTGATGGTCTCATTTCCTCAACATATTGCAAACACTGAAATGCCAACTCTCACTACAACAAAATGTATTTTTAGCGACGAAAATTAGTGAGGAAATATTTTTCGTCGCTAAAAATATAGCTTTAGTGACGAAATATGGATTTCGTCACTAATAGTGAAAAAAATTATAACATTTAGCGACGAAAAATAAATTTCGTCGCTATTGTGGTCTAAAAAATAGGCGCCAGTGGAGGGAAATTTTGGCGCAAGTTTAATTAAGCTATAGTGACGAAATATTTCGTCACTAAAAGTTGAAATTTTTAGTGACGAAATATTTCGTCACTGTAGGTATTGCTGTGATAGTATTAGTGACGAAAATTATTTCGTCGCTATAAGGAAGAATTAGTGACGAAAACTATTCGTCACTAAAAATAATAATGGTTTTGCATTTAAATGTTTTTAGTAACGAAATCATAATTCGTCACTAAAAGTATGCTACAGCGACGAAAGTTGAATTTCGTCGCTAAAAATCTGAACAAAATATGGTATCTTTAGTGACGAAAATAAAATTCGTCGCTAAAAGTGTAACAAATTCCGGGTCCTCTTGTGACGAAACAAAAATTCGTCACTAAAAGTGGGCAATAGCGACGAAAACATTTCGTCGCTAAAGGCCACTTTTAGTGACGAAACTGATATTTCGTCGCTATTTCCCACTTCTAGTGACGAATTTCAGTTTCGTCACTAAAAGTGGCCTTTAGTGACGAAATGTTTTCGTCGCTAAATACCACTATAAATACTCCAAACCAAAAACCCCCACCCAGCAGAACAAAAAACACTCACCCACTCAAATTCAGTCAAAAACACAGAGAAACCCAAAAAAAAAAAAAAAAAAAAAAAAAAAGAGAAACCTCACCATAAAGCGATCTGGGATTTCGCAATGGAGAAAGCCCAGATCGCAACGGCTTGAGCTCGCCGTCGCGACGGTTGAGCTCGCCGTCGCGATGGCTTGAGCTTGCCGTCGCAACGGTTGAGCTCGAGATCGCGACGACGGCTTGAGCTCGCCGTCGCGACGGTTGAGCTCGAGATCGCGACGGTTGAGCTCAACTGTCGCGACGGCTTGAGCTCGCCGTCGCGACAGTCGAGCTCAAGCCGTCGCGACAGTCGAGCTCAAGCCGTCGCGACGGTCGAGCTCGCGGTCGCGACGGTCGAGCTCGCGCGATCGCGACGGTGGAGCTCGCGAACGCGACAGTCGAGCTCGCGATCGCGACGATCGAGCTCGCCGTCGCGACGGTTTGAGCTCGCCGTCGTGATGGTCGAGCTCGCCGTCGCGACGGCTTGAGCTTGCCGTTGCGACAGTTGAGCTCAAGCCGTCGCGACGGTTGAGCTCGCGCCGACGCGACGCTTGAGCTCGTGCCCTTCGCAGCGCTTCAGAAGCCTAGACCGCGACGCTTCATTGGCGACACTTCAGATCGGCGATGCTTCATCCTTTTGCAGTTGGCAACGCTTCAGTTCGCGACCCTTCGGTATTTTTTTTTTTTTTTTTTCCTTTTGAGTTAATTTTTTTTGTTAATTTTTGTTTAATGATTCTAAATGCATGATTTTAATTTTTTTGTTTAATGATTCTAGTTCTTTTAGTTATTTTTTTGTTTGATATAGTAATGGATATATGCATTTTTGTTTAGTTTGGGTACGAGTGAAAAGTGATAACTCTACCGGGTCACAAAAGCCTCTGTGAATTGCACCCAATGGCTTCCAAGTAACAAATTTCCATTTAAAGGTATATTTTTGAATTGGGTTTTTATTAAAAGTCCTTACTTTAGTTTTGGTTTGACATCTTCTCATTCTCTTTTATTAAAGTCCTCTGTGAATTGGACTATGTTAACCAAAAAAAAATAGAGAAATTGTTATAAATAGATGCATAAGTGATAAAGTTATTTTCTCAAGCACTCTGGGTGCTTGCCATTGATATTTGCTTTGAAGTAGCAACAATTTTGATTCTCAAATTTCTGGATTCAATGTTGATTAAAGTCCTTACGAGAAATCTCAAATTTCTCAAGTCTGCTAATTAGGTCTGAATATATATTATGATATACAATGAAGTTTATTAGTGATGGAATTTATGTACTTATGAATTAAATCAATATACGGAAACAAAAGTCTTCAAATGGGCTAAAATGAATATATGTGCATGTGAAACATTGCTTGATTGAAGAAAAGTTAGATCCTCCATTCTTTTTGTTTGGACTTGTATCTCTCTACATTTCATGTTACAAAGCACATGCTAAGTTATTTTGCTTCATTTCTGGATACGTAATTTCTATTTTTGGTCTTAACCTCAAGTGCAATGTGGCTATAAATTCCGAATTGGGCTACAAATATGTCAAAAGCTACAAATATATCATTATCATTGAGGGGTTAGATTTGTTTTGTGTAGGACAAACTTGAAAGTTGAAACAAGTAAAGTCCTTCCCATTAGCAAACTTTGAAGAACTTATACTTTTATAGTGCCAAACTTGGAGGAAAGAAACAAACTAAGCATGCTATTTTTTCAGCCAAATTTTGGCCCAAATAAGTTTCTTAAAATTGGTAATTGCTTTCACATGAATGTGATTGATGACGTTATGTTTTTAAAGTTTTTGAATGATGACCCCATTTTAATTAATAAAAGTGAGAAATTTTGTTCCCTGAATGGAGTAGGATTGAATGAAACTAGTTGTGCTAGTGAGTTTGTTCACCTAATGTTACATTTCTATGGATGACTAGCTACAACTATTATATCTAAAACCCAGCTGCCTGATTTTATTGAAGCTTCTATTAAAAGCTCTTTGCCTTCAAGAAAGGTCAATGGCAGTTGCCTAATGCTTTGTACAGTGGTTACGGTAGAGTTAGTTTTTGAATGGTGTTATAATGTGGCTTAAATACATATTAGGAGTGTTTTTTATTTCTTGCAAATGTGAATTAGTATTTTTGATTAGATGTAATGAATATTATTTTATTTGATTTAAATATTTGTAAAACTTTATACTTGTGATGTTGGAAATTGGTTTTGTGGTGGGTTGTTGTGTTGGAGCAAGCGGGTGGCTTGCATGGTGTTACAAGGTGGCTTAAACTAATATTGGGAGTGTTTAAGTATTAATATAGACTTGTGCATTCATGAATGAGATAAAACTTTATCTAAGTAGCTTATAGACTTAGATGTTAAAATACATTATGCATGAGTTGTCCTTATTTTACTAAAGTAGCATTCATCTTGTAATTGTAGTCAAACATGAATAAAAGTTAGATGACAATGGGCAAGACACCCGATAGTAGATCCAAAAAAATAAGGACAGTGTGCATTTAGGAATATGAGAGATTTAACATACAAAATAAACATGAAAACAAACAAGATGACTAGAAAACCACATGATTAGTCAGCTCGATCATCAAACAACTGAAATAAGGCGTGTAAACTAGCCTATTATATACGTCAAATTGATTTAAAAGTTGAATCAAATAAAACTTGGACTAGTTATTAACTAACTAACTCTTAAACAATTAAAGAAATAAAAAAGTGATTATGTAGAAATTGTACACCCACATGCTTATGTCAAATTGGTTAGTACTTTATTTGCTTTCTGCAACTTATACATTAGGAGTTGTGATTTTAATTTATTGGTGTGTTTACTCTTAATGCATTGTTAGAAATGTTTCTTATAACATAGTTAATGTTTTTACTTTACGATTTTAACGAAGTATTGTTTTTATATTTGTGCAGATTTTTTATTGGTGGCTTTAAGGTAACACTTCATTTTTTATGTATCATTTGAAACTAATTGTTAGAAATTTTTTTATAACATAGTTAATATTTTTACTTTACGATTTTAATGTAATAGTGTTTTTATATTTGTGCAGATTTTTTATTGGTGGCTTTAGAGGATTACTTTTGGCATTATTTGAAGACATATGAGGACATTTTTTGGCTTTAGGGAGGTTCTAATTATATTATGTTACATTTCTTGTATTGTTATAAAACATTTTAAGTTATTGTATGTGTTGCAAACAATTATTGTATGGAAGGAATTTGAATTTGATACTTGTTTTAATTTTAACTTGTGGAATGTATGGATCGATTTTTTTATAAATGTGTTGTTGAAACAAATGTGTTAATCAAATGTGAAGTTTGAATAATGTAATGATAGGTTACAAGTTAATATCAACGTCATGAAAATAATAAAAACAGAAAATATGTTTTAGTGACGAATTTTTTCGTCACAAATATGGCAACAAAAAATTGTTTTAGTGACGAAATATTTTGTCACTAAATGCAGTGAAATTTTGTAAGAAATGGTTTTAGTGACGAACATTTTCGTCACTATATGTGCATGGATTTCATAAAAATAGTTTTAGTGACGAATATTTTCGTCACTATATGTACCCGAAAATAGTTTTAGTGACGAAATTTTTCGTCACTAAATATGATTTAATAAACTGAAATGGTTTTAGTGACGAAATATTTTCGTCACTAAATACTGTTTTTAGCGAGGAAAACATTTAGCGACGAAACGTTTTCGTCAGTGACGAAATTTTTCGTCGCTAAAAGTCGCCAGGACTTTTAGCGACGGGGCTACAGCGACGAAACGAATTTCGTCACTAAAAGTCCAATTTCGTCACTAAAGGTTCTTAGTGACGAAAAACTGGACTTTTAGTGACGAAAATTTTCGTCACTAAAAATACATTTTCTTGTAGTGTCGCCACATCAGTTATCATGCTTTTCACCGTACAGTCTGATTCAAACCCAAGAGAAGGGTCCACAAGTTCATGCAACGTGTGGTTTTGGATCTTGTTTGAACGGTTTAGACCCCTAAAACTATAACCAGATTGCGTAGCCTAGATTAATTAGCCAAGTTTTTACTTAGTCAAATTATGTAATTCTAGGTTAAAACAATCACAAGATCATATCAAGCATATAAAACAAATAAAGCAGCGGAAAATAAATAACACAGTGATATGATCACCCAGGAAACCACACCGGAAAAACCTGGGGAGGATTTTACCCACCGATCCTCAAGGCAAAACGGAATCCACTAAGAAAGAATTGAAGTTCTTACAAAAGGACTTACAAGCTCCCCGCTTGACTTCCTAATGCTACACACCAGTAGTAACTTCCTGACACGACCACGCGCAGGCTCCGAATCCACGGACTACTTCTTTCTTTGAACTCCTTCTTCAAGTACAAGCTCCTCACTTGTTTTTCTCTTTAAGCTTTAATGGCTGCAACCTAGTTGATCATCAAGATGTTGATGTGATCTCAATCTTGAAAACCCTAAGTTTTGTGTAAAGGAAAGCTCCTCTAGATCTCACAAGAGATTTACACAAAACCGCAATGTATGAGCAACAATACAACTTGTGCAACTCTGAAAAACGTAGCTAGGGTTTGCCTTATATACCTAGGGCAAAAACATAAAAACCTAGACGTTTAAAGAGTTAGGGCTGAGTTGGAATTCTGCAGAAAAACGCATCTGGGCCGACTTTCGATCGATCGAGTCTAACCTTCGATCGATCGAGCCAGGCCGAGAAGCCCCAATGCTTCTGCAGTCACTCGATTCCAACTTTACAATATTAAACCAACTTTGAGCAAACTTAAATAAGACTAAGTACATTGTTTTGATCATGGTTTGCCAACATTACATATTAGAGTTCTAAATACATAAAATCCTAAGACCTTAGAACCTAACATTGTTCATAGCCATGTTAGACAAATTAATTTCGTGTCGATGCCTTGAGATATCAACAGCAGGCAGAGATGATATAAGCTCAATCAAGACCACCCCAAAGCTGAACACATCACTTTTTTCAGGAAGTTGGTAACATTCGTGATATTCTGGATCGACATAACCTGGAGTACCTTGTGGAGCAGTCAAGACATAAGTGACATCGGTGGGAAAGAGACGAGACAGACCAAAATCTGCGACCTTAACCAAAAAATTGTTGTCAAGGAGAATGTTGTTTGTTTTGACATCGCGGTGAATGATATCAGAAGCATGGAGATAGGCCAAAGCAGTTGCTGTCTCAACAGCAATCTTCATTCGAGTAGGAAATGGGAGTGCACCGGGTTTTGCAAGATCCCCATGAAGATGATCAGCAACTGTGCCATTAGGAATGTATTCATAAACAAGCAGGAGTTCACGGCTAGTGCGAGAGGTGCAGCCGTATAGTGAGACTAGATTTGGGTGGCGCAAGCGAGTAAGGATCTCAACTTCATTCATGAATTGTTCTACTCTTTTGCAGTTGTGTTCGTACAAGCGCTTCACTGCTACTTGATGCCCATCACAAAGTACGCCTAGTCAAGAAGTATGGTCAGAAGAGAGAAATCTTCAAATTTAAGCAAATGAACTTGATAGTCATTTTCAAGCACTTTTAATTCCTTGGATAACATGACTAACCTAAAGATTGAAACATCATCACTTAATATGGACTAAAAGTAATCACTGTAAATTTGTTAGGACTTAAATCAATCACTTTTTAAGTTTGTTGAAGAAAAGAAGTGCTTACATTAAATTTCAAGTCCTAAAATCCCTAATAACATTAAGTTTAGACACCAAGAGAATTTTGGCAGTAAATGTAAGTGCTGTGTTTCTGTATGCGTGCGCTTAATCTTACCATAGTATACAGTGCCAAAGCCTCCATCTCCAAGTTCTTTGGTTGAATCAAAATTGTTAGTGGCTTCTTCAAGATCATTATAGGTGAAGAGATGAACTCCAAAGTAGCTACTTCCCCTCTCTTGATCTGTCGTTCCAGAGCGATCATAAGAGATGCTTCAACTGAGTAAGGACGAGGGATCATATTTCTTCTTCATGCATGGATAAAGAATACGACGCCCAGCATTATAAGGACCATTATGAGACATGCGCCAGCACCTGGGTAAAAAAGGAAGTTATCACTAGTTCAAATTCATTGTCCAAGCTGAGAATTTTAGCAAACACTGCACAGAAGTCAGAGATGAAAATGGATATATTACCTGCAACAAACTTCCACCGCTTACTCCCTTGCTTATCTGTAACCAAGGCAGAATAAATATAATTTTAGATAAATATATTGAACAGATATTTCTAAAATATATATATATATATTATAAAATGAATATGTGATATTGTTCATGTATGTATTTAATAAAGTTCATGCGTAAAAGAGAGAAATATACGTAGCCATTAATTAATTAAGTGCTAAAAGTATCCACCCAACATATAAATACCTATAATCTAAGCACTGTGTGCTTTTAAATTCCAACACTAACAGTAAGCAACGAAAAGAATGAGGTGTCAGAACATTATTACATCACAATAGAAATATAACAAGCTCATTCCATAACTTTTCTAAGCCCTGAGTGTGTGCTTTTAAATATACAATGTACCCCGATTGAACTTAAAAGGAAAAGAAAAGATGCTTAAGTCCAAGAAGGATGATAAACTTTAAGGTCTATGGATGTAGCGTAGATGCATCAAGTATAAGACAGGTAGCAAATGTTTTCAGCTAAGAGATCCGAAAGAGCAATACCAGGAATACAACACACATAACACTTTTCACAACTTAAGATGGCAAGTTAGACATGAATCAACATACTTTCGCCTTAAAAAAAAAACAAACTTTCACATATATGATTTTTATTTTTTACCAATCACAATAAAGACAACGTCAACTGTTACGAAAATTTTTATATCCCTAGACTTAGACACACGGAAAAAGAAGATACCGGAAAAGAAGAGAAAATAAATTCTAGTCAAACTCAAAACCCGTCATATATATATATATATATATATATATAATCTTTTCAAAAGAACTTTCTTCTATGACTATACATACACTTTGAAAAAGTATGACTACAGGGACACAATTTTGTTAGCAAATTGGTTGGATTTGAACCTAGTTTAGCTCATCCCAACCGTCCACAGAACAAAGAAAAAGAAGTGATTCTTGCTTGGTTGTGGAGTTAATGTAGCATTTTGTCTTCCAAGCTAAAATCCTTTTACTTTCTGAGAAGTGACTTAATTTGCACTCATTGATTGACAGAGTTTGGATGAGGCTGAAAACTAAAGAACTTCTAGAAGATCAAAGGAACAGACTCTGTAAAACAAAAGGTAAAACTAACGGGCTTTGAGCTGTTTTACTAAAAGTTATTGGGCTCTACTTTTTTTTTTTACCCCAAAGCCAGCTCTAACTTATAAGAAGCCCAATTCGTTAGGACTTACCATTTAGAAATCAATCTGAGGAAGAGGACTTGGAATCTCTTTAGGATTTACCAATCTCCTTCTTTTGTTTTTTTGGCTGAACACTTGCCGGTCTTCGTTCAACGTTGTAAATGCGTTATTAACGTTACATCTTTTTCTATTTAGATATAACTTATTTTGTTAAAACTGAAAATTGAAAACATTGTAACAAAATAATTTTTAAATATGTGAATAATACCGTAAGACATATTTTTAATGAAAAATGTGCTGAAAAATAAAATTTGTGAGATCCATAAACAATGCACGAGTACACTGTTTACTGCTAAAAGGTCAAAACATGCGGTTGAAAAAAAAAAAAAAAAAAAAAAGTAAAAAAGTTTCATCTCATCTTATTCTTTTCTCTGTGATCTCTCCTACACATCGCACATGGAAGCCCATCATCTAGCTCCCTCTTCCCTCATCTTATTGTTGAGTGCAGTCGTCCCTATGAGTGTGGAAGAATCAAAAACGTTTCTTACCCTTTCCGGGGAGGTAATCGACCTGAACATTGTGGTCGCCAAGGGTTCAAGCTCGAGTACCGCTTTGACGATGAATACCCAATTATCAAATTTGAAGAACTAGAGTTCCTCATACTAAACATCAGCGAATCTCAAGATATCATGACCATTGCAAGATTGGACCTCTGGGGTGGTTCTTGTTCACAAACCAGCCTCAATACGAGTTTGAATTATAGTATCTTTGATTACACTTCAACCGTTCTAAACATAACTTTGTTCTCTACGACTGCCCTCCTCAAGCCAATATACTTATACCGGTCCAAAATAAATTTACGTACAGCTTGAAAGGTATTGACAGAAAAAATAACGCTTACTTTGTAAACGAATCGTTAGCAAAGATCCATATTCCAGGCCTTGCGCATTGCAGAGGAAAAATCCGCGTTCCAATTTCACGGAATGCTATTATTGGTGAGTCTGCGGGTGTAGACCAGGCACTTCATGAAGCATTCAATCAAGGGTTTGAAGTGGACTACGATGCCTTGGACAATATTGCCTGTAACGTGTGTGTGGAATCTGGTGGGAATTGCGGTTCTAACGTAATACACCAATTTATCTGCTTTTGCCGAGACGGAGAGCGCTCTTATAACTGCCCAGGTAACAATATGTACTCTCTTTTCTCTTCTCACTTACCTGGATTAGGCTGAAATATACTTCTTCTAGGTTTGGTTTTGAATTTTGATGGTATATACTATATAGTGCTTCTTCTTAGGCTAATCTTACCAAGGTTTTCAGACCTGGACCGTTCATTGAACCGTAAAAGGGAGAGGTTCAAGGTTTTTGTGGTCAAACTGGGGTCGAACTGTGATGACGTCATAATTAATTTAATAATTAATTAAAGCCTAAATATAGATATTAAATTTATAAAACTAACAAAATTGACTAATATATCTATATATGTGAGGGAAATTTAATGATTTTTAAGCATATATTTAATAATTAAATAAGAAAGTTAATAAAATAAAATAATAACCATGAAAACATTAAAATTTATGATTAATTTTTGAAGTAAAGTTGAATATCTTTTAATGATTTTAATTATAATTTTTTTTTATTCCTTGTAAGAGATGGATAATTTAATTAAGTGGAATAAAATTGTGTTAATTTGTTTTTATTTAAAAAAAAAAAAATTGCTAAGGGGTTGGATCGCACGGTTCTTGTGGTCCAACCCGGTCCAACCCCGGTTTTAGGGGTTCAAGGAATTGCCACATATGCCCGGTTCTTGAAGCTTAAAAAATCGATTTTCATCCCAGTTCACGGTTTTCACGGTCTGACCTTCTGATCCGGTCTAGTTCTGAGAACTGTGAATCTTACCTATAGGCCACATAGTGGCCATGCTTATTCATTGATCTTTTTTAGAAGACACATAATGGCATAGTTAATCGCATTTTACTTCTTTTTGACAATTGCATACCATTGTCATTGGTTTGGGTTAGTAGGTCAAAGCCTTTTCTTTTTTTATTGTTTTATTTTTATTTTTATTTTTATACGAGATAGAAATTTAACTCTAGTCTAATTTAAGTGTACATGTGTGTGAAACTCCTTTTTGAATACTTAAACTCCAATTCTTGCCTTCACACTCCAAAAATACTTATACTTGTAGAGTTATCATTACGTCGAAGTTGTGTGGCAGTAATAGGTCAAAGACTTGATCCTTCTAATAAACATATCAACAGTAAAAAAATTAAAAAAAAAAAAAAAAAAAAAGGTATATGTGAAATTGCCCTTAAAGATGTGCGAGAGATACAAATACTGTGATGTGACCGTCTGTAGTAGTGAAGAAAAAATAGTGATTACGTATGTAAGTGAAAGATAATTACTTTACAATTTGCTATATCAAAGTTGTAGCAAAAAATTGTGGTGGTGGAAAACTAAAACAACTCCCTCTATTTTCACTTTTTTTTTTTATTATTATGAGTGATGCCAACCGAACTTCTGCTCACTTTCTGCAATATAAGTCTTACTATTCTCCTCTTATGTTAACCGTGATTTTGGTTATGAAATTAGAATTATGTTTTTCCTTTTTTTTGGAAAAAAATCAACGATTCAAGTGATGATGAACTTTAAAAAATATTTTAATTAGTGATGAAAATTAGCTAGTATAAAAAAAAAAAAAAAAAAAAGTGATGAAAATTAGCAATTAAAAAACAAAATACAAAAACAAAGAAGGAGCCTTTAGAAATTTGACAATGTTTTCGAATGTTTTGAATTCATTAATTAAAATCACATGAAAAAAAAAAAAAAACCCAATAATAACACTAAAGAAAATAAACAAAATGAAAATAATAATAAAAAAGGAAGAAAGAATGCATACTTGCATTGTCATGTGATTTAGGCATTCACATATTGTAATAAGTTTCTCTCCAAAAAGGACATATAGGGTTATATATATTGGTAAAGTTTCATTTGAAATATAATTCATTTAAATCTTATTGAAATTAAAGATATCTAATCAATGTGTTTGTTTTTATCCCATAAAAATTGGATTTAAAAAAAAGGTCATTTGTTTAGAATGAAAAAAAAAGAAGAAGAAGAAGAAGAAGAAGAAGAAGAAGAAGAGAGAGTTATATTAAAAATGTCATCAACATAGCGTAACATATAAAAAATTAAAAATAAAAATAAAAAGAGAGAAAGAGAACGTGGTTGATAGCTATAGGGAATTTTGATATATATATATTAAATGTCATCAACGTAGAAATTATCAAATTAATGGAGATATATACTGTTTTTTAGGATAGATAGAAATTATCAAATTATTCGAAATATATAATGTTTCTTAGGATAGATTTATATTAATCACTCCTTGAAGAATTTGGATTGTGCTTATCCCTTAATAATCAAGTTTTGTAGCTTGATATTCTAATAAAATAATATTAATTTAGTAATATTAAAATTTTGAAAATTTAGATGATAAATATTATCTAAATTAAATTTTTGTATATTAAATATTATCCCCTAATTTAAGAAATATATCCTAATAAATAAAAAATAATGTTAATCTAATTTTATTTAATGATAAGAATAAATTAGAGTCCTGGTAGTATACTATTCTTTTTTAGTTTTTTAAAAATCTAAAATTTTAATAAAATTTTTGCAATTTGGTGAAGTCATATAGCGCAACCACAGCGTCTAAGCTCAAATTTTATTATATATAATTAAATTTTTGTATGTTAAATATTATCCCATAATTTAATAAATATATCCTAACAAATAAAAAATAATGTTAATCTAATTTTATTTAATGATAAGAATAAATTAGAGTCCTGATAGTATATTATTTTTTTTAGTTCTTTAAAAATCTATAATTTTAATAAAATTTCTGCAATTTGGTGAAGTCACGTGGCGCAACCATGACGTTTAAGCCCAACTTTTATTATATATAATATGATATGATATGATTTAAATAAAATTATTATTTTTAGTTCAAACTTAACTAGAAGTGAAACTCTATCTTTTTAATAAATCCAACTTAAACTCAAACTCATCATTATCATTTTTTTTAATAAAATTATTTTTGTTTACTCAAAACTTAACAATGAGTGAAACTCTATTTCTCTAATAAGTCCAACTTAAATTCAAACTCAAACGTTGATAATCTATATAAAAAAAAAAAAAATGATAGGACCCCCCCCCCCCCCCAAAAAAAAGACTAATGTTGAAAAAAAAAATACTCACGTTGATAATCATGAGTTTGGTTTTTAGGTTGAAATTTCTACTAATTATTATTATTATTATTATTATTATTATTATTATTATTTGTATTGTACATTGCTGATAAAGCATCTCTATTTTTTTGGAGAAAAATCAAATATGCAACCTATGTCTCCCAGCCTAGGGAACGATACATTTTTATTTGGTATGTTATATATAAATTTGTTGAATTTGGTTTGGTTCTGAAGTAAAATTTGGTGATTTTATAAATTTCGAAGTTTTAAGTCTTGGAGTTTTTGGAATTTGCGTTTCAGTAAGTTGTTCTTAATTCTTCACCTTAAATGCTTTTTATTTAGATTCATATGATTTTTTATTTTCTTATTAAAAGTAATATTTTTGGTTGATTAATTATTTGTTTGGATTAATTTCAATTAATTATTTTTTTTATCAGAATGTCTATTTACTCATTGTTAGATTTTTTTTTCAGTGTCAATAATTTTTTCATACATCGCATGAGTTAGAAACTAGTTTAAAAATTTCCAAAACCGAAAAAAAATATATAAAAAATTAAAAATAAAATTTAAACGGTATAAGCTGCTCCTTCTTTTTTTTTTTTTCTTTTTTTTTTTTTTTTCAATTAAAGGTCAAGAAGGTCCATTTAAGTTCTCCGAAACTTTTCCGCAACGTGTTGGATGGTATTTGCTAAGCTTTCCTGGAAGGAGTCGGCAAGACCACAATACAGCGTGTTTGGTGTCCCAAAAGGCCAAAACTTTTCCATTCAATTCTGTATCACAAAAAATTTCCACTCATCCATAGACTTACGTGTATTGTGGTCTTGCAGCGATGGAAGCATAAATAGTGACGGCTGCAAAGGTATGCTCTGTGTCATTCTCATGGGGACCGACATGTATGGTTCCGGTTCTACATGATAAATTCTGTTCACTGCTTTTATTTTCGGTTTATTTTGTATTGTATTACGGTTTGTAAGTCTCCTTTTCTTCATTTGATTGCTGATGGGAATGATTGCGGTATGCATATAGGCAAAGGGAAAAGGGGAGGAAGAGGCCATACTAAACTAATGGAGACCGAGATTAATATTAGTCAATAGTGGGTTTTTGACCAAGGGCAGGTCCGATTGGTTATTTTATATACGTTAAAAAAAAAATATTGAGAAAAGTTCAATTAAGAATTTAATATTTGGAAAAAAAAAAGTGTTTAATTCATAATTAATCTTAACTTTCAATTAGTTTAACTAGTAAAATTATTTATCATTATGGTGGGCCTTTTTGAGATTGTGGGCTGGGCTGCCTCCTGTCACACTAAGGCCCAAAGGATTTTAGGTAGGAGAGTCAGGACTGATTTAATTGCAACTTACCTCTTGTGCGCAGACTAAAGCTCTTTTGTTGAAACTTTGATCACATGCTCATGACAGATGAAACTGTTATAAAAGAGTTACGGTAAGCAAGTATAATATAGTAACAATGCGCTTGTTGTTAGCCAAAACAAGTAAAGAAATCAAAAAATGATAAAAAAAAAGAAAAAAAAAAAAAAAAAAAAAGAGAGAGCATGACGACAATAGAAATGCACTATGAATAAATTGGCAAAGGTAAAAGAGAAAATAACACTGAAACTTAATCGACAAAATCAAAGAAGAAATGGTTAGTCTGCCGTGCTTAGTTGCATTACGGAACTAAGATCAAGGAGGGAATCACTTCCTCAATGCGGATAACCTCACAGGAAGATCTTGCCGTAGAAATTACCCACATTGAGAGAATGGGCCTAAATGGCTTATGCCTAGAAAATCCTTAATCCTTAACAAAGGGTAGGCTTTTAGAGGGAGAGAAGAGGTTAGCCTATTGGTGCATGTCTGCTACCATACTCTTACCTACTCTTTTTTTTTTCTTTCTCCCTGTTTCGTTACTCTACTTTTTTTTTTTTTCCTCTTTTCTTTTTAGTTCTTACTCATGTGATGTTGTTTTTTCTGATGTTGTGGTGATATGATTGTTATAATGTTGTGACTCTCTCGTTGTGATTGTTGCTGTGTTGATGTTTTTCCTTGTGCATGGCAGAGGCTCCTTATATATTGCCTGTTGTGACTGGTTTTTTACTATTTCACCCTTTAACCACTTTTGTCTGGGTGTGGGTGTCCTTCCAGACCACCCACTGGTTTATCAGCTGCAACCACCACTTACCTGTGTTGGCCATGCCACATCCCATTATCAAACAAAGAATTCTATTTTGTTTGCTTGTTCACTGTGGCATTCCCATTCGGAACAAGGTAGGCATTCTCTTTTACTATCCCTCATGGCATGCACCTAGTGGTTCCAACTCATCCTTCCCTCTTTTGGGTGGTACGTCATCCCAGCAGGACATTTCCCCCAAAAGAGTTTGAGTGGGAACCCTAGAATAGGCTCCCCCTTTCCCCCATCGCTAGACCATACCCTGTCTTACCTCTGACCTATGGCCTACCGCTCATGTATTGGTTGGGTACAGGTTGGTGGTGCCTGAGTCTTGTGCATGCTCCACATTCGTGTGTGTCCAAAGTTTGTCTGCTGCTCATGCGTTTGTCATGACTTGAGGCCCGTCTGTGCGTTCTGCTACTCATTCTTGACCTTTTTTGGCGTGAGCGGGTATCTAAGCCTTCATTCTTTATGAATTTCTTTCTTTATGGGTTGGGCCTTGCCTGATTGTGGGCTTTTCTCTTTTTAACCCATTCTTTGCTCCCTTCGTAGACTTGTTAGCATTTCTGCCATAACATTCTATTATTGTTGATGTGGTGTTATTTGATCCGTGCTTACTGGGCTTCTTTTGAGCCTGTTGTATGCTTTTTCTTTCACTTAATTACAGTGACCCAGTATTGTCATTGGGCTTACATTTATGCTACTTCAGGCCTTCTTGACCCATTACGGGCTTCCTTGGCCCATTTCTTCCTTATTGGGCATCTCAGGCATCCTCGGTCATTCTAATTCTGCATTCTCATGGGCTTTTGCTAAGTTTTTTAGGCTTCCCCAATCCAATTACCATATTCTTTCCTTTTGGGGTTCATGGACTCTCCATCAATCCCTTACTCACTAATTTCATTATTTTAGGCCTTCTTTAGCCCATTCTTGCTTTCCATACTGCCCATGAGCTTACTATTTCTTTCTCTAGGCTCCTTTGGGCCCGCTTGCTTTCCTTTGAGGCCTATTTATTATTTTTCTAGGTATATAATCTATTATTCCTACCATTCGAACTTAATGGTTTTTTTTTTTTTTCCCAATTTACTAATTCTTTTCTTCCCATATTGTTGGGCTTCTTCCTACTATTGGGCTTTTCTGCCAAAATGAGCATCAACAATCATCAAATAAGATTTAGATCTAGGTTTAATTTTCGCTTACACAAAAAATTAATTAATATCTTAGTTTAACGCTAAAGAATAGTCATCATGCACGGAACATTATAGGCTAAAACACTATCTTTAATGCTAAAGGAGAGATTAATATAAAACTAATTAACACAAAACTGATTAACAATCTTTTGTTCTAACGTGAGTAATCTACTATATATATATATATATATATATATATATATATGTTTCACTAGACTCTCAATAATAATAATAATAATAATAATCTATATATATATATATAAAACCGAAACTTTTGAAACTCTCACAATTTTCCACATCATCACTATTTTCTTTTTCTTTTTATTTTTGATTCTTTTTATTTTAGGTTTTATATCTTATAACAATAATATTGAAAAACGTATACAAACTTGAAGGCCTATTTAAGGGCTCCATAAAACTTGATGGACAAGAAAATATATTCTAAAATAAGCCCTAATTAATACCTAACCATAATAGGAACCAAATTTAACCTAAAAAAACATTAAAAGAGCCTAAAAACAAGGAAATAAATCACATAGACCTAAAATAACGTTTTTTGCATAAAAATACCAAAATCTCTTCTCTCCTTAAAACCTTAGCAATTACCATCTCAAAACCCTAAACTCAACTTCACTTTAAGATTAAAAAAAAAAAGAAAGAGAGAGACTCACGTAAAAAAAAAAAAAAAAAAAAAAAAAAAAAAAAAAAAAAAAAACGTAAGTTTTGTCTTTTTTTTATTTGCTTTTATATGTGCCTAAAATTTTCATTCTATCTTATTGTTTTATTATGTTTAGAATTGATTTTCTTATAAGTATTTGGGTTAATCTCTATATTTTGATAGTGTTTTTATGGGTTTGGTTTTTGGGTTGAAATTCTAATAATTATTTTATATTATATATGGCAGATGAAGCATCTCTATTTTTTAGAGAAAAATCAAAGCTGCAACCTATGTCTTCCAGCCTAAGGTGTGGTAAATTTTTATATGTTCTTGCTTTATTGAGAATTTTTATTTGGGTTCATGTGATTTTTTGTTTTTTTATTAAAGTTTTGATTTTGGGTTGATTAATTATTTGTTTGGATTAATTTCAATTAATTATTTGTTTTGATTCAACGTAAAAGATAATGGAATTAGGTGTTATAAATTTGATAATGTTCCATGTTTTGAATTGTTTATATTATTTAGACTTCTGGTAGGTCTCTCTCTTCTCTCCTTAAAACCCTAGCAATTACCATCTCAAAACCCTAAACTTAACTTCACTTTAAAATTAAAAAAATAAAAAGGAGAGAGACTCAACTAAAAAAAAAAAACGTAGGTTTTGTCTTTTTTATTTGCTTTTATATGTGCCTGAATTAATTGTCCTTTTATTTAATTATCCCGTGCATCGCACGGGTTAGCGACTAGTAATAATAATAATAAAACCGCATAACATTCTATAATTTATGGAGAATATAAATTTCTATTAAAAAGAAAAAGAAAAAGAAAAAGAAAAGTGGAGTATAAAAATGTTTATTGAAACATTCATATTGGTGATTTTTGTTCGGAAGAATTATAAGGGAGAGCTATTTACTAGTGCACACTGGATTGTTTCACTTTCACACAACTGTACACATACGCATTGAAACTATGATTTTAAGCCACAATTTCAATTCAAAAAGTGCTCAATTATGTGTAAGAGGTAATGTGAAATAAAACATTGCTATAAAAAGTACTTGTCTTAGATTATTCTTTTCTTATGATTTCTAGCTCTTTTGTGTTCCCTCTCTTTTTTCTATTATATTTAATCTATTTATGTGTCTAAAATAAATAAATAAATAAATAAATAAATAAATAAATAAATAAATAAGTAAATCAATAAACTATCTGGTTTCTAAAAATTTTATTTCAGAGAGATGTGGGAATTGATAAACAAGTCAAAGAATGACAAAAATGAATGGACCCACATATATTGGTGTATAACAAAAGCTATGTCAATTAGGGATATATGTACAAGTAATATTACTTCAAGGAAAAAGTTTATTTCTAAATTGGTTTGAGTGGTATTTTAAAAAGAAAATTGAAAACAATGGTCTTAAAGTAATACTCTTAATTAAAAGTCCCTGTTGCAACAAAAATTAACTTGAAAATCCAATAATGATTTATTATCACTATTTATTTATTTATTTATTTTTTTTGCAATGGCTTTGTTGCAATAAATATTTTTTTAGTAATTATTTTGTTCCAATTGGTTATTTATTTATTTTTGTAATTATTCTTTTCACATTTGTTAATGTACACTTTTTTAATATAACATCCATAGTTTTAGACATAATGTCCACATTTAAAATATGAAATATTTGACGTGAATCGAAAATGTACAATAATAAGAAGTGCATGGGAATAATGCTCTCATTTTTGTTGATAAACACAGTAAACAACCTCTCTCTAAAATTAATTTCATTATTAACTTAATGTTAACGGGAGAAGGTATACCGTGTGGTATATGTATCTTCTCATTCATAGCAAGTGGATCTCACTCATTAGTGAGACCCACTTGATGTGATTGAGAAGATATATATACCTGAATCAGGGTATGTGCTTCGTGTTAGTGGAGACGAGCAAACCTTTGAAGTAGTTCGACTAAAGTCATAGCTTTGTAGGTGAAAATGCCCCAAAAAAAGAACTTGCCTAGAAAGATAGTTCTGTATATTCTACGAAAAGTCATTGGGGTCTACTTTTTTACCACAAAACTTAAAAGAAAGTCTTTTAATTTCATTAAGGATGGGCGTAAATAGCTTATTATTATTTACTTTAAAGGTGGTTGAAATTGAATCCAATTTGCCAGCCTAATTAATTGGTTGAATAAAATTATTTCTATTTTCGATAACCGGGTGAACTCAGCAACTGGGCCATGAGTGCAAGTTTCTGGGATTGAGGAAAATCATTTTCTTTAGGACTTGTGAACCATAAAACGGCAGAGTCTCGGACATAAAAGAATGGTGTGGAAAAGTCAGCGGGAAAATTTGCCTCCAGAGTCCAGACAAATCCCGTTTAATTAAAAATCAATCCGTGGAGTGGACTCTTTAATCTCTTCGGACTTACCAGTCTTCGTTCAACGCTTCTCAAAAGAAAAGTCTTCGTTCAGCGTTAGGCTGCGTTATATATACTTTTCTCTATAATCTCCTACACATAACACATGGAAGCCCATCATCTAGCTGTGCCTTCCCTCATCACCCGTTCCTTCTTCTTGACAATACTACCGCCATCTTACTGCACCGACAATGCACGCTTTGTTGAGTGCAATATTCCCTTCGATTGTGGAAGGATCAAAAACATTCCGTACCCTTTCTTGGGAGGGAATAGATCTGAACTTGGCGGTTTTCAAGAGTTCAAGCTTACGTGCCACGACAATGAATACCCAATTATCAGAATTGAAGAACTAGAGTTCCTTGTACTAAACATCAACCAATCTCAACATATCATGACCATTGCAAGATTGGACCTCTGGAATAGTCCATGCCCTCCAAAGTTCGTCAATACCACTTTGGATTTTAATAACTTAAATTATTACACACCAACCGATCAAAACCTAACTTTGTTCTATGGCTGCCCTTCTGGAGTTAGCGGATTGGATGGAGCGAACTTTTCCTGCAGCTTAGATAATACCGCTAATTACTTTGTAAGCGAATCCTTCTCATGTATCCACGACCTTTTTGAGGGATGCAATACAAGTATTGAAGTTCCAATTTTACGGACTGCTCTTATTGACGAGTCTGGGGGACTTCAGAATGTATTGAATCAAGGTTTTGATGTGGACTACCATAATTCCTGGGCGATTTACCTGCGGCGGGTGTGAGGCTTCAGGTGGGATTTGCGGTTCTGACTCCTCACATACATTTGTCTGCTTTTGCCATGATGGAGAGCAACCTTTGGTCTGTTCAAGTAACGGTATGCATGCTCGTTTCTCCTCACTTTCATAGATTAATTAAGCTGAAACATATATTTGAGTTCTCTTTTTTTTTTGAAAAATATATTTGAGTTCTCAATTGTTCTTAGCTAATAGTAATAAGCCTATATATAAACTTCTATTCTGCGTTTTGTGTGCTACTTTATGCTCTACAAATTATAGCTTACCATATGCTTGATTTTTTTTTTTTTTTTTTTTTTCCATTTTTACAATTTTATTTCTACCAATCATACTATATCTTGTGCTCCACCAATAATTTTTTTTATTTTATTTTTTGAGAAATACCAATAATAGTTCTAACAATTGCATACCATTATTTTCATTAAAAAAATAAAATCTACCGAATATTCTTATGCTCTTTTTTTTAGAGAGTTTTAACCTATGACATCCACTCTTGATAATATTTTTTATCACTAGACCAAGACACTAACTATAGGTAAATGTGGATCAATTTAGTGGGCCTAAAAAAATTCCGCTAGGCCCAAGAGCATAGACAACTCCAAAAAAATGGGTTAGTTATATAATTGAGAGAAAAGAAAATAGTCATTTTTTATATGTAATTATGTATAAAGAAAACAATGGAATAACATAAAAATTACTCATGACACTACGTCTTTCACACCATTTGAATTTTTTTTTTTTTTTTCCATTTCGCCACATTTTTTAAGTTCAATACCAATTCATCTACCAAATCTCTCACCACACTTCAACCAAAAGAAAAATAATTAAACTAACAGGCAACATTAAACTAAAAACTTGATTGTAGCCAATAATTACAACTTTATTGGATGTGAAATTTGAGAAATTCACTATTGGATTATATTTCTTCTAATATTCTCAATACTTGCAAAATGTTCTAAATATCAAAAATCAATAGTTGTGTGATTAATTAAATATTTAAATTCAAATTTTTGTAATATAAAATTATACATAAAAAATAGGTTTATGGATCGAATAATAAATAATATCCGATTGACAAAAATTTTGACATGCATGTTATGAACATAAAAACAGGTAGTCCAATGATTAGATTTCAAAATGTGTAGCCACATTAATTTCTTTTTAGTGGAGGTTGTAGTCATTTGCTATAACTATGTTTGTAGCCAAATTTTGTCTTTTTTCTCATGCCACTAAATCCCTAACACCTCCATCCCCCACTAATCGTTTTTCTTTCTATCTCTTGATTTTTTTTCATAGTTTCAAACTCTTAGTTTTTTTTTTTTTTTTTTTTCTTAACTCAAGTTTTAAATAATTATAATAATAGAGAAAGAAAGCTGAATTCTACATGGTTTTGTACAACACAATCAAGTTTGTAAGGCGGTGTACAAACTTTTCAAGTATGTAGCTATATATGTAACACTTTTACGTTTATTTATTTATTTAATTTTGAATAATCAAATTACATGTTTCAAATTTATGTACTTAGATTAATCTATTACACTGATCGTATTTTTTTTAATTAAACTCTCATTAATGATTATATTCTAGCTTTTTATTTAGTTATATATTTCTAGGTAATTTAACTTATTGTTTTACATGCAACATGAACATGTGCACCTGAGGAGATTGATAACTTAGTTTTTTTTTTTTTTTTTTTTTCTTTCATTTATGGTGATTATATCATTACCAAAGTTTGGATTGTGTAAACATAAGAATTTCATATTATTTAAATTTTATTTTTGGGGATTTTGTAATTGTTCTCTTATTTATATTGAAAAGAAAACAAAAACAATTCAATATTGTTCTTATTATTTATCTTTTGGCATGTAAAAAAATACGGCTCAACTTGTAACCTGATTAACTCATCTATAACATGATTGACCTAACCTCCTCACAACTTTTTTAGATCGACTTCTTTTTTACCTAAACTTGAATAAGACCCAACTTGAGCTGACGCAACTCGACCCATTTGCTAGGTCTAAAGTTAGTGCAAATACGAAATGGTTCAATGACTTGTGTAGCTTTGCTGATATTTCAGAAAAGAGTAAATAGTGATTTTACGTCATTTGTGATGCCAAGACTCTAAGGGAATAATGTGGTTATGTGAATAAGAATAAGTTTTGATGATGCCAAAAAAATCATCAATTGAACTCTTCGTCGATACAGATGGATAAAGGCGTTAGCTTTGTCTAGAGACAAACCTTTCAATGCTATTCTTCTCTGGCTTTATAGTTTTTGGTGCTGAAAATCATCAGTTGAACTCCTTTTTAATATAGATGGACGAAGGCATTAGATTCGTCTAGAAACGAACCTGCAATAAGATATGAAATAGAGATATATGAATACACCAATGTGGTGTTTTCCAAACACCCTTTAATAATTAAGTTAGAATGTGATTCAATTGAAGTATATTGCAAAAGAATTCAACTTGGGAATAGTTTTTGGGATGAGAGTTGTGTACCTCCTTGCCTTTGGTTTGGGTGGGTTTTTATAGCCCTTGTATTCATTATTTGAATAAACATCTACATTCTTGAGAAATGGAGCCATTGGTATTAATGGCTAGCTTTTATTGTCTGCCAATGGCTCTTCGTCCGTTGGTGCCCGTACGTTACTCTTTTGCTGTCTGAGGCATTGAATGTCTTTTATGGTTTCGTCTTTCATTGATGTCCGTACATTACATCTTACATTGAATAGCATTTAATTCGTCCATCGAGAGATAAATGATCTTGATAAATTAACACTCATCAGTAATGAATGAAGAGGCGTTATAGACTCCAATGGTCTTTTGCCCATTGGTTCGGCAGTTACGCTTTTGTCTGTCTAGCGCATTAACTGTTACTCATGTGATGTATGAAGAACTCATTTAATGTATGTTGTAGTCGTTCATCACATGGACGATGCTGACTTGATGGACGAGGGTGATTTTTCTCCTCTTCAAGTTTATATCATCTTTCTATGCCTATGAGTAGAAATGTGATATAGTGCAACCCAAGAAATTCACAAGTAATTCATTTATATGCACATTATGTATTTACTAATAAATACTATATTTTCTTTGCAGAAAATAGCAAGAGCATGAATACAAGGTTGTTTGTAGGTAAGATATGCCAACGGAAAATAGATTAAGTGCGTCCAACTTGAAAATTATATTTATATTTTGATAACAGGGATTTTTTGCTCTTTTGCAAATTCTAAAGACTTAATATCTTTCCTCAATATTTCACAGAAATTTTTAGTGCGGACAATTGCATGTGTTAATTTTGCTACTTTAGAGGGCGTTGAGAAAAGGAGGTTTTAGATTTTAAGAGGATATAACTTCCACCACCTAAATCATGTTCAAATTATGCTGCAGGTCTTGGTGGTTTAGGGCTTGGAGTGTTACTTACCAATATCACAATTTGTTGTCTTAGAAGTAAGAGATCAACTGTACGTCAACACCATTTTTTATGAAGAAAACAAAGAATAAACATGATCTTGAGGCATTTGTTAGAAATTATGGACCATTATCGCTAAACAGATATAAATTCTCTGATGTCAAAAAACTCACCAATTCATTTAAGGTTAAACTGGGTCAAGGAGGCTATGGTGGTGCCTATAAAGGAGAGCTACTCAATGGTCTGTAGCTGTGAAGGTCCTGAATGCATCAAAAGGAAATGAAGATGAATTTATCAATGAAGATGCAAGCATTAGTAGAACTTCCCATGTTAATATTGTCACACTTCTTGGATTTTGTCTTGAAAGTCATAAAAGAGCTCTCATCTATGAGTTAATGCCAAACACAGTGACAACACGGATACAACCACTATGCCCTTAGGATTGGAAAAATTGTTCCAAATTGCAATTGGTATTGCTCAGGGGCTTAAGTACTTGCAATGTGACTGCAACACTAGAATCCTGCATTTTGACATAAAACCACATAACATTCTTCTAGATGAAAATTTTTCCCCAAAGATCTCTGATTTTGGACTTGCTAAACTTTCTCCAAGGAATGAGAGTAACATATCAATGGCAGTAGCTAGAGGGACAATAGGGTATATAGCTCCAGAAGTGTTCAGTAGAAACTTTGGAGTAGTTTCATACAAATCTGATGTCTATAGCTATGGAATGATGATTTTGGAGATGGTTGGAGGAAAAAAGAAAATTGATGTTGGAATAAGTAATACTAGTGAGATATATTTTCCATACATTGGATTGAGTGTCTTGAGCAGTACATTGATCTAGGATTTCCCATTAATATGACTATAGAGGAAACTGCAATGGTGAGAAAGATGATCTTAGTAGGTTTGTGGTGCATACAGACAAATCCATCTGATAGGCCATCCATGAGTAAAGTAATTGAAATGTTAGAAGGAAACATAGAAGCATTGCAAATCCCTCCAAAACCTTTCTTATCATCACCTCCAAGATCTCCCGCAGAAGAATCCTCCACATATTAATACTATGTAATAATACCTATAGATACATTTTTTACTTGATAACTTTTTTATTATTATCTTACATTTAATTTAAGGATTGGGCTCCTTGAAGACAAGTGTTGGTGTTATTAGGTACCTTTCACATAAAAGAGGGAGTGTGCACTTGAATGTCCCTTAATCATTAACCTGGGAAAGATCTTTAAGCTCAGAAAAACTCAATTATAAGACAGGAAAGGGAGTATGTGCTACCAACTTTTGTTTCTCAAAAAAGTTTCTAAAAAGAAAAACTTTTCTTTGTGAGAGAATATTCAATGGATTTGATACCTGTTAATTTTTTTTTTTTTTTTTTTTTTTATAGGAAAAATTGATACTTATTATTGAACCCCTTTTAAAAAACAGTAATTGGCATTACGTGGGGTATTAATTTTGCGAGTAAATCTAGTGCCACAAACTTTTCCACAACTTTATCACTACTTTGCTACGTGGCGACTCGTGGGTGGTGAAATCATGGACTCACTATTTTATTTTCATCACTCACGAACCACCATATAGCAAAGTTGTGGCAAAGTTGAGAAAAAGTTTATGGGTGTGTGCCGGTTGTTACATCTCTAAATCATACATTAGATTTGGGACATTACATATACTAGGTTTGGCTTACCTTTAGTATTTTTAAACAGAAATCTCCTTTTGTTTTAACTAGTCACTAACCTGTGCGATGCATGGAAAAACTATTGACTCTAAAAAAAATCCAACAATGAGTACATAAACATTTTGCTAGTTAATATATTTTTTTTTTAAATGAAGAAATATTTAACTTCTATAATTTTCCATAGTTTAGAAGTGTTGTCTAATATTGAACATTATTGAGTTGCAAGTGCATAATTACTGAAACCTACAAAATAATTTACGGTTCTTAAATTAATAAAACAAAACTCCCAATAGTTATATATACACACACACACACACTCAAAACTAATATAAACACAACAAATACATAGTAATATGATTTTCTCGTAGTAATAATTGTGGGGATAAAAGTCCAGGATCATATATTAGGCCTTGGGCTTTATCTGGGGATACGGTGTATCCGAGGAGGAGTAAGTAATTAAAATAAGCCTCAAGCTCAAAATTATAAAAGATGGAGTGGAGGAAGATGGTCCGAAGAGAAACTTATTCTCAGATAGTATTAAATAGTGATCGGCTCTGTACTTCAGCAATTTAGGTGACCCTCCAGGAGATTTCCACGACAAGGATGATCCTCATATATGTACAGAAGATATAAGAACCCACAAATATCTAAGGGAAAAGCTGCTGCCACCACATTAAATACACAACAACTACTTTCTTAGCCGCATTTATGTGGAGAAGACCCTTGAACAGTGTTACATTGGCAACTACAACTCACAGAAGGCCAAAAGAGGTGGTTGATGGGACAGGTACTCAAGTAGCAAACCCAAATGGTTAACAAGTGTAAGGTGAAAATGATCCAAGGGAACTATATAATGTGAGAACCCCTCCACAAAAAGAGGGACGAAAGAAGAAGAAAAGAGAAACACTGTAGTAATAAAAGCAGAATTTGTAATCTTCTTTATTGGATTCTATAATACTAACTACCTCCTCGAACATCATCTCCATGCGAGATTATTGACTTTGTTATCATTTGATCACATCTAAAACCCATACTAGCCGTTGTTGATTTTATTAAGGCTCAGATATTCAACCCGCTCTCTATAAATTTATTGTACTAGGCTCATTAGGCCTATATCCCATATATTTTGGGCTTGGGCTGCAAATCGTGACCCTACAATTGGTGCCGTCTGTAGGAAGATCTTGTGCAAGAGTGAAGACAACGGTGAGCCATGGATGAACCAGGTCCACAACCAACTGAATCAAGAGGCTCCCAGCATGTTGACCCTTTTGTTAACCTCGAGCAGTGAGGTGACTGTGAAGGGAGTGTACACACCAACCATCCAGACAGGGGTCAACCTCGAGATGGAAGCCATATTTCCCATGTGAAAAACAATAGGGGCATGCAACTGGAGATCGACTAACTGAAAAAGGACCTGCGTCATGCACGAAGGAAGAGAGCATCACCGAACCATAATGTTTCCTCTGATGATGAAAGGGACGTTAGTTATAGAAGGAGGTACCGAACCCCGCCCAGCGAGTCCTTCTCCTATGAAGAGAAACACCATCGTGAACACCACCATAAAAGCCCACCACGAAGAGGTGTAGGAAATGATGCTATGAGTAGGGCCCTGAACCAGATTTCCAAGTCGCCTTTCATGCATAAAATTGAAGATGCAAGGCTCCCTCGATGTTTCCATCAACTGATGTTCACCATGTATAATGGTTGAACAGATCCTGTGGAACACATAAACCAATACAACCAAAGAATGGCCATATATGCCAAGGACGAGGCCTTGACGTGTAAAGTCTTCCCATCTAGTCTGGGACCCATCGTGATGAGATGGTTCAACGGTTTGAGGGCAGAATCCATAGGCTCTTTTAGGGAGCTCACCCAGGCATTTGGTTCCCAGTTTGTTACTTGTAGGAGGGTCCCTCGGCCTTTGGCTTCTTTACTATCTCTAAGCATGTGAGAAAGAGAAAATCTGAAAACGTACTCAGATAGGTATTGGGAGATGTTCAATGAGATTGAAGGTGATTTCGACGACGTGGCCATCAGCACTTTCAAGCTCGGCCTCCTAGCCGAGCACAATCTAAGGAAATCTTTGACTGGTAAGCCTGTTACCAATGTGCGTTAGCTCATGGATTGAATCGATAAGTATAAAAGGGCAGAGGAAGACCAACAGCAGGGAAAAGGAAAAGAGAATGTTATCTCTTAGGAGATGAGGGATTTCAAGTCGGATAGATATAACAACAGGCCCTAGAGAGATTTTTTGAGACAGTCAGGCTCTGCTAATATTCAGGCAGTCAATGATGTATTCCGAGAGCCAGTACAGCAAGTGCTGGAGAAAATTAAGCATGAACCATTCTTCAAATGGCCAAATAAAATGGCAGGAAACCCCAAAAGGCACAACCAAAGTCTTTACTGTCAGTACCACCAGGATCAAGGACATATCATAGAAAATTACAGAAATCTGTGGGACCATCTAGACCAGCTCGTCCGAAAGGGAAAGCTTAAGCATCTCTTGCATCATTCTAGCAGCCAAGGCAGTCAAATTAACCCAGAACCTAAGGGAGACAACTCCACAAGGCCTCCCTTGGGGACAATTAATGTCATCTTCGCTGCCCTAGGGAGGACTGGATCCTGCCCTTCCAGAGTAATGTCTATAACCCGGCTGCAAGCCGAGGACAAGAAGCAAGAAGCAAAGAAGACAAGGTTGGAAGTTCAACCGGTTTTGGGCTTCTCGGAAGAGGATAAGGTCGGAACGATCCAACCCCATGACGATGCTTTGGTAGTCACCCTCAGGATCGGAGGTTATGATGTGAAAAGGTAATGGTGGACCAAGGCAGTGGGGCCGAGATAATGTACCCTGACTATATCGAGGGCTGAAGTTGAAAATGGAAGACTTGACGCCCTACAGCTCACCCCTAGTGAGCTTTGATGGAAAGGTCGTCATCCCAAAAGGGCAGATTAGGCTACCTATACAGACTGGCTCAGAAATGGTGGAGGTAGACTTCATTGTGGTGGACGCATATTCTCCATACACAGCCATCATTGGAAGACCATGGCTCTATACCCTGGGGCCTGTCTCCTCTACCCTCCACCAGAAAGTGAAGTACCCGTCCGAGGAGCAGATTGAAGAGATCATAGGGAGCTAGTCCGTGGCTAGGCAATGCTTGGTGGCTGCCATTAGGCGGCAAGACAAAGCCGAACCCTCGGCCCCCATTAAAGAGGGTTTATAGCAATTAACGGGCACGGTAACGTCCACTAAAGGATCGGCCGAGGAGGCGAAATGCAAGGACTTAATAAAAGTAGTTGTTGACGATGACCCTGAAAAGTTCTTTCAAATTGGGTCTCAGCTGTCCATTGAAGAGAAGGAAGAGTTGTTAGAGTTTCTAAAAAGGAATGTGGATGTATTTACCTGGAATGCTTATGAGGTTCCAAGGGTGGATCCTAACTTCATTTGTCATCATCTGAATGTCAACCCATCCATTACTCCTAAAAAGTAACCGCCTCGACGTCCATCCAAGGAGCACGTAAATGCAATACGAGATGAAGTAACGAAGCTCAAGCGTGCAGGGGCTATTAAGGAGATTTTCTATCCTGAATGGCTGGCCAACACTGTGGTGGTAAAAAAGAAGAATGGAAAGTGGAGAGTTTGTGTGGACTTCACTGATTTGAATAAAGCGTTTCTGAAAGATCTTTTCCCCATGCCTCGAATAGATCAGCTTGTGGATGCTACTATGGGCCACCCTCGGATGAGCTTTCTGGATGCCTTTTAAGGCTATCATCAGATACCGTTAGCTCTGGATGATCAAGAGAAAATAGCTTTCGTTACCCCTACAGGGAATTATCATTACAAAATAATGTTTTTTGGTCTGAAAAATGCAGGCTCTAGTACTAAAGGATGATGACCAGAATGTTTAAACCACAGTTAGGAAAAAGTATTGAAGTCTATATAGATGACATGGTGGTAAAGAGTAAGGTGGAGTCCGAGCACATAGGCGATCTCGGAAACATTTTTGAAATCCTGAGAAAACACAAGTTACGCCTTAATGCTTCCAAATGTTCGTTTGGTGTTGGATCGAACAAGTTTCTGGGCTACATGGTGACTCACCACGGAATTGAAGTTAACCCTGATCAAATCAAGGCAATTAACAACTTGCAACCGCCTCGGAACCCCAAGGAGGTCCAGAGGCTTACTGGAATGACTGCTGCTTTAAATCAGTTTATTTCCCGATCAGCTGATAGATGTCGCCCTTTTTTCCTCCTAATGAATAAATGGAAGGGATTCGAGTAGACCGATGAGTGCGCTTCAACTTTTCAGCAACTTAAGAAATATTTATCTCAACTGTCTATTATGTCTAGCCCAGAAGTAGATGAAGCCCTGTTCGCTTATATTGCTGTGACCCCTCATGCAATAAGTCTCGTACTAATCAAAGTTGACAATGGCATACAACGGCCAGTCTATTATGTAAGCAAATCCTTAAAAGAGGCGAAGGTTCGTTATCTACCACTGGAAAAGGCCATCTTAGCAGTGGTACATGCTACACGAAAGCTCCCCCATTATTTCTAGGCGCACACGGTTATTGTCCTTACCCAGCTTTCGCTGAGGTCCGTACTACGAAGCGCTAATTACACAGGAATGATTGCTAAGTGGGGCACCATCCTAAGGGCTTTTAACGTCAAGTACATGCCTCGCACTTCTATCAAAGGCCAGGTTCTTGCTGACCTGGTAGCTGAATTCGCTGAACCTTCATTAGAAGAAATAGCAAAAATACAGCACATGGATGAAAAATCAGTTGGCACCATCTCCCTACAAGCACCTTTGTGTTGGAAGGTATACGTCAATGGGGTAGCTAACCAAAGGGGATTCGGAGTGGGGCTTGTCCTAATCTCACCCGAGAAGCTCACCATTGAAAAATCATTAAGATTGGGCTTCTCAGCCACTAATAATAAGGCCAAGTATGAAACTCTATTGGAAGGAATGTCTATGGTGTAGAGAATGGGGGGGAAGGCAGTAACGATGTTCTTCGACTCAAGGTTGGTTGTCGGCCAGATGAATGGCAAACTGGAGGCAAAAGATGAGAGAATGCAAGGGTACCTGAGTCAAGCTAAGCGTCTACAGTCAAGATTCGAATCTTTCAAATTATTACACATCTCTAGGAATGGAAACACGCATGCTGATTCTTTGCCCACTCTCGCAACCTCCTCGGATCAAAACTTACCCCGGGTTATCCTTATAGAAGACTTGTGCCGACCAAGGGAAGAGAAAGAGGAGGTGATCTAGGTTCATCAAGTCAGAGAAAGTCCTAGCTGGATGGATCCCATAGTACTATTCTTGAAGGAAGATATCCTAATAGAGGACAAGTCTAAAGCTGATAAGATACGGAGAAAGGTGCCTCGTTTCTGGCTATCCGAGGATTAAAAGTTGTACAAGCGTTCTTTCTCAGGGCCTTATCTACTTTGCATTCATCTTGAGGCATTAGAACTGCTTCTTGAGGAATTACATGAAGGGATTTGCGGAAACCACATAGGTGGTAGATCTTTATCCCATAGAGCCATCACTCAGGGTTATTGGTGGCCGAATACGCAAAGAGAAGCCCCGGAGTATGTGAAGAAGCGTGACCAATGCCAAAGATTCACGCCAAACATACACCAACCAAGAGGCATGCTTAATCCCCTGTCTCGCCCTTGGCCATTTGCTCAATGGGGCTATTGTGGTGGTAAAAGTTCAGGTTCGTATATTGGGCCTTGGGCTTTATCTGGGATACGGTGTGTCCGAGGAGGGGTAAGTAATTAAAAGAAGTCCTAAGCTCAAAATTAAAAAAGATGGAGTAGAGGAAGATGGTCCGAAGAGAAGCGTATTTCCAGATAGGATTAAATACTGATCGGCTCTGTACTTCAGCAATTTAGGTGACCTTTTAGGAGATTTCCACGACAAGGATGATCCTCATACACGTACAAAAGAGATAAGAACCCACAAATATCTAAGGGAAAAGCTGCTGCCACTACATTAAATGTACAACAACAACTTTCCTGGCCGCATTTATGTGGAGAAGACCCCTGAATAGTGTTATATTGGCAACTACAACTCACAGAAGGCTAAAGGAGGTGGATGATGGGACAGGTACTCAAGTAGCAAACCCAAATGGTTGACAAGTGTAAGGTGAAGATGATCCAAGGGAACTATATAATGTGAGAACCCCTCCACAAAAAGAGGGACGAAAGAAGAAGAAAAGAGAAACACTGTAGTAATAAAAGAAGAATTTGTAATCTTCTTTATTGGATTCTATAATGCTGACTGCCTCCTCGGACATCATCTCCATGCGAGATTATTGACTTTGTTATCATTTGATCACATCTAAAACCCATACTAGCCGTTGTTGATTTCATCAAGGCCCAAATCTTCAACCCGCTCTGTATAAATTTATTGTACTGGGTTCATTGGGCCTATATCCCATATATTTTGGGCTTGGGCTACAAATCGTGACCCTACAATAACAACTAGCCTCTAAGCGCGTGCTCAAAGGCTCTTCTATTTTTTGGGTAAGGGTTAATTTAGAACATTTATTATATTTTGAGATTACTATATTTTCTAATCACAAAAAAAAAAAAAAAAAAAAAAAAAAAAACCTAGGGGTGTGATGAAAAATTATTTCACCACACATAATACTCATCACACCCCTAGGTTTTTTTTTTTTTTTTTTTTTTTTTTTTTTTTTTTTTGTGATTGAAAAATGTAGTAATCCCAAAATATAATAAATGTTCTAAATTAATCCTTACCCAAAAAATAGAAGAGCCTCTGAGCACGCGCGTGAGCGCATGCTTAGAGGCTAGTGTTTATTAAGAATGCCTATTTTAGGCTTGAAATTTATGAAAGGGAAGGATTCTTCTCTACTTTGAAGTGTGAAAGAAAGGTTTGCATGAACATGTCAGTGCTTCTTCTCTCTAACGTCGTCAGCTACTACGTCATTGATGGAGTGGATGAAGACGCCAAGGCTCGGTCTACCAGTATGAAAATCCTAATACGATTCGTTGATTCCTGTTGAAAAAGCAAAAAATTTTAAGTAAAAATAGAGATAAAAGTAAATAAACGTAAACAAAGGGAGATGTTGATAAGGATTCACCATCAACATCTACTTTGTGTTGTTGGAAACAGTTTGAGGGAGGAGAAGTTTGTGTTGTTTTTATAGCAAGGAGAAGTGTTGGTGCTTATTAGTTATGTAAATTATTTGAACATGAGTTAGTAAAAGGCGTGCATGATGGAAACTGTTAAAAACTATTTTGTTTGAAGTTAATCACTTTGTTTTAAATCTGATTCTTTTTGTTTGAGATTAAAAAAACAAAAACAAATGCTTGCTTTTTTTTTTCTTTTTTTTTTTTTAATAACAAAACGTGCTTTATTTTTCTGCCAACCATCAAATTTGATTAAAACTCCTTTTACTTCAGTTTTCTTTCCCCGTACTTTTTTCGGTAATGCGGTAGCCATCCTCTCCTTTTACTCCATGATCTCACATTTGTTTGATTGTTTTTTTTTAATGAAAAAACGAGCTTGCTTTTTTTTTTTTTTAAATAATAAAACCTGCTTGATTTTGTTAGGAGAGTTTGCTTATTTTCTTTAAAGTAACCAAGTAACCATACATAATTCCCTTTAAAAAAAAAAAAAAAAAAAAAGATAAAGAGAAGGAGAGGTATATGTTAATAATTTGCTAAATTTAAGGAGATGGATGGGAAGTTATAGTAATATAGTTTTTTAATAGGAGTGTTTTTTTTTTCCTTTAAATTAAAAATAAATAAGAAGATATTTGAAAAAAAAACAAAAAAAACAAAAACAAAACAAACGTGAAATCATGGAGTAAGGAAAACAAATTCTATTAAAAAAAATTGAAAATGTTTAACCAAGAGAGTGGTAATATTTACCACACACACAAAAAAAAAAAAAATAAATAAATAAATGGTAACCGAAGATAAAGAGGAGAGGTATATGTTAATAATTTGCTAAATTTAAAGAGATGGAGGGGAAGTTATAGTAATTGTTTTTTAATAGGAGTTTTTTTTTTTTTTTTTTTTCCTTTAAATTCAAAATAAATAAGAAGATATTTGGAAAAAAAAAAAAAGAACAAACGTGAGATCATGGAGTAAGGAAAAAAAATTCTATTAAAAAAAAATTTGAAAACGTTTAACCAAGAGAGTGGTCCTATTTATCACCAAAAAAAAAAAAAAAAAAAGTGGTCCTATTTTGTTGATAATGTTTTAATGAGAGTTAAAAGACGTAGTTTTATCAAATTATGCTTGAAATTTCAATTTTTGATGGGAAGGATTCTTCTCTACTTTATACTATGAAATGTGAAAGAAAGGATTTTGTATTTTCTTTTTTCTTTTTCTTCAACGACAATATAATAAAGCTTTTAAATTTTAAAAATTTTCAAATTGAACATATTATTTGGAGGGGGAAACAAAGGTGTTGTGAATTTGCGTGACCATGGCAGTGCCTCACTTGGACTTCTTTCCTCTAGAGTTGTTGGCTACGGAGTCGTCAATGGAGCCAACAAAGAAGCTAGTGCTTGGTACACTGGTAAGAAATCTTGATCGACTTCGTCGATTCCTGTTTTAGAAAGCATATGTTTTCAAAGTTATAAGTAAAAAATAAAAATAAAAAACTAAAAAACCTAAACAATGGGAGACGTAGTAGAAAAGGATTCACCATTGGCTGTGTGTATTTAGAAACCGTTTGTGTAACCAAAAATGTAATGTTAGCCTTTTTCTAAAACAACTGAAAAAATCTATTTTTGTAGGGGAAGAAGATAAGTGAAGAAGCAGTTTTCGATTCCTTTGATGCTAGAAAATAGGAGAGAGAAATTTTAAAATGAAACAACCACTTCAGATAAAAAATTTAAACGTGAGATCATGGAGAAAGGAAAACAAATTCTATTAAAAAAAATTGAAAACGTTTAACTAAGAGAGTGGTCCTATTTATCACAAAAGAAAAAAAGTGGTCTTATTTTGTTGGCAATGTTTTAGTGAGAGTTAAAAGACGTAGTTTTACCAAATTATCCTTTAGTTTTGTCTCTACTTAAACCTAGGGAAATATAGGTATTTTGGAAAAAAAAATCCGGTCCAAATAGGTGTAGCCCCTTAAATAGTAGTATAGATAAAAACTAGATAAACAAAAGAAGTTAAAGAGAAGTTAAAATTTTTAAATTTGATAGTAAAGCAATTTCTTAGGAGTAAAACATGGGAGAGTGGAATTCAAGCAATTTGTTAGGAGTAAAATGTGGGAGTGGAATTCAAATGTGTTAAGGAATTTTTTTTTTTTTTTTTTTGAATTTGAAAAAAAAGGGTGGCAGGGGTAGTTTTTTTTACAAAACGTAGGATTTTTTTTTTTTTCCAAAATAGAAACGTAGTAGATAATTTTTTTGATACAACGTGTTAGGTTTTTTGTTTTCAATTTTTATCAATTTAATATTTTAAACCATTTCTTATGATTTAGAGATAAAGATAAGTTTATTAAATTAAGAGTATTTCATTAGTTGTTGTTTTTTATTTTTTTTCCTTCTTTTTTTTACTGAACTTGAGGTTCTTTCTAGAATAAAATATTAGAAATTTGATTATTTAGTTGTGTTTTTTTTTTCTTTTACTCAACGTGAGGTTTTTTGTTTTTTTAGAATATAATATTAGAAACGTGTGTTAGAATAAGTGGGTTAGTAAGAGTGTTCCTATTTTGTAGGTAATGTTTTTTCAAATTTATCTAAAATTTAGGACTTTTTAAATTGATAATTTTACATGTCTAACCCTACTATTTAAGCTTTAAAAACTAGTAAATTTGAGGATATTTTGGGTATTAAAATTGAGGAATCCAAACAAGAGAAACCCCTTAAATAATAGTATAGATACAGACAATTCAAAACATGAAACAATGTCAAAATTATAATACTTAATTCCATTATCTTTTATGTTGAATCCAAACAAATAATTAATTGAAATTAATCCAAACAAATAATTAATCAACCAAAAATCATAACTTTTAATAAGAAAACAAAAAATCATATGAACCTAAATAAAAAACATTTAAGGTGAAGAATTAAGATTAACCTATTGAGACGCAAATATCAAAAACCCCAAGAATTAAAACTTCAAAATTTGTAAAATCCCCAAATTTTACTTCAAAACCAAACCAAATTCAACAAATTTATATATAACATACCAAATAAAAATTTATCGTTCCCTAGGTTGGAAGACATAGGTTGCACTTTTTATTTTTTCTCCAAAAAAATAGAGATGTTTTATCTGCCATGTACAATATAAAAAAATAATTAGTAGAAATTTCAACCTAAGAACCAAACCCTCTTTTTTTTCAACGTTAGTCTCTTTTTTTTTTTTTTTTTAGTCTTATCATAATTTTTGTTTTTATATAAATTATTAACATTTGAGTTTGAGTTTAAGTTGGACTTTTAGAGAGATAGAGTTTCACTCATTGTTAAGTTTTGATTAAACAAAAATAATTTTATTTAAAAAAAAATGATAATGATGAGTTTGATTTTAAGTTGGACTTGTTAGAGAGATAGCGTTTCACTTTTGGTTAAGTTTGAACTAAACAAAAATAATTTTATTTAATAATAAGTTTGAGTTTAAGTTAGACTTGTTAGAGAGATAAAGTTTCACTCTTGGTTAAGTTTGAACTAAACAAAAATAATTTTAATTAAATAAAATGATAATTTTATTTAAATATTGTGTTGACGTGGAAAATTATGAGAGATTCAGAGGTTTCGGTTTTATATATACTAGTATTAGGCCTGTGCGATGCACGGCTTTATTTAAAAATCATATGTAAATTAATGAAAATAAAGAATAATAATTTTTATATTAATTAAAATTAAATAGATAATAAAAATAAAGTAATCGTTTGCTCTATTTTTTTTTTTTTTAAATATGTAACCTTTTACTTTATGTTTTTTAATGGATGCATATTGCGTAAGATTGAATTTTCATAAATAAAAAAAAATCATATAAGTCCAAAATTAATTGAATGGAATATGGTAAATAACTATGCAACTAATACAAAAGGAGATGTCTAAAAAATATAAAGGGAGTTTGCATAATTAAAACTCAAGTGCATATTTAAATGAAAAACCCTAAATTCAATAATTAAAAAATAATAATTGAAAGCATATTTAAGTGGTAACCTCAATGTAATAGTTAAGAATTATGAACAACCCAAATTACTAAACATTAAAAAATCTAAGTAGATAAACTTATGTAAGAATTGAATTTTGTCTTTGAAAGTGAGGAAGGAGGCATCAAATCTCACCCTATCAAAACAAAATGTGTAAACTTAAACTTCAACAAATTTTTTTGAGAAAAAATTTTGATCAAGTGCTTTGAAACCTCAAGGAAACTCCTTGGAAAAATATAATAATAAATAAATAAAATATAATTGGGAATTTATTTTTTGAAGTGAAGAGGGACTGAATTTGAGAGAAAAACAAATAACAAATAGCCCTAAAAAATGATAGAAACTTGGACAAATATTAATGAAAAAAAACATGAATCTGGCTTTATTATTTATAGTGACCTGAAAATCTAAAGATAAGAGTCACGGTATAAAAAAACTATTACCCATAATCATTCCTATATTTATCCAACAAACAAAATTTCAACCATGTTAAACTTTAACCCAAAAAAAAAAAAAAAAAAAGTTGATAAGAAGTTGTTTCTATTTAAAACAATAATTTTAAATTGTAAAGAAGTTGTTATAAGAAAAAAAAAAAAAAAACCATAAAAATCAAGTTATTAACGTTAATTACAATATTTTCCCCTATTATACCATAAAGATCAAGTCGTTAATGTTATTAGTTTTTTTTTTTTTTTTTTTTGTTATCCAAAAATTTGATATTTATCTAAAAAAATAAATAAATTTAAAGAAAATAAATTTGAAAAAAAATAGATAACAAATTTATTATTAATTGCTTCCCGTGTGTATATCCTCCCAATGAAAGGTTTTTTTTTTTTATTTTTTTTTATTTTTATTTAATTCATGGGATTAACTATACTTCTACGTTCGTACGCTATTACACATTTTAATATTTTATGCTTTGGATTTTTTTTCTTTTCTTTCTATCCTATTATTTTAGGCTTTGTTGATAATATTTAGATAGACATAATTGTAAGTTGTAGTTGTATGGCACCAACCAACTAAATTTACTTTTCAAAGAAAAAAACCAACTAAATTTAATCTCTTTTTAAAATTTTACGTTTTGTTGAATGTAGGTAGCATATTTTGTTAAAACACTTATTTTTTAATATAAGTTGCATATTTTGTTAAAATTGCTTTTTTTTTTTTAATTTTTTTTTATAATACACTACATGTACAAATAAGGATTAGATGAAAATTTTGGATTATAATACACTACTCTTAAAAAGGTAAGGATTAAATGGATTAGATGAAGAATTTGGATTGTAATCAAATTAAGATTTTTATCAACTTATAAATTATAGTAGATGGATTTGATGAAGAATTTGGATTGTAATCAAGTTAAATTTTTTATCCACTTAGAAATTATAGGAGAAAAAAAATTATATATTTTTTTAAAATTTAAAAAAAATTCTACAATTTGGTGAAGTCACTTGGTGCAACCACGGCTTCTAAGCTTAACTTTTATTACATAATATATGATATATATATATATATATATATATATATATATATATATGATAATGATGAGTTTGAGTTTAAGTTTAAGTTGGACTTGCTAGAGAGATTATTGTTATTGATTCCATTCCTTTCCGGCCGGAATGACCGGAATATTTCGTACCTGCATGCAAACCAGTACTATAATACGTCCCTTTTCACCTCAGGTCAAATTTCAGCCTATTTCAGGTTGTTCTGGCCATTCCGGCAAATTTTGGCCGAAATACAAATTTCGGCTAATACCAGATTTTGGCTTAAAAAAAATAAAAATAAAAATCAATTCATTCCACCAGCGTGCACTTTGAGGTTTTTTTTTTTTTTTTTTTTTTTTTTTTTTTTTTTTTAATTCTGAATTTTTTCATCTTATTTCAAACATAAACTTGACATTACCAAATGATATGTTAGGAAAAAAAAAAAAAAAAAAAAACCAGAGAAGTAGACAGCAGAATCTTAGATCAGTACCAAATGATTTGTTTGGGGAAAAAAAAAACTAGAGAAAAAGAAGAAAAAGAAAGCAGAAATCCAAGCTTTGGTAGTATGGTGGACGAAGTGGTAGTTAATTTGCTTACCATTTGAAATCTCTTCTTCAAGGTTTGTTTGAGTTGTCTTTATTCTCTAGAACTTCCAGAGTGAAAGAGTTTCATTTATGAGACTTGTAAATAACAAATAGAGCTTTGAAAAGTGATATTAACTATTAAGGGAAAATGGCTCAACGCTAATGGAACTAGGTGGGGGTGGAGCTTCCTAGAAGCTTCATGAATCATGATTACAATTATCCCAAATTCCCAAAATATTCATTTATTTACAAAATTTTGCTTAAAAAAAATTCATTTATTTACATAATAACTCAAAAATGAATTTTTTAAAAATAAACAATCTAAACCCCTTTAATAAGATTTTCTTTTTAAATCACTATATTAATAGCAATCAGTAAAGGTATTCTTTTATTTAATTTTTTATGGGATTATTTTATTAATTACTATTGTGTAAGTAATGACTTGTTATAAATCTTGGATGTGATATTGATGTTAAGACTTAATATTAAATGATTTGTAATATTTGATATTTAGTATTGAATTGATAATTTTATGTCGTATAAGATATTTTTTTTTTTTTTTTAAAGAACCCTGAAACACTCTGAAATGGTATGCTGAAATATTCCGTTCCATTGGACAAACTAAAACGAGTTCCGAAACGGTATTCATAACATTGAGAGATAGTGTTTCACTCCTAGTTAAGTTTGAACTAAACAAAAATAATTTTAATTAAATAAAATGATAATTTTATTTAAATATTGTGCTGACGTGGAAAATTGTGAAAGGTTCAGAGGGTTCAGTTATATATATATATATATATATATATATATATGAGAAACTGTCATATCACCCACTAACTACGTAAAAAGTAGAGATTAAAACTCACTACTACTTGCTATTATGTATTTAAAATAAAATGACACATTTAGTTTAAAAAAAAAGTACTAGAAATAAGCCAAATCCATATATATTTTGGTATCTCAACAACCATTAAAGTCGCTCTTTCTTTTCTTTTCTTTTCTTTTTTTTTTTTTCTTTTTTTGCTTGTTTGGCCTAAAAAAAAAAAGTCACTTTTTTTTAATTTTTTTTAAAATCCAATTTCATCCTTTCAGCTTGTTTCTTTGGATTTGGGATTACCCACTTGATAGTTTGGGGGATATTTTGAGGAACTCAATTCTCTTTTCATTTATGTTCAATGCTAGTCTAATACAAAGATTTTTTTTTTTTTTTTTATAATTTCAATTTCAGTTCAAAAAAACTTGGAAAAAGGAAAAAAAAAAAAAAAGGGAGAATTCATTTCTTTTATGGTCGCATGACAAACAAATTGCCATTAATTTTAACAACCAATCAAAATATAAGGTGCAATTTACAAGCTTTGGTGCAATTGGGGCGGTCATGGCAAGTTTTTGTAATTTGTTGTATAAAATATGCAATTGGGGTGGTCATGGCAAATTTATACAATTAATCCAAATTTTTTATTTGGAGAAAAAATATATAATTGGTTCATAACACTGTTTAGATTTAATAGATATGAACTTGCAAGTGCAGAGATCGTGGCGCATGTGAGAGCATAGTGAGGTTTTCATACACGAAACCACTTTGGTCAGTTGCTTCATCAAGCACTCAATGTTCTTTGCTCTCTCACATCTACTCTGGTGACATCTCAAGAAACAATATGTCACCTTTTTTCAACTACAATTCCCTTCTTTGAGCATGTTTATTTAGATTTTGGAATACCCGCTTGATAGTTTGGGGGACTTTCTGAGAATCTCAATTCCAACTTTTGTTTTTATGTTCAATGATGGTTTAAAAAAGTAAATCTAATTTTCTTATAGAAAACTTAATTCAACCTTTTGAGTTTGGGGATTTTTGGGGAAAACCAGTTTCAGTTTTGTCAATATCTACAGTAGTTTGTAAGCCGCAATGAGAACAATGAGCTAGTTAATTTTATCCATGTGAAAATAGAAAAATTAGGAATAATTCAATAAATTAACTTGGGAAAAGAGTAGCTAAAGGCCTTATAGCTGAATTGGTACCTCCCCATGCACTAGTGCTTGGGAGTTTAGGAGAAAAGGGTTCGAGTTACGGGGATAGTAGCATGTTGTAATTATCTCTCAAAAAAAAAAAAAAAAAAAACTTGGGAAAAGAGTAGAAGGGAGAATTAATTCTTTTATTATCACGTGACTTACATGTGACTGTGAATTTTAATCATCATTCAAAACATCAACTAGTAAGTTACTCATGCGATACATGGATAATACTGTAATATTTTATGTAAAATGATTTTGAAGAATGTTAAATCTGTATTATAGCATAATTGTTATAGAATTTTATTAGTAATAAATTCATCATAAAAAACAACAATTATAAATTACACACACATATCTATTATAATTATTCAATTGAAGTAATGAGAAATAAAATTTTTGAAAAAAGTGACGAATATTATAGAATAAAAGTTGATATAGAATATGTTTTTCTCTTTCTCCTTAATTCTAAAACAGAATACACGTCTCAAACACCTACAGTCAATCACATCATTTACAAAATCCACAAATTCACAACGTTTGACTATAACATAATATTCGTAATTGTCGTTGTCACTCAATATAAAATGCAAACCCCTTTCCTTGGTTATAGCCAACTCATACAGATTAGGATTAAATGAAATAGCAATGTTAGAGCTAAGTGTCATTAAAAAATTGAAGGTAAATGACATCATTTTTGGAACACATTGGATGGGGCACAGCCTAAAAAGATTTAAAAATTTCCTAGTGACTCTATCCATAGGAACATTTCGTACCCTTTCTTGGGAGGTTATCGATTTGCATATTGTGGTCGCAAATCGTTCAAGCTTGAGTGCCACAACGATGAATACACGGTTTTAAGATTTAAAGAGCTAGAGTTTCGTGTCCTAAACATCACCAGATCTTCCACGACCATTGCAAGATTGGACCTCTGGGATACTCCTTGTTCTCGAAACCTCCTCAATACCACCTTAAATTATACCGAATTCAATTACGCTTCAAACTTTCATAATCTTACATTATATTACGGCTGCCCTCCTTCAGTAAACAGATCGTTCCGAAATTGGTTTTCGTGCAGCTCAGAAACTGGCAATTCAAATAACGGTTTCTCAGTTGACAAAGAAACCTTCTTAAGTACCAAACCTCGGGAGCTTGAGAATTGCAACACAACAATTAAAGTCCCAATTTCACTTACTGCTCTCAGTAACGAGTCTGAGTTTGTAAACCAGGCAGTTCAGAAGGCATTGAATCAAGGGTTTGATGTGCAGTACAATGCATTGCCGATAGTCTGTAGGGGGTGTAAGGAATCAGGTGGGAAATGCGGTTCTAACTCAACATATCCATTTGTCTGCCATTGCCACGACGGAGAGCAACCTTATTTCTGTCCAAGAAACGGTATGCATGCTCTTTCTCTTTTCACTTTCCTGTATTAGGTTTAAGCTGAAACATTCCTTGGTTTTGCTGGTATTGCTAGTATAGTTCTTATTCTTAACTATAAGTCTCATAATGTCATAGTTAACAATTCTCTTTGCGCAGTCCGCATGTCCCTCTATTTGCCTCAATCAGATTGTAACACCCAAGAATTAAGAAGTAATTATTGGACTGTTACTCTACCCCACTAAGTCCACTAATCCACTCAATATTAATGGAGTGGTGTGCATATAAACACCAAGAATGGTAGCCATTAGAGTGGGGACGAATTCTGCATTTCTCATAGTGTTTATAGAGTGTTGTGAGGCTCTTAGGTTGTGGGTTATGTTTGCATCACTTTAGTAGTGTGCAACACCGTCGGAGGAACGTTTTTGATTCGTGGGTTGCTGAAACTGGAATTCAAAACGTGTTTGGACAGCTGGTCTGTGTGGAGGCCGGCTCTAAACAACGTAGAACAATCTCAAAGCTCCTGTGCGATTATCGGCTTAGGCCAAGAGAGGTATGCCGAAAGAACCGATTTTATATATCCGCTGCAAAGTCTATTTCTTACATTGGTATTAGAGCTATTATAGGTTGTTCTCGATGTCATAGGCATACATGATTTGTTCTTAATGCGTTTTATGCTTCTGTGGTATGCTATGAATTTCTTTGCACCTCACATGGCCTTCAATGGCAAGTTTTGATTCTGAGCATTTCGTGCCTCCAAATTAATATATGTTGTTTGTATTACATGTATTAATATCTACCTTAAGTTTTGTAGCAAATCTCTAAGTGTGCCATGAGATATAGCTTAACAAAACTTAGAACACCGAAACTTTAAGGACAAAACTGCTCTTATATGATTTCTGTTTACAAAATATGATTTCATATTATGAATCTATATGTTATAAGCTTTAAATCGGTATATGGTACGTTAAAAATAGACTTGAAACGAAGAAGATATAAAATTTCGAATTTCATGGCTGAAGCTCGTTTTTTTGGCTGATAGAAATTGAAAGAAACAAGGTTGAAGACAACCTGCGTGGGATAAAAGTGGCACCAAATTAAATAAAAAAAACCAAAAGAGGTCCCACAATATTTTATTACTTAAATAGTGTTTATTTGCTCAGATTCTTTTTACGTAGACTGTACAATGGGCCCGTTTATGCCTATTAAAGAGGTGAAACGTTTATGCCTATTATTAAAATAAAAAAATAAAAAATAAAAAAAAGGCTGTTACATGTTTTACTGTTATTAAATAAATAAATAAATAAAAGGAAACAAAGAAGAAGAAGATGGTGGGGCCATAAATTTTGTTGTGGCTTAAAAGTTTTTTTTGTTTGTTTTGGAGCCTGTACACGTGAATAGTATTTTTAGTTTAAATATCATGACTATTCATTATTCTTAGATTTAAAGGGCTGTTACAATTTGTTAATGATGATGCAACTCTTTATTGGTGGTGTATATATTTTTAAGAAATATTTAATGATATAGAATTGATTGATTTAAATTATTTAATTCCGTTATTATTTCTTAGTGAAATATGGTATTAAAAATATTAACACAACGTTAAATATTATATTTAACGCGACAAAATAATAATAATAATTAATTATTATTATTTTTTAGTGAAATAATGAAATGCCTATATAAATTGTTCTCATGAGTTTAAATTTTAAAAGCATGTTTGGCTTAATAGTTAATTGATAATATTGGTGAAATATTTTCAATACATATATTTTGTAAATATGTTTAGAATTGAAATGTGGAATAATGGGAGTATGGTTGAGTTGCGTTATCTCTCATACATAATTTTGCACGAATAGATTAAAATTAAGCTTAGTAATAAACACTAGTGGCGCAAGAGATGATTAGGAAGCTTAGCAAATTTTCGATCTTGCGACGTGTGTTGATTATCTAAGTTTATCTTAGATCGAACGTCAAAATTTTTGAAATGTGTGTGTAATGTCCCATTTATGAAATTTTGTAGTGAAATGGCTTCTAAAGGTATAGTTGCTGATCTCAATAAAGGAGAGAAATTGGATGGTGAAAATTACAATATTTGGCACCGCAAAATCCAGTATGTGCTGAATGAGCAAGAAGTCCTAAAGACTCTAACTCATTCGTTGAGTAAACCCGATGAGGGAAGCACTGAGCAACACCAACGTGATCTTACTGCCTATGAAAGCTGGCGCAAGAAGGATTTGTGTGCGCGCTTTACAATGTTAAGCAGCATGCACAATGACTTGATTGGTGAGTTTGAGCAATATACAACTGCACAAGACATGTGGAAAGCTCTAAAACTAAGATATGGAGGGACATCAGCCACTAGACTGCGTGGCTTAACAATGAAATTTGATTCATATAAGATGCGCTCTGAACATACGATGAAGCAGCATCTTAGGGCGATGTCCTCCATGATTCGAGAGCTCAAATCTGCTGGAAACAATCTTACTGATGAACAACAAGTCCAGGCAGTGATTCGTTCACTACCAAGTTCATGGGAGACGATGTGTCAAAACTTGACACATAATGAAAACATCAAAACATTTGATGATGTGGCTCGTCACTTGGAACTTGAAGCTGAGCACCTTGAAGCAGCCAAGCCGATTAGTTCTGTGCACATGGCTGAGACTAGCTCGCGTAAGGCATCTAGGCCTAAATGCAAGCAACCTGATTATGCTCCTGGACAAGAGAGACCTAATGAGCCACCGCCTAAGAAGGCTAAGTTTGTCAAGCGCAATACTAGAGGAAAGCGCGCAAAGAAGGACAAGTCTAAATTGACTTGTTATAATTGCGGAAAGAAAGGACATTTTGCTCGTGAATGCACTGAGCCAAAAAAGGTAACAACTAATCCTATATCTCACCATGTTTTTGTAACTAGTCATGTCCTTGTTGCTAATTCTGCTCCTATGTGGACTGTAGACTCAGCAGCAACAGAACATGTAGCGAGAGATAGAGCGGGATTTGTGGAGTACCGCCAGATTCCTGTTGGGTGTAGAGACATCAAGATGGGAAACGGAGCTAGCGTGGAGGTACTTGGAATTGGTACTTACAAGCTAGAATTGCGAGGTGGTCGCACTCTGTTGCTCCATGACGTGTTGTATGCTCCAGAGATCCGGAGGAACTTACTTTCCGTAGTTACTTTGTTAAGACTTGGTTTCCGGTTTATTTTTTAGAATAATTATGTTTTATTGCATTTGGGAACAGTTTATTATGGTCGTGGTTTTATTTCAAATGGTTTTTTAATCTTGGATATTGAATATTATAATAATGATAGTTCAGTTTTTTTGACTTCATCTGATAATGCTTCTGATAATTCAATTATATGGCATGCTAGGCTTGGTCATATAGGGTAAGAGAGGATGACTAGGTTAGCTAGAGAAGGCCTTATGGGCAATCTCACTAAGGTCACTTTGTCCACATGTGAACATTGTCTTGTAGGAAAGTCAAAAAGAAAACCATTTGGAAAAGCCACAAGGGCATCTTTTCCATTGCAACTAATCCACTCTGACATATGTGGTCCAATGAATGTGAGGGCAAGGCATGGAAGTTTCTACTTCATCACATTTATAGATGACTTTACACGTTACGGTCATGTCTATTTGATTTCTCATAAGTCTGAGGCTTTAGATTGCTTTAGACGATACATGATATTGGTTGAGAATCAATTAGACAAGAGCATTAAGGCTCTTAGAACTGATCGTGGGCGTGAGTATCTATCTGAGCAATTTAAGGAGCTCTGTGATGAAAAGGGAATTGCAAGGCAGTTAACGATGCCTTATACACCGCAACAAAATGGTGTGGCGGAAAGGAGAAATCGAACACTGCTAGAGATGGTTACGTCAATGATGGCGCAAGCTAACCTACCGATTTCGTATTGGGGGGATGCACTTTTGACTGCAGCCTATATACTTAACCGAGTGCCCTCTAAATCAGTATCTTCCACACCTTATGAACTATGGACCGGCAAGAAACCTGACTTGAATAACTTGCGGCCATGGGGTTCAATAGGTTATGTTCACAATACTTCTCATAGATATGGGAAGTTGGGGCCTAGAGGAAAGAAGTGTATCTTTATTAGGTATTCTGAGCATTCCAAAGGTTATGTGTTGATAGGTGAACAACCTGATGGAAGTATAACTGAATTGGAGTCACGTGATGTTAATTTCATTGAAAGTGAATTTTCTAACATAGGTGAGGTTGAAAAGAACTTGACTCTTTATGAAATGATGGATCAAGAGGTAGGCACCCCAAGTAGACTAGTAGAGGACAAGGAAGAAATTCCTTAAACTCCTAGAGATAGTGGGAGTGACTCACAACCTAATGGGAGCACACGACTAGAAGCTGGTCCACAACAACCTCAGCCACGTAGAAGCAACCGTGGAAATATTCCTCGTCGTCGTTTTGAGATTGAGGGGGAAGCTTTCATGATTGCTTCACAGGATGATGATGAGCCAAGAAATGTGCAAGAGGCTCTCTCATCTTCTGTTAGTGATGAGTGGATGAAAGCAATGAATGATGAAATAGAGTCTATGAAGACTAATCAGGTCTGGGATCTGGTAGACCTACCGTCAGGGCGTAAAGTAATTGGGAACAAATGGGTTCTTAAAGTCAAACGCAAGGCGGATGGGTTAATAGAAAGGTATAAAGCTCGATTAGTGGCAAAAGGATACACTCAAAAGGAGGGTGTTGACTATGAGGAAACCTTTTCTCCAGTTGCGAGGTTTGCCTCTGTTCGACTCATTCTGGCCATTGTTGCAAACTTGAATTTGGAATTATACCAAATGGACGTTAAGACAGCTTTTCTCAACGGAGAACTAGATGAAGAAATCTATATGGATCAACCTATTGGCTTTGTGACCAAAGGTCAAGAGCACAAAGTGTGCAAACTTAAGCGATCCATATATGGTTTAAAGCAGTCATCTAGACAGTGGTATTTAAGATTTCATCGAGCTGTTCTATCGAATGGGTTTACGATGATCGAAGAAGATCACTGTGTCTATGTAAAACGATCCAAGGGAAGTTTCATTATTTTGTCATTGTATTTCAATGACATATTATTGGCCGGTAATGATATGGAGATGATTATTGCCACAAAAGGGTGGTTGTCCTCTAACTTTGAGATGAAGGACATGGGTGAGGCAGATTATATTCTAGGGGTTAAAATCCTTAGGGATCGCTCAAAGAAACTTTTAGGTTTATCATAACAAACCTACATTAAGAAAGTTCTTGAGCGTTTCCAAATGCATAATTGCAAACCCATAGATACTCCAGTTGCCAAAAATGAGAGCTTAAGCCTTGATATGTGTCCTAAGACTCAAGATGAAAAAGAAAAGATGGCTCGTGTTCCTTTTGCTAATGCAGTTGGAAGCTTGATGTATGCAATGATGTGTACTCGGCCCGATATATGTTATGCTGTTGGATTAGTCAGCAGATTTCAATCTAATCCAGGACTTGCTCATTGGAAAGCTGTCAAGAGGATATTAAGATATCTTAAAGGGACAGTGGACTACATCCTTTGTTATCAGGGTTCAGATTTGCGTATGATTGGCTATAGTGATGCTGATTGGGGTAGTGACCTAGATGAACGCAAATCAACATCTGGATATGCTTTCTTGCTAAATAATGGCGCCATCACTTGGAGTAGCAAGAAATAACCCTGTGTAGCATTATCAACTATGGAAGCAGAGTATGTAGCATGTTCAGCAGCTGTTCAGGAAGCAGTTTGGTTGAGGAGGTTCTTTCAAAATCTTGAGGTTGTCAAGGATGCCTCGGATCCCATTACGGTACATTGTGATAGCATGGCAGCACTTGCCTATGCTAAAGATTCTAAGTATCATGGTAGAACCAAACACATTGATATACGATATCACTACATTCGAGACATGGTTGCTCACAATGAAGTGGTTCTAAAACACATTTCTACAAGCCTAATGATTGCTGATCCTCTTACAAAGCCTATAGGAAGGGATGTCTTTCAGGCTCATGTTAGGAGTTTAGGGCTACGTAGAATATGATGATATGTTGTTTTTTAGTTACTATTTATTGTACTATTTTGGGATATTTTGTTTTAAATACATATGATGTTATTCAGTTAATAATAATATGTATGTTTACACACACATATACCATATGATGAGTTCTGTGGTATGAAAAGTATGTCGACAGGCTTAGGTCGTCTCACTCACACGAGCGATCGCCTCTGGCGCTTGAGTAGTGAGCAGAGATGAGACAATTGTGTCATTCAATGCTTATGTAGCACATATAGATAGTTGACACAAACAGATGTCGCCTTAGTTGGGACTAAGATGAGGTCTATAATATATTTATCTTGATTAGACCGTACATGGATAGCCCATGATCCATATAGCCTGTGGTTAGCCAGATGCGAGACCGTATTTGATGCCTGAGGTGGCAAGCGAATAAAGGACTCGAGTTAGGCGCTTGAGTAGTGTCTAGACCAAGATTTGTACGGTGTATTGAGTTAAGACATACACTCTTACTTAAGAGAACTCCACCGTAGCATGTATTTCATACTACATGTGCTTGCTCGACCAAAAGCGGAGGTGAGAGAATAAATCCCTGCTTCTTCACCGTGTGAGTCCCATGGATCTTTCATTAAGATCCTACTTGTGCCCTTATTACTTTTGACTATGTCTTGAAGCTGAGGTTTTGATGTTTGCTACTTTGGCATGTTACCTATGGCCATTTTTGATTCGGTCTAAAGGGACATTGTCGGGAAAGCGATTGGACCAAAGTTAAAGGACATGAGTGCAAAGGAAAGACTATTTTTGTAACACATCATTATATTTGTGCTCACTGTCGACAGGTTATAGCGCTTATGGTAGCGAAATAATCGTGAGTACATTTAGATAGTAATGATGGATCAAGCATAAGTCTGAGTATGAAACTCAAGAGGGGTTAGAGATGCTTGATTTGATGTGTTAATATATGTCTAGGTCATAACGAGACACTTTAGGAATGTTGCTATGCTGGTCTTGGTATAAGATTTAGCTTAGTGCTCCCAAATATATTTTTCAAGTGTGCTCGGCGGTCGCACAACCTATTTGCCAGTATGAACGCACTGAGAAACACATTGAGAGATGCATAATAGGGCCATGCCCACAGTGGATGAGTGGGAGATGTTAGAAACTGAAAGAATTTGGACAGTCACCCAATGTGAGCATGTCCCTCTATTTGCCTCAATCAGATTGTAACACCCAAGAATTAAGAAGTAATTATTGGACTGTTACTCTACCCCACTAAGTCCACTAACCCACTCAATATTAATGGAGTGGTGTGCATATAAACACCAAGAATGGTAGCCATTGGAGTGTGGACGAATTCTGCATTTCTCATAGTGTTTATAGAGTGTTGTGAGGCTCTTAGGTTGTGGGTTATGTTTGCATCACTCTAGTAGTGTGCAACACCGTCGGAGGAACGTTTTTGATTCATGGGTTGCTGAAACTGGAACTCAAAACGTGTTTGGATAGCTGGTCTGTGTGGAGGCTGGCTCTAGACAACGTAGAACAATCTCAAAGCTCCTGTGCGATCATCGGCTTAGGCCAAGAGAGGTATGCCGAAAGAACCGATTTTATATATCCGCTGCAAAGTCTATTTCTTACACTAGCAATTGCATGCATACCATTCTCTTTTTTTGGTTTTGTTTTTGTTTTTGTTTTGTTTTGTTTTTTGTTTTTTTTTTGGATGGAATAGTAGCCCAAAGACTTGATCCTTGTGTATCTAATAGCTAGTCATACCAACAGAACACTTTAATAAGTTGTCATAATCTGTCGGGTGGTAAAATTATCTCTGTTCTGAGCAATTTCTTTGATAAGACTTTCTTTTTTGTATATTGTCTTATTGCATCTTCTTTCTCTGTATATAAGATGTGCAAGATAGTGAACCACCAGCCCTATAGCATTAAGCAAGTTCCAAGTTTTTGGTAGAAACTATATACGGTGAAATCATGTTATCAACTTATCATTCATTAGACAGTAGAGACCACAACCGAAGTTGATACATTCAGTCAATATTGCTCCTGTTCTTAGTGACTTTATTTACCGAAAGCAAAAGTGAATGTCCCGAAAGGGAAAAAAAAAGGGTCAAATTAGTTCATTATCATATATATATTTTCTTTATATTACTACCACATATAATGTTGCGTTCATAATGTAGAATGAATAGCATAGCAGGCCTTAGAGCATCAGCATCCCACAATTCCAATTATACTCTATTTTACCATTTCAAAAAGTCACTTTATCATTATACCATACTATTTTACAATACTTCTAGCATCCTAAACTTTTTATTTTCCTATTCTACTCATTAAAATAATATATCTACGTAATAAAATAATATATCCTAAAATTATATCTTTTCTCTCCCATCTCTCTTCTCTCTCTAATTTTTAGCCTCTTCCATCTGCAACTTCCGTCGGAGCCTTCATTTCCGGTGAGGTGGTGAAAAAGTCCGAAGATATATATCAAAATTGATTCAAAATCACCGGTTGAACCATGATTTGGAGAAGAATCAAAAGATAATTTTTCTTAAGACCATTGAATAGGTTCAAGAAAAAAATGCATCAATCAAACAAAATCCAACAATAACCCATCAACTCAAACACCCAAAACTTTATAGATCAACCAAAAACGCATCAATTAACAAAACCCACAAACAAAAAATCCTAAATTTCACAACTCGGCTTCAATAAAACCCAAAACTTCATTCGCTCCATGATGAGCTCGTACTCGCACTTCTTATAGATGTGGTGCTCACTCTTGCACTTCCATGGGAGGTACAACTCGGCTTGCCTGCACTTGTTGAGAGGAAACCACGCTGCAAGCCACGCTGAAAAAAGCTTAAACATGGCACCGATCATACCATGCCGATCTGGACCCAAAAAACCCAGAAATCGCCACCATACCACACCGATCTTGACTTCCCCAGTCTCACCTCCACGCCAGACCCACGACCCACACCAGAATAGCCCACCGTGAGAAAGAGATGTGATGAGAGAGAGGCCGTTGTGGAGAGAGAGAGGAGATGAGAAACATATAATAGACACCACGGTGAGAGAGATAGTCAGATATGTGAATAAAAAAAATATTATTTTGTTTTAAAATTGTGCTACAGTGCAATTCTAAAGGTAGAATGGCACTGTAGCACTATTGAAATTTTTTTGCAATACTTGGCATTAGCATTCCCTGATGTAGAGCATTTTGAGGCTTAAAATGCCAAATTTCCCTTACATTTGGCATTAGCATTCTCCAGTGCTAATGCTTTTACTCCTTCATAGTATCTTATTTGGAATTCTTCTTTTATCATTAATGCTAAATAGCAAAGCACAAGTGCACAACCAAAACTTTCCCCAATTGACTGGGTCATACTTGTTGACTGGTTATGATCATCATCTTGTTCACTTTGAATGCTCTAATGTGGGCCCCGGAAAACTATTCATTCACCTCTTTAGAGCATTAGCATTGAAAATTTTCAATTTTTCTATATTTTACCATTCCAAAAAACCACTTTATCATTATATCATACCATTTTGCAATACTTCCAGAATCCCAAATCTCTATTTTTATTAAAATATTATTTTTTAATCTTTTTTTATTATTTCTTTCCAACCGTCACTTTTTTTCAGACTTTGGCATAATTCGATTTTCCTAGGCTTTCCAACAGTATTTTTTTTTCCTCTTTCTCCCTCAAACTTTAGCACCGGTTCAACACACAGAGCCACAAACATAGACCCATGATACATTGATCAACCTATTCAAACACATCACCACACACAGAGAGCCCCCCACACACACACACAAACACAAACCATCAAACTATCAACAAAGCCACACACATAAACACAAACCATCAAACCAATTGGAGCCAACAACGGCCACCACACCCACTACCCAAGCCACCGATCAGCAAACCCAAGACTGATTAGAAACCCACGCCGCCAATTTGAAACCCAACCAATTTGAAACCCATCAGAGCAAACCCATTAAAAAAAAATCATCACATGAGCCACCATCGGAGCTACCGATGATCAACCCAACCAATCCACCCATCTATCAACAGATCCACCATTTCAAACCCACCATCAACCGATCCCAGCTCACCAATCCAAACCCAGCTCGCCGATCCACAATGAGAGATAAGAGAGAGGCCGTGTGAAGTTTCAGCGATGGAGATGGGTGAGGGTGAATTAGGTGAGAAATTTGAAACCCACCGAAGCAAACCCATTAAAAAAATCATCACAGGAGCCACCATCGGAGTTACCGATGATCAACCCAACCAATCCACCCACCTATCAACAGATCCACCATTTCAAACCCACCATCAACCGATCCCAGCTCACCGATCCAAACCCAGCTCGTCGATCCACAATGAGAGATGAGAGAGAAGCTGTGTGAAGCTTTAGCGATGGAAATGGGTAAGGGTGAATGGGTGAGGGTGAATCGGGTGAGAAATTTCTGAGATGGAGATGGGTGAGAAATTTCGGAGATGGCGATGAAGCTTCAGAGATGAGAGAGCAAATGGAGAAACAGAGAAGGAAGAGAGAGAAGAGAACATAAATAATGTGTTGATGAGAGAGAAATTTCGGGGGAAAACATCATAAAATATTATTATTATTTTTACAATACTGCTATAGTGCAATTCTATGTTTAGAATTGCACTGTAGCAGTATTGCAAAAAAATACAATTCTCTGATGCAAGAGTTTTTGGGGTTGCAAATGCCAAATTTTCCTTACATTTGGCATTAACATTCCCCAATGCTAATGCTCTTATAGCCTTATATTATAGGAGTGAGAACTATCCTAGTACCCAAATTCTACCATATTTTTTTTTTATCATTCATAATTTGCTACGTGGACAATTATGACAAAAATTATGGTTTTTTACGTGGTCTTAGAGTTTTTTTAATATTATTAGTTCCACATTAACATCTTAACTCATAAACGGTCAAAAAGAGGAATTGCTAGCAATATTTATGACTACCAATTGGGACTCTTCAAGCCAAAGCCAAAACCATACCCTTGTGTGGGAACTAAGAACAAACCCAATAACTTCAATTTAATGTATGGTTTTATATATTTCTTGTGATATGCAAAATTGAGGATTGTTGGGTTATAGATAGACCACAATTAATTAACTAATTACTCAAGTTGATTTTTTTTTGTTTTTTTTTTAGAAAGCTCAAGTTGATTAATTAGATCAAATTATATGCAAATTCAATTGAGGCATAATCAAATCATCAAACTAAATTAGAGTATAGTGGAAAATAAGTTTGATACGATGATTTGAAAACAATGATGGGGAAAACCCTCAGAGGAAAAACTCCACTTGGTGAATTTTAGGTCATCACTCCTGAAGAATCCATTAACAAGAAAAAGCAGTTACAAGCATAAGAGATTTTACCCTATAGGCCTATCCTGAAATACTTACCTACAGTAAAACCTACTGATCTATATAGGAGAAGCTTAGGTTCAATCTCCTAATTAGGTAGCTCAGATTCAATCTATATAGGAAGCTCATATTCAATCTCCCAATTTGTCACTAACTCCACAACAACCCTTTTGATTGTTGTAACTTTGCAGAGCTCTTCAATCCATGCTTAGATGAACTGAATGTAGGTTGGCACAAAACCCTAGGCTCATACATGTCGTAACAACACTTGTTATGTATGTGTCTCTTTAACTCCTTGATGACAACTATAAAATATGTCTCTTATATGCTTTAGAACCTTAGTGCACAAATTCCTAAAAGGCCTAGTCATCATGGGCAGAAAACAAAATTTAAAATTAAGTTTTCCCGATTCTCGATAGATTGAAAGGAGTGGAGCTTGGTTTCAAGATTCATTAATTCTTGATTGGATGACTGGTATTGAGCCAGGTATCAATACTTGCAGATTCAACTTTTCTTGAGTAGCCTTGTGTAAGGATAGGAGCCCAAATTTGTATGTTAGGCCTTAAGCCCAATTCGAGGACGTTGACTTGTCCAAGGAAGTACGAATATCTGTAAGGGGACCCAGTTTAAAGTTTCACGAAGAAGAAAGGAGTAAAAGGCGGTCCAAGCGAAGACAAGCACTCCAACAACGAAAGTAACCTCCATAGAGGTTCCAATGACAGGAGCGCACATCTCTAGTGTACCAAAGGGAACCCAGGAATATCAAAGGAAGGCTGTCACCTCCGCATTAAATGCAATGCAGCTGCTTTTCTGGCCACATTTATGTGGAGAAGACCTTTGTACAGTGTTTCTTTGGCCACCGCAACTCACAAAAAGCCAGAAAAGGTGTCTAATGGGACAGATACTCGAGTGGTGGTTCGGATGATCAACAAGTGGAAGGCTAGGATCACCAAAAGGGACCTATATTGTCACGACCCAAATCCATGGAACATGAATTTAGATGCATGACTAACTTGTTAATCTTACATAACTCAAAAGTATAATTAACTCCAAAATAATTTAAAACTCCAATGAAACAATGCTCTTAATAAATAACCTCTTACAAAAATCTAAACTCCACATATTGGAAATAATCTCCAAAACGTAAAACATGAATTACAAAATAAGAATAACTAAAATTCTATAAGTCCTCAAGTAACACTGAAATCGCCTACAACTTCCATGCTCTACCTTGCACCTTACAAAGCGACCCAACGGTTCAATTTTTCCCAACTACACTTCAATCTGAAAAATAGTAATTGATGGGGTGAGCCACATCTAGTAAGTAATTATACAAAATACACAACAGGATAGAGTCAAGCCCAGCACGAGTATTTTGATTATTCACAAACTCATTCAATGATATCGAAAATAACCATTCCAAAACATATAATAAATCATTTTATACACATGTAATCACATCTTAAAATCATTAGAAATCACATACATATAATTGATCAGAGCACAGTGTCACATATACACATCACATATTCTCACATACAATCCTGTGAGCGGATACCAACATCTAACCCCTGCTGGTGAGGGATCAACACATATTCTCACATACAATCCTGTGAGCGGATTTACACATATATCTGATATGTCTGATCAATTCTAAAAACACTTATTTTCGAGTCACAGATCACAAAACACAGTTTATACAAAATATAATAATTTACTTGATGTTAACAATTATTCCAAATACATAGGCATATTAAAGATCATGATATCGAATAAAACGTAAATCAAAGGATGCTTGACTCTCTTAGGAAATGAATAAGAACTGAAGAGTTTATATAAATATTTTACAATTCTTGAGTAAATCTGAAAATTAGATTTGCTAAAAGAAACATTTTAAATACCATTTGGAGAATAGGAATATGACTTTGGAATCACTTGATTTTAACAAATTTAAGAACAATAACCTTTTTAGAAAACTTACATTGAAACTCAATTATTTTCGGAAAATATTTTAGTTTAGAAGTTATCTTTTAAATGAGATATGGACATTCAAAATGTGATTTAAAATTCAAAGTTTCTCTTTCAATGATGTAAAAATGCTTTCAATAAACTTTAGAAAACGTAAGCTTAAAAATATTACTTTTGAAAACCTTTGACATCTAAGAACCTAAATGACAAAACTTGTGCATATTATGCATAATTACTTACCTCTCTTGCTAATATATCCAAACACAGCCGAGCACTTTTAGTCTTCCGTAAGCTCTAAACAGAAAATTACTTTAATCAATAAGCATGAAATTTCACGATCATAAACTACTTCCTAAAACACTATAATCCTCCACAACCTTCTCTTTAGGGTCAATCCTAAACTAGTAATATAATCAAAGAAAACGTGAAATCTAATAGGACCTAATATAGATATTTGCAATCCATGGCCTTGTTCAGAGACACGCAATGGGCAACCTAGGATTTAATTAATAATTATATAACTCCGATGAAAACATGAAGGCCAAATTCATTAATAATATTTTGAACCATGACTACGTTCATGGGTACACACGGTGGCAAAGTCATTGACTTCAAATATATTATATGTGTACATATCCGAAGGAAGGCATATGCCATAGCCATAGATCCTTGATATCCCGTGACTCAAATCTTGGTTTATATATATGTTTATATCCCAACGGAACAACGTTAAAGGCTTAAAGACATTCTAACGTTAATGCCATTCTATAACATATCTATATACGTTAACCACAATTGAAGTTTTTACAGTCGTGTTCTTGCATTAGGAATTGAAATTCCATGAATCTGTTCAAGGACTCGCATCAAGGGCAGTGGGCAATCTTGGATTTAATAGTTTAAATAACAATTCTAGGAAAATACCCCTTTTTTAACAATCTGCACATCACTAACTCTTATAATTCTTTGATTCTAAGAGATGAAAAATCATACCTGAACAATTAGTTGCCTCTTCAATTAACTCCAAGGAAAAATACACCTTCTAGCCTCCTTAGTGATGAAACCCTAGCCTCCTTAGTGATGAAACCCTTCTTATCCCAAACCCTAATTATCTTTTCCTCCAACTTATATTTTAACACATCAGAAATGTGGGCTTAGTGGGATAGTGGGCTATAGTTTAAAACCCACTTAAACTTATTTCTTTAGTTTCCAAGAGGCCCATAGAACATCTTTCTCTTTTATTTATTTATTTCTTATTTTAATTGCTGCACTAAATTTTATACACTAAAACTTTAATTTTCTCACCTATTTTGTAGCACCATAAAATTGTCTACTCCCATCTTACCGTGCACACGCATATTGTACTCCAACTCTATAATAATAATAATACTGATGACGGTGATGATCATAAAATCAAATCGGGGTATTACATATATAAAGTGAGAGACCCTCCATAAGTTAGAGGTAGAAAAAACTGAGAAAGGGCACTGTACCAACTAGAATAGCACTTGCAATCAGTTCCCACGAACTACAAGAACATTGGCCTCCTTGAACAACACATTGACCTAGCCTTATGTATATTTTTCTCGCATGTCTGTCTTAGAAACCCATCCCAGCCATTGTAACACTAACTAGGGCCCAGCTCTTCAACCCATTATGGTGGTTAGACTCAGCCACCCATGGAACATGGACTAACTCAAAGATAAGCTCTAGAGTCACAGAGATACATGTACCTTGAACACTGGTAGTGAACATGGGTACGGAGGTACCGACGATGTATATGTTGGAGTAAAACTCCTAAACATACACCACTAGACATGTAGTGAGTCGTTCACATAGGAACTCCAACCCACGAGACTAGAAAGTCTTAGGTATTGCTGTGTTGGACAACTCAAACAGAATAATCTGTTGCTCAACGTGAGGCCGATGTAGAGTGAAGTTCTCTTTGAATGCCTTTCAGCAGTTCGTGTCATTGAACCGAAGAGAATCAAGAACGGGGGCAAAAGAAGAAGAAGCATGAGAGACAAGCTTACAAATAGGGGTGCTCTTTTTAGGTGCCATGGGAAGATGCTCTAAGGAGAGAGAGAAAGAAGGAAATAAAGAGAGATAACCACACGAGATAAAGTGTAATGTGAAAGAACGATGCACGAAAATGCATGAACATAGGGCAAAAATGCCAAAAACCCATTCCAACACTACAACACAAGAATAATCAAGCACACAGTTTTATAGAATGCATGACAATAGGTAAAAATGCATAGAGAATGTAATGCATGGAAATATTATAGTTTATTAAAAAAAAAAAAAAAACTCAATACCTAAAGATCAACAAAATAACTAAAAAACTAAAATAAAAATAAAAAAAACCCCAAAATTTTCAAAACCTAGGTCTAAGAAGCATGAATATGTGAAAAATGCATGAAAAGAGAAGAGATCGGATAGACTTAATTACCAAGGTTTTCGAGGTGAGAGGGGGCAGAAATCAAGGTATGAAAGCTTGATTTAGTGTTTTAGGCTGGTCAAGATAGATCAGGAGAGATCGAAGAAAAGACAAAAGAGAGAGGTTTGAAATGACGGAATCTTCTAGTATATAAAGAAAAACATGTCTCGATAGATTGAGAAGATGTCGAAGATCAGATCTATTGAGATCAGATTATTAATAGATAGGTTGCGTGGAAAAAAGACGGGCTCAACTCAATATTTCACTTAGGGTCCGTTCGGTTGGAGGAGTGGAAAAGTAGGAAGATGGAAAATTGTGGGAGGATGGAAAAATGGGAGGATGGAAAATATTTAGTTTTCTCTCTTGTGTGTTCGGTTGAAGGGGTGGAAAAGTGAGAGGGTGGAAAACTCTTTTGTTTGGTTGGAGAGAAAAAGGGAAGGATGGAAAATGTAATTTATAAAAATTGACTATTATACCCTTGTTACATATTATGTAAGAAATAGATTTATTTGTACCCATTAAATAATATAAAATTTACAACATAATATATATAAATTTATATTTATATTTTTATTATTATAATGTAAAAATTAATGTCATAAGAAAAAAAAACCAAAAAAAGAAGAAGAAGAGAACATCACGTTGAAAAAAAAAAAAAGAAAAAAAAAAGAAATGCATGTCACGTTGAGAAAAAAAGAGCACGTCACCTTGAAATAAAAAAAGGAAAAAAAAAAAGAGCACGTCAGGTTGGAAAAAGAAAAGGAAAAAAAAAAAAAACACACACACAGAACATCACGGTGAATAAAAAAAAAAAAAAAAAAAGAAGAGAGAGAGAAAAAAACCTGGGAAGGGCATTTGTGGAAAAGTGCTACACTAGCACTTTTCTCCCTCAAGTTTTCCTCCCAATTTGGGAGGAAAAAAAATGTGGGCCCGGAGAGAAAACTTTTTCTCCAGTTTTCCATCCTTCCTATTTTCCTTCCTCAAACGAACAGTGGAAAACAACTATTTTCCTCTCTTTATTTTCCATCCTCCCTATTTTCACTCCAAACGAACGGGGCCTTAAGTTCCTTATTCAAAATTCTAGCTTGGCATGTTGCTGTCCTAATACTCAACATGCTTTTTACATTTTTGAAAGCTTTTGTGTTTGATTCTCAAAATCCTTTTTTTTTATTAGAGTTAGGGTTAACTCTTCCACTAGATTACTTAGGCAATTACTTAACGTGTTAAGCGATTATATGGCTTTACTAGACTATGATCGTTTGAAAAAGAATTTTACTATATTTGAAGTTTAATAATAATGATTTAGGTTTAGTTTTAGAACTAGAAACTTCGAGATAATTTCAACAAGTAAAAAAAAAAAAAAAAACTTCAATTGATGTGTCAAATTATATATATATATATATATATATATATATAAGTTTTTTATGGTTTAAATTTATTTTTAACTAAAAAACTTTAAAAGAAGTTTTATAAGTAAAATAAAATACTCTAAATGACATATATAAAAAATTAAATTCTTTGTGTTTGTGTCGTTTCTATGATTTTATTAACAATACGTGTTTTTCTTTTGTATAAGTATGACGATACTTGATAAAAGAAAATTTTGAAAACTAAAATGGCTAAAACTTAAGATAAAGTATATAATCACAAAAGAAAAATAATAAGTTGTTTAATCATATTATATATCAACTAAAAATGATATAGCAAAAAGTTAAAATTAGCTCAAAACTAGTTTAGAGGATTCTCTTCCAACCAGTAATAGCTGGTAAGGATTTTGATTACTTTTTTTTTTTTTTTTTAATATACTTTTACTTGTTCCAAGGCTACATCCATATATAGTATTTAGTCATTTGAGCATTCACAGTTGTGGAGCAAAAAATTTAGCTTTTTAACTCCACCAAAAGTTATTTTATCTATTTTACCTACACATATATTGCAGCAGTGGATCTATTTTACCTTTCAATACAATAAAATAATATAAACATCATAATAAAATAATATATCCCATACAATAAAATAATATACCCACTACCCAAAAAAACATCCCAACACCCACCCCAACCACCTCTACCATCAGCCACAGCCATAACCACACCCACAACCACCACCGGCCACAACCACCACTTTACTTTGGCAACCACAACACAACATAGGAAAAAAAAAAAAAAAAAATCAAAACAACAACCACAATCAAAACTCCATCACCACCAGTCACCACAAACCACCAGCCATGACAACCACAACCACAACCACAAATCCATATGAAAATACATAAAAAAAAAACACAATCTCAGCAAAGAGAAAAGAGTGATGGATGGCAGCAGCGGCTTGCGGCTGGGTGAGCAAGATCGGCGAATAGAGGAAGATGGGAAATCAGTGACGTGGGTCTGCGGTGGCTAGGTCGGTGAAGGTGAAGTGGGTTTGTGGGTCAGTGAGGACGATGTGGGTTTGTGGGTCGGTGAGGGCGATGTTGACGATTGTCAGGCCGGCGACGTTGAGAGAGTGAGCTTGGGAGGCTTGAGATGAGAGATGACAGTGAACGAGAGAGAGTGAATGAGACCGGATTTGATAAGATGAAAAAGAAAAAGAAAAAAAAAGAATCAATTTGTACCGGAGTGAGCTTCACGATGGTCGGGGCGGCGAATGAGATGAGAGATGACAGTGAGCTTGAGAGGCTGAGATGAGAGATGAACAAGAGAGAGTGAATGATGAGAGTGACCAAGTGTTCTGACTCGATTTGATAAAGGCTGAATAAAAAATTGTTTTTTTTTTTTTTTGCTCCAAGCTACAGTGCACATCTATAAATAGATGTGCACTGTAGCAATTCAGCTAAAATTTTCAGTTATTGCTCCACTGTTGTAGGGGTTTTTTTTTTTTTTTTTGGGAGCTAAATTTTACTAATATAGCATTATAGCTACACTGCTGTGAATGCTCTTACCATTAGTCATGACCCAAATCCATATTCTAACAGACCGTCTTCTTCAGTTGGCCTCTTTGTTTGTCGATCGAATGGAATTGCTGACATTATTGTACTTTGTCACACATGACGAAATCATCTTCACGAGATTGAAATTAATGTTATTATGAGTAAAAATTCTATATTCCATGGTTTGATAGTCTGAGGCCTATGACTAGATCGATATATGCAAGTCTAATGAAGACTTTGAAAGTCATTGTATATGAATATACCATTGAAAGTGGCTAGGCGAGTAGCGAGTTAGGATATCCATAATTTAATATGATATTGAGATTCGAATATGTTTAAAATAATTTCTAGCCTTAAAAAATTTACTAGCCGAGTGGCATGCAAAGACATGAAATTAGGGGCCATATATGTCATTGTCTGGTGAGATTGAACAACGCAAAATTGCGTTGAAATTCAGCATGTTCAACGTGAGATAAAATATCATTTTCAACCATTGTATTTATTGAAGAAATTAATAAAAAAAGTGAATGTGTCCAATTGTTGAAAAGTCTCACGGTGCTTAGAAGTAGACTTTGGTATGATTTATATATGTACAGATGTACTGGTTTTTGAACATCCTCACCTTATAGTGTAGGTATTGGTTAGATTCTCTAAGTGTAGTTTGTTTATTGGTTAGCTTTTCACGCGTGTATGTGTATTTGGGGCCAGGATTTTAGAGAGGTTGTTGAAGAGTCCCAATTAAATTCGTTAAGTATGGGCATTTTTTAATGTCAATTATATAGCATGTGACAGGCATGGTCAACTAAATTAGCAAGCATCACTCTCTTAAAAAAAAAAAAAAAATAGCAAGCATCAATCTTAGATGGTACAAGCCCACAAAAGAAAAAAAGAAAACAAACTTTTAAGGATGAGATATTGGGATAACTAGTTTTTACAGATTTTTTAATATTTTTTTAATATATTTTTATTTTATATATAGTTGATTTCCATCTTAAGATTTGCATAGCCATCTCTTTATTTAGTTTTGGTCCTTTAGAAATCATGAAAAAGGCTGTTGGGTTTGGAAGAAATTATCCATACTTTCAAACCATCTAGGGCTTGTTTGGTATGTGTGTTTAAATAATAATTTTCAATTTTTTTGAAAATAAGTGTGAGTGAGAAAGTGTGTGAGAATACGTGTAATATTATTTGAAAACTGAAAACATGTGTTTGAACACGGCTGTTAGAAAAATATCTCCATATCTTGTTGATTTTGAATTTTGATTCTTTTCAGTCATGTTTACATAATCAATTGCAAATTTGCAATATCTGTCCAATTAATAAAGAATATTTTTAAGCATTTTCCTTTAAACTTGTTTTGGAAAAGTAGTTTATGTATTTTTTTTTATAGGTAAACTGTAAAAGGAATTAAAAAACAAGTTGAACTGTAAAATTCATATAAAATGCTGTTCAATATTTTGGAAGGTAAAAGACAGAAAAAGAAAAGAAATGAAAGAAGAATACCATATTTCTTAATTTGTATACAATTAAGTTCAATTATAATATTAATATGGATTTCAAAGAAATATTCAAACACGTCACATCAACCTAGAGAAAAGTTAAATAAAATTAGTAATTTCGACGAAACAATAATTTAATTGTAGTATTGAAATAGCTAGGAAACTTTATTGTTTTGTTTTGTTTTGGCACTTTCGTTGCGTCTTTCGCCCGCCTACGCGGTCAAACAAAGATTTGTCACGCTAGCTTATCTCACAAAGTCTTAGTCAATATTCTTCTCTCTCTCTCTCTCTCTTTCTCGTGAATACTATTCTGAAAACCTCACCTTTCTTCGTCATAACAAATGGTCCGCTTGTTCATTGTAAAAAAGAGGGGTTCATCTATCTATCATTATATCTATCGCTTTCCAGTCTTGGTTCAACATTGTGTGGCTGCCTCATAAACATTATTTCTCTCCCTATTCTTCTCTTCATTATCTTCTAAACATGGAAGCCCATCATCTAGCTCTCTCTTCCCTCATCACCCTCTCCTTCTTCTTAGCAATATTGCCACCATCTTACTGTACCGACGATACACGCTTTGTTGATTGCAGTCGTCCTTATGAGTGTGGAAGAATCAGAAACGTTTCTTACCCTTTCTGGGGAGGTAATCGACCTGAACATTGCGGTCGCCAAGGGTTCAAGCTCGAGTGCGACAACTATGAATACCCAATTATGAAATTTGGAAAACTAGAGTTCCTCGTACTAAACATCAACGAATCTCAAAATAACATGACCATTGCAAGATCGGACCTCTGGCAATGCCCTCAAACCTACCTCGATACCGTTTTGAATTATAGTATCTTTGATTACGCTCCAACCGTTCTAAACATAACTTTGTTCTACGACTGCCCTCCTCAAGTCAATACACTTATACCGGTCCATAATAGATTTACGTGCAGCTCATTGGAAGGTAGTGATAGAAATAATAACGCTTACTTTGTAAACGAATCGTTAGCAAAGATCCATATTATGGAGCCAGAGAAATGCAGAGGAAGAATCCGTGTTCCAATTTCACGGAATGCTATTATTGACGAGTCTGCGGGTGTAGTCCATGAACTTCATGAAGCATTGATTCAAGGGTTTGTAGTGGACTACGATGCCTTGCGTGATGCCTGTAGTGGGTGTGAGCATTCAGGTGGGCATTGCGGTTCTAACGTAACACATCAATTTGTCTGCTTTTGCCCTGACGGAGAGCGCTCTTATAACTGCCCAGGTAAAAATATGCTTGCTCTTTTCTCTTCTCACTTTCCTGGATTAGGCTATAGCATACTTCTTGTTCTTGGTTTGGTTTTGATGGTATATACTTAATGTTCTCAGCTTAGGCCTGTAAGGCATAGTTGATCCTTCTTTAATTACTTCTTTTTGGGCAGTCGGCATACTTAATACCGTAATTGCGTATCATTGTAATGGTTTGTTTTCTTTTGGGGAATGTGGGTCAATCTAGTACCACTAATTACTTTGTAAATGAATCCTTCACGGGGATCGACGAGCTTTTTGAGAAATGCCATAGAAATATTAGAGTTCCAGTTTTAGGGACTGCTCTTAAAAACGAGTCTTTGAGACTACAGAAGGTATTGAATCAAGGTTTTGATGTGGACTACTATAATTCCTGGGCGATTACCTGTTTGGGGTGTGAGGCTTCAGGTGGGATATGCGGTTTTAACTACTCCTCACATCCATTTGTCTGCCTTTGCCATGATGGAGATCGGCAACCTTTGTTCTGTTCAAGTAAGCATGCATGCTCGTTTCTCTTCTCACTTTTGGATTAGGATGAAACACATATTTCTTGTCCTTTGCTTAGAAAATAGTTCCTATTCTTAGCTATAGTTCACATAATGTCATAGTTTAACACTTCTCTTTGGCTTTGGGTAGTCGGCACAGTTAACAATTGCATAGCATTCTCAAAGTTTGTTTGCTTTAGGTGGCTTTGGGTAGCCGGCATAGTTAACAATTGCATAGCATTCACATGGTTTGTTTGCTTTAGCTAAATGTGGGTCCATATAGTAGGCAATAGACTTGATCCTCATTCTGGTCTAAGTCATGCTTTAATAAGTTGTCATAATCTGTTAGGATGGTGGAATCATCTTAATTTGTTTTGAGCGAGTCCATATTCATAATGCCCCTCATTGAAATCAAAAAAATTTTGCGGCCTTAAGACTTTAAGCAAGATTGAAGATGGTGAATCACCAATCCTATAATATTAATTTTTTGCTAGAGTTTCCAATATGTTTACGAATAAGTTCCAAGTTTTTGGGATAGACAATATTTAGTGAAATCATGTTATCGTCACTCATCACACAGTAGACAACCCAATCCACAACTCAAAGTTAGTACTTTTAGTCTTGAGTGTTTTCTTTTATTTGAAGTGAGTTATTATGATATTTGCCTAAAACAAAAAAAATGAATAGCCAGAATTTTATTTATTTATTTTTAAAAAGTCAAATTAGCTCATAAGATATGGTCTTTGAATGAATGGTGAGTACTCTCTCTTTTTTTTCTTTTTTCTTTTTTAAATTTAATATTTACAATAGGATGAGAGATTTTACCTTTTTTTCTTTTTATATTTTTAATAAAAAGTTTAATATTTTAAAATAAGATAGGAGATTTGAACTCTAAATATTTTGATAAAAAAATTAGAAAGTAATAATTGAATTTCTTTTTTTCTTTTTTTAGGGGGTAATAATTGAATTTTAAGACTGTAGGCAAATATTCTCACAATTGTGTTCACAAAGTCATGAATAGCATTAGCATAAAAAAAAGAAGTCATGAATAGCATCCATCCAAGTATCTCATTTGGAACTCGTCTTTTACCGTGAATGGTAAATAGAATTACCAAAAATTTTCCCCATTGACTGGCTCATACGTACGTTGACCGGTCTTGTTGACTTTTTTGCTCTAATGGCCCCACAGCAGGACTATGTTTATTTTATTGGAGTAATCGCTAGGAAAATGACTATTAATTGGGACTCTTCAAGCTGTAACGATACCCTTGTGTGAGAACTCACAACAAATTCTAGTGAATTTTGGGTTTATTTGGTTGTGTTATATAACAGTTTTTGTTGTTTAAATAATAAAATACGTATTTTTATAATATTTAAACAATATTATTATAACAATATTACCAAATGAGTTTTTTTTTTTTTTGGCTAGCAATAACAAATCCTAGTGACTTTAATGTGTGACTTTCGATATTTCTAGTGACAGGAAAAATTGTGGATTTTAGTTACAAAGTCTTTAAATGACGCTGTGAGAAGCCGTCTGGATTTTCATATGAGAGTCAAAAATCAAACTATAATTATAGTACTATTAACTACTTTTGTTTCATAGAAATACTAGTAATTAACAAATCATAGAATTTTTAATTCCAAACTCCCTTAAAAAAGATAGGAATAAAATGTGCTCATAAATTATATGAAATAAAACAACTGAATAAACTGTATCAAGTAAGGATTGATGAGAACTTTATTTCCTTTTCTTTGTGTGTGTTTGATGATTTACAAAATGGTGGTATAAATTTTAAATTCTTGAAACACGTTAGGAGCCTTGAATATTCTTGAACGTTTTCTAGATTTTCAAGCATTTTGATTTCACTTGTACATGTTTAGTATAGCACTTTCTTCACCGTAGGTAAATATTGAAAAATTATGGACTTTTGTTTTGTTTTGTTTTGTTTTTTTTTTTTGGGGTGGGGGGATAAATTTGAATTCTATGCTTGAAACGAAACTTGTTGGACTATTTATGATAACTCACTAATACACTCAATCACACATAAAGTTAATTAAAGGACAAGTCGCACTTAGTTTTCTTGCTACGGTTTATGCTCATAATAAAGGCGCTTAATTAAATTCGGCATTGTTTTTGTATGTGTGTGGACGAAGTACAAAATCTCGTCTTAGCACCAAACGCTTTAGTCCAATAGATTGAGGTTAAAGTTAAACTTGACTTTATTCTTACATGCCAATCAGCAATCACAAAATCCGCTGCAATCAAAATCATGTTTATCATAATTTTCTTCCTACTCTCCACTTTCCGTTCAACCAAACAAATCTTCACTCAAAGTCATCTACTCTTATTATTATAGCGTTCAAACATTAATGCCACAAATGCCCCTGCCTAATTTTTTTTTTGAGAAGGAAGACCATGGATTTTATTAATCACTGAGCTGGAAAATCAGCTGAGACAAATTGAACTACATTGGAAGGAACATTCTCCATCCATACAAAAAGCGGGAAACAAAAATCTAGCTCTCGTGGCTAAGACATCTGCAGCCGTATTACCTTGCCTATAAGAATGAGAGAATGAGACACTCTGAAAAGAGTTTACACGGGATAAAATGTCTGTAATCAGGTGGCCATACATGCAGCCAAGATTAGTACCAGACTTAATCGAATTTGTAACAAACTCCGAATCACCTTCAAGGACTATTTTGTGGAGGTCAATTTCTCTGGCGAATAGCACAGCACGTCTAGCTGCCAAGAACTCCAATGCAGTCACTGAAGAAGGTTTCTGAATTTTCTCGGATAAGGATGCCATAACTTCACCACGGTTATTACAAATAATAACTCCAATTCCAGCCTCGTTGGTATCATCAAACATAGCCCCATCGAAATTAACTTTGAAGTAGACCGTGTCTGATGGTTTCCATTTAATGTCGTGTGGTCTGGGCTTGCGTGGTTTCAGCTTGAACATTCGTTGGTAATCCGAGTTGTAAGCCCAGGCAGAATCTGCCACTGATCCAATAGGAATTGAATTCTCACCCATGCGTAATTTATTCCTTCGAGTCCATAGTTTCCAAGCTGTGACAGCAAAGAGGCAAAGCAGATGTGATTGGGATTTCACCTTATCTAGCAAATCAGTAAAAGACCAACCCGATGCAGTCTCAACACTCAAACAACCAAAATATTTTTTACACACATTCTGAATAGTTTCCCAGGACCATAGGGCATGCATAATAGTCTCGGACTCCTTAGAGCTGAGGGGGCAGACTGCATCAGTGAGGATTTTCCACTTCAGTAGATTAGTTTTTGTTGGTAAAGTATCAGTACATGCTCTCCAATGAAAGTGCCTCACCTTACCTGGGATATTGAGCTTCCAAAGACTCCTCCAAAAACTAACCACGGATTCATTATTTGAGGCAGAGGCCAAATCAGTACCCTCTTCATCACATAAGAGTTTGTATCCAGTTTTTACTGTGTACTCACCAGACTTGTCCCACAGCCAGCATAGGCAGTCAGCTTGCTTGACAGAACTAAGCGGGATTGCCTTGATTTTACATGCTTCAAATGGTAGGAAATAAGCATCTATAATTTCATAGTTCCAGGCAGCTAAGTCATGATCAATTAGGGAATAAACCAGAGCATCCCTATGGAGGTTCAGACAAGGGGATATAATTTTTCCACTCCCCTCAGAGGGCAGCCATCTATCTTCAAAGATTCGAATCTGACTTCCATCTCCCACCCGCCATCTTGCACCCATTGAAATGACTTTTCTAGCTTGAAGAATGCTCTTCCAAGCATAGGAACCCGACGAGGCTTTAGCATCAAATATTGTACCATTGGGAAAATACTTAGTTTTGAAAACCTTATAGAAAAGGGATTCAGTATCAGTCACCAATCTCCATTCCTGTTTTGCTAGCATGGCGTCATTGAACTTGCAAAGGTCTCTAAATCAGTCCCCCAGTTGCTTTTGGCTTGCAAAGAGTCTCCCACTTCTTCCAATGAACTTTACGACGATCCCCTCTTTGTCCCCACTAAAACTTTCTAATGATCATCTCAATATCATGACACAAACCAATGGGCAACTTGAAACAAGTCATGGCAAAGGTGGGGGGATAGCTTGGACTATGGATTTCAATAGGACTTCCTTACCCGCTTGTGATAGCAATTTTTCTTTCCATCCCCTTATTTTACTCCAAACTCTATCTTTTATATAATTCAAACTCACCCTCTTGTTCTTCCCCACAATTGCTGGTAGTCCAAGGTACTTTTCGTACTCTTTAATCTCTGGAACTTCAAGCAAGAGTTTGATTGAATATTTGGTTGCTGCACTCACGGATTCGCTAAAAAACAAAGTCATCTTCGCCTTATTTATCTGCTGTCCCGAGGCTGCTGCATAGCACTCTAAGATATCTTGGATGACATTGATATCTTCCACCTTAGGTTGACAAAACAGGAGGCTGTCATCGGCGAAGAAAAGGTGGGATATTTTTGGACCATATTTACAAAGCGAATAAGCACCAATCTAACCCAAAGATATTGCTTGATTGAGTAAACCATTCAGCCCCTCGAAGCAAAGGAGAAACAAATATGGCGACAATGGATCGCCTTGTCTAATGCCACGAGAAGGTCAAATGTTTCCTTGAGGTTTGCCATTAATGAGGATGGAATATGTTACTGAGTTGATGCAAGAAGAAATCAAGTTAACCCATCTGCTGTTAAACCCCATTTTCTCCACGATTTTTAGAAGAAAACTCCACTCCACAGGGTCGTGCGCTTTGCTCATGTCAAGTTCTAGTGTCATGTGACCCGATTTCCCAGTCTTCTTAGTTTTCATGTGGTGCAAAATCTCATATGCCACCAGAATGTTGTCCGAGATGGCTTTGTCAGCTTGGAATGCGATTTGAGACTCAGATATGATGTATGGTAAAATACTCTTCAACCTGTTTGCCAACACTTTGGAGACAAGCTTATATATAATATTACATAAGGCAATGGGTCTAAACTCAGTAACTTTATTGGGACATTTCACTTTAGGAATGAGGGTGATATAAGTATGATTTATACCTGGAGGGATCTGACCTTTGTTCAAGCAAGATAAGACTGCATGAGTGACATCATCGCCAATTGTATTCCAATAGTGTTGGAAGAATATAGGTGGCAAACCATACGGTCCAGGAGCTTTCAGTGGGACATCTGTTTCAAAGCCAAGACAACTTCCTGGTGTGTAAAAGTCTTCACCAATGATGCATTCATGTCTTCAGTAACCGAACTTGGAATTGCTTGCATAACCATGTCGGTTTGGATTGGATTTACAGAGGTGAATAAGTTTTGGTAGTACTGAATAAATGTCTGGGCAATATCCTCATCTGACGTGCAGAGAGTTCCATCCTCACATCGAATACCATCAATTTTGTTTCGTTGGAACCGCTGAGAGGATCTACTATGAAAGTAACTGGTGTTTCTGCCCCTGCCTAATTTGTACACTATTTTCTTATGCTCCACTCAACTGCTTGGTAGGTGTAGCTCTTTTTCTCTAGTATGTCTGACTTATATTTTACCTACTCTAATACATATCTACTATATCATATCATCATGATGTCAACATTACTAGGGAATAGGGATATTGATGGTATATTTAGTCTAAGACTATGTTTGTCCAAGTTTTTGTCCAAATCTCTTTCTTATCATGGACTCCAAAATTGTCAATACAAATGAAATTAGAACTTCCAAAAGAAAAACAAAAGAGATTGGTATTGGCCTTAATGATCCCGAATTGATAGAGATATTTAATAGATCAGACGAACTCTTGGTCACCTAAATACAATTTGGCTCGGTTTGAAGACTTTTCCAAAATATAATTTTTATAACCACAATTTTTTCTTTTTTAGGCATAGTTTTTCCAAATATTCTATTTTCAAAAATTTGAAGAAAAGTTGTATCAACTTTAATTCTAAGTCTAACCATTTAATCATTATCCATACTAATTTCTTTATTAAGGATTTGTTTGGATAGAGTTTATTTTGTTGAAATTGAAAACTGAAAACACTGTAGCAAAATAATTTTTAAATGTGTGAATAATACCGTGGGACCCATTTGTAATGAAAAAGTTGCTGAAAATTGATATTTGTGGGTCCGTGAACAATGCACGGGTGCACTGTTCACAGTTGAAAAGTAGACATTTGTGGCTACTGTTCATGAACAGTAGCCGTAACAGCTCCTGAAACGTTGAAAGAAAAAAAAAAAAAAAGGTTCGAAACATGAAATAGAAAATGCAGACGCAACATTAAGTCCTATCCAAACACATACTAAGTGTGCGTTTGGATACCACTTATTTTGTTGAAAACTGAAAACAATAAAAAAAAAAAATTTTTTGGTTACTATTCACTAATGAATTTACTATTCATTAATGAATTTACTATTCATTAATGAATTTACTATTCATTGGCCTGATTGCATTGTTCATGTCCCATGAACAGTGCACCAGGCGCTTGTCTAAAAAAAAAGGCTGAAAACACGCAAAACGCAGACGTGCGCGCTTCCCAAACACACCCTAAGTCTTCTAATGTAGAGTAATGTTAAACAACATTTTTTACAACTGATATGACTTATTGTGATTGAAATAACATCACTTTTAATTGGTTTATCAACTTACTTTGGTAGTTGTTAGAGAGAACAAAATCTTTTTTCGATACTTGTTCCTTTATTTGTCTTTCCCCTCCTTTTCAAACTTCAATCAAAAACCAAAAACAAAAGTAAATCCAACACACCCGAGAACTTTCAAACCCTAGTCATACCAACTACTATGAATTTTTTCCTCTTAAATGTCTTTCCATTAACATCTCCCTTCTCTTCCTCCGTTTTCCTCTGCTTCTTACTTACTTCCACTCAAATGGACCTCCAAAACTTTTCCATATCCCCAAAACCTTCCCTTACATGCATTTTTTTCATCATCTTCACCTCCTTATGCTATGTTTGGAAGTTTTGAGAGAAAAGAGAGTAGAGAGAAGTAAAGGGAAAGAGAGTAATGGAGAGAAAAGTATATGAGAATAGTTATCCTCCACTTTATTTGGATATTTTTAAAATTAAATAAGGGGGAGGGGAATAATTAGTCTTTTCATTTGTAATTTTATAAATACGATAAGGGTAAATTTGATAATTTATTTGATCAAACATTTTTATGCTTTACTCTCCCTCCAAATCTCTCAAATTTTGGAGAATTAAAAATAAGAGGTTGGAAGTAGCTCAAACCCCTCCAAATCCCTCTCCCTCCTTCCTTAAAAAATATCCAAACAAAATATTTAAATTACTCTTCTTTCATCTACTGTACTCTCCCTCCTTCCCCCTACATCCAAGCATAGCATTTGTCAACTACATTCTATCCCTTGACCCAAAATTCCAAGCCTGTGTCCCTTATACTTGTGGAGATGGCCCCAATATAAGCTACCCCTTCTGGATACTTAATGAACAAGATCCTTTCTGTGGCAACCCAAACTTTACAATCAATCTGCAAAGACAAAAACCCAGTTCTTACAATTGCCAATGACGATTATATCGTTAAGGATATCTTTTACTCAAACCAGTCATTTCTCGTGGCCAACGCCGTGGTGTATGAGGACACATGCCCTGCTCCTTTGCATAATGTTAGCCTTGGTCAAACTCCATTTAATTTTAGTTTGTACAATAGTGATTTCTCCATCTTCTACAACTGCAGTTCAAAGCCTTATTACCCTATATATGAATTAGACTGCGCTAGCAATAGTACCCATCATTCTTTTGCCGTTTTCCATAAGGAAGTATTGGAGCTTCATAACTATTCGTTGAAGTCGTGCCGGTCTTTGGTTGATCTGCCTGTGGATGTTGGAGTCAACTTTACAAGCTTGTTGCTAATGAATTACACTGAAGTTCTGAAGATGGGGTTCTCTTTGAATTGGAGTGCACATGATTGCAGCAGTTGTGAGAGAAGTAATGGACGCCGTGGATTTGAGAACAATGAATTTGTTTGTTTTTGCCATGACCGGCCTTATCTCAAAACCTGCAATGATGGTAATTCTGAAGGAAATTTCCTTATCATCATTGAGAAGTTTCTTCGAATATTAGCAGTTTCTAATCATGCTAGCATACAGGGTAGTGATCTTGAAGTTTCCATTTCAATTTGAACTTTAGCGTGTATTTTTTGGGCACCTAATAGGTCTAAATGAATTAGGCAGGATGAGTGATTTGCTGGATTTTTCTTCAAGAGTAGAAAATGACAATCTGAATTTTCGAATAACTAATTGGTATAGTTTTACCTTTTATTTTGCATAGTCTGTTCCTTTGATATTCTAGAAGTTCTTTAAGTTTTTATTCCCATCTAAATTCTGTCAAATCAATGAGTGCCAATTAAGTCACTTCTCAGAAAGTAAAAAGATTTTAGCTTGGAAGACAAAACGCTACATTAACTCCACAACGAGTAAGAATCACTCTTTTTCTTTGTAACCCGTTTCTGTGGACATTTGGGATGAGCTAAACCAGGTTCAAATCCAACCAATTTGCTAACAAAATTATGTCCCTGTAGTCAACATTTTCGAAGTGTATACACACACACACACACACATATATATATATATATATTGGGTTTTGAGCTTAACTAGAATTTCTTTTCACTTCTCCTCTGGTCTATTTTGGTTAATAAAGAGGTGTTAGTGATAGATCTATGTGAAAGTATGTTGATTCATTCCCAGCTTGCCACCTTAAGAAGTTGTGGAAAGTGTTGTGTGAGAAAAGTTGTATCCCTAGTATTGCTCTTTCGTTACTCTTATCTGGAAACCTATTCTACCTGTGTTATACGTGATGCAACTGTGCTACATTCATTAACCTTAAAGTTTATCTTCCTTCTTGGCCTCGAGCATCTTTTCTTTTTCTTTAAGTTCAATCGAAGCACATTGTATATTTAAAAGCACGCACTCAGTGCTTAGAAAAGTTATGGAATGAGCTTGTTATATTTCTATTGTGATGTTATGAATGTTCAGACACCTCGTTCTTTTCGTTGTTTACTGTTAGTGTTGGAATTTAGAAGCACACACTAAGTGCTTAGAAAAATAGGAGAAATACAAAAACACAAATAAATTAGAAAGCACCCAAGAAAACTCATTTTTCTGACTTGCAATGAGTGAGTAGATTACAGGTATTTATAGGCTAGGTGGATACTTTTAGCTCTTACATAATTAATTAATGACTAAATATATGTCTCTCTTTTACACGTGAACTTTTTTAATTACATATATAAACAATATCATATATATATATATATATTAGAAATATCTATTCAATATATTTATATTTATCTAAAATTATATTTATTCTGCCTTGGTTACAGGTAAGCATGAGCGTAAGTGGATCAAGATTGTTGCTGGTCTTGTTGCTTCAGGGATTGGAGTGTTACTTACCGGTATCACAATTTGTTCTCTTAGAAGTAAGAGATCAACTACGTCAACACCATTTTTTATGAAGAAAACAAAAAATGAACATGATCTTGAGGCATTTGTTAGAAATTACGGACCACTATCGCTAAACAGATATAAATTCTCAGATGTCAAGAAATTCACCAATTCATTTAAGGTTAAACTGGGTCAAGGAGGCTACGGTGGTGTCTACAAAGGAGAGCTACTCAATGGTTGTCTCGTAGCTGTGAAGGTCCTAAATGCATCAAAAGGAAATGGAGATGAATTTATCAATGAAGTTGCAAGCATTAGTAGAACTTCACATGTTAATATTGTCACACTTCTTGGATTTTGTCTCGAAGGTAAAAAAAGAGCTCTCATCTATGAGTTTATGCCAAATGGATCACTTGAAAAGTTTATACAGAGTGACAACACAGAGACAACCACTATGCCCTTAGGATTGGAAAAATTGTTCCAAATTGCAATCGGTATTGCCCGGGGGCTTGAGTACTTGCACCGTGGCTGCAATACTAGAATCTTGCATTTTGACATAAAACCACATAACATTCTTCTGGATGAAAATTTTTCCCCAAAGATCTCTGATTTTGGACTTGCTAAACTTTCTCCAAGGAATGAGAGTAACATATCAATGGCAGTAGCCAGAGGGACAATAGGGTATATAGCTCCTGAAGTGTTCAGTAGAAACTTTGGAGTAGTTTCACATAAATCTGATGTCTATAGCTATGGAATGATGATTTTGGAGATGGTTGGAGGAAAAAAGGACATTGATGTTGGAATAAGTAATACCAGTGAGATATATTTTCCACATTGGATTTATAAGCGTCTTGAGCAGTACAATGATTTAGGATTTCCCATTAATATGACAATAGAGGAAACTGCAATGGTGAGAAAGATGATCTTAGTGGGTTTGTGGTGCATACAGACAAATCCATCTAATAGGCCGTCCATGAGTAAAGTAATTGAAATGTTAGAAGGAAACATAGAAGCATTGCAAATTCCTCCAAAACCTTTCTTATCATCACCTCCAAGATCTCCCACAGAAGAATCCTCCACATATTAATACTATGTAATAATACCTATAGATACATTTTTTTCTTGATAACTTTTATTATTATTATCTTACATTTAATTTAAGGATTGGGCTCCTTGAAGACAAGTGTTGGTGTTATTATGTACCTTTAACATAAAAGAGGGAGTGTGCACTTCAATGTCCCTTAATCATTAACTTGGGAAAGATCTCTAAGCTAAGAAAAACTCAATTATAAGACAGGAAAGGGATTGTGCGCTACCAAATTTTGTTTCTCAAAAAAGTTTCTAAAAAAAAAAAAAAATTGTTTATGAGAGAATATTCAATGGAATTGACACCTGTTAATTTTTTTATTATTTATTATTTATTTTTATTTTTAGGAAGAATTGATACTTATTATTGAACCCCTTTTAAAAAACAATTACTGACATTAAGTGGGATATTAATTGCACGAGTAAATCTAGTGCCACAAACTTTTCGACAACTTTATCACTACTTTGCTACGTGGTGATTCGTAAGTGGTGAAATCATGGACCCACTATTTTATTTTCATCACTCACGAATCGCCATATAGCAAAGTTGTGGTAAAGTAGTGGAAAAGTTTATGGGTGTGCGCCAGTTGTCACATCTCTAAATCATACATTAGATTTGGGACATTACATATATTGGGTTTGGCTTGCCTTCAATACTTTTTAACTGAAATCTCCGTTTATTTTAACTAGTCACTAACCTGTACAATGCATGGAAAAACTATTGATTCTAAAAAAAAAAAAATTCAACAATGAGTAAATAGACATTTTGCTAGTTAGTATTTTTTTTTTTTTTAAATGAAGAAATATTTAACTTCTATACTTTTCTATAGTTTAGAAGTCTTGTCTAATATTGAACATTATTGAGTTGTAAGTGCTTAGTTATCAAAACCTACAAAATAATTTACAGTTCTTAAATTAATAAAGCAAAACTCCCACTAGTTATATATACACACACACTCAAAACTAATATAAACTGCAAATATATAAATAAAGAGCATGATATGAGAAAGACACACCAAGTTTCAAATTTAAGTAGCAATATGAATTTCTCGTAGTAATAACAATATAGACAATTCAAAACATGGAACTATATCAAAATTATAATACTTAATTCCATTATCTTTTATGTTGAATCCAAACAAATAATTAATTGAAATTAATCCAAACAAATAATTAATCAACCAAAAATCATAACTTTTAATAAGAAAACAAAAAATCACATGAACCTAAATAAAAATTATTTAAGATGAAGAATTAAGATTAACCTACTAAGATGCAAATACCAAAAATCCCAAGACTTAAAACTTCAAATTTATAGAATCCCCAAATTCTACTTCAAAACCAAACCAAATTCAACAAATTTATATATAACATATCAAATAAAAATTTATCATTCCTTAGGTTGGAAGACATAGGTTGCATTTTTTATTTTCTCCAAAAAAATAGAGATGTTTTATCTGCCATGTATAATATATATATTAAAAAAAATTTAGTAGAAATTTCAACCCAAAAACCAAACCTTTTTTTTTTTTTCAACGTTAGTCTCCTTTTTTTATTTTTTTGAGTCCTATCATAATTTTTGTTTTTATATAGATTATTAACGTTTGAGTTTTAGTTTAAGTTGGACTTTTAAAGAGATAGAGTTTCACTCTTTGTTAAGTTTTGATTAAACAAAAATAATTTTTTTTAAATAATAATGACGAGTTTGAGTTTAAGTTGGACTTGTTAGAGATATAGAGTTTCACTCCTGGTTAAGTTTGAACTAAACAAAAATAATTTTAATTAAATAAATTAATAATTTTATTTAAATATTGTGCTGACTTGGAAAATTGTGAGAGATTCAGAGGTTTCGGTTTTATATATATAAATGATAATGTTGAGTTTGAGTTTAAGTTAAACTTGTTAGAGATAGCATTTCACTCCTGGTTAAGTTTGAACTAAACAAAAATAATTTTATTTAATATTGAGTTTGAGTTTAAGTTGGACTTGTTAGAGAGATAGAGTTTCACTTCTGGTTAAGTTTGAACTAAACAAAAATAATTTTAATTAAATAAAATGATAATTTTATTTAAATATTGTGCTGACGTGAAAAATTGTGAGAGTTTTAGAGGTTTTGGTTATATATATATGTGTGTGTGTGTGTGTGTGTGTGGGGCCCCAAATATTTGGCAACCCCAGCCCACTCCACATTAGGCCCAAAGTCCACGCTGAGGAGAGGGCATAATCCGAGGATAAGCGGATGAGGCCCAAGTTGTCTAGGGACCTCGCCAAGGAGGCCCATGTCCTCGGCAAGCCGACGTTGAAGGAAAGGAGCTGTCACTCACTCATTAAATGCACGCCACCAACATTTTGATCACATCAATGGTGAGTTGACCAGCCAACAGTGATGCCTTAGTTGCTTCAACTAACAGAAAACCTGCAAAGGCGGCTGATGGGACAGGCACTCAAGTATAGGCTTGGATGATCAATAAGTGGACGGCAGAGATCAACTAAACAAAACTATATAATAGATAGCATCGCCACCAAAAAGGGGGGGGGGGGGAGGAAATAAAAAAAGGATCTTCAGGGTGTTCAAGGACAACCCTTGTATATGTCAGTTCTAAGCAAAGAGATCTTCGAACTAGGCTAAGAATAAAATTTCTTCATGAACATTTAGTCGAGGTCATTGTTATTATCCTCACAAACACTTAGTCAAATTCCTTTATTATTATTTCTATGAATCTCACGCCGATCACTGCGTGCTTTGCTGGTACTTAGCCCTTCTACCCACGCTCTACAAATTTTATTGTTTAGGTCCAATTTAATTTGAGTCCTTACAATTGGCGCCGTTTGTGGGAAGGACTTGTGCGCTAGCAAGTGCGATGGTTGGTGTGAAAAGGTTAAGAGCAACACTTCTAAAAAAAAAAAAAAAAAACCAACAAAAACAGTACAGCTTGTAGCAACAACATTCACTCAAAAGGCAACAATGGCAAGAAACAAAAAGATGCGAAAAATAAAAGAGATGAAGTGGGTCTACTTCTTTATTAATATATGAAGAAAAAGTTACATCTTACAATTGATGCCCATGAAGACTTGTTCTAAAGCTAACTACAAAGAAAGACGCCTAACAAGGCTGGTGGAGAAGTAAGAGAAGAGGAAATGGAGGAAGGAAGGCAACGTTGAGGGGGAAGGGGCCGCGGCACCGGATGGTCCCACCTCTCGGTTCCGCCTGGTTTCCCTCCCAAACCCATCATTGCCAGCTTGGAGGGGCTGACGGATCCAAGTCCGGAGGAAGGAGGTTACGTTCTTTCTGGATCCCCCTCCAAACAGCAAGGAGGGGTCCACCTCTAGTTAGGTTGAAAAGAAGAAAAATCTTCAGCCTTCTCCTACCCTAACCCCAGCATGACGTGTAGGGTCGGGGTGCCATCCTTGGCTCCTGAAGAGGGCTAGGCTTCCTCGTAACCGCCCTTTCTAAGGGCCAATTCATTTTATAGGGCACAAACCACTATTTTTGCAGAGCCCCTGAATAGTGTGTTGGTGAATGTGTTTGTGAGATTTGAAGAAAAGAGTTGTCCCAGAAAGGCCTTTTATAGAAGGCGAAAATTGGTGAGAGCCAATCGGCACAAAATCCTAGGGAGAGATTTCCAGAGGCAATAACTCCACTCAATCTTCAAGGCGTTTATCCACCGCTGGATCCTCGCAAATCCCCAGGAATATTAATGAGGAGGCGCCTCACTAACGAGGAGGCACCGAAGCGTCAAAACGCATTACTCGAACAGCCCAAGGGACACCTCGTAATCAGAAGAGGCACGCCAAACGAAGAGGCTAGAACAGAATAGGGTCCCCTCCTCGATGGAGAAAATCAAAGAATTAGGTACTGGACAGAACTAAGGCCTTGCATGGTCCTCGGACTCAAGCCTCTGGGAAACCAGCTACTTCAGACTGAGAACTAAGAGTTAGACAGAACCTAGGCATTGCAAGGTCCTCGGACCCAAGCCTCTGGGGAAACTAACTACTTAAAGAAAGAAAGTTACTTAAAAATCAAAGAACTAGGTACTGGACAGAACCAAGGCCTTGCATGGTCCTCGGACTGCCTCTGGGAAACCAGCTACTTCAGACTGAGAACTAAGAGTTAGACAGAACCTAAGCATTGCATGGTCCTCGGACCCAAGCCTCTGGGGAAACTAACTACTTAAAGAAAGAAAGTTACTTAAAAATCAAAGAACTAGGTACTGGATAGAATCAAGGCCTTGCATGGTCCTCAGACTCAAGTCTCTTGGGAAACCAGCTACTTCAGACTGAGAACTAAGAGTTAGACAGAACCTAGCCATTGCATGGTCCTCGGACCCAAGCCTCTGGGGAAATTAACTACTTAAAGAAAGAAAGTTACTTAAAAATCAAAGAACTAGGTACTGGACAGAACCAATGCCATGCATGGTCCTCGGACTCAAGCCTTTTGGGAAACCAGCTACTTCAGATTGAGAACTAAGAGTTAGACAGAACCTAGGCATTACATGGTCCTCGGACCCAAGCCTCTGTCGAAACTAACTACATAAAGAAAGAAAGTTACTTAAAAATCAAAGAACTAAGTACTGGATAGAACCAAGGCCTTGCATGGCCCTCAGACTCAAGCCTCTGGGAAACCAGCTACTTCAAACTGAGAACTAAGAGTTAGACAGAACCTAAGCATTGCATGGTCCTCGGACCCAAGCCTCTGGGGAAACAAACTACTTAAAGAAAGAAAGTTACCTAAAAATCAAAGAACTAGGTATTGGACAGAACCAAGGCCTTGCACAGTCCTCGGACTCAAGCCTCTAGGGAAACCAGCTACTTCAGATTGAGAACTAAGAGTTAGACAGAAACTAGGCAATGCATGGTCCTCAGACCCAAGCCTCTAGGGAAACTAACTATAGAAAGAAAGAAAGTTACTTAAAAATCAAAGAATTAGGTACTGGACAGAACCAAGGTCTTGCATGGTCCACGGACTCAAGCCTCCGGGAAACCAACTACTACAGACTGAGAACTAAGAGTTAGACAGAACTTAGGCATTGCATGGTCCTCGGACCCAAGCCTCTAGGGAAACTAACTACTCAAAGAAAGAAAGTTACTTAAAAATCAAAGAACTAGGTACTGGACAGAACCAAGGCTTTGCATGGTCCTCGGACTCAAGCCTCTGGGAAAACCAGCTACTTTAGACTAAGAACTAAGAGTTAGACAGAACCTAGGCATTGCAAGGCCCTCGGACCCAAGCCTCTGGGGAAACTAACTACTTAAATAAAGAAAGTTACTTAAAAATCAAAGAACTAGGTACTGGACAGAACCAAGACCTTGCATGGTCCTCGGACTCAAGCCTCTGGCGAAACCAGCTACTTCAGACTGAGAATTAAGAGGTAGACAGAACCTAGGCATTGCATGGTCCTCGGACCCAAGCCTCTGGGGAAACTAACTACTTAAAGAAAGAAACTTACTTAAAAATCAAAGAACTAGGTACTGGACAGAACCAAGGCCTTGCATGGTCCTTGGACCAAAGCCTCTCGGAAACTAACTACTTAAAGAAAGAAAGTTACTTAAAAATCAAAGAACTAGGTACTGGAATGAACCAAGGCCCTGCATGGTCCTCAGACTCAAGCCTCTAGGGAAACCAGCTACTTCAGACTGAGAACTAAGTGTTAGACAAAACCTAGGCATTGCATTGTCCTCGGACACAAGCCTCTGGGGAAACTAACTACTTAAAGAAAGAAAGTTACTTAAAAATCAAAGAACTAGGTACTGGACAGAACCAAGGCCTTGCATGGTCCTCGGACTCAAGCCTCTGGGGAAACCAGCTACTTCAGACTGAGAACTAAGAGTTCGACAGAACCTAGGCATTGCATGGTCCTCAGAACTAAGCCTCTGGGAAACTAACTACTTAAAGAAAGAAAGTTACTTAAAAATCGAAGAACTAGGTACTGGATAGAACCAAGGCCCTGTATAGTCCTCGGACTCAAGCCTTTAGGGAAACCAGCTACTTCAGACTGAGAACTGAGAGTTAGACAAAACCTAGGCATTGCATTGTCCTCGGACCTCAGCCTCTGGGGAAACTAACTACTTAAAGAAAGAAAGTTAATTAAAAATCAAAGAACTAGGTACTGGACAGAACCAAGGCCTTGCATGGTCCTCGGACTCAAGCCTCTGGGAAATCAGCTACTTCAGACAAAGAACTAAGAGTTAGACAAAACCTAGGCATTGCATGGTCCTCGGACCCAAGCTTCTGGGGAAACTAACTACATAAAGAAAGAAAGTCACATAAAAATCAAAGAACTAGGTACTGGACAGAACCAAGGCCTTGCATGGTCCTCGGACTCAAGCCTCTAGGAAACCAGCTACTTCAGACTGAGAACTAAGAGTTCGACAGAACCTAGGCATTGCATGGTCCTCCGACCCAAGTCTCTGGGGAAACTAACTATTTAAATAAAGAAAGTTACTTAAAAATCATAGAACTAGGTACTGGACAGAACCAAGGCCTTGCATGGTCCTCAGACTCAAGCCTCTGGGGAAACCAGCTACTTCAGACTGAGAACTAAGTATTAGACAGAACCTAGGCATTGCATGGTCCTCGGACTCAAACCTGTGGGGAAACTAGCTACTTAAAGAAAGAAAGTTACTCAAAAATCAAAGAACTAGGTACTAGACAGAACCAAGGCCTTGCATAGTCCTCGGACTCAAGCCTCTGGGGAAACCAGCTACTTCAGACTGAGAACTAAGAGTTAGACAGAACCTAGGCATTGCATGGTCCTCGGACCCAAGCCTCTGGGGAAATTAACTACTTAAAGAAAGAAAGTTACTTAAAAATCAAAGAAATAGGTACTGGACAGAACCAAGGCCTTGCATTGTCTTCGGACTCAAGCCTCTTTGGAAACTTGCTATTTTAGACTGAGAACTAAGAGTTAGACAGAACCTAGGCATTGCATGGTCCTCGGACCCAAGCCTCCGTGAAAACTAACTACTTGAAGAAGGAAAGTTACTTAAAAATCAAAGAACTATGTAATGGACTGAACTAAGGCCTTGCATGGTCCTTGGACTCAAGCCTTTGGGAAACCAGCTACATCAGACTGAGAACTAAGAGTTAGACAGAACCTAGGCATTGCATGGTCCTCGGACCCAAGCTTCTGGGGAAACTAACTACTTAGAGAAAGAAAGTTACTTAAGAATCAAAGAACTAGGTACTGGACAGAAACAAGGTCTTGCGTGGTCCTCGGACTCAAGCCTCTGGGGAAACCAGCTACTTCAGACTGAGAAATAAGAGTTAGACAGAACCTAGGTATTCCATGGTCCTCGGACCCAAGCCTCTAGGGAAATTAACAACTTAAAGAAAGAAAGTTACTTAAAAATCAAAAAACTAGGTACTAGACAGAACCAAGGCCTTGCATGGTTCTCGGACTCAAGCCTCTTGGGAAACCAGCTACTTCAGACAGAGAACTAAGAGCTAGACAGCATTGCATGGTCCTCATACCCAAGCCTCTGGGGAAACTAACTACTTAAAGAAAGAAAGTTACTTAAAAATCAAAGAACTAGGTACTGGACAGAACTAAGGCCTTGCATGGTCCTCGGACTTCAGCCTCTAGCGAAACCAGCTACTTCAGACTGAGAACTAAGAGTTAGACAGAACCTAGGCAATGCATGGTCCTCGGACCCAAGCCATTGGGGAAACTAACTACTAAAAGAAAGAAAGTTAATTCAAAATCAAAGAACTAGGTACTGGACAGAACCAAAGCCTTGCATGGTCCTCGGACTCAAGCCTCTGGGAAACCAGCTACTTCAGGCTGAGAACTAAGAGTTCGACAGAACCTAGGCATTGCATGGTCCTCAGACCTAAGCCTCTGGGAAACTAACTACTTAAAGAAAGAAATTACTTAAAAATCAAAGAACTAGGTACTGGATAGAACCAAGGCCCTGTATGGTCCTCGGACTCAAGCCTTTAGGGAAACCAGCTACTTCAGACTGAGAACTAAGAGTTAGACAAAACCTAGGCATTGCATTGTCCTCGGACCCAAGCCTCTGGGAAACTAACTACTTAAAGAAAGAAAATTAATTGAAAATCAAAGAACTAGGTACTGGACAGAACCAAGGCCTTGCATGGTCCTCGGACTCAAGCCTCTGGGAAATCATCTACTTCAGACAAAGAACTAAGAGTTAGACAAAACCTAGGCATTGCATGGTCCTCAGACCCAAGCCTCTGGGGAAACTAACTACATAAAGAAAGAAAGTCACATAAAAATCAAAGAACTAGGTACTAGACAGAACCAAGGCCTTGCAATGTCCTCGGACTTAAGCCTCTGGGGAAACCAGCTACTTTAGACTGAGAACTAAGAGTTCGACAGAACCTTGGCATTGCATGGTCCTCCGACCTAAGCCTCTGGGGAAACTAACTACTTAAATAAAGAAAGTTACTTAAAAGCCAAAGAACTAGGTACTGGACAGAACCAAGGCCTTGCATGGTCCACGGACTCAAGCCTCTGGGGAAACCAGCTACTTCAGACCGAGAACTAAGTGTTAGACAGAACCTAGGCATTGCATGGTCCTCGGATCCAAACCTCTGTGGAAACTAGCTACTTAAAGAAAGAAAGTTACTCAAAAATCAAGGAACTAGGTACTAGACAGAACCAAGGCTTTGCATGGTCCTCGGACTCAAGCCTTTGGGGAAACCAGCTACTTCAGACTGAGAACTAAGAGTTAGACACAACCTAGGCATTGCATGGTTCTCGGACCCAAGCCTCTGGGGAAATTAACTACTTAAAGAAAGAAAGTTACTTAAAAATCAAAGAAATAGGTACTGGACAGAACCAAGGCCTTGCATGGTCCTCGGACTCAAGCCTCTTGGGAAACCTGCTATTTTAGACTGAGAACTAAGAGTTAGACAGAACCTAGGCATTGCATGGTCCTCGGACCCAAGCCTCTGTGAAAACTAACAACTTAAAGAAGGAAAGTTACTTAAAAATCAAAGAACTAGGTAATGGACAGAACTAAGGCCTTGCATGGTCCTTGGACTCAAGCCTTTGGGAAACCAGCTACATCAGACTGAGAACTAAGAGTTAGACAGAACCTAGGCATTACATGGTCCTCGGACCCAAGCTTCTGGGGAAACTAACTACTTAGAAAAAGAAAGTTACTTAAGAATCAAAGAACTAGGTACTGGACAGAAACAAGGTCTTGCGTGGTCCTTGGACTCAAGCCTCTGGGGAAACCAGCTACTTTAGACTGAGAACTAAGAGTTAGACAGAACCTAGGTATTGCACGGTCCTCGGACCCAAGCCTCTAGGGAAATTAACAACTTAAAGAAAGAAAGTTACTTAAAAATCAAAGAACTAGGTACTAGACAGAACCAAGGCCTTGCATGGTTCTCGGACTCAAGCCTCTTGGGAAACCAGCTACTTCAGACAGAGAACTAAGAGCTAGACAGAACCTAGGCATTGCATGGTCTTCGGACCCAAGCCTCTGGGAAACTAACTACTTAAAGAAAGAAAGTTACTTAAAAATCAAAGAACTAGGTACTGGACAGAACTAAGGCCTTGCATGGTCCTCGGACTTAAGCCTCTAGCGAAACCAGCTACTTCAGACAGAGAACTAAGAGTTAGACAGAACCTAGGCATTGCATGGTCCTCGGACCCAAGCCTTTGGGGAAACTAACTACTTAAAGAAAGAAAGTTAATTAAAAATCAAAGAACTAGGTACTGGACAGAACCAAGGCCTTGCATGGTCCTTGGACTCAAGCCTCTGGGGAAATCAGCTACTTCAGACAGAGAACTAAGAGTTAGACAGAACCTAGGCATTGCATGGTCCTCGGTCCCAAGTCTCTGGAGAAACTAACTACTTAAAGAAAGAAAGTTATTTAAAAATCAAAGAACTAGGTACTAGACAGAACCAAGGCCTTGCATGGTCCTCGGACTCAAGCCTCTGGGGAAACCAGCTACTTCAGACTGAGAATTAAGAGTTAGACACAACCTAGGCATTGCATGGTCCTCAGACCCAAGCCTCTAGGGAAACTAACTACTTTACGAAAGAAAGTTACTTAAAAATCAAAGAACTAGGTACTGGACAGAACCAAAACCTTGCATGGTCCTCGGACTCAAGCTTCTGGGGAAACCAGCTACTTCAGTCTGAGAACTAAGTGTTAGACAGAACCTAGGCATTGCATGGTCCTCGGACCCAAACCTCTGGGAAAACTAGCTACTTAAAGAAAGAAAGTTACTCAAAAATCAAAGAACTAGGTACAGGACAGAACCAAGGCCTTGCATGGTCCTCGGACTCAAGCCTCTGGGAAACCAACTACTTCAGACTAAGAACTAAGAGTTAGACAGAACCTAGGCGTTGCATGGTCCTCGAACCCAAGCCTCTGGGGAAATTAACTACTTAAAGAAAGGAAGTTACTTAAAAATCAAAGAAATAGGTACTGGACAGAACCAAGGCCTTGCAGGGTCCTCGGACTAAAGCCTCTTGGGAAACCTGCTATTTTAGACTGAGATCTAAGAGTTAGACAGAACCTAGGCATTGCATGGTCCTCGGACCCAAGTCTCTGTGAAAACTAACTACTTAAAGAAGGAAAGTTACTTAAAAATCAAAGAACTAGGTAATGTACAGAACCAAGGCCTTGCATGGTCCTTGGACTCAAACCTTTGGGAAACCAGCTACATCAGACTGAGAACTAAGAGTTAGACAGAACCTAGGCATTGCATGGTCCTCGGACCCAAGCCTCTTGGGAAACTAACTACTTAGAGAAAGAAAGTTACTTAAGAATCAAAGAACTAGGTACTGGACAGAAACAAGGTCTTGCGTAGTCCTCGGACTCAAGCCTCTAGGGAAACCAGCTACTTCAGACTGAGAACTAAGAGTTAGACAGAACCTAGGTATTGCATGGTCCTCGGACCCAAGCTTCTGGGGAAATTAACAACTTAAAGAAAGAAAGTTACTTAAAAATCAAAGAACTAGGTACTAGACAGAACCAAGGCCTTGCATGGTTCTCGGACTCAAGTGATGTGAACCCCGCCAAGAATAACGAGACCCAACAACGAAAAGGAACCCAAGATCGTTCTATGGACAGATTCGAAGGGAAGACCTCGACTCGTTGTTTATGACAAACAAGAACCTCGGTATATGGAAGACGCCACAAACAGTGGTGGAAACTCCGTTTGATAAGTCAAGATGAACGCCACGGGAAATCCCGATAAGTTCGAATAGTTCTTCAAAGAACCAAAGAGAATAAACCTCACAAGTTTTATGAATATTCAATTATGTCTTCTCCAAAAACGTTTACAGACTTAGGAGTCTATTTAAGGGCTCTATAAAACTTGACGGACAAGAAAATATATTCTAAAAAAACTCCTAATTGATACCTAACCATATCAGGAATCAAATTTGACCTAAAAAGTATTAAATGCACCTAAAAACAAGGAAATAAATCACCTAAACCTAAAATAACGTTTTTTTACATAAAAATACCAAAAATAATAAATTGCAATAATTAATTAGTAAATTGTGTCGTGCATCACGATCCTTCTAGAATAGGCCCAAAATATTTCTTGCCAATTCTTAGCCTTGACCGGATCCTTCTAGAACTTGAATCAAGGTGACGATTCTTTGATGCCCACGTGGATCATGCTCAATGGGCCTCCACGAATTTGCTTGAGCCCATAACTCTTGGATGAGTCCGTTGAGTACATCCTTGAACTTCTTTGCTTGTGCTCTCGAAACCGGTCCAATTGGTACTTGAACGAGATCCTTCGAAGCGGTGCCTTGATCTCCATCATTCCCCTCCTCTTGAAAAGGATTTGCCCTCAAATCATCACCTACATCAAAAGGACTTAAATCAGTAACATTAAAAGTGGCACTTACATTGTACTCACCAGGTAAATCTAGCTTGTAAGCGTTGTCATTGATACGCTCGAGGACTTGGAAAGGACCATCTCCTCTTGGGAGCAATTTGGAACGTCTTTTCGCCGGGAATCTTTCTGTTCTCATATGCAGCCAAACCCAATCTCCAGGTTCAAAAACCAGTTTGCGACGTCCCTTGTTCGCTTGTGTGGCATATTGCTCCGTTCTACGTTCAATGTTGAGTCTTGCTTTCTCATGAATCTGCTTCACAAAATCAGCTTTCTTTTTGCCATCTAAATTAATGTGCTCCGTCAAAGGTAAAGGAGATAAATCTAATGGAGTTAAAGGATTAAACCCATACACAGTTTCAAATGGCGAAAATTTGGTAGCAGAATGAACAGCTCTATTATATGCAAACTCAACATGTGGTAAACATTCTTCCCATGTCTTGATATTCTTTCTAATGATTGCCCTCAATAGAGTAGACAAAGTCCTATTTACTACTTCAGTTTGACCATCAGTTTGTGGATGACAAGTAGTGGAAAACAATAGCTTAGTACCTAGCTTACACCACAAAGTCTTCCAAAAATAGCTCAAGAACTTAGCATCTCTATCTGAAACAATTGTCCTAGGCATGCCATGTAATCTCACAATCTCTCTAAAGAACAAATCAGCAACATGTGAAGCGTCATCCGTTTTGTGACATGGAATAAAATGTGCCATTTTAGAAAATCTATCCACGACCACAAAAATTGAATCTCTTCCATGTTTAGTCCTAGGCAATCCTAACACAAAATCCATTGAAATATCAATCCAAGGCTCACTAGGAATTGGTAAAGGAGTATACAAACCGTTGGGCTGCACTTTGGATCTAGCTTGCTTACATATGACACATCTACCACAAATCCGTTCGACATCTTGTTTCATGTGAGGCCAATAGAAGTGTTCCTGCAAAATAGCTAAAGTCTTTGCAACTCCAAAATGTCCCATTAATCCCCCACCATGTGATTCCTGCACTAATAACTCCCTCATAGAACAATTAGGCACACATAGCTTATTTTCTCGAAATAGGAATCCATCAAGCCTAAAGAACTTACCAGAGGCGATTTTCTCACAAGCTCGATATTCCTCACAAAATTCGTGGTCTTCAGCATATAATTCTTTAATGTGTTCAAAACCAAGCAATTTTGCATCAAGTGTGGAGAGTAAGGCATACCTGCGAGAAAGTGCATCGGCGACTACATTCTCCTTACCTTGCTTATACCGAATGACGTATGGAAACGTCTCTATGAACTCCACCCATCGCGCATGCCTTTTGTTTAGCTTGTGTTGGCCCTTCAAGTGTTTCAAGGACTCATGATCGGTGTGAATCACGAACTCCTTAGGCCATAGGTAGTACTGCCACGTCTCTAAAGCCCGAACCAATGCATACAACTCCTTGTCATAAGTTGGGTAGTTTAAGGCTGCCCCATTGAGTTTCTCGCTGAAGTAAGCAATTGGTCATCCTTCTTGCATAAGAACGGCGCCTATACCAATACCTGAAGCATCACATTCAATTTCAAACGTTTTAGAAAAGTTAGGTAAAGACAACAAAGGCGCGTTAGTCAACTTCTCTTTGATTAATTGAAATGCCTTCTCTTGTTCTTCTCCCCACCGAAACCCAACGTTCTTCTTGATCACTTCGGTAAGCAGTGCGGCTAAGCTACTGAAGTCCTTCACAAACCGTCGGTAGAAACTAGCAAGTCCATGAAAACTACGAACATTAGCTACACTTGTGGGGCTCGGCCATTCTTGGATTGTACGTACCTTCTCTTCATCAACCTGTATACCTTCTGCACTAACAACAAATCCCAAAAATACAAGCTTATCGGTGTAAAAAGTGCACTTCTTTAAATTAGCAAACAACCTTTCTTTCCTTAGCACATCTAAAACGGATTTCAAATGTACTACATGATCGTCTATGTTTTTGCTATAAATAAGTATATCATCAAAATAGACAACAACAAATCTGCCTATAAATGCACGCAAAACATGGTTCATAAGTCTCATAAAGGTGCTCGGAGCATTAGTCAAACCAAAAGGCATAACTAACCATTCATACAAACCATATTTTGTTTTGAAGGCAGTTTTCCATTCATCTCCTTTTATCCTAATTTGATGATAACCACTTTTTAAGTCAATCTTAGAAAATATGCAAGAACCATACAGCTCATCTAACATATCATCTAAGCGTGGGATAGGGTGACGATACTTTACCGTTATGTTGTTGATGGCTCGGCAATCGACGCACATTCTCCACGTCCCATCCTTCTTAGGCACAAGTAAGATCGGAACCGCACCTGGGCTCATGCTCTCCCTTACGTGCCCTTTCTCCAACAATTCACTTACCTGCCGTTGAAGCTCCTTTGTCTCCTCGGGATTGCTCCTATAAGCTGGTCGGTTTGGAATGGTTGCACCGGGAACAAAATCAAGTTGATGTTCAATCCCTCAGATTGGAGGTAACCCATGTGGTGTTTCCTCGGGGAAGACATCCTCGTACTCCTGCAAAAGAGAAACAATAGAACTAGGCAAAGCAAGGTCAAGTTCGTTAGTGTTTAAAAGTGCCTCTTTGTACAAAAGTACAATCATCGGCTGATTTGAAAACATTGCTCGCTTAATCTCACTCACTTTTGCATAGAAATTCTGTTGTTTTCTCTCTGATTTTCTCTCAAGGGCCGAACTTTGATTTTCTTTTTCTCTCTCATTTTTCTCGGCCTCTCTCTGATTTTCACTCTTTTTCTTTTGCTCACTCTCTTTCTTTTGATCACTCTCCTTTTGCAATCTCACTTGATCCTCGTATACTTGCTGCGATGTCAATGGTACAAGAGTGATTGATCGTTAATTAAGTACAAAAGAGTACTTGTTCGTAAAGCCATCATGCTTCACTTGCCTATCGAACTGCCATGGACGCCCTAGCAATAAGTGTCCCGCTTGCATCGGTACTACATCACACAACACTTCATCTTCATATTTACCGATTCGAAATGCAACTAACACTTGCTTGTTCACCCTTATCTCACCACTATCATTTAGCCATTGCAACTTGTATGGCCTAGGGTGCTTTACCATGGGCAATCCCAATTTCTCTACCATAATTGTGCTTGCAACATTAGTACAACTACCACCATCAATAATCACACTACATACCTTGTCTTTAACGTAACACCTAGTGTGAAAGATATTCTCCCGCTGTACTTCATCAACTCCTTTTACTTGCAAGCTCAATGCTCTCCTTGCCACCAATGTCAGTGCGTCAGGGGCTAAATACTCCTCCTCGGAAACATCCTCCAATGGCGGCATGTCGTCGGTGTCGGAATCTTCATCATCAGTCACAATTTCACCATTGGCTTGCAACACCATGACTTGCTTGTTTGGACATTGACTTGTTATGTGGCCCCTGCCTTGACATCTAAAACATTTAATATCACGATTCCTAGAGGTAGAGGCTTCGGTTTTACCTTGAGGAACGTGGCTGGTGGTCGCAGACTTGGGCTCGGGTTTGGGCGTTTGTGACTTGTCCAGTGGCTTGGCGTGACTTGATTTCCAAGAGGTAGAACTAAAGTTATGGCCTGCACGTGTCCCACTCCCTCTCTTGAGTTGTTGTTCCACTTTGATAGCCATATGCACCATATCTTCCAATTCCACATAATGCTGCATCTCTACCTTATCATGGATTTCCCGGTTTAAGCCAAGTAAAAATCTAGCCATTGTAGCCTCCCGATCCTCCTCCACATTAGCGCGGATCATAGCAATCTCCATCTCCTTGTAGTAATCCTCTACGCTTCGACTCCCTTGTCTAAGACCTTGTAGCTTTTTGTACAACTCTCGGTAGTAGTAACTTGGAACGAACCGCTTTCTCATCACTACTTTCATCTCCTCCCATGTGTCTATTGGGTGTTCTCTATTCCGTCTCCTGTTTATCACAAGCTGATCCCACCAAGTAATAGCATATTCAGAAAATTCAATCACGGCTAATTTTACCTTCTTTGCCTTGGAGTAGTTGTGGCAATCAAACACGAACTTCATCTTCTTTTCCCACTCAAGATATGCCTCAGGATCAGATCTACCTTGAAAGGACGGAATTTTCATCTTAACACCACCCAAGTTGTTATCTTCGCGATTCCTAGCTCCTCTATATCTTCCTCCAGGTCTCCTATTGTTAACAATGGAATCTCGATCTTCTTCTTCATCAAAACCAGACCCATAAAGCTCTTCATCCTCCTCCCTCGATGGATATCTTTCCCTTCTACGCAAATTACGACATTTTTGTGGTTGCTCCTCACGTCTATTCTCCATTTGATCTATTCGTTCATGAACCTGCTCCATCTCCATCTTCATCACACGCCTCATCTCACTCATCATGGCCTCCATAAATACCTTCGGATCAACCAATTTTGTTTCATCTTCGGTAATGCTCTTACCACTATCGTGAGACATGTTTTCTGCAAAACAAAGGTTAGAAACAACACCAAAAAAAAAAAAAAAAAAAAAAAAAAAAAAAAAAAAAGGACCTCACGAATCACTCCCTTACGTGTTTACGCTCAAGAATGTGGATCACTCTCCACTCGTATTTCACTCAAAATAATATGGCTTTTACCCTCTGATGTTCTCACCACTCTTGCCTTTTTCCCTTCGATAATTCTCTTTCAGTTCTTTTGAAATTAAACAAACAACTCAAAAATTTCCAGCAACAATTTACCAAGAACTAATCAAGGAATTTCAGATTTGAACACAAGGAATATGGAAATTTTCAGAATAGAATTAGAAGGAATATGGCAGTTTGGAATTTTGGAATCGCAGATTAGTGAATTTTTTTTTTTTTTTTTTGGGAACTCCTTTCTGTCTTCTTCTTTGAGTCTTTTTTTTTTTTTTTTTGGACTCCTTTCTGTTTTCTTCTTTGAGTCTTTCTTCTTTTTTTTTTTTTTTTTTTTTTTTTTTTTTTTTTTTTTGGGATCAGCAACTAGCTTTTGAGACAGAGAACTAAGAGCTAGACAGAGAACTAGGAGCTACTTCAGACTGAGAACTAAGAGCTAGACAGAACCTAGGCATTGCATGGTCCTCGGACCGAAGCCTCTGGGGAAACTAACAACTTAAAGAAAGAAAGTTACTTTAAAATCAAAGAACTAGGTACTGGACAGAACTAAGGCCTTGCATGGTCCTCGGACTTAAGCCTCTAGCGAAACCAGCTACTTCAGACCGAGAACTAAGAGTTAGACAGAACCTAGGCATTGCATGGTCCTCGGACCCAAGCCTTTGGGGAAACTAACTACTTAAAGAAAGAAAGTTAATTAAAAATCAAAGAACTAGGTACTGGACAGAACCAAGGCCATGCATGGTCCTCGGACTCAAGCCTCTGGGGAAATCAGCTACTTCAGACAGAGAACTAAGAGTTAGACAGAACCTAGGCATTGCATGGTCCTCGGACCCAAGTCTCTGGGGAAACTAACTACGTAAAGAAAGAAAGTTATTTAAAAATCAAAGAACTAGGTACTAGACAGAACCAAGGCCTTGCATGGTCCTCGGACTCAAGCCTCTGGGGAAACCAGCTACTTCAGACTGAGAACTAAGAGTTAAACACAACCTAGGCATTGCATGGTCCTCAGACCCAAGCCTCTAGGGAAACTAACAACTTAAAGAAAGAAAGTTACTTAAAAATCAAAGAACTAGGTACTGGACAGAACCAAGGCCTTGCATGGTCCTCGGACTCAAGCCTCTGGGGAAACCAGCTACTACAGTCTGAGAACTAAGTGTTAGACAGAACCTAGGCATTGCATGGTCCTCGGACCCAAACCTCTGGGGAAAATAGCTACTTAAAGAAAGAAAGTTACTCAAAAATCAAAAAACTAGGTACTGGATAGAACCAAGGCCTTGCATGGTCCTCGGACTCAAGCCTCTGGGAAACCAGCTACTTCAGACTAAGAATTAAGAGTTAGACAGAACCTAGGCATTGCATGGTCCTCGAACCCAAGCCTCTGGGGAAATTAACTACTTAAAGAAAGAAAGTTACTTAAAAATCAAAGAAATAGGTACTGGACAGAACCAAGGCCTTGCATGGTCCTCGGACTAAAGCCTCTTGGGAAACCTGCAATTTTAGACTGAGAACTAAGAGTTAGACAGAACCTAAGTATTGCATGGTCCTCGGACCCAAGTCTCTGTGAAAACTAACTACTTAAAGAAGGAAAGTTACTTAAAAATCAAAGAACTAGGTAATGGACAGAACCAAGGCCTTGCATGGTCCATGGACTCAAACCTTCGGGAAACCAGCTACATCAGACTGAGAACTAAGAGTTAGACAGAACCTAGGCATTGCATGGTCCTCGGACCCAAGCCTCTTGGGAAACTAACTACTTAGAGAAAGAAAGTTACTTAAGAATCAAAGAACTAGGTACTGGACAGAAACAAGGTCTTGCGTGGTCCTCGAACTCAAGCCTTTAGGGAAACCAGCTACTTCAGACTGAGAACTAAGAGTTAGACAAAACCTTGGCATTGCATTGTCCTCGGAACCAAGCCTCTGAGGAAACTAACTACTTAAAGAATGAAAGTTAATTAAAAACCAAAGAACTAGGTACTGGACAGAACCAAGGCCTTGCATGGTCCTCGGATTCAAGCCTCTTGGGAAACCAGCTACTTCAGACAGAGAACTAAGAGCTAGACAGAACCTAGGCATTGCATGGTCCTCGGACCCAAGCCTCTGGGGAAACTAACTACTTAAAGAAAGTAAGTTACTTAAAAATCAAAGAACTAGGTACTGGACAGAACGAAGGCCTTGCATGGTCCTCGGACTCAAGCCTCTGGCGAAACCAGCTACTTCAGACTGAGAACTAAGAGTTCGACAGAATCTAGGCATTGCGTGGTCCTCAGACCCAAGCCTCTGGGGAAACTAACTACTTAAAGAAAGAAAGTTACTTAAAAATCAAAGAACTAGGTACTGGATAGAACCAAGGCCTTGCATGGTCCTCGGACTCAAGCCTATGTGGAAAACAGCTACTTCAGACAGAGAACTAATAGTTAGACAGAACCTAGGCACTCCAAGGTCCTCGGACCCAAGCCTCTGGGGAAACTACCTACTTCAAGAATGAAAGTTACTTAAGAATCAAAGAACTAGGTACTGGACAGAACCAAGGTCTTGCGTGGTCCTCGGACTCAAGCCTCAGGGGAAACCAGCTACTTCAGACTGAGAACTAAGAGTTAGACAGAACCTAGGTATTGCATGGTCCTCGGATCCAAGCCTCTGGGGAAATTATCTACTTAAACAAAGAAAGTTACGTAAAAATCAAAGAACTAGGTACTAGACAGAACCAAGGCCTTGCATGGTCCTCGGACTCAAGCCTCTTGGGAAACCAGCTACTTTAGACTGAGAACTAAGAGTTAGACAGAACCTAGGCATTGCACGGTCCTCGGACCCAAGCCTCTGGAGAAACTAACTACTTAAAGAAAGAAAGTTACTTAAACACCGAAGAACTAGGTACTGCACAGAACCAAGGCCTTGCATGGTCCTCGGACTCAAGCCTCTGGCGAAACCACCAACTTCAGACTGAGAACAAAGAGTTAGACAGAACCTAGGCATTGCATGGTCCTCGGACCCAAGCCTCTGGGGAAACTAACTACTTAAAGAAAGAAAGTTAATTAAAAATCAAAGAACTAGGTACTGGACAGAACCAAGGCCTTGCATGGTCCTCGGACTCAAGCCTTTGGGAAAATCAGCTACTTCAGACAGAGAACTAAGAGTTAGACAGAACCTAGGCATTGCTTGGTCCTCAGACCCAAGCCTCTGGAGAAACTAACTACATAAAGAAAGAAAGTTATTTAAAAATCAAAGAACTAGGTACTAGACAGAACCCAGGCCTTGCATGGTCCTCGGACTCAAGCCTCTGGGAAACCAGCTACTTCAGACTGAGAACTAAGAGGTAGACACAACCTAGGCATTGCATGGTCCTCAGACCTAAGCCTCTAGTGAAACTAACTACTTAAAGAAAGAAAGTTACTTAAAAATCAAAGAACTAGGTACTGGACAGAACCAAGGCCTTGCATGGTCCTCGGACTCAAGTCTCTGGGAAACCAGCTACTACAGACTGAGAACTAAGTGTTAGACAGAACCTAGGCATTGCATGGTCCTCGGACCCAAAGCTCTGGAGAAACTAGCTACTTAAAGAAAGAAATTTACTCAAAAATCAAAGAACTAGGTACTGCACAGAACCAAGGCCTTGCATGGTCCTCGGACTCAAGCCTCTGGGGAAACCAGCTACTTCAGACTGAGAACTAAGAGTTAGACAGAACCTAGGTATTGCATTGTCCTCGGACCTAAGCCTCTGAGGAAACTAACTACTTAAAGAAAGAAAGTTACTTAAAAATCAAAGAACTAGGTACTGGACAGAACCAAAGCCTTGTATGTTCCTCGGACTCAAGCCTCTGGGGAAACCAGCTACTTCAGACTGAGAACTAAGAGTTAGACAGAACCTAGGCATTGCATGGTCCTCGGACCCAGGCCTCTGGGGAAACGAACTACTTAAAGAAAGAAAGTTACTTAAAATCAAAGAATTAGGTACTGCACAGAACCAGGGCCTTGCATGGTCCTCGGACTCAAGCCTCTAGGGAAACCAGCTACTTCAGACTGAGAACTAAGAGTTAGACAGAACCTAGGCATTGCATGGTCCTCGGACCCAAGGCTCTGGCGAAACTAACTACTTAAAAATAGAAAGTTACTTAAAAATCAAAGAACTTGGTACTGGATAGAACCAAGGCCTTGCATGGTCCTCGGACTCAAGCCTCTGTGGAAAGAAGCAACTTCAGACTGAGAACTAGAAGTTAGACAGAACCTAGGAATTGCATGGTCCTCAGACCTAAGCGTCTGGGGAAACTAACTACTTAAAGAAAGAATGTTACTTAAAAATCAAAGAACTAGGTACTGGACAGAACCAAGGCCTTGCATAGTCCTCAGACTCAAGCCTCTTGGGAAACCAGCTACTTCAAACTGAGAACTAAGAGTTAGACAGAACCTAGGAATTGCATGGTCCTCGGACTCAAGCCTCTGGGGAAACTAACTACTTAAAGAAAGAAAGTTACTTAAAAATCGAAGAACTAGGTACTGGACAGAACCAAGGTCTTGCATGGTCCTCGGACTCAAGCCTCTGGGGAAACCAGCTACTTCAGACTGAGAACTAAGTGTTAGACAGAACCTAAGCATTGCATGGTCCTCAAAACCAAGCCTTTGGGGAAACTAACTACTTAAAGAAAGAAAGTTACTTAAAAATCAAAGAACTAGGTACTGGACGGAACCAAAGCCTTGCATGGTCCTCGGACTCAAGCCTCTTAGGAAACCAGCTACTTCAGACTGAGAACTATGAGTTAGACAGAACCTAGGCATTGCATGGTCCTCGGACCCAAGCCTCTGGGGAATCTAACTACTTAAAGAAAGAAAGTTACTTAAAAATCAAAGAACTAGGTACTAGACAGAACCGAGGCCTTGCATGGTCCTCGGACTCAAGCCTCTAGGGAAACCAGCTACTTCAGACTGAGAACTAAGAGTTAGACAGAACCTAGGCATTGCATGGTTTTCGGACCCTAGCCTCTGGGGAAACTAGTCACTATAGGACGATCTAGGCACCGGGCAGAACCATGGTTTTGTACTGACCGTAGGCCCAACCTACGGCAGAGCCAACTCCTTTTGTGCTAAGTAATGTGCTCTGCTACGAACGAAAACCAAGTAAAGCTGAGCGCTAAAGGACAGCAACTTAAACCTACTCATCCTAGAAGAACTAGTAAGGAACTCAGGCTAAAAAGCATAGACTAGAAAGAGAAGAAGACTTATAGGAACAAGGAAAAACTCCTTGGGCGGGCCCTTTATGCTAAAGAAAGTTATAGGGGCAGTTGAAATGATGGTGACATTGACAGAAAGGCAAGGACCGATAGGCCAATACGATAGGCCCAAGAAACGTCAAAATCCTCCTCCCCGCCCAAAAGGTCGGACAGCAGAATTTTGAGGGGCTATTATGGGGCCTCAAATATTTGGCAACCCCGGCCCACTCCGCATCAGGCCCAAGGTCCACGCCGAGGAGAGGGCATAATCCGAGGATAAGCGGACGAGGCCCAAGTTGTCTAGGGACCTCGCCAATGAGGCCCATGTCCTCGGCAGGCCAACGTTGAAGGAAAGGAGCTGTCACTCACTCATTAAATGCACGCCACCAACATTTTGATCACATCAATGGTGGGTTGACCAGCCAACAGTGATGCCTTGGTTGCTTCAACTAACAGAAAGCCTGCAAAGGCGGCTGATGGGACAAGCACTCAAGTATAGGCTTGGATGATCAATAAGTGGACGGCAGAGATCAACTAAACAAAACTATATAATAGATAGCATCCCCACCAAAAGAGGGGGGGGGGGGGGGGAGGAAATAAAAAAGGATCTTCAGGGTGTCCAAGGACAACCCTTGTATATGTCAGTTCTAAGTAAAGAGATCCTCGGACTAGGCCGAGAACAAAATTTCTTCATGAACATTTAGCCGAGGTCATCGTTATTATCCTCACAAACACTTGGTCAAATTCCTTTATTATTATTTCTATGAATCTCACGCCGATCACTGTGTGCTTTGCTGGTACTTAGCCCTTCTACCCACGCTCTACAAATTTTATTGTTTAGGTCCAATTTAATTTGAGTCCTTACAATATATATAGGAGAAACTGCCATACTACTTGCTATTGTGTATTTAAAATAAAAGGACACCTCCAGTTAAAAAAGTAAAAATAAGCCAAACCCACATATATTTTGGTATCTCAAGAAACATTAAAGTCACGCTTTCTTTTCTTTTTATTTTTTGCTTGTTTGGCCTTCAAAAAAAAATTCACTTTTTTTTTTTTTTTTCCAATCCAATTTCATCCTTTCAGCTTGTTTCTTTGGATTTGGGATTACCCACTTGATAGTTTGGGGGATATTTTGAGAAACTCAGTTCTCTTTTTCATTTATGTTCAATGCTATTCTAATACAAAGATATATATATATATATATATATATATATATATATATATTTTTTTTTTTTAATTTCAATTTCAATTCAAAAAAACTTGGAAAAAGGAAAAAAAAATGAAGAATTCATTTCTTTTATGGTCGCATGACTAGCAAATTGCCATTAATTTTAACAACCAATCAAAATATGAGGTGCAATTTACAAGCTTTGGAGCAATTGGGGTGGTCATGGCAAGTTTTTGTAATTTGCGGTGTAAAATATGCAATTGGGGTGGTCAGAAAAAATATATAATTGGTTCATAACACTGTTTAGAATCAAAAGATATGAACTCGCAAGTGCAGAGACCGTGGCGCATATGAGAGCATAGTGAGGTTTCCGTACACAAAACCACTTTGCTCAGTTGCTTCATCAAGCACTCCATGTTCTTTACTCTCTCACATCTACTCTGGTGACGTCTCAAGAAACAATGTCACTTTTTTTCAACTACAATTCCATTCTTTGAGCATGTTTATTTAGAATTTGGAATACCCGCTTGATAGTTTGGGGGACTTTCAGAGAATCTCAATTCCAACTTTCATTTTTATGTTCAATGATGGTTTAAAAAGAAAATCTAATTTTCTTATAGAAAACTTAATTCAACCTTTTGAGTTTGGGTATTTTTTGGAAAAACCAGTTTTAGTTTTGTCAAAATCTATAGTAGTTTGGAAGCCTCAATAGGAACAATGAGCTAGTTAATTTTATCCATGTGAAAATAAAAAAAATTTAAGAAAAACTTAGTAAATTAACTTGGGAAAAGAGTAGAAGGGAGAATTAATTATTTTATTATCACGTGACTTACATGTGACCGTTAATTTTAATCATCATTCGAAATATGGGGTGCAATATTCATGTTTAGGTGCAACTAGTAAGTTACCCGTACGATATACATATAATGCTGTAATATTTTATGTAAAAATGGTTTTGGAGAATGTTGTATCTGTATTATAACATAATCATTATAGAATTTTATTAGTAATAAGCTCATCATAAAAAATAACAATTATAAATTGCACACACATATTCATTATAATTATTCAATTGAAGTAATGAAAAAAAAATTAAAAATAAAAAAAAAACGGTGAATATTATAGAAGTTGATATAAAATATGTCTTCCTCTTTCTCCTTAATTCTAAAACAAAATACACATCTCAAACACCTACAGTCAATTGCATCATTTACAAAATCCACAAATTTACAACGTTTGACCTTAACATAAAAATCATAATTGCTATTGTCACTCAATATAAAATACAAACCCACTTCCTTGGTTGTACTCAACCCATACAGATTAGGATTAGATGATATAGCAATGTTAGAACTAGGTAGATTTCGTCAAAGGATTGAAAGTAAATGACATCATTTTTGGTCATGTGTGTATTTGACATGAGATGGCATGAAAGGCTATGGGTGAGTATATATAAAGGAGTAGAAGTACAAGATGTGAAAATTGTAAATTAAAATGCGAAGATTTTTGTGTGTATGTGTGAGGGATGAAAAGTCTCGAAACATTGAACCAAAGGATATAAAAAATATTTATTTTTTAATTAGAAAAGTTTTGAAACATTAAACCAAATGAAACAAAAAGTCAATATTTAATTTGTTCTTATCTCAAATGTGGCACTTGAGAATATTTCAATTCTCTTTGCATATAATGTGTCACTTGACAGAACCTCACGCTTTCTCACATAAGATCTCTACTTTTATATATTTTTTGATGATTAATTAGGATGGTAATGGAAAGTTTTTTATATTTTGGAGTGCAAAGTGAAAGTACCCATTTGTTTATGGTGGATATGTACAATTATCCCTACTAGCTTGTAACCCTATGCATATGCATGGATACACTTAAAGATATATAATAAAATGCACAATATAATTACTATATATATCATTTAAATACTATTGGTAGTCATTTTTATATTTTGTTAATTCTTTAAAAAAATTTGTAAGGATATTATTAGGTATAAAATATAAATTGTCCATTTTTTTTATTATTATTATGATACACTTTTTTTTTTTTTTTTTTTTTTTTTTTACGATTCATTTATTCTATACTCTTTGGCTTTTGTACTTAATAACTCACTTGGATGAATATTTATGATGTGGTTCCACATTTGATTCTAAAATTAAGAAATAAAACTCTTTAAGAATTAATAATTTAGGACACATGGTGCAAAATTGAAACTCTATTTTGGAATTCTAATTTGAGTTTCTCTCAGCTCCACCTATTATTATTATTATTATTATTATTATTATTATTATTATTATTATTATTATTTGAATATAAAAATATTTAATTCTTTATAACAATGTCTAGTTTTTTTTTTTTTTTTTTTGCTCTAACATGGGCACCCAAACCTCTTTAAGTACTAGATTATTCCTTCGTGTATATGTAATCCTCTAGTCCATACAGAAAGCAATTATAGGAATAAATTTGTTGGAGGTGTTTCCAAGATATTGGGTAGGAATTTTTAATTTAGGATTTCATGAATCCCATGAGAGGTTGAGAACTATTAGACTAAACTATTAGAGTTTATAACATTGTATTATGTTTAGTAGTTTGTAAGCTCTTGGATTTCAAGTGTAGAAGAGGTAATTCCTATGTGAAATTGGGGAAATTTCTTTATTAGATTATTTTTAAATAAATTGGAATATGTTAAGTTTTAGATCTTGATTATTAAATTACAAGTGAATTAACCAAGTTATTAAATACATCAAATTTTGCCAATTTATAATATATGAGTTAGGCAATTTAAAGCACATAAATGCAAATTCAATAAGGTGTCACCAATTGCACAAAAGTGACAAAATCATTCATAAAGAGATAGAAATATGATGACGAAGTGGAAAATAGACAAAAAATCCAAAGGAAAAACCACTATGAGGAAAGCCATCAATAACAAAGAAAATCCACTATGATAAGAGAAGTTTTACATTTGAGCAAAAAATTTTCCTAGACTCTACAAACCAGTAGACAACTTGTAACAAAAATCTTTTACTGTACTAGAATGTTAGGACTCTTCAACCATAAGGATTATTGCACTTGTTAGGATCATATTTTTGGTATTGGCTAATCTGATTTAAAATGCACTTAATGATGTATTTTGAGTCTTAGTTTTTAGTGTCCAAAAGTGTGTTAAAGATTCATATTGAAGAGAAAAGAAAACTAATCAAGAGACAATTGAAACAAGTACCTCAATTGTACCTCGATACCTACTCAACGTATCTAGGCTTAGTTAATCTTGATACCTAGCTTGATACCCCTTGACTTATTGAGTTATAGGAATTTTGAATAGAAAATTTTGTTTCAACCCAAGATACCTAGCTTGATATAAGGACATAAGAGATACACATTAAGAGAAGTTTCTGTGAATTTGTGTGGCTAGGTTTTTTTAGGAAGCTACTTCCAATTTGCCATTGAAGCTTGTCGCTACAAAGACATTTGCACCAACTACAACAACAATCTCGAATTGCTATTGAGAAGTCAATCACATCGATTAGTACATCCATGCACCTTGAAGTTATTACATCTATTGGCAGATCCCAGGCTATTGAAAAAGTCTGCTAAGAAGTAAGTCCAACCTAATTGGAGCTGAGCTAGGATCAGTAGGTTTTACTATAGATAGGTATTTGGAATTGTGTTAATTCCTTTTACTTGTAATCTTATTGGTGGATTTTTCAAGAGAGATGACCTTGTTGTTTCTAATTTATGTTCCGCTGCATTAATCTCTAGATTAGCAATAAGGTTTTTCTTTGGTTGAATATTGCACTCCTTTTAAATCCAACAACAGTGTTGAACTGTTTCTTGATTCATTCTTCATTAACACATTACAAACTCAATTTCAACATATATCAATGTCATAGAATCTACCAACACTAAACACTATTGATCTTAACAAAATTCATATAATTCCATTAAGATTTATCTCTACAAGGATATTGGAATTTGAAGATGTTAGGGTCACATTTTATTGTAATTGACTAATCTTTTAACAAAATACGCTTTACTTGTAATTTGGTAGATTTAATATGCGTTTAGTACTTCAAGAAATATGCTGTTCAAGTCAAGTATTAAAGATATGAAGATTGGTCTAAGAAATAAGTGAAGAAAAGTTGTTCATTAAGTCTCGACAGATAGCTCGACAGATGCCTGCTATCAAGACTTAATGTAAAGCTCAATAGATAGCTCAACAGCAACTCGATCTATCGAGAATTATGATTTCAGAATTTCCAGATTTGAAATTCGGTCCAATCTTGTGTAATTGTTTAGGGTTTATTTTCTTATAACCATAGACATATATAAAGCTTATTTTAAAGGCCATTAGACACTAATACAGAGACCAAGAGACTTATTTTCTCTATGTGAAGCTACTGCGTTTGTCCACCATAGGGTTTTGTAACTGAGTATTTCCAGATCTTCATTGTTGATGAAGTGAAGAATTTTGTAGCTAACAACATCTGTTTAAGTTGCTGGAGTTAGTCATGTACTTGGGATCCGTGCAAAGGGTTAGTCACAAGTTGGAGGTTTGTGCATCAAAAGGAAAGAAGGCTACTACAAGATCAAGTCCAATTGGGTATTGGAGCAAAAGTTCAATTGTAGGTTAGTATTTTGGGATAGGCCAGGGTAGTTAGTAAGATTCCTTATTCTTGTAACCGCTTGATTGTTGATTAGTGAATTCTTGGGAGTTGTGACCTTAAAATCCCCTAGAGGGGTTTTGACCTTGCTAGGTTTTTCCCATTTGTCAACAAATCGCCATGTCTAATTTATTTTCTGCTGCACTTAGTATTTTTGGTTATTTGTTGGTGCTTTCAAATTTTGCATGCAATTGAACTTAATTAATCAACTTGGATAATTAAATTCATTAACCAGGGTCAAGCTATCTTAACCCAACAAGTTGTATCAAAATGGGTATAATCTGATTAGGTTTTAATCTTTGCAGTGTGATCCATTGACCCTTATTGTCATGGAATCAAATTGCATGAAAAATATTTTTCTTGCAATATACCTTGTGTTTCTAACCTTTACATGCTTAAGTTTCTCAAAACATGCAAGTCAAAGGTTGTTTGATAGCTCTTTTAATGATTCTTGAAAAAAGCCTCTTTATGAGTAGAAGAAGACTAGACTGTCTCAATTTGTTTAGCTACACAGGTATACGCCTTAGAAAGATAAAGGCAAGGGTAAAATCCCATGACTGTCAAATCAAGGAAAAGACTATAATTGATGACTTAACAAATAAGCACGAAGTATGCTTCATGATGCACTCAACCTTCAAAGTCATGAACACCTGTCTATGGTATCTTGATAGTGGTTGCTCAAGACACATGACCGAAGACTGCACTCTATTCAAGGAATTTGAATCCAAGAAAGGTGGAAATGTCACCTTTGGAGATGGAAGCAAATCTCAAATAAAGAGGAAGGGAATCATCTCTTTACTAGGGTTAACGGACATTGCAAATGTGCTATATGTGGAAGGGCTAAGTGTGAATTTATTAAGCATTAATCAGATTTGTTATCAAGACTTCATGGTGCTGTTCTCGAAAGGGAAGTGTTTGGTGCTAAATAAGTCAGGCAAGCAACTCATAAGTGAAATTCACACACTAGACAACTGCTACGGTCTATTTCCTGATGCTTTGTATGTAACAGCATTCGAATGCCAAATAAGGACTTATGGCACCAAAGGATGGGGCATGCCAGCTATAAGCAATTATCACTTGTGTCCAAAAATGATGCAGTTCTAGGAATTCCTAAACTTAGCAAAGTGACAAATGTTGTATGTGGACCTTGTTAACTTGGAAAACAAACAAAAGCTCAACATCATGCCACCTTGACCACTGCCATAGCTAGACCTCTTGAGCTTCTTCATGTTGATTTGATGGGTCCAACAAGAACGAAATCCCTTAGAGGAAAGAAATATATAATGGTAGTAGTTGATGACTTTACCAGATTCACTTGGGTCATTTTGCTGCGATCTAAGTTTGAAGCTCCTTATCACACCAAGTTATTATGCAAAAGGGTGCAGAATGAGAAAGGATTGAAAGTTGATCAAATTCGAAGTGATCATGGCAAAGAATTTGAAAACTTTCAATTAGAGTCTTTCTGCACAAGTTCTAGCATAGCTCAAGAATTTTTAGCTACTATCACCCCTTAACATAATGGTGTTGTAGAAAGAAAGAATAGAGTCATTCAAGAGATGGCTAGAGCCATGTTGCACAACAAGGATGTGGCAAAAGGTTTGTGGGGAGAAGTGGTTAACACTGCATGTCATATTATGAATCGAGTGTACTTCAAATCAGGTACAAAGAAGATTGCCTATGAACTATGGAAAGGAAGAAAACCAAATGTGAAATACTTCAGAATTTTTTATAGCACTTGTTTCATTCTAAAGGATGGAGAAAATGTGGGAAAGTTTGACACCCGAAGCAATGAAGAAATCTTTCTTGCATACTCCTCCACAAGCAAAGCCTATAGGGTGCTGAACGAAAGGAATAGAAAGCTCATGGAGACTGTCAATGTTGTGATTGATGAAGCATCAACTTCAAAATCCTTAAAAGCAACAGAGCAAATGTCAAAATCAGTCCTCCCTCTACCTTTAGAGATTGAACAAGAAGTAGGTGATCAAGATCCTCCTCCTCTGACTCATCTAGTGCTATACAAGCCCCGGAAGACTCTTCTACATCTCCTCTACCTGAATATCAAGTAGAAAAAGAACCCTCATCAAGAATTAAAATTAATCATCCTACAGATATGATCATGGGAAACATGAATGAACTAACTTTGAGTAAGCAAACAGTTGATAAATATGTGGCTAACTTTGTTTCTTATTCATGTTATTTGTCACAAGTAGAACTTGCCAAGGTTGAAAATGCTCTTCAAGATGAAAGCTGGTTTAAAGCCATGCACGATGAACTTCATCAATTTCAAAGGAATGATGTCTGGACATTGGTACCTAGGCTAGAGGGAGTGAACATCATTGGGACAAAATGGATATTCCGCAACAAGACTAATAAAGAAGGAAATATGATTCGTAACAAAGCTAGACTTATGTCCCAAGGATATACTCAAGTACAAGGAGTGGACTTTGATGAAACATTTGCTCATGTTGCTCACATGAATCCATAAGAGTCCTACTTGCATTGGCATGTCACTTGAAGTTCAAGTTATACCAAATGGATGTGAAGAGTGCCTTCCTGAATGGTTTTCTCAAATAGGAGGTTTATGTAGCTCAGCCCAAAGGGTTCATTAGCCCACACTTTCTAGATCATGTGCTTTATCTTAACAAGGCACTATATGGATTGAAACAGACACCTAAAGCATGGTACGATCATCTCACTGAATATTTGGTCTCAAATGGCCTTATAAGAGGACAAGCAAATCGAACATTGTTCACCAAGAAAGTGGATGAAGATCTAGTTGTAGCTCAAGTTTATGTAGATGACATTATCTTTAGATCTAGAAAAGATGACTTGGCTCACTCATTCTCAAGCATGATGCAAACTGAATTCAAGATGAGCATGATTGGAGAACTGAACTACTTCTTGGACTATAGATTTGTCAAAGTGACTCAGGTATTTTCATCTCTCAATATAAATATGCTAAAAATCTTGTGAAGAAATTTGGTTTAGAGTCTACTAGCTCTGTCAGAACACTTATGAGTCCAAATGTTAAACTCACTGTTGACTTGTTAAGAAGAGTGTTGATCCTTCTTTATATAGAAGCATGATAGGTAGTCTCCTTTATCTTACTGCTAGTAGGCCTGACATTAGCTACAGTGTTGGAGTGTGTGCTAGATATCAGGCTAATCCCAAAGAATCACACATCATTATAGTAAAATGTATCATTAAATATGTTAAAACCACTAGTAATGATGTTTTAGCTGGATATTCTAGTGCGGATTAGGCTGGGAATGCTGATGACTGGAAAAGTACTTCTTGTGGGCATTTTTACTTGGGTAATAACCTTGTCTCATGGATGAGCAAGAAGTAGAACTTTATCTCTCTCTCCACTGCTGAGGCTGAATACATTGCTGTTGATAGCTGTTGCACCCAACTTATTTGGATGCAAAAACTCCTCCTTGATTATGGTATCTGTCAAAAACACTCACTATCTATTGTGACAATACCAGTGCCATCAATATATCTAAAAATCATGTTCAACACTTTTGGACCAAACACATTGAGATCCAACATCACTTCATTTGTGAGTTGGTTGAAGATAGTACTTTTACTATTGAGTTCATTTACACTGATGATCAAAAGGTTGATTCGTTAACCAAGCTTCTAGATGGTCGACGTTTTGAATTCTTGCACCAGAACATTGGTTTTATATCCATGGACTGATCTTTCTCCTCTTCTTCATGCATATGCATCTAGTTTTGTTGCTTTGTTTGTTTGGTTGTTTGTTTGTTTGTTTTTTCTTTGTTTTAAGTTTAGAGGAAATTACAGTAAACTCACATGTGGTTTGGCCCGTTTTTACTTTGCCTACTCGTGATTTAAAAATTAACACTTTGCGCACTTGTGTTTAGCTTTGTTTGGTCTCTATTACTCACATTTGGCTTTTTCATTAAAAACTAATTTTTACCACCAAAACATAACATAACACAAATAAAAAAGGTAGGGTTTGAATTTTTTTCAAAAAACATAAATGAACATTACTTATAAAATTCCAAACAATTACAAATCAAATTTTTTGAAGCAGCTTGGGCTGGGAAGTTCAATTTACTGTTGGGAGATGTTGCAAAAGAAAAAAAAAATGGGAAAGAATGCTTAAAAAATGAAAGAATTAAGGGCCAACACCTCATGCAACAAAAGGCTTTTCAACAGCTTGGTGTGAAGCACAAACCAAAAATGGTACCAAAGAAAAAGAAAAGAAAAGAAAAGAAAAAAAGTACCAAAAAAGGTACATGCCTTTGTCTCTATCTTATTCTCCATTACATGGCCCATGGTTTAAAACTTAACATTTTGCCCACTTGTGTTTAGCTTTGTTTGGTCTTTGTTACTCACATTTGGCTTTTCCATTAAAAAATATTTTTTTACCACCAAATTATAATATAACACAAATAAAAAAGGTAGGGTTTGAATTTTTTCAAAAAACGTAAATGAACATTACTTATAAATTTCCAATCAATTACAAATCAAATTGTCTGAAGGAGCTTGGGCTGGAAAGTTGAATTTACTGTTTGGAGATGTTGTAGAAGAAAAAAAAAGTGGGAAAGAATGCTTAAAAAATGAAAGAATTAAGGATCAGCACCTCATGCAACAAAGGGCTCTTCAGTAGCTTGGTATGATGCACAAACCGAAACTAGTACCGAAGAAAAAGAAAAGAAAAGAAAAGAAAATAAAGTAGCGAAAATGGTACATGCCTTTGTCTCTATCTTGTTCTCCATTACACGGCCCAAGTATCTTGCCAACAACTAACTGGATATCCTCGAACCACTTTGAATAGCTCCCTAACTAAGTATGTTTTAGTTACATTTTGCTGTTCACGTGAATCATAGTCTCTAGCCTCGATACCCATCTCACTTTTTCAGTATTGTCTCAATCCCCTTCCATCTACCTGGCTGCAAAAGATTTGACGTACCTGCCTCCATTCTTTAATTGAAATGATAGAATGCAGCACAATTTATTTTCAAATTGGTTTATTAAAATAATTATATACATTCAAGATCTCACCTTTATGGCTCTTCATTCTCACACAAGCCTTCTTCTTCTTCTTCTTCTTCTTCTTCTTCTTCTTTACTATGTCTCTTTGAACTTTTCTTGCTCCATAATTTTTTTATATTCTTTTTTCTCACCTCCTCCTTTTGTATGTTAGTCCAGCTTTTTTTTTTTTTCGAAAAATCTCTACTCATCCTACATCAAAAGGTCTTAAGTCATCAAGAAAACTATTCTATTTCCTTAGAATGGACAAGATGATGGTGTTTCCTCCAAACAGTAAATTCAACTTCCCAGCTCAAGCTTCTTCAAACAATTTGATTGGTAATTGTTTGAAATTTTATAAGTAATGTTCTTTAAAAAAAAAAAAAAAAAAATTCAAACTCTAACTTTTTGATTTGTGTTATGTTATGTTTTGGTGGTAAAAATTGTTTTTTAATGGAAAAACCAAAGGTAGGTAATAGAGACCACACGGAGCTAAACATAAGTGGACAAAGTGTTTTGTTTTAAACCACAGGTAGGCAAAGTGAAAACAGGTCAAACTACAGCTGGGTTTACTATAATTTCCCCTTAAGTTTTTTTTAATTAAAAAAATGGAAAAATCAGAAAAATACAAAAACAGTGTGTGTTTGTGTATACTGGTACTTGTGTACCTTGGATGGCCATTGAAACAAGGTCTCTCAACTTTATATCTCTTGTAACTTAGATGAGCACCTCCATGCACAACTAAGCAATGTGAGCTTTGTAGCTCTCTTATGTGATTTATTTGATTTGGTTGATCTCTTATCTTTCATATCTTAAAGGGATAATTACACTTTACCCACCTGTGGTTTGCCTCTAATTCTATGTGCCTACCCGTGGTTTCAATTTTGACACTTTGCCCACCTGAGGTTCTCACCGTGAGTGTGCCGTAACCCACCTCTGTTAAAAAAGAAGGGTAAATAAGTCTTTTTACACCCATTTTATATCTCTCTCCTCCCAAAACAAGAAAAAGAAAAGAAACAAAAGAAAAAAAGATTAAAATATGGTATTAGTTCCTCACCATTCACAAACATGAAGAACACACACAAACACGAAGAACATGCATCCAGAAAAATAATACAAATCAAATCAAGTAATTCCATCAAACATAAATCTATCAAAATACAACCCCAAAATATAGCACAACATTTGATCCTAGGAACTTAAGAACAAATGAATTCAAACCCAGGAACTTAAGAACAAATGAATTCAAATCAAGCATGTATACAATCCCAGGAACTTAAGAACAAATAAAATAAGAACAAATGAATTCAAACCCAGACATATATTTGAAACCCCAATTTCAAATCCAGACTTCTCAAACTCAGAAAAATTAGATGGTAGAAAACGTGACCCGCGGTCAACCAAAGAGAAGAAATGAATCGAGTTGAGTTAGTTGTCCACAGTGGCAGATTGGTTTCAGTTGAAACTGGGAGCAACGGCGATGAAGAGAGATGCAGGAAAACTTGTCGGAGATCACGAGATCTCCACCTGGTCGAAGATCAAGAGATCTCCACCAATCTGGGCAGTGATTTGGATGGAGATGGGTTTTCACAGTCGGATCGAGTCAAGTTTGATTTTGGAGGAGACCCACCACTTGTCCTGCCGTTGTTGAGTTTGGACACCCACCATCGATAGCCAATGTCATCGGATCAGGCGTAGGCGTAGGTTGAGTCGGATCAGCCAATATCCTCTCTATCCTCTCCCCCAGCTTCGTCTTTCACCAGAGGCCATTGGACTCATCTGCGACACAGGCGAGGACGGCGACGACGTCATCGCCCTGGCGGAGATGGAAGACTGTGAGATCGCCGGGGATCTTGATGAGGACCTCTTCGATGGCCTTCAGCGGAGCCGTGGGTGAAGTTTGGTGGTAGAGTATGGGTTCCAGGAAGAGGTTACCGGCGAGATCAATTGGGCTATTTGGAATTTTGAACAACAGTATAACGTAAAAAGATCACACATAAAAAAAAGAAAAAAGAAAAAAGAAAACTGGGCCTCATTTGGTGTGAGAGTGTTTATTGTTATGTCTTTAGTCTTTTAGTCTTTATTTTAGATTAGCTTGATTTTTTAGTCTTTAGTGTTTATTGCTTAGTCTTTAGTCTTTATTGTTTTGTGATCTTTATTATTTTGGGGATGTTCTTCATGTTCTTCATGTTTAAAATTTGAATGAGAGTGTTTTGATCCGTTTTGGGGTTTTTTTTTATACTTATTTTGTGTTAGAGTAACGGAAAGTGGAGAGGTGGGTTACGGCACACTCACGGTGAGAATCACAGGTGGGTAAAGTGTCAAAATTGAAACCACAGGTAGGCACATAGAATTAGAGGCAAACCACAGGTTGGTAAAGTGTAATTATCCCTATCTTAAATCACCTTTTTTTTTCTTTTTTTTTTCTTTTTTTTTTTATGGGAAGGACTAGAGAATCCTAAGAAAAAGGCATAAATAACCATCTCACCACTAAAACTCCTCAATCATAAAACATTTGTATGCAATTCATAAAAACCGTGTTCGGTAAGGTGTAGCACTTGCATAGCAAAACTAGAATGTTCAAGCTTACAAAATTGGGTACCTTCTTTTCTCTCTTATATGCCCATGTATGATATGCTTATATGCAAAGAACATAAAAAGAAAAAAGAATCAAAATGCTTTTAATATGGTTGCAAGCGTGTTTCTAGGAGATGTGAGAGTTATATGATATACCTTGAAGGTAATAGTTCTCACCAAACAGTTATGACTGTGTGTGATTGTATTTAATCCTCCTATATCATTACTTGTCATATAATGATGTACTTGCTCTCTTGCAAAAGTTTCACACACAACATGCATAATCTTTGCTACCTTTGATACTATTATACAGGTACAATGTGATTTGGCCATCACAAGGAATAAATGTGGTAGTATATGCTCTGAACTGTCTAAACATATTTTGAAATAAAATTTGGTTAGACTTGTTTAGTGTGTTTTGATCTAAGAATGTTTTGCATCTAGAATTGAGGCTATGTTTTTATGTTTAACATGCTCTTTGAATGTTTGCTTTGATGGTTATCTTGGTTGCATTCATCTTGTGCTGTTTCTCCTCCTTGAAATCTCTTTTTCAGGACTCTCAATAGATAGCTTAATACCTTCTCGATACCTGCTCGACAGCTCCTCGATACAAGCCTCTTTTATCGATATTTTTAGGTTTCTCTCGATACCTCTCGATAGATAGCCTGATAAATCGAGCCAAATTCTTTATGGTTTCTATCTACTCGATAGCTTCTTGATACCTTCCTCGATCTATCGAGATGTTTTGCCATCGATACCTCTTGATCTATCGAGCTTTTGTTCTTAATAGAAGCTCAAAACCTCCTTGATCTATCAAGTTGCATTTTATATATATACTTTGAGGTCCGACCCAGTTTTGTGCAAAATCAAATATCTCGATCTCTCTCTCTTTTCTCTTGTCCCAAAACCCCTTTTTCTCTCCAAAAACCTTCTTCCCCCTTCATTTTTGGTCTAATCCAAGTTCAAATTCCTTGGTAAGTGCTCTCAATCTTTCTTTTTCTCATTCCTCATGCATTTTCACGCATTTAGATCTAGGTTTTCATGTTTTTGGGAATTTTTTTTAGGGTTTTTGTGGTTTTGTCAAAATTTTTGGGTTGGGTTGTGTTAAAATGAACTCATATGATCATGCATTGCATTCTAAATTCATTATAACTTTGTTTCATGCATTCTCAGATTGTGTGACTAATTATATCTTGTGAGTGCTGTTAGGTTGGATAGGGTTTTTGCCCATGATGCAATTTATTTTTGCACATCACATCTTCATGCACTAATCTTTCTTTTTCTCATTCCTCATGCATTTTCATGCATTTAGACCTAGGTTTTCATGTTTTTGAGAATTGTTTTAAGGGTTTTTGTGGTTTTGTCAAAATTTTTGGGTTGGGTTGTGTTAAAATGAACTCATATGATCATGCATTGCATTCTAAATTCATTATAACTCTGTTTCATTCATTCTCGGATTGTGTGACTGATTATATCTTGTGAGTGTTGTTAGGTTGGATTGGGTTTTTGCCCATGATGGAATTTATTTTTGCACGTCACATGTTCATGCATTTTCATGCACTACATGTTTCTTTTTTCCTTCTTTCCTATGCCTTATAGCTTTTGTTGTGTTTCTGTTCTTCTCTCTCTCTCTCTCTCTCTCTCTCGATTAGTCTCCTTATCATGGAACACAAAAGGTTTGTTCCTTCTAAAAACTCGATTCGTCATGGTTCCTCTTCATCTTCTTTTCCCCTGATTCTATTCGGTTCCATGATGAGAAGGCACGTAATGACATCTTTGAGAACTTTTCTGACTGGGCGATTCATTTGGAATGCCAGGTTATTTTGTCTGATTTCTTAGACACTCCTCTACCCAGTGCTATTAGCTCTCGAGGATGGGCTTCTCTTTGTGAGGAACCCTCGAGGTGTCTCGACATGTTCATATAGGAGTTTTACTCCAATATGCACACCATCGATACCTCTGTACCTCAGTTTACTATAGTATTTCATGGTACATGTATCATAGTCACCCTGGACTTCATTTCTGAAGTACTACATGTTCGTAGGGTGGATTGTCCAGATTACCCTCATCATCCTCGTCTGTGAGAAGGTTATGTTATGGGGAGGTACCCTTAATTTCTCCACAACCGAGTTCACTAAGGGTCCACGGATCCTTATTGTGGTGATGACTTTTGTACTCACTCTATGGTCTTACTATAACGCTATCACCAAGCCTTGTGCTTGTTTCCTTCTTTCCCTCATGGAAGGTCTCTCTATAGACTTTCCATCACACATGATAGAGTCTACTATAGATTGCTATCACGACATGGCTACATGTGATAAGCTCATCTTTCCTTCGGCTATTACACGTATCCTCATCCACATGCATGTCACTATCCCCTCCACTCCTCACTTCTATGTCATGGGTGCCATTAGTAAGGAGTCTATTTGGCGGAGTGTAGCGCAGCTTGTTGCAAAGTGGCAGCGTGTGGAGCCTACAGATGTAGCCCCAGCAGATCCTACAACCCCTTCCTCATCTGCCCCTTCTTCCTCATCTCGGGTCGCCATCTCCCTTACTGACATAATAGAGCAGCTTCAGCACATGCGTGCTAATTTTGGTAGTCGTCTAGACCATCTATCCAATGAGATGTGTCAGATGAACACCAAAATCGATCGCATTGCTCGCCACTAGTCTTGACTTGGTGGTTTTATGCTCTCACCTTCACCGGAGCATGTTGATGAGTCTTCTTCTTCAGATGGTGGAGATGATGATGATGATACTTTTGGCTTTGAGTATGATGATGAGATGACGACCTCTCAGTGATACACCCTTTGTCACTCTTGACAAAAAGACGGAGTAGTTATGTAGATGAAAGTAGTCTTGGTATTAGGGGGAGAGCTAGCATAGGATATACTAAATTGGGGGAGAGTGTTTTTGAAGGATGTAGTAATGTTTTGATGTATTTCTCATTACATGTACCATGGTCTTGTGACCACTTTGATTACATACATTGTACTTCTTTGATATATATATATATATGAGATAATTTATGTTTTTCTTCACCTTGTCTCACATGTGTTGTTTCTTTTTTATCTTTATACACATGTTTCTTCTTGTAAACAATTTGTCTATGTTTCACACTTGATGAATCTTGTTTAAGTGTTTCAGTTAAGATAGGTTGCAAGTCTACCATGCCATGATCTCTCTTCTTGCAAAGTTTTTCAAGAGTTCGTGTTAGGGTTAGACTTATGTACTTTTGTATATTGTGGGATAGTTGTGTTAGACTTCTCTCATAATTGCTTTTTGTGGTTTTGTCACGGATTACCAAAGGGGGAGATTGTTAGGGTCATATTTTATTGTAATTGGCTAATCCTTTGACAAAATACACTTTACTTGTAATTGGGTAAATCTAAGATGTGTTTAGTACTTCAAGAAACATGTTGTTCAAGTCAAGTATTAAAGACATGAAGATTGGTCCAAGAAACAAGTAAAGAAAAGCTGTTCATTAAGTCTCAACAGATAGCTCAACAGATGCTTGCTATTGAGACTTAATATAAAACTCGATAGATAGCTCAATAGCAGCTCGATCTATCGAGAATTATGATTTCAGAATTTCTAGATATGAAATTCGGCCTACTTTTGTGTAATTGTTTAGGGTTTCTTTTCTCACAATCCTAAACATATGTAAGACTTATTTTAAAGGCCATTAGACACGAATATAGAGACCAAGGGACAGATCTTCTTTGTGTGAAGCTACTGTGCTTGTACGCCATAGGGTTTTGTAACCGAGTATTTCCAAATCTTCATTGTTTATGAAGTGAAAAACTTTGCAGCTAACAACATCTATTCAAGTTGCTGGAGTTAGTCATGTACTTGTGATTCATGCAAAGGGTAAGTCACAAATTGGAGGTTTGTGCATCAAAAGGAAAGAAGGCTACTATAAGATCAAGTCCAATTGTGTATTGGAGCAAAAGTTCAACTGTAAGTTAGTATTTCGGGATAGGTCAGGGTAGTTGGTAAGATTCCTAATACTTGTAATCGCTTGATTGTTAATTAGTGGATTCTTGGGAGTGGTGACCTTAAAATCACTCGATGGGGTTTTTGCCTTGTGATGTTTTCCCTTTTTGTCAACAAATGACAATGTCTAATTTATTTTCCGCTATATTTAGTATTTTTGGTGATTTGTTGGTGTCTTCACATTTTGCATGCAATTGAACTTAATTGATCAACTTGGGTAATGGAATTAATTAACAATGGTCAATCTATCTTAACCCAACAATAGAAATTTATTATTATTTAGGGAAGTGTTATGTCAACAATATTTTCACAACAAATCTTTGATGGTAAGTTGTTATTAGTTCTATTTACCCACCATTAAAATAATTTTTTGCCCACTAATAACAACTTGTAAGAACTTGCTACCTTAAATTTGTTATAAAAGTATTGTGAAAATGTTATGGACATAAAATTTTTCTATTATTTAATCTCTAAGGAAAGAGCTACAAAATAACTAAATTATTGTGAGGGAAGAAAAATGGTACTAACATGGTGAAAAGAACAAAATCACTTGGCACAAAGAAGAAATATTCAGTTGGCATAAAGAAAAAGTGTCTACTTGACATACAACGAACGTGTAATAATCAATTATTTTTATATTTTTACATGTGATGTTTTATGCATTGCTAATGTACAATCAAAATAATAAATAAACAAATAAATAATTAAGATTTTTTATTTGAACTCTTAATTAGTAGAAAGGAATAAATCATCTAAAAAGCTAATTGACCAAAACTTATGAAACGGAGTGAATCCATATCCATGACAGCTTTGACATAATATGTACATCTCATACTCCCATTCAAGTTATCAATGTTTAGTAGATGTGGCGCAGGTACCAATTTCTTTGACATATAATGGGTAGAAATATTTAGTGAAAAATAAGAAGCATAGCTTAACGACTGCCATTTGATGTTGTAGACGTACTGATATTCCAATTTAGCGCAGAATCTGGCGAAAGAGGTACCGGATCACTCTTCAACAACACAACATCATCTGCAGAAATATTAATCTCCTCCTTATCTTTGACGTAGTCTCTATGTTGTATATCCTTTAGTGCTTCAAGCACCTCTGCCATTGATGGTCTCATTTCCTTAACATATTGCAAACACTGAAATGCCAACTCTGCCACATCAGTTATCATTTTTTTTACCGTACAGTCTGATTCAAACCCAAGAGAAGGGTCCACAAGTTCATGCAACGTGTGGTTTTGGATCTTGTTCATAGCCATGTTACACAAATTAATTTCGTGTTGATGCCTTGTGATATCAACAGCAGGCATGGATGATATAAGCTCAATCAAGACCACCCCAAAGCTGAACACATCACTTTTTTCAGTAAGTTGGTAACATTCGTGATATTCTAGATCGACATAACCTGGAGTACCTTGTGGAGCAGTCGAGACATGAGTGGCATCGGTGGGAAAGAGACGAGACAGACCAAAATCTGCGACCTTAACCAAAAGGATGTTGTTTGTTTTGACATCGCAGTGGATGATATCAGAAGCATGGAGATAGGTCAAAGCACTTGCTGTCTCAACGGCAATCTTCATTCGAGTAGGAAATGGGAGTGCACCGGGTTTTGCAAGATCACCATGAAGATGATTAGCAACTGTGCCATTAGGAATGTATTCATGAACAAGCAGGAGTTCACAGCTAGTGCGAGAGGTGCAGCCATACAGTGAGACTACATTTGGGTGGCGCAATCGAGTAAGGATCTCAACTTCATTCATGAGTTGTTCTACTCTTTTACAGTTGTGTTCGTACAAGCGGTTCACTGCAACTTGACGCCCATCAGAAGTATGCCTAGTCAAGGAGTATGGTCAGAAGAGAGAAATCTTCAAGTTTAAGCAAATGAACTAACGTCATTTTTTAAGCACTTTTAATTCCTTAGATAACATGACTAAACTAAAGATTGAAACATCATCACTTAAAATGGACTAAAAGTAATCACTATAGATTTGTTAGGACTTAAATCAAGCACTTTCAGATGTGTTGAAGAAAAAAAGTGCTTACATTAAATTTCAAGTCCTAAAATCGCCGATAACATTAAGTTAAGGACCAAGAGTATTTTGGCAGTAAATATAAGTGCTGTGTTTGTGTATGCGTGCGCTCAATCTTACCATAGTATACAGTGCCAAAGCCTCCATCTCCAAGTTCTTTGGCTGAATCAAAATTGTTAGTGGCTTCTTCAAGTTCATTGTAGGTGAAGAGATGAACTCCAAAGTAGCTACTTCCCCTCTCTTGATCTGTCGTTCCAGAGGGATCATAAGAGATGCTTCGACTGAGTAAGGATGAGGGATCATATTTCTTCTTCATGCGGCGTCGATGGATAAAGAATATGATGCCCAGTATTATAAAAACCATTACGAGAGATGCGCCAACACCTGGGTTAAAAAGGAAGTTCCAACTAGTTCAACTTCATAGTCTAAGTCGAGAATTTTAGCAAACACTTTGAGAGATGAAAATGGATATATTACCTGCAACAATCTTCCGCAACTTATTCCCACGATTATCTGTAACTAAGGCAGAATAAATATAATTTTAGGTAAATATATTTAACAGATATTTCTAATATATATATATATATATATACATTATGAATATATGATATTGTTTATATATGTAATTAATAAAGTTCATGTGTAAAAGAGAGACATATATGTAGTCATTAATTAATTATGTAAGAGCTAAAAGTATCCACCTAACCTATAAATACCTGCAATCTACTCACTCATTGCAAGTCAGAAAAATGAGTTTTCTTGGGTGCTTTCTAATTTATTTATGTTTTTGTATTTCCCCTATTTTTCAAAGCACTTAGTGTGTGCTTTTAAATTCCAACAGTAACAGTAAGCAACGAAAAGAATGAGATGTCAGAACATTCATAACATCATAATAGAAATATAAAAAGCTCATTCCATAACTTTTTAAAGCCCTTATGAGTGTGTGCTTTTAAATATACAATGTGCTTTAAGGTTTATGGATGTAGCGTAGATGCATCAAGTATAAGACAGGTAGCAAATGTTTTCAGCTAAGAGATCCGAAAGAGCAATACCAGGGATACAACTTTTCTCACACAATACTTTTCACAACTTGTTAAGATGGCAAGCTAGACATGAATCAACATTCTTTCACATATATCTATCACAGATATGATTTTTATTTTGTACTAATCACAATATAGACAACGTCAACTGTTACAAAAAAATTTATATCCCTAGACTTAGCAGGGGCGGCTCTACAGCCAGCCCAGGGGGTTCAAATGAACCCCCTGGCTTTGCCCCAAAAAAAAATTATATATAAAATTTTTAAATTTTTTTTTTTTTTTTTTTGTTTTGACCCTTAAAATAAAATTTTGAACACCCTAACACTAAATTTTGTTTAAACCCAACTGAAATAAACTTGAAATATGATCATGTTGGTGTTATTTTCACAATATTTTTACAATAAAGGTTAAGTGACAAGTTGTAATTAACTTTTTATCTAAACCCATATTTGACATCATTTTTTTACATACTTTTAATAACTTGCCATCTAGATTTTATTGTGTAAATGTTTTGTCAATAGCACTACTCTTAAAATTGCTCATTTGTTAAAAAATAAATAAACATTCTCTTTGGGCTCTGGCTTACTTTACTGTTGAGGGTAGAATAAAACTGTTTTTTTCCTGCACTTTTCTTCTTTATCAACAACAAGATTACACCACTTGTACAACCAACTGATTTGTATTTACATCTATGATTCTTTTCTCATTCTCTATTTCTCCCTTTTGTATTTTCTTTCTATCTAATCAAGTAGTTTGATAAGTGTTCTACAATTTTTTGAGTCCAAAAAGTCTTTTAGTGCGTGCTTCAATTCCAAGAGAATGACCACATGTGTGGTTAAAAATTCATACACTTCAAAAGCAAAATCTTATATAAGTTACTATTTATTTTGCTTAGTTTAACGTTTACTCTCAAGCCCACTCTTTGGTGTGTTACTATTCTTCTTTATCATATATTTTTATTTAATTGATATTACATATGATTATAATAAATTATTATTAATTTGACATATATTATGATTATTTATTTATTTATATTTATTTATATGCATTTTATCGTTGTTTTCTTACCAATTTTTAAACTATTAATAATTTTTTTAGACTATTTTACAATATAGTTGTATTGTATACTATTTAGAATACTATGTTAGATTATTGCATGTAATATGACAATTGTATATACAAAAAAAAAAATAATAATAATAATCATTTTATTTTTTACTCCCCACAACAAAATCCTAGCTCAAGACACTATTGACACCCCTAAAAGAAAATTCTGGAGCCGCCACTGAGACTTAGACACAGAAAAAGAAGATAACAGAAAAGAAGAGAAAATAAATTCTAGTCAAACTCAAAACCCATCATACACACACACGCACACACACACATATATATATATATATATATATAATCTTTTCCAAAGAACTTTCTTCTATGACTATACATACACTTTGAAAAAATATGACTACAGGAACATAATTTTGTTAGCATATGGATTGGATTTGAACCTAGTTTAGCTCATCCCAACCGTCCACAGAACAAAGAAAAAGAAGTGATTCTTGTTTGGTTGTGGAGTTAATGTAGCATTTTGTCTTCCAAGCTAAAATCTTTTTACTTTCTGAGAAGTGACTTAATTTGCACTCATTGATTGACACAGTTTAGATGAGACTGAAAACTAAAGAACTTCTGAAAGATCCAAGGAACAGACTATGTAAAACAAAAGGTAAAACTAATGGGCTTTGAGCTGTTTTACTAAAAGTTATTGGGCTCTACTTTTTTTTACCCCAAAGCTTAAAGCAAGACTTTTAATTTCAATTGATTTTTTCCTTATATGATGGTTGCATCCAATTTGCCAGCTCTGACTTATAAGAAGCCCAATTCGTTGAATAAACTCATAAATACGTGGGTTCATCCTATTTTTGATAACTGCGTGAAAGTCTCGGGAGTGTAAGTCTCAAGTATGGCCCCTCCTATTTCCAAACTTTGCTATGCGGATGATGTTATCTTATTCTATAAAGCTAAAGCATCTGAGCTAGTTTCTCTTAAAGGTTGCCTGGAAAAGTATTGCTCCCAGTCTGGACAGAAAATTAGTGCAGAGAAATTTGGTTTTTTCCCTTCCAAGGTGTCAGTCATCAATTCCTCAATCAAGTAAGGTGTACCGGGGGGCTTTGTTCTCTCCCTCAACACACTACCTATCTTGGGGTCCCCCTATTTTTGTCTAGAAGCAAAGGTCATGATTTCAGATTAGTGAAAGAGAGGTTAGAGAACAAACTTAGTAGTTAGAAGGGCAAAAATTTATCTTGGTCCGGGAGGGCAACCCTTATTAAATCGATGGCTCAAGCCATTCTAGTTTACACCATGACAGTCTTTCAATTCCCAAAAAATCTTTGTGAGCAGCTTGATGCTACTGTTCGTAAGTTTTGGTGGAACCCCAAATCAAAGTCCGGTTCTTATTGGACTCCAATTTCTTGGTCGTCATTATGCAGGCCCCAAAAGGAGGGAGGCTTGGGTTTCAAGAAATTTTGGGATTTCAACCAAGCTTTCCTCTCCAAACTTGCTTGGTGGGTGTTATCTGGGAAAGATTGTCTTTGCATTGGGGTACTGAGAGCTAAGTACAAAGTTCGCCATAATTGGCTTAATCAACCTCCCCATTGTAATGCTTCCCCTGTTTGGAAAAGTATTGTTGGCACTAAACACCTATTATCTGAAGTGGCTTGTTTGTTGGTGGGTAATGATGAGTCCATTAGAACTTAGTCAGACCCATGGGTCCCAAATCTGCCAGGTTTCATCCAATCTCCCTAGGCTAGTGTAAATCCAGATCTTGCTTTGATTGTTTCTCAACTCTTGAATCAAGATCGCAGTGGTTGGGATATTGCTAAACTTTGGCATTTCTTTAAGGATTCGGTGGTGGACATTATTATGCAGGTACCTTTGCTCTCTTTCCCTAGTGCTGATTATTGGTCTTGGACCTTCACAAATTCAGGGAAATTCACAATCAAATCTGCTTATTTGTTGGGCAGAATTTCTTCCCCTCCTTTGATGATGGACCTTTCCTGAGGCCAAGTGTGGAAGTCTAGGCTGCATGAAAGGCTAAAAATGTACTTATAGAGAATTGCTGCAAATGTTCTACTTACCAAAGATGTCATTAGTCAATTTGCCAATGTTGAGGTGGGGTGTCCTCTTTGTAACTTGTCTGACGAATCGCCTCTCCACATATTTGTTCTTTGCCCTATTGCTAAGTCACTTTGGTTTCGCAGTCAGTGGGGTGTGAGAACTGACTCACTTGGCCTTACCTCCATTCATGACTTCATTAATTTTCTCTTCTCTCCTCCATTTGTCAAGGAGCTTACTGAGTGCGAAAAGGAAGACTTCTTACTTTTTGGAGCTATTTTATGTAATGTTATCTGGAAGCAGAGAAATCTTTCTTTTTTTGAAGGTGTTGTTGTAAAGGTTAAGAGCTATCCTCTAGAATCTCTAAATTATTTCTTGAATGCAAGTCTGCTAGGCCCTTTGTCTTAAGCCAGGCCACCTTGGCTCCTTCACATCAGTGGACCTCTCCCTCCATTTCTTCAATCAAGATTAATGTTGATGTTGATGTTGCTGTAGGCCCTCATTGTTCTTCCATTGCATTTGTCGCCAGAGACTGGAAAGGGGAGCTAGTTTTTGCTTGTTCTAAGAGAGTGAATACCATCTTCTCTCTTCAGGCAAAAGCTGAAGCTATTAAATGGGATCTAACCTTGGCAGCTAACTTGGAGTTTGAGGCGATTATCATAGAATCAGACTCTCAAGTTTGTTCCAATCTTCTTTCTGATTTGGAAGCTGCCCCCCCTTGGAGAATCAAGTCCATTTGTGATGACTCTCGAATCCTCTTGGCTTCTTCTTCTAAGGTTTCTGTTTGTTGGGTGCCCAAGTTGTGCAATATGGCTCCTCATTCTCTAGCAAAGTAGTCTTTAGCTTGTAATTTTTTTTGTTCTTTTGATGTTGGTAACAACCCCTCTTTTTTTGTTTCTATTATTCAGGGTGAGGCTTGTTTTCCTGTGTAGTTTGTTTTCTCTCTTAATAAAATTTCTGGTTCATAAAAAAAAATTAAAAAAAAAAAAAAGAAAAAGATAACTGGGTGAACTCAGCAACTCGGCCAGGTTTGCAACTTTTAGGGAATAAGAAAAACAATAATGCTGTGATAAAGTCAGTGGAAAATTGTGCCTCCCATTTAGAAATCAATCTGAGGAGGAGGACTTGGAATCTCTTTAGGACTTACCAGTCTTCTTTTGTTTTTTTGGTTGAACACTTACTAGTCTTCGTTCAACGTTGTAAACGCATTATTAACGTTACATCTTATCAAAAAAAAAGAAAAAAAAAAAAAGAAAAGGAAAAGACTTACATCTCATCTTATTCTTTTCTCTGTGATCTCTCCTTCACATCACACATGGAAGCCCATCATCTAGCTCTCTCTTCCACCATCTTACTGCATCGATGATGCACGCTTTGTTGAGTGTAGTCGTCTTTATGAGTGTGGAAGAATAAAAAATGTTTATTACCCTTTTTGGGGAGGTAATCGACCTGAATATTGCAGTCGCCAAGGGTTCAAGCTCGAGTGCTACAATAATGAATACCCGATTATCAAATTTGAAGAACTAGAGTTCCTCATACTAAACATCAGCGAATCTCAAGATATCATGACTATTGCAAGATTGGACCTCTGCAGTGGTTCTTGTCCTGAAACCAACCTCAGTACCGTTTTGAATTATAGTATTATTGTTGATTACAGGTGTGTTTGAATACTGTTTATTTTGTAGAAACTATTATTGCTGAAAGTACTATAAATAAAGGTAAAAGTTAGTTAAAATAGTATAGTGGGATTCATGAATAGTACCAAAAAATGCCGTAAGGCCCATGAATAATAGCAAAAAATAAGCTGAATAGTGAAATAATTTTAATTTTTAATCCTAAGCCAAACGCACACTACACTTCAACCATTCTAAACATAACTTTGTTCTATGACTACCCTCCTCAAGTCATTACACTTATACCAGTCCAAAATAGATTTACATGCACCTTGGAAGGTATTGATGCAAATAATAACGCTTACTTTGTAAACGAATCGTCAGCAAAGATCCATTTTCCGGACCATGAGCAATGCAAAGAAAAAATCCGTGTTCCAATTTTACGGAATGCTACTGATGAGTCTGTGGGTGTAGTCCCGGCACTTCAGGAAGTATTCAATCGAGGATTCGATGTGGACTACAATCCCTTGCACAATACTGCCTGTAACGGGTGTGTGGAATTAGGTGGGAATTGCGGTTCTAACGTAACACACCAATTTGTTTGCTTTTGCCACGACGGAGAGCGCTCTTATAACTGCCCAGGTAACAATATGTACTCTCTTTTCTCTTCTCACTTTCCTGGATTAGGCTGAAACATACATCTTTTCCTTCTTGGTTTGGTTTTGAATTTTGATGTTATATACTATATTGTGCTTCTTCTTAGGCTAATCTTACCTATAGGCCACATAGTGGGCATGCTTATTCATTGATTTTTTTTTTAGAAGACACGTAATGGCATAGTTAATCGTTCTTTACTTCTTTTTGAAAATTGCATACCATTGTCATTGGTTTGGGTTAGTAGGTAAAAGTCTTTTTTTTTTTTATTGATTTTTTTTTTCTTACACAATAGAAATTCTACTCTAACCTAATCTTAATGTACATGTGTGTGAAATTTCCTCCCAAATACTTGAACTCTGTCCTTTGTCTCCACATCCTACAAGCACTTATACTTGTAGAGTGATCATCATACCAAAAGTGCGCGGCGATAGTAGGTCAAAGACTTGATACTTCTAATAAACATATCAACCCTAAAAAAAAAGGTAAAAGTGAAATCACCCTTAAAGATGTGTGAGAGATACAAATTTTGATTATCACTTTTATTTGAAAAAAAAAATTAATACCACAAACTATTACGCAACCACTTTATTTCAACTGTGAAGTGACTATGGGTGAGTAGTGAAAAAAAAATAGTGATTACGTGTGTAAGTGATAGATGACTCACAATCTGTTATATCAAAGTTATAGCAAAAAGTTGTAGTTGTAGAAGACTAGAACCACTCCCTTTATTTTCACAATTTTTTTTTTATTATGAGTGATGCCAACCCAACTTCTGCCCACTTTCTGCAATATAAGTCTTACTATTCTCCTCTTTTGTTATCCATTTTTGGCTATGAAATTAGAATTACGTTTTCCTTAAAACAAAAAATCAACGATTCAAGTAATGATGAACTTTAAAAAATATGTTAATTAACGATTAGTGATGAAAATTAGCTGGTATCCAATAAAAAAAAGCAATTACTGATATTATTTGTAATGAGATTTTTTTTTTTTGCCTGCTATTCATTGGTTTTGTTGAATTTGATTTTGTATTGCTTTGTTAATAGTCTTAAACTAATCCTAATTAATATTATTTAATAGGATTAATATTATTTAATATAAAGAGTCAATTTTGACTAAAATACTCCTAAATAAGTTTCTATAATAAGAAAATAAAACTCAAATTCAAAAAATTCCAAAACCCAAAAAAACAAATATAAAAAATTAAGAATAAAATTTAAATGGTATAAGCTGCTCTTCAATTAAAAAACACTGTAGCAAAATAATTTTTAAATATGTAAATAGTACTGTGAGACCCATTTTTAATGAAAAAATTGTTAAAAAGTGAAATTTGTAGGTCTGTAAACAGTGTATTCGTACACTGTTTACGGTTGAAAAAGTCAGCCTTTACGGCTGAAAGCAAAAAAAAAAAATGGCTGAAACGCGTTTTGCGCCAGTCGTGGACGCAAAATGCGCAAGCCAAACGAGCACTAAAGGTCAAGAAGGTCCATTTAATTTCTCCGAAACTTTTCCACAACGTGTTGGATAGTATTTGTTAAGAGAAATGATATGTCTACAACATCTTTACAACATTTTTACAACAAATCCTAAATGGCAAGTTGTTACTGGTTATTATTGTTGGGGTAAAAAAGTAATCTTAGTATTAGTTTCAAATTTGAACCAATAACAACTAACCACTTGTGATTTGTTGTAAAAATGTTGTAGAATTGTTGTAGACGTAGCATCTCTCATTTGTTAAACTTGCCAAGAAGGTGTTGGCAGGACCACAATTCCATGCATTGTCAGGTCAATACACGCAAGTCTATGGATGAGTGGAAATTTTTTGTGATACAATTGAATGGAAAGTTTTGGGATACCTATTTTATCAAACACGCTGTATTGTGATAGATCCAAAGCAAAGAGTGAAGTTTTTGTGAAAATATAATTCTTTCTCGCTCGTACTTTTTTTGTTCCTCTATTTCATTTTGAAATATCTCAAAATTTTGTCTCATTTTTAAAAATAAAAATCATTAATTTACTAATATTCCTATTATAACTCTCTTAATTTATTAATTCAATTTTTTGATAAATTTTTTTAAGATAGTTTTGAAAACTTATACATTTTTAAAAGGTAGACCAGATAATAAATAATATTTCCTTCAAAAGTTTGATTTTTTAAATAGAACAAAAGAAATGTGACGGAGGGAATAATTGAAAAAAAAAATTTGAAAATCAAAATTTTCTCACATTCCCTTCTCTTTTTGTATATAGAGGCTATAGTAGTTCCAAGCCTGTGTGAGACTGAGAAGTGAGAAAGCGCGTGAATTTTTGGATGAAATTTCTTGACCCGTAATTAATTCCAAGGAACAAGTCAAAAAGGTGAAGGCCGAGGAATGGTGGACCCAACGTAGATTGAGAAATTATTTGTGCTGGTAGCATAGTACCAAAATATGTTTGGCTTATTTGAAGTAGTGTTTTACTCAAAAGGGCGGACAGGTTATATGATAATCAAGATTGATCTTGAGAAGGCTTATGATCGTTTGGAATGGGGCTTTGTGAGGCTTATGCTTTCCAGTCTTAATTTCCACATGGATACGGTGGATTTGATTTTGAGTTGCATTTCCACTACTTCTGTTTCCCTTCTTTTTAATGGAGATCAACTGGATGAATTCCAACCTTCGAGAGGGCTGCGACAAGGAGACCCGATTTCTCCCTATTTATTTATCTTATGTATGGAATTTCTTAGTTCTTTAATCAACAAGAAGTGTGTTGAGGGGACTTGGGGCAGGATTAAAGCCTCAAGGAATGGACCGGGCTTCTCTCATATTTTCTTCGCGGATGATCTTCTATTATTTGCCAAAGCTACACAAGAAAATTGTGACGCCATTTCCGAGGTCTTGGAGGAATTTTGCTCGGTAACGGGTCAAAAAATCAGTTGTGAAAAATCCAAAATTTTTTTCTCTCCCACTGTGACAACTGAAGTTAAGGGGATCATAACCAATCAGCTGGGTATTAGCGAGACGAGAAACTTGGGGAACTATCTTGGTTTTCCCTTGAGGCATAGAGGCAGGAATAGTAATGAGTTCCTTTTTATTATTGATAGAGTCCAGGCCAAATTGGCTGGTTGGAAATCTAATTGCCTTTCTCCAGCTGGTAGACTTGTTCTAATTAAGGCAGCGGTCACACCTATTGTTGAATATTTTATGCAGTGCTGCAAACTTCCTGTTAGAATTAGTGAGCGAATTGATAAGCTCACTCGAGACTTCCTTTGGGGCTCAAATGATGAAAGGCGGAGAATGCACATGGTGGGGTGGGACAAGGTGACAAATCCTACTTGTTTTGGGGGTCTCGGCTTATTTAAAGTTAATGCTAGAAATGATGCCATCCTTGCTAAATTATGCTGGCGTATTGCTTCGAACCCGGATGCAGCTTGGTCTCAAATGCTTTGTAAGAAATACTTGACCCCGGCCAGATTGCGTGATAGGGGTCGAAAATACCCTGCTTCCCGTACTTGGAAGGCTTGTAAGGTTGGAGGTTTGATTTTCAATAAAGGGCTAAAATGGGTTATTTCCGATGGGGAAGGTGTGAATGTGTGGAACGATTTTTGGCTGCCGTCAGGACCGCTGAGAAGCCTAATACATGGCCCCTTGGTGGAAGGGGAAGACTGTATTTCTGTGAAAGACTTTATGGCCGAAGGGAGGAGTATTTCTTTTGTTCTCCCTGATCAGATTATGCAGGAAATAAGAGGTATCCCCCTTGCTCTTAGTCCTGCCCGTGAAGATATTCTCATTTGGGCTTACTCAAAAGATGGTAATTTCTCCTTAAATTCAGCTTATTTTCTTGCGAAAGATTTAAATCCTCTGAACCTGGCTGCTTCTAAGATGTGGGTTTGGAAAACAAAAACCACTCCCCGCATCAAATTTTTTCTTTGGTTGTGTTATCATGGTAGCATCCCTTGTAAGGAAGTCCTAGGTTCACGGGGTTTTAACCTTGATACTGTTTGTGATCTATGTGGTTGTTATTCTGAATCTATTATTCATATTCTTCGTGATTGTAATGCTGCGAGAAATGTTTGGAGGAAGTTGGGTATAAATGATGATAACCAAGAATTTTACAGCCCTTCCCTTGCTGTGTGGTTGAAGAGGAATTGTGAACTGTCCAACTCGCTTGCTAGTACTGTGATACCTTGGAATTATTTATTTCCACAAGCTGTTTGGCTTCTATGGCTGCATCGAAATAGATATATTTTCAGGAATAAAATAATTGATGAATCCCTCCATTTGCAGTGTATTAGGAAAGGTGTTGAGTTCTATGCAATTGTTCCAAATATGTTAAACAAACCTCCTAGAACACAGATCCAAGTTAAATGGATGAAACCAAATCCTGGTTGGGTAAAACTGAATACTGATGGGGCAGCTGGTGGTGCTCTCGGCAAGGCTGGTGGGGGTGGAATTTTACGTTGCAATAGGGGGAATTGGGTTGCTGGCTTTATCAGGAAGCTTGGTGCAGTTCCCAGTACTATTGCGGAACTCTGGGCTCTTAAGGATGGCCTCTTGCTTGCTCAACAACTCAATATTCAACATATTAACATTGAACTTGATGCTGAATATATTGTTCATTTACTTTCTGATCCAAATGCTGTTAATCTGATGCTAGAACCTCTCCTAAATGATTGCAGGACCCTGATCAACTTGATGCCTAATTGTACTATATCCCACATATACCGGGAAGCCAACAGTTGTGCAGATATTTTGGCTAAAATGGGAGCAGATCTTGTGTCTGGCTTCCACATTTTGTATGATCCACCGCCTGTGGTGGAAAATGCGCTAGCTTATGACAAAGCTGAGCTATTTTGTAATAGACTGATTATTTAATATTATATTGCTTCCGTTGTCTACCAAAAAAAAAAAAAAGAAGTAGTGTTTTACTCTCTTAGGGTCTTGTAGTTAAATTAATATTTTTTTTTATGTATAAAGTATTTAGAAATTTAAGATAAAAGAATTTTAACTGCGGGATTAACAGTATGTTATTAAAAAAAAAGGTAATATTTTACCCGGATCACAGAAACGACGGTTCGCGTGCTATTGTTTCAGACGCTTCACCATGTCACAATTCCTTAGCTACCTCCTCATCCTCTCCTTCTTCTTCTTCATCAACTCCTTAGGCACCAATTCCACTCCTTTATGCCAACCACACTACTGCGGTAACGTTATCATCAGGTACCCTTTTTGGGTTCATAATGAAAGCGCCTCTGATCAGCAATATTGTGGCTACAAGGGGTTTGGCGTTATGTGCAAGAACGGCGAGGCCGTACTTGAATTACCCGGTGACCGGTACTATGTGAAAGATATAAATTATGCCGACTATACCCTAACCCTTGTGAATATTGATGTCTCCAACAAAACGTGCCCAAGGGCACGTCATAGCGTTTCTCTAGAGACGCTACCATTGAAATATTCTTCAATTGATTTGAATCTCAGTTTTTATTTTAACTGCACTTCCGATCCTGCAATAACTGTGCCTTCCATCCCGTGCTTGAATATTAATGGTAGCAACCGGTCTTACGTTTTTGTGAAGAATCATGAGACGGAGGGCTATGATTGGTCAAAGAATTGCGAGGAGAAAGTGGTGGTGACAGTGAGACATATACAGACTGAGATTAATGTTGATGATTTGATTGATCGGTTTGGTGTGGCTATGAATAATGGCTTTGTGCTTGACTGGGGAAGAGTTAAGGATTGTGTTACATGTGAGAAATCTGAAGGGTTTTGTGGATACAACGCTACGGCTGAGGAGTTCTTGTGCTTTTGCAACGATGGAAGCACACATAGTAACAGCTGCAAAGGTATGCTCCCTTGGTCAATTTCACGTCTCAAAAATTTATATTACATATCATAGTAAAAAGGTATAGGGAAGAAAACAGATAATGCTGAATTATTCACTATAACACCTTTGAATAATTAATTCAAAGGTATGATTGCGTGATCTACTTATTCTCTTGTGGGCTAAGACGAATTCAGGATTCAAACTTAGGGGGCCAAAGTTCTTTGTTCTTAGATTTTAAAAAATTGGAATATTAATACTAGAGATTGACATAGTTGCATTATTAGCATTAATTTATTAATTATTATTTGTATTTTTTCTTTTTTAAAAAATTTAATAATAGGATTTTATAATCAAGAGTTTTGCAAGTCAATTGACACATCTTAATATTTTCAAAGTCTAACTAATGTGTGAATGAAGCGATCAATATGTGGCATAGAAGTTGTTTCTATGACTATGATGGTGGAGTCATTTGAGAAAGGCATAGAGCTCTTAAGTAAAATGGAGAAATTGGGTAAAGGTTATTGGGTTTTTATGATTTTTTTTTTTTTTTTGCTAGGATTTGTAATTAATTTGTTATTATTGTTTTTGCTTAAATCGGATTTATGATTTGTCCAAAGATTTTTCTTATTTTCTAGATATGTGCATTTTTTTTTTTAATAGATTTTGCTTGTTATCTATTTGTTGGATTTTTTGGGTCAATTTGTAAATTTTTTGGGGAGAGAGGCCAAGTATATAAATTTAAGAGCCATAATTAAAATTCTTTTTGTTAATAAACATGCTAGTATTTTTTTTTTTTTCAAAGGTTTTTTTTTGGGGGGGGGGGGGGGGGGGGAGATATGAAGGGTTCTAGTGTTCCACCTAATAAATTCTTCACTGCTGTAGGTTTATTTTGTATCCTAATGCCCCAAACTCATTTCTCCATCCAAATCTACCCACTCTAATTGAACCCAAACCCACCCAATTATTAGTTGGGTTAAATGGACATAAACCCAATTAAACCCAGTAATTATTGGGTTTTAACTAAAAACCCATTGAGACCCATTTAACCCAAAAACAATATAACCAAATTCAACTCAGCTCTTCCCATAAAATTATTTTTTAAAAAAATAAAAAAAAAACAATCAAACAAACAGCCTCAGACGTTTCCTTCATTTTCTCGGCCTCCAAACACTTTTCTCTCTCGCTTGCTCTCTCTCTTTCCCTATCTCACTATTGCTCTCACACAGACGCAGACAAACTCAAGCTCACAACTCTGCCTTTCTCCACAGAGCACTCTCTCTACCCAGGATTTTCTTCAGCCAGCCTTCCCTCCACCCAGCCCAGCCCTCTCTCCCCTTCACCTAGCTCTCTCTCCGCCTAGCCCTCTCTCCCTTATGCTGGTTTTGTCTCAGAGGTTTGGGTTTTTTTTGGTGGGTCTCAAGCACAAAAATTGGCAGTGATTGTAATGGGGATTTCTCGGTGGATTGTTTGGGTTTTTTTTGTGGTTGTTGTAGATCGTGGGTGCATGGGGCTCGTGGGTCAGTGATGGTGGTTTGTGGCCGGTGATGGTTTGTGGGTCAGTGACGGTAGATTATGGGTCAGTGAAGGTGGCGAAGGAGAACGAAGTGGTGGAGAAGGATGGGGAGAGGAAGGCGGAGAGAATGGGGTCGAAGTCTATGGAGTCAAGTGCTGACATGGCAGTGGCGATGTTGGTGGTGGTGGTTGAGAGGCGTTGCGATGCCGGTTAGGAGATTTTTTTTTTTTTTTCTGGTACTGGAAAGGAATTTTCTCGAGAAAGTTAGAGAGGGAAAATGAATGAAATGAAAGTTTCTTGGAAATCAAACAGAGAGAGAGAAAGAGAGAGCAGAAATGAGATTTTTTTTGTCAAAATTGAAGTGGGGAGGCAATGGAGGAGAAAGAAAAATAAATTTTAGATCCAAGAAAAGTTTTTTCTTTGTTTTTTCTTTTTCTCGGGAAAGTAGAGTGAGAATCCAAGAAAGTATTGGGGTTTACACTTTAATGGCATTTTAGTAATTTTGATAATTGGGTAATTGGGTGAGTTGGGATATACCCATAATAATTGGGTTGGGTTGGATTTGTGTTAGAAGTAATTAGTTAAATTGGTTTTAATGAGTAAATAGGTTTTATATACCCAACCCAATTATGCCCACCCCAAACCCGCCCATTTGACACCCCTAATCCTATTGTTATCAATGGAGAGAGAAAAGTTTACAGTTTAATTTATTACTTTGTTTTTTTTGCTGAGACAGCTTAATTTATTGCTTTTTACTAATAAAACTATAAGTTTAATAATTTGAAACCTCCTTGAAACTATATAAGTATACCAGTATATGTATCTTCTCACTCACAATAGGTGGATCCTACTCATCCGTAGGACCCACTTAATGTGACAGAGAAGATATTGTTTGTTTGTTTAGACCCCTTAAAACAGATTGTTTAACCTAATATATTAGTCAAATGATTATTTAGGTTAATTATGAGATCAAGAAAAACAAATCCACTAATAAAGAATTGAAGTTTTTCAAAAGATTTAACCTTAAATCTATTGCTACCTCTAGTAGTAACTTATTGACACAACCATGTGCAAGCTCCAAATCCACAGACTCTTCTCTCTTGGATTTGTAGCACACAAGCTCCCATGCTTATGACTTTGAGATCCCACTCAAAGGTTTAGCAACACAAACTCTCCAATTTATGACTCCAAGACTACCCTTAAAGGTTTAGATCATCAGTAGTTATTAATCTTATTGCAGCAATTTTAGATCTACCGGTTCTAATGGTATGAGAATGATTTCCAATAGTGACTTTGATAGGAGAAGACAGTACCTTTTAGATCTCACAAGAGCACCTCCAAAGTCGCTTTAAAACGTGCCTTAGGGTTTCCTTTAAATACTATGTGAAACAGATCTGAAACCCTAATCACTTATTAGGCTTAATGAGTAGTGGGCCTAAATTAAAATCTGCAAAACCCGTATTTCGATCGGTCAAAGTTTAGTCTCGATCGGTCGAACTCTTTAGAATTTGAATTCTTCTTTTTGTAGCTTATATGTTCTTGATTTTTGACTTGTATTATCTTGAATTTTGTCTAATCAAACTTATAGACTTCGGAATCTATATCTAGAGAAGTCTGCTTATGATTTGCCAATTGTTCTAAAATTCTAAAACCTAACAAATGTATTTACCTAAATCAAGGTATATTCTTACGTGTTAGTAGAGGCAAGCAGACCTTTGGAGTAGTTTGACTAAAGTCATAGCTTTGTGGATGAAAATGCCCCCCCAAAAAAATGAACTTGCCAAGAAAGACAGTTATGGCTATTCTACTTAAAGTCATTGGGGGTATACTTTTTTACCACAAAACTTAAAACAAAGACTTTTAATTTCATTTAACGACGGGCTTAAATAGCTGCTTGGCCCTAATCCAATGTTATTATTATTATTATTATTATTATTATTATTATTATTTATGTTAAAGATGGTTGAAATTGAATCCAATTTGCCAACCCAATTGGTTGAATAAAATTAAAACGTGGGTTCATCCTATTTTTGATAACCGGGTGAACTCAGCAACTCGGCCATGAGTGCAACTTTCTGGGACTGAGGAAAATCATTTTCTTTAGGACTTGTGAACCATAAAACAGCACAGTCTCAGACATAAAAGAATGGTGTGGAAAAGTCAGTGGGATAATTCGCTCCAGAGTCCAGATTAATCCCGTTTAAAAATCAATCTGTGGAGAGGACTCTTTAATCTCTTTCAGACTTACCAGTCTTCGTTCAACCCTTCTCAAAAGAAAAGTCTTCGCTCAACGTTAGGCTGCGTTATATATACTTTTCTCTATGATCTCCTACACATAACACATGGAAGCCCATCATCTACATCTAGCTCTTTCTTCCCTCATCACCCTTTCCTTCTTCTTAACAATACTACCACCATCTTACTACACCGACAATGCACGCTTTGTTGTCTTGTTGAGTGCAGTATTCCCTTTGATTGTGGAACGATCAAAAACATTCCGTACTCTTTCTTGGGAGGGAATCGATCTGAACTTTGCGGTTTTCAAGAGTTCAAGCTTACGTGCCGCGACAAGGAATACCCAATTATCAGAATTGAAGAACTAGAGTTCCTTGTACTAAACATCAACCAATCTCAATATATCATGACCATTGAAGATTGGACCTCTGGAATAGTCCATGCCCTCCAAAGTTCTTCAATACCACTTTGGATTTTAATAACTTCAAATATTACACACCAACTGATCAAAACCTAATTTTGTTCTATGGCTGCCCTTCTGAAGTTAGCGAATTGGATGGAGAGAACTTTTCCTGCAGCTTAGATAATACCGCTAATTGCTTTGTAGACGAACCCTTCCCAGGTATCCACGACCTTTTTGAGGGATGCAATACAAGTATTGAAGCTCCAATTTTACGGACTGCTCTTATTGACGAGTCTGTGGGGACTTCAGAATGTATTGAATCAAGGTTTTGATGTGGACTACCGTAATGACCGGTCGATTACCTGTTTGAGGTGTGAGGCTTCAGGTGGGATATGTGGTTTTAACTCCTCCTCACATCCATTTGTCTGCTTTTGCCATGATGGAGAGCAACCTTTGGTCTGTTCAAGTAACGGTATGCATGCTCGTTTCTCCTCACTTTCATAGATTAAGCTGAAACATATATTTGATTTCTCAGTTATTCTTAGCTAATAGTAATAAGCATATATATAAACTTTTGTTCTGCCTTTTATGTTCTACTTTATAATCTGCAAATTATAGCTTACCATATGCTTGATTTTTTTTCTATTTTTTTCCATTTTAACAATTTTATGCTCTACCAATCATACTATGAGTTTGTTTGGCTATCGCTTATTGCTGAAAACTAAAAATAGAAAACATTGTAATAAAATAATTTTTAAATGTGTGAATAATATCATGGGACTTATTTTTAATGTTTATTTTATTGAAAAAATAGGTTTGTAGGTCCCATAAATAGTGCACGGGACCCACTTAAAGCAAAAACGTGCTGCTGAAAGCGCAAAATGCGCTTCCCAAATGCACACTATATCTTGTGCTCCACCAATATTTTTTTTTTTTTTTTTTTTGGGAGAAATACCAATAATGGTTCTAACAATTGCATACCATTATTTTCATTTTTTTTTTTTTTTTTTTAAAATCTGCACAACATTTTTATACTCTTTTTTTTTTTTTAGAGAGTCAACCTATGACACCCACTCTTAATGATAACTCTTTATCACTAGACCAAGACACCAACTATAGGTAAATGTGGATCGATTTAGTAGGCCTAGAAAAAATTCCGCTAGGCCCAAGAGCATAGACAATTCCAAAAAAATGGGTTAGTTATATAATTGAGAGAAAAGAAAATAGTTTTTTTTTTGGATAATTACAGCAAAGCGCAAACGGGCCAACTTGTACCGTTTGCGCTTTGCCTACTCGTGGTTCAAAACTTATCACTTTGCCAACTTGTACTTCATTCTGTTTGCTCCCCGTTACCCACCTCACCCTTAAACGTTAGAAAAAAACTTTTTTATTTGAAATCACAACATAAAACGAATCAAAAGTTCTTCCCCTCGGAAAATTTCTCATGAGACCTATTTTCATATGAAATAAATACTATACCTCCAAAGATCTATTGAGATAGGAAAAGGCTTCTACTTACAATGCAAGACAAAACCTGCATGTTGACTATATACAAAAGCCATGAAACGGAAGGATTCTTCAAGAAAATTCCATTTACGCGAGACATCATGATTCATAAACTCCTCCAGGTTGTAAAGAGACATAAGGAGCTTCTATGTAGAAGTGCAATCACAATGTTTGAACTGTGAATTATGTCTTTGTTTAAGTGACCCAATATGTATAATAGATCTTAACCATAAGTCCTTAACCAAGCATGTTTGTCTCAGTCAACAAACCATTTTACAACAACTTATGAATCATTTCTTAAGAATCAACTTGATTTGCAACTCTTTTAAGATAATAACTCCTTTACATTCAAACCCCCTACTCACTCTTGATTCACCAAAAACCTCTGCAAGAACAGTTGCCATCCTTGAAATAGTGAAAACCCAACCCAAAAGGTGAAAACCCACAGATTTCAGCTATACCAACGTACCAATTTATCAAAAGGTGAAAACCCAACCCAAAAAATTTCAAAATTTCATACTTGATTTGCTGTAGCTTCAAATTAGAAAAGCCTCACAACAACCATAAGTCAAAATTGCTGGAAACTCGAAAATACTCTTGAAACACATGCAGAAAATCACAAACCCAGCTTAGTGCAAAGGAACTTCGAAGTTCTAGGTTTCGTGAGAAATTTCCTGACGGGGAGAAATTTTGATCCGTTTTATGTTATAATTTCAAATAAAAAAAGTGTTTTTCTAATGTCTAAGGGAGAGGTGGGTAACGGGGAGTAAACGGAATGAAGTATAGGTGGGCAAAGTGATAAGTTTTGAACCACGGGTAGGCAAAGTGCAAACGGGCTAAACCTCAGGTGGGTTTGCTGTAATTATCCATTTTTTTTTTTCATATATGTAATTATGTATAAAGAAAACAATGAAATAACATAAAAATTACTCATGACACTTCGTCTTTCACACCATTTGAAATTTATTTTTTTCCATTTCACCACATTGTTTAAGTTCAATACCAATTCATCTACCAAATCTCTCACCACACTTCAACCAAAAGAAAAATAATTAAACTTAAAATAAATATAAGGAATTACTTGTCATATTTTCTAACAGACAACATTAAACTAAAAACTTGATTGTAGTCAATAGCTACAACTCTATTGGATGTGACATTTGAGAAATTCATTATTGGATTATATTTTATCTTATATTCTCAAAGATCAATAGTTATGTCATTAATAAAATGTTTAAATTCAAATTTTTGTAATATAAAATCTTACATAAAAAATAGGTTTATGGATCGAGTAGTAAATAATATATATCTGATTGACAAAAAATTTGACATGCGTGTTATGAATATAAAAACATGCAATCCAATGATTAGATTTTAAAATATGTAGCCATGTTAATTTTTTTAGTGGAGCTTGTAGTCATTTGCTACAACCATGTTTGTAGCCAAACTTTGTCTTTTTCTCAAGCCACTAAACCCCTAATGCCTCCATCCCCCCCCCCCCCCCCCATTTAATCGTCTTTCTTTCAATCTCTTAATTTTTTGTTCATAGTTTCAGACTCTTAGTTTTTTTTTTTTTTTTTTTTAACTCAAATTTTAAATAATTATAATAATAGCGAAAGAAAGCTGAATTCTACATGGTTTTGTAAAGCATAATCAAGTTTGTAAGGCGGTATACAACTTTTCAAGTATGTTGCTATATATTTAGCACTTTTACGTTGATTTATTTATTTATTTATTTTTGAATAATCAAATTACATGTTTCAAATTTATGTACTTAGATTTATCTATTACATTGATTTTTTTTTTTTTTAAATTGAACTCTCATTAATGATTATATTCTAGCTTTTTATTTAGTTATATTTTTAGGTAATTTAACTTATTATTTTACATGCAACATGAAAATGTACACTTAAGGAGATTGATAACTTAGTATTTTTTTTTCATTTATTTATGGCGATTATATCATTACCATCATTACCAAACTTTGGATTGTGTAAACATAAGAATTTCATATTATTTAAATTTTATTTTTGGGGATTTTGTTAATTGTTCTCTTATTTATATTGAAAAGAAAACAAAAACAACATGATATTCTTCTTATTATTTATCTTTCTGCATGTAAAAAAATACGGCTTAACAACTTGTTTAACTCATTTATAACATGATTGACCTAACCTCCTCACAACTCATTTAGATCGACTTCTTTTTTACCTGAACTTGAATAAGACCCGACTTGAGCTAATGCAACTCGACCCATTTGCTAGGTCTAAAGTTAGTGCAAATACCAAATGGTTCAATGACTTGTGTAGCTTTGCTTGTGTTTCAGAAAAGAGAAAATAATGATCTTACGTCATTTGTGATGCCAAGACTCTAAGGGAATAAAATGGTTATGTGAATAAGAATAAGTTTTGATGATGCCAAAAAAATCGTCAGGTGAACTCCTCGTCGATACAGATGGACAAAGGTGTTGTCTTCGTCCAGTGACGAACCTTTCGGTTCTATTCTTCTCTTGCTTTATAGCTTTTGGTGCTGAAAATCATCAATTGAACTCCTTTTTAATACAGATGGACGAAGGCATTAGATTCGTCCAGAGGCAAACCTGCAATAAGATATGAAATAGAGAAATATGGATACATGGGTGTGATGTTTGCCAAACACCCTCCAATGATTAAGTTATAATGAGATTTAAGTATATTGCAAAAGAATTCAACTTAGGAATAGTTTTTGGGATAAGAGTTGTGTACCTCCTTGCCTTTGGTTTGGGTGGGTTTTTATAGCCCTTGTCTTCATTGTTTGAATGAACATCTGCATTCTTAAGATAGGAGACATTGGTATTAATGGCTGGCTTTTATTGTCTGCCAATGGCTATTTGTCCGTTGGTGCCCGTATGTTACTCCTTAGTTGTCTGGGGCATTGAATGTCTTTCATAGCTTTGTCCGTCATTGATGTCTATATGTTACACCTTGCATTGAATAGCATTTAATTCGTCCATCAAGAGATAAATGATCTTGATAAATTAACACTCATCAATAATGAATGCAGAGGTGTTATAGACTCCAATGGTCTTTTGCCCATTGGTTCAACGGTTACGCTTTTGTTTGTCTGGTGCATTAATCGCTACTCATGTGATTTATAAGGAACTCATTTAATGTATGTTGTAGTCGTTCATCAGATGGATGATGCTGACTTGATGGACGATATTGGCTTGATGGAAGAGGGTGATTTTTCTTTGCTTCAAGTTTATATCATCTTTCTATGCCTGAGTAGAAATGTGATATAGTGCAACCCAAGAAATTCACAAGTAATTCATATATGTGCACAATATGTATTTACTAATAAATACTATATTTTTTTTCTACAGAACATAGCAGGAGCATGAATACAAGGTTCATTGCAGGTAAGATATGCCAACGGAAAATAGATTAAGTGCGTTCAACTTGAAAAATTATATTTATATTTTGATAACAGGGATTTTTTTGCTCTTTTGCAAAATTCTAAAGACTTAATATCTTTCCTCAATATTTGACCGAAATTTTTAGTGCGGAAAATTGCATGTGTTAATTTTGCTACTTTAGAGGGCGTTGAGAAAAAGAGGTTTCAAATTTTAAGAGGATATAACTTCCACCACCTAAATCATGTTCGAATTATGCTGCAGGTCTTGGTGCTTTAGGGCTTGGAGTGTTACTTACCAATATCAAAATTTGTTGTCTTAGAAGTAAGAGATCAACTACGTCAACACCATTTTTTATGAAGAAAACAAAGAATGAACACGATCTTGAGGCATTTGTTAGAAATTACGGACCACTATTGCTAAACAGATATAAATTCTTAGATGTCAAGAAATTCACCAAATCATTTAAGGTTAAACTGGGTCAAGGAGGCTATGGTAGTGTCTACAAAGGAGAGCTACTCAATGGTCGTCTCGTAGCTGTGAAGGTCCTGAATGCATCAAAAGGAAACCGAGATGAATTTATCAATGAAGTTACAAGCATTAGTAGAACTTCCCGTGTTAATATTGTCACACTTCTTGGATTTTGTCTTGAAGGTCAAAAAAGAGCTCTCATTTATGAGTTTATGCCAAATGGATCACTTGAAAAGTTTATACACAATGACAACACGAAGACAACCACTATGCCCTTAGGATTGGAAAAATTGTTCCAAATTGCAATTGGTATTGCTCGGGGGCTTAAGTACTTGCACCGTGGCTGCAATACTAGAATCTTGCATTTTGACATAAAACCACATAACATTCTTCTGGATGAAAATTTTTCCCCAAAGATCTCTGATTTTGGACTTGCTAAACTTTCTCCAAGGAATGAGAGTAACATATCAATGGCAGTAGCCAGAGGGACAATAGGGTATATAGCTCCTGAAGTGTTCAATAGAAACTTTGGAGTAGTTTCACACAAATCTGATGTCTATAGCTATGGAATGATGATTTTGGAGATGGTTGGAGGAAGAAAGAACATTGATGTTAGAGTAAGTAATACCAGTGAGATATATTTTCCTCATTGGATTTATAAGCGTCTTGAGCAGCACAATGATTTAGGACTTCCCATTAATATGACTATAGAGGAAACTGCAATGGTGAGAAAGATGATCTTAGTGGGTTTGTGGTGCATACAGACAAATCCATCTGATAGGCCATCCATGAGTAAAGTAATTGAAATGTTAGAAGGAAACCTAGAAGCATTGCAAATCCCTCCAAAACCTTTCTTATCGTCACCTTCAAGATCTCCCGTAGAAGAATCCTCCACCACATATTAATACAATGTAATAATACCTCTAGATACATTTTTTTCCTTGATAACTTCTTTATTATTATCTTACATTTGATTTAAGGATTGGGCTTCTTGAAGACAAGTGTTGTTGTTATTATGTACCTTTCACATAAAAGAGGGAGTGTGCACTTCAATGTCCCTTAATCATTAACCTAGGAAAGATCTCTAAGTAAGAAAAACTCAATTATAAGACAGGAAAGGGAGTGTGCACAACCAACTTTTTTTTTCTTAAAAAAGTTTCTTAAAAAAAAAAACCTTTTGTTTATGAGAGAATATTCAATGGAATTCTTACTTGTTAATTTATTTTTTTAAAGGAAGAATTGATACTTTTTTTTTTTTAATACAAGATAGAAATTCTACTCTGGCTTAATCTAAGTGTATATGTATGTGAAGCTCCCTCTTGGAGACTTGAACCTCGGCCCTTGCCCTCCACACTCCACAAGCACTTATACTTGTGGAGTAACCAACGCACCAATAGTGTGCAGTGGTAATTGATACTTATTATTGAATCCCTTTTAAAAAACAGTTACTGACATTAAGTGGGATATTAATTGCACGAGTAAATCTAGTGTCATAAACTTTTTTACAACTTTACCACAACTTTGCTATGTGACGACTCGTGAATGGTGAAATCATGGACTCACTATTTTATTTCCACCACTCACGAATCACCATATAGTAAATTTGTGGAAAAGTTTATGGGTGTGTGCCAGCTGTCACATCTCTAAATCATACATTAGATTTGGGACATTACATATATTCTGGTATCTCAAGAAACATTAAAGTCACGCTTTCTTCTTTTTTTCCCTTTTTTTTTTTTTTTTTTTGCTTGTTTGGCCTTCAAAAAAAGGTCACTTTTTTTTTTCAATCCAATTTCATCCTTTTAGCTTGTTTCTTTGGATTTGGGATTACCCACTTGATAGTTTGGGGGATATTTTGAGAAACTTAGTTCTCTTTTTCATTTATGTTCAATGCTAGTCTAATACAAAGTTTTTTTTTTTTTTTTTTTTTTAAGATTTCAATTTCAGTTCAAAAAAACTTGGAGAAAGGAAAAAAAATGTAGAATTCAATTCTTTTATGGTCGCATGACTAACAAATTGCCATTAATTTTAACAACCAATCAAAATATGAGGTGCAATTTGCAAGCTTTGGTGTAATTGGGGAGGTCAAGGCAAGTTTTTGTAATTTGCGGTGTAAAATATGCAATTGGGGTGGTCATGGTGAATTTATACAAATTAATCCAATTTTTTTTATTTGGTGAAAAAAATATATAATTGGTTCATAACGCAGTTTAGAATCAATAGATATGAACTCGCAAGTGCAGAGACCGTGGCGCATGTGAGAGCATAGTGAGGTTTTCATGCACAAAACCACTTTGGTCAGTTGCTTCATCAAGCACTCAGTGTTCTTTTCTCTCTTACATCTACTCTGGTGACATCTCAAGAAACAATATGTCACTCTTTTTCAACTACAATTCCAATCTTTGAGCATGTTTATTTAGATTTTGGAATACCTACTTGATAGTTTGGGGGACTTTCTGAGAATCCCAATTCCAACTTTCATTTTTATGTTCAATGATGGTTTAAAAAAGTAAATCTAATTTTCTTATAAAAAACTTAATTCAACCTTTTGAGTTTGGGAATTTTTTGGGAAAACCAGTTTCAGTTTTGTCAATATCTATAGTAGTTTGTAAACCTCAATAAGAACAATGATCTAGTTAATTTTATCCATGAGAAAATAGAAAAATTAAGAATAATTTAGTACATTAACTTGGGAAAAGAGTAGAAGGGAGAATTAATTATTTTATTATCACGTGACTTACATGCGACCGTTAATTTTAATCATCATTCAAAATATGGGGTAAAATATCCATGTTTAGGGGCAACTAGTAAGTTACTCGTGCTATACACAGATAATGCTGTAATATTTTATGTAAAATGGTTTTAGAGAATGTTTTATCTGTATCATAGCATAATCATTATAGAATTTTATTAGTAATAAGTTCATCACAAAAAACAATAATTATAAATTGCATACACATATCCATTATAATTATTCAATTGAAGTAATGAGAATTAATTTTTTTTTTTTAAAAAAGCGATGAATATTATAGAATAAAAGTTGATATAGAATACGTCTTTCTCTTTCTCCTTAATTCTAAACAAAATACACATTCCAAACACTCATAATCAATCACATCATTTACAAAATCCACAAATCCACAAGGTTTGATCTTAACATAAAAATCGTAATTGCTATTGTCACTCAATATAAAATGCAAACCCCTTTCCTTGGTTGTAGCCAACTCATACGGATTAGGATTATATGAAATAGCAAAGTTAGAGTTAGGTAAGTGTCCTCAAAAGATTGAAGGTAAATGACATCGTTTTTGGTCATGTGTGTATTTGACATGGGATGGCATGAAAGGCTATGGGTGGATATATATAATGGAGTAGAAGTGCAAAAGGTGAAAATTGTGAATTAAGATACGAAGATTTTTGTATGTATGTGTGTTGAATGAAAAGTCTTGAAACATTAAATCAAATAAAACAAAAAAGTCATTATTTAATTTGTTCTTATCTCAGATACGGCACTTGAGAATATTTCAATTCTCTTTACATATAATGCGTCACTTGATAGAACCTCACACTTTCCCACATAAAGTCTCTGCTTTTGTATATTTTTTGATGATTGATTGGGATGGTAATAATAGAAAGTTTTTTATATTTTGGAGTGCAAAGTGAAAGTACCCATTTGTTTATGGTGGATTTGTACAATTATCCCTATTTGTTTATTTGAATATAAAAATATTAAATTCTTTATAACAATGTCTTCTTCTTCTTTTTTTCCTTTTTTTTTTTTGCGCTAACATGGGCGCCCAAACCTCTTCTAGTACTAAATTATTCCTTCATGTATATGTAATCCTTTATTCTATACATCAAGCAATTATAGAAATAAATTTATTAGGGGTGTTTCCAAGATACTGGGTAGGAATTTTTAATTTAGGATTTCATGAATCCCATGAGAGGTTGAGAACTATTAGACTAACCTGTTAGAGTTTATAACGCTGTATTATGTTTAGTAGTTTGTAAGCTCCTGGATTTCAAGTGTACAAGAGGTAATTCTTACGTGAAATTGGGGAAACTTCTTTATTAGATTATTTTTAAAGAAACTGGAATATGTTAAGTTTTAGATCTTGATTATTGAATTATAAGTGAATTAACCGAGTTATTTAACCAATCCAATTTTGCCAATTTATAATATGTGAGTTAGGCAATTTAAAGCACGTAAATGCAAATTCAATAAGGTGTCACCAATTGCACAAAAGTGACAAAATCATTCATAAAGAGATAGAAATATGATGACGAAGTGGAAGATTGGCGAAAAATCCAAAGGAAAAACCACTTTGAGGAAAGCCTTCAATAACAAAGAAAATGAAAATCCACTATGATAAGAGAAGTTTTACATTTGAGCAAAAATCTTTTCCTAGACTCTACAAACTAGTAGACAACTTACAACAAAAATCTTTTACTGTACTAGAATGTCAGGACTCTTTAACCACATGGATTATTGCACTTGTTAGGGTCATATTTTTCAGTATTGGCTAATCTGATTTAAAATGCACTTAATGATGTATTTTGAGTCTTAGTTTTTAGTGTCTAAAAGTGTGTTAAAGATTCATATTGAAGAGAAAAGAAAACTGCTCAAGAGATAATTGAAACAAGTACCTCAATTGTACCTCGATACCTACTCAACGTATCGAGGCTTAGTTAATCTTGATACCTAGCTTGATACCCCTCAACTTATAGAGTTATGGGAAATTTGAATAAAAAATTTTGTTTCAACCCAAGATACCTAGCTTGATATAAGGACATAAGAGATACATATTAAGAGAAGTTTCGGTGAATTTGTGTGGCTAGGTTTTTTTAGGAAGCTACTTCTAGTTTGCCATTGAAGCTTGTTGCTGCAAAGACATTTACACCAACCACTACAACAATCTCGAATTGTTGTTGAGAAGTCAATCACATCGATTGGTAGATCCATGCACCTTGAAGTTAGTTACATCAATTGGCAGATCCCAGGCTATTGAAAAAGTCTGCTAAGAAGTAAGTCCAACCTAGTAGGAGCTGAGCTAGGATTAGTAGGTTTTACTATAGATAGGTATTTGGAATTGTGTTAATTCATTTTACTTGTAATCTTATTGGTGGATTTTTCAAGAGAGATGACCCAGATATCACCTATAGTTTCTAATTTATGTTCCGCTGCATTAACCTCTAGATTAGCAATACGGTTTTGCTTTGGTTGAATATTGCATCTAATTGGACAAATTAATTCAATAATTGACAAGGGTCCTTTTAAATCCAACAACATTGTTGAACTTTCTTGATTCAATCTTCAATAACACATTACAAACTCAATTTCAACATATATCAATGGCATAGAATCTACCAACACTAAACATTATTGATCCTAACAAAATTCATATAATTCCATTAAGATTTATCTCTACAAGGATATTGGAATTTGAAGCAATTCATTATTATTTAGGGAAGTGTTATGCCAACAATATTTTCACAACAAATCTTTGCTGGTAAGTTGTTATTGATTCTATTTACCCACCATTAAAATAATTTTTTGTCCACCAGTAACAACAAGTAAAAACTTGCTACCTATAATTTGTTGTAAAACTATTATGAAAATGTTGTGAACATAGCATTTTTCTATTATTTAATCCCTAAGGAAAGAGCTCCAAAATAACTAAATTATTTTGAGGGAAGAAAAATGGTACTAACATGGTGAAAAGAATAAAATCACTTGGCACAAAGAAGAAATATTCAGTTGGCATAAAGAAAAAGTGTCTACTTGACATATAACGAACATGTAATAATCAATTATTATTATATTTTTACATATGATGTTTTATGCATTGCTAATGTACAATCAAAATAATGAATGAACAAATAAATAATTAAGATTTTTTATTTGAACTCTTAATTAGTAGAAAGGAATAAATCATCTAAAAAGCTAATTGACCAAAACTTATGAAACGGAGTGAATCCATATCCATGACAGCTTTGATATAATATGTACATCTCATACTCTCATTCAAGTTATCAATGTTTAGTAGATGTGGCGCAGGTACCAACTTCTTTGACATATAATGGGTAGAAATATTTAGTGAAAAATAAGAAGCATAGCTTAGCGACTGCCATTTGATGTTGTAGACGTACTGATATTCCAAGTTAGCGCAGAATCTGGCGAAAGAGGTACCGGATCACTCTTCAACAACACAACATCATCTGCAGAAATATTAATTTCCTCCTTATCTTTAACGTAGTCTCTATGTTGTATATCCTTTAGTGCTTCAAGCACCTCTGCCATTGATGGTCTCATTTCCTTAACATATTGCAAACACTGAAATGCCAACTCTGCCACATCAGTTATCATGTTTTTCACCGTACAGTCTGATTCAAACCCAAGAGAAGGGTCCACAAGTTCATGCAACGTGTGGTTTTGGATCTTGTTCATAGCCATGTTAGACAAATTAATGTCGTGTCGATGCCTTGAGATATCAACAGCAGGCATAGATGATATAAGCTCAATCAAGACCACCCCAAAGCTGAACACATCACTTTTTTCAGTAAGTTGGTAACATTCGTGATACTCTGGATCGACATAACCTGGAGTACCTTGTGGAGCAGTCGAGACATGAGTGACATCGTTGGGAAAGAGACGAGACAGACCAAAATCTGCGACCTTAACCAAAAAATTGTTGTCAAGGAGAATGTTGTTTGTTTTTACATCGCGGTGGATGATATCAGAAGCATGGAGATAGGCCAAAGCAGTTGCTGTCTCAACGGCAATCTTCATTCGAGTAGGTAATGGGAGTGCACCGGGTTTTGCAAGATCACCATGAAGATGATCAGCAACTGTGCCATTAGGAATGTATTCATAAACAAGCAGGAGTTCACGGCTGGTGCGAGAGGTGCAGCCATACAGTGAGACTAGATTTGGGTGGCGCAAGCGAGTAAGGATCTCAACTTCATTCATGAATTGTTCTACTCTTTTGCAGTTGTGTTCGTACAAGCGCTTCACTGCAACTTGACGCCCATCACGAAGTATGCCTAGTCAAGAAGTATGGTCAGAAGAGAGAAACCTTCAAGTTTAAGCAAATGAAATTGAGAGTCATTTTCAAGCACTTTTAATTCCTTAGATAACATGACTAAACTAAAGATTGAAACATCATCACTTAAAAATTAAAATGGACTAAAAGTAATCACTATAAATTTGTTAGGACTTAAATCAAGCACTTTCAAGTTTGTTGAAGAACAAAAGTGCTTACATTAAATTTCAAGTCCTAAAATCGCTGATAACATTAAGTTAAGACACCAAGAGTATTTTGGCAGTAAATATAAGTGCTGTGTTTGTGTATGCGTGCGCTCAATCTTACCATAGTATACAGTGCCAAAGCCTCCATCTCCAAGTTCTTTGGCTGAATCAAAATTGTTAGTGGCTTCTTCAAGTTCATTGTAGGTGAAGAGATGAACTCCAAAGTAGCTACTTCCCCTCTCTTGATCTGTCGTTCCAGAGGGATCATAAGAGATGCTTCGACTGAGTAAGATTGAGGGATCATATTTCTTCTTCATGCGTCGTCGATGGATAAAGAATATGACGCCCAGTATTATAAGGAACATTACGAGACATGCGCCAGCACCTGGGTAAAAAAGGAAGTTCTCACTAGTTCAACTTCATAGTCCAAGTTGAGAATTTTAGCAAACACTGCACAGAAGTCAGAGATGAAAATGGATATATTACCTGCAACAAACTTCCACCACTTATTCTTTTGCTTCTCTGTAACCAAGGCTGAATAAATATAATTTTAGATAAATATATTGAATAGATATTTCTAAAATATATATATATATATATATATATATTATAAAATGAATATGTGATATTGACATATTGTTCATGTATGTATTTAATAAAGTTCATGTGTAAAAGAGAGAAATATACGAAGCCATTAATTAATTATTTAAGTGCTAAAAGTATCCACCCAACATATAAATACCTATAATCTACTCACTCATTGCAAGTCAGAAAAATGAGTTTTCTTGGGTGCTTTCTAATTTATTTGTGTTTTAGTATTTCTCTCCTTTATTCTAAGCACTTAGTGTGTGCTTTTAAATTCCAACACTAACAGTAAGAAACGAAAAGAATGAGGTGTCAGAACATTCATAACATCAAAATAGAAATATAACAAGCTCATTCCATAACTTTTCTAAGCCCTAAGTGTGTGCTTTTAAGTTTTAAGTATACAATGTGCTTCGATTGAACTTAAAAGGAAAAGAAACGATGCTTAAGGCCAAGAAGGAAGATAAACTTTAAGGTTAATGGATGTAGCGTAGATGCATCAAGTATAAGACAGGTAGCAAATGTTTTCAGCTAAGAGATCCGAAAGAGCAATACTAGGAATACAACTTTTCTCACACAACACTTTTCACAACTTGTTAAGATGGCAAGCTAGGCATGAATCAACATACTTCCACATATCTATCACTAATATGATTTTTATTTTTTACTAATCACAATATAGACAACGTCAACTGTTACGAAAAATTTTATATCCCTAGACTTAAGACACACAGAAAAAGAAGATACTGGAAAAGAAGAGAAAATATATTCTAGTCAAACTGAAAACCCGTCATATATATATGTGTGCGTATGGATAATCATTTCCAAAGAACTTTCTTCAATGACTATACATACACTTTGAAAAAGTATGACTACTGGGACATAATTTTGTTAGCAAATTGGTTGGATTTGAACCTAGTTTAGCTCATCCCAACCGTCCACAGAACAAAAAAAAGGAAGTGATTCTTGTTTGGTTGTGGAGTAAATGTAGCATTTTGTCTTCCAAGCTAAAATCTTTTTGCTTTCTGAGAAGTGACTTGATTTGCACTCATTGATTTGACAGAGTTTAGATGAGACTGAAAACTAAAGAACTTCTAGAAGATCAAAGGAACAGACTATGTAAAACAAAAGGTAAAACTAAGCCAATTTAGCTATTGGAAATCTCAGATTGTCATTTTCTACTCCTGAAGAAAAAAAATCCAAGAAATCATTCATCATGCCTAATTCATTCAAACCTATTTAGGTGCCCAAAATATTACGTGCTAGAGTTCAAATTTAAATTGAAAGCTTCTTGATCTCTGACACTGTATGCTAGTGATTAGAAACTCCTAATATTGGACTACAATGGAAAAACAAAACCAAAAACTATAGAGAAATTGTGCTCACTATGGTTTGCCTATGATCTGTCTAGATTCTAGAAGAAAAATGAGAAAAATTTGAAGAAACTTCACAATGATGATAAGGTAATTTCATTCAGAATTACCATCATCGCAGGTTTCAAGATGAGGCCGGTCACCACAAAAACAAACAAATTCATTGTTCTCGAATCCACATCGTCCGTTGCTTTTCTCACAACTGTTGCAATCATCTGCACTCCAATTCAAAGAGAACCCCATCTTCAAAACGTCAGTATAATTCATCAGCAACAAGCTTGTGAAGTTGACTCCATTATGCACATCCACAGGCACATCAACGAAAGACTGGCACCAGTCTGACGAATAGTTATGAAGCTCCAATGCTTCCTTATGGAAAACCGCAAAAGAATGAAGGGTGGTATTGCTAGCACAGACTAATTCATATATAGGGTAATTAGGCTTTGAAGTGCAGTTGTAGAAGATGGAGAAATCACTACGGTACAAACTAAAATTAAATGGAGTGTGATCAAGGCTAACATTATGCAAAGGAGCAGGGCATGTGTCCTTGTAGATTGCAGCGTTGGCCACAAGAAATGACTGGTTTGAGTAAAAGATGTCCTTTATGATATAATCATCATTGGCGATTGTGAGAACTGGGTTTTTGTCTTTGCAGATGATTGTAAAGTTCGGGTAGCCACAGAAAGGTTCTTGTTCTTGAGGTATCCAGAAGGGGTAACTTATATATGGGCCATCTCCACAAGTATGAGGGGCACAGGCTTGGAATTTTGGGTCAAGGGATAGAATGTAGTTGACTAAGGAGGTGAAGATGATGAAAGAAATGTATGTGAGGTAACGTTTTGGGGACATGAAGAAGGTTTGAAGATCCATTTGAGTGGAAGTAAGTAAGAAGCAGAGGAAGAGAAGGGAGATGTTAACGGAGAAAAGCATTTAAGAGGAAAAAATTCCAAGTAGTTGGTATGACTTGGGTGTGAAAGTTCTCTTTAGTGTGCTAGTTTTACTTTTGTTTTGTTTTTGGTTATGATCGGAGTGTGAAAAGGAGGGGAAAGACAAACAAAGGAACAAGCAACAACGAAAAAGATTTTGTTCTCTCTAACAACTACCAAAGTTGGTCGATAACAATTGAAAGTGATGTCATTTCAATCACAAGAATTAATATTAGTTGTAAAAAAATGTTATGTCTTTAGCATTATTTTATATTAAAAGACTTAAAAGGATTAGCATGGATAATGATTAAATGGTTTGACATAATTAAAATTGATACAGTTTTTCTTCAAATTTTTGACAATAGATGATTTGAAAAAACTATGCCTTAAAAAATAAAATAGTGGTTAAAAAATTATAAAGTATAGTTCTAAACCAAGCCAAACTGTATTTAGGTGGCCAAGAGTTCGTCTGATCTATTAAATATCTCTATGAATTTTTTATCATTAAGGCCGATAGCAATATCTTTTGTTTTTCCCTGGGAAGTTTTAAGTTCATTTATATTGACAATTTCGGAGTCCATGGTAGGAAAGAGATATAGACAAAAACTTGGACAAACAGAGTCTTAGACAAAAAAACACCATCAATATCCCTAGTAATGGTGACATCACGATGATATGATAATAGTATATACTATATATATATATATATATATAGTAGGTAAGAGTATGAGTTACACATACTAGAGAAAACGACCCACACCTACCAAACAGATGAATGGAGCATAAGAAAATAGTGTACAAATTAGGCAGGGTCATTTGTGGCATTGATGTTTGAACGCTAAAATATAAGAGTGGATGACTTTAAGTGAAGATTTAGTTGGTTGAACAGAAAGTGGAGAATAGGAAGAAAATTATGATAAACATGATTTTGATTGCAGGGGATTGCTTGGTTAGCCTTGTTCTTGTGATTGCCGATAGGCATGTTTGACGTTATATAAAAATAAACTCAAGTTTAACCTTAACCTCAATCTGTTGGACAAGTGTTTGGTGCTAAGTCAAGATTTTGTATCTTGTTTAAAACAACAACAACAACAAAAACAAAAAACAAAAAAAAAACAAAAAAAACAAAACAAAACGAAAAAAGAAGGGGAAAAAAAAAAAACACAGCCTAATTTAATCAAGTGCCTTTAATATGAGCATAAACTGTGAAATTATCTTGTCCTTCAACTTTAGGAGTGGTTGAGTGTATTAGAGAGTTATCATAAATAGTCAAACAAGTTTTGTTACAGCAATTGAATTCAAAAGTCCATAGTTTTCCAATATTCACGGTGAAGAAAGACTAGTTAAACTTAACAATTGGCCTATGAAATCAAAATGCATAGAAATCTAGAAAACGATCAAGAATATTCAAGGCTCCTAATGTGTTTCAAGAATTTTAAAAATTATACCCCCATTTCGTAAATCATCAAATCTATTTTGGAAAGCATCAAACCTCACTTAATTCACTTTATACAGTGGTTTCCTTTTCAGATAATTTATCAGCACATATTATTTCTTTTTCGTTTCTAAGGAAGATTGAAATAATTAAAAATTCTGTCATTTGTGTACTAGTATTTTATGACACAAAAGTAGTTATTAGCACAATCATAATTTGATCTGCTACTCTCATATAAATCCGGGCTGCTTCTCACAGCATGATCTGAAGTGTAGTTGGTAACTAATATTCGCAATTTTGCGTGTCACAAGAAATATTCAAAACCATACATTGAATTGAAGTCATTGGGATTTGTTCTCAGTTCTCACACAAGGGTTTGGTTTTTGGTTTTGACCTGAAGAGTTCCAATTGATATAGTTCTAAATTTTCCTAGCAATTCCTCTTTTTGACCGTTTATGAGTTAAGATGTTAACGCGGAATCTATGAATATAAGGCTCTAAGAGATAAAAGAATAGTTTCTCTGGGGCCCATTAGATAAATAAAAGTCAACAAGATTGGATGATCATGAACAGTCAACATATTTGACCCAGTCAATCGAGAAAATTTTTGGCTGTGCTTTTTCGGATCAATGGTAAAAGACAAATTCCAAATAAGATGCTACGAACTAGGAAGGACCTAATACTATTCATATTTTTGACATTATATTTTACTTTAGAAATGTAATAATACTAGTCCGTAGTCAGTACAATAGAAAATATTAACATAATATAATAAATTAATAATAATATTAATCAAACAACTTCAATTATATATATATATATATATATATTATAAACATTCAAGTGTACATGGTTGTTTCTTTCAAAAAAAAAAAAAAAAAAAAAAGAAGAAGCAGAAGCAGAAGCAGAAGAAGAAGAAGAAGAAGAAGAAGAAGGAAAGGAAAAAAGGATGTGAAGAGAGCACTATAGACTGAAAGTACTTTGGGTTGTGAATTGTGATGTACCTACTCTCTAATGAGTGACGATAACATGATTTCACTATATATACTTTCTACCAAAAACATGGAACTTGGCAATTTGTTCGCAAACATATTGGGAACTCGAGAAAAATTAATGCAATATAAGCTGTGATTAACTATCTTCGTTCTTGCTTAAAGTCTTAGGGAGTAATTTCTTCTCTATAAGGGGCATTATCAATGAAATTGCTCCCACCATCCTGGCAGATTATTAAATGTAGGTTTCAACATCAACTTGATAATAGCCTAATAGGTGATATTCGTCAGTGAAAAAATCAATAATTTTAAAAAAATTTATAAAACATAAAAAGATAACAGGTGCTATTCTAGGGGAAGAGTACCTATACAATTTTTTCTTTACAAGCTTTTGTTGAGAAAGATGAAGAGGAATGTCAAATTTTTGCAGATTGGTATGGGAAAGAGACAATATAGGTGGGTTAATTAGAATTTGCATCTCTCACACTTCTTCTATGGGTGATTCGAATTTATTGTTTTTTTTTTTTTCTTTTAAAGTGGTCTGTCGGTAAGAAGTCTATTAGAAATACAAAGGATCAAGTTATTGGCCTACTAGATTGACCCACATTCCCCAAAAGAAAACAAACCATTACAATGGTATGCAATTACGGTATTAACTATGCCGACTGCCCAAAAAGAAGTAATTAAAGAAGGATCAATTATGTCTTACAGGCCTATAGCTGAGAACATTAAGTATATACCATCAAAACCAAACCAAGAACAAGAAGTATGCTATAGCCTAATCCAGGAAAGTGAGAAGAGAAAAGAGCAAGCATATTTTTACCTGGGCAGTTATAAGAGCGCTCTCCGCCAGGGCAAAAGCAGACAAATTGATGTGTTACGTTAGAACCGCAATGCCCACCTGAATGCTCACACCCACTACAGGCAACACGCAAGGCATCGTAGTCCACTACAAACCCTTGAATCAATGCTTCATGAAGTTCATGGACTACACCCGCAGACTCGTCAATAATAGCATTCCGTGAAATTGGAACACGGATTCTTCCTCTGCATTTCTCTGGCTCCCTAATATGGATCTTTGCTAACGATTCGTTTACAAAGTAAGCGTTATTATTTCTATAACTACCGTCCAATGAGCTGCACGTAAATCTATTATGGACCGGTATAAGTGTATTGACTTGAGGAGGGCAGTCGTAGAACAAAGTTATGTTTAGAACGGTTGGAGCGTAATCAAAGATACTACAATTCAAAACGGTATCGAGGTAGGTTTGAGGGCATTGCCAGAGGTCCAATCTTGCAATGGTCATGTTGTTTTGAGATTCGTTGATGTTTAGTACAAGGAACTCTAGTTTTTCAAATTTGATAATCGGGTATTCATGGTAGTATTTGCACTCGAGCTTGAACCCTTGGCGACCGCAATGTTCAGGTCGATTACCTCCCCAGAAAGGGTAAGAAACGTTTCTGATTCTTCCACACTCATAAGGACGACTGCAATCAACAAAGCGTGTATTGTCGGTGCAGTAAGATGGTGGCAATATTGCTAAGAAGAAGGAGAGGGTGATGAGGGAAGAGAGAGCTAGATGATGGGCTTCCATGTTTAGAAGATAATGAAGAAAAGAATAGGGAGAGAAATAATGTTTATGAGGCAGCCACACAATGTTGAACCAAGACTGGAAAGCGATAGATATAATGATAGATAGATGAACCCCTCTTTTTTACAATGAACAAGCTGACCATTTGTTATGACGAAGAAAGGTGAGGTTTTCAGAATAGTATTCACGAGAAAGAGAGAGAGAGAGAGAGAAGAATATTGACTAAGACTTTGTGAGATAAGCTAGCGTGACAAATCTTTGTTTGACCGCGTAGGCGGGCGAAAGACGCAACGAAAGTGCCAAAACAAAACAAAACAATAAAGTTTCCTAGCTATTTCAATACTACAATTAAACTATTGTTTCGTCCAAATTACCAATTTTATTTAACTTTTCTCTAGGTTGATGTGACGTGTTTGAATATTTCTTTGAAATCCATATTAATATTATAATTGAACTTAATTGTATACAAATTAAGAAATATGGTATTCTTCTTTCATTTCTTTTCTTTTTCTATCTTTTACCTTCCAAAATATTGAACAGCATTTTATATGAATTTTACACTTCAACTTGTTTTTAAATTCCTTTTTCAGTTTACCTATAAAAAAATACATAAACTACTTTTCCAAAACAAGTTAAAAGGAAAAAGCGTAAAAATATTCTTTATTAATTGGACAGATATTGCAAATTTGCAATGGATTATGTAAACATGACTGAAAAGAATCAAATTTCAAAATCAACAAGATATTGAGATATTTTTCTAACAGCCGTGTTTGAAGATCTGAGGAGCTTATAGATGGTTTGAAGGCATGAATAATTTCTTCCAAACCCAACAGCCTTTTTTCATGGTTTCTAAAGGACCAAAACTAAATAAAGAGATGGCTATGCAAATCTTAAGATGGAAATCAACTATATATAAAATAAAAATATATTAAAAAATCTGCAAAAACTAGTTATCCCAATATCTCATCCCTAAAAGTTTGTTTTCTTTTTTTCTTTTGTGGGCTTGTACCATCTAAGATTGATGCTTGCTATTTTTTTTTTTTAAGAAAGTGATGCTTGCTAATTTAGTTGACCATGCCTGTCACATGCTATATAATTGACCTTAAAAAATGTCCATACTTAACCAATTTAATTAGGACTCTTCAACAACCTCTCTAAAATCCTGGCCCCAAATACGCATACGCGCGTGAAAAGCTAACCAATAAACAAACTACACTTAGAGAATCTAACCAATACCTACACTATATAAGGTGAAGATGTTCAAAAACCAGTACATCTGTACATAAATAAATCATACCAAAGTCTACTTCTAAGCACCGTGAGACTTTTCAACAATTGGACACATTCACTTTTTTTGTTAATTTCTTCAATATATACAATGGTTGAAGATGATATTTTATCTCACGTAGAACATGCTGAATTTCAACGCAATTTTGCGTTTTCAATCTCACCAGACAATGACATATATGGCCCCTAATTTCATGTCTTTGCATGCCACTCGGCTAGTAAATTTTTTAAGGCTATAAATTATTTTAAACATATTCGAATCTCAATATCATATTAAATATTCTCAAAAAAAAAAAAAAAATCATATTAAATGATGGATATCCTAACTCGCTACTCGCCTAGTCACTTTCAATGGTATATTCATATACAATGACTTTCAAAGTATTCATTAGACTTGCATATATCGATCTTGACTATATAACCAACAAAGTCATAGGCCTCAGACTATCAAACCATGGAATATAGAATTTTTACTCATAATAACATTAATTTCAATCTCGTGAAGATGATTTCGTCATGTGTGACAAAGTACAATAATGTCAGCAATTCCATTCGACAAACAAACAGGCCGGCTGAAGAAGACGGTCTCTTAGAATATGGATTTGGGTCATGACTAATGGTAATGACTTAATACTATATATGGATGTAGCCTTGGAACAAGTAAAAGTATATTTATAAAAAAAAAAATATATATATATATATATATATAAAAAAAAAAAAAAAAAAAAAAAAAAAAAAAAAAGTAATCAAAATCCTTACCAGCTATTACTGGTTAGATGATAGGAAATCAAGACTTAGTGAGTTGGAAGAGATTCTTCTAAACTAGTTTTGTGGTTAGATGATAGGAAATCAACACTTAGTGAGTTGGAAGAGAATCCTCTAAACTAGTTTTGAGTTAATTTTAACTTTTTGCTATATCATTTTCAGTTGATATATAATATGATTAAACAACTTATTATTTTTCTTTTGTGATTATATACTCTATCTTAAGTTTTAGCCATTTTAGTTTTCAAAATTTTCTTTTATCAAGTATCGTCATACCTATACAAAAGAAAAACACGTATTGTTAATAAAATCATAGAAACGACACAAACACAAAGAATTTAATTTTTTATATATGTCATTTAGAGTATTTTATTTTACTTATAAAACTTCTTTTAAAGTTTTTTAGTTAAAAATAAATTTAAACCATAAAAAACTTATATATATATATATATATATATATATATATAATTTGACACATCAATTGAAGTATTTTTTTTTTTTTTTACTTGTTGAAATTATCTCGAAGTTTCTAGTTCTAAAACTAAACCTAAATCATTATTATTAAACTTCAAATATAGTAAAATTCTTTTTCAAACGATCATAGTCTAGTAAAGCCATATAATCGCTTAACACGTTAAGTAATTGCCTAAGTAATCTAGTGGAAGAGTTAACCCTAACTCTAATAAAAAAAAAGGATTTTGAGAATCAAACACAAAAGCTTTCAAAAATGTAAAAAGCATGTTGAGTATTAGGACAGCAACATGCCAAGCTAGAATTTTGAATAAGGAACTTAAGTGAAATATTGAGTTGAGCCCGTCTTTTTTCCACGCAACCTATCTATTAATAATCTGATCTCAATAGATCTGATCTTCGACATCTCCTCAATCTATCGAGACATGTTTTTCTTTATATACTAGAAGATTCCGTCATTTCAAACCTCTCTCTTTTGTCTTTTCTTCGATCTCTCCTGATCTATCTTGACCAGCCTAAAACACTAAATCAAGCTTTCATACCTTGATTTCTGCCCCCTCTCACCTCGAAAACCTTGGTAATTAAGTCTATCCGATCTCTTCTCTTTTCATGCATTTTTCACATATTCATGCTTCTTAGACCTAGGTTTTGAAAATTTTGGGGTTTTTTTTTTTTTATTTTGGTTTTTTAGTTATTTTGTTGATCTTTAGGTATTGAGTTTTTTTTTTTTTTTTTTTTTTTAATAAACTATAATATTTCCATGCATTACATTCTCTATGCATTTTTACCTATTGTCATGCATTCTATAAAACTGTGTGCTTGATTATTCTTGTGTTGTAGTGTTGGAATGGGTTTTTGGCATTTTTGCCCTATGTTCATGCATTTTCGTGCATCGTTCTTTCACGTTACATTTTATCTCGTGTGGTTATCCCTCTTTATTGCCTTCTTTCTCTCCCTCCTTAGAGCATCTTCCCATGGCACCTAAAAAGAGCACCCCTATTTGTAAGCTTGTCTCTCATGCTTCTTCTTCTTTTGCCCCTATTCTTTTGCCCCTATTCTTGATTCTCTTCAGTTCAATGACATGAACTGCTGAAAGGCATTCAAAGAGAACTTCACTCTACATTGGCCTCACATTGAGCGACAGATTATTCTGTCTGAGTTGTCAAAAACAGCGATACCTAAGACTTTCCAGTCTCGTGGGTTGGAGTTCCTATGTGAACGACTCACTACATGTCTAGTGGTGCATGTTTAGGAGTTTTACTCCAACATATACATCGTCGGTACCTCTGTACCCATGTTCACTACAAGTGTTCAAGGTACATGTATCTATGTGACTCCAGAGCTTATCTTTGAGTTAGTCCATGTTCCATGGGTGGTTGAGTCTAACCACCATAATGCGCCAATGCTTGCATCCCTCTCTCTCTCTCGATGCACTAGCTACCATCTTCTGCGGACAACCATCCACTTGGGGTTATACCCTAAGTATGGTGACTCATGATTTCGTTTAGGATGCTCGTCTGTAGGTTGAACATGATCATGACTTATGTCCTTACTTTGGCCTATCATTATAACACTATCACTGAGTCTCATATTTGGTTTCTTTAATTTTTATTGGATGGTACTTTCCCTCTCAGTTGATTCTCTCTATAATGGAAACGTTTCAAGATGCTGGTCGATGTGAGAAACTTGTATTCCCCTCCACCATAACTTGTATCCTTACTTGATATAGTGTATGTTTCCCTCCTACCAATCATTTTGTTCCCTGAGGTGCCCTTGGGAAGGTCACTATCTCTAGGAGTTTCTCACAGCTCTCTTCTCAAGCTAAGCGCCAAAGGCCTGATTCGACTCCAGCCTAGCAAGAGGAGGCTACCTTTCATGCCGTTGTGGATGCTACCTATTCATCCTTCCCCTCATTTGCTCCACTTTTATTCCACATGCTCTTTCCTTTCTATATCTCTTACATGTGTTGAGTATCTACTAGGGTAGTTTTTTTTTTTTTATGACTTGTCTTGTTTTACACATGATGCCTTGATGTATCTTGTTTAGTTCATTTCAGTTAAAGACAGGTTGCTAAGCCATATCGATACTAGAACTCTCTTCTTGCAAAGTTCTTCATTAGTTTAAGTGTTTAGATTAGGCTGCTCTGTTTTGAATAATCTTGAGTAAAATGTATTCTAGGACATTCATTTTACTGTTGTGGTTTTGTCACAAATTACTAAAAGGGGAGATTGAAGGGTCATGTTTTTATGTATTAGCATATTCGAGATCAAAACACATTTTCTATGTAATTATGTCCAAGCTTAAGTCTGCCATAAATGTTACTTACAAGTGGTTAAGAAATGGTGTTATTGAAGATTCAAGGTCTAGGGTCACGTTTAGCGGCCCCAACCCAATGAGTATAGGGTTGTGGGTTAGTGAGTCCAATACAATAAATTTATAGAGAATGGGTTAAAAAGCTGGGTCCTAGTTAGTGTTACAACGGCTGTGATGGGTTTGTAAGACAGACATGCAAGAAAAATATACGTAAGGTTAGATCAATGTGTTGTCCAAAGAGGCCAATGTTCTTGTAGTCCGTGAGAACTGATTACAAGTGCTATTCTAGTTGGTACAGTACCCTTTCTCAGTTTTTTCGACCTCTAACTTATGGAGGGTCTCTCACTTTATATAGGTCCCTTCTGGTGATCCTAACCTTCCACTTGTCGATCATCCAGACCACCACTCGAGTACTTGTCCCATTAGACACCCCTTCTGGCCTTTTGTGAGTTGCGGTGGCCAAGGAAACACTGTACAAAGGTCTTCTCCACATAAATGCGGTCAGAAAAGCAGCTAAATTGCATTTAATGCGGAGATGACAGCCTTCCCTTTGATATTCCTGGGTTCCCTTTGGTACACTAGAGATGTGCGCTCCTGTCATTGGAACCTCTATGGAGGTTACTTTCGTTGTTAGAGTGCTTGTCTTTTCTCGGACCGCCTTTTACTCCTTTCTTCTTCGTGAAACTTTAAACTGGGTCCCCTTACAGATATTCGTACTTCCTCGGACAAGCCGACGTCCTCGGATTGGGCTTAAGGCCTAACATACAAATTTGGGCCCCTATCCTTACACAAGGCTACTCAAGAAAAGTTGAATCTGCAAGTATTGATACCTGGCTCAATACCAATCATCCAATCAAGAATTAATGAATCTTGAAACCAAACTCCACTCCTTTCAATCTATCGAGATTCGGGAAAACTTAATTTTAAATTTTGTTTTCTACCCCTGATGACTAGGCCTTTTAGGAATTTGTGCACTAAGGTTCCAAAGCATATAAGAGACATATTTTATAGTTGTCATCAAGGAGTTAGAGAGACACATACATAACAAGTGTTGTTGTGACATGTATGAGCCAAGGGTTTTGTGCCAACCTACATTCAGTTCATCTAAGCATGGATTGAAAAGCTCTACTACAACAATCAAAAGGGTTTTTGTGGAGTTAGTGACAAATTGGGAGATTGAATATACGCTTCCTATATAGATTGAATCTGAGCTACCTAATTGGGAGATTGAATCTAAGCTTCTCCTATATAGATCAGTAGGTTTTACTGTAGATAAGTATTTCAGGATAGGCCTATAAGGTAAAATCTCTTATGCTTGTAACTGCTTTTTCTTGTTAATGGATTCTTCAAGAATGATGACCTAAAATTCACCGGAGTTTTTCCTTTGAGGGTTTTCCCCATCATTGTGTTCAAATCATCGTATCAAACTTATTTTCCACTGCACTCTAATTTAGTTTGATGATTTGATTGTGCCTCAATTGAATTTGCATTTAATTTGATCTAATTAATCAACTTGAGTAATTAGTTAATTAATTGTGGTCTATCTATAACCCAACAATCCTCAATTTTGCATATCACAAGAAATATATAAAACCATACATTTAATTGAAGTCATTGGGTTTGTTCTTAGTTCCCACACAAGGGTTTGGCTTTGGCTTTGGCTTTGGCTTGAAGAGTCCCAATTGATGGTCATAAATATTCCTAGCAATTCCTCTTTTTGACCGTTTATGAGTTAAGATGTTAATGTGGAACTAAAAATATTAAAAAAACTCTAGGACCACATAAAAAACCACAATTTTTGTCATAATTGTTCACATGCCAAATTGTGAATGATAAAAAAAAATATGGTAGATTGACGTGGGTACTAGGATGGTTCTAACTCCTATAAGGCTGTAAAGAGGTGGATGAATAGTTTTCTGGGGCCCACATTAGAGCAATAAAAGTGAACAAGATGATGATCATGACCAGTCAACAAGTATGACCCAGTCAATTGGGAAAAGTTTTGGTTGTGCACTCGTGCTATGCCATTTAGCATTAATGATAAAAGAAGAATTCCAAATAAGATACTATGAAGGAGTAAGGCCTGCTATGCTATTCATTCTACATTATGAACGCAACATTATATGTGGTAGTAATATAAAGAAAATATATATATATGATAATGAACTAATTTGACCTTTTTTTCCCTTTCGGGCCATTCACTTTTGCTTTCGGTAAATAAAGTAACTAAGAACAGGAGAACACTATACTGACTGAAAGTATCAACTTTGGTTGTGGTCTCTACTGTCTAATGAATGATAAGTTGATAACATGATTTCACCATATATAGTTTCTACCAAAAACTTAGAACTTGCTTAATGCTATAGGGCCGGTGGTTCGCTATCTTGCACATCTTATATACAGAGAAAGAAGATGCAATAAATAAGACAATATACAAAAAAGAAAGGAAAGTCTTATCAATGAAATTGCTCAGAACAGAGATAATTCCACCACCCGACAGATTATGACAACTTACTAAGTGTTCTGTTGGTATGACTAGCTATTAGATACACACGGATCAAGTCTTCGGGCTACTATTCCATCCAAAAACAAAAAAAAACAAAAACAAAACCAAAAAAAAAAAAAAAGAGAATGGTATGCATGCAATTGCTAGGACCATGCGGACTGCACAAAGAGAATTGTTAACTATGACATTATGAGACTAATGGTTAAGAATAAGAACTATACTAGCAATACCAGCAAAACCAAGGAATGTTTCAGCTTAAAACTAATACAGGAAAGTGAAAAGAGAAAGAGAATGCATACCGTTTCTTAGACAGAAATAAGGTTGCTCTCCGTCGTGGCAATGGCAGACAAATGGATATGTTGAGTTAGAACCGCATTTCCCTCCTGATTCCTTACACCCCCTACAGACTATCGGCAATGCATTGTACTGCACATCAAACCCTTGATTCAATGCTTTCTGAAGTGCCTGGTTTACAACCTCAGACTCGTTACTGAGAGCAGTCCGTGAAATTGGGACTTTAATTGTTGTGTTGCAATTCTCAAGCTCCCGAGGTTTGGTACTTAAGAAGGTTTCTTTGTCAACTAAGAAACCGTTATTTGAATTGCCAGTTTCTGAGCTGCACGAAAACCAATTTCGGAACGATCTTTTTACTGAAGGAGGGCAGCCGTAATATAATGTAAGGTTATGAAAGTTTGAAGCGTAATTGAATTCGGTATAATTCAAGGTGGTATTGAGGAGGTTTCGAGAACAAGGAGTATCCCAGAGGTCCAATCTTGCAATGGTCATGGTAGATCTGGAGATGTTTAGGACACGAAACTCTAGCTCTTTAAATCTTAAAACCGTGTATTCATCATTGTGGCACTCAAGCTTGAACGATTTGCGACCACAATATGCAAATCGATAACCTCCCCAGAAAGGGTACGAAACATTTTTGATGCTTCCACACTCAAAGGGACGACTGCACCTAACAAAGGGTTCATAGACGGTGCAGTAAGATGGTGGTAGTATTGTTGAGAAGAAGGATAGGGTGATGATGAAAGAGAGAGATAGATAATGGGAATTCATGTTTAGAAGATAATGAAGAAAAGAACAGGTAGAGAAGTAATGTTTATGACGCAGTAACAGAATGTTGAACCAAAACTAGATAACGATAGCCCTATTATTGAGTGTTTTAAGAAAAGAATAGTTTGTACAGGAGAGAGGGGGAGAGAGAAGACTATTGACTTCAACTATGAGACCATCGTGACAATTTTTTTGGTTGAATGTGAAGGGTGGCAATATGCGCAATGACATTGCTAAAGCTCTAGGATTGTATTATCAAAACAAACAACAAAGTTTCCTAGCTAATTTCAACACTACATTAAACAACTGTTTTGTTGAAATAGCCAATTTTTAAAAAAAACTTTTCTATAAAAGATGTGACGTGTTTGAATGTCTCTTTGAACTCAATTTTATTCCTCCTTTTCTTTTCTCTTTTTTACTTTGTATAAGAGTTGACAAGAATATAGCATTAAAGATCGGCCATAATTCATTTGTAACCGATGAACTACAACGGCCAAACAAATATGAAGGAGTCAATCGATGATCATGAAAGACCCCAGTACGTCACTTTTGACAGCCATACAGGAGCCATAAATAGCCCCCAACTTTCTATACGAAGGAAGGCTATAAAAGCCACCAAGGAGAAAGGTGCACACAAATTTTCTATCTCTTCGTACTTAGAATATTTAAATATATCTATAGTTCTCTTTCTTAAGAATTAGAGGGTTCTTGGCAGACGCCGCCCGATGTTATTACTTCAATTGTAGTTCCTTTTACAGTTTTGCCTTCCAAAAAATACATAAACCTCTTCTCCAAAACAAGTTAAGATATAGGAAAATACGTAAAAATATTCTTTGGAAATTGGATAGGTATTACAGTGGATTAACTAAGTAAACATGACTGAAAAAAGGATCGAAATTCAAAATCAACAAAGTTATGGAGATATTTTTCTAACCGCCGTGTTTGAAGATCTGAGGAACTAAGAAGGTTATATTATATGCCTGGTTCGAAGGCATGAATAATTTCTTCCTAACTCAACAACCTTTTTCAATGATTCCAATAGGATCATTAATAAATAGAGAGATGACTGTGCAAATCTTAGGAAGGAAATAAAAATAATAATAATAAATCTACAAAACCTCCTAGATATCTTATCCATAAATTTTTTTTTTCTTTTTTTCTTTTCTTTTGTGGGCTTTTACCTTCTAAGATTGATGTTTGCATGCTATTTTTTTTTTTTTTTTTTAAGTTAAACATGACTGTCACATGTTGTATGATTGACCTTAAAGCAGCCAACCCTAAAAAAAAAAAGGTACGCACTTAATACACATACAAGCGTAAAAATCTACCAATAAACCAACTACTCTTAGAAAATCTAACCTATATTTACACTAACTAATTAACTAGTACATATACCCAGTCAAAGGAAAAAATTTAACTAAAATATATATAAATCATACCAACTTCCACTTCTAACCAACGTGAGACTTTCCCACAATTGGACACATTCACTTTCTTTTTCGTCAATACCATGGTTGAAAATTATATTTTATCTCACGGAGATCATGTTGAATTTCAATGCAATTTTGTGCTGATCAACCTCACTTCTAAAGATTCTCAAAAAAAAAAAAAAACCTCACTTCTAAAGATAAGTTTCAATTAACTTAACTATAAAGTTTCTTATCATTAAATACATGATATGGATTTTAAATTTTAATTACACCAAAATTCAATTGGTGTCTTAACTTGATGGTAAGAACAATCATCATATATAGAATGGATATTATAGATTAAAATTCTATTGTAACTAAAAAATATATAAAAATAAAATCTCACCTCTAAAGATTATTTTATGTATAACCATTCCTCACCAGACAATGACATATATGACCCCTACTTTCATGCCTTTGCATGCCAATTGGCTAGAAAGAATACATAACCAAATTAATTTATACGCTGATAATAAATTTTGAAGGCTTAAAATTATTTTAAACATATTCGAATCTTAACATTTAATTTGTTAATTGATGGACATCCTAGCAACTCCCTAGTCAATTTCAGTGGCATCATATACAATGAATTTCAAAGTCTTCATCAGAGATATATATGGATCTTGACTATATAACCAACGGAGTCATACGGCTCTGACTATCAAACCATGGAATATAGAATTTTAACTCATAATAATTTCAATTCCAATCTCTTGAAGACGATTTGGTCATGTGTGACAAAGAACAACAATTTCAGCAGCTCCATTTCACAAACACACAGGATAGCTGATGAAGACGGTTGTTTAGAATATGGATTTGGGGCATGACTAATGGTAATGACTTAATACAATATGTGGATGTAACCTTAGAACAAGTAAAAGTATATTTATAATAAGAAATAAGTAACCAGCTACTGTTGGTTGCATGATATATATGAAATCGGTTTTTAGGTTTATAAGTTATAAAAAAAAATAATAATAAAATAAAATAAAATAAAAACCACATATTTTCAATAAAATCCTAGAATCTGACTCAAAGAATTTAGTTTTTTATATATGTAAATTGGAGTATATATTTTATTTTACTTAAAAAAAATTGGAAATTTTTCTAGTTATAAAAATAAATTTAAACCATAAATATATATCAGTTGAAGTACTTTCAAAAGTTTCTAGTTCTAAAACTAAATCTAAATCATCATTCTTAAACTTCAAAATATAATACAATTCTTTTCAAATTATCATTGTCTAGTTAAAGCTTTTTCTTTTTTTCTTTTTTTCTTTTTTTCTTTTTTTATTTGAGAAGAAAGTTAGTAATTAAACCCTATATGACCAAAATTATAAGACTTTCATTCCCTTGAGATATTTTAGCTAATCGCTGAATACATTAGGTAATTGCCTAGGTAATTAACAGTTAAGAGCTGAACCTAAATCTAATAAAAAAATGTTTTTGAGAATCAAGCACCAAAGTCTTCAAAAATGTAAAAAGCTTGTTGAGCATTAGGATAGCTCCGTGCCAAGCTGGAATTGTGAATAAAGCACTTATGTGAAAGACTGAGCTGAGCCCCTCTTTTTTCCACGCAACCTATATGCTCAATTGAATTTTTTGTTCGATGTCATGTTTAGTTGGCAGTGTGGTGGTAGCCTACAAATGTGGACCCATAGTAAAGACTTGGCAAGTTGGAGGCATGTGCGGCGTATGTATCATGATGAATACAAATTCGTACCGTTACATCGTTTTGGTTCTATTTTATATTCTATCAATTATAATTTTTTTTTAATTTTTTTTATGTATTTTACTTATAAAATAAACAATATTTAAAAAGAAAATAAATTATAAACATAACATACCATAATTTGTAAAGTATAAAGTAAAATATGAAAGTAGGACAATGTGCATGGGAAAAACAAGATTGAGGTATGTGGGTTGTGTTGGCCAAATTTGGGAGGTAGCATTGAGTATATTTGGCAAATTGGTCATTTCTCAAGTCAAACTAAAACGAGCTATAAAACCTATGATCTTTACCCAATATGATCCGTATATTTTTCTTATAAAAATTTTAAAAAATAAACTTAAACATAAACTTTAAAAAAAAATTGACCTATTTAAAATCGAAAACAAATAAAATAAATGAGTAAATCAAAGATTTTACATAATGTTTTCATTCCTTTTGTTAGAAAATGTAGAAAATAAATTAAAAAAAGATAAGGTTGAGATATATAAGCTCACAAATTATGAGTGTTTTGAATGGGAAAAAAATTATCGTAACTTGTAAGGTCGACGATTGAATGCAATGACAAAAAATGGTAGGCAGGTCGCAATCCTAGCAAAAGGAGATCAGGGATTTTACAATTCAATGGCTATTAAGCGAAAGTATGAGACCAAGGAAGCGAGGGAAAGATCAACCTCAAGAGTCTCACAAGAAGCACTTGGTCCCAAAGGACAATTCTGAAAAGTATGATGTACGTGGTTAGTCCTGAGGGTACTTGTGGCAGTCGAACTAAAAAGCTATATAGTTATTTTAGCTCCACCAAAACACAAAAATAACAATATAACAGTGAAGTTAAAACTATTTTTTTTAACTTCATTGCTACAGTGCACATCTATCTATGGATGTGTACTGTAACTTAGAGCTAAAAAAAAATATATATATATATATATATATTATTCCCTACCCAATTGTGTGTGTGGCTGTAATGGTTGTGTGTAGTGGATATATTATTTTATTATAGTAGATATCTTATTTTATTGTGATATTTATATTATTTTATTGTATTAAAAACTAAAATAAATCCACTGCTGCAACATGTGTGTAAGTAAAATAAATAAAATAATTTTTTGTGGTGCCAAATAGCTAAATTTTTAGCTCCAATGCTGTAAATGCTAACCTATGATAAACCAATACAGATACAAATATTGGTATGATACAGGTACAAGTATAGAGATACAACATTTTTTGAAAATCCTAAGATACAATACATCGGGATACAAAAATTAATTAATATTTATTTGTAGGTATATTTAAATATTTTTGTACATAACCAACCAATACCACATTGGCTATAACCAACCAACAAACAATATTATATTTATTATTTATATGATTATATCAATATATAAATTAATATATCACAAACCCCACGACAATGCAAATATATATCCTAAATCCTAATACTCAAGTCAAAACAAACAATATATATAGAACTCAAGTCAAAACAAACAATATATATAGAGCCCGTTTGTTACTGTTTGTTTAAACAACAATTTTCAGTGTTTAAACGATATTACACATATTTTTACACACTTTTTCACTCACACATATTTTTAAAAAATACAAACAAAAGTGATAACTCCGACAAGGCTAAAAGCCTAGAAGCCAAGGCCACTGAGTAGCAAAACGAAAAGAGAAAAAATTGCCAATCTCGATTTAGAACAAAGGCGAGGCGAGAAACAAGGGAGAGAGAGTGAGAGTTTGAGAGACTTATCGATAAAAAGGGGGAGGAGGAGAGCTCCGGCGTTGACAACCCACAAAGGCGAGAGAGAAAGAATTGCGATCTGACTCGGCCACAAGCAGAGGTGCTAGCTCAGAGAGCCAGAGAAGAGAATAAGAGTGAGAAAGTAGAAAGGAGAGATTGATCGTGTGAGAGAAAATTAGGGCTTTAAACCCATCCCGGCCGATCGACAGTTGGAAATCTTCCATGTGTCAAATTCTTCTCTTTTTATTCTTTTTTTTTCGTGTCCGATGGGTACTGGCTATATCTCGGACGTATTCCTCGTGTATCCGAGCCATATCGGAATTTAAATAAATAAATAATCCTTTTTTTTTCACCCGATACTCTCCCGGTAAGCCATATCTCTACTGAGAGTTTTGCACAAGGGAAGTCTTAGTGTAATTTTTACTTTTACGTAAGGTAATAATAAAGACTGGGAATGTTATACAATAAATTTTTGCACTCTTAATTCACATAAATTGGTTGAACACTTCTTTATGTTTTTGTTGGGTTGTTGGCTAAGATTAAATAGTGTAATGTCATCGTAAGTCGTAAAATTTAAGGTGAAATTAATTTTAAAAAAATAAAACCATATAGTTTCAAGGAGGTTTCAAATTATGAAACCTTATAGTTTTCTAAGTATAAACTAATAAATTAAACGGTAAACTTTTCTTTCGATCTCCGTCAGTAACAATAGGATCCAAAGGTTCCAATCCATGTAATATTTACTTAATCTATATTCTATATGTACACACCATTCATTGAAGGTCAAAAATCTGTGGGCTTGGTTTTGGTAAGAAAAATCTATCAAATTAAATGCATTCCAAGGCAACTACAACAACCCAAACAACGATTTAGCACTAGGATACAAAAATAAACCTAAAGCAGAGAAGAATTTATTGGGTGGAAACCTTCACGTGACGTGGTTCCCACAAGAGAAAAAGTAGTTCACGCAATCATACCTTTGAATTAATTATTCGAAGGTGTCATAGTGAATAATTCAGCATTATCTGTTTTCTTCTCTACACCTTTTTACTATTATATGAAATATAAATTTTTGACACGTGAAATTGACCAAGGGAGCATACCTTTGCAGCTGTTACTATGTGTGCTTCCATCTTTGCAAACGCACAAGAACTCAGCCGTAGCGTCGTATCCACAATACCCTTCAGAGCTCTCACATGCAACACAATCCTTAACTGTTTCCCAATCAAGCAGAAAGCCATCATTCATAGCCCCAGCAAACCCCCCAGTTAAATTACCCATATTGATCTGCGTCTTTCTCACTGTCACCACCACTTTCTCCTCGCAATTCTTTGACCAATCAAAGCCCACCGTCTCATTATTCTCCACAAAAACATAAGACGGGTTGCAACTAATATTCAAGCACTGGATGAAAGGCACAGTTTTTGGAGGGTCGGAACTGCAATTAAAGTAAAAACTGAGATTCAAATCCATTGAAGAATATTTCAAAGGTAGCGCCTCTCGAGAAAAGTTTTGACGTGGTCTTGGGCACGTTTGGTTGGTGGTGACATCAATATCCACAAGGGTTAGGATATGGCCGGTATAATTTATATCTTTCACGTAGTAGTTCCGGTCACCGGATAAGCCAAGTACGGCCTCGTCGTACTCGCACCTAACGCCAAACCCCGGGTAGCCGCAATATAGCTGATCAGAGGTGAGTTCATTATAAAGCCAAAAAGGGTAGCTGATGTTAACGTTACCGCAAGAGCGTGCTGGGCACTTAGCTAACAAAGGACTAGAATGGGTGCCTAAGGAGTTGATGATGACGAAGAAGAAGAAGGAGAGGACGAGGGAGTGGCTAAGGAATTGTGACATGGTGAAGTGTTTGAAATGGGCACATGAAAATGTTCGTTGTTTTCTTGTACTAGGATATACTAAACTAAGTACTTATATAAGCAAAAGATAATGGGTCACCGTATTGTTGTATTATATTCAAACTTCATTCATTCTCATTAAAAATAATAATAATAAAATGCACGATTTTTGTCATAATTTTCCATTTAGTTAAATGTGATTAGCACAAACAAAAATGGTAAATTCCTATAAAAATTAAAGTAATGCTACAGAAACAAAATGTCTTATAATATTTTTACAAATTATTAATATAACTTTAATATTTTCTAAATAATTATCGGTTAGTATAGATATAATATTAATAGTAGACCCATATTAAAATTAATAAAAATTTACTAAACCAGCTATTTATAAAAATATTATAAAATAGTTTACACATATTCCATCACTTTAAAAATTATAAACAACCGATCACAACTCATAGCAGTCGGTGTAAAAAGTTATGAATTTCTTTGCGTTATATAAAAGACTTTTTCCTTTGTGATGAGGTTGCGTGTGTTGACAGTGCACGGAATTCTGGTCTCCAATGAACCTGTCTCGTTCCTTGTGGCAAAGTTAACAAATACTACTTGCCAACATGTTGAGGGAAATTTTCGAAGCAATCAAAATGGACGTTGTTGATTCGTTGTGTTTGGTTTAAAATATTAGAAGAATTACAGCAAAGAATGTACTGATTGTTGTCCTTAATTATTTTTTTGCTGAATATTTGTTGTCCTTAAGGTCAGCGACTCCATTTGGTCCAAATACTGTTCTTGTTCTTCTGGTAGGAAAAGAAATCTATCATATGCAGTACGCACACGCGGTTTCTATATATTGAAATAAGTATTCAACTATTAATCATTAAAAAAGTAATAATAAGGTTTTCAAAAAAAAAAAACAATAATAAGGAAAAAAAAAAACTATTATTGATGATATTGTTATTTATATTTTATAGCACTCATGATAACCATCCTTTACCAAAAAGAAATAATATATAACTTAAGGAATAGTTTTCGAAATTTTGGGTACTGAGGCGGTGTGGTCTATTCTTTTTTATAAAGAGAGCATCTTTGGTATTAGTTTTTACCGTTAGTTTTTATATACACTTTTTTAAAATTTCACTTTTTCTACTTTTTTTTTTTCATTTTTTTTTTTCAATTTTTCTTATATCTTTTTCAAAGATAAAAATATCCTTTAGCACAATTTTAATCAAAAAATTTTAACAAAAAATTAAATAAATTGTTCTCAAACATAAACTAAGTCTAGGTACACATTGCTAACACTTGTTACTTGCCAAATTACAACAAACAATAAATACGAGGAGTCACATGGGATTTATCTAAAGCCAAGCTAAGGTAACAAGAAGCAAGGGCCCTAAAGCTAGTCGAAGTGAGTGGACAAACCCAGCATAATATCTAGTGTATGGGAAGCTTAGCTCTAAGCTCCGTTATATGACAGTTTAAGAAAACTGTTAATGATAATATTGTTATATATAGTACTCATAACCATACTTAACCAAAAGACTAACAGCTTAAGGAATAGTGTCCCGGCTTTGTCTAATCTCTTTTATAAAGAGAATCCAAGTTCATACTTAGTTCCCCATTGTTGTTACCATCAAATTATCAACAAAAAAACTGTTTTTTGTTAGTTGAAATATATATTTAGTTTTACAATTGAATTTAAACATATTATTACATTGAATTTAATTGTATAAAAATATTTAAACTTTATTAGTCAACACAACTATGTGTTTAATTTTTATTGAGAAATCAAATGTGTGTATCTAAGAAATTATATCTATTGTATGAACAAAATCAATATTTTGTATAAAGATAAACTTCTTGTTGACAAAAAATAAAAACAAAGATAAACTTCTTTTCAATTAAAAAAGTTCACGAAGTTTATCGTTGTGGTTTGTGTTTTTAATTTTTATGTACATTTTGCGTATCATGTCTTAAACAAAGTTCTCAGAAATTTCTTCATGGAGGAGAAATCACGACCCATTCAAAGAGAAATTAAGTGAATTCTTGGTAAAGGAAATAAATCCTTTGAACTTTGTGTAGTCCACTGAAGAAAGCACGTCTTAGCTCAGGATATAACTTATTAAAGAGGTTTCTTACTTTCTTAGATAAGATACTAGTCAAAAAGAACTTTGTGGAGTCCACTGAAGAAAGCATGTCCATACTTCTGTTTCTCAAAAAAAGATACTAGTAAATATTATTTTTTTTTTTTGGTTAAACCAACCGGTATCCGGAACCACAGGGGCTCCGACTAAATTCGGATTCGAGCCGGGTAGGACCACAAGGGCGGCAAAGCTCTCCCAACCGAGTTTTAACGCAACTGCATACCCAAAACTCGAACACGAGACCTTGGTTAAACTAAGACAACCCCTTACCAGTTGACCAACGCGTCCGGTGGTTACTAGTAAATATTATTATTATCTTAATAAAAGCATAATTAAATAATATAAAAGTGACGTGTGACCTTCGCATTCCTTTAATCATCTTACCCTCAATTTTTTCCAGGGACAGTAGAAGCGTAGACTCAATCCAATATTAGTCAAATTTATAAAAATAAAAATTTGGAAGAAGAAGAACCATCCTACTCTTTCTGATTCGTTGTTTTGATTTCTGTTTCTTTTATTTAATTCATATTCAGAGGATAATAAAATATAAAAATATAAAATAAATAAATAAACACTTGCACATAGTCCAGCCAGTTTGGTGAAGTTCTTGACTACATTGGACGTAGGTCACTCCCCGTGGGGTAACCTGGGTGGGTGGGTCAAGACAGAGGTCTTGGGCCCTTCCGCCCATAGTTTATGGTGGGTTATGGTTTCGGATTCGGACTCATCATTTGAAGTGAGATTTCACTGTTTTAACCTTCGATAATACCTCCAACTATTTCCCTTATGAATAAATTTAAATTAGTAGCAAATTTTGGTCATAAAAATAAAAAAAAAAAAAAAATTTTAAAAAAGGTTTTCTTAAGTAGAAAAGGGAAATTTTATGGTAGATATAAATGTGGTTGTATTTTGTTAGGTTTTAAATTGGTAAATTTCATGATAATGTATAAATTCATTAGTCTATTATGACTCATTCAATGTTCAAAATTATTTCTCAAAAAAAGAAAAAATGTTCAAACTTAAAGTATTTGTACAAATTTCAACTACCATTTAATCGTCTTTCAATCGATCAAAATATCTAAATTTGATAGTTATTTGAACAAGATTCAATCAATTGGAAGTGACTTTTCAACTGCCCTTTGATAGAGTCTTTATCAATCAAAAATCAAGTCAAAACTTGTTTTAATTTTGTGATGTTGGCTGTTGTACACACTCCATTTTGCACCTATAAGCTAACATTGAAAGAGGAAAACATGATCATTTTATATACCCAAAAATCATGGTCAAATTTAGTCAATAACTCATTCATCACATATTATGAAAATGATCTTGAGGTTTCAACAATCACAACAATATATTCAGTTTCCAAATCTGACGGTCAGATCGAAAGATATCACAAAATCAAGTTTTAACGGTCTTATGCACGCATTCATTTGGGTGAAACCTATTAGGTGTGATTAATTGAAATTAATTTTGATTGGTTGATAATTAAAATTAATTAAATAAATTTTTGTGATTGTTAAGTAATTTTCTTAAAGTGTGATTTCGTGCATGAGAATAAAAGATAAACATTAATCTTGGATAGATAATTAGATTTTTGAAATAATTATCTTAGTGAATGCGGTCTGTTTTGGGAAAAGGGTAGTGGAGTCATTTTATAGTGATCAAAGAGGAGTGCAGGGCTCTTCTGAGCCGATGTAGGATTAGCTCTACACGTTTTTTACCATTAAAACTTTCCTTATAGAGCTTTCTACAACCCTACATGTGTGCACGCAAAATCAAAGCATGCATACGCAAGCTAAGAACCTACGCACACATGCTTAAGGCTCCTACAGGTTTTATTTTCACCAAAAACATCTTCCAAGTTAAATATTTTTTATAGTTAAGCCCTAGACTAGTCATGGACCTTTCTAGTGATATCATCATCGGGGAAAGGGGGATAGAGTAATAAGGGGTACAAAATGAGGTGTCTACAGGAGGTCAAAACCATTATTTTCATATTTGAGCTTAAAAATAAATTTTAAAAATAAAAATAAAAAAACCCTTACTTGTACATTCGTCTATGTTAGTATTGTATTTTGTCCAGCTTTAAATTTCAATAAAAGTTTTGGCCTAAAAATGAAGGATTTCTTGGTTTTAATAGTCAAATTCCATTTCTTATTGATTTTTATCAATTTTTATGTGGTTGACTAAATTTAATTGAGATTTAATTGAAATCTAACCATGTGATTGGATTAATTTTGGAGCAATGGTTAAAATCATGAAATTCCTTTTAATTTGACTAGTCATGGGCGAAAATCGAACTTGGATTGAATGAGATATCATTGATTGAATAAAATTATCCATGTTGCAATTTAACTGTATAAAAAAAATAAAAAATAAAACTGTAATTTTCTATGGAATGGGTGCTAAAATTTTAGTGCAATTTCCATGGAAAATTAGAACTAAATATGCTATTTGGGTCTCTTTATTTGAACATCAAATTGATTATGGCATTTAACTAATTTTTATAAATTACATGTCCTTTTTTTATTTGGGTCTTTTGATTGTCTTATTTGGTCCCTTTATTTTAATTAGGTCATGCATGTGATTTTTTTTTAAATCATATTACTTTCTTTTATTTAATGGGCATGTCAAGATTTATTGAATTATTAAATGTTGATTTATAGTCTATGACACAGTTCCTTTAAATGCATTGCAATTTAAGTTCTAATCTGATGCACAGGTAATTAAATTAAAGTTTGTCCCAATTGTTAAAAACTTTCCAATGACCTTAAAGGGTAAAACATCACATTCTTATCCACTTCCATTCTTATCCACATCCCTAAACTCTAAGGGGCCTTATATTTTCATTTTTTTTTTTTTAAAGGACATAAAAAAGAGAACCAACAACTGCTTTGAGGCTCAAACATTAGGGATGTGCATGGGTCGGGTTAAAGGGTTTTTTCAACTCAACCCACTATGGTGGGTTAAAAAAAACTCAACCCAACCCAACCCACGTAGATCAAGTTAGATCGGGTTGGATATTTTTTTAATTACTATTACTATTACTATTATTATTATTGTTGTTATTGTTATTGTTATGGGTATTGGTATTATTAAATTTAGCATTAGAACAACGCCACCACAAATAAGAGCAAATTTATAATCAAATAATCCTAAGCATAACACCAATTAGGGTTTGGATTTTATTTTGGAACAGGGGCAAAAAAAAAAATAAATAATTATATAATATTATATATATTTATTAAATATATTTATTAAATTTTAAATATATATTATATATAGGTGGATCAAATCGGGTTAGGCGAATTTGTGAATTTTTTTACCCAAACCCAACCCAACCTACTATAAATAAAAAATAAATAAATAAAAAATTCACAACCCAACCCCTAAAAATCGACCCAACCTGACTGGTTGGATTTGTTCAAGTTGGTTTTGTTGGATTTGTTCAAGTTGGTTTTGTTGGATTTGTTCAAGTTGGTTTTGGCAGATTAGCTGCACTGTCAAACCTAAATCCCTAGTCCTAGGAATCCGACCTACTACATTCCCATTGCTCCCTCTTTGGTCTTCATCACACCAATTTTTCCCTCATCTATGTCATCACTCAACCTAAAAATCCCAGCCACCATATAGCCAACAGAACAAAAAGAACAGAACCAAAAACAATACCCCTAAAACACCTTTAAAAATTCCACCTCTTTCCCATTTCCACCAACACAAAACAGCAGCCATTCCACCCTCCAAAACTCCAAAAACAAAACCCAAAATTCACACACACACACACAAAAATCCAATTTTTTTGATACATTTGAAGCCAACAACAACAACTATGAAAAAATATAATTAAACACAAAAAGATTCCTCCATTCCTTCACCAACCCGAAGCGACAATCAATAACAGCCAAAAACTACTACAAAAAACCTAAAAAGCAACCTCCTTTCTTCCTCAAACCAAAAAACAGAGCTTGAGGACCCAAAAAATCCTTCATTTCTCTCTTATTTGAAACCCCATTACAGCAAACAACAATAGCCACAAGAAGCTTCAACAAACAAAAACCAGTCCAAGCAAAGAAAAAAGATACAGTAAGAAGCAAAGCAAAGGAAGAAAGAAGAATGAACAGAGTAGAGACATCCTAACAAATGGAGGAGAAAGGGAGGTGAGCTAACATTTGAACAAGAGTCTACATCACATGATATTTTCAAGTGAAAATGCACATTATAATAGACAATGCATTAAATTTTACAAAACATTTATTAATAGTATGAAAGTAATTAGAAATAGTAAAACCCTTTTTTGGAAGTGACATTTACAAATTTAGTGAAAAACATATAACTTGTTAAATAAATAAATGCTCTCTTAAAAGATTTACCCAATTTCATTAAGCTATAGTTCAGTTACAAAAACAGCATTTCATCATTGGATAAGTTACTTATAATAATAGAAAATAATACACTTTACACTAAGATTGTTTTTCCACATTCCTACAAAAAAATGCACTAACAACTAAACAACATATCTATACTACATCCAAACCAACACTTCAATGAACCAACACAAAGACAACACAATAACACTATGGCAAAACATAACAACAGGAACGAAACCTGGGCTTTGTGATTCCCATGTAGAAGAACAAAATTACAGAAAGTCCAAAGCTTGAAGGGCCATGTTGTAGTGACTGGAGACGAGTGCAAAGTACTCTTCCTAGAAAGATTTCCTATGTATTAAAAAATTATTATGATAATAATTTACCCAACATATGTTTTTGCTGAATATAATATAAACCCAAATGATCCTAATTTCAGCACTACTTATCCAAACTTCATCAGTTTATTTTTTAAAGAGATCAAATGGAGATACAATTTGAAGAGGCATAGAAGAAAATTTAAACCGCCCATACAAAAGAGGATCCATATGTAAGTCAAAAATATGTGCATATATACTTGTAAAAAAGAAATTATACTAAATTAACCTATTTTGACTACTCTAATAAAAATAATGAACACAATAACTTGAGAATCACAAGAATTTAGGATCAACAAAAATAAGAGTAAAGCTACATTCACAACTTTTTTACAATAATGTCACAAAACAAAAACTATGTAGTAAGATTTTAATAATTTTTATTTGGGCCCATTATTAACATCATTTTTTCACCCACCAATAACATATTGTCATAAGATTTGTCGTGAAGATGTTGTAGACCTAGTGTAGACACCTCATTTTGTACCCATTAATAACCTTTGGTCCTCTGCCTCAATGATGCACTTGAAATACGTCAACCAATGGTAAGCAAAGAGTTTAGTTTTTTCCTCCATGTTTTCTAAAACCCCAATTCATCTTTTCTAAACACTCACATAGCACCTTTGCACATTTTTTAATCTTTCAAAACCTCTCTACTTGTTTTACTAAAGCATAAACTAGTTTTCTAAATCGTTTCAAAACCTTTCAATTATTGTTTTTGCTTTTAACTTGTGATTAACTGAGTGTGAGCGAAAGCACCCGCGATGGGGAGTACGTCTCTGCTGAGTGGATCGGGAGGAGGGTGAAAGATTGACTCACCACCTAGATTAGATCTAGGAACCATTTATATAGTGGCCTTCATGAAAGAACTAATCTTACCAGAGCACGTGTTCGGAGTTTAGGTATGCGGATGGGAAGGTGTTAGACACCTAACCCCACCTAACCCGTATTTCACATCCTAATTCTATCTAAGAATCTCCTAATAGGCATCTTATATACACACATACACACTAAGTCTACCTTAAAATGCATCTTGCACAAAACCTACCGTTCATCTAAATATGGCATATCATCATCTCATCATGGCAATCTCATGTCACACATGCATCTCATTCATAACATCATCCTAGAATTTATCTAACACATACATATTTCATACACATATATCAAAACATGCTATCATCCACTTCATCATATCATTATCAAGGCAGCACACATCATCATTCTAACTAAGGGAGGCAGGCATAACATCATACACATGGCATAAACGAAGCATATTCATCTTCCAAAGCATTGTATTCACATATTCATCATCAAGCAAAAAAATCATCATATCAAACATGAATGTTCTTACTCATATGCATGACTTACCTTCACTTACCTCACTGTATCACAGCCACATCACTTCTATATCAATGCCTGGCCACATTCAATTGCATGTTCATATTGTTCATTTAAAGCACATAAACTCTAACTATCAATTTAGAAATCAAAGATGTCAAACATGTTATGTTATTGCATACTAACCTAAATAAGTGTAAACTAAATTGAACAAAACCTAATCATGCATTATAACCAACTAAATCTAACCTATCATGCTCCTAACTATGGAAGGAAAAAAAAAAGAGATGGGTTCAAGTTACACCTGGTGTAACTCTTATAAACTTACACATTTTTTACACCGTAGATTTCTAAGAGATCTAACAGTTAAAAAAATATCGTTAAATGCTATTATATTTTACCTTACTACCTAATTAATACTTGCATCCCCTCTCTCTTTCTCTCTCTCTCTCTCCTTATTTATTGCTTTCCACTATATAATATTTTCTTCAACACAATCTAACAAAAAAATTTGAAAAATAATCCCATAATCATTGTAAATAATTATTCAATATACTTTGTCCAAGCTAAGGACACTTATTTTTTTCTCCTTTTTTCAACAATCTACGGGCTTATAAAATTAACTTAACTTCTTTGGACTTGCATGTTATTGCCTAGTCACTACCAGGCTTCCACACAGACTTTATCTCAACTTTTTTGCTGACCTTGCAAAATTTTGATACAGCATTAAACCCTCCAAAATATAGCATTACGTACTCTTTGTACTAAAACCCCTAACACAAACACTACACTAGTGTCTTTTGGCAACTACAAAATGGTTTAATTTCTTATATATGCTATTCTAGAATGCACAAAAGGGTACATGATCCAACCTATTTTGTCTATAAATACTAAGGCTTTTCGCACTCTCTCTTCATCGTCTCCTTGGTATTCACTCTAGGCCAAGAGTTTGAACATATACCCAAGGAAAAAAAAGAAAAAAAAAAAAAAAGGAAAACGAGCATCAATGGATTTTTTCACTATTTCAATGTTTTATACTTGATCTTAGTCTTTGTGGGCTTCTATGGTTTTGTACAGGGATGATTACTCTCAGAAAAGAAACCTGACCCAAAAGATATTGCTGCTAGAGCTCGTTGGTTGGTCTCTCAGAATTTCTGGGGAATCTTAAAGTATTGCAGCCAGAGCAAAATTATCAACATTACGAGATTAATTAGTGATGTCAATAGGTGTGTGTATATATATGCACACTATAGTAAGATGACAATTGAAGTAATATTATTTAAATATTTTAAATCATAGTTTTTTTATTAGATAAATTAAGGATTGCCCATTAGATAATGATAATAGTGGAAAGCAATAAATAAGGAGAGAGAGAGAGAGAGAATGCTAGTATTAATTAGGTAGTAAGGTGGAAAACAATAGCATTTAATATTGTTTTTTTAACCGTTTGATCTCTTAGAAATCTATGGTGTAAAAAAGGTGTAAGTTTACAATAGTTACACCAGGTGTAACTTGAACCTATCTCAAAAAAAAAATGGAAGAAGAAAAAACTAATTAAGAAACAAGATATTAAAGTAGTAAAAAAAAACAAAGAAATAGAATAAAAAGAAATGTACCTCAAACGAAGAGCTCTTTGACTTGGTTTTAACCACTTCCCTCGGTCAATCTAAAAGAGACAAAAAAACCTATGGGTTAGTAAGCTTTAACTAGAAGGTCTGGAGTTTCTTAAAAAAAAACAAAAAAAACAAAAAAAAAAAAAACAAAAAACAAAAAACAAACAAACTAGAAGGTCTAGAACAGAAGAGGTACTAACCAAGAAAACATTAACTAGAGGATTTTTTAGAATAAAAACTTCCTCTTTGATTCACTATTTTTAGTGAATCGAGTGTGTTTTGGAAAAAAGTTCCTTTAGGGCCTTTTATAGTGATTAGAAAACGCTCTTCCTAGTCGATGTGGGATTAACTCTACTTGATTTTTATGTTAAAAACTTTCCTTACATGTCATCTATAACCCTACATGCACGTGCATATCCGAAGGTGTGCGCACATGGCCGAAGTATGCATACACATGCTTTAAACATGCACACGAGTACTTACAGTTTTGGTAGGTTTTTCTTTCACCAAAACATCCTCTAAGTTAAAGACTTTCCATAGTTAGGCCCTAGACTAATCATAGACCTTTTAGTGATATCGTCATTAGGGAATGAGAGCTTGAGTCGTCAGGGGAACAAAATGAGGTGTTTATAGTTGCCTATCTTTTGATTCATTAAATTCGTTAACGGGGTCAAAATTAAAAGGAGACAAACCATTTTTTTTTCAACGTACAGCTCGGGCCCACCCACACACGTGAAAAACAGCATACATACATAGGGCAAGTGCGACTCTGGAGAGTCGAGCGGGATTCATATGTCCGAATTCCCACTGGTGCTGCTCAAGAAACGAGTAGCAACAGGCTCACTATCCCTGAGCCTGGTATGCCAATTATCAAGCAAAAGACAAGTGACTCACTATCCTAGAGTCACTAAAAAGATAAAACAAACAAACAAACAAATAAAAAAACATGGCCAACAGCCTCAAGATGGGGAGATCACTTCACCACCTACAAACATCACACAAATCAAACAAGGGTGCTCTTACAAGCTAGAAGGAGAACTCATCTAGGGTGTCAATCTATGGCTCTTGCCTCAAACTTTTCTAGGTGTATTTCAACTCTATCTCAATCTCTTCTATGTTCTGGTTGGGTCTTGCCTCTATCTCAATCTCTTTTGTGTTCTAGGATTTTCTCTTTTGAGGTACTGTAAAGGCCTTTGAAAGTCTTTGTGACATGTTCAATTTTGAGAGGCACAAAATCCAATGTCACTTTGTAATCATGGTGCGAAGCTCACTCTTGAGGGGTTGCCTTGGGATTTTTAGGTTTTATATGAGAATTCCAACCTTAGGAAGGTGAAGGTAGAATAAATCCACTCTTTTAGGGACCTACCTACAAATCTTGATTCCTCGAGGGGTCTTTGTGCAAATCCTAACATCTTTGATCCATTAGGGAAGTTGAATCTAAGACAATATATTCCACTGAAGATTAAAACCGAGATGTGTCCTTTAAGAAGGACCACATTTCAAATTGGGGAGTTGCATTATTGGGGGGTTTTTGAATTGTGAAGTGTCCACTTCACGGACCAAATTACAAAACTAAGACTCATACATTCTAGGACTGCACTGGGGAAAATCTGTACCATCGAGGATGTACTCGTAATTTTTACTCTTCAAGGGACTTCTGTACAAATTCTAACATTTTTTTAACCCATCAGGGACCCATTTGTAATTTCTAGCTCTTTGAGATGTACTGGGGATATTTTTGTAAATTCTGACTCTTCAAGGGGCTTATTTGCAAACTTTGATATATTGATTCACTAGGGATATTTCAGCAATTTTCAAGGCTTGTAGATTTTTTTTTTTTCAACTAAACTACACGTAGTTTAGCCATTTGGTGCCATTCCCGCCTTTTCAAATTTTCCAACAGTTACAATTGTTTCTTTTCTTCTTTTTATTCTCTTCTTCATCCTACCTCTTCATATTCTCTCTAACTCCCAAAACTTTTGCCTCCCCTCTCTTCTTCCCATTTCAATCACAAATCTAAAATCCTTGCTCGTTTTCTCTCAAAAATCCTCTCAATAAAACCAATGGCTCCAAAAACCTCCTACATCCTTTCTAGCGATATGTTCATTCTCACTCGCTGGATGGTTGCTACTCATCTAAACGAGGCTCCTCTACAGGTTTGATCAACACCTATCTCACAATGCACCGCTCAGATTGATAATTTTTTCAAACTTTTTCTCATTTCAAGTTTTTCTTTGATCTTCCATTTTAATCTATTTTTGGACTTGAAAATGCTTGAGTTTTGTCGTGGGGAGGGTCAAGATGAAAACTTTGTGCTTTAGGTGGGGTAGAAACATGTCAATGATTGATTTTGATCCTAGGGGGTTGAAGAACAGCACAGCAATGAACACAATTATAGGTTCACCATGTGTAAGCATGCTCGTTTATGCACACGCTTGTTCAAAACCATGCGTACACATATTTGTTCATAAAAAATGCACACACAAGTTTCCAATATGCGTACTCATACTCGCGAGTATCTGCGCGCATGTTTGGTTCTGCAAACAGTTTTATACCATCATGCATTCTAACGCTTTTCCATTACGCACTTGTTTTTGTCAATTTTAAGGTCGTCCTTCTTTTACTGGCTGGGGCAATATAACTACGATCATGCAGTGGTTTGGGACACTCTCTGGCCAGAGACTAAGGCCTTAGTGAGGGCGGCCAACTTCGAGGCGCTCATGGCTCGTCTTCTTGAGAGTTCTACCAGTGGGGTGCTGGTGCAGGCATTTGCTGAGAGGTGGTGGGACACTACCCACACCTTCCACATTACTGGTAAGGAGATGACCATGACTCCCTATGATTTCCATAGGCTGACCAAGCTGAGAGCCAACGGTCCTCCTATCAGCCTTAAGGGCGTGTTGGGGACGGCACTTGGTAAAGAGCTACAGGGTATTTCGGTGAGACCATTTGATACTATCAGATTTCTGGTGACTTCCTCTCCCGCTCTCAGGAGACTCAGGGGGATAGGTCCAAGATGGCCAGAGCATTCTTGCTCTATGTGGTAGGGGAGTTTCTCTTTGCCAAGTCTGGCTAGACCATCTCTTTGTCGTGGCTAGCGATCTTTTGGAACTTCGAAGATGCTTGGGGAGAAAACTAGGGGAATGCCTATTTGGCTTACATGTACTTGGTCATGGACACATTGAGTCTAGGAGTGTTCCACCAGCATGTGGTACCTTGGAGACTATGGGAGGTAAGATCACTTCCTTTTTTTAGCTTCTTATTTGATAACTGTGCTTATTTGTCTTGCAAACTGTATTTTATACCAATTTTTCTGCATCTTGCATCTAAAATTGTCTCTGTTCTTGCAAACTATCTTATCTGTTCTTGCAACTGCCCTATATCTATGATTCATTCTTGCAAACTGTTCTTAACTTGCATGTGCTCTGTAATTAATTCTTGCAAATTGTTCTTAACTTTCACCTAATTCTATGTCCTGGACTTACCATTTGTGCCTATAATCTGTGTTTCATGCTTTTACAACTGCATCTATGCCTCTATTATTGCAAACTATCTTGCAAACTTTATTTCATATCTTTGCAATTGTTCTGCATCTTGCATCTGAAATTGTCTCTATTCTTGCAAACTATCTTATCTGTTCTTGCAACTACTCTGTATCTTGGATTCATTCTTACAAACCGTTCTTAGCTTGCATCTGCTTTGTAATTCATTCTTGCAATCTATTCTTAACTTTCACCTGAATCTATGCCCTGGACTTACCATTTGTACATGTAATCTGTGTTTCATGCTCTTACAATTGTATCTATGCCTCTATTCTGGCAAACTATTCATACCTTACGAATTGAATCTACATCTTTGAAACCCATTACTATTAAGCAGTTAACCAACTCTAACTTATTCACTAATAAACGGTCACAACAATTAATTTACTATAAATACAACAAGAAGGCATGCCAACAAAAAAATTTGGGTGCCCTCCCTAGAAGGAAGATGAGGCTTCTATTTTTGTTCCTAATGCATTTCGATAGGTTTTTAATTTTTTTGGGTTATTATTATTATTATTATTATTTTTATAATGCTTCTTTAAGCCTATTAGCTTTATTTGTGTTTCTTTCTAAAAAAATAAAAAGCTTTATTTGTGTTTGACATCTTTTATTTTATTACATGAATAAATATAAATGTGGGAAAGGACGGACCCACGTTGAGCCCAAAAGGGGGCTCGCCCCCCCCCCCCCCCCCCCAGGCCCAAAAAAAAAATTTGAGCAGGTAAAATTTTCAACAAAAAAAAGGGCTTAGGCCCCCCTTAGTTTTTAGCTCGGGCCCCCTTCCCAAAAATCATGAACCCCCTAGCCCATCATCCGGCCAATCCAGGAGCCCATGACCCATGTAAATATATTTTTTTAAAAAAAACACTCAGCTCTCAGCAATCCAAAACCAAATAGAGAAAGCAAAAAAATGAAGGAAAAAAAAGAAAAAGAAAGGAAAGTGAGAGGCGAGACAGAGACTACTTAAAGAGACCCACTCACCCACGCCGTGATGCCGCCACCCATGCCTACACCGTGTCACCGTGAGTTCGTGACGCCGTGACGCTTGCGAGACCCATCTTGATCTTGCTACCTAGTACCCACGTCGGCAAGACCCACGCGAGAGTCAAGACCCACTTGTCGCCGCCCACGCGAGACCCACTTGCCGCCGCCGTCGGTTGCTCGATCTGCCCAGCCCAGCTTCGTTGCTCTAGCCTTCACAGTTCACAGGTATTTACTCTTATCTTTTCCTTCAAAACTTAATAAAATGTTTGTGATCTGAGAATCTGAGATTCACAGAAACTGTGCTTGTGCCTTGTGGACTTGTGGTGTTTCATGTTTGTGTTTTTACTTTTTACTAATGAGTGATGAACTGAACTGATGTTGGTGATTGTGATTTGTGAATTGAATCTGTGCTGCCTGTGGTGTTTTTTTTTTTTTTTTTTTTTTTTGGCTTTTTGGCTTTGTGACTCTACTCTCTCTCTTGTTTATATAGATAAGAGAGATAGAGAGAGACAGAGAGTAGAGTTTGTAGAGATTAGTTTTTTCTTTATTGACTGGTAGTTAGGCATAATAGGGACAAGTGAAGTTGGGCACCGGGCAAGTGACAGCAAAAAAAAAAAAAAAGGTAAAGTTAAGAAAAATTTTTGTTAGTAGTGCAGAAAGCTCGGTAATGGGATTCATTAGGTTAGTGGGTCAGTGTCAAAAAAATGGAGACAACACAAAGACATAAATAAAGGTAGACCAAATATAAAAAGAAAAAAACTAATCATATATTATAGAAAATTGTCACACAAATTTAAGAAAATAACGGCGATTCTTATATGATTCTTATTTTATTTGTAGATCATGAAAAAATCAACTACAATGCTTGATTTTTTCAAAAGAAAATGTTCAAATTCTTCCGAAGTCAACGTGGGATTGCCAATAACTAATGTTGCTCTTCCAATTCTAGAAAATGTGGATGCTCCAAAAGGATTCAAAAGAATAGGATTGCTTCACTAAAAGAATAGGACCTACTTTTAAAAATGCTAAATTTTAGGGAATAAAAAGATAAACATGAAGAAAAAAAATCCCAAATTTTAGGAGTGCTCTATTTGTCTATTTTACCAGATTATCTTTTAGTTTTGTCTCTACTTAAACCTAGGAAAATAGGGGTATTTTGGAACTAAAAAAATCCGGTCCAAATAGGTGCAGCCCCTTAAATAGTAGTATAGACTAGCCTCATCACACGCGCTTCACGTGACGATGAGGCTTTTTTTTTAGAAAAAAAAAAGTGTTTTTATTATATATATATATATATATATATATATATATATAATTTTTATTTTGAGAATCTAATTTATAAGTGGAGAAAGTAATTTGAAAATTTACAGAAGAGTGGTCCTATTTTTAGGCAATGTTTTAGCGGAAGTTAGATTTGTATTTTTACCAGATTGTCCTTTAGTTTTATCTTTACTTAAATATAAGGGTATAGGGGCATTTTTGAACTAAAAAGTGAGGAATCCAAACAAGGAAAACCCCTTAAATAGTAGTATAGATATAGATAAACATTTACATGAAAAGCCAAAATCATAATAAAGAAGCAGTTAACCATAATAAAGAAGTAGTTATTTGTTGGAGACCCATCTTATTTTTGGAGCCATCCTCACGTGCAATGAGATTAGCATAATAAGATTGAAATAAGCTATAATTACCACCGCACATCCTTAGTGCGATAAGTCACTCCACAAGTATAAGTGTTTGTGGGGTGTGGGGGCAAGGGCCGAGGTTCAAGTCTCCAAGAGGGAGTTTCACACACATATACACTTAGATTATTCTAGAATAGAATTTCTATCTTGTAAAAAAAAAAAAAAAAAGATTAGTATAAAAGAAATTGAAATAAACTATAATAATCAACTCTCTTGTAAGTTGTAATGGTTTGGGAGAAAATCACTTTGCCTACCCGTGATTTGAAAAATATCACTTAACCTACCTATGGTATGTTTTGTTTGTTTTCCGTAACCCACCTCTATTAAAATCATGGGTAAATAGATATTTTTGCTCAAATTTTATGTCTCTCTCCTCCCAAAACAAAAAATAGAGCAAAAATGCAAGAGAAACAAGATCAAAAAGTGGTATTTGTCTCTCTCTCCGTTCACACAAATTTTGAACCTGAAGAACATACCCAAAAAAATAAAACCTAGATCATGAAGAACATACCCAAATTCAAAACCTAGATTAAAATTTCATCTAATTCATCCAAAAAACAAACAAGATTATAAAACATTAAAAATTGCAAAGAACATAGAGCGGGAGGGAGAGAGAGAGAGAGACTGACAAGATCTTTGAAGAGGAGAAAAGCGATGAAGAAGAAAAGAAAGAAGAGGATCTCAAACTCAGCGAATCTGACGAAATCGAAGACAGCATTCACCGCACGAGTCATTGCTGACTCCTCCTTGTTCCTCATCGTCCCACCTACTCGCCTCCCCATTTCACCTATGAAACGATGTCATATGTTGTATGAGTAATGGTTTAAGGTCGCTCCCTTGGTTCCCTTGGTTCATACTGCAAACACTAAGAGGCTAGATTAACGACCAGGGGCGTAGTCAAGATTTTTTACATGGGGGGGCCAATTTTCGATGACGATGATTATCATCGTTGTATGGACAGTTTATATATTTAGGTTGATATGGACCTTCATTGAGATAAGCTCGACGGATTTCATTTTGTTTGTTGATAGGAAATTCACATATTTGTTTATGTGATCCTAGATCACGATCTATCTCTTCAAATTAAATTCTTGAACATTTGGAGGGGTGTTCATTAGGCATTGAAGTATCAACATTTATTTCTATAGCCACATTTATTTATATAGCCACAGGCATCCTAAATTTTGAATTTCTAACATCTTTTTTCATTAAGAATGCATCAATTGTTTTTCGTTTGCTCTTAATTCTTTTAGCTTTAAGAATATGACTCAAAAATTAACTTGAAAAATAAAATCTTAATTAGAAATTTTTACTTAATTATATGGATGTTATTTAGACTCAAGAAAAAAAAAATTTCCACTATAATTTAAACAATCAACCCATCATCATTCCTATTATTCAAATTTTCCTGTATTTTAATTTTTTTTAATTAAGAATAACCCCTCAAACAAAAGCAAAAATTAAACACACACGCACACAACATAAACCAAACAATTTAACAACACCCATTGCCGCATAATATCTAACTAATCAAAAATAGGTAATAAATCAAAAAAAAAAATTACCTTAGAAACTTTATCTTCACAAAGTGCAAACTTTATCTTCCCTTCAAGACTCATCACAAACAGCCTCCCCATGCCCATGCCTTCAACCATATATTTCTCTAAAAATCTATGAAAAATTAAAGAGCATGTGAATACTTAAGTGTAGATAGTTGAGAAAAAAAAAACACTCAAAAGAGAAGAAGCGGAAACTGAAAACTCGCCCACTGGCTATGCCCCTGCTCTGAATGTTTTATTTTAAGAAAGTAAGAAGAAAGAAAATAATGGTCAGTTTTTTTTTTTTTTTGGGATTGTAAGGACTGAGTTTGAGAGGAGGGCTGAGCTGAGCTGAGGGTTTTGTTTTGTTTAGGGGTTGCTGGAACCAATGGAGTGGGCGGTGGCGTGTACACAATAGACAAGAAGAGAGTAAAAAGAGAAACAAAAAGGGTTCTGAATCTTCTGATTTTGAGTTGGAGAATGGGTGATAAAGTGTTGTTTTGTTGGTTAATGCTTTGCGTATTTAAATATAAGTGGGCTGTGGGCTATGTTTTGTTTTATTAGAGGATAGAAACTAGAGCCTGGGAGTGAATTGAAGTACTGAACAGAAATGGGAGGGGGGGCCAGATGTACATCAGAGGGGGGGGGGGGGGCAATTAAAATTTGTATATATGCTAGTGGACTTTTTTATTTTTTTGCAGGGGCCACGGCCCCCCCAAGGGGCAACGTGGCTCTGCCCCTGTTAACGACTAATGTTGCTTCTTATGTAGAAAACTTTCCCTCCAAATGTGAATCCATTAAGAGAATGATGTTTTTCCCCCTAATCATGTCAAGGGCCTACATACATATCAGAGATCAAATTATTTCTCGACCTTGTATCTTGTATTAATCAATCAACATCTAAAAATGTCACCATTGTTTTAACATTCAAGCATCTCAAAATGTAAGGTAAAAATTCAAACTCTCAAGACTAATTTCAAACAAGCTATACTGTATCTTTTCTTCTTTTTTTTGCTAAGTAATATCAACTTATGAATTTCTTACAAGAAAGACAATGCAACATAGGTGAAACGTGACTAGTGTGATAGTAATCATAACCCCATCTCATCCCGTGCTTCACCTATCTATCCAGAAATTACATAAACTAATGAATATGTCTAAATTAATGTTTTATAATCTTGTCTGTTTTTTGGATGAATCAGAGGAAATTTTAATCTAGATTTCGAATTTGGGTATGTTCTTCATGATCTGGGTTTTATTTTTTTGGGTATGTTCTTCATGTTCAAAATTTGTGTGGATGGAGAGAGAGACAAATAACACTTTTTGATCTTGTTTTTCTTGCATTTTTGCTATATTTTTTGTTTTGGGAGGAGAGAGACATAAAATTTGAGCAAAAATACCTATTTACCCTTGATTTTAACAGAGGTGGGTTACGGAAAACAAACGAAACATACCACAGGTAGGTTAAGTGATACTTTTCAAACCACGAGTAGGCAAAGTGATTTTCGCCCAAACCATAGGTAGGTTTAGTGTAATTACCCCTTGAAGTTATATAAATGAATAAGGAATCTGGGGTCAAAAAGAAATTAGATGGGAAATGAAAACACACACATGAATCAAAGTTAAGAGTAATTTTACCATGAGAGAAGGGGAGTACACAGGTTGTGCAGCCATGGCTGGCTTGATATATAGTTTAAGGCCTAAGATAATAATTTTAACTTTTAAGTGAGGAATTTTATATTTAAATATTAATTATATTAATTTATTTAATATTAACCAAATCAAGCTTAATTTAATAAATATGTAACTTGATGACTAAACAATTATGAAGGTAGTTCACCGTCTTTAATTTGTTGTCTAGCTTCTGTCTGTCTGTTAGATGCATGGTTTGTGAATAGATTGATGAATGAAATTATTTATGGAATTTTTCCAGTTGCTAAATGTTGATTCCTAATAGTTTTTAGATGTTAGATTCCTAAGTTTTTCTTTTGTTTAGTTAGAAGGAAGAGGACCGAAACTAAGAGAATGGAAATATGGAATCATTTTCTTTTGTTTGATTAGAAGGAAAGAGGAGAGAGAAATGAAATGTGGAGAAAATTTGTTTCTTTGGGGCTTATGAGTTACGCCTACCAATTTTTTCTTTTTTTTTACTTTCCCTCCAAATCCATAAAATTACTCTTATTATACCTTTCAACAGTTTTTTTTTTTTTTTTTGTGAAATTACTTTAATATCCTCATAATTAATTATTAATTTATAATTTACAATGATAAATTAGTAAAATAATTTTTTTATTCCTTCTCTTCTTTCTCTTCCCTTATTCATCCAAACACACGTAAAAGAAGTATTTATTTTCCCTTTCTTTTTCAATTTACCTCCCTTACTCTTTTCTCTTCTCTTCCCTCCCCTTCCATCTAACCAAACCTAGCCTAATATCTTTTATAATAGTTCAAATAACATGTTGTAATAAATGCATAAATAAAAATAATATGTTGAGGTGAGATCATGTGAAGTGTTGTTGCCGCCTAAATGACTTCCAACTTGACACCCATAAGTTGAAGAAGAACTTCGTGTCCCTAACATGGTTTTATTCTTTTAACTAACCATTTTTGTAAATACACATTGCAAGTTAAAACAACTTCTTTATAACCACTTTTATAAATGACATTTCATTCTCTTCGTATCTTCTCCACTCAAGCCACTCAAACTCAACAAAAAGGAATAGATAGCGATCAAACTTCACCAATCGCATAGGGTGGTCATATCAATTGTTACCTAGACCATTTGTAGGCCTCCTCTTTGCGATAGCCACACATCAATTTCATCCTCATCCCTTTGGTGGGGACGATGTTTACATGTATAGTTGATATTCCACCAATAAAGAGCATGGAGGGAACCATGAATTTTTTGGCTATAAGGGTAGAGAAAGTGTAGTCTTTCTCATGTTTGGAATGAGAGTTCTTGGGGGGGGGGGGGGGGGGGGGGGGGTGGGGAAACAAGTATTCAGTGCTATTATATATTTTATTATATTATCATCACAACTAATTTTTTTTCCCAAATATCATTCAATTTCTCTTAAAATATTTAACAAGTATGATTGAAATTTTAATAAATATCCAAATTTGCAAAGAAAAAAAAAATCAAATTAAACTAGAAATGATTCATTTGTTGGCTATAATTTATTATAAAAAAAAAAAAACAATTATTTTCTTCTTTCCCTTGTAAAAATTTGCCTATACTAATCAAAAGCTAAACTTCTAACAAGAAAACTAGAATTAAAATGACTCTAATTGGGTGGATTTCAAGCGGGTGCAGGATACTGCCTCTTAACTGTTTCAAAAGAGAGAGATGATGAAAAAGCTCTTAAATTTACTAAAGGTCTAAATACACACACAGATTATCACTCAATCTTGGGAGAATTGACTAAAATGTTATGCTAATATTAAGATCATTGAGAAACTTAAATCCAAGAAATGTTGGAGGACGTATACGTGAAAGAGTCAAACAAAATTGCTCCTGACAAGCCCCGCATTTTTTACATTCTTGTAGTTTTATCCTAATAAAATATTAATTTAATAAGATGCAACTTAGGGAAAAAAAAATAAAGACAACAACGTGAGTTGTGTGGTATTTAAGTTTAGAATATTTTGATGATACACTTTTAGTTTTATTTAAATTAAACCGTTGTTAAATGTGATTCCTTAATTTGAGGAAATAAGTGATAAAAAAATAATATAAATTAATTTACTAATTAGTTGTTCTTAAAATATTGATAATAGACTTTTGGTTAGAGTAGAAGTCAAAAAGTTATATAAATATATATATATATATATATATATATATATATATATATATAAAACTTGAGTTGTTGTCTAGGACCTAGTTTAAAAGTTTTGATAATAGACTTTTAATTTGAATAAAATTTAAATTTGTTGAAGTCTAAATGATCATTTTTATCTAAATTAAACAATTTCTAAATATTATCCATTAATTTGAGAAATTATATCATAACAAATAATATAAAATTAATTTATTAATTAATTGTTCTTAAAATATTGATAATAGACTTTTAGTTGGAGTAAAAGTCAAATATGTGAGTTTTGCTTTTAATAGAAAGAAAACATGGGGTTTTTTTTTTTTTTTTTTTTTTAGAAATAAAGCGTGGGTTGTTGTTTGGGATTAAAGTTTAAAATTTTTTAACAATAGACTTTTAGTTTGAATAGAATTTAAATTTGTTGAAATTTAAATGATAAAATTTTATCTTGAATTAAACTGTTGTTAAATACTATCCCTTAATTTGAGGAAATATATCCTAACAAATAATATAAAATTAATTTACTAATGAGTGAGAGTAACCACTTGGTGCAAGGGGATGTCAATTTTGCCCTGCCCAACTTGACTAGCCCCTTTCCTTTTCGCCTTGCATGGGTTTTCTCCACCCCACAAAGGTGGTGGGGCTGAGATGGGGCAAGATTGTAGCCTTGCACCACGGGGCAGGGCGGGGATGGGTTTAGATAATTTAAACCCACCCCGCCCCATCCTCGCCTTGCCCCGCGTTAATAAGGGTCAAATTGTAAATTTTTCATACCCTAAAACCATTATATTTAAATAAATATATCATCATCTTATTTTATTCTACCTAACTTGACTCTTTGCCTCTTTTTTTTTCTTTTTTCTTTTTTCTTTTTTCTAACAAGGTTGGAATAAGGTACTAATTTTAACATTTTCTTTTGTCTTTGTTAGAAACAAAATTATATGCTATTGAATAGTTGATTTTGTATTATGAAATTTTTATTTTTGTTGTGATATTATCTTGTTAAACATTTTGATAATATTATTCAATTTTTGCTAAAAATTAATTTGATTTGATGGGATAAATTTATTTGTAATTTCAAGTATATTTTTATTAACAAAACAGGTTTTATTAAAAAAACATTGTAATAGTTGCAGACAAATTAACAAGAAGTAGAGTTTTACATGGTGGGGTGGGGTTTCATGGGGCTCCAAGGGGCGGGGATAGGGTAAAAAGATTTTCTCCGTCATGCGAGGTAAGGCGGGGATGGAGTAAGACAAAACCATGCAGGGCAGGAGTGAAGACCTCATCCTTCAAACCCGCCCTGCCCCGCCCCATTGCCATCCCTAGGTGCAACCAAGGCTTAAGTTTATAAGCTCAGCCACTTGGCACACCACGGCTTTTAAACTTAACATTTATTATATAGTATATAATATGATATGGTATGATATGATATTCTAAGGTATCAAACGTGATTATCAAAAAAGAAAAAGAAAAAGAAGACATCAAACGTATATTTTACAAACCTCAATGCCTCCTAAACTCTAATTGTATAGATATATAACTGAGTAAAGCATAGGTAGATTAATTAATACTTGTGGATGTTCTTTCAAAAATCTACAATATGATTCTAAATTGAGATCAACCATGACAAGGAGGGAGAAGATAGTAAAGAAACCTTTAAAGACTACATCATGTTACTGCAAAAACCAAATAGTGTCTTGGTATGATAATAAAGAGCATGCCATAGATTTGAAACCCTTTAGGGAAAAAAAGGAGAAAAAAAAAATCAACTTTTCATATAAAACTCAATGAGAATTCTAAAGATTTTTTTCTCAATAAAAAAAAAAAAAAAAAAAAAAAAAAACTAGTCTTATCACACACGCTTCATGCGTGCAATGAGTTTTTATTATTATTTAGTGTCATGATTTTTCTTTCATATAAATTTGAGGTTTACAAATTTGTTTATTAATATTTACGCATTTAGAACTACTAATATGACTAAAAGTGTCATGAGAGTCACTCCAAAAAATGAACACAGATATAGCATTGAAATCATACGATTGGAAATTGAGATCAACCATGACAAGGATGGAGAAGATAGTAAAAAAAAAACATTTATGTGGCGTTGAGTATAGGGTAATGTTTTAAAATTTATAGAAATATTTAAAGATTCTCATATTTGGTTGCAAATCATGCCAGGGAATCAGAGATGCTAGGAGAATCTGGATTCCCCCTTTAAACCCCTCTCAATAAGAATGTAGATTCCCTTTAAAACAGGTGAGTATCCACATTCCTAAGGTTAAAGGAAATTGTATTTTTTATAAATTGACAATTTTGATCCTTTTTTCTTATCATTTAAGCAATAAAGATAAAATATTAAACAAATCATCAATATCTTTTCCTTTGTCTTTATCTTTTCCCACCAAAATAATATAAACAGAATAAACAACTCTGCTGATAAATTCTTTAACAAAGTTCTATTTAGGTTTCATGTGTGGCAAAAAAAAAAAAAAAGTTTGAATGGAACCCTCCATTATTGCCAAGTATTCATTTTTGCTGTTGTGTGTGTGTTGCTCAACAAATTATTAATAGCTTATATTTTGTTTTTCATTATTTATTTAGAAGAAGAATTTTTTTTTTTTAAAGAACTTGATAGTTTACATTCAAATCTAATTATAGAATGAGAAAAATAAATAATTCATTTAAGATTCTTGAAAATAAATCAAACATTATCATCTCGTATTCTTAGGAATCTTAAGAGATTCCCTATAAAACCAAACATAAGAATAGCTACATTCCTAGACATCCAGATTGTAAGGAATCACATTTCTAAGAACCTGAATGCCAGAAATAATGTGGATTCTCCTGTTCCAAACGTCACACTAAAGACTACATCATGTTACTCTAAAAACCAAATAATGTCTTAGTATGATAATAAAGAGCATGCCATTTGGGCCCTAAGACGAGAACTAAAAATGGGGCATTTTTTATACTTATATATTAATTAAATTAATGTTCATTTAATATTTGTATATTATATTTTTCATCATTATTTTCATTTTCTTCTAAATTATTTTGAAGTTCATTATCAAGATTTGTTGTATTGCAAAATTGATCATCATTTTCTTCTAAATTATTTTGGTGAATTTCTTACTCATTTGTGATATTTTCATCTAAATTTTGTGTTATATTTTGTTTATTACTAATAACAAATTTATCCATTGATCCTTTTTGAGACTCAATTAATTTTTCTTTTTTTAAGTTTTTTATATCCAAATGCATATTTTCTAGTAGACATTTTTAATCAAACAATATATTTATAAAAACCAAAATAAAAAATAACTTTTAAGTGTAGAGCAAATAAGAAATAGAACCTGATTTATATAAAAAGTATTGTTGTAGTTTCACTGAACAATAACAAGTTTTTAGCAATTTCAACCTGCATAAATTAAAAAAAATTAAGCACAAACATAACAAAAATTTAAGCATAGCCATAACACTGACACAAGACTTATTAATAAGACCTACCCAAAAAAAAAAAAAAAAAAAAACAAATCCTATCTATAACCAAAAAAAAAAAAAAAATGCAGGCTTTAAAAAAAAAAAAAAAAACACTTGAAGGCCCAAACTTAACGCCCAGTCCAGGCAGGCATAATGATAAACTGATAAGTGATAAACAAAGTTACAAAACCAGCCTGGGAGGGCCCAAATAAACAAAGTTATCTTAAGTTCTTAACAAATAAAACGGAGTGCCCTGTGCCCAAATATTTATAATTTTATACCTGATTCCTGAACCTCAGAACCTGATGCGGTGAGGTGAGCAGTTGAGACTTGAGAGAGGCGGAGAGCAGAGAATCAGAGAGAGGCTGAGGCGGTCCAGCTGGAGACTGGAGACTGGAGAGAGGCGGAGAGCAGAGACTAGAGAGAAAGGTAAAATTTTTAGGGTTTTGAGTGGATATATTTGTTTTGATTTGTGATTGTTTTGTGGTTAATCTCTTAGACCGGATTTGTAGTTTATCTATTTGTTTTTTGGTCAATGATTTTGTTTAGAACCAATGTTTAATAGGATTTACCAAAATTTTTGTTTTTTTGGTTAAAAGGATGTGCCGGTTCTTTTCTAAAATTTTGGTGCCCCCTTCCACTTGGGGGCCTTAGGCAATTGCCTAACTCGCCTAAGGGAAGGGCCGGCCCTGCATTCTGGATTAATATACGTATTTTCTGACATAGTTAATGGAATTGGATATTGTAGCTTCTGTTAATTTATTAGTGATGATATGCATTTACTTTTTGTTGGTTTGGGGGTGAAATTCTCTAAAATGAGCATGTTGAAGGGGTTTTCTTTGATGGGCTTCTCTTGATTTTCCTTATTGCATTGTGGATATAAGTATAATTTTGCTGTTGTGGGGGAATTATATCTAAGATTCTGCAAGTGGGTTTCCCTTTTTCTTATTTTTTGGTAGGGGTTGGAGGAGTGAGGGTGAAGGTGATGATGCTAAAAATTACTTGATATGATGTATGTTAGTTTGTTCATAAATTGAGTGTAGATGAAATGAGAAGATTATTTTTGTAATTCATTTAAAACTAAACTACCCGGTTCTTTTCTAAAATTTTGGGGCCCCCTTTCACTTGGGGGCCTCAGGCAATTGCCTAACTCGCCTAAGGGAAGGGCCGGCCCTGTTTGTAACATGGTACTTAGTTGTTAATTGTTATTTCCTTTTATAAGTAATTTGTGTCAAAATTTACTCTCTTTTTTTCCAATGATTGTTTAACATATATTATGAATTATATTTACTGGTTTTTTTTTTCCTTCATATTTTTTAATAGAAAGTAGAATCTTATGATCCTTGATTGGCTCCACAGCACCGTCTCACCATTCCTGTGTAGAATCTCGATTCTAACATCCATCTGTGCCTGCAATGGAATTTGGAGCAGCTTCTTCTAGGGTTCTCAACGACAATCACTTCTTGTGCCTCATTCCCAATCCAAAAAAATTTCAATTGCAGAGTGACCTACCAAGCTCGAATCTTCGTCTTCCTTCGAATGCTTCGTTTCAAATTTCCTTCTCAATTTCTCGCAGAGATTGCACTCTTAAAGCCACTCTTAAAGACACAAATACCTCCATGCCCACGGTTCATCTCTCTCTCTCTCTCCCTTATTTTTTAAAATAAATTCATTCGATTTTATTTAATTTGATAATTACGTAATTACTGACTAAATCTTATTTATTTCTTTTTATATTTGAGGTTTTTGGTTGAATTTGTTGTTTCAGATGATGAAGATGTCTGGGAATGAATTTGAGCTTTCAAGTTTAACAGCTTTGTCACCATTGGATGGTCGTTATTGGAGTAAAATTAAGGACTTGGCTCCTTATATGAGCGAATACGGCTTAATCTATTTCCGGGTCTTAGTCGAGGTGCTTTTCTAATATAAAACTCTTATGGATACCATCATATAATATTATTGGTTATCAAAATCTATTTGAATATTCTTGTTTTTTCAAATAACAATTTGTGTCACCAATGGGGTGGAAAGACAAGTCTTTTGGGAAATGATGTACCAGTTTGATAGAAATTTGGGTTGATATATATATATTGATGAGTAGAAAGTTTTATTGAAAATGAGAAATATTCATGTTCAAGACTATGAACGCAAAGTATTTAAAGAATTACAAGCAATCATATAGAAGACCTACAGTTTTATTCCTTGTCATAAAGTTAATAAATATATAATCTTTGAAGTTTGGTTTGTTAATATCTATGTACAAATCTCATAGTCTGCCAATCATCTTCATTATTATTAGTTTGTTTTTTGTGAGATTTTTTTACATTTTAAAAGTTTGTCCCTAATTTAGATACTGTCTATCAGATTAAATGGTTGCTAAAGCTTTCACAAATTCCTCAAGTCACAGAGGTTCCAAGCTTTAGCGAAGAAGCTCGGTCATATTTGCGAGGAGTAATTGATGACTTTAGCGTGAATGACGCTTTGGAAATTAAAAATATTGAGAGAGTGACAAATCATGACGTAAAAGCAGTGGAATACTTCTTGAAACAGAAATGCCAATCACATCCAGAGATTGCTAAGGTTGGGACTAACTTCTTTCTAATGAAATCATCAGTGTTTATAGGTTTCATCTTGATGTTTTAGGATCACCTGACCATACTCTTTCTCATTGCAGGTGCTTGAATTTTTTCATTTTGCTTGCACATCTGAAGACATCAACAATCTTGCCCATGCATTGATGTTGAAAGAAGCAATGAACACTGCCATTTTTCCTGTCATGGATGAATTGATTAAGGCAATATGTAACACAGCGAAGGATCATGCTCACATTCCAATGCTTTCTCGCACTCATGGGCAGGTCATTTTTTATATCTTGCATAATTTGGTATTTATGCATTATCATGTTATTAGTCACTGAAAGGCTGCCATATTGGCCCATGTCCTTACCTATCAAAAATAAAATATTGGCCCATGTCCTTATGTTTGAAACTAGAATTTTTTGTAAATGTATCTCATAGTATTATCATTTCTCAAAATCATTCAAAGACTTTGACTCTTGTTGTATGAGAGATGGTGATTGAAATTTTGTTTGAAAAGCATGCTGTGATAGAGTCACCATCTTGGTTGATTACTTGATTTATCAATTAGCTTGAGTGTGTAGCTATCTTCAATTCTTTTGATTTTTGATCATTTATTCCTTTTATGCTCTAATATTCTTAGATAGATAGATCACATATTTTCTTTATCTACCTTAGCCAGCTTCACCTACAACTTTGGGGAAGGAAATGGCAGTTTTTGCTGTCAGGTTAAGCAGAGAAAGGAGAGATATGTCTCAGGTTGAGTTAATGGGCAAGCTTGCTGGTGCAGTTGGAAATTACAATGCACATCTTGTTGCATATCCTGATGTTAAGTGGCCTCAAATTGCAGAAGATTTTGTAAAATCACTTGGATTGAGTTTTAATCCCTATGTCACTCAGGTATGCTTCTTGGGCTTGTTTATTCTTCGTAGTAAAAAACTTATTGTTGGGTTTAATTCTATTCAAATTTTACATTCTCAAGTAATTTAATTCATTCATGAATAAAAATTGCTAAATAGAAAAATTATTGTTGCTTTATAATGCCTTCGCTAAACATGTTCAGTAATTGGCTCATATACTATGTTAACATTAATCCTCAAACATGAAAATTTATACTTTATAAAGAATGAAAGAAGCCTGTATTGACTCATAAGGATGCATATAATCATGAAAGGTTTAATAATGCAATGATTTTTCTTATTGAATTACTCCATCTGTTTTGCAGATAGAAACCCATGACTATATGGCAAAACTTTTTCATGCAATTATCCAGTTCAACAATATATTGATCGACTTTGATAGGGATGTATGGGGCTACATATCTTTGGGATACTTTAAGCAGGTCAGCATCTGATATAAATGACAATAATGAATATGTAATTCTCCTTTATACAAGAATGTGATTGATGAAGTTGGAAATTTTGATCAGACAACTAAGGCTGGTGAGATTGGGTCTTCAACCATGCCTCACAAAGTGAATCCAATTGATTTTGAAAATAGTGAAGGTAATCTTGGTGTGGCTAATGGAGGTCTATCTCATCTAAGCATTAAGTTGCCTATTTCACGTTGGCAGGTAAGATATACTCCATTTCCATGTAATTATCCTTTCTTCCATGCACCATTGTCCCTGCTCTAAGTTGTTGCTCTGAGTCCCTAAGGTACTTTAAATCCAAAAGTAACATTAAGTGGCCGCGTGTTTGAAGCTGCCAAAGTTATAACACATGTATTACTGTTTGTTGTAAAAACTGAATTTGCTCACTAATTTCATGGATTAGTGTTGTTGACATAAACTAAGCCTTTAGGAGCAATTTTTAGTTAGCCATTTCAATTTATTTTACCCTTGTATGGATTTTAAGTTATGGAAATCTAGTTATAGGGTGGCCTTAGTAATAGGTTTCTTGTTTTCTGTTGTATTTGCAGCGTGACTTGACTGATTCAACTGTTCTAAGGAACATGGGTGTAGGCTTAGGGCATTCAATTCTTGCTTACAAAAGCACACTACTGGGAATAACAAAGCTTCAGGTATGAAATATAATTCAGAATTACGCCTCATATTTTCTGGAATGTGCACAATCGTCTATGCATAGTGCAGGAGTTATCAAGTAATAGATGGATGTTCTTCTACGACACATACATATTATGAAAACATTATTGTCATGCATTAATTGTTTTGATGTATGACATGCACATATTATTTAACTCAATAGCTGTCAACTTCATATCACCTGTCACCTGTGTAGCAATCTCTCACTGATGTTCTTCAGTTTTCCAGTGCTATAAATGTTTGAAGTGGTGGGGAAAATAGCATTGCTTCTTCTATGTTGTGCATTTTACTCTTTTTATTTTTTCTTGTGGAATTTGTTTTGAACTCTAGGTCAATGAAGCTCGCTTGAGTGAAGACTTGAACCAGTCATGGGAGGTGCTTGCTGAACCAATACAGACTGTATGTATCTCCATTGTGTGTGTGTTTTTCCATGTGTACAACTTGTCCATTTCTGAGGATTTGAGGTTTAGTTACTGCCTACATCACCCATATTAGTTAATATTCAGTACAAAAAGCATTTGCTAGTATGTACCAGGACATGAGTGCTTTTTTGATGTTCCTGTGGCATTTGGTCCTTCATTTGTGTTATACCCTTTGATTGGAGTGCCTTCGTTATGGCATTTAAATGAGTTTATAAAATTTGGTTGGATTGAGTTTCCTCTCAGGATAGAAGATATCTTTTCTAGATAATATGTTTAGCTTAGTGCATTAGCTCTTCTCTAACCTAGATTTGATGTCCTCATCATTCTCTCAGTACTGTTCTTTTCTTGATTATAGGTTATGCGAAGATATGGGGTTCCTGAACCATACGAGAAGCTTAAGGAGCTAACAAGAGGAAGAGCAGTTACTAAAGAAAGTATAACACAGTTTATTGAAGGGTTAGAATTACCTAAAGAAGCAAAGTCCAATCTGTTGAAGTTGACACCACATACCTATGTGGGAGCGGCAGTTGAATTGGCCAGGACTGTAGATGTAGCTGTCAATTTGGTGAATGGGACGACGGTCTTTGAAACTCATAGTGTGAAGAGTTGAGCATGATATTTGTTAGTGAAACTTAACTAGGTATTGTTGCACCACTGGATCCAACTTCAGACCCGTCTAATCATCAATAATCAGGTAAAAATTGATTTGCTGGGAATGTTAATTTTGCAGGAAAGAGTGAGAAAAGACAATTTTCTACTGGTTAAAGTATGTAAATTGTAACTGAAAATGATTGTATGTCGTGTATTCGAGTGAGCAATTGAGGGCTCAAAATTTTGTAGACAATTTTGATGCAAATATAACCATCTTAAATAATCGTGCTAATGATATATAATTTCTTTCTCTTTCATTTTGCTTGAAACGTCTCTGGCTGAAATAGGCCAAGGATATGACTGTTAAATACGAAGTTACCAGGAATGTGACAAAACCAAGACTCTGCTTCTGAGTCAAGACTATAGAAACCCAAAGATGTATATTTGGGTCAGAAGACATAGAGGTTACAGAAGATAAAAAAGGCCAGTTTCTGGCTTAAAGAATCACACAAAAAGACTACTTTTTTTTATTGACTACTACTAGCACAGTAGCACCCACCAATTGGACTGAATTAATTCCTCACCATATGTTTCTGAGAGTATTATTTTATGATGTGTTTACTACATGTCTATCAATTATTAATGACCTATAACTATTTGTCTATATACCTCAAAATAAAAACTCTCTTACAACTACTGAGGTAGGAGTGTAGGACATGAAAATCGTTAATATGATCACTTAAAAATGTCAATTATACTCAAATAAACCATGGATTCTTTTTTAATACTATAAAACTTCTGACAAAATGAAAGCTACAACTAGAGACAGGTTCTTCTTCATCATAGCACATGCTACAACGATGATGTTTTCTATAAATCATGTTTTGCCAACAAAAATGTATCAGTACATTCTACTAACACGATTATAGAATTTGATCTCTCAAATCTCAGCAACTTAATAAATAAATTTAGCTGTGATTGGTTTGACTTATTTATTTATTTATTTATAAAGGTATAAGAATATTTAGCTTTTCTTTGTTTCTGCTAATCACTTTAGCTTCTTGTTGAAATGAGTCCAAACTAGAGAGGAGCCTTCGAGGTCTGAGCCACTTAATATCATTAATAGGTTTTAATCAAATTTCAATTTTCTTTTTGGGACAAATTTCCATTTTCTTAAGATACCATTAAATTAAGTTCATTGATCCAATATATTAACATTTTTGTTCCTCTTAACATTTAAACAGATTTATTGAATGTTATAACTTATTAAAAACCTCATTTCTCAGTAATAATCTTTTTTAAAAAGTGATAAATAAGTATATTTATTACATTTTCTTTTTAAGTTTACTTCTTGACAGCTAAATATATTAATTAATTGATAATTCTAGCCAAGTAAAATATATATATATATATATATATATAGATCAAAACACTATCATGTAGAAGACTTTGAAATGCCTTCCTTTATGCATGAAGCAATAGTAATATTCAAAAGACTAAAAGAATCTATCTGACTTTAAAATGACTAAAAGCCAAAAGAAACTCTTTGAATATCATCATTTACGCATGTAGTGGAGTATCGGTGTAGGAGCTTTACTAGGGAGTGACATTATAGCTTTTTGGCTATTGTGCAGGCCAGACAAATAGGAAAGATAGCCATCAGTCAACTGCTAGATTCAGAGTATCTTGACCAAACAGTTTCTGGCGGTAGAAGTAGCATGTTTTGACCAAACAGTTTCTGGCTGTAGAATTAGAATGGGGAAATAACTTTATCTTTCGGGTGCAAACAAAATCACACAATAGTGTCCAAAAGGATACTGGACTGGTCGACATGGTATTATTTAGGAATATGTAGTTATGTACTAAATAAAAGAAATGAAGGAAATGGGGAAAAAGTACTAGAAAAACAAGAAAGCTACTCATTCCTAAGGAGACAAAGTTTTATTATCACAAGTCTCATTCAATCCATTGCGTTTGATTAATCATATGATTTACTAATTTATTAAATAAGTTATATGATTGTTAAATGGGTCAAATAATTAACATTAGACATAGATACTTTATATATATATATATATATATATATATATAACATAGATACTTATTTAAGTCATATATAAATGTTCTTCCAAATGGACTTTGTGCAAAACTTTGTTACACCTAACAAGGAGTTTTGCTGTTTTGGAACAAGACAAGCTTTTGCTTTGGGTTTTAATATTCCTTCTTCTTCTTTTTTTAACTTGAAGGGAAAATTAAATAAAAAGACCTATAATTTATATGATATTTTATATTAGTACTTAGATTTTTAATTTGTTAATTAGGCCCAAATTTATGAAATCATTTTAACTTTAAGCTTATGCTTATCTTTCCGTTATTTATTTCTGTTATTATGGGTAATTACGAAACAAAGAAAAGCAAAAACCATTAATTAAACTTTGTATTTTACTTAGAGCTAATTCATAATTCAATTTGGTAGCTATTGAACAAAGAGGGTGGGTATTAGAGAAAAAGTCTTGCTTAAAGTAAGAGAGTGATTACTCAAAAAAAAAAAAAAACGTAGTTTTTTAGGTGAAAGATTAATTTTATCAACAATTTTCATTTTTCTCTATTCCATTATTGTCTAAAATAGAATAACGAAGATAAATATAAGTTTCAAATTGAAACAATTTCATACTTTAGGACTTTGATTGATAAAATTAAAAATTTAGGACCTAAACTAAACAGGGCTTATTAAAGTTTAAACAATCTTATTTGTTTTTTTTTTTTTTTTTAATTTTAAGTGTAAACTTTAAAGAAAAATTCTTTATCATTTGGAGAGTTTGACAAATTACAATTAATTGTTTCCATAAAAAAATACAATTAACTATGTTTTAAAATTCTGGATTAATAAACATAATAGTTAACTATAAAGATTTTTCATAAAATCTTGAATTTTATTTTATCCTTAAATATATTTCCAACTTTAAGCACCTTTTAAAGCTCTTTAATCTTTAGCCAATATTGACAATTTCTATTACTAAAAAAAATAAAAAAATTTGGGAGGAAGTTACTAAAAAAAAGTTTTAAGAATTTTTTTTAGAAAATCTTACTCATTTCTGGTAGTGCATTGAGGGCCAATGCAATAATGCCCGTTGTTACAGTTATCGTGGTCCTTTTATTAGTTTTCAAAAGGAAGCTTCTCGTCTTAGAAACAGACACAATGAGAGAGAGAGAGAGAGATAACGATAATGGCGAAATATCTGTACTGTAGTTTGCAAGTGCTTGGTTCTTTTTATCCTCTTCCCTCTTCCAGAAATCACTCTTCACTGTTTCACTTTGGTACTCTTTCTCTCTGGGACGCCAACTAGTTTGACTGATTGGTTTGCTTCTATTCTTTATTTTATTGCTAGGTGACTTGTGGAGCTTGTCCGTAGAAGCATTTGCTCAAGCAAAATAAAGGGTTAGTCTCTTCCTTTTCTTTTTCTTTTTTCACTGGACCAATATGATCACATCAAAGGAAAGTTTTTTAACAATCTGATCAGCTGAGAGTCACTTACCCAACAAAGATCAGCTCAATTTTTTCAAGGACCCAGTTGATTAATTTGTGTTTTTTTGTATGACAATGGCTGATCAGATGGTTAAAAATCGAATCTTTCTTATTGGGTTATTGTAAATGGTCTCTGCATTATTTGATCTGTGGAGGATGTGAAGGTCTATATTAACTTTCTATTTATGTATGTCTTTGTTTCTTGGTGTAACTGTGATAGGCAAAGAAATTTAGATGTGGTACTGATAGCTTTTAGCATTGTAAATGAAGCTGCTTGTAAATTATGACTTTATTCTGATGTTTTAGTTATTTTGAGTACTTATTATGATTAAGACTGTACGGCTCAAATGAGGCTGGTGTTTGATTGAGTTTGATCTTTGTTATTATAGGTGGTCCTTCTATGATCCAGAACAGATGTGGAGATTTGTATGTGCATACTATTACTACTTGTGCCGGTGATTGTTGATTAAAGTTAGAAACCATGTCTGCATATACGCATCAAATGGAGCGGGAGTATTCCGCCCAGAATCTCTCCAGTAGAGAAAATACTGGTGTGTGATACCTATGTCTCGCTTGTCATTTTTTACTTTTATATTTGGGTAGAACAATTGATTTGTGCAATTTGGTGGTTGTTAGGATGGTATACAAGTAGGTTTCAACTCATTTGGAGCGCTCAAAAACTCTCTCAAGTTTTCATTCATAGATATCTTTGTCTATTCTAGTAGGATTGTGTTATTGTTATTGTCAAATGTTATGTTTTGAAAGTGCTTTAACCAATGACCTAAGACCTTACTCTACCCTATTAAATTTGTTTACAAAGTTGAAATTTGTATGAAACTTATGAACCATTGTTGTAAAGTGAGATTATGGAACTTATTCTGTCATTTGACTGGATTTTATGAATATAACCTTTGCTTATCTGATGCCTGCATTGGCCGGCTATTGGTAAGCTATTGACATTTTATGATTGAGGTCAGATTATGTTTCGGTAACATTTGTGGATTAACTTTGATAATCTTCCAACCCCTTTCCCTTTCATTAGGCACAGAGATAGGAAGCCATTATGAGTCAGGGTTCTACATGACATCTTTTGCTGCAACAATCTTCATTGGTGCACTTGTAGCTGTTGGGATTTTATTAATTACTTTGCTGATTGCATTAACTGTAATGTTGCAATCTTGTCAAAGTCAGAGTTCAGGAGTTGTTGAAGTTCAGAAAATAAGTGATGATTACAATGATTGCAAGGCTTTTGCTCTGTATGCAGAGCTCAACAGCTTGCAAGCAGATGAATTCCCTTCATTTTGCAGGATTCCTGCTATTCAGTATATTAGAGCAGGTCAATATGGAAGGGATTTAAATTCTACCATGCAGCTGGTTCAGAATTATTTCAGTAGCATTAAACCTCAAAGTGATGGTCTTGATGTTGTATTGATCGACATAGATAACATTCTTACCTCAAATCCTCACCAAACCATTCTAATAATGCACAGGTAATTTTCCTTATAGCTTTTCACACATCTTTTTGTGTATTTTCTCCATTTCATGTCAAAGTTTTGATTGGGGTTTATATGTTAGATCTCTGACTCTGCTCAGAGTTCTTTGACATGCTATTGTTGTCTTGAATGGGCAAGTTGGGACAAGAAATTTCAAAAAGAAAAAATAATTTCAATACATTATCAACAACCCCAAAAAAAAAAATCATAAAAAAGGCTCACAATTACAATACCAACACAAATCTTTCAGCATAATACAATTGTTCTGAAATTGCAAACAAACACCTTCTTTTTTTTTTTTTTTTTTTATAAAATGCAAACAAAAACCTTGAATTAACATCAAACTCATGGACTGTTTGAGAAGGAAGTTTAGGAGCTAGACTGACACTCTGACAGTGACCTTGAGGACTCCTGTAAGAGCATTCAATATAAAGGGCACATAGTTGGTCTACTTCTGTTTCATCAGTGGCTCACTAAATCACTTATAAAGGGCACATAGTTGGTCTCAGACTTAAGACATAACATTTTACTAATGGCAAAGTTCCTTCAAGTCACCATGATGGAAATTTTGCAGCTCACAAACTAGCAATTTGGGTAGAAAACTACAAATAGGGAGATTCCCATTTTATGAGTATGAGTAGTTCTAGCATCACAAATTATTCCATAATTTTTTACCATAACTTTAACGTGACAGAATGTGAGTGGTTAACTATTATTTACATATGGACCCATCATTTTTTCTTTATCAATCACATTTTGCTACGTCACAGTTGTGACAAAAAGTTGTGAAAAATTATGTAGTCCTAAACTTTTCCCATGAGTGTTAATGGTTATATGCACCTCATGCTCATAGCTTTCATTTCAATCTGATCTTTAGGATTTACTACTCCCAATATAAGCATGCAATAACAGTTGAAGCCCGGATATTTGGATTACCAGTTACCACAATTGGTTTGTTGAAATGCTAATCACACACACACACACTTATCAAATCAAATATCACATGCATTTGAACAAATGTGCCAGAGACCAAATATTAAACAGAACCATTCAAATCTTTGGGTAACCAAACTCAACCATATGACCATATACACTCAACAAATCATTAACAAACCTTTTTCTGTGAAACATAAACCTGTATTTTCATTGAATTCTTTTTATCAAACACTTTACCCCTAAAACCAGATTCTGATTATAGACACAAAGAATTGTCTCATCTTTACAAGAATCAGCATCAAGAAAATGCAATCGATTTTTGTACTATACTTTTCACTACTACTGCATAAGCCAAAGCAAGAAAGCAAAGACCAAGAAAGACCCAACTCTCACGAAACCAGTTTGGTGATTGATGATTCCATTGCACCCACACCCAGAGAACTCGATCTTGTACTTCTTGGTCATATTCGGATACAGAATCCCCCAATTCCGATCATTCCTTAGCTTCACTTCCTTGTCAAACAGCTCGTATATATACACCTCCGCCACTCCTTCCTTCCTCAGCGGCGTGCCGGTCCCCGATCTCAAATGCTCCACAAGGTTCTTCAGATACATCTCTGCGTAAGCCGGATTAGCCTCGACCTCGCTCGCGTCGGCGCCGGAGCTCGGCCACCTCGTCTCGACCACGACCATCGGAATATTCTCGTAGCCGGCGACGGCCATGGCGCTAACCACCGCGTCCACCATCATGTCGAAGAGGTTCCGGTACCGGACGCCGGTGATCAAGTCGTCGCGGAAGTTGAACGGATGGTCCTGGAACAAGGCGAAGCCGATCGGGATCTCGGAGTTGAGCCTGTAGAGCTTGTAAGGGTAGATGTTGATCAGTAACGAGGAGTTGGTGTCGCGCAAGAACTGGAGCAGTGGCTTGATGAAGCTCTTGGAGGCTGGGGGCTGGAACTCGGAGGAGGAAGGCGGGAACGGAGTGGAGATGATGTTGACGAAAGAGAAGGTGGTGGAGACCGAGATGCGGCGGATGCCGAGGTCGCGGAGGGCGAGGTGGACGTTTCGGACGGCGGGGAGGAGGCAGGAGGAGAGGCCTGGGGAGGAGGAGTATTCGTCGAGGAAGTCGTGGCCGACGGAGATGGTGGTGATTTTGGCGCGAGGGTAGAAGGGGACGACGTGGAGGTAGAGCCAGCGGAGCGCGACGGAACGGTTGGCGGAGATGGGAGGGATCAGGGAATTGGGGATTGTGAGGAGGAGAAAGGTGTTCGTGTAGGTGAAGGTGCGGGTGAGAGTTGGGTCTGGGTTGAGGATGCGGAGGGGAGGTGAGTTTGAGAGTGGAGAGGGCGGCGGAGATTTGGTCCGGCGGCGGTAGCTTGGTGGTGGAGGTGGCGGTGGAGTATGTGACGCCGAGTTGGGTTGGGAGTGAGGTTGTTAGTTGGAGGAGGGAGAGAGTGAGAGTGAAGAAGAAAGAGAGAGAAGGCATCGTCATCGTGTTTTCTTGAGCGAGGGAGAGAGAGAGTGGTTTGTTGGGAAATGGGATTTGAAATTTGGAGGGAGTTGTGTTCGTTTTGGCAGTTAAGAGGGGAGGTGCGTATTGCGCACACTACTACCGCTACAGGTTGGTTGGTTTCTGTTGCAACTGTCACGTTGGTGATTTTAGGATTGGAATCTTTGATTTGATGCATGGATTTATTTGTACATTTGGTATTGGAGGGTTGGATTGGACTTCCAATTTTATCACGACCCTGATGCAAAAGGTCCGAAGTCGGAACCCGATATCATTATTTGACAAGGAAAAGAGTAATTCACACAAGATACTCTCCATACTAGAAGTTTAATTTATTTATTGCCTTAACTGCATTACTAGTTGTTCTCTACGAAGAGAAAAGCACAAAGACAAGCTGGTTGATAAGAATGGAAGAAAAAATAATCAAGAAGTACATAGGCGTCAATTGTCATGATAGAAGATAGAAATAAAAGAAGTTAGTTAACGAGTGTCTTGCGGTATTTGATAAGAAAATATATAATGCAATTTGCTGTAGTAATCTATTTAAGCTTGGGTGAGGTTTAGGCATGTACTGGACCCATTAAGATGATTACATGTGTTCAAAAGTGAACACGTATTATAATCTCAACGGGTCCAGTGCAACTGGATACTGAACCCAAACCTCACCCATTTAAGCTTTTATGATACACACATTGTTTTTTATCTCATTATATTCAAAAGTAACGATATTTTGTTATATTTAATGCAACCTTAATGTGTGCATGTTAACAAATGCCAGAAAAGAAAATAAAAATATTAGGTATTAGGTATTTTGGCATTTTACATTTATTTTATGTCATGCATGTGGCATGAGCTAACACATTGTTTTTTATAAAAGTTCACTTAGCTTCTAACATACTTATTTTACCTCTCCATCTTAGTGATGAGGTGATGATTTTTGACCCAAAAAAAAATAGGATTCTTGTTGTCATTAATATGATGTAAGGAAAAGTTTCACGAAATATCAACCACAAAGCACGAACCATTAAAAATTAAAAAAGAAAAAAAAAAGTTTCCATTTCTTTCCTCTTTTCCCTTGCAAAGTTTCACATTTTTTAATAATTCATTTAGATTGAGGAGAGAAAGGGAGTAGAGTTGGCCAAAAATTAGACTCTCTTGCTCCCCCCTCTCTCCCCCTCTCCCCTCAATCCAAACAAATCATAAAGATCAAGTTGCTGAGTGTTTCATGAAATGTTGTACTTGTATTTTTCAATGTATTTGGGATCCTATGTTACTTCTGGCCACACGGGAAATCGCTGTCAGCAGTGGAAGTGAAACATGCGAGTCACCACTAGACTAGTTGGCGGAGTGGGGTTTTTAGTTTTTACGATCAGATTTGTGGGTTTGTATCGCCTTGCAGTTTGCCCAGTCTGTTTGAGTATCTTCTTGTATTTCTTTAATTGACTATACTCATGCTATGTGTGTCTTCTTGTTTTGTTTCTGCTTTAGTAATACATGCAAAATGTACAAGGGCTTACGTTTGAGATATGTCTGAGACCAATTAAAATATCGCAAGTTATATTAATGCTTAATTGCTTACAATTACATGTACATGGTTCCCAAAATGATCTATTTACATCAATTGCACAAATATTCCAATGAACATTGACAAGAATTCATTTCGTAGGACTCAAGATTCCTTTCCATATGATCATTGAACGACCTGCATCACATTTTCACAGATTAATTAGACAGAAAATAGTAGATAAGGTATTAAAATTGGACATAGGGGCAGCATGACAAAAAAGTATCAGAAAGATTGGAAGGAAATGGAACTCAAAGAGCTTGCTACATCCCCACCCACACACACACATACACACAAAGCTGCATAGGTGCAACTTGAATAGCTTGCTTTCCAAATATCACTGTCAGCCAGACATTTGGACCAAGTAACTCACGAAATGGAATGGCAAGCTCAGTAAGTTCTCGATGGCTTTGAACCCTGTGATGACAACTGCACTGCAATTGTCACAAATGTGCAGTAATAAACAGCATGGTTTTTACCGTTGTTGCGCCTCTTCCACTTAAAGATGACTCAAGATTTGCCAAGTTTGGATCGTCCTTGTGCTTGCCCCAGGCTGCTTCAAATTGCATACCTTTGCATCTAGGGGTTCAGGAAGAATGATAAAAGAACAAATCAAAGATCAAGGAAGAAATTATGTAAAACTCCTCTATTATCATGGAAATCATAACACAACCCTTACTGCTGGAGTAAGATCAGTATCTGAAGAATATGCATTCTAACTTCTTCACGAGCCCTTTTCATTGCAGCCTCTTTATACAAAATCGTGAGTTCGTCAACCAACCTGACACCAAATTTGCAGAATTGTGAACACATCATAAAATCCAGAAACCAATCTCTCTCAAGATTCAATTCCCTTTGCCAATAAACCCTGATTACACCATAATCTATACTTATTTGGGGAAAAAATATATATCAAACTAAAACCCACATACATATCCTTAAAAACTTCCACAAACCACAACTTTTCAGACTCCAAAATGCACTACATAAGCAAGCATAGGCTGACTTCCAAACCTATTGTATGCCAAGAAGGTTTTGAAGCAGAACAGAAGTATGAGACTTAAAAATATACTTCCTATTCAAGGTCAAAGCAACTAAGGCCACATTTGGAAGGAAGTTCACAATGGACTAACTTCTAATGGTTACATGACCATTAACTGCCATCTAGAAACGATTGTTGACTGTAGTACCTTCCTAAACATCCTTAAGGGGAAAATCATTCATTAAACGCCAAATTCTTTACTTGTACAAATAATGGGTTGGAAGAAAGGAAAAACACAAAATTTTGAAGGACCAGTGCAATGACATGATATTGAACAAACAATTACTTATTAAGTTATAAAAACAACAAAGCAGCAGTGAGCATCCCACAGAAGTGCAATTAAAAATTGTGTTTATGGCATTTGAAATGTCTTCTTTTTTTTCTTTTCTTTTCTTTTTTTTTTTTCTTCTTCTTTTGCTGGATTGTTTGAAATGAATTAAGTTCCTTTCATAAGGCAAGTTTCATTCTTATTCTAAACACTTGTTCAGTAAAATCAAGCAAAGATCTCAAAATCATCAGCTCATTCTATTTGCGATTATAGTGTTTTGTACAGTCAAATGCATGCAAGATAACAGAAGGAATGATGTTCCAGGGCACTTCAAAATGCTGCCTAACTGTAAAAACTATCAGATGATAAAGCATAATTACCTAGTAATTTACCTTCCAACATATGGTGTGTTCTTATCCACGTTAACTTTAAAATAGTCTGGATCCGTTCCAGAACCTGCACATAATTAAAGAACTATAGAAATAGACAAATAGTATATTTGTTACCACATCAAACAAAAATCAGCTACAGAAATAGCGCTGAGTTTGCCCTATACTTATTTGTAACAAGGAAAGCGCAAAGAGGGCAATGGATAATTACATGTTTAATTAGGTTATGCATGAAATGCATGGATTGTTACTGGTAGTGTTGAAAAGAACTTACAAAGGACCTTTGCTCCACGAAACATATTTATCTTATTAAAGACAAGTATGATGCAAAGCTTACTTATCATTTTTTTTTAAGTGTGATGCAATGCATATAGTATCTGAGATGCTGAAGGTCAAATGACAACTACGCACTGAGAAAACAGAGGGAAAAAAGAAACTTTTGCTTGGTAGTTAATCACTAGGCTATTGCAAAGTCAAGTTCATTTTTTAATATGATATACTATCTCTGCCTATAGTAAGACGGAGAATGAAACATAGACCTGAGAATTTCTGTCTCCATAATTTATGCAGTAAATGTATACATTGAAAATGGTCAAAATGCTACCTAGCAGAGGTGGTAAAACCTCATAATTGTGTTTCAGGAAAGAAAGGATTCCCAAAGCCATCTTCAAGCAAACACGCTGGAATCAGTAAATGTCAAAAGAAAAGAAATTATTCTCACCAGTAGAACAGTCTCATCATCATCAGCATGCATCCACTTAACAATAAGGGGAAATATACGCCTAAAATGTGCTAATAACAGTCTCATCATCATCACCAGTAGAACAGTCTCACCAGTAGAACAGTCTCATAATCATCACCAGAAGCTGCACAATTTCGTTTTAAGGAACTTGAGCTTGCTGACAAACTGGAGACCATTTTCAATGAAATAACAGTTCCTGGAGAAAGCAAGCGTGCTAGTCAACGTAAGAAGTACAAGTATGCTTCAAAAAAATCTCTCTTACACAACAAAGAACCAGACATACTGAAGCCAGATAAGAAAACTGAGCTTCTTTGTGATGCTGTTGAATTAAGAGGTGCTGTAATGATGCAGAAAAGAATGGAAATGGTTCCATCTACACAAGGCAAACCCACTTATAGTATTGGGGAGTGCATTGACTGCCTTGATGGGATGGAGGAAGTGGTACAAGGAAGTGACCTCTACTTGTTTGCATTAGATATATTCTTGAAGAAGGACTACAGGGAAGTTTTTCTTCAACTGAAGAAGCCTAGTGTAAGGATTGCATGGTTGCAGCGCCTGCAATCACTTGATCCACCTCAGGTCTATGTTTCATTCTCCGTCTTACTATAGGCAGAGATGGTATATCATATTAAAAAATGAACTTGACTTTGCAATAGCCTAGTGATTAACTACCTAGCAAAAGTTTCTTTTTTCCCTCTGTTTTCTCAGTGTGTAGTTGTCATTTGACCTTCGGCATCTCAGATACTATATGCATTGCATCACGCTGAAAATAAAAATGATAAGTAAGCTTTGCATCATACTTGTCTTTAATAAGATAAATATGTTTCGTGGAGCAAAGGTCCTTTGTAAGTTCTTTTCAACACTACCAGTAACAATCCAGGCATTTCATGCATAACCTAATTAAACATGTAATTATCCATTGCCCTCTTTGCGCTTTCCCCGTTACAAATAAGTATAGGGCAAACTCAGCGCTATTTCTGTAGCTGATTTTTGTTTGATGTAGTAACAAATATACTATTTGTCTATTTCTATAATTCTTTAATTATGTGCAGGTTCTGGAACGGATCCAGACTATTTTAAAGTTAACGTGGATAAGGAACACACCATATGTTGGAAGGTAAATTACTAGGTAATTATGCTTTATCATCTGATAGTTTTTACAGTTAGGCAGCATTTTGAAGTGCCCTGGAACATCATTCCTTCTGTTATGTTGCATGCATTTGACTGTACAAAACACTATAATAGCAAATAGAATGAGCTGATGGTTTTGAGATCTTTTCTTGATTTTACTGAACAAGTGTTTAGAATAAGAATGAAATTTTCCTTGTGAAAGGAACTTAATTTTTTTCAAACAATCCAGCAAAAGAAGAAGAAAAAAGAAAAAGAAAAAAAAGAAGAGATTTCAAATGCCATAAACACGATTTTAAATTGCACTTCTGTGGGATGCTCACTGCTGCTTTGTTGTTTTTATAACTTAATCAGTGATTGTTTGTTCAATCTCATGTCATTGCACTGGTCCTTCAAAATTCAAAATTTTGTGTTTTTTCTTTCTTCCAACACATTATTTGTACAAGTAAAGAATTTGGCGTTTAATGACTGATTTTCCCCTTAAGGATGTTTAGGAAGGTACTACAGTCAACAATCGTTTCTAGATGGCAGTTAATGGTCACGTAAGTGACATTAGAAGTTAGTCCATTGTGAACTTCCTTACAAATGTGGCCTTCGTTGCTTTGACCTTGAATAGGAAGTATATTTTTAAGTCTCATACTTCCGTTCTGCTTCAAAACCTTCCTGGCATACAATAGGTTTGGAAGTCAGCCTATGCCTACTTATGTAGTGCATTTTGGAGTCTGAAAAGTTGTGGTTTGTGGAAGTTTTTAAGGATATGTATGTGGGTTTTAGTTTGATATATATTTTTTCCCCAAATAAGTATAGATTATGGTGTAATCAGGGTTTATTGGCAAAGGGAATTGAATCTTGAGAGAGATTGGTTTCTGGATTTTATGGTGTGTTCACAATTCTGCAAATTTGGTGTCAGGTTGGTTGACAAACTCACGATTTTGTATAAAGAGGCTGCAATGAAAAGGGCTCGTGAAGAAGTTAGAATCCATATTCTTCAGATACTGATCTTACTCCAGCAGTAAGGGTTGTGTTATGATTTCCATGATAATAGAGGAGTTTTACATAATTTCTTCCTTGATCTTTGATTTGTTCTTTTATCATTCTTCCTGAACCCCTAGATGCAAAGGTATGCAATTTGAAGCAGCCTGGGGCAAGCACAAAGACGATCCAAACTTGGCAAATCTTGAGTCATCTTTAAGTGGAAGAGGCACAGCAACGGTAAAAACCATGCTCTTTATTACTGCACATTTGTGACAATTGCAGTGCAGTTGTCATCACAGGGTTCAAAGCCATTGAGAACTTACTGAGCTTGCCATTCCATTTCGTGAGTTACTTGGTCCAAATGTCTGGCTGTCAGTGATATTTGGAAAACAAGCTATTCAAGTTGCACCTATGCAGCCTTTTGTGTATGTGTGTGTGTGGGTGGGGATGTAGCTCTTTGAGTTCCATTTCCTTCCAATCTTTCTGATACTTTTTTGTCATGCTGCCCCTATGTCCAATTTTAATACCTTATCTACTATTTTCTGTCTAATTAATCTGTGAAAATTGATGCAGGTCGTTCAATGATCATATGGAAAGGTATCTTGAGTCCTACGAAATGAATTCTTGTCAATGTTCATTGGAATATTTATGTGCAATTTATGTAAATAGATCATTTTGGGAACCATGTACATGTAATTGTAAGCATTAATATAACTTGCGATATTTTAATTGGTCTTAGACATATCTCAAACGTAAGCCCTTGTACATTTTACATGTATTACTGAAGCAGAAACAAAACAAGAAGACACACATAGCATGAGTACAGCCAATTAAAGAAATACAAGAAGATACTCAAAACAGACTGGGCAAACTGCAAGGCGATACAAACCCACAAATCTGATCGTAAAAACTAAAAACCCCACTCCGCCAAGTAATCTAGGGGTGACTCTAATGTTCCACTTCCACAGCTGACAGCGATTTCATGTGTGGCCAGATGTGACATAGGATCCCAAATACATTGAAAAGTACATGTACAACATTTCACGAAATACTCGGCAACTTGACTTTTAAGGCTTGTTTGGATTGAGGGGAGGGAGGGAAATGGAAACAAATTTATTATTTTTTATATTTCTAATTGTTCATGTTTCTTGGTTGATGTTTCGTCAAACTTCTCTTTACCACAAGATGATATAGAACCTTTACATCACATTAATGACAAGAACCCTATTTCTTTGTCACCAATCATCGCCTGATCAATAAGATGGAGGGATAAGGTAAACATGCTAGAAGTTCTGTGAACTTTTTTGAAAAGTAATGTGTCAACTCATGCCACATGCATGACATGAAATAAGTTTTATTTTATGTAAAATACCAATATACCTAATATTTCTACTTTCTTTTCTCGCATTTGTTAACATACACTTATTAATGTTACATTAAATATACCAAAATATCATTACTTTTGTATGGAATTGAGATAAAAGATCAACAACTTTGCACATAAAACTAAAAAACATTGCTAAATTGCACTATATATTTTCTTTAAGGGAAATACTAACGAGTACTCTTAGAGCACTGGTTAATAATTCATTTAAAAAAAGTTTTTATGAGAAATGAAAAAAAAGTAATTAATATTTTGATAGTTTTTTTCATTTTTTATAAAAGTAGTATCAAAACATTCCTAAAATTGATTATTAATGAGTGCCCTTAACATGACCCTTTCTTTTTTATGCTCTTACTGCGATGGTCACTCCATAAGTATAAGTGCTTGTAGAGTGTGGGGGGTAAGGGACCAGGGTTCAAATCTCCAAGATGGAGTTTTACACACATATACACTTAGATTAGGTTAGAGTAGAATTCTATCTTGTAAAAAAAAAAAAAGAATTTCCAAACCCGAACTACTAGGACTGGGATGAATAGGAAAACCCATATTCAAGCCCAACGCATTGCCATCCCACTATTTGGGATTTGTTTTTAGTGATCGAGAATTTGTGTTTAAATACAAAAAAATTAATAATCTATCGTAAGAGTCAAAAATAAAAATGTTGTTTTACTAATTTTTAGGATTACAACCTAATATAAGAAAATAAAAAAAATTTCAGAAAATATTTTTCCAAAAAAATTAAAATTTTTCTTAAAAAAAATATTTTCCTTCTCTACATTAAAAAAAAAAAAAAAACGATTTTTAATATCAAGACTTTAATTTATAGTTATCTTTTAAAATTTTTATTTCACTAAATAATGAATATTAATAAGTAATATTAATGACTCTGGCGAAAATGAAACCAATGACAAATGGAGATGTTCGTTTTCTAAACAAGCGAGAAAGCTCAGGTCCCAAATAGGAAGAAATATCTTCAAAAAAAAAAAAAAAAAAAAAAAAGGAATAAGAAGAAGGAGCTGTCTCTGTTTTCACGTTTAATTCTGAGAGACTGCCAAACAAATGCGACCCTTTTGAATGCAGGTATTTTATTCCTCTGCAAAAGGGTTTCTGATTACTTATCCATTTATTTATATAGCTTAATTTGAGAACTGGGCAAAAGCTCACTTAGAAAAAGATTCAGTTTTTATCAACTATTGATTCATACAAACACAACTTTTCAGTTTATGATATTCTTCTGTTATAAATTCATAGAGGTTATTGTTTCATACACACACACAATTCATAGAGATTAATGTTTCACACACACACACACACTTGTATGTGTAAACAAATGATGAAAATTGTAGAAAATGATTGCTTATCTATTTATAATTTTATATAGCTTAAATTTGAGAACTGGGCAAAGGCTCTTTTAAAGAAATTTTTTTCCCCATCTATTGATTCATATGAAACAACTTTTCAATTTATAACATTCTCATTGAGGCATTTTTGTATGTATGTGAAAGCAAATGAGGAAAATTGTAGAAAATGATTACTTATCTATTTACATAGCTTAATTTGAGAACTGGGCAAAATCTCTTGAAAAAAAAAGGATTATGTTTGTCTCTATTATTGATCCTATAATATCATTTTGTTCTAAATTTGTAGAGATTGTTGTTTCGTTCACAAACTCATAGAGACATTTTTGTATATTTGTGAAACAATTGAGGAAAATTGTAGAAAATGATTACTTATCTATTTATATTAGCTTAATTTGAGAACTGGGAAAAATCTCTTTGGAAAAAAAGATTCTGTTTGTTCCCTGATATTGATTAAAAAATTTCAAAAAATTTCAGTTTTTAACATCTTTCTATTCTAAATTCATAGAGATTATTGTTTCACTCACACTCTCATAGAGGCATTTTTGTGTGTATGTGAAAACAAATGAGGAAGATTGACAGATTGTAGAAAATAGTTTATAGAGTTCCTCAATCTCTCACTTATACGCTTTGCTTTGGGGTATGAGTATGCTTGAAATTTTTTGTTGCATTGGTCCAAAAATGATGTTGAATTGAATCGAAATCCATATGTTGGTATTAAAAATGTGAACTTTAGAGTTTCCAATTGTACCTATGTACCCCACTTGGAAGAACATATCTATAGTTGTTTGCTAGGATAGCCATTTGGTGATATTTTCCTCTTAGCACTCAATATTTATTGGAAAAGTTGGCTAATTTTATGACAGAATTTTTCTCGAAACTTATTTGGGAGAAAATTTGTTCAACCTAATACTTGGCAATTCAAATGATCATATGCGTTTGCTTTAATCAAATGGCATATTTAATAATTATGTGATTGGTTTAAATGACTTAATGAGTTATGTGATTAGAAACATGTGTATGGTGGGTTATAGCTTATGGGAGATTCCTCTTATCCAATTTGAAGGAAAACTTTATTCCTAATTTTATTTTAGACTACTACCAGGATATGGTAAGAAACTCAAGATTACCAACTTTTACTTCCCTTTCACTTTATCAAATCCTTCCTCAAAGAGAGTCTTTTGGGTTATTAGCTGTGGAACTCTGATAGTTCTTGTAAACAGTGGTACAATCTGTCTCCATTACTTCTTATTCAGTTCAACATTATTTTTTCCTTTATTTATTTATTTAAAATTTCACTAGTGTTTAACTATATCTTGGATCTCCTTTGAAAAGATAGGAAAAAAGGAGGGGGGGGGGGGGGTGTGGGTGGGTTGGACAATTGATTATATGCTTTCTGCCTCAGATTATGGATCACAGTGATAGTTTGTATGTGCTACTGCCTCTAGCCCAGCTTCCCTGTCTCTTTTCCCCTAAGTGTTTTTTCTTATAACAATATAACTTGTCTTTTTATTCTATCATGCATGTGAAGACTACCAGAAGATTGCAATTGAAGAAGGGATGTCAACTTGGATGCCTGCTGTGTGGACGCCTGCCCACCATGAAACATATATTGATCCATGTCTTGAACAGGCATTAAAGGGGAATAAACCTGGGACACATTTTAATAAGGAGGGTTGGAATAATATCGTCAAATCATTTTATGAAAAGACTGGTTTAAGGTACGATAATAAACAAATAAAGAATCACTGGAGTTTTACCAAGGAACAATGGAAAGTCTGGGTTAAGCTAATTGGTGATAGTAGTATGAAATGGGATCCAGAAACCAAGACATTTGGTGCTAGCAAAGAGGACTGGGACAAATATATAGAGGTATGGTAACTGATTTTACAGTAGATAATGCTATTTTGGTGAAAACTAAAAAATGTTCTTCATGAATTTAATTTTTGTGATAACATGGTGATTTTGTCATAGGCAAACCCAGAAGCTGCACAATTTAGATTTAAGGAACTCCAGTTCACTGAAAAATTGGAAATTATCTTTGATGGAACAATAAATGCTGCTGACACAGAAGCTTCTACTGTCCATAAGAGGCACAATGGTAGTTCGACCTCCTCCCGTTTGCTTAGAAAAGTGCAAAGGACAACAATGCCAAAGGGGAAGAATGACAATTCATGTGATGATGAATCGAGGAGTGCTGTTATGGTTCAGTACACACATGGCACACCAATGGCTAGTGAACAAAGCATGTCTAGTTCATCACCTCGAAAGACGAAAGCAACTTGGATGCCTGCAATGCACAAAATATTCATTGATTTATGTCTAGAACAGACATTACAGGGGAATAAACCTCGAACACATTTTAATAGGGAGGGTTGGAGGAATATTAATGAAACCTTTCAGAAAAAGACTGGTCTGAGTTTTGATAGAATACAGCTAAAGAATCATTGGGATGTCACTAAGGAACACTGGAAAGTCTGGTCTAAGCTAATTGGCACTGGTAGTATGAAATGGGATCCAAACACCAATAAATTTGGTGCAAGTGAAGCAGATTGGGAAAGTTATTTACAGGTATGTTGAATGAATGAACAATAGATGTTTCTATTTAATTGAAAAACTTAGGGAGATTCCGCATGGATTTTAGATTTTTAATAGTGGAATGGATTTGTTACAGGAAAACCCAGAAGCCGCACAATTTCGTTTTAAGGAACTTGAGCTTGCTGGCAAACTGGAGACCATTTTCAATGAAATAACGGTTCCTGGAGAAAGCAAGCGTGCTGGTCAATGTAAGAAGTATAAGTATGCTTCAAAAAAATCTCTCTTACACAACAAAGAACCAGACATACTGAAGCCAGATAAGAAAACTGAGCCTATTTGTGATGCTGTTGAATTAAGAGGTGCTGTAATGACGCAGAAAAGAATGGAAATGGTTCCATCTACACAAGGCAAACCCACTTACAGTATTGGGGAGTGCATTGACTGTCTTGATGGGATGGAGGAAGTGGTACAAGGAAGTGACCTCTACTTGTTTGCATTAGATATATTCTTAAAGAAGGACTACAGGGAAGTTTTTCTTCAACTGAAGAAGCCTAATGTAAGGATTGCATGGTTTCAGCGCCTGCAATCACTTTATCCACCTTTGAAATAGAATGCTGAATTGTTTTGATCTCTCTTTTTCTTGGTACAGCTATAGGTATTTTTTGCATATGACTAGCAATTAAAGTGGTTGTTTTTATAGACTTTTAAGGACTGGTTGTCAGATCATTTTCTTTCATTTGCTTACAAATTATTTAGGTGGTCAACTCTATCTTACTGTTACTGACTTACTGTCATTTTTATTGGCATAGTCCATAATTTTGCACAATTGTGCACTTCAAGTTGAGATTTCTGAGACTTCCTGGACCAAAGTGTAAGTTAATTTCTACTCTATTCAAGTTGAAAATAAATAAATACGTGCCTGCGTAGCCAGTGGGATTGCTAACATTTTTTTATATTTTAAAATTTTAAATTATTATATAAGTTTAGAATTGTAACATTTTTTTTTCTTTTCAAATATTAGTATAATGTCCACATTATTGAAACTTGAATTTTAAGGTAATATTTTGAATATTTATTATTTTTATTTCTTTTTTAGGGTCTATATCTCTAATTTCTAATGTCTATTTTGTTTGTATTTTTAAACAAAAACTAAATAGTTTAGCCCAAATAGAGTAAAATTTCATACTTTTCAATCCAAAAATTAAAAAGAAGGGGGGGGGGGGGGGGGGGGGGGGGGTGTGGGGGAGGAGGGGGACTTTTGAGCCCAAGACTAAAAAGGCTACCTACAAAGAGAATCAATTTAAGACTCAATTAGTTCAAAATGGACCAAATGAACCTAAGTGGACTGTAATAGACCAAATAGATTATCTGCCAAGTGTTTGAAAAGCTTACAGTTTTGACACTTTTCTTATAAACGGGTACACAGATAAGTAGTGAGAAAAAAGAAAAAAAAGAAAAGTGTTTGAGCGGCACAGCTAGAACATTTTGACATGTTGCTTATAAACTGATACACAAAAAAATTGTGAACAAATATTAACAAAATTTTGACAATAATGGTTTTTTTACAGTCACAATAATCAAGCCAAGCTAAAGTCAAGAGTTTTGTAGTTCAATGGCATAGCTTGCTCTCCTTGAGGAGAATAAGGATTCAATCTCCCTTTCTCTCACTATTGTAATTATCGAAATAAATAATCAAGCCTAGCCAATACCTTTGATATGACGAATTGAGTTTACATTTCAAGGCTCTCATAGAATCGATACAAGAACAAACTAATGGTTCTACCTTTAGCCAAGACCTCTTTATTTGGTCTATATGTGCTCTCAATTTGATGCTCAAAGTCGTAATATATAGCATTTGGAAGCTTAAAAACATGCTTTCCTAAATATGGGCCTGTTAAAGCATCGAAATGGCTGCTTATAACACCTATTATACGGAAGCCATCCTTTTGCATTACTGCCCTTCGTCTTGAAAAGTAATCACAGCTATCCATATGCACTTCATCGTCTGACCTGCACAAGTGCTGACCATTTAAACTCACAGCATAGGTGGCATCAAATATGAAATACAATTTCAAGCTACTGTACACTCAACTAAGCAGAAAGATAGATGGTTATCGAAGCAGACTGAGGATATTTATAGGCATAATCCATTGGAGATACATCTGCAGCTACTACTAAATTATGGGTTTAAATCTTCTCATGTCATAAATATCACATAGCATATGGGAGACTCCAAGGTCTTTCAAATTTTTATGATCATACCATATACTCAAGTAACTCAACAATTAAATAAATCAAACCTATGAATATCCTCTAAAAACACATTGGAATAAGACTAAGAGTGTTGCAAGCACCAAATCCATTTGAATGGTCCAAAGATGTCTATCGGGAAAAAGGCTTCCAAAAGAAACCAAAAGGGTGCAGCTCTAACACTTAGATCTTGCTCAAAACAGCCAGTTTACTTTAAAATTAAGTATTGACTCCTCAAAACTACACATAATGCAGCACAGCATCACGTGGAAATTCATATCATTGTAGATAGAAGACTATATGACAACAATTACCAGATGACAATAAAAATTAGAAACAGAAAAACTATCGTTTGTGGCACATAATGAGCAGAAAACATTCTTTACATTTTAAAAAGCAGGTAATTAGCAATTTCACATATAGGGTTTAAACAAAGGAACATAATAATAATACCTCATTATCAATGATGCCCAACCACTGAATCCTGTAGAAATAAGATGCTCTACAGTAGCATTTTGTTCTCTCGCAGACTTTCTTGGCAACAAAATTAAAGGCCACCCACTAGCTTGAAGTTTCATGTATAATATAAGGATAAGTAGGTGCTTCAGATGCTTAGCCTCTTCAACACAATCTGTTGGAAATAAAGGAGAGATAATACCTGAATTTTCCTTGGAAATTTACACAATTTGATTTTACCAAGAGAGGTGGCAGAGATGAGGTGTGGACCAAGTCACTATCTTGAGACAAATCGTGCCGTCTACGGTATATCCGATGTAGTTAGACAAATAGTTTCTGCACGTTGCCCCCAGGATACAACAGCCCAGCCACCTTTTGCTGATTATCCTTGCGAGCCTACACTGCTCGTAGGATATAAGCTCTCTATAGTACTTTCTTTTCCCAGAAAAGTTTGTAAAAGATAGAATATTTTTGTGAGTTGTAAAAAGTAATAGATGGTAAGTGTTTAGGACAATAAAAATTATTTTTGAAAAATTTTCAGCTTTGTAATTCAAGAATAATGTGTTTTTCTACCTTTATTTCTTTCCATATATATATATATATATATATAAAGCCGGACCTTTAACTTGTCCTGAACCAAAAGTTCAAAAAGATTTGATATCAATTAAATAGTCATAAAGATATTGAAATTAATAATATAATCAATGGCTTTCTTAATATATATATATATATGTATATATATATATAACCGGTCAACAAAATCTACTGTACGTTGAGAACAAAAAAGGATCATAAACTTTGAAATTAATGCCCCATATATTACGTTGCTGAACAAGAAAAGAAAATGTCATAGTGCCAAGCATTTAATGGCCTATTATTACAATACTTTTTCAAAAGTTTTCTTTTTGAATATATGTTAGCAATTTGCTAACGGTTTGACTACTGTCCATTAAACCAAATAGTAAACACTTGTGTATATATGATAACATAAAATAATTCAGCAATAGCTGTATATTTAAGTGTTGAAATTCTTCCATATATAACGTTATTATGTCATATTCAAATAAGATAATAGAACCAAATATGTTGGCAATTATGGTATTAATATTACATTAATGTTCATAAATTTCCTGATTAAAACCATTGACAAAAGCTATTCAAATTTTGAATTAAATTTGAATTTCAAAATTTAGTATTCAACGTATCTGACATTAAGGGATAATTGATACACATTAATGAGTATCAAAATAAATATAATATTTTTTATAAAAATATCCAACAATCCCCCACTTATTTTTATTGAAAATAAATAGGTAAATATATATATAAGAAAATTTTATGGGTTAAGTAGAACATTATGCATAATGGGAGTGCCAATGGCTTGAATCCTCATTTAGTGTTTCAGCAACATTGTTCCAAAGTTAATAGTGATCTAAGTCTTGAACTATAACTTTTTCTATGGATACAAAACATTACATCACACACATAATATTCCAGTACTCTACTACAAGCTTTTAAGCCAGCACATTACGGCCTTGTGCTTTATCCCAGCATCCATGAGCTATTTAGAGAACTAGCCCCATTCTCAAAGGAAGCGGCCTCACTTCCATGCTCACTTAGGTGTGGCTATCAAGGATGTTCTTGTAACTCTAACATCCCATTCATAAGAGCTATAGTCCACATTAAGAGTTTTTATAAAAACTCATCCTATATAACATTACAAGATACATGCACGCACACCATAGGGAGGGACATGAGTATTATTACTCATACATATATTTAGTGCATGTTAATCAAACTACTCTATGATTAGTTTTTCCCTTTGAACCTAGTTCTTGGGATCTCCAGTCCCTAGGTAGGGTATCCTCATAGGTAGTTTATTCTTCTTTGGACTTAAGTCCCATCCCACTTGATGCTATCCAGATCTTTTCTCTAGCTAGAGCTTTAGTTAATGGATCCACAATATTATCATTTGTACTAATATAATCAACATTTATGGTATCATTGTTTATGTATGATCTCACAGTACTGTGTTTTCTTCTAATAGATCTGGATTTACCATTATAGTATTTGTTGCGCACTCTACCAATAGTGGCAGTACTATCACAATGAATTAAGACGGGTGAAATAGGTTTCTCCCATATGGGAATTTCAGATAATAAATCTCGTAACCAACCCGCTTCTTCACTAGCTGAAGATAAGGCAATTAATTTTGCCTCCATGGTGGATTTAGCAATAATTTGTTGCTTTTTTGATTTCCAACTTATTGCTCCACCACCTATTATAAATACATAGCCAGTGGTAGACAAAGAATCACCTGATAAGGTGTTCCAACTAGCATCACTATATCCTTCAAGAACAGCAGGATATCTTTGATATAGCAAACCATAGTGCACCGTTCTTTTTAAATATCTCATTAATTGAGTCATGGCATTCCAATGCTCAAAATTAGGTTTGCTAGTAAATCTTGCTAGAACTCCTACGGCATAAGCAATATCAGATCTAGTACAATCAGTAGCATATCTAAGACTACCAATAATACTAGCATATTCCTTTTGATTGTAAATATCATTTTCATCTTTAGTAGGAAAAAGATGCACATTAGAGTCAAGAGGAATACTTGCAAGCTTACAATCAAAGTAATTATATTTTTTCAAAATTTTTTCTATATAATGAGATTGATATACAAATATGCCATTTGAAGTTCTAGAGATTTTCATGCCAAGAATCACATTAGTTTCTCCTAAATCTTTCATATCAAAGTTATTTTTAAGAAGCATTTTGGCAGCATTTATAATATTCATATTAGGACCAAAAATTAGAAGATCATCAACATATAAACAAATTATAACATGAGCATCATCAAATGTTTTATAATATATACATTTGTCACTTTCATTTGTTTTAAAGCCATTAGAAAGCAAACATTGATCAAATTTCTCATGTCACTGTCTAGGTGCTTGTTTTAGACCATATAAAGATTTTAATAATTTACATACCTTGTGCTCATTACCTGGCATTGTAAAACCTTCTGGTTGATCCATGTAGATTTCTTCTTCTAAATCTCCATTTAGAAATGCCGTCTTTACATCCATTTGATGTATCATCAAATTATGAATAGCTGCTATAGCAATCAATAATCTAATAGATGTAACTTTAGTAACAGGAGAAAAAGTATCGAAAAAATCAATATCTTCTTTTTGTTTAAAACCTTTAGCTACAAGCCTTGTTTTGAATTTTTCAATAAATCCATCAAGTTTTAATTTCCTCCTAAGTACCCATTTACATCCAATTGTTTTACAACCTGGAGGTAAATCTACAAGTTTCCAAGTATTATTAGATATAATAGAATCCATCTCATCATTGATGGCTTCTTTCCAAAAACCTGAATCAGGAGAAGATAAAGCTTCTTCTAAAGAAATAGGGTCACCTTGTAAATTATACACATAATATTTAGGACCAAAATCTTTTTCAATTCTAGGTCTTTTACTCCTCCTAGGTTCAATCTCATATTCATTAACATCTCTTGACTTAGATGTTGAACATTCAAATTTCTCTTGTTGTTCAAAACCCCCACTATTTTTATATTTAAATGGAAATTTATTTTCATGAAAAATTGCATCTCTAGATTCAATTATTGTATTATTATCAATATCATAAAATCTATAAGTTGTGCTATATAAAGAATAACTCAAAAATACACATGTAGAAGCCTTTACCCCAAGTTTAGGTCTTTTGGGATCAGGTAGCCTCACATATGCTAAGCAACCCCAAACTTTTAAAAAATTCAGATTTGGTTTATATTTTTTCCATAATTCAAAAGGAGTTAAAAAAGTCTTTTTATGAGATACTCTATTTAAAACAAAATTTGCAGTTAAAACAGCTTCACCCCAAAAATATTTAGGAGCCCCAGAACTAACAAGCATAGCATTAGTTAAATTTATAAGGGTCCTATTTTTACGTTCAGCTACTCCATTAGAAGATGGAGAATAAGGGGCAGTAGTCTTATGAACAACACCAAGAGATTGAATATAATTATTAAGACCAAGAGTATCATATTCTTTTCCTCTATCAGTTCTAAACCTTTTAACCTTTTTTATCAAAAGTATTCTCAACTTCTTTTAAGAAAATTGATAATTTTTCAAAAGCATCACTTTTATTTTTCATAAGATAGACATATGAATATTTTGAAAAATCATCTATAAAGGATATAAAATATCGATTACCTCCACGTGTCAAATGTCCTTCAAATTCACAAATATCACTATGAATAAGTTCTAGTAATTCAGTATTTCTTTCAACTGATTTATGAGGCTTTTGAGTAATTTTAGTCATGCTACAAATTTCACATTTTTCAAGTTTAGGAATTAAACCTAAACCACTCATATTTTTCATATATTTATTATTAATATGACATAATCTACCATGCCAAACATTCACACAAGAAACAATATAAGCAAAACTTGAATTTTCATTCATCTCAACATTAAGTTTAAACATGTCATCACAAGCATAGCCTTTGCCAACAAACATGCCCTTTTTAGAGAGTACATATTGATCAGCCTCAAAGACTTGTTTGAAACCAGCCTTATTCAACAAAAAACTAGAAACTAGATTCTTTCTAATGTCAGGAACATGAAAGACATCTTTGAGAGTGACTTCTCTCCCAGAAGTAAATTTGAGAAGCACATCTCCAATACCCACAACTTCAATGGTATGAGAATCACCAAGCATAATTTTCTTTTTCTCATCCAAGATGGTGTAGGTCTTGAACCAATTTTTATCATAGCAAACATGTCTAGTTGCCCCAGAATCAATCCACCACCCTCCTAAGCCTTTGAGAATATTAATCTCGGTAACCATTGCCACAAGAGGCTCTTCAATGACATTGGCTTGAGCCATAGGCCCATGTTTTCGAAAGCGACAATTTCTAGCCGAATGTCCAGGCTTTCCACATACAAAACATGCATAATTGTTATTATTATTGTGGCTGCCATTATTTGGAGCATGCTTAGGATGGTGTGCTTGATTCTTTCTTTGATTAGAGTGGGTCTTATGTTGAGGCTGATTTCCATTTGGCCTACGTTTGAAGTTTCTTTTCTTAGGCCTTATATAGTCATTATTTTTTGCATTGGCTTTTGACATGTTTTCATTTGAGGAGATGAAATTTACCTTAGGACCATTTGCTCCATGGAATTCAACAGCTTTGTCTTGGTTCCTTGCCTCTTCCTCCACTCTCAAACGGGTGATAAGGGATTCAATGGAGAGTTCCTTTTGCTTGTGTCTCAGAACTTTGGCAAACTCCTTCCAAGACTCAGGCAGCTTGTCAATGATGGCTGAAACTTGCATTTGTTCATCTACTCGAATGCCTTCAGATCGAACATCTTGTGAAATCATTTGGAGTTCATAGGATTGTTCCACCACGGACTTGCCTTCAACCATCTGAAACCTGAAAAATCGACTACATGCATATTTCTTGGATCCAGCTTCCTCTGTATCATATTTTTGATTCAATGCCTTCCATATCTTTTTGGTTGATTTGTATTGTTGATCATAATAATCATACAAATCATCAGAAAGACAATTAAGTAAATAATTTCTACAGTAAAGATGATCCTTATCCCATTTCTTAACATCTTTTTCATGTTGAGAAAGTTCTTCTTCAGTCAATTGTTCAGATTTCTTTTTCTTTGGTTTTTTCTCAGTTAACACATAAGCCACATTCAAGAGAGTAAGATAAAACAAAGTCTTTTGTCTCCACCTCTTAAAGTTAGCACCACGGAAGTGGAATGGCTTATTAAGATCACCCGCTCCAGAGGAATTAGACATAACATTACTATTTTCCAAGAATGATTTTGTGTTCTCCATATCGATTTGTCTCAAATTGTTGGAAATAAAGGAGAGATAATACTTGAATTTTCCTTGGAAATTTACACAATTTGATTTTACCAAGAGAGGTGGCAGAGATGAGGCGTGGACCAAGTCATTGTTTTGAGACAAATCGTGCCGTCTACGGTATATCCGATGTAGTTAGACAAATAGTTTCTGCACGTTGCCCCCAGGATACAACAGCCCAGCCACCTTTTGCTGATTATCCTTGCGAGCCTACACTGCTCATAGGATATAAGCTCTCTATAGTACTTTCTTTTCCTAGAAAAGTTTGTAAAAGATAGAATATTTTTGTGAGTTGTAAAAAGTAATAGATGGTAAGTGTTTAGGACAATAAAAATTATTTTTGAAAAATTTTCAGCTTTGTAATTCAAGAATAATGTGTTTTTCTACCTTTATTTCTTTCCATATATATATATATATATATATATATATATATATAAAGCCGGACCTTTAACTTGTCCTGAACTAAAAATTCAAAAAGATTTGATATCAATTAAATAGTCATAAAGATATTGAAATTAATAATATAATCAATGGCTTTCTTAATATATATATATATATATATATATATATATATATATATATATATATATAACCGGTCAACAAAATCTACTGTACGTTGAGAACAAAAAAGGATCATAAACTTTGAAATTAATGCCCCATATATTACGTTGCTGAACAAGAAAAGAAAAGGTCATAGTGCCAAGCATTTAATGGCCTATTGTTACAATACTTTTTCAAAAGTTTTCTTTCTGAATATATGTTAGCAATTTGCTAACGGTTTGACTACTGTCCATTAAACCAAATAGTAAACACTTGCGTATATATGGTAACATAAAATAATTCAGCAATAGCTGTATATTTAAGTGCTGAAATTCTTCTATATATAATGTTATTATGTCATATTCAAATAAGATAATAGAACCAAATATGCTGGCAATTATGGTATTAATATTACATTAATGTTCATAAATTTCCTGATTAAAACCATTGACAAAAGCTATTCAAATTTTGAATTAAATTTGAATTTCAAAATTTAGTATTCAACGTATCTGACATTAAGGGATAATTGATACACATTAATGAGTATCAAAATAAATATAATATTTTTTATAAAAATATCCAACACAATCACTACAACCAAACTGATCAAATCTGTTCCAGGCAATCATTTTTGTCTCATGTGATATATAACAATGGTAAATGAAGATAGGAAAGGCATTGCATACAGTTTGCTAGACTAGGAGTTAATCAAAATTTGGTGTAATGAAATATTTGAACTTGTACACTGGAGTGTCAAACTGATTTTAGCAGAAGAAATGACTTTTTTCTTCTTCTTTTTAAATATTTATTTTCTAGGGTAATGACACATAGATGGACGATATAAATTTGACCAGCCTTGCGGTGGAGGGCTGTTTTGGAGATTTTACTCTACAATGATGACAACAACAACAACCAAACAAACAAAGCCTTAGGGTCCGTTTGTTTCGGTAGTAAAGGAAATCGAGAAAATATTTTACACCCTTGAGGGTGTTTGGATACACATGAAAATTCGGTCAAACTGAAAATGAATTTCAGTTGACCATAAAATAGAGAGTCTCACAACTGAAAACCAATTACAGTTTTATTTTACCTTCAAACCATTTTCTCCTCAGAAAATTTCTCTTCTCACTCACTCTCATCACTCACGCCAAGCCCAAGCCGAAGGACGGAGAGAGCTATTGCCGGTGAAGCCCATATCCAGTCCTCGACCCACTGCCCCGCCGGTCTGATCGCACCGCTCAAACCCATCACCGATCTAATCGCGCCACCTCAGCTTCTCCATCGTGCTCAAACCCATCTCCGATGAACCCAGCTAAACCCACCTCGATTTCACCACATCCTAGTCCCCGACCCATGGCCTCACGGTTATGCCTGCAAGCCCCTCTGCCGATGAAGGTAGTTTCACATCTACTTCACATTCGTCCTCTCTCTCACTCATCAGACCCATCCTTCTTCCACCCACGCCATCACTACCTTAAATTTTTTTATTTTTTATTTATTTATTTTTTTGTAAAATAACATTTTTGCTTGGGTTTTGGAGGATTGGTGGTTGGGGTGATTCATGGGTTTCAGTGGTGGTGGGTTGAGGGTGAGTTTAAGCGTTGATGGTGGTCGATTAGGGGTGGTGGATCGTTGGTTATGGTGGTTTGTGGGTTTCAATGGTGGTTGTTCCTCAATGTCGCTGCTATCTCTCTTTCCCTCAATCTCTCAATCTTTCTCTCTTTGATCTCTGATTTTTTTTATTTTTTTTATTTTTTGTTGTGGTGGTGCTGTGGGTGGTGGTGTTTTGGTGGTTTTTGTGTTATGCGGTGGTGGATTTTGTGTGGATAGTGGTGGATTTACTATGGGTGCTAGTGGATTTTCTGTAGTAAAATTTGTTTGGATGCCGAGAAAATGGCTGAGAAAATGTGAAAAATTTGTAAGAAAATAGCATTTTTAGAATGTTACCAAATACCGAAAATCGTTTTCCAGACTATTTTCCATTGCACAACCAAATATCCGGATTTCATTTTCTTTATGAGAATTCACTTTCCCCTGCATTCATTTTACACTCGGAATTCGATTTACATTGAACCAAACGCACCCTTAGTCCCAAAATTTATGTCCTAGATTTTATTTGAAGACATAAAATGAGGATGGCAATGGAAATGCACATCGAATTTAAATAAAGTTGATTTACTATTTCCATTTTCCAAAGTACATATTCTCCATTAAAAAACCATTTCAATCAAAGTAAAAACATAAGGAAGGTGACTAACAAATCTTAAATGAATTTGGTTTTAATGCTCCCTGCATCAGGGATGTATAAGAAATATACATATAAGAAAAAAAGAAAAAACGTTGGGGGAGGGGGAGTGTGGGGGTGGGGGTGTGGGTGTGGGTGGGGTTTAATGAGATGTGAGGTAAAGGAAGGGTGGAACTTCAGTCTCCTTTTTGATCAGTGAACTTCAGTTTTTAATGTCAAATAATTGTACAAGATGAAAGACGTCTTTTTCTTCAGGTGACTTATGACTGACATGAACGGAAACCTTGGGAAACCAACTTGCCCATTCAAGACAACAATAACATGTCAAAGAACTCTGAGCAGAGTCAGATATCTAACATATAAACCCCAATCAAAACTTTGACATGAAATGGAGAAAATACACAAAAAGATGTGTGAAAAGCTATGAGGAAAATTACCTGTGCAATATTAGAATGGTATGGTGAGGATTTGAGGTAAGAATGTCATCTATGTCGGTCAATACAACATCAAGACCATCACTTTAAGGTGTAATGCTACTGAAATAATTCTGAACCAGCTGCATGGTAGAATTTAAATCCCTTCCATATTGACCTGCTCTAATATACTGTAGCAGGAATCCTGCAAAATGAAGGGAATTCATCTGCTTGCAAGCTGTTGAGCTCTGCATACAGAGCAAAAGCCTTGCAATCATTGTAATCATCACTTATTTTCAGAACTTCAACAACTCCTGAACTCTGACTTTGACAAGATTGCAACATTACAGTTAATGCAATCAGCAAAGTAATTAATAAAATCCCAACAGCTACAAGTGCACCAATGAAGATTGTTGCAGCAAAAGATGTCATGTAGAACCCTGACTCATAATGGCTTCCTATCTCTGTGCCTAATGAAAGGGAAAGGGGTTGGAAAATTATCAAAGTTAATCCACAAATGTTACTGAAACATAATCTGACCTCAATCATAAAATGTCAATAGCTTACCAATAGCTAGACAATGCAGGCATCAGATAAGCAAAGGTTATATTCATAAAATCCAGTCAAACGACAGAATAAGTTCCATAATCTCACTTTACAACAATGGTTCATAAGTTTCATACAAATTTCAACTTTGTAAACAAAGTTAATAGGGTAGAGTAAGGTCTTAGGTCCTTGGTTAAAGAACTTTCAAAACATAACATTTGACAATAACAATAACACAATCCTACTATAGACAAAGATCTCTATGAATGAAAACTTGAGAGAGTTTTTGAGCGCTCCAAATGAGTTGAAACCTACTTGTATACCATCCTAACAACCACCAAATTGCATAAACCAATTGTTCTACCCAAATATAAAAGTAAAAAATGACAAGCGAGACATAGGTATCACACACCGGTATTTTCTCTACTGGAGAGATTCTAGGCGGAGTACTCCCGCTCCAGTTGATGCGCATATGCAGACATGGTTTCTAACTTTAATCAACAATCACCGGCACAGGTAGTAATAGCACATCTCTTCTGGATCATAGAAGGACCACCTATAATAACAAAGATCAAACTCAATCAAACACCAGCCTCATTTGAGCCATACAGTCTCAATCATAATAAGTACTCAAAAGTCAAAATAACTAAAACATCTGAATAAAGTCATAACTTACAAGCAGCTTCATTTACCATGCTAAAAGCTATCAGTACCACATCTCAACTTCTTTGCCTGTCACAGTTACACAAAGAAACAAAGACATACATAAATAGAAAGTTATTATAGACCTTCACATCCTCCACAGATCAAATAATGAAGAGACCATTTACAATAACCGAATAAGAAAGATTCGATTTTTAACCATCTGATCAGCCATTATCATACCAAAAAAAACACAAATTTATCAACTGGGTCCTTGAAAAATTGAGTTGATCTTTGTTGGGTAAGTGACTCTCAGCTTATCAGATTGTTAAAAAAACTATCCTTTGATGTGATCATATTGGTCCAATGAAAAAAGAAAAAGAAAGAGAAGAGACTAACCCTTTATTTTGCTTGAGCAAATGCTTCTACGGACAAGCTCCACAAGTCACCCAGCAATAAAATAAAGAATAGAAGCTAACCAATCAGTCAAACTAGTTGGCGTGCCAGAGAGAAAGAGTACCAAAGTGAAGCAGTAAAGAATGATTTCTGGAAGAGGGAAGAGGATAAAAAGAACCTAGCACTTGCAAACTACAGTACAGATATTTCGCCATGATCGTTATCTCTCTCTCTCTAATTGTGTCTATTTCTAAGACGAGAAGCTTCCTTTTGAAAACTAATAAAAGGACCACGATAACTGTAACGGTCATTATTGGCCCTCAATGCACTACCAGAAATGAGAAAGATTTTCTATAAAAAAAAATTTTCTTAAAACTTTTTTTTACCCAATTCTTTTTTTTTTAGTAATAGAAATTGTCAATATTGGCTAAAGATTAAAGAGCTTTAAAAGGTGTTTAAAGTTGGAAATATATTTAATGATAAAATAAAATTCAAGATTTTATGAAAAATCTTTATAATTAACTATTATGTTTATTAATCTAGAATTTTAAAACATAGTTAATTGTATTTTTTATGGAAAAAATTAATTGTAATTTGTCAAACTCTCCAAATGATAAAGAATTTTTTTTAAGTTTACACTTAAAATTGAAAAAAAGAAAAGAAAATTGTTTAAACTTTAAGCCCCGTTTAGTTTAGGTCCTAAATTTTTAATTTTATCAATCAAAGTCCTAAAGTATGAAATTGTTTCAATTTGAAACTTATATTTATCTTCATTATTCTATTCTAGACAATAATGGAATAGAGAAAAATGAAAATTGTTGATAAAATTAATCTTTCACCAAAATAACTATGTATTTTTTATTTATTTATTAATCACTTTCTTACTTTTAGCAAGACTTTTTCTCTATACCCACCCTCTGTGTTCAATAGCTACCAAATTGAATTATGAATTAGCTCCAAGTAAAATACAAAGTTTAATTAATGGTTTTTGCTTTTCTTTGTTTCGTAATTGCCCATGATAACAGAAATAAATAACGGAAAGATAAGCATAAGCTTTAAGTTAAAATGATTTCATAAATTTGGGCCTAATTAACAAAATTAAAAATCTAACTACTAATATAAAATATCATATAAATTATAGGTCTCTTGCACAAAGTCCAATTGGAAGAACATTTATATATGACTTAAATAAGTGTGTATATATATATATATATAAAGTATCTGTGTCTAATGTTAATTATTTGACCCATTTAACAATCATATAACTTATTTAATAAATTAGTAAACCATATGATTAATTAAACGCAATGGATTGAATGAGACTTGTGATAATAAAACTTTGTCTCCTTAGGAATGAGTCGTTTTCTTGTTTTTCTAGTACTTTTTCCTCATTTCCTTCATTTCTGTTATTTAGTACATAACTACATATTCCTAAATAATACCAAGACCACCAATCCAGTATCCTTTTGGACACTATTGTGTGATTTTGTTTGCACCCGAAAAAAAAAATATATATATATATATATATATATATATTTTTTACTTGGCTAGAATTATCAATTAATTTATATATTTAGCTATCAAGAAGTAAACTTACAAAGAAAATGTAATAAATATACTTATTTATCACTTTTAAAAAAAATTATTACTGAGAAATGAGGTTTTTTATAAGTTATAACTTTCTATAAATATGTTTAAATGTTAAGAGGAACAAAAATGTTAATATATTGGATCAATAAACTTAATTTAATGGTATCTTAAGAAAATGGAAATTTGTCCCAAAAAGAAAATGGAAATTTGATTAAAACCTATTAATGAAATTAAGTGGCTCAGACCTCAGAAGCTCCGCTCTAGTTTTGACTCATTTCAACAAGAAGTTAAAGTGATTAACAGAAACAAAGGAAAGCTAAATATTCTTATACATTTATAAATAAATAAATAAGTTAAACCAACCACAGCTAAATTTATTTATTAAGTTGCTGAGATTTGAGAGATCAAATTCTATAATTGTGGTAGTAGAATGTACTGATCCATTACATTTTTGTTGGCAAGATATGGTCTATAGAAAACATCATCGTTGTTACGTTTTAGCATGTGCAATGATGAAGACGAACCCGTCTCCAGTTATTGTAGCTTTCATTTTGTCAGAAATTTTATAGTATTAAAAAAGATTCCATGTACAATGATGAGTATTATTGAAATTTTTAAGTGATCATCTTAACGACTTTCATGTCCTACACTCCTACCTCAATAGTTGTAAGAGTTATTATTTTGAGGTAGATAGTCATAGGTCATTAATAATTGATGGACGTGTAGTAAACACATCATAAAATAATACTCTCAGAAATATATAGTGAGGAATTAATGCAGTCCAATTGGTGGGTGCTAGTAGCAGTCAATAGAAGAAAAAAAAAGTATTCTTTTTGTGTGATTCTTTCGGCCAGAAACTAGCCCCCTTTTTTTTTTTTTAATGTTCTTTTGATCCAAGATAGAAATTCTTATGGACTTTTTTTTTTTTTTTTTAAATGTTCTTAACGTCAATGTCTTCTGACCCAAATATACATCTTTGGGTCATTCACTCCACACACCCAATTCTATAGTCATGACTCAGACGCAGTGTCTTGGTCTATTTCAGCAAGAGATGTTTCAAACAAAATGAAAGAGGATGAAATTATATATTATCCGCATGATTATTTAAGATGGTTATATTTGCATCAAAATTGTCTACAAAATTTTGCATCCTCAATTGCTCACTCAAATACAGGACATACAATCATTTTCAGTTACAATTTACATACTTTAACTAGTGAAAAATTGTCCTTTTTCCCTTTTTCCTGCAAAATTAACATTCCCAGCAAATCATTTTTTACCAGACCATTGATTAGTTTTACCCGATTATTTGATGATTAGCCAGGCACTGAAGTTTGATCTAGTGGTGCAACTATACCTAGTAAGCAGTTTCACTAACAAATATCATCTTCAACTCTTCACACTATGAGTTTCAAAGACCTTCGTCCCATTCACCAAATTCACGGCTACATCCACAGTCCTGGCCAATTCAACAACCGCTCCCACGTAGGTATGTGGTGTCAACTTCAACAGATTGGACTTTGCTTCTTTAGTTAATTCTAACCCTTCAATAAACTGTGTTATACTTTCTTTAGTAACTGCTCTTCCTCGTGTTAGCGCCTTAAGCTTCTCGTATGGTTCAGGAACCCCATATCTTCGCATAACCTATAATCAAGAAAAGAACAGTACTGAGAGAATGATGAGGACATCAGATCTAGGTTAGAGAAGAGTTAATGCATTAAGCTAAACATATTATCTAGGAAAGATATCTTCTATCCTAGAGGAAACTCAATCCCACCAAATTTTATAAACTAATTTAAATGTCATAATGAAGGCACTCCAATCAGATGGTATAACACAAATGAAGGACCAAATGCCACGGAACAAGCACTCATGCTCCTGGTACATATTAGCAAATGCTTGTTGTACTGAATATTAACTAATATGGGTGATCTGGGCAGTAACTAAACCTCAAATCCTCAGAAATGGACAAGTTGTATACATGGAAAAACACACACACACAATGGAGAAACATACAGTCTGTATTGGTTCAGCAAGCACCTCCCATGACTGGTTCAAGGCTTCACTCAAGCAAGCTTCATTGACCTAGTGTTCAAAACAAATTCCACAAGAAAAATAAAAAGAGTGAAATGCACAACATAGAAGAAGCAATGCTATTTTCCCCACCACTTCAAAACATTTATAGCACTGGAAAACTGAAGAACATCAGTGAGAGATTGCTACACAGGTGACAGGTGATATGAAGTTGGCAGCTATTGAGTTAAATAATATGTACATGTCATACATCAAAACAATTAATGCATGACAATAATGTTTTCATAATATGTATGTGCCATAGAAGAACATCCATCTATTACTTGATAACTCCTGCACTATGCATAGATGATTATGCACCTTCCAGAAAACATCAAGCGTAATTCTGAATTATTTTGCATACCTGAAGCTTTGTTATCCCCTATAGTGTGCTTGTGTAAGCAAGAATTGAATACCCTAATCCTACACCCATGTTCCTTAGAACAGTTGAATCAGTCAGGTCACGCTGCAAATACAACAAAAAACAAGAAAACTATTACTAAGGCCACCCTATAACTAGATTTCCATAAATTAAAACCCATACAAGGGTAAAGTAAATTGAAATGGCTAGCTAAAAATTGCTCCTGAAGGCTTAGTTTAGGTCAACAACACTAATCCATGAGATTAATGAGCAAATTCAATTTTTACAGCAAACAGTAATACATGTGTTATAACTTTGGCAACTTCAAACATGCAGCGACTTAATGTTACTTTTGGATTTAAAGGACTTTGGGGCTCAGAGCAACAACTTAGAGCAGGGACAATGGTGCATGGAAGAAAGGAAAATTACATGGAAATGAAGTATCTCTTACCTGCCAACGTGAAATAGGCAACTTAATGCTTAGATGAGATAGACCTCCATTAGCCACACCAAGATTACCTTCATTATTTTCAAAATCAATCGGATTCACTTTGTGAGGCATGGTTGACGACCCAATCTCACCAGCCTTAGTTATCTGATCAAAATTTCCAACTTCATCAATCACTTTCTTGGATAAAGGAGAACTACATATTCAATATTGTCATTTATATCAGAGGCTGACCTGCTTAAAGTAACCCAAAGATACGTAGCTCCATACATCCCTATCAAAGTCGATCAACATATTGTTGAACTGGATAATTGCATGAAAAAGTTTTGCCATATAGTCATGGGTTTCTATCTGCAAAAAAGACGGAGTAATTCAATAAGAAAAATCATTGCATTATTAAACCTTTCATGATTATATGCATCCTTATGAATCAATACAGGCTTATTTCATTCTTTATAAAGTATAAATTTTCATATTTGAGGATTAATGTTGACATGGTACATGAGCCAGTTACTGAACATGTTTATTGAAGGCATTAAAAAGCAACAATAATTCTTCTACTTAGCAATTTTTATTCATGAATGGATTAAATTACTTGAGAATGTAAAGTTTGAATAGAATTAAACCCAACAATAAGTTTTTTACTAAGAAGAATAAACAAGCCCAAGAAGCATACCTGAGTGACATAGGGATTAAAACTCAATCCAAGTGATTTTACAAAATCTTCAGCAATTTGAGGCCACTTAACATCAGGATATGCAACAAGATGTGCATTGTAATTTCCAACTGCACCAGCAAGCTTGCCCATTAACTCAATCTGAGACATATCTCTTCTTTCTCTGCTTAACCTGACGGCAAAAACTGCCATTTCCTTCCCCAAAGTTGTAGGTGAAGCCGGCTAAGGTAGATAAAGAAAATATGTGATCTATCTATCTAAGAATATCAAAGCATAAAAGGACTAAATGATAAAAAAAATCAAAAGAATTGAAGATAGCTACACACTCAAGCAAATTGATAAATCAAGTAATCAACCAAGATGGTGACTCTATCACAGCATGTTTTTCAAACAAAATTTCAATCACCATCTCTCATACAACAAGAGTCGAAGTCTTTGAATGATTTTGAGAATTGATATTACTATGAGATACATTTACAAAAAAAATCTAGTTTCAAACATAAGGACATGGGCCAATATTTTATTTTTGATAGGTAAGGACATGGACCAATATTGCAGCCTTTCAGTGACTAATAACATGATAACGCATAAATAACAAATTATGCAAGATATAATATATAACCTGCCCATGAGTGCGAGAAAGCATTGGAATATGAGCATGATCCTTCGCCATGTTACATATTGCCTCAATCAATTCATCCATGACAGGAAATATGGTAGTGTGCATTGCTTCTTTCAACATCAATGCATGGGCAAGATTGTTGATGTCTTCAGATGTGCAAGCAAAATGAAAAAATTCAAGCACCTACAATGAGAAAGAGAATGGTCAGGTAATCCTAAAACATCAAGATGAAACCTATGAACACCAATGTTTTTATTAGAAAGAAGTGAGTCCCAACCTCAGCAATCTCCGGATGTGATTGGCATTTCTGTTTCAAGAAGTATTCCACTGCTTTTATGTCATGATTTGTCACTCTCTCAATATTTTTAATTTCCAAAGCATCATTCACGCTAAAGTCATCAATTACTCCTTGCAAATATGACTGAGCTTCTTTGCTAAAGCTTGGAACCTCTGTGACTTGAGGAATTTGTGAAAGCTTTAGCAATCATTTAGTCTGATAGACAGTATCTAAATTAGGGACAAACTTTTAAAATGTAAAAGAATCTCACAAAAAACAAACTAATAGTATGAAGATGATTGGCAGACTATGAGATTTGTATATAGATATTAACAAACCAAACTTCAAAGATTATAAATTTATTAACTTTGTGACAGGGAATAAAACAAATGCCAGATAAAAAAAACATTTTAAAAGTTTGTGACAATACTTTGTGACTTTAGGCAGTTGGTGATTGGCATTTCTGTAATATGGAGTTAAGTTATCCACATGCTTATGACTTTAGGCCCATATGAGATAGGCCAAGGATGTTTCCAAAATATTGTTGGCATCATGGCTCAATTATAAGGCCTACCAAGCAACTCCAAGAATCAGCACCTATGTTTGGGTTAGCTTTGGACGGATAAATGAAATGAGAATATCCTATAACTTTACTGTCAAATTTACTTTGTACATATTTCTTCTTCCTCTTGAAAAATTCTTACTATTACTTGTAAGCAGTTGGTGATTGAAAACCAAATGGTACAAATTAATCTTAACAAATGGTGACTCTTTCACTCCATTTCTTAGAGACCTATGATTCTTAGTGGCTCTGGTGCAACACGAGAAACACTTCATTTTTGTCCACCCAACATCTGGGGACTCTTAACAGACAATTTTGTAATTTGTTACATCTATTATATATTGACAACAACAACAATAAAAAAAATATGCAAATACATAAAATTTACAATTGCCTTCTACGAGTTTTCATATTTTGAAATCGTTGCATAATAGTCTCATTCAAGGTTGTCAAAATCGGGATCCTACGTAGGATCGTTGAAGGTAGGTAGGATCGTAGATCGTAGGATCGGATCGTGAATCGTAAGATCCTACCTATTTTCAGATTTTAAGCAAAAAACCTATTGATAGTGACTTTGTATGTTATATAATCACTTAAAATATGAATCCATCCATTAAAAAAAAATTGCATCATAAAATGTAATTTGCAGGCACACTAGGACAAGCTGAAACATTTTTTCTAGTCCTAGCTAAATGATGCTTCAGCCTATGTATACCCCCACTATGAATTTCTTTGCAATAATTACATTGAACTTGCCTTGAACCTACTTCAACACCATGTTCCGATCCCAGGTCAGACCTATTTCCTGGTGCATTTTTTCGCTTAATTTTCTTTCTAGCCAAAGTAGACATTGTATATTTGTACTAGAGTTGCAAAAAAAAAACACCAAGATATAGAGCATGCTCAAAAAGTCACACAAAAAATTCATCAAACAGGTTGTGTGCAATTCTAAACTACTAATTGTGTTTACTAATATTTCTCAAAGAATCAAATACTGAAGATCCCGTTTCATAATTTTTCAAATTTTACTTAATTTAGTTAACAAAATAGAAATCTAAAAACCTTAAAAGCTTTGTCAAAATCATATACACAACACAACAATCTGGAATCAAGCTATCATCAAAGTACAAATAAATGATAAACTACTAACTACCAAAACAAATTACCATAAAGCTTAAAGGCAGCGATGGCTCACGGCAACATAATTGAGAGGGTTGAGAGGTGCTGGGTTTTTGACAGAGGATTGAGGAGGCGCGGGACTAAGGTGGTGGCTCTAAATGTTTCTAAATATTTTAGGTTTTGTTTTTTAAAACATTAAACTTAAGAAAGCTTAAAGGCATCGATGGCTCACCATTGAGAGGGCTGAGAGGTGCTGGGTTTTTGACAGAGGACTGTGGAGGCGCGGGACAGAAGTGCTGGAGCTTGGTTTTTCTAAAATATTTAGGTTTTGTTTTTGAAAATGTTAAACTTATACTATAGGTTTTTTTGAGATTTTTATGTTATGATAGGGGTAAATTGGGGACTTCAACCCATTGGGCTTGTGGGCTTAAGACCTTTAGGTGGACCATGGATTATCTTACTAGACTTACCCAAATGACCCAAATGAATTCCACTTAAAATAAAAAATTAAAAAAAAAAAAAAAAAAGCCAGTTGGTAGGATCGGTAGGATCGGTAGGATCCCATACGATCCTACGATCTTACACGATCCTACCTACGATCCTAACATTTTTGCGATCCTACTACGATTTTAATCTTTTTGGTGAGGTAGGATCGTAAAATCGTGCGATTTTACGATCCAGATCGCGATTTTGACAACCTTGGTCTCATTATCAATGCTACAAGCTACATCTTTTTCAATATACACAACTAAGCAATCATTCATCCATTGATCTCCCATTCGATTGTGCAGTTTATTCTTTACATATTTCATTACTGAAAAACTTCTTTCTACTGTTGCCGTAGCAACTGGAAGGGTCAAAGCTAGCTTCACAAGTAAGTAAACTAATGGATAAGTCTCGTGTTTCCTTGTGCTCACTAACTTTTCAGCAAGTTCACTAACTCCTTGAAGCTCTAAAAAGAAGTCATTGCTGCGCATATCAAAAATGTAATTCTGCAGTTGAGAGTCAAGTGCCAAAATATCTGTCCCAAGAAAATCAGAAGGATAGAACTTAGCTAGACGTATCAACTTTTCCTTATCGAAAGCCACAAATGAATTACTTGGATTCAAGCAAGCCATACAAAGTAGCAAATCGGTATTCGCCTCAGAAAAGCGATTGTTAAGCTCTTGAAGTTGCATATCTATGATTGTGTAAAATAGCTCAACACGATAATGATGTAAATTTGAATTTTTTTGGGTGTTGCGTCTCGACCTCCCACTAACTACAAATATTGCTTCCATGTCCAAGATAGGAATATCATGTGAGGTACAAAATAAAGATACTTCAGCCAATAAAGATGCCCATCTATCATCTCTCATCACTTGCAACAGTTGCTTAGACACTTTAACAAGATCCATAGCATTCACTATATCTTGATTTTTTTTTTTTGTAATGCTATTGATAACTCATTTGTGATCCCTAAAATATTTTTCATCAAGTGTAAAGCAAAGACAAATTCAAAAGAGAGAATTGACCTCATAATAGATCGAGCTTCAACTTTTTGGTCGGAGAGTTCATCTTCTTCAATAATCTCTAATACATCAACAACAGCAGAGAACATCAAAATCAAGTTGAGAATAGTCCCATAATATGATCCCCAACGTGTATCACCAGGAAGTTTAAGATTTGTCTCTTGATTCAAACCTTGCACACTTCTACGTACACCATTCTCTAAATCTTCTTTAATTTTGGCAAATTGCATATCTCGAAGAACATCTCGTCTCTTACAAGAGCCTCCAACAACAGTTACTAAATTACTAACCACATAAAAAAATTCAGCAATTTTAATGTGATTTTTAGCAACAGCAACAAGTGTCAATTGAAGTTGATGAGCAAAACAATGGACATAAAATGTTGACTTGTTCTCTTTCAAAATCAAAGTTTTGAGACCATTGATATCACCTTGCATATTACTAGCCCCATCATAACCTTGCCCACGTAGATTCGATAAACTCAAATTATGTTCACAAAATAAACATTCAATAGCATGTTTGAGTGACAAAGCGGTAATACTTGCTACATGTACAATACTAAGGAATCGCTCTATAATAATTCCTTCTTTATTCACATAACGAAGAACGAGGGCCATTTGTTCTTTTACTGAGATATCACGTGACTCATCAACTAATATTGAAAAGAACCCATTGTCAAGATCCTTGATGATGGCTTTGGATGTTTTACATGCAATTGCATTCACAATGTCCTTTTGAATATCATGGTGGGTAAGCTTGCAATTTTTCGGAGCTTTTTGCAACACTTCATTGATTGATTCATTGTGATCCCCCAAAAATTGTACAAGCTCAAGGAAATTTCCTTTATCACTTGAACCTTGAGATTCATCGTGACCACGAAAAGCTAATCCTCGACATAAAAGAAATCTTATGCAATCAACTATTGCATTTAATTGAATCCGATATTCAATTTTATCTTGACTTGATTGCTTAACAAAAACACTTTGATTGTGTTGCTTTTCCTTCAATAAATCTACACTCTTCTGGACAGCTTGGTTATGAGTACTATTAACTCCTCCAACATGAGAATGTAACTTATCTTTCTGATTCCAAAGTTTGAATCCCTTCGTTATAAAAGTGTCACCTCCTCCTTGCTTTCCAACATCTTGCCCAAATAGGTAGCAATAAAAACAAAATACTGCATCCTTGTCTATACTATATTCCAACCAGTATCTATTTGTATACCATTTGGATATAAATCGACGGGGCTTTCCAGAAAAATATAATATAGGGTAATCATCACTGTGTAAAACAGGTTGACAAGGGCCTTTTGTTAAATAATATCTTCTTATTTCATCATGATGATTAGGATGATAAAATGATATTTTTTCTCGTAGCCCAGGATCTGAAGGAAGATTCTCTAAGTTAAAGTCAATACGAATTCGCTTAGAAGATGAAGATGAATCTTGCGCAGGAGCTGAATCTTGCGTAGGAGCTGAATCTTGGGTACGTGGTTTTCTTATCAAATATTTGTCCATAATTCTAGCAAAAGAATAAATAATAAACTATAAGTTTATTTGAAATATTAATAAAATTATTAATTATTATTGTTTAGTTATTTCATTAATTTGTTTGTCTTTTATAAACTATAATTTATTATATTATTGTTTCATTAATTATAAAATTATTAATTATTATTTAGCCTAACATAATTTAATTTATTTGTCTTTTATAATGTATTGGTTAATTATACTGCTTTAATTATTGTTGTTTAGCATAACAATAAACTATATTACTTTAATTTGTTTGTCATTAATTATATTGCTTTAATTTGTTATATTATTTAGTTTCTTGTACACATTACACTAAAAGAGCCAAACATTTTACATCCTATGTGCAGCATAATAATTAAAGCAGTGTAATGTGCAGCACATTACACTGCTTTAATTATTATTTACTACCCGGCCCCATGTGTCCATCAACCCATCTACCCCACCCCACTCAACAGACAAGCACAAGTTGTCCCCAATCATAACCTGCCAATCAGAAAATTTCACAATCACAATACACATTTACACTAGAAGATAATCAATATCACCAACCCAACACACACTGATCAATAGTACCGGATAAGACAAAGCCAAACAAACAGGCAAAAAGCAAAATAAATTTAAAAAGTAAAGCTGTAAAGAGTAAAGATTGGTTCTAAAAAAAAAAAAAAGAAAAGAAAAGAAAAGAAAAGAAAAGAGAGTAAAGATTCAGCAGCCAATGAGAGAAAGAGAGAGATACTAAGTTAAACTAAAATAAAGAGAGAGAGAGAGAGAGAGAGAGAGAGAGATCAGACTTGCATTTTCATATTTTTCATCTCAGTGTGAGAGAGAGAGAGAGAGAGAGAGAGAGAGAGAGAGAGGAGACTGAGAGAGAGTCAGAGAGAGAAATACCTTGAGGCCGAGCACCGGAGCAGCCGAGACTGATCTGCGAGCTGCGATCTACGATCTGCGACGAGGGCCAAGCGACGGGCAACGACGAGGGAGGGGCGAGCCGCGAGCGAGCGACAGCGACAAAGGGCGAGCGATCTGCGACAGTGCGAGCTGCGCGGCCTGCATCTGCGACGGAGCGAGCTGCGCGGCCTGCATCTGCGACGGAGCGAGCTGCGCGGCCTGCATCTGCGACGGAGCGAGCTGCGCGGCCTGCGATCTGCGACGGAGCGAGCTGCGCGGCCTGTGATCTGCGACGGAGTGAGCGACGTGACCGTCTCACCGTGGGGTTCGGTTTGATTTTGCTTTGTATTGGGTTTGGTTTGCTGACTTTGCTCTCTGTATTGGGTTTTTTTTTTTTTTTTTTTTTGTTGATAAACACTCTGTATTGCAGTATTGGGTAATGGGGTTTGGTTTGATTTTGCTCTGTATGGATTGTATTGGGGTTTGGTTTACTCTACCAACGAAGTGACCGTGGATTGATTTCTGATCTGCTTTGTACTTTCTTTTTTTTTTCTTTTTTTTTTGGGTGAGAATCCATGGGTGATGGGTTTGCTACCTCTGGATTATGTTGGGCTTGCTGTGGGTAGTGGGCTTGGCTTGCCGTGGGCAGTGGGCTTGGCTTTGATACAAAATTTTTTTTTTTTTAAAGATTTTTGTTCAAAAATTTTTTTTTGGGTTTTTTTTTTTTTTTTTTTTTGCTTGAAAGTAGAACAGATAAATTTTTTTTTTTATAATTTGAGGGTGTTCCTAATTTTTTGATTGAGGGTATTCCTAGTATGGATTAAATATAATTTTTTTTTTTTAATTTTTTTTAGGTCAGGGTGTTCCTGGGAACACCCTGGCCTGTACGTGGCGCCGCCCCTGCGCGGAGGGTAGTAAAAGATAGTGGAATGGAATTGACTCATTTTAAAAAAATAAAAAAGTTATTAAATTGGTACTCTCTCAGTCTCTCTCTTTCAAATGGATTTTTATTTTTAAATTTTTTTTTTTTTAATTCTATACCATTGATAAACAAACATTAAAACAAGAGTACCATTACAGAATCGCTGGAGATATCCAGCATTGGATTCCTAGTGGCTAGATAGGCTAATTCTAGATGGTTAGTCCCCGCTGAGTGCTGAGTTAGATATTGAAGGTCAGTCATCATGGGTTGTTCCTGCCAGATTGGTCGACTTTTCCCATTGCAAACATTTTCTATTCTTTTGCAATCAATGAGACCAAAATCGAAGATCACATCACCGACACGATTTTTGGCTTCATACGCATATCCTCCTCTGTTGCGTTTGCTTTTCCAACTAAACTTTCCATTGGATTTAATAATCTGTAGAAAGACTAAAGATGCAGATGATTGACAATAGAGAAATAAGTAGAAAGTTTACATTGCAAATCGATTCAAATTTCAACAAGAAAAACAGCAACCTTTGTCAAATCAAATGGATATAATAAATTTATCATTTTCCTATTCTTACTTAATATGTTGATATATATTGTATTTCCATGAGGTATTTAGATGGTAGACTCATTACTTTGGACATAACATAAATTTGGAGACTTCAAACTTAATCCACTACAACATCGATTTATGAGTTTTTTAGGTGTAGTATATGACCTTTCTCAAATCACATAATTTGGGCCTCTTTGGTAATATTGTTCTAATAACGTTGTTTATATTTTTTAAAAATACGTGTGGGTGAAAAAGTGTGAAAATACATGTAATGTTGTTTAAAAATTAAAAACATGTATTTTAACACATGTACCAGAAGGGCCTTCAAAACTTATTATGGTGTCACATTATGCAATGAAAATGAGTCATTTGTACTATTTTCTTATATACCTCTTTTATATATATATATATATATATATATATATATAAATTCTTTTGTATAACTCAATGCACAAGATATATGATAGAGTTTAGTTACAAAATTGGTTGTAACTTAATCCTACAATCTTTCTTAATATCTTTCTATTTGAATTTTGACAAATTCACCATTAGATTACTTTTTCTTCTTATATCTTCTATGCTTGCAAAATTTATATAAAATTAAAGATCAAGAACTATGTTATCAATAAATTGTTTAAATTGTAAGTTTTGTTAGTTTAAAATTATGCATAAAATGTAAGCTTATATATCATATAGTAAATAATATCCAATTGATACAAAATTTGATATGTGTATTAAGAACATAAAGAACATGCAATTCAACAGTTAGATTTTTAAAATATATAGTACTATGAATGATATTGAGTAAGGTTGTAGCCTTAAGCTACAACCAATTTTGTAGTTAAACTTTATCCCTAGATATATATTTTGTTTATTCAACCAACTCCCCAAAACATTAAAAGAGTTTGGAGCCATGTATGACCATACTTTATAGTCTAAAAATAAATTGGATAAAGAATATAGGAAAAAAGAATACCGGCTTGCTTGATTCTCAAAAAAATAAAAACAAAAACAAAACAATACCAGCTCGCCGTTATCATATGTATGTGTGTGCGGCCCTACTATAAATGATTTTAGACATATCCAAGAATTTATAGAATTGTATCAATGACTTCTTGAAAAACTTAGTTCTATACTTCTACATATTCTCATTTTCATTTCTTTTTTTTGTCTTGTCTTGCTATTTTTTAATTTTAAATTTTAAAATATATATTTTATAAAAAAAAATTCTTAATTATTTATACAACCCTCAAGAGAAGTTTCATTTTCATAAAACCTCCAAATTAATTTATCCAAAAACACACACACACACGCGTGCCATGTTGTGTAGTTGGGCTTAGTTTTGAAATAAATTAGGGTTTTTAGTTTCTACCTTCACGTTTTCCTTTCCTAAATTCTGATTTCTGACAATGGTTTCACCATTTGTTTTAAGCCCATTTTTAAATAGGACGTAAAGTTGGATGTAACTAGTTTGAGTTACTAAGCCCATGTTCTTAATTTATAGAGAAGAAATGAACTACCTTTTGTCACTTGGATCAAGCCCAATTGTGGGGTAACTTGATACCTAATAAAAGAGAGAAGACCCAAAAACTTTTTTAAAGAGGCTTATCTAACAGTCTAAACGCTCCTTCCTAGACAATGCCCAAAGCTAAATTTGACTTCCGCCTACTTAAATAACAACCAAGACAAGTTATATTTAAGCATGAGTACTCACATAAGGTAAAACTTAGAGTAGATTAGATTCTCTCAATTAAATCCAAACACATGGTTGTATTGTCATAAAAAAAAAATATTTTCAACCATCTAAATCTAATTACTAATTCATCAAAATATATACGGTTCATTTCAGTACTAAGGGTAGTGGTCTAATAGTCGTTGGGCTTACTACCAAGTGGTTTGGAGGGTAGATGTCTCAAGTTTGAATCTCACAACAAAAAGCATTTGGGAAAAACCTCATTCTTCTAGCTTAATGCCCACTATTGCCCTTGTGAGAAAGCGTTTGGGAAAAACCTCATTCCTCTGGCTTAATGCCCACTATTGCCCTTGTGAGAAAGCGTTTGAAAAAAATCCGATTCCACTGGCTTAATGCCCATTATTGCCTTTGTGGGTTGGGATAACTGCTATGGTTATTAATTCCCCTGCTTGTAGTCCCGAACCCAATGGGTATATATGGTCCATTTCTTTAACCTCGTTCCAAGACAGTGCCCAATTCTTCTTGCCTTTTTAATGTGTAAAAAGAAATCAAAATGTTGTCAAGTTTTAGACATACTTAAAGAGGGGGAACTCGACCCTGTGGAGCAAATGGATAAATATAGAATCAAATCTTTTTTTCTTAATACGATGGCTATTAAAATTTAAAAGACATCAAGGTATACATAAGGACCTTTCTCCCCCCCAAAAAAAAAAAATAATAATAAAATAAAATAAAAGGTATACATAAGGATGTTCACAAGAAGCGAATGTTAGTATGTTACCAAAATGAGGCACAAGCACAAGGCTCAGTCCCAAACTTACTGCGAACTGAATCGTGGCATAGATACATGTTTCGACATTTCATCATTCAACAAAAGTATTAGCAGAGAGACGAATATATTTATGAATAACGCTCTATTTGTGTTGGTAAGAAATATTTTTTTGATAATATTTTTCTTCATATCTTTTGGTGTTTGATGTAGCAGAAAGTCTTGATAAAAAAGAAAAACTAATTTTCTAAAGGAATAAAATTACAACAACAAATTATTTTACAATATTTTTACAAACTACTGTTATAGGCAATTCTTACTCATTCTCGTATAAGCTCACTACTAACATCACTTTTTCACTAACTGATACCACTCACCATATCAGCTTGTAAATTTTTTTTTGTAAATCTAACACTTGCCTTCCTAAAGTCAATTCAAAATAACATAAAAGAAGCAATAAATGTTTTCCTCTTCTAAAGCGAAAAACATTTTCCGCCAGTTAATCCTCATTGCCCTTATCCCCATCAACTCCCGTATGCTGCCTTACTACACCCTTACTATCTGTACTTAATTCTGAACCATTTTCTTGACGAAAATACATGGTTTAAGGGGATGAGGAGTGGCAACCAATAATATGATTTTCTAGTCACTTAATGCCTAATTGCTTTAATAAATAGCCTAGGGTTAAATAGTTAGAAGCCTCTTTGTCCTAAATCAAACAATAAAATATTCTTAGAGCATTTTGTTAGGGTTTTAGACCTCATTTATCACCAAATTAACCAATTTTTAATCAATTAAATAATTAATTAATTTTGATCTTGATTAAAATGATTAAAACATCAAACAAGCACAAATCACATAAACACCAAGAATGATAACCCAAAAACACTTATGAAACTGTGGTTTCATTAAAAAATAAATAAAATAAAATAACTTGGTGAAAATTTAACGTAAACAATCTTCTAGGCAACATTTCACTAAATATAATCGAAATTTGTATAGTAGACTTAACCATAAATCTATTGCTACCTCATATAATATTTACTAGTGTGACCACACGCAGCTTTGAATCCACGAACTCTTCTTCTGTGAAATTGTTTCACACAAACTCTCCTATTTGTGACTTTGAGATCTCCGCCCAAAAGATTTAGAACAACAACTATGGTTGATTGGATGCAACAACTTTACTTTATGATTGGATCTGTTGTTTACACAAGGTCTCCAGTTGTAGCTCCAAAAGTGTATGAAAACTCTCCAAATCTGTATATAGAACACTGCCCTCTTGAGTGTGCAAAAACGTGCTCTACGGTTTGTATTTATATGTGCTTAAGATCCATCAAAACCCTAGATCAAATGGTTGAGAAGAAAACCAAAATCTGCAATCTGCATTAATCTAGATCAGTCAAGGTAAGTGGATTTCGACCTGTAAAGCCTGAAATCGAAATGCAGCCTTTAGCAATCCAATTTTTTGATTTCTTAAGTCTTCAGCTGTTTTGAACTCCATTTGTCTTGTTTCAAATATTATTTCAATACTAAACAACTAGACAAACTAAGTTCTAAAGATTACTTTCGTTCATGATTGCCAACCAAAAAATGTAGGCTTTACACATTTGTTAATTAACCATTTTTAAAAAGTTATGATAGCACTTTTATATAATAATAAAAAAATAGAAAAAGTTGTCAAAAAATCAATTTTTTTCCCATAAAAACTTTCTTAAAATAGTTCACTAATAAATGTTGTTAAGTCTTCTGTTAAGTTCAAAGCCATAAGAAAGGTAATACTAATAGGTACCTCATAATATCCATTTAATAACGGTACCATGTTTTAATTATCCCTCAATTTTAACAAACTCTAGGTATTCCATTTTCCTAATAAAAAAGAAAGCATGGTAAAAAGAAATCAGAGATAATTTTAGTTGCTTGTTCCTCAAAATATCATTTTCCTATCATGTGTTTTGTTTGGATTTGCGGAAACTTAGGATGAATCGAGTTCGTAGGTTTAAAGTTTCATTAGTCATGACCTATGGGTGTATATTTATTTGATTAAAGAGAGGTAGAATTCAATAAAAAGGCAAAGCTAGTGGGGTGCTTTATCTCTAGGTTGTGCACCCAATATCTTCTTGTCTATGCTTTATCATATGCTTTTGGTCACACTTTCCCATTTTTGCAATGGAGACCTTCATTTTTCCTTTTTAAACTTTTCTTCCTAACTTTTATTTATTTATTTAATTTTTACGTCACTTCCTAATATATTGGTATAATACGTGTGGAAATTAACCTTCATCTGACCGCTTTTCTAAGCATTAAATACCTTGTCAAAATCTATATATATATATATATATATTTATATAATAAAACCATGTCAAAGGTGCATATAATATATGTTCAACCTCCAATCCTCATTTTCGGGTTGCGTCAAGTTTGGTTTGGTTTGGGTTAGGGCTACTTTCTGGCTCAAATGGGTTTCAACTTACAAGTGGCCATGCATACAGTTAATACAAAATCACCTATTGCCCATTTCAAAAATTGGGCTATTTGGTTGACGAGTCTGTGTGTTTGTTTGAGATGGTTTTTGGGAGGGCAAATATTCTTGTTGTCTATAATTATTATAAATTGACTATAGAATAATTCAATAAATCAAATATATTGATGAATGGTTTTGTTTATTTGAAGTTTTTTTTTTAATCTAAATTTTTTTAAAATGTCATTTAAAATATGATCAACCATGATAAAGTTTTTTTTGAGGAAACTATGATAAATTTATCTTTGGTTTAAAGTGGATTTAAAACATTTAACTTCATTTTCCCTAACCAAACATTTATTTTAATAAAATGACTAAATCAACAGTAGTAATTAAATTAGTCAAGATAATCTAAACCTGACCTTTTCTTATTGCTGAATTAATCCCATACCTACTTGCGATAAAGGACTTGTCACCTTATGCCCCTCTCTACTTTTTTTTCTAAATCAATATATATTAATCAACACTTGGGCGGGTCTTTATCTTTTCTTGCTCATGATTTTATTTTAGTTTTTTTTTTTTTTTGAAACCTTCTTGCTCATGATTTAAGGTTATATAACCAAGAAATTTCTTTTTCATGGTTGCTGGGAATATAGAAGTAATTAACGCTGATGGAATTTGTGGTAGGTATACTAACTAAGGTCAGACTTTTTTGCCAATATAAATTGTTGTAACTGGTTCTCCCTTCTCTAATATAAATTGAATTATATATTGTCTGAATCATTATCCTGATTGTTCAGCAGCAAAGGGTTTGGTAAACATGCACCATCTCCTTTGGGGCCACTTTATCTGCTTTCATGCATGGGTTGATGGAAAATTCTAAAACCAAGTGCTGGTGCCATGTATGCACTTTGTCATATTCTCTTGGCTGAATGAATCCCACTTTGATTAAATGATATTAGTCCCCACATTATAAAGAAGGGTCGAAATTCGAACCCAAGTCATTATAAGTAGTCTGCGATTGCAGGTTTAATTGGAGGACTTTAATGCATTAAAATGTCAAAAGATATAGAACACGTTTATGGAAATATGCCATCACAGTTTCCAATAGTTTATTTACATAATATTTATCAAGAAAATATAATTTTTAGTAAATTTTATGTTAAATATATAACAAAAAGTTAACATCTAGTTTATTTCAACAATAAAACAAAAAGTTAGATTATTTGCCAAAAATAAAAAAACTGAAACAAAAACAAAAGATAAAATGCTTTTTATTTTTTATTTTTTTTTATACAAAATAGAAATTATACTCTAAACTAATCTAAATATATATGTGGGTAAAGTTTCTTAAGAATAGAAATTATACTCTAATATAATCTAAGACAAAAAACTTTTTACCTTTTCCCAAACACGCTCTAAAATGTTGCAGTTCAAACAAGACAACAAAAAGAAAATTCAGACTAGTTTTTTTTTTTTTTTTTTTAAATTAAATTCTAAATTATTATCGGTTTGGAAACCTAGTTTTAACAATGAGAATTAAACTTAGAAAATATAAAAAGTTTTCGAAAAGTTGCAACTTGCAAGTGAAAAAAAGTAAAATATAGAAATTATGTTCGAGTAGATATATATTATCACAAGACACCTTTCTCCCCACTGTCACTCCTAGCTACCTCCATCCAAAACTCACAACAACTATCACACCTATTCAAAACCAACAGACGGAGTCACATTAAGACTAAGGGGGCTAAGATTTTTTATTTATTTATTAATGCTATTTACATATATATAATTTTTAAAAATAAAAAATTTTAGCTTTAAAGCTATTTGGAGTTATCTTCCCCCAACCTACTTTGTGTCAATTAAAGACACTATTCTCATATAATTTTAATCACATGAATTTTTTGATGAACCATGTGACATTTTTGAATATGACAAAATTTAGCTACAAACTTAATTGTAGTCATTAGCTGTAACTTTCACTAAAAAAATTAACATTGTTACATGGAAAAGTCAATATGAAAATGGAATTAAAAACCGTCGGAAAAAATGCCTATATATATAACCCGTGTTTTTTGTAATGAAAGCAAAGTCAATAACAAAATAGAATTAAAAACTATCGGAAAAAAAAATGCCTATATATATATATATATAACCCGTGTTTTTTGTAGTGACGGCAAAGCCAATATGAAAATAGAATTAAACATGAAAGAGCCATAATGAATGTTTGAAATGTAAAGACCAAAATAAAATAATCCCAAACTTTAAGAATCAAAAGTGTATTTTAGTATAAATTACTTGAGGCTTATTATTATTATTATTATTATTATTATACATGTACATAAACTAAATAAATTTAATAACCATGAATAGAAAAACAAAACAAAGCAAACAGCTGTTGTGTGCAGCTGCAAAGAGTCATCATCCATAAAAACGATAAAGGCTTAATCGGAGACAGTGTTTTAGGACAAAATTGCCCTTTGCCCTTTTCGGGCAAATTATATAGCTTTTTGCTCCCTTTCTCAAACTAATTAGGAAAATGTCCATATTTTAAAACTCGATTTGTGATAAATCGAGTTAGGCTCTATAGTGGCGTTTTTGAGAAGCCTATAGTGACGTTTTAAGGACCTATAGTGGCGTTTTGTAACTCGACATCAATGAAATCGAGTTATAAGTAAAAAAAAATTGCCCATAAATTGAGTTATAGGTAAAAAAAATTGCCTATAACTCGGTTTCATTGAAGTTAAGTTAAAAAACGCTACTATATGTCCTTAAATTGTCACTATAGGCTCCTTAAAATGCCACTATAGGGCTCCATAATTTTATTTTTTTTAAACTCGATTTATCACTAATCGAGTTTTAAAAGATAAGTATTTCCCTAATTAGTTTGGGAATGAAGACATAAGGCTTTATATATATATAATTTGCCCGAAAATGGCAAAAGACAATTTTGTCCCAATGTTTCGCATGATAAAGTAGTTTAAAACTTTTTTTTTTTTTTTTTTTTTGAGAAAAGTGGTTTAAAACCTCTTTGTTATGTTTGAAGTAAGATTCAATTCCACAAATAAAAAATGATAATTGACTTTAGACAATGTTGTACCACATTTATTTTTAGATTCCTAAAATTCTAATTAATTCACCTTAATTTATTTCAAAAGTCAATAGAAAGGATTGTTTTCCTCACCTCGATGGAACTTTTATAAAGATTTTTATTTAAGCTTTCAAAAAGTAAAATTTATTTGCAACCTGTTTGAAAACCCAAAAGGTTATTCGACTTTTATCGATTATGTGAAGCATCAGAGCTTATGCCCAAAGGTTATTCAACTTTTTATGGCTTATGTGAAGCATTAGAGCTTAATAGCTTATGCCGCTGTGAGAGGTCTGACAACTTTTCAGAAAGGCGAGGCTGGAGCTTATAAAAGAAGTTCAAATCCTTCCAATTCCAAACTAGTAACCATAAAATACTTATTTGAGAGAGAGAGGAATAAATACTTACTTTCCTCTAATATTAGAGATACAAAATTTTTAACAATCTTTTTCATTATTGTCATGGTGTTATGTCACTATGTTGTAATTACTAATTAGAGCATCTCCAACTGTATAGCTAAAAGCATAAAAATCTCTATAATAGAGAATGGGACCATAAAAACACTCTTCAATGGATTCCCTATACTTGGATTTTTTTTTTTTGCCTCATAAACAGTAGTTCATCAAGTCTAATGGGCTACTGTACATTAGCAATTGAATTTCTTGGATTAAAAAATTATACCAGCTATTTATTATATCAATTCTTTCTCTCTCCTCTGGATTTCTTTTTTTCTCTCATTCTCTCCGTTTCTCACATAATCCAAACACAAAACACAAAACAAAATCCAATTCTTAAAATAAAGTTGAATCAGAACAAGCAAATATGAAAAAAAAAAAAGAAAAAAAAAAAAGAACAAGCCGATCTGACCTCGTTTCTCACATAATCCAAACACAGAACACAAAAAAAAAAAAAAAAATTCAATTCTTAAAATAAAGTTGAATCAGAACAAGCAAATATGAAAAAAAAAAAAAAAAAAAAAAAAAAAAAAAAAAAAAAGAGAAAAGAACAAGCCAATCTGACCCAGCTTTGTGGTAGGGAGGAAAACAAGCGGCGGTGGGGCGGCGAACGTCGTAGTGCTGCATGGTGAACGTCGATCTCCCGGCTTTGTCCTTTCAGCGACCTTGATCTCCACTGGCGGTGGGGCGGTGGACGAGCAGTAGTCTCTCTCTCTCTCTCTCTGATGTGAAGAGTGAATGAGGTTGCTGGAAGGTTCTTGAGGAGAAAAAGAAATAAAAGAAAGGGGATAGAGATCACCAGACAGTGGACACGTGTGGAGGAGAATGAAATGAAAGAAAGAAAAATAATATAAAGAATAAAAAATCCTAATTGAGATATTCTATCACAATATTTTTACAATATTTTCACAATAAATTTTAAGTAACAGATTATTATTAGTTAATATTGGCGAGAAAAAAAAATAATTTCAGTGGTAAATTCAAATTAGAACTAGTAACAATTTTCCATATAAATTTTGTTGCGAAAGTATTGTGTAAAATATTGTGTATGTAACACTTCTCATTTAAAAATATATGTTAAAAAAAGAATAAATGATGATAAAAAAAGAATAAAGAATGAATGAAGAAATAATATTTAAATGAGATAGAGAAAGGGATAAAGAATCTGTTGGAAAATGTATTTGAAAAAGTAGTAGGTAAAAGGTAAATATCACTGTTCATTCTCCAAACAGTACAAAAATTTGGTGAATCTACTAGAGATGCTCTTAGAGATTAGTACGTGTTAATAATTTTATTATAATTTTTCCGTAATTGTTGAAGTGATATATTGTAATTAGTGATAAAAGTTATATATATATATATATATATATATATATATATATTGTAATTCAACAATTAAAGTGAGAGTTTAAATGTTAGGTTTAGAAACACCAAAAAATTTAAGGATAAAGTTTAGTTACAATTTTTTCTTTTTTTTAGAAAGAGTTTAATTACAAAATTTATTGTAGTTTAAAGTAACAAACTCACTCAATAAAATAAATATTACTATATAGTTTGAAAATCTAACATTTAAATTGCATATTCTTTATATTCTTAATACACATGTTAAATTTTGTGTCAATCAGATAATATTTACTATATGATCTATAAGTTTATATTTTATTCATAATTTTAAATTACAAATACTTGCAATTTAAAAAATTTATTGATGACACAGCTATTGATATTTAATTTTCTTGAAATTTTACAAGCATAAAGGATATAAGAAGAAAATGTAATCTAAAGGTAAATTTGTCAAAATTCACCTCCAATAAAAAGATATTGAGTAAGGTTGTAGTATAAGGTTACAACCAATTTTGTAGCTAAACTTTAGCCAAAATTTAAGTATATATTTAATTATAATTCAACAATAATAATAAAAGTTTAAATGTCTCTATTAGAAACACACACACACACGCAAAAAATTCAATTGAACTATAAGATTTTTTTTAAAGGATAAACGATAGAATTTTATTCAAAGAAATGAACAAGTTCTTAATAACTAATAAAAATAATATTAATTATAAATATATATATATATATATATATATATATATATATATATATATATATGAAAATAGAGTTGGGCTTGTGTTCAGTAGCCAGTTCCACTGGATACGTTGAGATGTGGACACGTGTCTAATTTTGAACATGTATCCGTATTTTAACGTGTTCAGCAAAACTGGCCACTGTACGCAAGCCTCTCCGTAAAAATAATACTTCTTTCAATCACAATTAATCAATACTGTTAGGACATATGTAGTTCACTTGTTAAGGACATATGTCACTCTTTTATGTAATTGGCTAATCTTTTGACAAAAAACACTTTACTTGTAATTTGGTAGATCTAAGATGTGTTGAAATACTTCAAGAAACCAAGTTTCAAGATCAAGTGTGGAAACCTTCAAATCTGTCCAAGAAAACAAGTTGAAAGTGCAAAATCATTAAAGCTCGACGGTTGTATCTATCGAGATTAAGTAAGCTGTTCTAGCCCGTAAGCTCGACACCTGCTCGACAGCTTCTATCTGTCGAGGTTTATAAAATCAGAATTTCTGATCTGATTTCTTAGGATCTGTAAATGTGTCTTTGGGCCTTCTTTTTTCCTAACCCTAGACATATAAAATGATTGTTTTAAGGGCCGTTAAAGTGTTCACAAGTTGCACAAGCATTGAGAAAACTATGTTCAAGCAAATTGTGACAAAAGACGAAGTTCTTAACCTAGTTCATCTTTTCTGAATAAGTTGCTGTGTATGTGCACCTTTGGGTTTTGTGACCAAGCATCTTTTAATCTTCATCGTGTAGGATGAACTGAAGAACTTTGCAACCAACCTCTCTTTCTAGTTGGTATTGAAATCGCGTACTGAGATCCGCACAGATTGGTTAGTCACGTACTTGGGAGTCGTGCATAAAAAAGGGGAAACTATCACTACAGAACAAGTCTAATTGGGTATTAGGGTAAGGGTTCAACTGTAGGTTGATAAGGTACTTGAGATTCCTTTACTTGTAACCGCTTATTGTGATAATAGTGGAATTTCAGGAGTGGTGACCTGAAAATCACCCGGTGGGGTTTTTGCCGCGAGGTTTTCCTCATTCGTAAACAAATCGCCGTGTTATTTATTTTCCGCTGCATAATTATTTGTTTGTGATTCATTTGTGCTGCCACACAATTGCATGTTAATTAACTTAATTAATTCACTTGGCTAAATTAATTGGTTAATTTATCACAAAGAGTCAATACGTTTTGTGGTCTATCAAATACAAACTATTTTGTCTCTAGCATTGTTAGATCGATTATGCTAACAACCTGGCAGATATGGATGTGACTGAAGTATGAGTGATGTGGAATTATTCCTTAAAATGCCATTGGAATATGCTAGTTGGATTATGTTTATGGATGTTGCTATTAGCCTTTAGATAAGATAGAGAAATACCGAAGTCCAATCACCTGAGGCTGTGGGCCTAATATTCTAACTTCATTATCTGAACATACAACATCAGATGTCCTATAACCTATTTTTCCCCCTTTATTTTACAAAATGTTATGTCCTTTTTGTGCTCAAAATTGACTGCATGATTTGAGAGTGAGTTCCACCAAAGGCAGAGGCATCAAAACCCATTGCCCTTTTCTCACTACCACTCGAATAATTGGCCCCCTTGCTTGTGTCGTTAATTGTTATGTAAAATTAAGTTAATGAATAATAATGTGTACTGACTTTGACTCATGGGATAAAAAAATTGCTATTTCGTTTGTTTGTTTGGATTTAAAAATAAAAATAAAAATAGAGACATAAGTTGAAATCTTTTCGGTTTCAAGTGATAACTTAGTAATAATAATATTTTTTTTTATGTGAAATCTTGTGTCTTAGATTCAAGTCTCACCTCCCAATCTCCCACTCCCCAACTTTTACCAGTAAAAAAAAAGAAAAAAAAAACTTAAAATATTTTTATTCTCAATTACAAGAAATTGTTGTAATGGTTTTCAAGGGCTCATGAGATTTATGAGGTTGTGCATTCAAAATTTCTAGCTACCACCTTGGGGCCAACCCTAAAGCATTCTTTGTAATTATTTGGTGTGCATGGAAGAAGAGAACTACACACACCCAAAAGAATAGTTAGGCGCATAAAGAGTTTTTAACACTTTTACTAAAAGCAAAAAAGAATACTAAAATATGCTCTTCATCCTTAAAGTTTGGAGTTGTTTTTATTTTGATCCTTTATGATTCAAAATTTTCATTTTGGCCCTTCATGTTTGATTCAGTTTTCCGTTTGGTTATTTACATTTCTAATTTTTCATTTTCATGAAATATCATACAATATATTGAATTAAACATGGAGGGTCAAAATGAGAATTCTAAACGTAAAAGACCCAAAAAAAAAACCCCCCAAACTTTAAAATCAAAAGTTTAATTTAGTAAAATAAAAATTTCTACTTTTAACCCTTTTTGCTTTTTTTTTTTTTTTGAAACCAAACACATCATTCATTCATTAATATGTGATAAATCTTGATACAAAGCATCCACAACAGGTGGTGGAGAGTCTTCTATCCAATACAATTCGTCACTAATAGTCCTAGCATGTCTAGCACATCATTCCCATCACTTTTTAAGACTTTGTTTAAGCTTTTGATGATTTTTCTCATAGAATTTTTGCCTATATATATATATATATTGTTGAAAGTTCAACAAATTTTTGGGTTCTCGCAGCCTCACCTGTAGTTTATTTGAGAAAATTTTTGTGTTTTTACAGTTACATGTATACAAATGCACATAAGTTTGTTAATACTTGGTGTACTTTCAGGGTGCTATAGGCTATTTCCTTGGAGTAGCTGGAGCTATCGAAGCAATTAATTATTATTATTATTTTTTTTTGAGCTCTAACACCCCAAACCCATACCAAGGATTTAGATGCATAACCTGTCTTATTTATACTCAGCACTAATATAATGGAACAGAGTGTCATTAAAAATCCACAATAAACTTCAAATAATCAAAATCTTTTCCTATGAAATCCATAAAAATAACTGGTTTAACAATAAAGTCTCCAAAATAAGTCTTCAATCTATGTCTCCAATGATCTACCACCAAAAGATACTCCACTGCTCTAATCTGAAAGGGTGGAGAAAGGGGGGTGACCTAGAAGCCCAATAAGAGACTACATAACATAAGAATGTCTTTCAAAACAAAACATTAGTATCATTGACAAAATATAGTCTTTACAAAACATTTACAAATAGTTTTAACAGTAATACAATATATTCTATAAAACTGTCAAGAATAAAACATTTAACTATAACTTTGTAATCATTAAATAAAATAATAACCACTTTAGTTAGACAAAATACACTAAATAGGTAGAAACAATATATTATAGAAATAAACAATTTTTCCACTTATAAAGGTCTATAACAATTAAACAGTAGTTCGATATGGAAAACATTAAACATTAATTAGACAAAGACATAAGCTGCTAAACACTCGGTGGGTGATTCCCATAGGCAACAATAACACTAACCTCAAAGAGGCAACACTGGTTCCAAAGAGCAAACAATAACATTGCACCACACCACAATAACACTACATCGGCCGAAGGCTAACACTTAACCCTGTGTTGGCAAAGGTTGCAGACTGTCTAGCTGACCTTTTGAAAATATTCTTACTTTATTACAATATTTCCAATACTAATCATATATCACATAACAAATATACTTTCTCAAAAATATAATTTGAGTCATTTTTTAACATATACAGTTTCAAAGTAATATACAAGAAATAATAAAATTCAAGTATGTGTATAAAGCATTGACAATGGTATAAGTTTTTGGAAACTTTACTTTTGCAATTATGTATATATATATATATATATTACTAAAAATATATATGAATATATATACGTCTTGAGAGACGTCATGTTTTGAAGTCCACTTACATCAAATCACCAAAACTCGTTAGATCTTAACTATTGTGATACCCCAATTTGATTGATTGTGTAATGTGTGTGGGTGTGTGATGAGTCCCACATCGGGTATTTACTGAGTAGATCTGGGCTTTATTAACAACTACAAGGAGCCTCAATTGTGACTAGTCATTTTGAGGTATAGCGCAGATGTGGCTAGCGCTTTTCCTTGGATCATTACATATGGTATCAGAGTTGACCCGGTAATCTCGTGTGGGCTCAGAGACACTACCCCACAAAGTGGGCCCTAACGAGGACGTTAGGGATTTAAGTGGGGGAGATTGTGATATCCCAATTTGATTGATTGAGTGATGTGTGTGGGTGTGTGATAAGTCCCACATCGGGTATTTACTGGGTAGATCTGGGCTTTATTAACAACTACAAGGAGCTTCAATTGTGACTAGTTCTTTTGAGGTATAGCGCAGATGTGGCTAGCGCTTTTCCTTGGGTCATTTCATATGGTATCAGAGTTGGCTCGGTAATCCCGCGTGGGCTCAAAGACACTACCCTACAAAGTGGACCCTAACGAGGACGTTAGGGATTTAAGTGGGGTAGATTGTGATACCCCAATTTGATTGATTGTGTGATGTGTGTGAGTGTGTGATGAGTCCCACATCGGGTATTTACTGAGTAGATCTGGGTTTTATTAACAACTACAAGGAGCCTCAATTGTGACTAGTCCTTTTAACGTATAGCGCAGATGTGGCTAGCGCTTTTCCTTGAGTCGTTACAACTATCCAAGCCGATGCCACTTGAACCTTGATGTCGTCTTTGTCAAGTTTGGCAATAATCCTTTTTGCTGTAGCTTTTAGCCTCTAGCGTCTCTCTCTACCTTTCACGTGACTGACTTAAAAGACCCAGTATATATACCTCTAAAATAACACTCCAATTCAGTCTAGGAATATCAATCCCACTCCAATTAGTACTCTCAAATAACACTCCTACTTGGGCTAGAGTTTAAGACCCACAAAAACTTAAATAAGCTTTCAAGACTTTAATTCCCAATTAAACTTAAATTAAGGTTATTTAGATAGGCTAAAACTCTAAAAAAATTCCAATAACACTTAAACTCCTAGTTCAAATAGGAAAATCTCTTATCCTTTTCCTTAACTGATAATGAGACTACTCCTAATCCAAATAGGAGATCTCTTATCCTTTTCCTTAACTGATACGGAGACTAAAAATTAAATATGAATAATCCACAAAAATAACTCTCACGTTACATCCTCTATTAATTATTTTCTTTGTAGATATCATGATATAAAATAATATCACCTTCAAAATTAAAATAATTCATCAATTTCACTTTAAAAGCAATTAAATTCAATTAAAGTGAGGCGGGTGTTACATTCTCCCCCTCTTATAAAATTTTCGTCCTCGAAAATTCAAACATACCTCAATTTACTAGTTCTTCAATCTTAATAGGGTCCACTATAATTCCATCTCTAGAGATCATATGTCCTAAGAACACCACTTGATTCAATCAGCACTCACACTTTCTTAATTTAGCATGCAACCTCTTGTCTCTTAAAATTTGCAAAACAATCCTAAAAAAAATATCACTTAACAATAGTTACATACACTCAACAACCATTGTTTCACTTCATAAGAGAAAAATAAGGAGATGGTACTTGACTTAGATTCCTCCCTGGTGGAGCCATCTCTCTAAGCAATACAACAAGGTATCATAAGTAAAGATTTTAAATATCCCTGAAGGTTAAAACCAAACAAACAAATAGTGCAATAATCATTCCTACACGCTCCAAAAAAAAAAAAACACTATTAAAGGTCAAATAATTCCAACACTAAAATTCCTTATGATCACACTCTTGTTCCAAAATAATCTTAAGATTAAACCTATAAGTCTACAGAATCTAAACCTGTGCTCTGATACCATAACTGTAACACCCCAAACCCATACCAAGGATTTAGATACATAACCTGTCTTATTTATACTCAGCACTAATATAATGGAACAGAGTGTCATTAAAAATCCACAATAAACTTCAAATAATCAAAATCTTTTCCTATGAAATCCATAAAAATAACTGGTTCAACAATAAAGTCTCCAAAATAAGTCTTCAATCTATGTCTCCAATGATCTACCACTAAAAGATACTCCACTGCTCTAATCTGAAAGGGTGGAGAAAGGGGGGGGGGGGGGGGGGGTGAGCCAGAAGCCCAATAAGAGACTACATAACATAAGAATGTCTTTCAAAACAAAACATTAGTATCATTGACAAAATATAGTCTTTACAAAACATTTACAAATAGTTTTAACAGTAATACAATATATTCTATAAAACTGTCAAGAATAAAACATTTAACTATAGCGCTGTAATCATTAAATAAAATAATAACCACTTTAGTTAGCCAAAATACACTAAATAGGTAGAAACAATATATTATAGAAATAAACAATTTTTCCACTTATAAAGGTCAATAACAATTAAACAGTAATTCGATATGGAAAACATTAAACATTAATTAGACAAAGACATAAGTTGCTAAACACTCGGTGGGTGATTCCCATAGGCAACAATAACACTAACCTCAAAGAGGCAACACTGGCTCCAGAGAGCAAACAATAACACTGCACCACACCACAATAACACTACATCGGCCGAAGGCTAACACTTAACCCTGTGTTGGCAAAGGTTGCAGACTGTCTAGCTGACCTTTTGAAAATATTCTTACTTTATTACAATATTTCCAATACTAATCATATATCACATAACAAATATACTTTCTCAAAAATATAATTTGAGTCATTCTTTAACATATACAGTTTCAAAGTAATATACAAAAAATAATAAAATTCAAGTATGTGTATAAAGCATTGACAATGGTATAAGTTTTTGGAAACTTTACTTTTGCAATTATGTATATATATATATATATATATATATATATATATATTACCAAAAATATATATGAATATATATACGTCTTGAGAGACGTCATATTCTGAAGTCCACTTACATCAAATCACCAAAACTCGTTAGATATCAACTATCCAAGCCGATGCCACTCGAACCTTGATGTCGTCTTTGTCAAGTTTGGCAATAATCCTTTTTGCTGTAGCTTTTAGCCTCCAGCGTCTCTCTCTACCTTTCATGTGACTGATTTAAAAGACCCAGTATATATACCTCTAAAATAACACTCCAATTCAGTCTAGGAATATCAATCCCACTCCAATTAGTACTCTTAAATAACACTCCTACTTGGGCTAGAGTTTAAGACCCACTAAAACTTAAATAAGCTTTCAAGACTTTAATTCCCAATTAAACTCAAATTAAGGTTATTTAGATAGGCTAAAACTCTAAAGAATTCCAATAACACTTAAACTCCTAGTTCAAATAGGAAAATCTCTTATCCTTTTCCTTAACTGATAATGAGACTACTTATAATCCAAATAGGAGATCTCTTATCCTTTTCCTTAACTGATAAGGAGACTAAAAATTAAATATGAATAATCCACAAAAATAACTCTCACGTTACATCCTCTATTAATTATTTTCTTTGTAGATATCATAATATAAAATAATATCACCTTCAAAATTAAAATAATTCATTAATTTCACTTTAAAAGCAATTAAATTCAATTAAAGTGAGGCGGGTGTTACATGAGCCATACACCAAATGTCTAATAAAGAAACAAGACATTTTCGCCAAATTATATATCTTTCAGACGTATTAAGCTTGCAATAGTGTTTAATCTTGCTAAACAAGATCTCATATCTAATGATGTTGTCCTACCTCCAACCTCTAAATGCTTCAAAGAAATTGCCAATTAGATGCATTTGGAGGAACAAATTAATGCATCCCTGTTGTTCCCTTCTGCACTATTAACAAATTGATTGGTTGAATTTCATTGTTCTGGATTTCTTTGAAGGTGCAAATTTAAATGACCGTAGGGTCATCAAAGCAGAGTTTATATATATATATATATATATATATGGGTTGAGTTCAAGTTACACCTAGTGTAACTCTAAGAAATGTTACACCACTTAATATTTTTTAATTGGATGCGAATATTGACAAATCCACCGTTAGATTACATTATCTTCGTATATTCTTCATGCTTACAAAATTTCGAGGTGATCAAAGATTAATAGCTATGTCATCAATCAATTGTTAAAATTCAAATTTTTGTAGTTTAAAATAATGCATAAAAGATGAGTTTATAGATCAAATGGTAAATAGCATCTGATTGATATGAAAATTGGCATGCATGTTAAGAACATATAGAATATGTAATTCAACGGTTGGATTTTCAAAATATTAATTCAATAATAAGTTATTGGATGGTGTAACATTACTTAGAGTTACACCAGGTGTAACTTGAACCCAATCCTATATATATGTATATATATATATTCCCTAATATTGTTGCAGTATTTTTTTTTTCATTCTGCTTTAAATAGGGTTACACTTTTAGGAATTTCATAATGTTGATCAGTTGAGTTTGGTAGTAAGGACCAAATAGGTTTGTAGAAAAAGTATCACAATAGCAAAGCTTTATACAAAGATAAGGAATTGTTGTTCCCTCAATTTAATGCCATATAAAATAACATACTAAAGTTGTAATTTATATCATCTAAAAAGTTACTCTATTTATTATACCATACTATTTTTACTATCACACACACATTTTAGATTGGCTTCAAAGTTGTAATTGGGTTTGTTAAATTTCTTTTCCCTTTCCTCTTTTAGATGGAATCCGTTTGAAAAATTAAAAACAAATCATTGAGTTCATTTTTTTTTATAATTCAACCAAAAATCCTTTTTAAGTATTATTTTATGTAAAGAAAATATATATGCAACAATATATCAAAAGAAGTTTATAAGCATATATATACAAAAATGTATGAGTAATTATAAATATTATTTAACAGTACTATGGGTGTTAAGTGTTCGTTTAAAATCCGCTTATTTTGTTGAGACAGAAAAAGTTTTGCTGAAAATACTGTAGATAAAAGTAAAAGTAAGTTGAAATAGTACAGTAAGACCCATGAATATATAGTACTAAAAAGTACAGTGAAACTTATGAATAGTAGCAAAAATAAGTTGAATAGTAAAATAAGTTGGCAAAAATAATCCATGTCAAACGCACACTAAGAATCCATTTGGGATCCACTTAGGATTTTTTGGTTAATTTACCTATATAATCGCTCTCAAAACATTTTCTAGGTATCCAAAATGGCATTATTATTATTATCTCTCTCTAACAGTATAGTTGAATATCTTATTAAAATACATACTTTATCTTTATCTCTTTTGTTCATATCAATTAATTGGCAAATTAAATTTAAAAAATTGGAGAAAACTAAGGTTTTGGATTCAAGAAAAAAATATTGTGGAGGATATTGATGAAGTCAAGGAAATTTATAACTAAAATGGTTCAATCATTTCCTTATCATATGTATTAGATTTAAATAATGCGCATATTATATTTTTTTATGATTCATATATAAAATTCATAAACTTACATTTGTTTATGTGTTTAAAAGTGTTCACTAACTATTTGGGTAAACAACAATGGAAAAGTAACATTTAATTGAAAGTGAAATCGCTAAAGAAGGAGGATGTTAACTTAGTAGTTATCTAAATTGATTCAAATATAAACTTCTATTAAGCAAAAGAAATTCAACATAATACCGTATTTAGTATAAAATTTATGTAAAGAAAAAACACCGTGCAAAGCACGAGTCTATCACTAGTATATTAATAATTTTAAATTATATCAATAATTAGTGAGCCACTTGGAACTTTAATAAAGATTTATCCAAATTATGATAAGTAAAAATCAAAATAATTAAAATAAATATTAATTTTTATTTTATATTACTTGAAACTTTTTGTAATAGAATTTTATTTAAAGTACAAGTCTAAACTTCTTGAAACTTTTTTTTTGAGAAACAAACACACACACACACACAGGGAAGAGAGAAAGGGATTCTAACATAAAGGCACAACTCAACTTCACTCAAAAGTTATGGTAACAGAGTTTGACATAGAGTAAACTATTGCTATTATAGTTTAATCTAATATAAACTATCTTAATAATTAATGAAAGTGTATACACTTTTCTGATAGAGAAAATAACCATTTGGTGTAATCACAGTTTTTAGGACTCAACTTTTATTATATAGTATATAATTTTGCTGTAAGCACTAAATAGATACTAGTTTTATTTTTATTCATAGTGGCCAGAGTGAGCATAATATAATGCTCTCACCTAGTTATATAGCCTTTCCGTCCCGCACTTTAGTCCTCTTAAAGCAAATCCAGGCCTAGATAGTGCATCCAGTGATCACTTGGATCCAGTTCATTTGGCTATTGAAGGCTCAATAAAGTTCCACTTCTAAGTTAACAACAAAAATATGACACTTAGTTTATGGTCAAAAGACAGTATGTTATATGTTCTAATGGCTAGACGGCAACACGATCAGAGGCCCTTTTGACACCATCCTTGATCTGAATTAATCTAATCAACTAATCCAATCAATGTTGATGAGCATGAAACGATAAGAGTGTTGTAGCAACACAAAAAATAAAAATAAAAAATAAAAAATATTTTTGATAAAAGCATGTTCCAAATACACCGAACAACCATTACAATTAAATCTTATGAACAAACATGGATAGGATTTTTTCCTCCAAATTGTTCCTCTAATTTATTATTTAGCAATTTAAATGTCCATTATTTCGTACCTTTATTTTTTTCACATAATTTTAAAGTCATGAAAGGGTAGGTGTTATTATAGTTATGTTGAAATAAGTTTGCACATAACTCGTTTGGTTAATTGGGTTAAGTATTGTGCATTGCACATGATAAGTACAAATGATATATTCTAATTGATGGTCTGAGCCCAAGGCTCCACATATATTTGGAACCAAAATTTGTCATTTACATTAACTAACTGTCCTATCTTTTTTTGGTAAATGAAAAAAAAAAAAAAAAAAGTGCATAACATACGTGCCCATGTGACTTGTTAAATTATTTTATTAATATAACTATTAAAATAAAATAGATATAAAAATAATCATTTGAATCATAAGTTAGAAGATGATATATTACCAATAAAGATAGGTTTGAATGCCACCTTGATCGGATGATATTTATATCACACCAAGCTGAAAAATATATATCTTGTATAATGTGTGCTATATAAAATTATAAATTCGAGAGGGTAGGTTTGAATCCCACCTAGGTTGGCTGATACTATGCCAAGCAAGCTGAAAATATCTCATATGATATGTATACAAAATTAAGATTTAAGAGAGACAGAAATTCTAGGTCTAATTCTGACAGCTCCAGCCTCCATTTCAGTTTAAAATTTTAGGGAAATGTTATTGAAAATGTTTAGCAAGATGTTTAAACAATCCACCTAGCAATGATTCAGTCCCAAATGACAGTCCAATTCAGCCATTGAATATATGAAAAATCTAAATTGCCTGCCTAGGCTTTAAACAATTGACTCAAAGTTGGCTTTATGCTTTTTTTTTTCCTGCCAAATTTGTTGCAAATAGGAATCTCCCAGTTCAACCAAATATACTAATTTTAGAGTGAAGTGGGCTCCAACGAACCTATTCTGATCAACAAAAACATCAAATTCTTGATTAGCGTTAAACTCCTCTATGGTTTCTTTCTAATATTCCCAAGCATAGTTGTCACTATCGGACGTATCGCATATCGTACGATACTACGATATGTATTGTGTCGTTTGTAGAAAGTTCAATTTCGTATCGGCGTATTGTACGATACAGTGTGCGTATCATATAAATCGTATCGTTTTGTAAAATCGTTCGTATCATATAATACATAGACAAATGCTTTAAAATGAGTTTTTTTTTTTTTTTTTTGGGTTAAAATTTATACTTTTATTTGAATCTAACAAGTTGTTAGACTTGTTTTTAACACAAAATTATTAGGTTACTTAATTTAGCCTAATAAAATAACATATTCATAATTTTTTTTTCTGCTCTTTTTTCTACAAAATTTGGACTACATAGTACACACTTACACTTCATTTTAATATTTACAAATTTATTTTCTATACTATGAATAAGATATTAATTGAAAATATAATTATTTTTATTTTTGTCATTACTGTTATAAGTCTAAGAAATTAGAATGTCAAGAATAAATATTTATATAAAAAAAAACTATTAAAATAAAAAGAACAAAAAGAGATAATAAATGTTAATGACGATGAAGAAAATTTTAATGAAGAAATAAGTTTGCAAAGTGATAAACGTGATGATATCATTGATTTTTTTTTTAGAGAGTTTTAACCTATGGCGTCCGCTCCTAATGATAGCTCTTTCTCATCAAACCAAGGCTCCAATAAGTTTTTGGTGTAGGCGGGGATTGAACTCCAAATCTCTTATACAACCATCAGAGACTTTACCAGTTGAACTAATTGGAACCCACTATGATAGCATTGATTAAGATGAGGTTGATTAGGCAATATGATGAAAAAAAATTATTATTTTTGGGTCATTTGTAATATATTATCACTTTTGAATTTAAGCAATTTGAATGTATATGTTATAAACACATGTTAGTTTGATTTATTTAGTTAGTTTGTTAAATATTATTACATAGGTGATGAATAAATTAGTATATATTCAAAATTTATAATGAATATATCATTTACATATGTATATATTTATAATTTTTTTGTAAATTTTATTAAGTGTTTGTATATTTTACAAGACACGATATGAAAAAATCAAAAATTGATTAAAGTTTTGACAACTATGCCCCCAAGGACATCACAACCGTACATGTGAAAAATTGGAAATATTTAATTTCCTACGATACTATTATTAATATTTGTTGGGGAGTGTTTTTGTTGCTAGGACATGCACCGTATTTTGAATTTTTAATAAGTCAACAATTAAATAATTATATTCGTCTTCCCTCAAAAAAAAATAATAATAATAAATTTATATTCGTCAATGCTCAACTAAGTATTTTCAGCAGTAAATCGGAGACAATAAATATATTTTAGAAATTCCAAATAAGGATATGTAGCAATGAGGAAAGTGAAATAAAAAGGGAGAGATACTTATTTTAGTTGCACGCGTCAATGAAGATATTGAACATCCATATTTCTCTTTTCGCCCAAATAAATGTGAGGAATGGGCAAGAAGTTAAGTTGAGAATTCACTCAAACAAGTGCTATCAATAGCAACTATGAAGAGATCATTGTTCCCTACCATGTTAATGACGTAGGAGAGGAAAAAAATAGAAAAAAAAAATACAAAATGAGTAATGCTAAAACCACAATTTTTGTCACAATTTTTACTATAAATTGTTCATGTTTATGGGGCAAGTCATGAATGGTGGGTCTATAACTCTATTACCCATAACTTGTTATGTGAACAAGTTGTGGCAAAAATTGTAATTTTAACATTACTCGTGCAAAACTGTTGCTCGTGGGATGTTAAGTGAAAGAAGAAGACATAGAGTTTATTAAAGGGGGGAGAGAAAGGGCACTTGAAGAGTGTTGTTTAATGAAAGAAACATACAAAATTAGAGAAAAGGGAATGTTTGAATTTCTAAAGTTGATGAACACGGGACTATTATGTGCAGCAACGTTAATATTTGTCACCTTTCCTCCTCTTCTTCTCATTCCTCTTGTTTTTATTTTTTTATTTTTTTATTTTTATATGCCTTGCCCCATTTGTGATATTTAGCAAAAAATTAATCATAGGTTGCTTGTAACGATGGGTTTCACCATAACCCATGTTTTGTGTAGTGAATTGTTTCAACATTTTATCGGAGATTGGACTCGCCCAATATTGCCCCGAACAAGGAAATCTCATTGATTTGGTTCAATTTGGTTTGTTTTTATAAGAGGAACGATGGCTTTTGGTTCTATTAAATTTATGAGAAGTCAACTAGCAGTAATGGTGATTGGTCTTATATTTGTTGAGAATTTAAGATTTTTTGGGCGCGAGTACTCAATAGATAAAGAATAAAAGACTTCTCCTGCGTGTCTCTAGTTAATGCACATTGTAGACTTGTAGTATTCATGGGATCATAGGTTTTACAAATTTTCTCAACTCATTTGCAAGATTTTTGTTAGAAATATATTAAACATATTAATGCATTAGTATAGGCCCAAGCCCATCGTACTTTGTGTGCAAGACAAGTCTCTTGTACTAGAAGTTTAAAGTTTAGTCTCTTATATATACTCATATTATGTTCATTGTAGCACACACTTCGTACTACACTCTTTTTTTTGAGCTAAGAAGATAGACGTACTACACTCTTATATATAATAAAAATGTAGCCTTTAAAGGTTTTCTTTATTGATATAAGCTGTCAAAGCTAAACCATGTAGCTTTCATGTTCTTGTATTCATATTTTATGCTTTATCTTCCACATCTATTCTAGCATATTCAACATATTATTGTTAATATTTAACAATCCTATTATTGAACCTAAGATAGATAAGGGGGAAAAAATCAATTCAATTCAATTGGCCAGCAAGATTCTATGCATAACTCGTCTTATGCACTATATACCTTTCATGAGTCTGTAAGTATTCCAAGCCTATTTGCAAGGCTATTCAACTCTCCCATATCTTCTCTATGAAAAGGTACACATGGGTTTGTTTTATGTGTGGGCTTTGATTATAGATTTTTCAAAAGAACAAAGTTTAACTATAAAATTGATTAAATGTTTAATATTTTTTAAAAAGACAAAGTTTAACTATAAAATTAAAATTTATATTACACTACCTCATTTTGCCCTCCCAAGAGTGTTCTATTTTTGGGTGTTTGGGACAGTTGGTAAAACTAAAAATGTTTTTAGATAAACAGAAAAACCAAGCTTGTTGAGGTTGAAAATGTTTTATAAAGACAATAGGATGTAAAGTAAAACATTTTTAGCTCTCAAAAAATAATCTTACCTATGTGTTGCGAAACTAACCCTTCATCAGCTCATCTCAACCTCATCCTCTAATTGGTTGGGTTCACTTAACCTACCATTGAAGGAGCTTCTAGCGACCCATATACCACCAGTTTGTAGATCTACGTAGTTGATTCACATATCACATTGGCCCAAGTAAGTTTGTCCACATTACTTCTTTTTCTTCTTCTTCTTATTCTTCTCTCTCTTTTTTTTTTTCCTTTTTTTTTTCTCCTTCTTTAATCTACTTGCCATACTAGTGCCTAGACACACAAAATTCCCACAGAGAGAGTGAGAGTGAAATAGTATTTAGGAAGAGAATTAAAATAATGAGTATCAAAAAGCTAAGAGCTTTGTAGCTCATTTGATACTTTTTGTTACTTTTAACGAAGACGTTCATGGTTTAAATCTCACCTCTCATTATAACTATAGAATTTTCCCCCCCAAAAAAAAAAAAGTTCCAAAAAAAAAAGTTTTTATATGAGTGGTTTGTAACTGAATATAAATAGAGTGCTTAGATTTGTCATGAAGTGTTTTGAATGACCCCATTTAATATATATAAAAAAGAAAATAGTTTTAGAAGGTTAATTTTGTCCAATAATTTGCTATGTATTTATGAGACTTTAGTCATGGAATATGGGATCGTCTTATCCTAAACATTAATTTGAATAGTTTTTGATGATGTGTAAATCGTCAACTCTGTAAGTTCGTCTAGATGGAGCAAAATTCTCGTCAGAACCCCTGCAAATGTAGAACAAACGCTCTCCTAAGATGGTCACTGGTGTGGTGCCTACGACAAAGTCTCTGATGCTAAAGTTAGCGTATAGAAGTTTTTCTTGAGAAATAAGAAAATTCTGAATATCAGAGATATCAGTATAAGAGTATATTAGGGTGGAAATTATGTACCTCCTTTGCCTTTGATGAGTGTGTATATATAGTTTCATAGTTTCTAGCCGTTGGGGCTTTAATTGTGGTTTTAGTGCTCTTCCTGTAACGCCTTAGGGCTTATTAATGCGAGTTTTGATGAGGCTCCAACGGTTTGACAACTAGCTGGTAACTGTCCGAGGTATTGAATCCTCTTATTAATGACTTCCCTACCTTCATCCATGCCGTGTCGAGTTGGACGAAGGTGTTTGATGAGGTCGTCCAAGGAAAGAGGTCTCGTCAGTCCCATCAGTTGCCCCCCAGGTTCCGTGGTCGTCATGGTGTGTCAGGACGATCATCGAAAGATGAAATGTTTTCTGACCAGACATAGCTCTTGGGGTTTCGTTCCACATTTAATGCATAGTGGCGGCGCCACACGCATCGTGGCCATATGGCATGTTCTGACCAGTGGAGTTAATGCCCTAATTGTGTGACTCTTGGGTTTCCCTCTGAATTTCAGATTTTTGTGCCTAGTTTTTAAACTTCCTCTCTTTCCTCTTTCCCCTTCACTTTTTCCAACTCTCAATCATTGCTCTGTACTTCTTCTTCTTCTCCAATCTGTTCTTGCGATTTTCTTCAAGTTTTTCGTATTTTGTGGTTGAGTTTTTGCATTCTGTGGTTGCTTCCTTTAAGGTATGTCTATCTTTTCCCTTTTCCTTCACTTTTCTATGACATAGATAGATTGTACTCAGTTTCTGATTTTTTTTTTTTTTTTTTTTTTTTTTTTTTGGCTTTTAGGATTATCTTTTCTCTTCCTCTGTTTTCTGGTTTTCCATGGTTAGTAGCATTGAAGTTAGGGTAGCTTGCCCCTCAATTTCATTCTTTTTTGCGCGTTTGGGGGCCTCTTTAGGTGTTTCCTGTGCCTTTCTCCCTTTAATTGAAGATTTTGTCTTTGAGGGTAGTAGTTTAAGTGTTGCATTGACTGATTTAGTCCCTTTGCTTTGTCAGTCAATTGATTGGTTCGAGGGTTTAGTGAGTGAGCGAGGAGCAATGTCTGAGGTGAGATTGAGTGAGCTTGAGATTGGGTTATCGTCTAGTAACAATCCTGTAGAGGTGGAGGAAGACACCGCGGTCTTCGTCTCTCGGGAGGTTAGGGATTTTCACGCCCTCGGGGAGGCGTGCACTCTAGACGATGAGACGCTTTCTAGGTTTAGAGAGAGATTTCTGATGATACATAGTAAAATTAGTAGACTGAATGCTTCAGATTTTAGTGGCGAGAGAGTCACTTAGGAGACCTGAAAGGATGAACACACAATCAAAAGTGACCGGGGGGGATTGGCCAATAACCCTTCGATGGTAAAGTCAGTTATTTCTCTCAAATTCTGGAATTCCAATCTCTTTGGAAGTGTTAGAAAAAACATACTTTATTTTGGCATAGATGAATGCTTATAAAGCACCTGAAACGGTTACTTGTCTAATAACTTCCCCTATCATTGAGGAGGTCAAAAGGTTCGAAGTTAACTTCCATAACTGCCATAGAAGTTATATTATTTTGCCTTATTTTCCATAGCCGTCATTGAGAGCAGTTTTGTAGCAATGAACCTCGGTTTTTACTTGTGCTACGAAATATAAACGTGCAGCTCGTCCAAAACTTGTATAGAGAAACACGCTCGGAATGTACGGAGGTCGTCCAAGCATCTTTTTGGATGGACGACCTTGTCATGGACAAGCGTTCTATACAAAATTCATTTTCCTATCCTTTCCCTGGATGACCATCATGGACGATTTTGGAGTTGGCGTATTTATCATGCTATCAATTTCAATTCCCTGAGAGGGTTAGGGTTTGTCTTTCTCATGAGGAGGAATGAGCTTGTCACTTCTTGCTCGGGGAGGTATGCTTCTATGAGGCTACTTTCCTGTGCAGGCTTAGGTTCCCTGTCCACCCATTTATCATGGAGCTTCTAGGCCGTTTCGACATTGCTCCTGGGCAACTTATGCCTAATTCGTGGAGGATAGTGGTCAGCTATATGGAGATATGGCTGGCTGCTACTAAAGAGGACATGATTAAGGTGGACGAGCTTGTCTATTTATATCGTCTAAAAGAGTCCAAGGAGCATGGGTACTACGAACCGGTGCCTTGGGAGAGGAGGACTAGAATCGTCAGGGACCTGCCCTTGTCATTTAGATACTAGAAGTCTTGCTTCTTTTTTGTGTCCGGGGATGAATGGGAGACTCCCTTTAACGAGGTGTGGGGTGATCTCCCTAGGTTGCTTTGTCGGTGGAGAACCTCGAGTCTAGGTGCGTCATTATTTCTTCTAGTATTTGGTCCGACATTCGTTCTTGTTCATTCTGTTGCAACTAATTCTTCTATTCATTGTCTCGTGTAGTTAAGAGACGGCCCAAGCTTAAGAGCAGGTTTAAGCAACGTGTTGAGGCTACTATTGAGTATGCGAAGTCAATTGACAATTTCAACGATTTGGTCGATCCTCGCACTTTAGCTTTGTACTGCCTTGACCCGAAGCCCTCCGCTTATGTCCTGCACACTATTGAGAGAGAAGAGAAGAAAAGTAAGTATTTCATTTAGTTCGTCATTGCTTCGTCTCCTTTAAAAAAAAAAAAAAAACAAGTGTTTCCTTTTTGCAGGGATGATGACTAAGTTTAACCAGGACATGTACGCGAAAATGAGATCCAAGAAAAACGAGCTGCTGTCCAATCTCGGGAAGAGGACAATGCGCGTTGTAGGGAAGGGGGTCCCTGTCACTCTAGCTATCCCCGGTACCGAGACGACGAGGACAACTGCTCCAGCCACCTCGGTTGAATAGTTCACTACTCCCATCCGGAAGAAGCCATGTGTGGCCGATAAAGGGAAGGAGAAGGCTGATTCCCGTTCGTCCAGTGTTTGGGACGATGCTGGACTCGCGGTGGAAAGGGCACATGAGGTCGTCACTACTGAGGACTTGAAGGTCTTCTCTGGTATGCCTTCCAATGAGGTTTTGGGTCGTCATATCCACAAACTCGTTCAGGTAATGTACTTGTGCAATTTCATCCTTTTCTTTCTCTTCTTTTTTCATCATCCTAAAGGTTTCAATTTTCTTTTTAGGTGCTAGGAGAGAGTCTTCATATCACCTCGGAGTATCTTACTTAGAAGGCAAAGGTCGCATTTATGATGTCCAGGATGGAGGCTCTAGAGGCAGAGAACTCCAAACTAAAGAAAGACCTGATTGTTGCCATGAACGAGGCTAACACCATCAAGGAATAGGCCAAGACCTTGGGTAACGACCTCAGAGCTGAGTGGTAGTTGACTCTAGAAAAGAACGAGCAACTTTTGGCTGCCAAGGAGAAAATCAAGACTGTTGCTGCCAAGACCATTGAAGCTTTCCAACAGACTGAGGAATAGAACACAGTGCTCTTTAGTCGGTATTATAAAGGTTTTGAGCTCCTGAGGCAATACTTCGTCAAGCACCCCACCGGAGTGGATCTAGAGAATTTGGATCTAAAAGAGATGGACAAAGAAATGGCAGCTGATGAAGCCTCCCAATCCACGGCTCCTGAGAGTGATGCTCCTGAGAGTGCTCTTCTGCCTCCTGCTGGTGATGACGCTGCTACCGATGCCTGAACCTGTTACTTTTTCTTTGTAATCTTTTTGTTTTTTGTTTTTTTTTTTTGGGTGCCCAATGTGTTTTGGGCTTTTTTATTCTATTTTCGGAACAATACGTTCATTCTAATTTAAGAATGATGTTTTTGCCCAATGTTTAGGGGCTTTTAATTATAATATTGAAACAATACTAGTTGCTTGTTGTTTTTGGGCCTTCAATTATATTAGTAATTCTGTACTTACTTGTTTTCATTCTTGCCTTGCATGATACTTTGTGACTGTATGTGGTCTCTGTCTGTTTCATCCCTCTGCGTTAGTAACTTATATTGTTGTTACTTAGTCAAAGTTTTCGTTGCGATCCACTCTCATTGAAAAGGTCTTGATCTATCAGTAACTTACATCTGTCGAAGTAGACTTTTGCTACTTGCCGATTTTTGTGACTTATGCTTCGTCAGTAACTTACATCCGTCTAGGCGGAATTTTGTTACTTAGCCAATTTTCTGTGATTTATTCCATTGAAGGGATTTTGTCATTCTTTGGCTGCATTAGTAACTTACATTCGTCTAGGCGGAATCTTGTTACTTAGCCAATTTTATGATTGACTTATACCTATTTAAGGGATCTTGTCATTTTTGACGAAATAGTAACTTACATCCGTCTAGGCGGAATCTTGTTACTTAGCCAATTTTATGATTGACTTACACCTATTTAAGGGATCTTGTCATTTTTGGCTTCGTCAGCAACTTACATTTGTCTAGGTAGAATCTTGTTACTTGGCCAATTTTATGGTTGACTTATATCCATTTAAAGGATCTTGTCATTTTTGGCTTTATCAGCAACTTACATCTGTCTAGGTGAAATCTTGTTACTTTGCCAATTTTATGGTTGACTTACACCTATTTAAGGGATCTTGTCATTTTTGGTTTCGTCCGTAACTTACATCCGTTTATGTGGAATCTTATTACTTAGTCAATTTTTTTATTTTTATTTTTTTATATATCACATTGACTGAATAGTTCTTTTATTGATTTATTTCAAACATGAATGCATCCATCCACTACATTTATTGATGGTATTGTTTCAAATGCTTGATATTCTATGGTCGTGGCAGTTTCCTCCCATCCATCGTTTCCAGGTGATAGCTACCTTGCTTGGAATAATGGGTGACTCTGTAGGGTCCTTCCCAAGTTGGGCCTAACTTCCACTAAGTTGGGTTCTTGGTGGCAGATGTGACTTTTCGTAGGATGAGGTCTCCAATATTAAGTCATTTGAGCTTCACTCTTCTGTAGTATTAATCGGACATCTTCTGCTGGTACTTTGCCATCTTGCGTGATGCTCTGTCTCTAGATTCATCCAAGCAATCCAGGTTGACTCTCAATTGATCGCCATTGCTGCCTTCGTGGAAAACTTCTCGTCTCAAGCTAGTGACTCCTACTTTGACTAGAATGACTGCTTCGGTGCCATAGGTGAGACTGAAGGGGGTCTCTCTTGTTGGGGTTCTTGCTGTAGTCCTGTTAGGTAGTTCTTCCGGCCATGTGTCCTTTACTTCGTCCACCCAAGCTTTGATGATCCTGAGCAGGGTTTGGTTCATCACTTCCATCTGGTCGTTAGCTAAGGGATGACCAAGGGATGAAAATTGATTCTTGATTCCTAGCCCTGAGTAGAATTCCCTGAACCCTTGACTATTAAATTGCCGCCCGTTATCTAATATGATTGTCCATGATATCCCAAATTTGCAGACTATGTTCTTCCACACAAAGTTCTAGACCTTTGCCTCTGTTATGGTTGATAGTGCTTCTGCTTCAACCCATTTCGTGAAATAATCAATGGCAACTAGTAAAAATTTTACCTGTCTTTTACCTTGAGGTAATGGGTCAACGATGTTGAGTCCCTACTAAGCAAATGGCCACAGGAAGGCTATTGTCATCAATTTCTCAGATGGTACGCGTTGGACGTTTCCAAACCTCTGGCATTTTTCGCACTTCTTGACGAACTTTGTTGCATCCTTCTGCAGGGTAGGCTAAAAGTAACCCGTTCGAATAATCTTACTAATCAAGGATCTCGGGCTTTCATGATCTTTGCAAATCCCTTCATGGATCTCCTCCAGAATATATTTGGCTTCCTCCTCGCTGACACATTTTAGGTAGGGCAAGGAAAAGCCTCTTTTGTAAGGGTATCATTCAAGATCGTGAACCTTGCTGCCCTCTTCCTGATCTTCCTTGCCTCTTCGAAGTCTTGTGGAAGTCGTCCATCTTGAAGGAAAGATATGATTGGGGTCATCCAACTACCTCCGCTTTGGATTGCAAAGGTATGGACTTCCTCAATGCTGGGGCATCTCTGGACTTCAATTCTTAGGTTTGTACTGGTTGGTCCTGCCTCTGACAATGACTGTTTCGCCAACTCATCTGCCCCCATATTCTGGCTTTTGGGGATCTGTGCGAACTCTACCTAGTCAAACTTTTGCGTTAATACCTTCGTCAACTTCAAGTATTTCTGCATCCTTTCCTCCTTTGCTTCAAATTCCCCCATTATCTGGCTTACAACGAGCTTTGAATCACTTTGTTTTTGGCTCATAGTGCTTTCCTGACCCTTAATCCCGTCAGTACTCCTTCGTATTTAGCTTCATTGTTTGTGGCCGGGAATGCTAACTAAATTCCGTACTTGAGTGTCTTTCCTTCAAGGGTAGTGATAATCACCTTTACTCTGCCCCTCTTTTGGACTGACGAACCGTCAGTCTGCATCGTCTAGCTTTCCACCTCATCTGTATCCCCCTCCTCGTTGGGGATTGTAAGTTCAACAATGAAGTCTGCTAGTGCCTGTGCCTTAATAGCTGTTTTGGGGTGATATTCTATGTCAAATTGGCCAAGCTCTATAAGCCATTGGATCATCTTTCCTGCAGCCTCGGGCTTGTTCATTGCCTTCTATATAGGCTAGTCTATTATCACCAAGATAGGATTTGCCTGGAAATAAGGGCGTAGTTTGCGTGAAGCGATAATCAAAGCAAATGCAATCTTCTCTATTTGTGGGTATTTAGCTTCTACCCCCTGGAAGGCCTAGCTGACATAGTAGACTGGGAGCTGTCTTCTATCCTATTCTCGAATCAAAGCAGCACTCACAGCTGTAGCTGACATTGCTAAGTATAAATACAAGTTTTCTTCCTCATTGGACGGACTCAGGAGGGGTAGATTACTCAGGTATCACTTGAGTTCCTGGAAGGCTTTCTCACACTCTTCTGTCCAAATAAAGGCCAGCTTTAATGTCTTGAAGAAGGGCAGGCATTTGTCCGTCGCTTTTGAGACGAACCTGTTGAGCGCTGCTATCCTTCCTGTGAGCTTCTGGACTTACTTCACAGTCTTAGGTGACGCCATCTCTAGTATGGCTTGGACCTTCTCTAGATTTGCTTCTATTCCCCTTTGGGACACCATGAACTCAAAGAACTTTCTTAACGCTACCCCGTAGGCACACTTACTGGGGTTTAACTTCATCTGATATCATTTAAAAGTCATGAACGTCTCTTGGAGATCGTCCAGGTGAGTAGACTCTTCTTTACTCTTAACGAGCATGTCGTCCATGTACACTTCCATGTTCCTCCCGATCTGTTTACTGAACATCTTGTTTACTAACTTTTGGTAGGTTGCTCCTACATTTTTCAGCTCGAAGGGCATCACCTTGTAGCAGTAGAGCCCTTGGCTTGTGATAAAGACAGTTTTCTCTTGGTCTTCCTCTGCTAGCTTTATTTGGTTGTATCCCGAGAATGCGTCCATAAAAGTCAGGAGCTTGTGCCTTGCTGTGGAGTCCATTTGGTCTATCCTTAGTAGGGAGAAACTATCATTTGGGCAGGCTTTATTTAAGTCTATGAAGTCCACGCACATCCTCCATTTTCCTTTGGCTTTCTTTACTAGAATGACGTTGGCCAGCCAGTTCGAGTAGTAGACTTCACGGATGAAGCCCATTGCCAGAAGTTTATTTACTTTTTCCATGATCGCCTAGTTTTGTTCTGGAGCAAACACTCGTCGTCTCTGCTAGACAGGGTTTCTCTCGGGATCCATGTCCAACCTATGTTGGATAATCTTCAGGGATATGCCAAGCATGTCTTCGTGGCTCTAAGTAAAAATGTCCAGGTTCTCCTTGAGGAATTGGACTAGCTTCTCCTTTGTGCCTGGACTCATGGTCGTTTCTACTCTGGTAGTCTTCGTTGGCTCCCCGTCTACCAGCTCCACAGTTTCTAGGGCTTCCACCTTCTCTTTTTCTTTTTTCTCGATCATCCATTTATGGTTTTCCTTAACTGCCAACACTGCTTGGTAGCACTCCCTAACCAGAACTTGATTTCCTTTTACTTCACCCATATCATTTTCTATTGGGAATTTCACCTTCAGGCAATAGGTGGACGTTACTGCCTTTTAGCGGTTAAGTGTGGGCCTTCCAATGATCATGTTGTATGAAGAGGGACAGTCTACCACCAGGAAATCCAATTAACGAGTCAGTTGTCGCAGATAAGATCCTATCGTAACTGTTAACGTCATTATGCCTTTGGGATATACCTTGTCCCTACTGAAGTTGACAAGGGGGGACTCAAAAAGGCGTAGTCTTCCTGGATCTAGTTTCAACTGTTGAAAAGCGAAGAGGTAGATGATGTTCGTGGAGCTGCCATTATCCACGAGGATTTTCCTGGTGTTGAACGCTTCTATCGTTAATATTATGACCAAGGGGTTTTCATGAAGTTGCTTCACTCCTCTAGCTTCTTCAGAGAAAAACATGTCCCTGTCCGTTCGTCTTTGTTTCATGGGGGCATACTATGGACATTGTTCACCTGCCTTTGATATGACTTGAGGGATTTGAACAACCCTTTTGTGGATGGCCTGCCTGTGATCGTCTTTATCTCCTCAATCATGATTGGTGGACGTTGGGGCAAACGGTCTTTGTCCATTAGTGAGGCTTTGCTCTTGTCCTTGTCATCATCCCTAGACCTACTAGGCTCCCCCTTCTTCACAAACCTCTGCAATTTCCCTTTTCGTATGAGCTCCTTTATTTTCTCATTCAAGTCTCTGCAATCCTTTGTGTAATAGCCATGATTCTTATGGAAATGGCAACACTTCTTCTTATCACACACGTTGGGTGATGAATGTAATAGCCTGGGCCATTTGAGGTAGTGCTTATCTTTAATCTGCGCCAAAATTTTGTTAACGGGCATAACTAAAGGAGTGAATTTTACTGTCCGAGAAACTTTTTCATCTTTCCTTTTACCCCCATTGTTAGTTTGACGATCCGAGCACTCCCTCTTTTGTCCTCTCCGGTCGTCTTCTTTCTTTCTTTTCTTGTTAGTTCTCTCTACGTCTTTTATTGTAGCTAAGGCGCCCTCAGTGTTTATGTACTTTTGTGCCTTCAAAAGCATTTTCGCCATCGTTTTTGGAGGATTTTTCGCGAGTGAGACCACAAACTCCCTGGACTTAAATCCGGTTTTAATGGTTGTTAGTTGCACCTTGTCATCAGCTTCGTCTACCTCTAAAGTTTCCCGAGTGAAACGCTTCACGAACGACCTTAGGGTCTCATTCTCTCCCTGACTGATGGTGAGTAAGTGGTTTGCTGGTCTCCTCGGGTGCTGTCCTCCAACGAAGTGACGTAGAAAAGAACTGCTCAACTACTCGAAGCTGTCGATGGATGATATTAGTAACTTCGTGAACCATTCCCTCGCAGCTCCTTTGAGAGTGTTGGGGAAAGAGCGACACAATATTTTGTCAGGGGGTTGTTGGAGACCTAGTGTCGTCTTGAAAGTGTTGAGGTGGTCTAGGGGGTCTTTAAGTCCTTCAAACGGTTCAAGCTGGGGTAGGTGAAACTTTGACGGTATTGGGCATTCCAAAACTGCCACTGTAAAGGATGAATCCGTTGTCCTGACCATTCTATCTAGGTTTTGATATGTTTTCCCTTTGATGGCGTTCCTTAGCTTGTCCATCTCCTTTTTCATTTCCAGAAGAAGATTTGAGCTTAGTTCATCTGGAGTGGCTGGCCTTCGTCGGTCACTCCTTCTTTGACTATCTCCCTCATCTTCTTGATTGATCCTGGACCAGTTCTCCTCTTGTTAAAGTCGCAGCCTCATTTCCTGGTTCTGTCTGGTGAGCCCTTCCACGCTAGCTGTAAGTGCCTGGATTTGCAGGGCTAATGCCACAGAATATTGGTTGGACTCCATTTGAATTTATAAATGGAATGGAATTACGCTTTCGAACCTAGGTGCGAAAATGTCGTTTCCCTTAGACGACGCCAAACTGATGATATGTAAATCGTCAACCCTGTAAATTCATCCAGATGGAGCTGAATTCTTATCACAACCCCTGTAAATGTAGAACAAAGGCTCTCCTAAAATGGTTACTGGTGTGGTGCCTGCCACAAAGTCTCCGATGCTAAAGTTCTTTCGTGAGAAATAAGAAAGTTCTAAATATCAGAGATATCAGTATACGAGTATATTAGGGTGAAAATTATGTACCTCCTTTGCCTTTGATGAGAGTGTATATATAGTTTCATAGTTTCTAGCCGTTGGGGCCTTAATTGTAGTTTTAGTACTCTTCCTGTAACGCCTTAGGCTTATTAATGCGAGTTTTAATGAGGCTCTAACGGTCTGACAACTAGCTGGTAACTGTCCGAGATATTGAATCCTCTTATTAATGACTTGCCTACCTTCATCCATGCTGTGTCGAGTTAGATGAAGGTGTTTGATGAGGTTAGCCAAGGAAAGAGGTCTTGTTAGTCCCATCAGTTTTAATGGTCAACATTTTCACAAAAAGAAAGAAAGAAAGAAAATAATCAACATTTAAGAATGAAAAAACAAAATTCCAATAATACCATTGAGTTATGGGCATTGGGGTTGGGCATCACTTCACTTTGGATGGTTGAGACTTGAGACTAGGGGGGTTAGATCTCAACCGTTAATGTGATGGTGGTAGCTCTTATTCTCGGCAAATATCAATCATCAAAAGCTAGTCTCTTGGCATCGAATTTTTAGGATTCTCAACCAAAAAAAAAAAAAAAAAAAAAAAAAAAAAAAAGAAGCTTTGATGATTGATATCTGTTGAACTTTTATTGGAGCTTTTTCCCTCTTTTACTTTACATTCTTTTATTGTTTTGAATATTGGGTTGGTAGTTTAAAAAAAAAAAAATTCTTGATATTTTGGTTTTTTTTCATCTAAAGATTTTTTTGAGAAATACTTTTTCTTCTAAAGATCAAAGTTAATAAATATGATACTTATTAATAAGTATTTATTATGACTATGTTTGTTTATGAAGTAAGTAATTTATTATATTATTTAAAGAAAATATAATGTGATAGGATTTTAATAGAGGGTGTAAATATAGAAAGTTCTAGAAAAAATTCTTATAGTATTCACGCATGTTTAAAAAATGTAATTACACTTTGCTCTTTTATCTCTTGGTCATTACCACTTCCCCTCTTAGCTGTCGTGTCATCTACAATTCTCTCCACCCCCTCAAAGGTATTTTAGTAATTTTGTTATGGAATATTTTAGGAATCAAAAGATTTCATTCTTGTATTAAAATAGAGATGATTGTGAACTATCCAGTAGGCATAAATAATAAATATAGGTGGGAAGTGTTTTTTTTTTTTTTTTTTTCTAATAAGTAATCATTGGAAAAAAAATTTAGTTGATGAAAATATTGAAAAATATTAAGCCCTTTCTAATTTTAATTAATAAAAGACAATAGTAAAGCTATAGACAAAAAAAAAAAAAAAAAAAATCATAACAATTTCACAATATTCCTAAGTAAGCTTATTATTTTACACATGGATTCATCATAATTTGCAATTTTTTTTTTTTAAATTTATAATCCATATGTGTGGTAATACCATGTTAGAAAAATTTGAAAATATTATAAAAATATTATAATTTTTTGTTCTGTCTTATGAAGACTCAAAAGACAAACATTAAGAATTTCACTAGACAGCTAGTCCTTTTTGAAAACTCAAATATTAAGTTGATTTTTAATCTCCTATCCGAAAAAAAAAAGTTGATTATTAATCAAATCCTAAAAACACCAAAGAGTCTAAACGCGTTTTGATGCATATTCTCCAGGTCTAAGTAATCATGTTTTAGTTTTTAAGAAAAAAAATTATATTTAAGAAAAAAATTTATTCTATTTTTAGAATACAAAAAGATATATGGAGATTTACTTCTATATTTTACAATATATATATATAAAATTAATTAATTGAATAAAAACATATTAATTTTTTTCCCCACTTAGTTTAATGATCTAGAAACACTATTTAGATTTTTATGTTTGCTCGCAATTAATGATAGTTTCAATCCAATAAAGTCGATAGTTCTCTTAATTTTTTTTATTACTTTTATAATTAGCATTAATTTATTTATGATAAATAAAAGTAATTATTTTATACTTGTTTTCTACTTTTTCACAACAATAAAGCTATATCAACAATGCCAAAAAGTCCCTTTCAAGACATAGAACAAGTTATAAATTCAAAAGTCTTAAATTCTATCCATTATACAGTCATAAGTTTTTCGAGATGTTTTAGGATAAAAAGTGAAATAATCAAAAAATTGTGACATCATATGTCTAAATAAATAAATTGAAACATCATTTTTTTTCTTTTAAATAAAAAATCTTAACATCACTTTCTTGATAATATAAAAAAAGTTATTTTCTACCAAAATTAAAAATAAAGTTCTATCTTCTTTATTTTTGGATAAAAGAATAAAGCCAAAAAGACCACGAAAATAAGTAAATAACACTCTCTTTTACTAATTCAAGAAATGTAAAATTAACCCAAAAAATAAAAAAATAAAATAAAATAAAATAATAGTCCTTCATGCACATCTTTGCCTTCCTTAATAATATACACTCTGGTTGAAGCCTTCTCTCTCTCCATTTTCTCTCCATCTGTGTGTGCGCTTTCCTTCACGCCTTAAGCCTTATTTCTTCCCTCGCACAAAACCCATTTTTGTGTGTCATTCAATCCACAGTGCTGCTTTTTCTTTCTCTTTTTTTGAATGTTTCTCATCCAAATTTTGTTATTTTTGGCAATACATCTGTCTCAGATTTCTGGGTTTCTTTGATCTGATCACTTGAAACCCATCTCTGATTCTGTGTTGGTTTCCTCAAACCGCAATTGTTTTTTTCTCTGCTGTGATTGTTTGTTGAGAAACTGCAGGAAAAACCCAAGAAAATTAATCCATTTTTTGACTGAAACTAAAACCTCCAGACAACTATTACATCTGGGTTTAATTGGGTTTTTCATTTTCTTTTCTGTAAAAGGAAAAGATTTAGAATTTTTTTTGTTTTTTTTTGTTTTTGTTTTGTTCTTTGTTTTCCGAGGAAACAAACAGGGGACATGTTGGGGAATGGACCGAGGTTTGGGGGTGCACGTGGAGAGAACCGGTTTTACATTCCAGTGAAAGCAAGAAAGAATCAGAATCATCAGCAAAAACAAGGAAGAAAGGCTAATAGTAATAGTAATACTAATAAGGCTGATGACACTGACACCAAAGACCCTTCTTGTAATTCTCCATTGCAAAATCCTCCATTGGAGCCTGTTACTAACCTTGATAGGTTCTTGGACTCCACCAAGCCTTTGGTCCCGGCCCAGTATTTCTCCAAGGTCCATCTCTTATCTTTTCTTATCTGTTCTTATCTTTGTGCTTTTCAATACTTGTAGTTTTTGTTTAGCTCCTGTGATATTAGTACAAAGTTTTTGCATCATAATTTTGCATATTGGGCTTTCATGGTATTTAAGACCTGGTTAAATGATAAGCAATACTCAACCAATTGTGGGGTATCTATTTGGTATGGTCAGATTTGAGAAGGGTTTTTTGTGTTCTGGTGACAAAACCAGCTGAAAGAATAAGACCTTAGTATTTGAATTTTTTTTTTTTGGGATAAATTTCAATTTACCCTCTTTTGGTATGGTCCAGTTACAATTTAGTCCACAAATATTCATTTGCTAAAGTTTGGATTAAATTAAAATTGTTAGGATTTTGTCCGAATTACAGATTTTGAATATTTTAGACAAATATATTACCCAATTATGGTTTGACCCAATAACAATTTAACCCACAAGCCTTTTCAATTGTTACATTTTGACTCCTAAAGTTTGGATAAAAAATTTAAAATAAATAGTTAGGGGTACTTTGGATGGATCCCAAATGATTTTGCTTTAGTTCAAACCTTAAATGGAACAACTGAAAGTTTGTGAACTAAATTGTGATATGGCTGAACCACGATGGGGGTAAGTTGTAATTTTCCCTAGTTTTATTAAATGCGTGGTTGAGTTTTGGAATGAGTTTGTCAATAAAAACAGATGGAATCATAGGTGATTTATTAACAGTTTTCCCTCTTTAATATGTTCTCTTAGTTTTGCATCTTGTTTTTCATTTTGTGGGTTTTGATAAAAATTTTCTTTCTGATTTTTATTTTCTTTTAGACAACAATGAGGGGGTGGAGGACTTGTGATATTGAGTTTCAACCATACTTCATGTTGAATGATCTTTGGGAAACATTTAAGGAATGGAGTGCTTATGGGGCAGGAGTGCCTTGGGTACTTGATGAGTGTGATTCTGTGATTCAATATTATGTTCCTTACTTATCTGGTATCCAATTGTATGGTGAACCTGCTGCAAGGTCAAATGCTAAGCCAAGGTAGTGGTATGGCCTATATGCATATTTCAAGTGTTTTTATATATTTGAATTTGTTCATTGTCATTTCACTGTTTTGTCTTAACCCAAGGGGACCATGCCCTACGAAGCATAAGTCACTAGTTCAAATTTTCCATTCTCCATCCCCTTGGGGCCAAAACTTACCTATATAAAATGAAATCACTTTTTTTTTTTTTTTTTTTTTTTTTTACAATCATTTGGTTAATTTTGTACAATTATAATGTCTATTACAAAACCCTGACAATGTTGATTCTCTAGCACATTGTTGGGTTCATTCTGTTCTCGTTGTTGTCAAGTAATTGTTTATTTGTGATACCTCTGCTTTCATTGTGAAGTAATATGCATCTTGTTCGGTGCCATGCTTTACTGCTCCCATTGCTTCTCTGACACTCCTGATACTAGGAGAATGTACAAGCTTTAGAATAACTTGCTGAAAGATGTTTTAAAGTGGACCCCCCCCCCCCCCCCCCCCCCCCCCTTTCTTTCTTGAACGCAATTTCTTGTCCTTCCTTGTCTCATTTTTTTGGGAATCAAAACAAAAGGTTTCTACAAATGTCAATAATTGTTTCCCATGTGTATCTATGCAGACTTGTATGTCATTCTCCTCACACTAAAGACTACTGCTTCTCTCTCTAACTTTCTATCTTTAGAATTTTCGTATTGAGTATCACTTTAAAGAATCTTCATTACAAAGTCTAATCTTCTGGCATATATTAGAATTGCAATATCTTTGTCAGTCATTTTTTCTTTTTCTTTTTTATTGAAAAGCACACTCTATCTATGGTTGCTAGTAGCTCTATCTGGTTCAAGGAAGTTGATTATAGGTATTTCTCCACAATAAGTGTGAAATAAACTTATTGTCTTTCAGAGTTAAAAGTCTTTGTCTGATGAATTTCTCTTTGAACATTATAATTCTCTGCAGGAAATGACAAGATTTCAATTTTCTTTTCTTTAATATGTTTTTGTGATAAAATTTCCAGTGCAGCAAGTAAACTGATATATGATACAACTTTGGACATAGTTAGTCACCATAAGAGGTTATGTAAGTTTGGCAAACTAAAGTTTCCTTGCTAATTAGATGGGTCTGGTACTCTGGTATCAAGACTATTGAGGGTTCTACTAACTAAAAGAATCATGTATTCATAGAGAATAAGCTATTCCTTATTACAGTACCAGACTTTCCAAGGTTATGTGACCATTATGATTCAGGTTAGTTTTCTTCTTTTGAGGTTTTGTTGATGTATAGATAGATTATCCAAAATAGAGACAATCTGAGAGATTTGAGTGGTTATATATGCTGCTAAAAAGTTTTGTGGTCCATATTATCTGACATCTCACCCAGCTATAATTAATTAATTAATCCAAGGGTATAATTTATTGATGTCCTTCATGCCCCCAAACTGTAATTATCTTTTGCTATCCTTTTCCTTTTTTCTTTTTTGTAATCATAACCACAAAGTCTAGAAGGCAAAGCAAAAGCAAGCAAGTTGGTTCGCTATCTGTGGAGGTATGATGAGATTTGAAATAAAAGTAGTCAAAGAAAGGCTGATTGAAGAAATCACTACCATAAGATGAATTTTTCTGTGTTTAAATGTCTTGTCTCTTATGAACACCATCTTTAGAGAATACGTAAATTTAGCATACAAGGATAAGTGAACAACATCAATAGTCCTTTTGTTGTGACATTGTGTAAAACTGCAAATAAAAATTTAGAAGCCCAGAAAATTCAATAATTTTGTGTTTGGATTTCTTACTTTGTTGAGTAGACGTGCATTATTTTCTGTTGTAATTGGCTTGGTATGCTTGGCCTTGTAAATTTTGTTATGAAAAATGGAGAAACTATTCAGAACTTGAATATTAATACAACATATGCATGTAATAATTGGTGGTTTAGATTTAAACAATAAAAGTAAAACAGGTTGTTAATGAATCTGAATTGAACCAAGATCAGCCAGCTGAGAAACGGATGAGAACTAATCCTTATGCTTCTTAATCTATTTTATGGTTATTTGAGCCTTGTTTTATTATTGATTTGATTGTTTCTTACAGAATAACACTGGAAAAACTCCTCATTTGCACTTATGGGCATTAAAGTTTAGTTTCTTACTGCACATAAATAATCCTCTGTTGAAAGTTGGCTGTGTTAGTGGAGAAGTGGTTACGGTGAATTTCTTAGCATGCATTCATCATCCTCTCTTGACTGTGTAATTTATACTCTGTGTTACCTAGAAAGTTCTACCTCCAAAGGAATCATATGGTTAAAAAGTTGTTCAATATTGGCCAATGAGCTCTAAATCAATTGGCAACTCCTCTCCTTGTAAGAGCAAGGTGGAGTGTGAGGTCAAGGGTTCAAGACCCACCAGGGTGCATGTTTAACTTACCACTAAAAAAAGAAAAAAAATGTTCAATTTTAATTTTTACTTTTTGAAAAGAATATATGTATAATCTGAGCTAACAGTGTTTGCTTTGTTTTAACAGTACACTCAGTTTATAATTAGTTGAACTGCCTGTATATACTTGGTTCTTACCTAGGAGGGTATTGTTTTAAATTGCAATTTTGTTTGAGTGTGAGCTAACAGTGTTTGCTTTATTTTAACAGTACACTGGGTTCATAATTAATTGAACTTGGTTCTCACGTAGGAAAGGGTATTTTTTTAAATTTCAATTTTGTTTTGAGTGTGAGCTAACAATGTTTGCTTTATTTTAACAGTTCACTCGGTTCATAATTAGTTGAACTTGGTTCTCACATAGGAAAGGGTATTTTTTTAAATTGCAATTTTTCCTAGTGAATACCTTCAGTTAATAATTAAGAATTCTTCTTCTTGTGGTTCTTGAGCTACATAATCTACTCATGAGTCTTTAGGTTTAGGTATAGAAGTTGCCTAGAGCCTTGTAGCTCAACTGGCACCTCCTATTGTTTCTAACGGATGCATCCTGACCCAGGTTTCAAATCCCCCCTCCCCCCACTATTTTAACCATTGAATTATTCAGGGAGAGAAAAGGTTTAGGTATAGTAATTTGACTTCATATTCTTGATTCTTCAATAATGGGGAATTTAATTTTGTCCCCATGCAAAACTGATTTATATCTCTTGTTTGCTAAATGGTTATGGCACCTTTCCTTTTGTTTGCTCTGTTTTTGTCAAGCTGTAGGGACTTCTTTCCCCTTCCACAAGCTTCCTATAACAATAGCTTGTTCTGTTGTGATTTTTACATGTCAGATTTAATTGTACACATTTTGTTGTCTTCTAACCAGATTGGACTCTGTCATTTGGTTAGGCAAGCCTGTGAAGACAGTGACAGTGACTACTACAGGGATTCAAGTAGCGATGGAAGCAGCGACTATGAAATTGATAAAGGCATAAAAACTACTAGTGAACAGCAGAGTTGGCGCCATCTAAGAAGTGAGATCCCAATCAGACTGGATGGATTGTCTATAAATGATGAACACAGTGCAAGACAAGAAGGGTTTTCTAGCGATGATAGTGAAGCAGGAAATTCTCAAGGTCTGCTGCTCTTTGAGTTTCTTGAGCAGGATCTCCCTTATTGTCGTGAACCATTAGCCGACAAGGTTAGATATTTTCTTCGTACTGTTTTCTTTTGTAATTTGTGGTCTGAACCCTGTATCTTAGATTTATTGTTGTGTTACAGATATTAGATCTTGCATGCCAGTATCCTGGACTCAAGACGTTAAGAAGTTGTGATTTACTACCAGCCAGTTGGATGTCTGTGGCATGGTAAAATTGAATGCAATCTATGTTTGTTATGTTGCTTTGTATCATGCCAGGGTTCATGTAGTCTGATGATATTACTTTTAGGTATCCTATATACCGAATACCTACAGGTCCAACATTAAAAGATTTGGATGCTTGCTTCTTAACATATCATACCCTTTCCACACCCATGACAGGTAATCTTAATCTTCTTTCAATAATTAACTTTGTGATATTTTTACTGGCTTCTTTGTTGTGTCAGAACATTTTTCCTCCTTATATGGACCTTCAGAAAAAAACTTAGCTTCCCCAAATTATATAATTTCTTTGAGGCACAACATATAAACAAACAGTTTTTCCCATAAGATTAATCATGTGAACTGGGATTTATATGACCTTTCGCTTTGGTTTACGCAAGTTTCAAACACTGTTTCAGAGGCCATATATATATTTGAAAATATAAATACTCATAAATAGTGGATTAGTGAGTACACATGTGGCTAAGAGGGAGTGTTCCTCTTAAGGTAATAATAAAAAAAAAGGCTAAGAGGGAGTGTTCCTCTTAAGGTAAAAAAAAAAAAAAAAAAAAAAAAAAAAAAAAAAACAGATGCATCTTTAAACATAGAATTACCTTGGCAAGTACACAGGGAGTGTTCCTCCATGCCTATGTTGGGATGGTTTCCATTAGACACCATGTTGTGCCCAAGTACACCAAGCCTACACTAAAGGTTCAACAACCTAAGCAGAGCTCAAAAACTTTTAGTATACTGTATTCTAGAAATTGGAGATAAGTTATCCACATGCTTATGACTTTAGGCCCATATGAGATAGGCCAAGGATGTTTCCAAAATATTGTTGGCATCATGGCTCAATTATAAGGCCTACCAAGCAACTCCAAGAATCAGCACCTATGTTTGGGTTAACTTTGGACTGATAAATGAAATGAGAATATCCTATAACTTTACTATCAAATTTACTTTGTCCATATTTCTTCTTCCTCTTGAAAAATTCTTACTATTACTTGTAGGCAGTTGGTGATTGAAAACCAAATGGTACAAATTAATCTTAACAAATGGTGACTCTTTCACTCCATTTCTTAGAGACCTATGATTCTTAGTGGCTCTGGTGCAACACGAGAAACACTTCATTTTTGTCCACCCAACATCTGGGGGCTCTTAAATTATTTTATTTTTGATGCTTTATTTTTTTTCTTTATTTCAAATTATTATTATTTTTATTAAAGGAAAATTTCCTCTTGTCCGTCTGTATCCATTTCTAGGAGTTGGCAGCTCAGCCTTTACTATACTCCTTATTCTTCTTCTTCTGGGCATTCAATCCCAAGTTTGACAATTAAATAAAGACCCAGCATTGACTCCCAAGTTTGACAATTGAATAAAGCCCCGGCATTCACTTCCAAGTTTGACAATTATAGTTCAATATCATTCTAACATCTAAAGAGGACTTACTCAATATTGTCTCTGTTGTGATATATGTATATAGTCCAGCTGCCTGATGTTGTATAAGATGATTTCGGTTGGTAAGGCTTATATTCAATCCTTAGAATTGAATTCTTTTTGCAGGTAGTGGAAGCACCAAGGCCCCAATTGTCATTTATCCAAGTGAGATTGACGGTGTCCCCAAGATTTCCTTGTCTGCTTTTGGAATGGCTTCCTATAAGTTAAAAGGGTCCATGTGGGCACAACGCGGTATTAGTGAGTCACAACGGGCAGATTCCCTTATGCAGGCTGCAGATAACTGGCTAAGATTGCTTCATGTCAATCACCCAGATTACCAATTTTTCGCTTCACATGGTACGTACTACAGATGAAAATCAGAAAATGACACGCAGCTGGATTATCTTTACTTGCCACAAATCATAAATCTTGTTAAGTGACATGCTGAAACTTGGTAAAATGCCACTTGATGGAGTTTATATGATATACATCTCCTGTTACATGCAAAAGAAACAGTGAAAAAAGTGGACTATCACAAGATGCTAAACATTATAAAGAAGAAAATAGAAAAAAGACAAAAAAAAAAGAAAAAGAAAAAAAGAGGATGAATATTTTGAAAAAGAAAAAAAATTCAATGGCATAAGTGAACACAATAAGGCCCAAGATAAGTGGAGAAAACAGGCAAGTAAAGATGAGCACGGAGATGATACATTGCAGATGAGCAAAAAATATTATTCTGCTACAAGTTGATGGCGCATATATATACTCTTTTTGTTTGTTCTGACTTTTAGTTTTTTATGTCGCTATGTGACAACAAAAGAGGTTGTTACAAGGGTTTTTTTTCTTCTTTTTTGTCACTTTTTTTTTTGGAGGGAGTTGGTTGATGTATAAAATGGTTAAATTTGGCTATCCAGCTCCGTTTGACAAATGTGACTTATATATCATTTTGATAATTAGTAGCGTGAAAGGAATTAACATCTGATATTTGAATTACTTGGCTGTTCCAATTTAGTTCAATAGAGCTATATTTTGTGATGAGTGATGATGCTGATTAACTTGAATAAAGCGTTTTGTGGATGCCTGAGGTGAGTTGCGCAAGTTAACATAGAGAAAGTCAGTGAAGGTGCTGTAAGAAGTGACAAATTTGTTTGCTTTGGGACCAGGATATTGGTGGTCCTCATAGGGTTTGGGATACTAGCCATGGAGACTATTGTTTGTGTTAGGTATATACAACTGTGTGTTAATTGACATTGTATACAAAATTTCTATTAAAAAAAATTGTGAACTAATAAATATGAGAGATTATTCATTATAAGATTTCGAATAAGTTAGTAGTGTGCTGGTGTGATGCATGTGTGATGCATGAATAAGTGAAACTATTTTTACTCATATATTTTTTGTCAATGAAACATTTTACTAATATCATCCTAAACTAGCTTAAAAATTAACAAATCATATTAAAATCACTTTAATTTTACAATGTGTAATACATACATATATTAAGTCACAAGTATGTAATGTGTAAGTTTTATTATATTAAAACACAAATTATGAATATGTTCAAAATAAATATTTAATTTTATTTTAAATTACTTGAAAGATCTGGCAATTAAATTTCTTGAAACTTAGGCTTTAAGAGTTTTATTTAAAATAAATTATCTTAACAATTATCCCAAGATATTTTGGTGTTAGAGTTTTAATCTTTAAATTATCTTAATATTATTGAGAGTGTAATTTGTTACAAAAGTAAGATAGCCATTGACACAATTATAACTTCTAGGACCCAAATTTTGATTCTGCAGTAAGTGTATGATATGTTGATAATACAGACACATCTAATATGAACGAATGAATGAGAAGGAAATATGGAGTTCATTATCATTCAACATGTTCCATATAAGTATAGCAACCTACATCCAACACCTGCAAATATAAGATTCCCGGTAGTAATTGTATCTGGGGAATTACTTATTACTTTTATTTTTTTGCTTGTTTGGGCCAATAAGTCATACACAAAAATTGTCAACATGATTTATAACGATTGGTGTGTAATAAAAGTAGTGTTAATGGTGGACTCAGGTGAAAATGATGTTACTCAAATAAAAGCAAATTATGTTAGTTGTAAAAAATATTGTGATCATAGCAATATAGCATCTCTGTTTGTACTAACACAATTTCATTAGTTTTGCAAGTTTCTGTTTATTACTCTACTGAGTACCTAGCAATACTTTTGGCGTTTTGGGAAAAATCATTGACTCCATTTCCACCACCCCACCCATACCCCTTAAAGCACTAGTTACTAACTGTTGCAACCACTGATTGTTGGCCCTACATAGCCTGTATGTCATCACCTCGTCAACCACTATTAGCATGAGAAGTTGCAAAACACGAAGAAATCCTAGCATCAGTTGAAGTGCCAATTGACACTCCTAATCATTACTTCCATCCCAAAATTTTGTTGTAGCTTCCTCTCATTTTTATGCAGGGGAATTAGCCTTGTCTTGTAGATAGACTAGTTGAGTTAGATGGAGTTCAGTTCAAGAACAACATTACTCACATGTATTAATTCTTGTAAGCACAGGTTGAATTAATAAGGCATTAAGATTTATATGTGGCCAATTAGAATAGGGAAAGTGATGAATATATATATATATATATATATGTGTGTGTGTGTGTACATATATATGTTTGTAACTCTCATTTGGAGGATTAAATGAGAAATACTCTCGTGCTTAGATTTGTGATCTAGTGTTGCTCGTAGGTAGATGCCCTCTTAAAGTAGTCTCTCATTAGATAAGGTGATTCTCTCTTGTAGAAGACAATCCTTTCGATCACCCACCATACTCATGCAATCAATTTTCTAGATCCATCATCAATCAAACTCACACTTGCAATCCAAAACCCCAATTTCATAATCATCAAATCCTATTTGCATTTACATCCAAGAACCCTCATCAATCACCCAAATTCCTCTATTCTAATGCTATACCCAAAATTCCCAAGCCCTCAAAACACTAACCCTAATCTTCAATCTAACGAGATCTCACATCAAACATAAATCCCATCTCAAGTCCAAACCATAAAAGAACACTCTATATCTTTTTTTTTTTTTGGTAAACAGACGATTTCATTAAACAACTAGAAAACTACAAAAGGATCAGTGCACATCCTATTAAAATATACACCATTCAAATCATCCTCAAAAGCATTGCAAATGTCCACAGGAGGACTAAGAAAAGAAATAAAATCGCTTTCCTGAGCAGCACCCATTTTGGCAAGCAAATCGGCACACCTATTGGCTTGACGGTAGCAATGTTGAAACTGGATTTGCTGGAAGCTCGCTGCCAGGTGTCTGCAATCATCCAATAAGGGAGAGACAATGTTATTTACATAAGCATTGTTGTTCAAGACTTCCACCACGGCTTGAGCATCGAATTCAACAACAAGTGCTTCAATGTTCAAATTACAGCAAAGAAGAAGACCCTCTCGCAGCCCCCATAATTCAGCTATGAAGCTATTTGCTGAACCAATATGTCTAGTAAAACCCGCAATCCATTCCCCCTGATCATTCCTTACTATGCCACCACAACCAGCTCTATCCGCCCCTCCCAGCCATGAACCATCAGTGTTAAGTTTTTTCCAACCCAGCGAAGGCCTTTCCCATCTAAGACTCCTATTGATTTTCCGATTCGGGCTTCTTGGAGAGTGAACACAGTATATAAATTCCAAGACTTGATTCATTATATCCTTTGACAAGTTTTGGTTCACCCTTTTCCCCTTAAACACAGCCATATTTCGATTTAACCAAATGCACCACACAGCAAAAGAAAAGATAATTCTCCAAGGAGGTTTACCTTGGTCACGGCTACAATTAGCTTTCCCATTAAGGGTGATCTAATCTTGGAGGCTACTCATCCAAAAATCCTGATTATATAATTTCACACCTAGCTGCATCCAAACTCCTTTGACCCAAGCACAATCTCTAATGGCATGAATAATTGATTCAGGTTCTCTATGGCAAATTGGGCATAAATCATCAACTTCCACCCCTCTCCTAGCCAGGCAACTCATTACACCTATGCTGTTATGATGGCATCTCCATATGAAAGTCTTGATCTTAGGCAGCGTTTCAAGCTTCCAAATCCACCCAGAACTGATGGGAGGAGCAGCTTCCTCCGCCGTGGCAATAGAGTAGGCACTCTTAAGGTCAAAAATACCCCTCGGGTTACCTGACCAAGCTAGCTTATCCTGCCCCCAACTCGCAACCGGAATGGGAATGGCTTGAATTATGGACTTAACCTTGAAAGGGAGATCGAAAGGAATCCGCCCCCAATCCTAACTAAAATCTGAAAGAATCTCACGTACCTTCCATTGATCGGCTCCACGGGTTAAAGGGCCTTGAATCATACTGCGGAGAGGCCCTTTACCTGACCAATTATCCCACCAAAAACGGAGATTACTATCCCTTCCAATTGTCCACATGCTACCCTCATTAAAAGTACTCTTCCCTTTCTTGACTGCTTTCCAAATCTGCGAGCAAGGCAACTTATCTGCATTGGCTGAATTGATCCTCCTCTGGTTGCAGTATTTATGTCTTAAAACTCGGGCCCATAATGCTTCTTTTTCAACATTCAACCTCCAATTAAGCTTGGCTAGTAAAGCAGTGTTTCTACCCTTAGTAGATTGCAAACCAAGGCCGCCTTCCTCCTTTGGTTTTGTTACCTTTTGCCACCCAACCCAGTGAATTTTCTTGGATGACTCCGTCGACCCCCAAAGAAAATTTCTATTCACCCGGTCAACCCCCTCTAGAACTCTATTCGGGATGTATGTGCACTGCATGACATATGCTGGAATAGCCGCTGAAGAAGCTTGAATAAGGACTGTCCGACCAGCCAAGGAGAGTAAGTTAGCTTTCCAACCCGCTAACTTGTTCTTCACCCTATCAAGAATATAATTAAAATCTTGTGTAGAAGAACCAGGGTGCTTAATAGGAAAGCCAAGATACTTGCCAAGAGACGGAGCAGAGGCAAATCCAAGGATATCACAAAACGACTCCCTCGAGTCCCTATCCACATTTGGCGAAAAATAAACTCTAGACTTGGCATCACTCACTGACTGGCCAAATGCATTGCAAAAAACATCCAGGACATCCCTCACAGCCAAGCAATTGATGTGGTCAGCTTTGGCGAATAAGACCAAATCATTTGCAAAAAATAGATGAGAAAAAGTTGGACCACCACACGAAGCCTTCACAGGCTGCCAGAGATTAGCATTACATTTCTCTTCAATGAGTTGACCTAGAAATTCCATGCAAAGAATGAATAAATACGGAGATAATGGATCTCCCTGCCTTATGCCTCTCGAAGGATATATCGGGTCAAGAGCTTCTCCATTAAATAAAATAGAAGTCGAAACCGTGGATATGCAACTCATAATAATGTCAATCAAATCAGCCGGCAAATTTACCCTAATGAGCATATCTCTTAAGAAACTCCATTCCAGTTTGTCATACGCCTTCTCAAGATCAATCTTAATGGCCATGTACCCCGCCTTCCCTCTCTTTCTACTAAGAGTGTGAATGATTTCCTGCACTATAATCACATTATCAATGCCTTTCCTTCCCGGAACAAAAGCTGTTTGGAGGGGAGAAACAAGCTTATCCAAGAAAGGTCTAAGTCTAGCCACAATAATCTTTGTAATGATCTTATAAACAGTGTTGCACAAACTAATGGGCCTATAGTTATTCAAACTCTCAGGGCTTTGAATCTTAGGAATTAGAGCAATAAGAGTACTATTCAAGTAATCTGGAACAGCTTTTTCCACAAACACCTTCTTCACTACATCCACCACTGAGTTACCCACAATCAACCAAAATCTCTGGAAAAAACCCGCATGCAGCCCATCCGGACCCGGAGCTTTGAAAGCTTTTAAAGACCATAGGGCAGATTTTATCTCTTCCTCTGAAGCAACTCCACCAATACTCTCCCTCTCCTCATTTGATAAGCTAGCCTGCCATTGAGATACATCGGGAGCAGCCCTAGAGCCCGAAGCAAAAGAGGAGGTATAAATATCATTGAAACCGCTTCTAACAACCTCTTTTATAGTACTCTCCTCATGAACCCACTCCCCCATAGAATCCTTGATAACTAAGATCTGGTTCCTTTTCCTTCGAACAAGAGTGGACACATGATAAAAATTTGTGTTACGGTCACCTTGGATCATCCAATTCACACGGGACTTTAAAGCCCACAGCTCCTCTTCTTGGCTCAAAACTCTATCTAGATCCTTAAGGAACTCATTCTCCAAATTTACAAGGAAAGCAGATGGTCTCCCAGATAAAGCCCGTTGAATCCCATTGATCCAAGCCATAATATTCTTTTTCCTAGTAAAAATATTGCCAAAATGAGAGACATTCCACCTAGTTGCCTCCTGGGTAAATCTGCTAACTGCCTCTCCTAGAGCGGTTGAATCACTCCATGCTCTTGACACAATAGGGGGGAAAGAAGGTTCAGACAGCCAGCAAGTCTGGAATCTAAAAGGCCTTTTTTTTCCCCTATTAATAGTCGGTTGCATCTCCAAAAGAATGGGGCAGTGGTCGGAATGGCATCTAGTAAGATGGACCACCCGCGCTTCCGGGTACAATAAACACCAACTGGGGTTAACAAAAACCCTGTCTATTCTTTCTTGAATTAGAGCCTGAATTTCTCTTCTATTGGTCCAAGTAAAACGGGGGCCCGAGAACCCGATATCAATCATATTGCATTTATCTAGACACTCCTTAAATAACAGAGATCTACTGACACTCACAACTCTTCCCCCGAATTTATCTTCCTCCGACAATGGCTCATTAAAATCACCCGCCACAACCCACGGCAAATTATGTAACTCAGCAGTTTGAATAAGATTATTCCATAAAATATGCCTTTTAGTAGTTCTAGGGCTAGCGTACACAGCAGTAAACAACCAGCTAGAGTTAGCATTTCGTACCTTAACTGTAGCATGAATTTCCTGCTCAGTGTTAGCCAGCGGAGTAACATCCACCCTATCTGAATCCCATAGCATCCATAGACCACCCGAATACCCAATGGTGTCCGTATGCACTGAACCATCAAACGGCAAACTGTCGATGATCCCTTTTGCCCTGTCTCCCCTAACCCAGGTCTCCATAATTACCAAAATCGCTGGATTATGATTCTGAACCAGCTCGCCAACATGCTTTTGAAAGGAAGGCTTTAAAGCCCCTCGACAATTCCAGGTTATAATATTCATGATAAAAAATTGGACTAGGACGACAACACCACACTCACAGGTCAGTAACAACCTCACCTTCTCCTTCAAAGTCCATTTTATCTCCTCCCACACCGCCAGCATCAACCCTCATTCCATCTCTTAAACAGCCACTAGAGGATTGCCCAGTGTAGCTAAATGAAAGCTTTGTATCGCTGCTGCCATGGGTCTGGACCCCAATCAATTCATGGTGCTCGGAAATGGTACTAGTATCCTCAACTCGGCTAAGCACTCCGATGGACTCGCTCTGCATGGTGTCGGAGTCGTTGTGCTCCTTTTTAGAGAAACCCATACCAGATCGCCCCTGCTTCAACTCGGATGTAGAACGACGATCTCTCCCTTCAATCTTAAAACCCGCTTCCAAGCATGTCGCGGCTGTGAACTGGAAGTCCGATGAAGTCCATTGCTGCTGGTTGCCATCACCGATTTGAGCACTATGGTCTTGAGATTGGTGATTCAGTGAAAGAATTTTTTCCTCAGCTGCTCTAACAGCACCAGGTGAGTTAACTTTGAGAGCCCTAGCACGCGCAAGCTCTTTTTTCCCCTTAATTGAGTCACTTTGGTTAGTTGCACTCCGGATGGGCTTGGAAACTTGCTTTTCTTTGCCAAACCCAGTCCGGCCCATAACCTTCTCCACACCCACGTTAACTGGGCTTCCCATAGCCTCCTTCTTTTCCCACGAGCTTGATATCTTTCCTAGCCGTTGCAAGGAGTTAGCCAATAGAGGCCCATCTATATCTCTAGTGGCCAAGAATCTTCGCTTGACTTCCTTCCCAAGCCCAGCATTAAGGCTGGGTTGAACATTACCCACGCCATTGGTACTCCCACTCCCATTCAACACAGGACCACTCCATGGCTGATTATGCACCTGGACCTTGGGGGCCCCACCAAGTACCTGTTTCCTTGTCCCATTGTGCTTACGAGCCACCACAACCCACGGGCCGTACGTACTATCTGATGCCTCCTCATTCGCACTCCCATTCACACTCTCCTTGCTGCCTTGTCCTATCTTGGCTTTGTCAGGTGCATGCTTCTCGCATGGAGAAGGAGGCACGCTCCCTTCAGGCACCGTCTCTGGTGAGTCATGCCGGATAATGTATGGGCAGATGTTTTTCTGATGCCCCACTCTACCGCACCCAAAACACAGCTTTTGAATACCCTCATAGCAGACGGGTTGCTCAAATTTCCCTATCAGAATTGCCATGACCAAAGGTTTATTGACGTCAATCTGTACACAGAGACGAGCAAACTTCCCTTTGGTTTCAGTGGCAGTATGCGTGTCTACTCTTAGAACATTGCCAATCGACTTCCCAATCTGATGCAGAGCTTTCGCATTATAGTACTCAATAGGTAGCTCATTCAATCTAATCCAAACTGCCACCGAGGATACATTAGCCGTCGCCGGATGGAAGTTCGGCTCCCACGGTCTGATGGATAAAAAGTGCCCTCCAATAAACCATGGCCCCTTCCTAAGGATATTCTCGTAGTCCTCCTTGAGCGATAGTCTAGTGAGAAAAAATCCATGTCCTAATCTTACGCAGTCAAGTCTCCCGGCAGGCTTCCACATAGCTAGGAGTTTATTGTGTATGAAGTTAAACCCCACAGGCCTACCGTAGACTTTCACAATGAGCGCACGAGTCCAAGGGCTACGCATCTCCTGCTTGAGATCCTTAGAAAATTTCACTGCCACCAGACCTTCTCGAAGAGCTTCCACCTCATCATCCAATTCAATATCGTCCTCCATAAGGTCCTCAAAGCTAAACGCTTGGGTGTAGGCACCCGGGACTTCACCCATCAATCTATCCTTAAAAGTCATTGCTTGGTTCCAATGGCCATTGTTATGTCTTGGTGACGAGGAGGATGCGTCCATTCCTTCTTGGTAACCTGCATGGCCAACATTTTTCACCTTCTTATTGCTACGTGCTAGTTCCTCTTGCTCTTCCGTTGAGAGCCTGAGAGAGCGAGAGCTTTCAGTAGAGAGCATTTTCACCAGTTGGACTTTTGGAGACAGTATTAAAGTTGCTCTTACAGTTTTAGCCCCTAAGTTAACACTCTATATCTTCCCATCCTAAACCTTAGCCTTCAAATCTCAAGAATCCACTTAAATTCCCTCAAGTAACCCAAGTTCCAAGTGTTCCTAACAACCATCGCTGGCCATCGTCGTCAGCATTAACCACCATCAACTTGCTATCACTATCTTCATTGTCACTTGCAACCCACCACTTCTGCTACAACCACTACTACCACCACCATTTCCCAACATATAATTGGCAATTGCCATTGTTGAAAATATGTACTAATTTTCTGCTAAAAATATCATTTTACACCAAAATAAACAGTCTTAGTTTATGTTTACCTGAAACAATGATATAAGGATGATTTTCTTTTTTTTTTTTTAAACAAAATTGTGGCAAAAGTTGTGGTCTTAGCATTACATTTTTTAAATTCCTTTTTTTTTTTTGGATTGGTTATGGTCTTCAAAACCCAAATAATGGTTGACTTAATATGCTATAAATTTGATTTTCTTTTAGGGCATAACCTTTTCTTGGTTAGATTTTTAAGTTTTTGGATCAAACTTAGACCTAAAAAAGGTTTAAGATTTGAGTAGCATAATGTTTGGAAAAGAGTTTTTCAGGTAAAAGTTTATTTCAAAGTTGTAGTTAAAAATTTTCTAAATACTAATAATTTTCCTTGTTTTTCTAAACAAGATAGCTATTTCTAGTATATAATTTCAAGATCAATTTTATATGAAGAAATGTATAATTATAAAAAAAGAGTAAAAAATTAACCAATATTATTACACATCACTACTCTCTCTACCCTTTTTTTGTTTGAGGGGGTGTTGGGGGGGGGGGGGGGGGGGGTGTGGGGGGGTTGGTAACTCCCACTAGGCCACTACTTGTCATTGCTGCCACCATATACATTCACTATTTATTGACTATTGATGTTGGTCACATGGCACAAAGGTGTCATTACCTACAATTATCATTTTATCACCTTCATTAATATCATCATGGCTAATGCCATTCTACCACAGAAAATTATTGAATATTTTGGGAGTAATATAAATGCGTATTTTCTCCTCTCACTTGAATTGTAGGTCATACAGTTATGTGAGAGGGGGGAGTACACATTAATAGTACTCTGAGAGTACTCAATAATTATCCTTCCACCACCATATCATCATCAAAAACATTACCATCATTATCATTAATACTAAACAACTTAGTTTTGTAATTTTTAAATATACTAAATGAAAACAATGGAAAAAGAAATATAAATTGATGTAATTGAAATTTACATCAGTTTAAATTCATTGGGACATAACTTAAGAGAAATTTATTGAACAAATATTTCCTAATTTGCTACCCAAAAAATTATGTGCAATTTTTTGGTGCATTTCCTCAAGTTGTATTGACTAAAGTAATGAGCAATGAACGGCTTAGTTAAATTTATGTTCGTAAGAGAGAACAATTTTTGTACTGTATTAGTCAATGTAACTAATTTAATCGGTGAACTTAAAATACATCACCTAAAGTAAGAGACAATGTGTGAAACTCATACATGATGCTATGTCCTAGAGCAGGTATCTCCAAAAATTATGGACTTAGAATAAATATGGCAGGCTTTGCAGGACGAAAAAATAATAACAGAAAATCGTAGGGGTACCTGAGCAACATACCCTTTTACTTTTCTGTCCTTTTGTCGGAGAATTAAATTAAAAATAATAAACAATAAAAGAAAAACCGTTGGAACTTGAAAGCTGGGACCGCTTTACTCGGAGATTTAACTCCAAAAGAAAAAAAGAAAAAATTAAAAAAATAAATCGGAGAGAGAGAGAGAGAGAGAGACAAAATTATTATTATTTAAAAAAAAAGAAAAACGAGAAAAAGAAGAACTAGCCGTTGGAGACCCAAATTCAAAAGGATTGGACAGACAGAGAGAGAGAGAGAGAAAGCAGTGTCGCAATCACACACTGAGAGAAGAGACCTCAAAAAGCTTTTTTTCATTTTCGTTTTTTGTATCTCTCTCTTCAAACCCTAGAAAACTCTTTCAATCAATAAAATCATCTTTCCACAATAAAGCTCTCTCTCTCTGACGCTCTTCTCTCTCAGAAAAACCTAACTCCGTTCTTCTTGTTTTGGTAAACTTGTAGATCGATTTCGGTTTGGTTTCGTCTGCCTCAAATTTTTTTCGAAGCTTCTGTGAGTGATTTTTCTCTCTTTCTATTTTTTGTGTTTTGTAGTTCTCTATTTCTATATCTACAACTAAGTTTCCTTTTATGATTCAAATCGATATTTTTATTGTTATCTGTGTTTAAAAATGGAAACTTTTCTATAAAAAAAAAAAATCTTATTAGGAAAAACTTGTTGCGATTAAATCTAACCTGAACTTGAAAATGAGTAGAAAATTTTGAGATTTAAAAAAAATAATAATAATAATAATTGCATTTTGCAATTTTCAATTTGATAGTATTGCATTGTATGTATGTTAGTTTAGTTCAGTTCAATTTTTTGAGAATAAAGTGAGTAATAAGAATGACACTTCAAAATCCTCAGCATGTTCATGATCACTCCTTGCTTGTGTGTCCTCAATGTGATGTGAGGAATTTTTTTTTTTTTAATAAATAAAAAAATCCTTTGATTTATATATATGCTTTGATAAAACATCTGATTTGTTTTGCTTTTGATGTTTTAGAACTAATAAAATGAAAATTTTAAATATTTTTGTTTAATTTTCATTTTGTTAATTATTGTGCTGTATTTTATATACAATTGAGGATTTGGGCTAAAATTGTAAGGAAAAAAATATTAAAATTAAAAACCCAATTCCTTTTTTCGTCTGTTTCATTTTAATACACTCTTATGAGGTTTATATTGAATTTCTTTTGATGGCATCTTCATAAGTTCAGATTTGTAAATTTCACCCAAAGTTGTTAATATAATAATCCAATTTTAATTCTTTTGTCATAGACTGACCCCTGAATGATTTTCACAGATACATTAGGATCTGGCAGCTATTGCTATTCTATCCTAGTTACTGTCACATTCAGAGAGAGTTTGGTTCTTGTGGGAGACGACTAGTTACCATTTCTTCTTTGCGTTCTCATAAGCTCACTTCTAGATTTTAAGTGTAAACATGACTGTAAGAACTCCAGGAACACCAGCTTCAAAGATAGACAGGACACCAGTATCAACCCCGGGAGGGCCAAGATCTAGGGAAGAGAAGATCGTCGTAACAGTACGGTTAAGGCCTCTAAACAAAAGGGAGCAGCTGGCCAAAGACCAGGTAGCATGGGATTGCATTGATGATCATACAATTGTGTATAAGCCCCCACCTCAGGAACGTGCAGCTCAACCGGCATCGTTCTCTTTTGGTATTTGATTTTTTTATATCCTCTCAATAATTAATTATATTGTATATAAAAGTTTGTTTTCTTTTTGTTTATGCTTTCAAAAATCATCAGTTAACTAGGTTCTTCTTATTACAGATAAAGTTTTTGGTCCTGCTAGTATAACCGAAGCAGTATATGAGGAAGGAGTAAAAACTGTTGCCCTGTCTTCTTTGATGGGCATCAATGGTAGCACATATCCTTTAATTCATATATCTTGACTACTTTTTTAATTTTGTTTTTTTGCTTGAATTAAACAATCATTCTATATCTTGTATTGCAGCAACTATATTTGCATATGGACAAACTAGCAGCGGGAAGACATACACAATGAGAGGAATCACAGAGAAAGCTGTTAATGATATCTATAGGCATATAATGAATGTAAGCTTTAGGGTAACCTAATATTATTGTTCCTTGGTTTTTTCTTGAATTCTATTCCGTGGCAGAGCATGGAACTTATATTAGGGGGGCTGAGGCCCCGAACTAGATAATTTTTTAATTTGACATGAGGCCAAATATACTCGAAAATTTATGATGATATTATGATTAAGGCATAATTTTTTACATCTAATAAAAATTACAGAATAATTGAAGAATATCTAAATGTAATTCATGACACAAAATGATAAGATGTCTACAAAATGATAAGATACTTACAAAGTATTTCAAGTCATGCCTAGCATTGGCTGGGGCAAAAAGAAAGAATAACAAAATCAAGTATCCCCTCAAAAATTTGAGCTTGGAGTTTTTCACTTTATCAAAATCTTCAAAATTGATTTGTATAACTAGCTTCCCACTTGAACTTTCAATGTTACAAAATTCTTTATTTGTATATGTATTACTCGGGTTGATGAAGTTACAGCAGCACATATCCCAACTAATTTTATGCTCATTTGGCATGATTGCAGACACCAGAGAGAGATTTTACAATAAAAATTTCTGGACTTGAAATATATAATGAGAATGTAAGAGACCTGTTAAATTCAGAATCTGGTCGCAATCTGAAGTTGTTGGATGATCCAGAGGTATTATATCTGTAATTTTTATTTTTTCTGTTTTTAGGAACTTGCTTTGACTTTTGACTGATATTTTCCACCATCATCTGGAATTTTTGTCATTCTCTCCATGCAGAAAGGTACAGTGGTTGAGAAGTTGGTAGAGGAAACAGCAAATGATGATCAACATTTGAGACAATTGATCAGTATTTGTGAAGGTATAAAATTGTATCTCCTTATGCTTGAGTTAGCTTATCTTCCTTATTACTTTTTTATGTCTTCATGGGAATTTACCATTTTCTTTGGTTTTGTAGCTCAAAGGCAAGTTGGTGAAACTGCCCTTAATGATAACAGCTCACGGTCACATCAGATAATACGGCTGGTAACTTTCATGGATCATTTCTCTTGGTATTATTATTATTTAGATGAAGATTTTTCTTCTGACAAGTAACATATTATAAATACTTTTGTTTCTCTACACAGACAATTGAAAGTACTCTCCGTGAAAATTCAGATTGCGTGAGGTCTTTTGTTGCAAGCTTGGTAAATATAAAGCATTCTTTCCTTTACCTGCTAATTTAAATTGCATCTATGCTTACTTTCATTGAGTAATTATTAATATCTGTGATCTACAGAATTTTGTAGATCTAGCTGGAAGCGAAAGAGCTTCGCAGACACATGCAGATGGTGCTAGGCTCAGGGAAGGGTGCCATATTAACCTTAGCTTGATGACACTCACAACAGTAATCAGAAAACTGAGGTCAGAATCTACTATAACATGCTTTTCTGTATGGATAAAGTATAGGCATCTTAAAGCCTGCTTTCATCTTGAACCTTGTTGTATTTGCTTATTTATTTTATGAGCATTGTGCAATTTTAAAAGTTGCATTGGGCTCTAGAAAAGAAGCACACATCTTCCTAAAATGTAAACTGTCAAAAATGAAATAGGAAAGTCTTGACTGGAACTAAATGTGGCCTAAGTTCAGGTGAATTTATGTAAAATTCATACTTTGTGATGAACTAATGTCTTGAAAGCCTCATTGACAGAAGATAGGATCAGGTGAGCATGCTTATTATTGTAAAGAAACACACATCCTCCCACCAGTGCATGTGTCCTGTGTTTAGGTGACTTGTATAAAATTTATACGTTGTACTAATGAATTGAAAGCCTCATCTCCAGAAGATAGGATCACTAGAAAAGTTTCTCTCTTTGCAGCAACCTGCATATGATCAAGTGTTTCTGTATGGTTTCCTGGACTTCCACTGAAATTGTTGACCCCTTTGTAGTTGAATGAATAGGGTGGACAGAATAGTCCATCATGGTCGATTTGTGGTGTTTTACATAGTTATGGTACAAATTGGTAATACTTATTATAGGTAGTGGAACTTATTAGCAGTTTGCGAATACTGTTGAGGAGCATTTTAAAGTTTAGTACAATATTTTCCATGATGCTTGGGGCATAATGTACACATCCATCTAAATAGCCTATTGTTGACCCCCTGAATCATTTATATGCAGTGTCGGCAAAAGAAGTGGTCATATACCCTACAGAGACTCTAAGCTTACTCGCATATTGCAGCATTCACTTGGTGGGAATGCACGCACCGCCATCATATGTACTTTGAGCCCCGCAATGAGCCATGTTGAACAATCTCGAAACACTCTATACTTTGCTAACCGGGCAAAAGAAGTAACGAATAATGCCCAAGTAAACATGGTACTGTTGCATTGTCCCCCTTGGTTAATTTCATTTTCTACTGATTTCAAAAGAAACACAAATACTGATTTTTTTTACCCCTTTAAACACTCATCAGGTTGTTTCAGACAAGCAGCTAGTAAAACATTTGCAGAAGGAAGTAGCCAGGTTGGAAGCAGAACTGCGCACTCCAGATCCAAAGAAGGAAAAAGATTTCAAAATTCAGCAGGTAAGGTTGCTATACATCTCAGGGTTGACTTTGGAGTTAAGTGGAGTGGAGTTGAATCCATGATGGTTATTTCTTGTATTTGATCATGTCTAGATGGAGAAGGAAATGGAAGAATTGAGACGCCAAAGAGATCTTGCACAATCTCAGGTGGATGAATTACGCAAAAAACTTCAGGAGGACCAGCAGGTCTCTCTCTCTCTCTCTCTCTCTCCGACACATACACGTGATTAATTTCAACTTCTCACAAAAATTAAAAATAAAAATGTCATTTCAATTTACTCTTTCATTTCTATTGTTTAGGGTTCAAATCCAATTGAATCTCCCCGTCCATCAGTGAAGAAATGTCTCTCCTACACTGGTGCACTGTCTCCAAAACTTGAAGGCAAGGAGCTAGGCCGTGGTGATAAAGTGAGAAGTACAATGTTAAGGCAGTCTATGAGGCAATCATCAACAGCTCCGTTCACACTTATGCATGAAATTCGAAAACTAGAACACCTCCAGGAGCAGCTTGGAGAAGAAGCAAATCGAGCTCTTGAAGTACTACAAAAGGAGGTGGCTTGTCATAGATTGGGTAACCAGGATGCAGCTGAAACAATTGCTAAGCTACAAGCAGAAATAAGAGACATGCGCTCTGTGCGTTCAGTACCAAGAGAAGTTGAAGTTGGAAATGTAGTTGCTCCTAATAAGAGTGTCAGTGCTAATTTGAAGGAAGAGATTACAAGACTTCATTCACAGGGTAGCACCATCGCCAACCTTGAGGAGCAGCTTGAAAATGTTCAGAAGTCTATTGACAAATTGGTAATGTCTCTTCCAAGCAATTATCACCAGTATAACAGTGAATCATCCTCCAAGACTAAGAAGGAACTAAAAAAGAAGTTACTTCCTTTGGCTTCAAGTAATGCAGCCAACCAGCTAAATTTTATAAGATCTCCTTGCTCACCTCTATCAGCTTCTCGGCAAGTTTTGGAATCTGATATTGAAAACATAGCTCCAGAGAATGATGATACTGTGTCCAGTGAGACTCATCCAGAGTCTGAAAAGGAAACACCAACAAAGAATGAAGAAGGTGGGGATGTCTCATCCAAGGAAAACACTTCAGGCTACCGGCGTTCTAGTTCAGTTAACATGAAGAAAATGCAGAAGATGTTCCAAAATGCAGCAGAAGAGAATGTAAGAAGCATAAGAGCATATGTTACAGAACTGAAAGAACGTGTGGCCAAACTTCAATACCAAAAACAACTACTTGTTTGCCAGGTATAATATCTTGTCTTTCTATTATTAATTTCTTCCCATCTTGACTACTAGTTTCACTTTGATACACTTGTGTCTTTCAATCGTTTTAATTTTTGCATTTTTTATATTGCCTCTAGGTGCTGGAGCTGGAAGCAAATGAAGAAGCTGGGTACAATTTGGAGGATGAGGAATACACATGTGAGCCAGTTGAGCCACAGGTTTCATGGCAAGTAACTTTTAGAGATCAAAGGCAGCAGATTATTGAGTTATGGGATATGTGCTACGTCTCCATCATCCATAGGACCCAGTTTTATTTGTTATTCAAGGGGGACCCAGCTGATCAAATATACTTGGAGGTGGAGCTTAGGCGCTTGACTTGGTTACAGCAGCATCTAGCAGAACTTGGGAATGCAAGCCCAGCTCCTCAAATAGGGGAGGAGCCCACAATCTCTTTGTCATCAAGGTCTTTTTCTTCTCTCTCTTCCAGGCAGCTTACTGGAATAAAAATTAATTGTCATTTTTAGTTTTACAAGATGACTGAAAATTTGAATTTTCATATCTTGTTCTAATGTGCAGTATCAGAGCATTGAAGCGTGAAAGGGAATTTCTTGCAAGGAGGTTAACCTCACTTTTGACTGTGGAAGAGAGAGATGAATTGTACATTAAATGGGATGTCCCACTTGAAGGGAAGCATAGGAAGATGCAACTAGTAAACAAGCTGTGGACAGATCCCCATGATGCTAAGCATATACAGGAGAGTGCTAAAATAGTGGCAAAGCTTGTAGGATTCAGAGAAGGTGGCAACATGTCAAGGGAGATGTTCGAGCTTAATTTTGCGCTTCCATCAGATAAGAGGCAGTGGCTTGTGGGCTGGAATCAAATTTCAAATCTTATTCATTTGTGAAAAAATTACATTTTGTTTGTAAGTAACTTTCCATTCTTATCTTTTGTACATGCAATTGAATTTTGGAGCTTTCCTCCAAAATGTCTTAGTTATTTCTAAACGTGTGACTGATTGATCGCACTCTGCTTGATGATGGCTCGAGATATTAATTTTTGTAATATTCATATTTGAATAAAAGAATCAATTCATTTGGCTTCCATGATTTGAACTTTTGGATATTAATAAGGTCCGCTGTTGGGAAAGGAAATGCCATTATCTTAATTCCTCTTGTACAAGTAATGTGGGGTGAAAGCCGCAAGAAGCATGTCTACTTCAAGATACCTTACCATAATAGGAACCTAATTTGACCTAAAAAGCATTAAAAGCACATGCAAAATCTACTATTTTGATCTCAAATTGTGCATGAGAAACATAAGAAGCATTTTTTAATGAATAATGCTACAGACACAAACTATTTTATAACATTTTTACAAAATGTTGATGTGACTAACTTCTTATTAGTTTTCATTTAGGCCTACTATTAATATTACTTTTTCATTTACAAATAATTACTTACTACATCAGCAGTTTGTAAAATTTTTTTAAAAATAGTTTGTATCTCTAGTATTATTCTTTTTTAATTTCTCTTTTTGCTGATGTTATGCAGTTTAACCATTTTTCATGGAATGTCAACTCCAAAAATTACTGTTTCCAACATGTACATAAATATGTTTGACTCCCCATACATACAGTATTGACTTATTTATGAGGTTCTCAAAAAAGTTTTCTACTATCTTTTGTTGAGGATATACTAGCTTTGATATCAAAACTAACATAACAAAATCAACTAGAACAGAAAAATAAAATAAACCTTAGAATAGGGTTCCTGGGAATCAGTTTCAAGCAGAGTAGAAAACCTAGGAATCAATATCTAGGATAATGGGCTGGATTTAGCACCAGGCCATTGGAAAATTCTAACTGAAAAATTATTAATATCATTCTTATATAGATTACTGGGATTAAACCCTAATCCTAATGGAATTGAGTCAAGCTTAATTGTTGAATTACAAAAATAACTTGACTCTAGGAAATTATACAACAACTAATAACCAAATTAGCTAACAAGACCTAGAATAAAATCCAAAGGACCAATAGTTAAAGAAGAATTTAACTTGTAAAATTAAATTAATCTAAATTAAAATAAGATTGTCTAGATATGTATTATCTGACAATTGGCTTTGGCAGTTAGAGGCGAGTCCACAGGGCTTTTCCTTAGAAGATTTTCTAACTAATATATATGTATAAAAAAATTTGTCTTGTGCTCCTTGAATATATGTAATTTTTCTTGTTTTGGAAGCTTGAGCAAATGCTGATGTCAATTATAAGTAATGAAGTTAAAACAACATCTCTTTGGAAGGAAAAAATTTGTCTTGTGCTCCTTGAATATGTAATTTTTCTTGTTTTGGAAGCTTGAGCAAATGCTGATGTCAATTATAAGTAATGAAGTTAAAACAACATCTCTTTGGAAGGAAAAATCTGGGATTCATTTGTGTTCTGCAAGCTTATTTCCTTTCTATATTTGCTTTGTTGCTTCACAACACATTCCACTGGTTTGGTTCCATTCATTCTAGATTTCAGAGTATATATTCAATATTAGAAATATTAGGTATCTTTCATTTTGGGAGTTGCCGAACAGGTGTGTTGTAGTCATTTTTGACTGGTTAGTTTTGATATACTACCTATTTTGAGAAGGAAAAAAAGAAAACAAGAAAGAGATGTTTTAGATAGCTACTGGATTGATCATGTCACCAGCAGATTTAACACCTATCTTCTAATGTCTGTTATTACCCAGTAAATTTATGGTTTCTTTTGTGATATAGAACCCAAAAGTGCGCGAAAAACTTCTATGAAACCATTCCTCTAAATTGACTTAAGACAATCTTCAACTTCTGAGCTTAAATTCCATCAGCACATTGGCCTAAATTTTAGCAATCATTCTCATTTGTTGTTAGTGTAAGAGAAATTCCATTTTGGAAACATTTTTGACTGCTGAGCTACTTGCACTATGTTGCGAAATTGATGACAATGTTAATTCACTGTACTATGCTGGCTAATAATTGTGTTGGCCAATTCAATCGAGCTATGCAGAGGCACTGGAATTGAGACTCCGCACATAGGATTGCAATAGATATATATATATATATATATATGTATATATATCACAAAAAAAGTGGTTCTTTTCGATAGCATCAGAACTTCCAAATAATCAACATCAGCTGGTGACATAAAGCCACACTGTGAAATAAAATCCCCTCTTGTGGTCCTTGTAGCCTACCAAATTCAGCTTCCATGAAAGCTCGTCTATTCTCGATAATCTAATTTATGATTGGAAATTTTGCTTATGTGCTCCATTAAATTTAGGAAGATATTACAATACAGTTGGTCTTCTAACCCGAACAAATTGCAAAATTGTGTTTCCAGTTTTATTTATTTATTTTTTTCATATGCATATAAATGTGACTTTAATCCATATTCCTCCCCTTCTTCCATAATAAAAAATAGTAAAATACTGTGTAGCATGCTCCATGTGAGAGAGAGAGAGAGAGAGAGAGAGAGAGTAAAAGCTCAAGTTCAACATTGATTTTGATAATGCATTAGTGGCCTTGCAACAACTAGTATATGACAAACCACTCAACAGACTAAATGTGGGAACATGTGCACATGACCCCAACATTATTTCCGTCACAACTAGTGCTACTAACAACATATTACGATATTACGATATACCACACCAACTTTAACATAAATTAACTCTCTAATCTCCATCCTTGACAATTATGCATCAAAGCAGCATGATGCATATAGGATAGAGAAATAGTCCCACCATGAATGTTTTAGTCATCTAGCACTTGGGAAAGGGAGTTCCACAAGTGTTTGCAACTTTCCTGGCATTGGGGGAGTTGACAAACTTTTTGAGGTTGGGGTTCTTGAGGTACTGGCAGAGGCAGGGTTTCTGTTCCTTGATCTTACTGCAGCACAGTGTAGATGGTGGACTAGCAGATGTGATTGCACTCACACAAGGGCTCAGCTGTGTTGGATTGCATGTTACTGCCATTATTACTTGTGTTTTAGCTAGGAGCAGTACCAGCAGAGTGCACACTACTGCAATGTATGATGCCTTCATTTTCCACTCACTTGAGGATATCAAAAGATTTGTGTCTGTGCGTGTGTGTGTGTGAGAGAGAGAGAGAGATGGTGGGGTGTGTGTGGTGCATTTGGCTGGGGTTCCCTCTTGATTTATAGAGCAGAGGTTGGTAAAAAAGAAACACGAAAAGGCAAGATTAACCTCTGATTTGGATTAGTTACCGAAGAAATTTTTTATATTTACATATTTTTTCCTAAAAGATGGAGTCTTTGTGTTGGGGCCAATTACTTTAAAGTAGGTCCAATACTGAAAGAAGGAAATTGATTCTGTCCAAAAATCTAGCAGTAAAAAACTGTCTGATCCAATGATTTTAGTCGATTTTATTCAATTTTTTTACTGGGCCGATCTTCACTGGCTTTTTCCACCTAAGTTTATATAAGTTTAGGGAAAATTGATAAATACATGAGTAGGGTGAACTGGCTTCCACAGAAAGCATAAAAAAAAAAAAAAAAAAAAATTCTTAGAACAGTAGAACAAAATTAGGATGAATGTAATACCTTCACAGTAAGAGAAGTTTTCACCTTTTCTCCCCTACGAAACCATACAGCTCTTTGTAACTAAGCAAGCTCTCTTGATTAAAGTTTGATGCTCCCTAATGAATGCATCTTCATATTTTATTGTAACGATTATAATAAAAAATTAAAAATCTTAAGAATATGATAGTGAACTCAGAAAAGTTAGTTTTTTATTTATTTATTTATTTATTTCTTTTTTATAATTATTATTTAGTATAATTTAACTTCCTTTTCATAATGCCAAACTGAACTGAATGTAAATACCTTGAGAGAGAGAGAGAGAGAGAGAGAGAGAGAGAGAGAGAGAAGAAATTGTTCAAAAGAATCACAACATTTCAAAGTGAATGATGCGAAGAACACATAAGTCAAGTTGGAACATTTCTTTTGCGAAAGACCTTTGAAATGTTTGATGATCCAAAGTCAATGTGACTTATCAATCTAGCATGGCAAGTCATCTTTCGGTGGAGGTCAAGTACGCAATCCATCTATCAATTTTGATTGTTCACATGGGTACTGCAAGAAGCCTGTTTCCTTGCGGAAACTCATCCCACATATCTCAAAATTTTATCTCGATTCACTCCTCTAGTATGAAAATTTTTATTCGTCTTTGAAAAATGCCACCAAATTGTTCTGTGGCGAATCAATTACATTTTTTTGGAAGAATAACATTTTCTTAAAGTACCATGACCGTTTCACCAAAAAAACTTCCACACTCCGTAACACCATGGGTACAATGTGGACATTCTTCTAAGACCATGTACACGCCATGTGTGTACGGAGTGGAGTGTGAATGTTATTGGTATGAAATAATAATTAAAGGCAGGCCATAATCGACAATGATTAGCATGACATTGCCGCATCCACCATACAATGTACTTCACATTGTTTAGTAAATCTAGCAAATTCAGACATGAAAAAGCAATACCCTTTTGCTCATAATATCGTTATCGGCATGGAACCTGTTCCCTACCATGCTTATCATAAGTATTAGAGGACTACACCTCTCCCCACTTATTATGGAACCAATTTTTTTTTTTTTTCATTTGTAATAGCTATGCAGAAGCATGAAAGTGTTAATAGTGCCCCACCACCCCCCTTAACACCACAGTGGTTCCTTTCGGTGATGCTGATGTGAGTTATAGCTGCACTACTAGCTCTTATTGTGGAGCCACATGCTCTCATCATTAGTTTGACCTGCACCAGTAGCTCTGTCTAATGATGATTATAATCACTAATCATCATGAACCTTGTTATCAGTAATGCTATTACAATTGTACTGGTTAAAATGAGAAAGCGAGATCTGCCTACTTGGGGAATAATAAGAAGATAAGGGACAAGACTTGTGCGGCATGTGTTATACTGCACATGTATCTGGGTTTTGCTTAAATTAAAAAAGAAAAAAGAAAAAAAAGAAAAAAAGATATGGATACTTTGCCTCAGAAAGTTTTCGTAGATTTACATTTTCATCCCACAAGATAGGAATGTGAGCTTAGAGCTGAGAGCTAATGATTATTCAATTTACCGATATATTATACCCTCTTTTGTATTTCTTTTTTGTTGGAATTATGATTACGTGAAAACATAATGATATTATGAGGCACAATGAGGTGCATGCCAAAAACTTTGCTTACCTGATTTGCAAGTTTAGGTTTTGATGGAGAAACTATACATGGCAGTACGGGTCAGAATTTTCCGAAAAATACCTGATTTGAACTCGATTTTTTTGCGGGTCAACTCGACCCGACCCAATCTGACCTGGATAACTCGTGACTCGACCCATTAAAAAAAATTCACTAAAAAATATTTAAACTACGTCCTAATACTAGATGCATAAAGCACAAAGTACCAAAACTAATAGTCAAAATATTATAGATATAAAGTTATAAATAAGTAAAAATGTTGTCTAGACATGATATAAGAGAATGACAATTTGAGCTTTGTGTGTGTGTATGTGCGCACGCGCGCGCTGAAGACTATTTGAGCTTCATCAGTCATCACAACCAATAAGAGCTAAGACTTCACAAATCACAAACATGACATAAGAGAAGAGACAAGACAACACAAGGCTGTCAAGACAACCATTAAAAAAAAAAAAAAAAATCTCATTCAATACTAGCTGTAGTCCATTGTCTAAAGCCAAAAACACAATGCACAAACCTGAAAGTTGAAACATGACAAACCAAACCACAAAGGGCTCCAAAGCTTCCTCAATTTAGTTCCTCTACTTTTTCTCTTGCCGTCTTGCGCCTCTGCTTTCTTCACACATTTCACACTTTTTTAGTTTCACACAAAGCAGTCAAGCTTAGCCAATGTTGTGTACTAAAAGTTGGCTATATGGATTTAAAGGTAATTTAATTTTTTTATAGTCATAATTATACAATTTTAATTCTTTATTAATTTGCTGTCATGATACATTAAGTTATATTAAAATATTGTATTATAGATGAAGATGCTAACGAAATTGGCCAACTTGAGTTACAATTTGCAAGTATGAATATTTGCAGTACTGAATCTGTGACTACCAATGTTGAGTAGATTGAGATTAAAGTGTAATTCTTATAAAATATTTACTTATTCTTCTTTACTTAATAAGTTATGTTTATTTTTAATTTTTTTTTTGTTTACTTTATCTTTCTAAGTAATCTAACTTTACTATTATTTTAAATACAATAGGAACATGTGCACTTAAGAAGACCGATAACTTGCTACTTTGCTGGCTTACTTGTTTTGTTTGTTTTAAGATCTATCTCTTTTTGAAGATGTAAACTTGTAATTATATACATTTTGACAGTGAACTATTAAAATTGAAGACTTTTTCCATCATAAATTTATGACTTTAAATAATTTTTGTCATGCTCAAAACTATCAGAATTGGAAGGATATTAACAAGTGGCATTAAGTGCAATTCATTTGCTTAATTGATTTTATTCATTTTCTCTAAACAGGTTGTCATTGATTTGTTTTTGTAATTAAAAAAAAAAAAAACTTGTTTGAAAAATACGGGTCAACCCGATGGGACTCGACCCGACTCGCAACCCGATTGACCCGACCTGACCCCGACTCGACTCGCCCGTTTTGCCACGTCTAGGAGAAACGTGTATGGCATTATTATCAGTCCAGGTATCAGGTATGGCTACAACAAATTAGTGTGTCACGTTTAGGTTTGCAATTAGTCATGATTATAGTCACTCCTTTGATATCTATTGTGTGTACGTTTTATATTTTACTTAATACTATATGTTTACAATTCTAGTTCTAATAAATTATAAAAAGCCTTTTGGCTGAGAGCTAAATAAAAGCAACCTTGTATTGATTTTCTGGTCAAGCAATGGGGCCAAAAGAACCAAACTTTATGAAGGTTAAGATAGCCTTTTTAGCCCATACTACACCATAGGTACATACATACGTGTATGTTTGATTTTTCTTCCTTAATGCCAAATCAATGGATTTAGGTGATCATATACAGAAATAACTTGTGCATGCCTATCAAAAGTGGAAATCAATTAGATCCACGGCACTTTAAATCTTCATTCTAAGGCAAAAAATGTAAGAAAGTATTAAACTTTAGTCCAAAGAGGACTATCCACTGTATGGACAAGTTCTACTTTGTTAGCATTTGCTCTTTAGTCTTTAGCCTTAGTAGGCGCCCATTAGTTGAGCTTTCATAAAGAGGACTATCCAATGTATGGACAAGTTCTACTTTGTTAGCATTTGCTCTTTAGGCTTTAGCCTTAGTAAGCGCCCATTCGTTGAGCTTTCATTGTAGCAGAGATTTGCAACTATTATCTCTGCTTTCTCGTGAAGCAAAAAGGATTTCATTGTGCAGCTGGAACACAAAGTGACTTCTTTCTAATCATTAAAGACAAATCTCAATCTCCTTTTCTGCACAAAATACATACTAACTTGTTGGATTCATCTAGTTTGTTCATGTATGCGGACCATATGTAATTCGTAACGAAGCTAGTTTACCTTTAAAATTACATCAAAAGTGTTTGATTTTATTATGCGTATGTGATTTTATTGTAGCTTTTGAATAATGTACACTGCAAGTACCCGGGGTTACTAGTGTACATTGAAAAGTGAAAACCTCGGACACCTTGTAAACACGAAAAAGGCAAAGTAATTTTTAAAGGTAAACTAGCTAGACTATTCTAGTTGTTTCGGAGCACTAGACCTAACAAGAGATTATTGTTTACCATGCGGATCGCGGGTGGATGCAAGAGGCTTCCCTTATGTGGCAAGAGCACTGGACAGGATACAGACTGATGTAAGACATATGTTAGGGGCATATGAGAAGGCTTCCCTCTAAGAACACAAGACATGACACAAGATTAACCGCATGTTCATTTTTAAACATGTGTTAGTATATATATTGTCTTCTCGTGTGCACAAAACCACTAGAAGGAAGCCAAATCCATTCATTTCAGTACTTCTCTATAACAAAAAATCATTTTATTTTTATAGAATCTTGTTAAAGAAACAATAATTCTAATAATAATTAAATTGACCGGTTTTATTAGTTCTCATTTGAATCCGCAATTAATATCACTCTATCATCTACTATTAACAACTTATCAGCTTATCAATTATGAAATATTTTTTAAACTTATTGAATTTTCTAAGGCAAGACCTTCTTCACCTTTACGTTGTTGTTTGGGGGCTAATTATCCATTTCTGAGAGAGAAATCGAATCAGGCTAAATAGCATCATCACAGCGTGAAGTCGATCATTATTATTGGTAATACCGGTTGTTAGTGGTCCGCTCAGGGTCAAAATTAGAGTGCTTGATTTGTTAGTTGTACTGGTGGTAAGTGGTCCACTCAAGGTCAAAATTCGAGTGCTTGATATCATTATGTGGGCCTTTAAAATCATGGTACTTTCACCTTTTAATCTTCATGCTTAATTGATCGACAGCGTTTCTATCATTAAAGGTTTTGGTTTGTGTCTGGAGTACTAAATCAAACACAGATACGATATGTGTTTAAAAATGATCACATGTCAATAATCATGTCAGTTTAGTGCTTCAATGCCATAGAGTATTGGATGAGAACCTTTGTCTTATTATTAATAACTTGAGTTAATTTTTATCCTTGACAGTGGTTAGTAGTGCCACAGCGGAAAGTTCACTTAAAAAAAAAAAATTTTAATTGCACTCCATTGTCATTAACCACCCACCCCTTGTCTCTAATGTGTATTTTTATTCGCTAATTGAGGAAGAAAAAATTTTGAATAGTGAACGTTTCTGTAAAGAAAAAAACACCAGGAAGTACCAGTTAAACTATAAATCTCTAGAAGTTGGCTCTATTGTTGAGTTGTTAGGCCATCAAAAACTCCTTCATATATATAGTCCACCAAAACTATAAAGTCAAAGTAACAATAACAGTAATCTTGAATGCTATATGCTACTGTCTATTCCGATAAGTTTAGATGTTTTTTACTGTGATTTGAATGAATCTAAGTTACTTTTGCAACATGAAAAAATATAGGTTCTGCTTGTTCTATTAAACTGGATCCAATAAAGTGCATCAATCTTGTTTTGTGAAGCGTGGCTTGGAACAGAACTAAGAATATTGTAGTACTCATATGATTTCAGTCTGTGGAGTTATCTAGGCAATAGGCATGCACAATTGCATATGCAGCAACTTTTTTCGCAAAGCAGTGTCCCCGGAGAGTAAAGAGAAGTCACTTTATATTATTTTAAGGAGCCTTATATGAAAATAAATAAATAAATAAATAATAAACTTTCACACATTTACCAACCATAGTTCATAGTTTTCTAATCCTGGATGTGCTCATTTGAGCACTAAATGTAAATGACTTTTCCTATTTTAGGATTGCAGGTTTGAGATACCCAAAAAAAAAAAATACCAGTCTCTCCTTCGAGTGCCCTAAGGGAAATCCTTAAGATCAAATTTCAAAAGAACCAATTTTCATAGGCCATCAAACCACTTTCCATAAAAATATTTAGTCTAATTTTATTGACTTTTACTATTTTGTTATTTCCAATGTAGATTAAATCATTTTTATTTTCTTAAACGTTTGTCTTAAAGACACCCGTTAATATATTCTAATATACTTTATTAAGTTTATTGCCCTTTTGACCACTCCTTTGTTGCTTCAAAGGTGATTGGTCTGACTTCTTGCACCAGGGAACAATTTTTAATTTTTAAATTTTTTAAATTTATTGTGCTCTATTTTCATGTTGGAAACATATAGAGTGATCCAAAACCTTGTTCAATTGGTTAGGGCGTTTAGTTATTTATTTTATTTGCTATTGTTCATTTGTTTGGCCTGAAGAAAGAAAATACAAGATTCATTTTTATTTGAGTGAAAGGTGAAATGCTCAAAGTCAACGGATGCAATTTGGAATGTGGAACAAAAAGGCAATTTTACTCAATGATAGCCACTCGAAGGGAAATTGACAATGCACTTGTGCTTGACAACTCGAAGCTTTTAACAGTAAACCAAAATTTTTTTTCCCCAGCGGGTGGATTAAATTACTAAAAGATCAAGTACAAAATAGTGTGGCAAACAACACACTTAGCATTGCCAATAATTGGCTTATAATAAGGGAGGATGATTCAGTACATTGAAAAAATTTATCTAAAAGATACTCTTTGTTTGCTAACAAATCCACAAAATGGTTCCTATTTATGGGTGGGAAAAGATTTAGCTCCTAACATATTTGAAACTATCATGTTTCGACTTACTAGGTGCCAATTAAGGATACTATTTATATATAGTTTTAGTCACATGATTTCTTTAATGAATTATGTGATTTATTTGAATAATACGCATGAATAGTATAATAAATTGCAGTGTAGAAGGTTGGAAAAGATAACTTTAGGATAAAATACTATTTTGGTTCCTAAACATTACCAAAGTTTGTTTTTCATTTTTAAACTTTGAAAAGTTCTTTTTCATCCTTAAAATTTGTAAACTGTTTTTTTTTTTTTTTTTTTTTTCAATAGTTTAGAGACAAAAATAAGGATGAAAAACAAGCTTCTTCTTTTTTTTTTTTTTTTTCAATAGTTTAGGGGTGAAAAAAAAAAGCTTTTTTTAAAGTTTAAGGGCGAAACTAAAATATTTTCAATAGTTTAGGGATGAAAACAAACCTTTTTTATTTTTTTTATTTTTTATTTTTTATATAGTTTAGAGACAAAAAAATGAATTTGTTAAAGTTTAAGGATGAAAAACGAACTTTTTGTAAAGTTTAGGGACCAAAATAGTATTTTACCCAATGTTTGGAGCCAACCTTTGCCTCCATTTTATGTGAGAATGAAAGCGGATTGGTTTGTGTAACAATCCGCTTAATCTGCCCACTCTCTCTACTTTGCACCACCCCTCATAGATATGATATTTATTTATAAACAGGTTTGGGGGATTCAACTATGAAAGTGGCAAATCAGGTCGAGTTAGGTGGTGGGTTGATTTTTTCGGCCATCAAGAGTTCAAGACCCACCCAACCCACCTATATTCATCTCTTTGTCTTCATCTCATATAATATTTAAGTTTTTTATTTTATTTTATTTATTAACTCCATCATTTACGCATGTGGAAAAATTGATAATTTTCCAACATATTTGCAAAGATGCATTGTGACATGGATATAATAAGCATTTTTTTTTCTTTTAAGAAAAAAGTTAGAAAGTATTTGTTAGGATTTGAGTTTGCATTGTTGGTAAACCATGACAAAAACTAAGTCTCATTGAGTTAGAATGATGTACTTTCAAGTCCAAGACAAATAACTCAAGTTTAGGGTGAAAAAAGTGAGAAACAATCTGGTTCTCTTGATTGCTGTTCGATTTCTCTCGATCGATTGATAGTTGCAAATTAGAAAAAATCAGCAAATGTAAAAAGCCCATAACTTGTCCATTTGAAACCCAAATCGCCATCCGTTTTTTGCAGTATTTAAAGGACATTATAAACTATGGATAGGGTTTTTAGAGGTTTTTAGAGAGAGTAGAGTGCATCTTTTGCCTCTAATTATAGATTTAGGGTTTTTGTACCAAAAACTCTCTTAAGTCTTCTACCGGCTATATTCTTTGAAGAAACTCAAGATCCGGTGTTGTAGAAGTTGCTGCATACAAGATCAATTATTTATGGTAATCTGAAACCATTGAGTAGGATCTCAAAGTCACAAACATGGGAGTTTGTGCTTAACAAATCTATATAAAAGAGTCTGTGGGGTCGGAGCTACCTGTAGTCATGTTACTAAGTTCTACAAGAGGTAGCTTTAGATTTAGGGGTTAAATATATTGTAATCTTTCATTCTATCATAGTGGATTTGTTTACCTTGAGGATAGCTAGGTCAAATTCTCCCAAAGTTTTTACCTTAAGACGATTCGTTTCATTAGTTTTTCTAGGTGATCATATTTGTGTGTTCTTTATTTTTCCTCTGTTGTGCATGATATGATCTCTCTTTGTTTAACCTAGATCTCATAATTAACCTAAGTAATCACTTGGCTAATATATTAGGTTAAAGGCTAATATTCACAATTGACCCTCTAAGTTTCTTTATATTTCATTTTAGTCCTCTAACTTTGTTTTCATTCATTTCAATCCTCTAACTTTCAAGTTTATTCAATAAAGGCTTTTTCATCAACTTTTGTTATATGTTATTGTTATTTTTTCAAAATTTTTAAATTAAAAAATTCAATTAATGATTGAAAAATATTTTCTAGATCCTTTTTTCCTAAAAAATTTTAACAAAAGTTGACGAAAATGCCTTAATTGAATAAATCTAAAATTTAGAGGATTGAAATGAACGAAATCAAAGTTAGAGGACTGAAATGAAATTTGAAGAAATTTAGAGGGTCAGTTTTGCATTTTAGCCTAGGTTAAACAATCTGCTTTAAGAGTTCTAAATAAACAAACAGTATTCATACCTTAAGATGTGTGTACTTTGATCTATGGAAACTTCCTATTATTTACTTTAATTAGGGGTGGCAATTCGTGTTCACGGGTCGGGTTCGTGTAGTGTCGTGTCGAGTTATGAGTATTTGGTTATATGGGTTAACCCAAACCCGATTTGTTTACTGAACTTGTCAGGAATCCTCAACTCGAACATGACCTGTTTATTAAACATGTCAACCCAACCCGACACATTTAACTCGTTTAATTAACAAGTTATGTAAAAGTCAATAAAAATGACTCGTTTTATAATATATTTAATTAATAAGCCATACTTAACCAATATAATCTTTATCAATTCCCATGTATATAAAATTAAAATATAATTACAACTATCAATATAGAAATAAACATATAAAAACAATAATAAATTAAGTAATAATATCTAAATAACTAATAACTTTATAAGCTAAACAGGTCAAATGGGTCAGACGGGTTCACATGCTGAACACGAACCTGACCCGTTTATTAAACGAGTTAGTCGTGTCAACCCGAATATGACCTGAACCCATTTAGTCTCAACTCATGACCTGTTTATAAACGAGTTAGTCGTGTTGGGTTCGTGGGTCGTGTTAGATTTTGCCACCCCTAACTTTAATAGTTTATATTTTTGTTGCAAGTCTTTCAATGGTTTATAGGATTTAAAGGAAATACTTTTTAAATTTTATTCATAAATAGTAAAATAAATTTTGAGATTTTGTATACAAACTAAAACTAATCCACCGAATTGAAACCGTCCAAATTTTCAACTAACCCACCATTTTTGTAGGTTGGTGGGTTGGCGACGGTTTGAAATATTTTCCAACCCGCCAATGGAAAAAAAAAAATTTCACTCAAGCCACCCAATTTGGCCCGAATACAATCCTAGAGTGGACCAAGTTGCACTATTTAAACTTCGAATCTACAACCAGGGATGAAAGATCATAACACTCAGAGCGGAAATTATTTAATTTGTTGGGAGCTGTCCTTGATCAGTGTGAGCATCACCTGGGCATCCACTTCCTCAATGAGGTTAGAGATACCTAGGTTAAAGGCAAGGCTATATTTGTCTTTTATGAACATAATTCAGCAACTATACTAGAGGTCATTCACATATTCCTTATGAAAGTCTTTATCCATTGTTGGAGATACCAAGGTTGGCCTTGCTTAGACCGGATTGTTTTTGGGAGTTTAGTCCAGAATTTAAACTTCGAATAAAGAAGAGTAAGGGCTACTAGTGCACCTCTTTGGCCCATAAGAGAAACCAGACCCAAAACCGAGTAGCAAAACACGAGTGATAAGTGTATCACAATGACACGAAAATAAAATAGTGACTGTTTAGCGATAATATGCGACAAACTATTATTATACATGTAAATACAATAATATACATCCAATGATAAGATAAGATTGAAATACAATTGTCTCAACAATTAATACAGTTCATCATCCAGCACTAGAAGGTAAAAAAATGGTGTAAGCTCAATAGTTACAAAATACAATTCCATTAATAATACGATTTTAAACCAAGATAAATTTTCCCACATAATGCCTTTGTATTAAAAGGGGACAATTAATTGGTGTGTGGTGAAAGGCAATAGAGTACACCAACTATGTGTAGAAGCAGTTTGGTCGGACTTTCCCATCTAATCTGCATTTAGATGACTTCTCCCATGGCAATGCTCTTTAGGTCTTAGTGTCATTGGTATAATGTATGGCTTTCTTGGAAGAGTAATGAATATCTTTGGAGTATATAGTATAGCACTACAAAAAATCTGGGTTCAGGACGGCAATTGTAAAGCAAAAAACGAATAAAGCGCATACCTATTAGGCCTAACCTTTTGGGTTAAAGTGTGTCTCCACATATTATATTAATTACTCAAGGTGGCAAGATTATCGAGGTTCTTTTCGCAATTGGAGTGGGAATGAGTGTGTGTACTTGAAGTCCTTTCGCAAATGGAGCAGACCAGGTCCCTTTCTTAGTTGGAGTGGGGACGGTATATTGTACCAAGCAAGCCTATAAAGCCCACACAAATAATCTTGGAAAAGATTCAACAAAGGAGTATTATTGTCAATGATGCTAGACAACGATGAGGTGCTAGGTTCCCATGGAGGATAAAAAATGGGCGGGGTTGATACGTGAAGGCCCATGAATGATGCACTAGTGAAAGAAAAGAGAGTAGGACTTGCTCCTGGCCCACAGAAAGGTCTTGAAGCTCACAGAGAGGCAGAGACTCACGTGAGAGGAAGATTGTTGGGTAAGTGAAGTCCCACATTGAATAAAAATAGTAGAGGCTATGGAGATAATGAAATGTATGGAAATGATAAAATAAAAAATAAAAACACATTTTACTTTTTAGTTAAGTTTAGGACGTCTCATCATTCTAGGTTATGTCAAGTATGGTGATGCTGACCAAACATGGCTTACAACTACACACTAGCCCATACGAAGTCAGAAAATTGGAGAAGATATGCCAAGTTTGATATTTCTTAGCTACGAGGGGTCTACTTCTCATATCATTTGCTACGTCTTAGCTATGGTGGGTCTTATCTTGATTCTTCTTCATTAGAACCCCAGATCCACGTGGGAAGGCTTCACTAGATAATAGATTTGCAAAGTTGATTATGGGCGGATATTTGGCTTTCAAGATTTTAGTACATAGACTTGTGCTCTCGCCTCTCATTAAGCAGAAGCTATGAGGGATTCTATTCCTATCCTGGCATCTTTTAATTCCAAGAACTTATTCATCTTTGGCCTTAGTAACAACTAACAACCTTCCAACAAACTGGGTGTAGCTTACTTTTTTGCTTTAAAGATCCCCACACAAAGTTGTGATGCAATTCATCAATTGACTGCAAAAGCTAATTGGAAGTTCAAAGGCTTTGCATCGCATGGATTGGGATAGCTAAAGTGATAGAACAAACTAGGTTGACCTTACTAGCTAAGAAAAGCAATCTTGATTTCTATCTGCTAATTAAGCCTGTTTTTGACCCTCTCTATAATGAACTCATAGGCTTCCGTATTTCTGCCATCTGCCACAATGAGTATGCCCAAGTATTTTCCGAAACTCGTAGTGATTTTCATGCCTCAAGTATGTTCAATGCTATCGCAGAGTTTGAGTGAGACATAAGGGGAGAGACACTTATGATTTCTGAAGGTTTATCTTTTGGCCAAATTCACTGACAAATCTGTTAAGGATGGAAAGGATGGAGTTGCAGCAGGGATTGGTCGCTTTTGCTAAGAGAACTACACATTAGGGTGATGATAAGACTGGTCTTGGTGCATAAAGCCCTTTCCATCTTTTGCACTTTGCTCTTCTTCTATAAGGGTATACAAATACTCCTGAGACCATATGAAGGTACAAAGAGACAATGGATCACCCTATTTTATAGGGCGTTATGGCTCCAAAGTGGTACCATTGATAAGGAAAATTAAGGTCAACGAAGCGATACAAGACATAATGAGATCAATCCAATTTGGAAGGAAGTTAAAGAAGATGAAAGTATGATGAATTAAGCTTCATGTCAACCTATCATTGAGCTTTTCAGGATCAATCTTGATAGCCATTTGTGCCCATTTCCTTCTGATCCCCATCATCAAGTGAATCATTTTCTAGACAACTGCAATGTTTTCAATTACTTTAGGATTAGGAAGATTATTTGAAAATGGGCTTAAGGCGCAAGATCAAAATCTTGGTCCTGGCCTTCAGAGTGTATTGCAAAGGCTAATAAATCTTAAGGACTAACTGTTTCCTATCAAGCCATGTGCGGTCCTTTTTTGTTTGGTCAAGTTTTTTTTTAAGATGAAATTTAATATATTTTGATGCGTTCTTATTAACAATTTAAATAGCATAATACAGTTGTATTTGATCTTCCCCATTTTTCTGTAAAACAAAGAGAGCAGAGATAGAAATAAGTTTGTCCCCACAGAGGTAGTGCCCAAGTGGGATCACATCAAACAAGTCCTCTGTGGTTTTACGTACAACCGTTATATGCAACATCTCTCTAATATGAGAGTAGATGCCACACTCGTGGGGTTTATCCCTTTGTAAAAGTATGTTGCATGCAACATGTTATGCAAGAAGTGTCATGATATGAATACCGGAGAGTAATTGCGGATCCTCCATGTCAGGAGTAAATCACAAAGGGTGGCAAATAAAAATAATTTTTAAAATAATAATATAGATTTTGTGCAAAGAATATCAAATAGTTTTCACCATTTTTTCATCGATCTTAGGTTTCTTTCTCTGCTAGACATGCTAATTTCGCATGTGGGTATGTGTAAAGGCCCCTAGCCAAAACTCCTGTGTTAGAGATGTCTTCATCAACATTAGAGGAGAATAATGAACTTCTTTTGCAAAAAAATAATTGGAGTTGGCTACATTGATAAATTACACATTCACCTTATCTTGCTCATAATCTCACCTTCCATCTCATACTTATGGGGAGGAGTTGATGCAATTTAAGCTAGTGCTCTTCCAAATATGTTTTCATTACCGACCTTTGTTAGAAACTGGTTACAAGATCCACTATTCTCTAATAGGCCAATTTCGCAAAATTATACTTGTTCTCACACTAGCAGGCTGGAGAAATGCAGTAAAGGTATTAGGGTCATGAATGAAGTGAACAGAGGCTCTTGGTTGGGCTTTTAAAGTTGATTTAAGTTGATTTTAGTGGGGAAAACTCCTCTCTCAAGGGTAATTAAGTAATGCTGGCTTCAATTGTGAAATTGAGGATGCCAACTAACAATGGAATTAGCATTCACCTAAATTGATTGCAAACATTTTGGCAGAGAGAGGACAGTTTTTTTCAATTTCTACACAGCAGAGATGCATACCAGCCTTAAAACAGAAAAAGAAAACTACTTGTGAAAGCTGTAATGTATGTAGACACTCAAAGTCATTCGCATTCATTAACATTGATAACTCAAATAATGTGGCCAGCTTCTCAATTACCAAGTACAAGAGCTGTTTATTGGAAATGTTACCAGCAATTTAATTTCAAATTGTAATGATAACAAAGTCAACTATTCCCACAAGGTGAAGAAATTTGATAATGTGGTTATTATTAGAGTAATTGACGTAGATGTTTCACCTGAGGACACAATAATACAAGCAGAGATCACTTGTGCCCCATCTCTCATTTGTCAGGAAGCCCCTCTAAAAATGGAGGCCTGCCAAGATATAGAAAGAATTTCACAACCAAGAGAATCTTATAAGCTCTGCTTGCAGTTCCAGAAAAGGGAACCAACCTAAGTTCAGATTTCTGCAGATAATTTGGTATAGTTAGTGTAGACAAAGTGGAAACTGTAACTATAATTGTAATGAATTTTTCTCAGTTGAATACAATGTAGCATGATATTAAAAATCAATGTTTATACATTTTAAGGAGAACAAAAGGGTGTGTTCAAAGTAGCTTATCTTAAGATAGAATGAATATAAAGCGATTCATACGAGAAGGATGGAATCAATTCTTTCATCACTAATGTTCCTCTTTTTCTTTTTTCCTTTTTTTTTCCCACCTTATACATACATACATACATACATACATATATATATATATATATATATTGACATAAGGAACGTCATCCTAGGTGCAGTGTTGATTTGAACTTTCAATAGTCACTATAATACTTCCTTAGAATTGTTTCCCAACTATTTGTGATCTTTATACAATAAACAGAATCATGGTGAGAAAGAAATGCATGAGAATGTGATCTCCAGGATAGGCATGTGTATGCTAACAAGAAGTTGCCCGAGGAGATGTTTGAACCATATATCAATGGTAGAGATCCAAAAAAAGGGGGTTTATTGAGGAATTATTTCACTGCATTACACAGAGTTATACTGGTTTTGACCTATAACTTCTATAACAAATTTGAGTTTCCTACCAATGAGTTATAACTCAAATAGTACTTCCTGCTCTCATAATAATGGGATGGAGAGTGAGGTCATAGGTTTAGGATCCATTAGGTATGTGTGTTATTTACCAATAAAAAAAAATAAAACTAGAGTTTCCAAATTCATATTAATTTTTTATAAATAAATCTCAGGACTAAATAGCGTGTGCACAAACTTTGCAATGGATGAACAAGAGTTTGAGTCATTCAGCCTTCAAGAAGTACTTCAGTACTCAGCCAATTGCCCAGCAAACTACATGGCATTTCATGCTACCAATAAGCAGACTGAGCCACACCAGACTAGTGAGTTTCAGTTGGTTTTTATTAGTCTTACAGTGCGGTGGGGTACTGTTTCATAAAAATTACTTTTTTGATTTGGTGCTTTGTTTGGGGATCTAACAAACTGCTCACAGCAAACTGACCAATCACTTATCGAATAACACCATTAATATTTAAAGTACTTGTAAATGATGCCAAAATCTCAAGAGAGACCCACTGCACCCACACCCAATCAATCCTTCCATTTAAATTTCAACTGAATGGATGGAAGGCCCTTCTTCCCTTTTGGGGTTTTGTGTGGAGACTTATAATTGTTATGGTGCGTTGTTTGCCTTTTATTTTAGAGAGTCACATAACAGCTAGTAAGCCTTGAAAATCTTGTACAAGTTCATTAGCCTAATTAAAAGTTGTTGCAACTGTCTTAAAGAGGCCTTAATTGTCTTTCAAGGTCCAGTCTAAATGATCATACATGACTCCAGCCCTCACATTATACATTTTTTTAGATAATAAAGGGATACATATCACCAATATGCATTGATTGACTGTATCTTACGCTAAATATCAAACATAATTGATCACATGACACATACAATATGTAATAATCTTTACAGTTCAACTACCTTGGTTTCTAAGAAATGGCTAGTTTTAACAACTTTTCTCCATAACATTAATGTACAAATTTAGGCATTCCAGTCTGTTAGTTACCATAAAGTTTTAAGTTATCAGGAAGGGAGCCAACAGTGCACATCAAACTCACATATACGAACTTTAACAACCCTCACCGGCTGCCAAATATTACTAAACCAAATTGATGTATGATAGAATATGAAGGGGTCAATTTTTGTCATTAGTTGGTTTTTTTAAAATAAAATTTTCTATTACTTCAGAATTTTTGGATAATGTTTTATTTTCTTGTTTGCATGTGTTTTTAAGACTTTTAAAATCAAATTAAATTCCTTTTATGTCAGTGTATTAATTAGAATCTTTCGGAATATTTTCATTTCGAAAATAACTTTTATGGAATTTTTAATAGGCCTAGAATCTGTAAAGCAAAAGGAAAAATTCTTATTAAAACAAGATTGAGATTTTCATTATTTTCTGGTGGATTCCCAAGTTCTTTCCCTTGTTATTCAACAAACCAGTATGGATTTAAAGGTTTGTGTCTGGCTAGAACAAGACCATTTATATAAAACTTCAAAGCAGGATATTAATACTCTTCTTTTAATAAAACTTCAAAGCAGGATATTAATACTCTTATGCTAAACTACTTTAAAAAGAAAAATAAACTGACAAATAAGTCTTAAATGAAAGAAACTAATTAACAGTTAAAATAGGACCTTCATGAGAATTAAATATGATATCATTCAGGCCATGTAACAGAATATTTAGAAAGCAGAGACATTCTCACAGTTAGATTGAGAAGAACTCTTAGATTGTTTAAGAATGTCATACCAAGCAATGTTGTCCCAGTGAAGGAAACCACCATGGCCTCTAGCATTTGTGAACTTGTAAACCGCGCCCAAGACTAGCCAAGGAATAATTGAGGGTTTTAAAAAAACAAAATGCTAAAGTTTACAATCACAAAAGGTTGCTAACCTTTTGCTTTGGACAAATAAAATAAAAAAAGATATTATAAAGTTTTGAGTCAGGCTGAGATTACCTTGGTAACCCTCAAAAACTGGATCTTCTGATAGCAAAAGGGGTGTATCTAGGTCAATGAACCTATACAGTAAATTGCTACTTAGAACTCAAAGCACCAGTATATATGTAAAATAAATAAAATATGTAAAACAAAATTAGATTGGCATGGTTTTTTCCAAAAAAGGATCATGATATTTACTTGAAACACCCAAGGCCAGCAGCAAGATGGCCAGCAAAGCCCATGGCCAATCTAGTCTCAACCATACCACCAATCATCAGACTTAAACCAGATGTCCTTGCCAACTCAATAATCTCAAGGGCTCCCATAACTCCAACTTTAGCAAGTTTAATGTTAATCACATCTGCAAGATTTCCTTGGACTATTTTCTTAACGTCATCTAAGCTCCGACAGCTTTCGTCAGCAGCAACAGATACCCCATATTTGTCTTTTGCAATATGTGTAACATGACCAAGACCCTCCCAATCATCTCTATGAACTGGTTGTTCAAAAAGGACAGGAGTGACCCCCATTTCTACAGGAAAAGTAATAGTTTGCATTAGTTCATTGGTCAAAGGAGTCCAAATATTCAGATTACATAAAGAGGGCAATGTTTTTTGAAGGTTGTATGTGGACCATGCACATTCTAGAATACAGAATAAGAACTTAGTCTTGTACAATTTAAAAAAATTATATACCGTGTAATTTTTCAAGAACTTCAATTGCTTCCTTTGGTTTGTAACCTTCATTAGCATCCAAGATAAACAGGCACTCGGGGTGTGCCTTGCGTATGGCCTGAAGAACTTCTATATCAGCTTTCAGATTCTTTCCTACCTTAAGCTTCAAAGTCTTGAATCCTTGATTGCCATACTTGGAAGCCAGTTCCGCAGCTTCAGCTGGGGAAACGATTGGAATCTGCATGTATAAAACAGCTGAAACTTAGTTTCATGAGAAAGGTTTTCTAGATCTAAATACTCATTACTTAAATTTCTTAATTACACCAGCAGAAATGGACCCCAAAATTCCTCCAGCCTTACTGGGTGACTTCTCCCAGAAAAGAATATATTACAGAGAAAGAGAGATGGAAAGAATAATACTCATTACAATAACTAAAAAGTAATAACCAGCCACCTCTCCCAGACCTGCACAAGCAGGAGGCTTGTGCACTGGATACGACCTTTTTACAATGATTAGTAACCAAAAGAGTACAGAAGCTTTTCACTGCCAGAATCACTAAGATAAGAACGTAACTGTTATATCAGTCGTAATGGTATTTGAAACTCCACCAAAGAGTCTCCACAAGGGCACACCGATGCTACTAGCAACTGCATCAATCACTGCCATTTCGACTCCTGCCCTAACCTTCAATTGCAAGAAAAGTTTAATGGAAATTAAAATAATTAATAAATTTATGCAGTTGAAGCTGCATAAAATATTGGTAAAATCCATAAATGCATATAAACCATTAGTAGATATATATATCCATGAAGTATGCAATTGCAAACGTGCAGGTAGTTGTGTTTACAGGCAACAATTAATCTTCAACTAAAGCCTCAACATAAGTAAAGATGACCATGAATTCTATCACTATATCATATAACATAATTATGATTGTCATGCTTCAAAAGAGCGTGTGCAACACATAATTGAGTTCAGATCACAAGAATCATATAAAGTTCCTTAAGAGTACTTCACAAAAGTGCAGTGGCCCATAACTACCACCATCCTCAACCTAATTTTTGGGCAGTTAAGGTTGCGTTTGGCATTGGCTGAAAAAGCCAGATTTTTTTACTATTTAGCTTTTTTTTACTACTATTCATGGGTTTTATTGCATTTTTTGGTACTATTCATGAGTTGCACAGTACTATTTCAGCTAGCTTTTAGCTTTATCTACCGTATTTTCAGCAAAAATAACAGGAGATTGGAGTGAAAATGACCCACTGTACTATTTCAGCTAGCTATTCATAAGCCCCTAGTTTTTAGCTTTATACTATTCCAGCTAGATTCTGTAACTTCAAATTTATAAAAGTGAAACATGACCAACATCATATCACTTTTACTGATTTAATCCCCCAACAATAACAGGAGATTGAAGTAGATAAGGTATCAATTAGGGACCTAAAAACACTCCACTTGGTTACAAAGGAACATTGATTAAGAGAAATGAAAGCTAGATTTCAGAATTTCTTGTTTTCTTCTCTTTTGGATTCGAACCAAAAAAAGTCAACTCAACCAAGAAAAAGTTACTTTTTCATTAGACAAAATTGAAAGTTTTGCAGTTTTCTCAAGTCACACGTCCAAATTCAAACAATCAAAGCACCCAATACACTCAACTCTAAACACCCATTAAACCAAAACCATGAAAATTAATCTCTAATTAACACTAAAAAAAAAAAAAAAACACACACACACACACACACACACACAAACAAACTTCAGCACCAAATAAAAAGTGATTACCAATTAAAGCACAAGAAAATAAAAAACTTCAAGGCTCAAATCATACTCACAGAAGCAAACTCATGTCCAGGAAGACTCCTACCAATCTCCTCCAACAGCGAGCACAAAGTCATCACCGGACTTTTCATCAGCAACTGACAAGCTTCAGCCGCCTTTGCCATAGCTATGCTCTGATCCTCCGCAGTCACACCAGGCAAGATTGGAGTTTCACCCCAGCCCACACACCCATTACTCAGCTCAATCCTAATGGCCACATTCTCCACTCTTTCCAGCCTCGACGAAGCAATAGTAAACGGTGCAATCAAAGGGACATTCAAAGCTCTATTCTCTGCTCTCTGCACATCCACAGTGAAAGTCGCTGTCAAGTTCCTGAATCCAAAGCTGGTTGTAGAAGTCGTTGCAGCCATCGTGTTGCAGGAATTGGGCGGTGAAAGCTTGGAAATGGGCTGGAATTTTTGTGGGTTTTGGGTGACATGTATTGGAGAACAGAGGATGGGAGTGTAAAGTGGCGAAAATAGAAACAACCCAGTTGAGAACATGATTTGGTGTTTATGGGTTTTTTTCTTCAAGTGGGGTAGAAACGTTGATTGGTGAGTGTGTGTGTTTGAGAATGGAAATTTGATTGAGATGTGAGAGAGATATGTAAAGAACAGCCATTGTTATAATAACATATGTTTGGTGGAATATTCAGTTTAGGTGCCATTCTTTCATTATTGATAATTTGATACAGAAATAATTGTCCTTTTCTTGTTCCATGTTGCATGTATTATTGATTGTATAAATATCCATAACAAATCTCATTTAACAACTCTTTTTTTTTTTTTTTTTTGCTGAATTCATTTAACAACTCTTAGGATAGCAAGTTATGTTCTTATCTACACAAAAAGAAATTAACTTATTAAAAAATTTATGTTTAGTATAATTAAGTCTATATATATAAAACAAAATTGATGTTCATATAGTCCTTGCCCAGTATAAAAGTAACATTACACTAACCACAATTTGCCACTTCATATATTGTGAAAAATAATGAGATTAATTCTATATATGGCATTGTTTCTACACCTTTTTTTTTTAAGAAGAAGGACAAATTTTTTTTATTAAGGGAGGCTCTTTAAATCAGAAACATCTTCCATGTAGGCTAATAATTGGGGAGATTGGGTATTTAGTAGGGGTGTTTAAACCACAGTTTTCAATGTTTAAATACCACAACATGTATTTCCACAATAATTTTTGACCTACATGTATTTCTACAATACTTAAACAACAGTACTAGAAATTTCTAACCAAACAGGCCCTAGTCTCGCAAGTAAATGAGTAACAGAGTTACAATGCCTAGTACATGAGAAAAATTAAAACTAAGAAAAAAGAGGCAAAGTATTGCACACTTTCGCAATATAACCAAATTGTGCCAGGGAGTTACGGTTACTCCGAAGGGCACTGGTGAGTATCTTAAGAGCAAACTCCAAAGCTTGTCTTGCTACCAGTGCTTCAACCTTAAGGATAGTATGACGCAAAGGAATCTGTTGAGATAGTGAGGCCATAACCAATCGAGATGCAATGCAAATGACCACTCCAATTCCATCAAGATTATTTGTGTGGAAAAGAACCCCATCAAAGTTTATCTTATCCCAAAATGTATCCAGGGGCAACCAAGATGTTGTTGGTCTCATTGAAAGGTAAGGAAGTAGAAGTATGATGCAGCTTAAATCAGTGGCGGCTCTAGGATTTTTTTTTTTTTTCTGGAGAAGTCAATAAGAAGATAAATCTCAGATAAAAAATGAATCTTGTGATTTACGATATTTCTTTATTACAAATTTGTCCATAGTATTAGCAAGAAAATAAAATATAAACTATTAGTTCATTTGACATATAGTTTCATAATACAATAAACATACTAATTATTATTGCTAAGATGAAATCTTGGAAATCATCCATTGTTCTCAAATACAATAAACATATTAATTATTATCGCTAAGTGAACTTTAATTATTATTGCTCAAAATTCTTTTATTTATTAGTTTGTTTTAATTATTTACAATTCCTGTATTTAACAATCCAACTCAACTTTGACAACTATTGTTCTTTGTAATTGAATTAAGTTTGTTTGGGTCTTGATTATAAGCCAACTTATTACTTTATCTTTTTTTTTACTATTTGCGGGTCTCATGTGAATTTTTACTTATTTATACTTTTAGAAAAAAGTTAGATAAATTATTCCCAAATAGATACTAAGAAAATTTTTGTTCTGTTAACATTTGCTTTTGTCTTCACTCAATCACTCTTGGCCTGTCTCACGCGCCCTATCCTCACTCAACAAATAACAAATTAAAAGCACCTCATATTCAACAACTAATTTTTATTTTCAAGATTTTAGATTAAATTGGCTTGTTGTTGGGCTTTTTTTATTTTTTTATTTTAATGCCAAGATATTGGTAAGAGGATTATATTTAAGGTTATTTTAGTTGTGCTTACAAAAAAATTAGGATTAAAATGTTCAAAATTTTATTTTAGAGGATCAAAACAATTAAAATTTTTATATTATATTATATATATTTTGGCCAAGTCAGGGGTTCATTTGAACCCCTGAGCTATGGCTAGCGCCGCCCATGGCTTAAACTCAAATAATCGATCCTTAGACTAAGGTAAATTTTGCCCGAGTGTGCCTGTTTCTTTGTCCAAGTCTCGCTGAAGGCATTATTGTTATATCTAGAATGGTCAAAATGCCACAAAAATGCCATGTCACATTTTTTGCGTCATTTCATATCGATTTGTGTAGTGTTTGTAAGTAATGAAATTAATGATGCATTTTTTTAACCCCCCAAAAAAAAAAAAAAAAAAAAGTTAATGTGGCATTTCCAAATCGTCCAATAAAAGGGTTTATAATTATGCTAAAAATGTTTCTATGATCAATTGAAATCAAACCAAAAGAACATATAACATTTTTCATATTATAGAGCCTTTCCACGTTTTCAATGAACCACAAGAAACAAACTCTACACTAAATATATATATATATATATATATATTCTCCCAATTATAGCTAGATCCTAGTCCTACAATGCAAACAGAAAAAATTGGATTAACCTTGAAAGTAAGGCTTACCACATGTTGATATATTTCATATTCACCCCTATAATTTTAATATTGTCAATTAAATAAATCCTTCAACTTCCAACTTGTTTCCAATGTAACCCTTTCGGCTAGCTCCATCCACTTTGCCTTGTTAATTGTTACAAAATCACATGGTTTTAAAAAAAAAATAATAGTTTTCAAAACTATAAAAGTGCAAGAAACTTAAATTTAAACATTAGTGAAACTCTACAATTCATTTTCTAAAAAAAAAAAAAAAAAAAAATCAAACAAACTAAATTTGAGACAGGTCAATCATTTTCTAGCACTTTTACCAATTCCACTTCATCCTATTCCTAGGCGTGGAGTGGTCTTCTCATATATGTGACACTTCACTCTCTTTGTCTCCTTCTTCACCAAAATCCGTCAAATTGTCTTTGCCTCTCAACCATACATTGTCTCTGCCTCCCATAACCAGAAAAAACTTAGGTGCCCCGAGAGCAATGCTCCCTCCTCTCACATGAGGGGTGGGCCTCACGCGTGGCTCCCACCCCTTATGTGAGAGGAGGGAACATTGCTCCCGGAGCATGTAAGAATTACTCCCCATAACCACACACCTTCATGCTCTAAAACATCATTGGTGAGAATCATTCAAGTTTAGAAATTAGCAAAATTTTAAATAAATAAATAAATAAATAAATAAAAAAAATCATACAAGTTTAGGACTCTCACCATCATCTTCTTTGGCCTTATCCCAGATCTTCTTCTTCTTCTTCTTCTTTTTCCTAAATGGATTTTAGAATTCAAAAAATTTTAAACTTAGTTCAAACTTTAAAGTTAGTTTCTTACATTTTTCTTGTATTAGAATCTAAAAAATTAGTAAAACTACACCACTTTGTTTTGGTTAACGGCACAGACTGGATGGAGGAGAATGGAATGGCTATATTGGAAACAAGCTATAAGTTGAGGAGCTCAATTGGAAAAACTGAAGCTATTGGGATGGAAATGAAAATAATCCAAACTTATAGGATGTTATTTATAATATAGCCATAACAATCAACTGGTTAGGTGCATTTCATGTGACCAATCTCACAAATGACAAAATTGGGAAGAGACGGACAATTTTGTCAATTTTTGACTTTGAGGGTTAATAGCTCTAAATTGAGAATATAGAAAATCTATTTGAACTGACAACAACTCCAAGAGTTATTATGATTATTTTTTTTCTAACAAGCTAAAGTAAAATTTCCTCAAATAGTGGGATTTGCAAGTAGTTTAGACTTTTTGAATAATTATTAGAGACTTTCAAAGTAACTTACATTAATGGTAAGTCCTACTAATCATCAATATATATATATATATATATATGTAAGTAGAGATCTCATGTGAAAGAGCATAAAGTTCTGTCATACGGTACTCTCTTTGACAATAAATTTGTTCACATAAATTCTTTACTCAAATGTTACATCAGAGATAAGGATTAATTGAAATTAAAATATAATTGGTCTAACAGAAACAAACTAGTGCATAATGATTCTCTACTCTCTCCATCTCAGGTTTGGAATTTGGCTAACAACACTTTGGAGGACTTCAAGAAGGCTGTCTCCTCCTTTGACATCTTTCCCCCAAGGCATTCTCAAAATAGATGGGTGGCTCCTCCTCAGGGTGTTTTCAAAGTTAATGTTGATGGGGCTACATCTAACCAAGGAAGAAATTCCAGCATTGGAGTGATTATTAGGGACTGCTTTGGCCATGTTGTTGCGGCACTTAGTAAATATCTGCCAGGATGTTTTGCTGCTGACCAGGTGGAAGCTGTAGCATTGGAGCAGGGAATTTTACTTGCCCAGGAGTTGCATTTGCCTCGGGTCATTTTGGAGAGTGATGCCCTTACAGTGGTCCAAGCCTTGAATGATAACTTCACAGGTGGTGAGCTAGGCCACATATTACAAGGAATTCTACAGGTGTGTGATCCCTTTGAGTTCTGCATTGTTAGGCATGTAAGTAGAGAATTCAATGTTGTTGCCCATGAGCTGGCTCAATTGGCTAGAAGAGAGGAATCTACATGTTTGTGGAATGGGGTTTCTCCCCCTGCTGTTTTGTTGTTAGTCCATAATGACTCTCTGTATCTGGCTTAGAGGCCTGTTGTTGTAGCCTCTTTGTTTCTGCCTTCTTGGTTTTTTATGATATAAATCTTCCTTTTCAAAAAAAAAAAAAAAAAAAGAAATTAAAATATAATTCATATATAAAAAAAAAATCAAAAGATAAGAACTCTTTATTTTCTTTAGATTCATTGTATTAGGACATTTCTCAAGTGCCACATTATATATAAGGACTAAATAAAATTTAGAAGATAAAGATTCTTTATTTTCTTGGGTTTGTTATTTCAAGACTTTCCTCTCTCTCATAAAGCATAAAGCTTTTCGTGTTTCCACTCACCAATTTCACCTCTTGCACTTCTACGACTTTATATACACCTACCCATAATCTCTCATATTTATGCCATAGTTTAGGTGCTTTTTGATTTTGTTTTAACCCTCATAATTTCTTGGTTTTTTTTTTTTTTTTTTTTTTTGTCATTTTTACTACTATTTAATGTAATATTGGTATGAGCCTCGACCATAAAAGTAAAAAATGATGATTATTTTGGATTTTTCTTTGTTTTGAATCAAGATTATCTCAGCTTTAGTTGTAGTTATTCAAGAATAGTGTGCAAACGGTGTACAAATCACAATCATATTGTTAGTTCTCTCCATCAAAGTTACAATTAAGTAGTTCTTCACATAATTTTTATGTTCTTTCTCATGTATCTTTAACATGTAGCACTTATCCACCTATATCTTTTTTATTACTTTCGTTAGTGTTGTTAATTATGATTATTGTGGTTTGTTAGGATTAGTTTCATATTATTTAATTTGTTGGTATGGTTTTGATATACGATTGTTAGTTAATTAGTATGCACTACTTCTCTATACAAAGATAAAGCTCATGTGTAAAATTAATAATACAAGATCAACTCTCTCAATTTTAGCTTATACTTTTCTTGAATTTTAGAATTCTCTTTGTTTTTTTTTGTTTGTTTGTTTGTTTGTTTTTTTTTTTTAAAAGGATATAAAAGCCATGTCAGAGTCAATTAAATATTGATAGATGGAAGTATATTTAGCTAATTTTTCTTTGTTTGATTACGTTCTCTTTAATTTTGTACACAAATAATTTTTATTCATTTAGATTATGAACAAAGTGTTTGAGTAGACGTGGCAAACGAGTGGGTCTAGTTGAACTCAGGTCAAGTGAATCGGGTTGTGGGTTGGGTCGGGTAAACCCATATTTTTCACTTGAATTAAAAAATTAAAAAAAAAAAAAAAACATGTATTTGCCATTTGGAAAGTCATGCAACAAATTACTTGACGTGAAATACATTATTTTGAATTTACCACTCATATCAAGAACGAGCACAGCTAACCAAATTAATACTTGTTCAATAATTTTAAAATTATACAAATCCTAACATTACTAACAAAAACAAAATAGCACAAAGGATAAGTAAAACAAATATATAAGTTTCATTTCTACACAATATCAACATCCCAAAACATAACCAAAATAAATAAATAAACGAAAAATGCCTTATTGTATAACTAATTTGACAAAGAATGAAAACATATAAGAAATTTACAATCTTGAAAACTAATTTTATAATCTATTATCAATTATGGTTGGCACTTTATTTCAATTTGGGTATATACATTAAAGTTTGATTGTTTACTGATTTATACATGGTCTTTTTATTTAAATATCATATCATTATTAAGCAACACATTCTCTAAGAAATAACATAACTTATTTTGAAAAGCCGTTTTATTTTGGATATGAATTGTTAAAAAGCAACACATATTCTAAGAAATATCATAATTTATTTTGAAAAGCCATTTATTTTGGGCATGAATTGCTAAAAAATAGGCCTAAGAATTCATAATTTATGCTAATTTCATTGATATAGGCTTCACTCTTTTAACACTTATGAATATGTCTCATACATGTTGTGGTGGTCCATTCCCAATAACCTTAGGCTTTTATGCCTATACCCCTAATTTACTTGTACCTTGGGTTGGGCTTATCCCACAACGGGAGGTATTGATGTCGCTGATGGAGTTTTAGTATTACTTTGACACCAAACTACCTTGATCTTGGCTCAGTCGAGAAGGGTACTAAGCATCCTAGCTCTCCTTTTGAAATCTGAACAAGATTTCCTTCTCCCCAAGATTTATGTTTCCTTATTACTCTCGTGTCTCGCTTCCCAAAATTTTTCAACCCCTTATTCCTACCTTTCATTCCCTATTTATATCCCTCTCCCAGCAATGGGGTCGTCATGATAAGAGGATATTTCATATGTCAATAGGTCCCTCCATATCATATCACTGGTCAGAGAGGACCCACTTCCTACTATTGACATGACCTCTTAGTACCTCGTGTCTGGTGCTAGTTATTGCTCAGCAGACAAATTCTCCCAAGGCATTATCTCTTGATCATGGCATGTCTTAGGTAATTAATTCATATGTTCAGCTAGCTCCAAACAGTTCAGCTAGTGGGTTGAGATGGGCTGAGACTATCCAATGAGTAGGCCTACAAATTAGGGCCGGCCTATTATTCTTGATCCATACAATAGCCCCCCACGATCTCAATTCTAGATCATGGGAGTGGGATCATGGTCATGTCCTCGGCACATGGGGGATTGTGCTTGATGTAACTATTGCCTCTCGGGAATGCCAAACGTCAGGTAATAAATGTGCAAGATTTGATAGCCTACCCTTCTTGCACATGTAGGGCTAGTTGTCAGGATTAACAGTCAGGATTGCCTGACCATTCAGTTATTGAGGTGCACATGGATCAAAGGGCAAGAGTGGTTTATAAATTTCCCACTCGAAGCATTAATTAATCCTCCCCTATAAATAGTGCTTGGGTTTCTCTAATTTACTTTCTCTATTTCATTTCTCATTTTCAAACTTCATACTCGAGCCTTCCAAGTCCTAAGCCTCATTCTTACCGAGAGTACTCCTCCCAAGAACGTCCCTTGTAAGTCTTCTAACCCTTTTTTTTTTTCCATTACTTCCGCTATGGGGTTTGCCCATTTAGTTATAAATGATACCTCCATAGAGGCCTTTAAGGCCAAATATAATATTCCCCAAGATGTATTCATCGAATACTGTCCGGAGGGGAATATAAAGGATCAAAGAGTGCCGAGGGCGATCTTTATTCCCCTTATGTTTGTCCTAGAGGGTGGGGTTAGGTTCCCTTTAGACCTCTTGTTACTAGGAACCTTTAGCTTTTATAGGCTCAGCCTCAACTAGTGTCTACCCAACTTTTATAGGGTGGTCAGCAACGTTAGTCGATTAAATAGGCTCTACATCCTAAGACTCACCCACCATGACATAAACTTCCTCTATAGTTGTTGTGGTAGCCTTAAAAACGGCTACTACCTCAAAGTCCGAGACCCCCAAATAAGGTTGATTTCTTACCTTCCGGACTCTAATGAGAACTCCCTATGGGAATTCATAAAGGTGAGTAGGAACTAGCTTGTTGATAAGCTTTCTTGCCCAACTTTTCCTCGGAGGGTAGGTTGGTAACCCCAAAGTTTTATTTTTTTTATTTTAAAAAAAAAAAAACTTGCTATATTTTATATTTTGTTTTGCTAACAGTTTTTCCTTGACTTGCCATTGCAGATTCCAGGCATACGAAGCCGAACCTTGGCTTTGTTGAAGTTTAGAATCTAAATAGGATCCTACGTTTTGAGGTGTTCGTACACACCGACGGGTAGCTCCGAGATTCGCATCTTATTCTCAGTTGCACCCCCTCCTACACTGGGTTTCAAGATCCAGGAGACTCACTTTGAGCGAAGCACCCCCTGTTGTCATACATAGATGTACGGCTGAAGGGATACCTACTTGAAATCTTGAAGAACGAGGGTCGGCAAAGAGGCCTTTACAAGAGAAGGGCTGAATCCCTAGAGCCATTCAATGATGGTTTGGGGGACCTAGTTTTCCAGGCAAAAGTCCGGCATACTCCCGTGAACGAGCCTGAGGAAGTTCAAGTTGCCAAGGCGATGGTCTAGCGAAGGGACATTCAATTGTCAGATTATTTCCTAGGAGCCTAAGTTCCCGTGGGGCGAGCACCTCCTCCTCGACCTGCGGTGGTGGCCCTCATCCATGGACAGAAAAGGCCTCTTTGCTAACAACCTAGGGGGCCAGGCCGGAGCTTAACTTGTGGGATGTAATGCTCCTACCACCCCCGTTATAGCCAATCCACCAGTCTCCTAGCCAAGCATCCCCACTCAAGGGTTGGCCAACCTCGCGCCAACTGTCGGGATAAAGGGGGCCTCATCCCCTACCCCCACCCTTTGGGCTACCACCATTCTTTCACACTGGGTGAAGAGCCCATTCCTACCACAGTGTTCATACGAACGTGGAGGAAGGGCGTAGGTTGGTGGGTGGCTGAAAGCCTCGGGAAGGCCTTAATGCTGCCCTAGGACGTGCATTTTTGGGAGGAAATTGTAGATGAGGATATTTTCCTCAACCTTAAATGGCACTCCATAGCGGTAACTGTTTCTCTTCGGCCACTTTTCAATAACTTAATATATATTGTCTTTTAGCCTCGACACTAACGTGTTCTTTCTCAGATTATAAGCCACGCAAGTGGTGCATCTACTCGAAGATTAGTTGAAGAAAGCCAATGAAGAGGCAAACAGTGAGAAGGCCTTACAGCAATTCGTGGAGTCCACCTTCCAAGAGAAGACCCAAGATGTTGCTCAAGTGAAGAAGAAGCTGGTTGCCACCGAGAGGACATAGGACTCTACCGATCAAAAGGTGGAGGTCTTGAAGAGGAAGGTTGAGGAATCTGACACCAAGTTGACTTAGACTTTGAGTGTTATCATGGCCTGAGACGAAGAGCTTGCAGCCACCAAGAAGAATTTGGAGCAGGCAGAGCAAGTTAACTATGATATCAGCTTTAATGATGCCAACTGTTCTGCTGCCAAGGTCATAAGGGAGGCAAGGTTGGCAGGGTATTTGGAGGGATGGGTGGCCACTCTCAATGCCATAAACCTCCCTCTAACCTCCCCATTCAGGGACCTGTCCTAAGTTCCTTTACCTGAGGCTGTTTGCACGTTTGGTGCATAGAATTATTTACTTGCTTTTTACCCCGATGACATGACACTTAATTGTTGATAAAAAGAAAATGATGGGTGTTTGCATGATGCTCAGCCATTAAATACTTACACTGCTTCCCCCCTCTTTTTAATTTACTTAGGTTTTTACCCAATTGGTGGCTGAAATTATGCCTAAGTCAGGCTTCTGTCCTGAGTCAAGTTTCCACCTAGTCGGTGATCAGAGTCAGGCCGAGGCTAGGTTTCTGTCCTTAGTTATGTTTCCACCTAGTCGGTGATCGAGGTCAGGCTGAGGCTAGGTTTTTGTCCTTAATTATCTTATACCTTCTATCTTCATGTTCGAACTCATCTCACATTTCCCGACCTACTAACTATACACTTATACAAGGTGAAACATAAATGATCACCCTCGGAGTTGCCCGTTGATGTGTACAAAAACCTCAAAATATAAGATCCTATTTAGATCCCGAACTTCGACAAAGCAAGGTTCAGGTTCGTATGCCTGGAATCTACAATGACAAGTCGAGGAAAAACAATTGGCAAAACAAAATAGAAAATATTGCAAGTATAAAAAAAATGCAAAAAATAAAACCTTAAGGTTACCAACCTACCCTTTGAGGAGAAATCGGGCAAGTGAGCTCATCGGTAAGCCAATTCCTACTCACCTTTATGAATTCCCCTTAGGAATTCTTGTTAGAGTCCGGGAGGCAAGAAATTAGCCTTATTCGGGGGTCCCAGACTTTAAGGTAGTAATCATTCTTAAGGCTACCGCAATAAACTATAGAGGAAGTTCATGTCATGATGGGTGAGTCTTAGGTTGTAGAGCCAATTTACTTAACTAACGCAGTTGATCACCCTATAAAAGTTGGGTAGACACTGGTCGGGGCTTGGCCCATAAAGCCTAAGGGTTCTTAGTAACAAAGGGTCTAAAGGGAACCTAACCCCACCTTCTAGGACGGCCATAAGGGGAATATAGATCACCCTCGGCACTTTCTGATGCTCTATATTCTCCTCGGACAATATTCAATGAATACGTCTCGGGGAATATTGTATTTGGTCTTAAAGGCCTCTACGGCGGTATTATTTCTAACTAAATGGGCAAACCCTATAACCAAAAAAAAAAAAGGGGGGGGGGGGTTAGAAGACTTACGAGAGAGAGGGACGTTCTTAGGAGGAGGAGTACTCTTGGGAAGAAGGAGGCTTAGGACTTGGGAGACTCTAGTATGAAGTTTGAAAATAAGAAATGAAATAGAGAAAGTAATTCAGAGAAACCCAAGCACTATTTATAGGGGAGGAATAATTAATGCTTCAGATGGGAAAATTACCGACCACTCTTGCCTTTCAATCCACGCGTGCCTCGGTAACTAAATGGTCAAGCAATCTTGACCATTGATCTTGACAGTTGGCCTAATGCGTGCAAGAAGGGCAAGCTGTCAAATCTGGCGCATTTATTACCTGACATTTGTCATTCCCGAGAGGCAATGGTTATATCGTAAGGGGCTATTGTATGGACCCAGAATAGTAGGCTGGCCCCAAACTACAGGCCCACTCATTGGATAGTCTCAGCCCAATAGCCGAACTGTTTAGAGTTGGCCGAATATATGAATTAAGTACCCTAAGACATGTTGTGATCAAGAGATAATGCCTTGGGGGAATTTGCCTGAATTTGCCTACCAAGCAATAACTGGCATCAGGCATGAGTTATTAGGAGGTCATGTCAACAATAGGAAGTGGGTCCCTTTTAACCAGTGATATAATATAAAAGGACCCACTAACATATGGAATATCCTCTCATCATGACAACCCCACTAAGAAAGGGATATAAATAGGGGAGAGGTAGTAAGAAGGGGTTGGAAAATTTTGGAAAGTGAGACACAAGAGTAGTGAGGAAACATACATCCCGGAGAGAAGGAAATCTTGTTCGGATTTCAGGGGGAGGGCTCAGATGCTTAGTACCCTTCTCGACTGAGCCAAGATCAAGGTAGTTTGGTGTCAAAGTAACACTAAAACTCCATTAGTGATATCAATAACCGCTTCTTGGACCTCCAATTGTGGGATAAGCCCAACCCAGAATACAAGTCAATTAGGGGTCCAAGCCCAAAAGTCCAAGGTTGTTAGGTACGAACCACCACACATATCTATAATTTTAAATATATATTTTTAACTCTATTGTAATTAGATTATCTTGGTATGTACTTTGTTATTTGATATATAAAAATCTTTACTCATTACAAAACACTTCAACCATTCATCTTTCAATTCATTTGCATGCTGTTATGTAAATGTATAAATTTTTTCCTTAAAGCTCACAACAAACTATTAAACAAATATTGTCTTAATTTTATTATTTTTTTACACACAAAAAAAAGTTTTAAAAATGGTTTGGGTCATGGGTTAGGTCGAATTGACCCAAAAAACATGAGTTGGGTCATGGATCAATCCATTTTTTCCTTCGGGTAAAAAAATTCAGGGTTAGGGTCAAGTTAGCAAATTCAAACCCGTTTTGCCATGTATATGTTTGAGATTGGGGTCTTGGGATTTGGTGGTGAGAATGAAGTGGTTGAGGAAGTGTTCAATTAAAAAAAAAAAAAAAAAAAAGGAAGTTTACTTTTTATCTAAATGTTATTTTATTATTTTAAATATTAAATTTATAATATGGTATAGACTCCTAAAAATTTCTAACAACTATGCAATTACAATCTCATATGTATATATATATATGTATGTATGTATACACATCCACTCGATAGTATATATATGTATATATACACACCCACTCAATAGTCGGAAACTACTTCTAAGATAAGGAAAAATTATAAAATATGAATTATGAAAATTAAGTTTCAAAGTATTCAACAATGTTATGGGAATATCATAAATACTATATAACAAAATGATTATTATATATGGGTCTTAAAAAAATTAAAAATTATTTTCAACGGCATCACACATTGCGCGAGAAATCTAGTTAAATTAATGGTGGATCTATCATGTATGTGAGAAAAGTGAGCACCACGTCACTGTACTCTAGGAATACTAATGATTTTCCAAACTTTAGAGTATTTCTTTTATGTCATACCGGTTAGCAGGTTACATATTTGGAGTAGATCGCATGTATTTGTACAACTCTTAATGAACCAATTAGTGACTTAAAGTCTTAAACAGAATAAGAACAAAAACTCTTTCTTAATTAGTAGCGGGCATCCAAAGCAACCTCCAAAGCCAAACCCCAAGCCATTCCTTACTTTACCATAGCTTTCTTAACTATCAAGCGTAGAACCCCCTCAGCTTATATATGACTCAGTGAAAATATTATCATCAGCACATAGACACAAACTTCTGAAAATAACCATGACAGGTCATGGTTCATCATATTCTGAATACGATACATCACGTTCAGTAAAGCTGTTTGGACGTGTAAGGCCAATACATGAAGTTCTCGGAGGAGGAAAAGGTACTGTCTATTATTTATAGTCAATCTGGTGAAGTTGGCTTTCCCTCTTTGTTTCATGAAGAAAATTAGTATAAAAATTTGACATTTTAAATTATGCACCATGCATTATGTTTTGACAACTAGCAGTAGTAGTGGTGAACATGAATGACTTGCAATGTTGTGAAGAAAGCTAAATGTGAATAGTATTCTATTCAGCTTTAAGTTATATTGATTATCAATATCCAAGGATTGCCATCTGGTAACAGATCTCAAATCTATTTTGCCATGTAAGTTTAGATTGCCTATGAATCATAATCATAACCGTTAATTAGGAGTAAAGCTCAGGTGGTTGATGAGATTTTGACACATAATTGTCAAAGATACTTTGTTAATTAAATGCTCTATTTTATTTTTGTGACTTTTGTCTAATAAGAATTTGTAAGGGTGAAGCTTGTGTCCAGTGCCTTGTTGCAATGGACACGACACGATTCGAATATATGTCTAGTTTTGAATACGTGTCTACATCGTAACGTGTTCAATGCAAAAAGTATTGGACATAAGCCGTATCCAATTTGTAAAATCTCGTATATGATAAATTACCGATAGCCTTAAAAGTTTAAAATACTAATAAATGGTTAATTTAATCAGTTAACCAATATTATTCTATTGTATAAGAATATGAACAAATGTTTTCAATTTATCTGAGTCAGAAGAACATATTAATTTTAGCGTAATATAATCCTATTTAATCGTGTTTTCCAATGAATTGCTATGGCATACTGCTGCTAACTAAATATTTCCTATGGTTACATATATAGCTTCATCTAGTTAGCATCATTGTCATGATCCTAATAAACTAGAAATTGAATTTGCAGTCGCAGATGTGTTGTTATGGAAGAATTGGAAAGTATCAGGTGCACTTTTGATTGGAATGACATTCATATGGTTTCTTTTTGAAGTTGTCAAGTACAATTTCATTACCCTTCTCTGTCACATCTCCATCACCACATTGCTCGTTTTCTTCATATGGTCCAACAGTGCAGATCTTTTCAAATGGTACTTCTTTTTTTCGCTAACTAGATAACGTATATGCTAACACTGTTTTACAGCTACTGCATTTGTAAACAGATTTTGTATCAACATAGTAACACTAGTTAAATATCATCACCAGTATTTGTGATGAATCTTGGTACAGAGATATATATATTTTTTGTATTAAAAACCCATAAAAAATTCACTAGGCATGCCACAAATGGAGTTCGAATTACGTTGATGATTAAACCAATACACACACTTCACCTTAAAAAACAAAGATATAATTTGATATTCATAAGTATAGTTCAATATTGAGCTAAGTCATATATTTCAAAATCAAGAATTTTCCATTGAGGTGTTTGACCAAAAAAAAAAAAAAAAAAACTAAAGACGCTAATTGCATAGGATGAACATTTTTTTTTTTCTTGAGAAAGTTTATCCAACGCATTTCCTTTATCTTAACTATTAAATTTTCTTCAGGAATCATCCCAATATCCCAGAAAATATCTTGCATGAGTCTGAAATGAGAGAAATAGCTTCCACCTTCCACAAAAGATTCAACCAGTTTTTATCGAAGTTCCTAGAGATTGCGTACGGAAAAGAGATACCAGTCTTCCTTTTGGTATATAAATAAACCATTTTTCCTCTATTAGACTGAAATTCAACACAATTAAGTACTCCTATATATATAAGGTCTCCCTTTATAAATTTTCAGGCAATTGTTTCTCTCTATGCATTATCAGTAGTTGGAAACTATTTCAGCTTCCTGAATCTCCTTTATTTGGGTAAGAATTTGTCACTTTTTTTCTTCTTTGTCCATGATGTTACATAATTAATTCAAGCTACGAACTAAATTGGTCTTTCTATTTGCTGTATTGTGTGCATGAAGGCATTCTTAGCATGGAAACACTGCCATTTCTGTATGATCGATATGAGGACCATGTTGATTATTTTGTCGGCGAAGTGATCCAAGACTTGAAGAGGAAGTACAAAACGATTGATTCGAAGTTCCTGAACAAAATTCCAAGAGGGCCCGTGAAAGAAAAGAAAATCGGATAAAGATTGTGACCGCACACTTATATTCTTCTTATAGGAGTCGCACATTCTTAAGAAAAAAGAAATATAGTCAAAATAAACAGTCATGATCATAACTTTTGAAAGTTTGTATCATGAAAGAGGGGAAATTCTACAGTTACTTGTAAATAATAATATTATGGTAAAGATAAAAGAGGTATAAGGCCTTCAAATTTATGTCAGCTCTAGAATGGACCAACATGTTCTTCAGTTTTAATTATGAGTTAACTTTTGTGAATTATAGGTGTCCGTTTGTCCAGGGAAGAAGCAGGATTCGCATTAAGAATTCTACTTCCCTCCTAACCAAACTAGTAAAACGATACACAAACTCGATCTTGACTGAAATGATAATGAAGAATTATTTGCAAATCCATTTTGAATAAATAGGTCATAACACCACACCATGTTGTGTTGCTCAAATGATCACCCCCTTAGCCTTCTCACAACCACCCAATTAAAAAGTTGGGGTTTTTTTTTTTTTTTTTTTTTTTTTTTTTTTTTTTTTTTTTGTGGGATATAAATTGGAATGTTGGTATTGAATATATATTTGGATATAGGTTAATACAAGAAAATCATATAATGTAAAATAATGTAGAAATATAAAGAACACACGAAAACCTGGAGAGGATTTAACCTAGCCATCCTCAAGGTAAAACAGATCCACTATGAAAGAATTGAAGTTTGTACAATAGAACTTAGTCCACTAACATCCTATTGCTACCACATGTAGAACTTATTGATACGACCATATGCAAGCTTCGAATTCATTGCCTCTTTTTCTATTAGGCCTTTGCAACACAAGCACCCACACTTGTGATAAAAAAACATAAACTCTCCTGTTTGTGACTCCAAGACCACACTTGAAGGCTTAGATCATCAGTACCTTTGATGACTAGAGAAGGCAGCAACTTCTACAAAACCGGATCTTGAGATTCTTCAAGGAATTACACCAGTAGAAGACATGAGAGAGCTTTTTGGGTACAAAACCCTAGATATAAAAGATGTACACTCTTCTCTCTCTGAAAAGCCCTTATAAAAACATGCTTAGGGTTTCCTTTATATACTAAAAGAAGTAGATCTGAAACCCTAATCCTTAATGGGCTTAAATTGCTGTTTGGGCTTAATTAAAATTTTGCAGACCCATATTTCGATTGGTCGAACTTGTCTTTCAATCGATTGAACCGGGCAAATTTCATATTCTCTTTTCTGTAGCTTGTATGTTCTTGAATCTTGACTTGAATCACCTTGAACATTGTCTAATAATACCTATAGACTCTAGGATCTATATCTAGACAAGTTTGTGTTCACGATTTGCCAATTATTCTAAACTTTTAGAACCTAACATATATATATATACACACACACTCTATTCGGTTATTTGTGTAATGTAAAATTTTAATAAAATATTATATTTTTTAGTTTTATTTGTTGTTTATAAATAATATAGTAATTATTAATAGACATTTATTATAATTTTGTTTATATTCTATTATTTAAAGAAAATATGATTTGGTAAGATTTTAAGTGTAAAATTCTAAAACCTCAAAAGTTTATAAAGAAAAATATTAAGAAGTCAACCAAAAGTCAAATATTTTCGGTTTTATATATACTAGTTGCAAAGGCATGCGATGTGTGAGATACATTATTATTGATCATTTTGTGATTAAACTTATTTGAAATTAAAAAAAAAAATTATAATCGTAATTTGTTAAGGATCATTTTGTGAATCACCAAAAGAAAATTCTTACTACCAAACCAAGCGAATTTTGTCATTTCAAATCAACTAAATCTATCCCTTGCTATTCTAAAAAATTTAACCGACTGATTACAATCATCTAAAATTTCCAATAATCCAACAACAATATCAGGATCTACATCATCTTTGCTATCTTTACAGACCACCGCATGAATTTTATGATCTATTTCATTCTCTATATATCATAGATATAGAGTTGAGTGAAATTAGGTGAATAGGAAGAAGTGACCCCAAGAAACCAAAATTTAAAACCAATAATTAAAAGAAGCCCCCCCAAAAAAAAATACCAACAACATTGTAATATACAATTTTAAAAATGGTTTGTTTTACACATTACTAATTAAAGAATACTTAGTATTGTATTTTTAAAATTATATATACATTAGTGGCTTTATAAAACTACTTAAATATATTTTTTTGACGGAAAATTTTTAGGTACTCTCGGAGTATAAAGAAATTGTGCTCCCTTCTCTCACATTCATGGTGAACCCCACCATAAATTTAATGAGTAGACCCTACCATGAATGTGAGAGGAGGGATCACAATTCTCTATGCTCCAGGAGTACTTAAAAATTACTCGTTTGTGACATACTCATTCGGCAAATAGAAACATGTTTGCCAAATTTTGTGATATTTTTCATATAAGCATAGTTTTTTTTTACTTTGTTAGGTAACAAATAGTACATGAGAACGTAATTCTGTAATAGCAATAGTTCAAATTATTCAAACAATTATTTTTTTTAAGAAATCATTTAAATCAGCCATAAAATATATGACATATCATAGAAACTTCATAATTAAATATAGTGACAAACCTTAGTATATATATTTAAAATATCAAACAATAATATGCTTATTATTTGGTGGTGTGGTCACCAAAAACTGCTTAAGTAATAGTATTTGGGCCTCAATTTATTTATATGTGGGCTATGTCATGATCCTACTAGTTGGGCCTAAAACTTTGCTTGGTTTGTCTTCTCCAAATCTTAATGCAAAAAACTTCCCTCTGGTTTCCTTCTTTTCCCCTAGTTTTCCTCTCAATCTCTCTCTCCCCATTTTTTCCCAACCCCCCATCTGTTAAACCTCTTTCTCCTTTTACAGTCCCTTGTTAGTGAGGTGATCATCATTATTCTCCCACCTCACACGTATTCTCACGTTTATCAGAATCCCAAAGGATCCTCACAACTTTAGAGGATTCTTTTGGAACTTGTTCCAGACGTCAAATAATGTTCAGTAGCGAATTCACCAACGGCACTACCAATCCTTGGTTACCGACCCCACTATGTTCACATCTTATCACGATTTCCCTCGTCACTGGTCAACGTTAAGCCGACCATTTAAAAACTTCCTCGGGTGGTCATCCCTTTGTCCCGTCATCCCGACCTTTGGGTTGGGCCCATTGTGATAGGGCTTGGAGTTAACCTCCTCCATACATACCATACTTAGCTCCTCTAATGGGCCTTAGGTCCTATTTTGGGTCCTAATTTGATGGCTAGCACGGGCCTTCTAGGCCCAACCCCCTACAGGTGGTAATTACTTGATTAAGTCATGCATCACATGGACATAATACTAGTGTGTGTGTGTGTGTGTGTGTGTGTGTGTGTGTAATGTTAGAAATACTGAATGAATAGTATTGTATTTCTCAAGTAATAAAATATACATAAGTGCCTTTATATAGGAGGCAGAGTGTGTAGTACAAGTATGTGTGCTATACAAGTAAACAAGGTGCCCTAAGGCCCACATCCTACTACACATTAACAGCCTTGCTTAAACTCAAGGTGGGTGTGAGACCAACTTGAGATTGTCAGCCAAAGCATGGAGGCGTCCCTTAAGATGTGACTTGGTGAAAATATCTGCAAGTTGATCTTTAGAGGAGATTGAGAATAACTTCAGAGCACCATGGAAAAGATGATAATAGATAAAATAACAATCAATCTTGATGTGTTTAGTCCATTCATGGAAGACATCATTGTGAGCAATATGAATGGCACTCTGGTTGTCACAATAAAGAGGAATAGCAGAGGATGTAGACACACCTAAATCCTCAAGAAGCCATCGAAGCCAAAGGAGCTTAGATGTGGTATCAGCAAAGGCACGATATTATGCTTCAGTACTGGAGCAGGCCACAACGGCTTGTTTCTTGCTTCGCCAAGAAATCAGGCAAGAAACAAGAAGAAAGCAATAACCAGTGGCTAACCTTTACTCAGTGGGATTTCCTGCCTAATTAGCATCAGAGAATGCATGGAGAACAAGGAGTCTGAGCAGAGTAGAAAATCCATGAAAGAAAGTGTCCTTCAGGTATCGAAGAATGCACTAAACAGCAGCATAATGAGTCGATCATGGAACAAATAGATACTGGCTCATCTGGTGAACAACATAGGAAATGTCTGGATAAGTGACAATGAGGTAAACTAGGCTGCCAACCAATCATCTATAAAGAGAGAGATTAAACAATGGTTTTCCCCCCAAGGAGTCAAATGCGCATTAAGTTCAACTAGAGTGTCAATAGTCCGTCCTGCTATCAATGAGTCTAGCTCAGAACAAAAGTTTAGAAGCATACTTGGCTTGAGTAATATAAAGACCATCTGTGGAATGAGTGATTTTAAGACCGAAGAAGTAGCTGAGATGCCCATGATCTTTCATCTCAAACTGCTAATTGAGAAAATTCTTGAGTTCTTGAATGACACTAAGGTCATCACCAGTTATAATATCATCCACATATATGAGAAGCAAAATAATGCCTTTGTCGGTGCGATGAAGAAATAAGATAGAATCATAAAGACTGGCAGTATAACCTAAGCGAAAGATGGTGGAGCTAAACTTGGCAAACCAAGCTCGTAGAGCTTGTTTAAGGCTATAAAGTGCACGTCGAATGTGACAAACCTTGTTTGACTCAACAGAGAGACCCGGAGGAGGTTGCATATAAACTTCTTCACTTAAATCCCCATTAAGGAAGGCATTTTTTATATCCATCTGAAAAATGTCTCATTTACTGGCAGCAACAACAACTAAGAAGGCACAAACAAATGAGATACGAGCAATCGGAGAAAAGGTCTCTTTATAATCAATCCCCTACTCCTGTGTAAAACTTTTTGCAACAAGACGAGACTTATAGCACTCAATGGACCAATCAGAGCGAGTTTTGATCTTGTAAATCCACTTAAAACCAACCACAGACTGTCAATGAGGGAAAGTAACCAAATCCCAAGTATGATTTTAGATAATACATCAAGTTTCTCTTTCATTGCAATCTGCCATAAAAGATCAGTGAAAGCCTCACAATATGTGTGAGGTTCGTGTAGTGTAGTAAGGGCAGTGTAGCAATGATAGTTAAGTAAATGTACATGAATGGATCTTACTTGATTTGAGGAACGAGGTGGAATTTCTTGTGGAAGATCTTCAGGCGGAGCAGGAGTAGGGGACCTAAACTCAAAGTGGGGTAGCTCGTCATCAACATGTTCATCTTCCACCTGTTCATTTAAGGGTGATCCAGGAGAAGCATAAAAAATATCTAGGGGTTAGATAGAGAAGTCTAAAGGAGGATCGAGAGCATTTATAGAAAGAAGATGTGACTCATCTGGAAAGATTTCTAAAATAGAGGAGGTAGTCAGGGAAGAACAAAAGTGAGAGAGTTCAACAAAGGAGCAGTGTTCCCAAAAGACAATTGGGAAACGCGAAGACAATGAGAGACAGGATTATAACACCGATACCCTTTTTGAGTTTCGCAAAAGCCAAGGAAACAACAAAGTCTAGATCGAGTCTCAAGTTTGTTGTGCTCATGAGGCTGAAGAAGAATGAAACAGGTAGAACTGAAGGAGCGCAGGTGATGATAGTCAAGGGGTGACCCAAAAAGGCGCACATATGGAGTTTGATTATGGATGACAATGCTTGAAATGCGGTTAATAGCATGAACAACATCAAGAACGGTTTCACCCTAAAATGGGGCAGGAACTTTGGCAGAGAGAAAAAGAACACGAACAGTGTCAAGCATACGAAGAAGATTTTGTTCGGCTCTACCATTTTGTTGAGAGATACCTGGACAAGTTAGGTGATGTATAGTGCCATAGAAATGCAAAAGAGCTTGAAAAGCATATTGAGTATATTCAAGAGCATTATCAGAGTGAAAATTTTTTATTTGTTTGAAAAATTGTGTTTCAACCATTTTTGCAAAGTTACTAAAGATTGGTAGTAATTTAGAACAAGATTTCATAAGAAAAATCCAACTATAACGAGAATAATCATCAACAAAGACAACAAAATATCAAGATCCACCAATACTAGTAACAGGGGAAAGTCCCCAAACATTAGAATGAATTAACTCAAAAATACCATTAGAGATATATTTACTATTATTGAAAGGCAAAGTTGGTTGTTTTCCTAATTAGCATAAAGTACAATCAAAATTGTATTTAGACACAGAACCTAACAAACCTTTAGAAGCTAACTGTTGTACCAGAGAAAAGGGTGCATGACCAAGACGAGATTCCCAAAGTGCGAGAAAAGGTAAGGAAGAAACCGCAGCGGCTGCAACAACAACAGAAATAGGAGCAACTGGTGGAAGATGAAGGTTGCCCATTGGAAACATACGCCTAACTCTAGGACCGATCCCAAGCTCTTGCCTTATCCTTGGATCTTACATAGTACACCTAGAATAGTAAAAAATAAGGTGATAACCTAGTTCAGCTAATTTCCCATAGAGCATAAATTATAGGATAAGTCAGGTACATGGAAGACCCTAGGAACTGAAAGGTTGGATGTGGTGCAAGTTCAAGTTTGAAAAATAAGGATGAGTAAGGTGTCATGTGATCGCAATAGGAAGAATAAAAAAGTCAAGAGTAAGACCTACCAGGTAAAACTAAGAGAGCAGTGGAAAGAGATGCATAACTAGCCATATGAATAGCCTGAGCTATGATGTCCTGTAATTCAGTGGAGGAGAGGTTGATAGTGGATTTAGAAGACTGGGACTCAGTTGAGACGGAAAACATTAGCAGAGTAGACTCAATATTAGCAACAGTAGCAGTAGATTTGTTGCGATGGTAACAAGTCTCAATAATGTGGCACGGATGCTTGCAATAGTTGCTCTGTAGGGGGAGCAAAAGGAGAAGTAGCTAGAACATTAAGCTTATTCTGGGCTTGAAGGGTTGCAAGACGAGTTTCTTCTCTAACCAACTCATTTACAGTAGTATTAAGAGAGGGAGGAGGACTGCGATTAAAAAGCTGACCTCAAATGTGCTCATAGTCATTGTTAAGTGACATCAAGAATTCATAAAAACGAAATTCATCTTGAACAATAGTGTGGCCAAGATGCTTGCAATAGTTGCAAAACTTTTTGATAGACTGCTTGCGACGATTGCCAAAACTAGAGGCCTTAAACCCTAATTGCGGAGGTTGCTTTGTGGGGGGAGTAGAAGGAGCAGTAGCTAGAACATTCAACTTATTCTAGGCTTGAAGGGTTGCAAGATGAGTTTCTTTTCCAACCAACTCATTTACAGCAATATTAAGAGAGGGAGGAGGACTGCAATTAAGAAGCTGACCTCGGATGTGCTCATAGTCATTGTTAAGTGACATCAAGAATTCAAAACAACGTAATTCAACTCGAACAGTAGCATATTGTTGAGCATCCTTCGAGCATGCGCAAGTTGGATCAAAAAGGTTAATTTGGTCCCAAATGAACTAAAGCTGATTATAGTAGTCATTGATAGATTGCCCTGGTTCTTGCCTGAGCTGATGCAACTCAACCACTAACTAATATTTCATGGATTCATGAGAAGTGGAGTATCTTTTGGCTAACATATCCCATGCAAATTTTGCATCATCAAAGCTACCCAATAGATTGGAGATGGAGGAAATTGAGGTGTTTTGGATCCAAGTGAGGATCATGTGGTTGTGACTATCCCATTCAACCATGTGACTGATGAAGGTAGTATCTTCTTCAGCTGACCCTTGATAGGAATCATGATTGTACCAGCACAATATTGCCAGAGCATGTGACCCTTAAGAAAACTGCGCATAGTTTGAAACCAAGATAAGTAATTAGCATTCCCCTCCAATATAGCATTGATAGGGCAAGGAAGAAAAATATCATTTTTATCCATTTAGAGGAAAATATGCAAAAATAGACTACAAAAATAATATCTATGCAAAAAACTGGATAGGGAGCACCTGGACAGCAAAAAAGTCAATGGTCAAACTCACTATCAAAGTCAACAACGACGGTCAAAGTCAGCAGTCAACAATGATGGTCAATGGTGATGATGTCAATAGGATGACATAAGCAGCTGACTGATGCTGACGTAAGCAGATGACATGGCAATGATGTAAGAAGTGACTGGATGATGATGTTAGCTAAGGGTGACGTGGCAATAATGATGTTACGGGTGACGTCAGCCTGGAACAGAGGACGGCGCATGATTGAGACGCAGATTCTTTGGGTGGTGCGTGAGGGCGCATGAAGGCTCTGATGACTACGAGAGTTCCACGACTAAGTAGATTGAGGCAAGACGGTCACAGTGGTACCTGCAAAAAGTTAATTGGAGCAAGATTCACAGCAAAGACGGCAAGGGCAATGGTCTTTTTGGTGTGGGACTCCTCGACGATAGCAACTGCAGGTCCGTAACCCAAGGAAAATGGCTGAGAGACGTCGAAGGTCTAACGGTGAGTGGCTGCAGCAGCTGCTGTGACGATGAAAGCGATGAGAGTGAAGTAACACCAAGAGAGACAAGACTACTAAGAGAAAGTCAGAGCAGCAGCTCTGATACCATGTTAAAAATACTAAATGAATACTATTGTATTTCTCAAGTAATAAAATATGCATGAGTGCTTTTATATAGAAGGTAGAGTGTGTAATACAAGTATGTATGCTACATAAGTAAACAAGGTGGGCCTAAGGTTCACATCCTATTACACGTTAACAAATAATAATATAAAATACCAAAATAATAAGTATATTAATTGTCCATTGGCACATGCAGGATGCAAAAAAATGACACCTTGGTGCTTTCAAAGTTGGGAACCACACGCTTGGTTCGACTGCAACAGTTCCACCATGAATCTAATTAAGATTGTGTTTACATGGAACTCAGCGAAGCCCAAACAGTCCCCTGCCGAAATATCAATTTTTTTTTTCCTTAAACACTATGTCACATTTTCACCAAACACACTTCACAAAAGAAAAGGTTATTTACTGAATAATTCCCCCATTGAAATGTGGTTGTTCAATGCAAGTATTATACAAGTTTTTTCCAAAATTCACCATGTTCTATATTTTAAAGAAAAAAAAAATTACTGTTGACTTAAGGAGTAGTCTTCAATTTAGGAAGTTTTTAACGAATTCGGTAAAACAAATTATATCAAGTAGCTTAATCAATTAAAAATTAAAACTGTCTTTTGATGACAGCATGAACTGAACCCTAGAGCTACTAATACAATCATAGAACACAGACTTGCATGCAAAACCAATAAATTGAATTATACTTCTTTTTTTCTTTTTCTTTTTTTGAGAAGGAAATTGAATTATACTTAAACCTGGCAATACTATAAGTCTATAAATCCATTAAAATCCTAGTTTAGTATAGATTGTGAGAAAGGAGGTGAGATTCGAATTATAGATATAAAACTCCATAAATTTAAAGATATTATCATGGTTCTCAGAACCGGACCGGACCGAGAGGTCGGACCGTGAGAACCGAAAATCGGGATGAAAACCGATTTTTTAAGCCTAAAGAACCGGATTTTTTGTTAATTCTGTGAACCTCTAAAACCGGGGTTGGACTGCACGAACCGGTGAGAACCGTGCGGCCCAACCTCTTAGCAATTTTTTTTTTTTTATAAAAAAAACTTAACACAATTTTATTCAACTTAATTAAATTATCCATCTCTTACAAGGAATAAAAAAATTATAATTAAAATTCTTCAAAGATATTCAACTTTACTTCAAAAATTAATCAAAAATTTTAATGTTTTCATGATTATTATTTTATTTTGTTAACTTTCTTATTTAATTATTAAATATATGCTTGAAAATCATTAAATTTCCCTTACATATATAGATATATTAGTCAATTTTGCTAGTTTTATAAATTTAATATCTATATTTAGGCTTTAAAATAATTATTAAATTAATTATGATGTCATCACGGTTCGACCCCGGTTCGACCTCGGTTCGACCTCAAAAACCTTGAACCTCTCCCTTTTACGGTTCAATGAACGGTCCGGGTCTGAAAACCTTGGATATTATTACTACTAAGCTATCACTTGAATCTCAAAACCATTCAATATGTGACATACTAGAACTGGTATACAAATCCTTCCACGCTGAGTGTCAAGTAAATTTGAAGTGGGTATCACATAATCGTGCAGAAAATTCACATAGATACAGAAACTGTAGTTGTGACTCTGATTGGAGACAAGATTCACGCATAACAATGAAGCTAGGTTATGAAAAAAAAAAATCAACAAAAATTACAAGGATGCAGAACTTTTTGTAGTTTATCTAGTAAAGGCCAAAGTCAATTTCTCATTGGCCTCCACAATCTACCTAATTGTTGTGTGAGTGCAACCCAAATAATGTTAATTTTCAATTCTATTATTGTTTTCATTTGCAGAAAGCCAACTAAAAGAGGACTCCACTTAGGCCCCAATAATTACATTTTAAATCCCTAATGGGACACTAATGTGGAGATTCTATTGGACTAGTACCAACCTCCCCAAGTCAAAAAGTTGGAGAAGTAGTCCAAAATCATTGTGCTATTGAAACTCTGGGAGCCAATTTGATAATTGTAGGTGCTGACTAGACCTTTAACCAAGACAAACGATCATGAATCGACCGTTGGGTCAATTAAAATGTCACCTTCTACGTCATGTTAGATTCCACCCATATGGTCATAAACATTGTATTGCAATTAATGAGTAATGAAAATGTCTAATAAATATATATTTAATGAGAACAAAAGTTCAAATCAAATCTCTCTTCTTTTCTTTTCTTCTTCTTCTTTTTTTTTTTTTTTTTTTCTTTTTTTATTTATTATATTTTTTTTTATGTGGGAGGGGGGGGGGGGGGGGGAGATTCATTCTATAATAATTGAATTTTTTCTTTTTAAGAAAAAAGAAAAGTTTCCACCCTTATCAATATTACCTCTTTGCTTTTTTCTTTTTTTTTCCATTTTTACTTAGACAACTTTACTGAATGTTTTATTTGAACCGTTTGAGTATTCAATGTTAAGTCATTCATCAAATAATAACTGCAGTACTCGTTTTCAGAATCAGTTTTAGAGAAAAACATATACGTTTTTTACTTTGAAACCTTAAAGGAACAGTACACATATCCAAAGATAGAGTTCTACTTTTCTTCGTTCTCAAAGAAATTCATAAACTCAAAACTTTACATTTATCAAAAGTTTTGAAACTCAAGTAACATTTTTTAGTGGTTTTAATGTAGATGTCTTGTATGTAAATCATTCTTTCATTTATAGAATTATTAAAAAAAAAAAAAAAAAAAACTTTAGTCCAACGTTTTCTACAAAATTAGATTGAAAAAAATTTAGTCTCTTTAATATATTTACATATTTATCTATAAAATTAATACTACTCATTTAAAATTAGCTATCAAATAAAAAAAAAAATTAATTTTTTATTTTGACTATTTGCCTCATCAAAAATTTTTATTTAAGAGATAATGATAAGGACTATATTAACGCGACATTAAAAGGTTATGAACTAAATTGACACAATTAAAATGTTAAAAACCAAATTAAAATAGGACACAAAGAATAAATATCAAATACATAATTTATCCATAATTGATTAATTAATCCAATGAACTAATATACTAGTCTTTTGACAGTTGGATACTCAAACACACTATTGATTATTATGTTTTACGACAAAAAAGAGTGGGATATATGAATGTATGCCCATTTATTAAAGTTTGTTGTGACACTGTTGACCCACTATATTCCTTGATGTTAAAACTCGTGGCTTTGCCTGCCAATTCTAATGCAAGCAAAGAGGATCACATAAAGTCGAAAGAGATCTAGAGAGAGAGAGAGTGAGAGAGAGGGAAAGAGAGATCCCACTTGAGTGTTTTAAAGGACCATAGGACAAAAAATTGTTGTAAAAAACATTGACCTTTGAGTTTCTATAAGTAGCCCAAGAGATGAAAGATGCTCACCCTAGAAGAAAATTAAGCCACTTTACTCAAAAACCTCACAAAGAAAAGAGAGGAAGTAAATGGTGAGGGAACCTAGAGAGGCTATCAACTTGGATGGAGGTATTGGTGATATTAGTCATGCTTGGCTAATCTTCTGGGTTGCTTTGGTTACCATTTCTTTAATCTCAGTCACAATCTTCTCTTGTGCTGATGGTGTATCCAAGGACAAAACTTCTACCGGCGACACCGACTTATATGGTGGTGGATGTGCTGCTGGATGTGGTACAGTTTGTGGTGGAGGATGTGGTGCATGACTTCTTCCTTTTCTTTCACTGGTTCTAAGTTCTAACACAAAACCATGAAAAAGAGAAGTTGGGCACGATCCAAATTTAGCTAGAGCTTAGAAGAGAGACTAGGATGCCTAAGTAGTAATCTATATTATTGACTGTCATAGTTAAGCCAATTTGAATCCATCAATAATTGTTCTAATTGGAGAAGCTTCTTAATTTCTCTAAGCCATGCTTTTGTTATCTTATTAGAGAATTAGATTCCATTTAATCATGCAGCTTCTATTACTTTTTGTTTTTAGTATGTTCTTCTTTTCTATATGTCCTATCGTCCTATCTAGCCATGAGTATAACACATGGGACCTTGCATATTCTCTTCGTTTGTGGTTGAATTACAAATCCAATTAATGGGCTTTTCACAACAGAGAAACCCCCAGTACAGTAGTGACAAATAAGGAAATATATTTGAATTCTGAATACTTTCATTAAAAACATTAGAAAGTGTTAGTTGACCTAAAGTTCATTGGCAAAAAACTCTAATTCCTTCTTGCATGAAATGAAAAAAAAAAAAAAAAAATGGTTATTTCAAGATCTTAAACACATGCCACACATGTAGAAGCACTTTTTAGCTCCATCTGCCGGACCGCCGGTACTTGATTGAATTGGTGGTGCCTTTCATTTCATATTCCATATGCATCAGTACTCAATTGCATTATTTTTCATGTCATTTCAATTTTATATATATATATATATATATATTTGTATGTGTGTGTGTGTGGAGTGCAAGTGGAGCACAAACCACGCATGGAAATTGGACCATAATGATTACATTATACTCATCCAGCATGTTCATGATATAGAAGATGTTGGTCCCGAATAATATTATCACTAATATTATCAATCTAAATAACAATTACACATAAGAACACATATATTTACGTGAAAAACTCTTTTCTTTTTTAAGGGAAAAATCATGGGACAAACTTTGAATCAATTTCACTATTATCAAATCAATTACAACATTTGTGTATGTCTCACAGCTAAAGAAAAATCTCTCTTATTATTCTTTGCTCTCACACACGCTCTCTTTATGTCTCACGGCTAAAGAAAAGCATGTTTTGTTTTTTTTTTTTTTTTTTTTTTTTTTCTCATGCACACTAATTATTTATCTCAAAGGCGGTAACACTTTGCTCTCTCCTTTCTAGCTTTCTTCTCTTCTTCTTTCTCATTTCCACGTAGTTCTCCTTATTTATCTTTTAAAAGACGGCAACACTTTACTCTCTCATCTCTAACTTTCTTCTCTTTGTCTTTCTCTTTTCAACATCAAACAAAGCCCCACAAATTCTCCTTGATTCGTGTGCTTGTTTCTCTCCTTGCATTATCTCCCAAGCAAAAATATATTTTTTCTCTCTCTTGGTTTCACGCTCTATATTCTCTCCCCATAGGGAGGACCTTTGGACCAAAGCCATCAAATTCTTTGTAGTATCATCTATTTATAAGACTCTTTTTCTATTTACTCTTTAACAAAGAATAGACTTTCCTTCCATACAAAGAAAACCCAAATTAATTTTTCCTTCTTCAACTAGGAAAACTAATTGACTTTCGAAGTCACAATTAGAATTTGAGGCAATTTCCCAATAATCTCCACCTTAACTTAAATTCCATCAATTGTTTTCAACTATCTTCTTTCCTCTTGGGATAGCTCTACCATAATCAAAGCAACCCCATCTCTTCCATCTTAATTCACACAAAAAGGAAGCATCTACTAAATCAACCAAGGTTTGATACCACTATAATTGGGTTCTAAATAATATTATCACCAATATTATCAATCCAAATAATAATCACATATAAGAACACATATATTTATGTAGAAAACTCTTTACTATTTATTGTAGAATCGCTATAGAAGATTGAGCTAACAACTGATCATCAAAAAATTTCAATTAAAAGGAAAAAATGACAATATGTGTTTCGAACATCGATCTGATAAGTCACAACTGAGATTACATGTTACAGCTCGCAGAGACCAAAGAAAAAATGCCATGCACCTGTGGAAACTTTAAGCTGGTTTCCAAAGCAGCATAAAGCGCAAGAGAAAGATGACATATTTCCACTAGAACTAACAGTCAACGATTCATGCATGTTTTTTGCAGAAAGATAACTGAATATGCTAATTAATTGAACAGTTTCCTTTTTAAGTTTTTTTATATATAGGTCAAAATCACAATCTCTTTCAGAATTAGGCACATTTCCTTTCAGGTAATAAAGAAGGATAAGGAAGTGGTCAGTTTGGATGGTTGGAATGGAATTCAAATCTTCTGTCACACTTTTCCTGTTCCACTGTATACTCTACCAATAAAAGCTTGTCACGTGTTAACATAATTAATTAATTACTATCATTATTGACTTATTAATATTATTATTATTAATTAATGGTAGTATTTAATTAATTAGATGAATACGTGGCAACTTTTTATTAGTGGAGTATGAAGTAGAGTAAAAAAAGTGGAACAGGAGATTTGGACTCGTTGGAATGCCATAAACTTTACCAGAATGAAAATTCCTCCATCTTGTAGTGCACTATAAAAGTACAGATATTTATTTCTAGGAGGGACAGATATTTCATTTTAGGTTCATATGACGCATTACTTAAACCTCAGCATTACGTTATAACATAGGAACACCCAGGCACTAATAAAACTTGTCACCACTCGATTACATATTATTTATTAATTAAAGAAATACATATGGAATTTGAATTTACACTTAAACTTTTGTCCCTTGAAGTCTACGGCTGTATTTATTTTGGCCCTTTTAAGTTTTAAAACTTTCTTTTTGATAATCTTGAGAATATATTTTAATTGAATTTCGAATAGTGGATTTGTTTAGAGTTGGTCTCATGGTTTTTCCTTCCAAGAAGAAAGAGTTGTGTTCTTGTATGTAGTTAATATCTTAGCTTAAAAATTCTGACCATAATAGTTTTGTAAAATTGATTATGTCCTTTGTGGAATTTCTTAATTCATATAAGATTATATTGTGGCCCAATAATGACTTGATTAAGGGTTTATAATACCAAAACAAACTAGAACTATATATGCTGATGATGCACAAAAAATTGTCAGTGAGTTGATAGTCCAAACAAAGAGCTCCGGAAAATCTAAATTGATGAAATACTCTAAGAGAGTGTTAATGTGAGGTCAGCTTATTAGCGGATAACCCTCTGATGATTAAGTTAGTACCTCACAAAAGCTCCAAGAGCTCTAGAAGAATAAGAATAAGGGAATTTCACTCATCATACCTTGGAATGGAAGAGGTCTAGTGTTTATATAGTGGTTTAAAGCTAACCACGTTCCCATGATTTTAACCACGGTTCTTATGGGAAGTGCAATGGGAGGAATGGAATTAATGACACAAAGAGTTCAATTCCCATATCCACATGATATGGGTTGGTGGGAGGATCTTTTGGTGTAGTACACGAGTTTCCATCCACTACAAAAAAATCGTCCTATCCTAGCGTTTTTTCCCGACACTTTTACAAACTGCCGTAACAGATAAGCCTGTACTAGAGCTTTTTGAAAACACTGGTATAGGAAATCCTATTACGGCGGCTCAAAACCGGGGCTTTACAAATCACTGCAATAGGAGGCCTATAGCGGCGTTTTTCAAAAACGTTGGTATAGGAAGCCCAAAAGCGCTGAGATAAGATTATTGATTTCTTTTATGGGGAAAGATCTATCCCTGCGCTTTTGTAAGCACTAGAATAGGTGGACCCTATTCCAGCGCTTCCAAAAGTGCTGGAACAGGTCTCTCCCCATAAGGGAATGGAGTGACCTATCACAGCGCTTTTGGAAGCACTGAAATAGGTGGACCCTATTCCAGTGCTTCAAAAAGCGCTGGGATAGGATCACTCCATTCCATAATGGAGAAAGATCTGTCCCAGCACTTTGGAAGCGCTGGAATAGGTGGACCCTATTCCAGCGCTTTTAGCCAGCGCTTCTAAAAGTGCTGGAACAGGTCTCTCTCCATTACGGAATGGAATGATTCTATCCCAATGCTTTTTGAAGCGTTGGAATAGGGTCACCTTATTCCAGTACTTCAAAAAGCGTTGGGATAGGATCAATCCGTAAGAGAATGGAGAGGGACCTATCCCAACACTTTTTGAAGCGCTGGAATAAGGTGACACTAAATTTCACTAACTTTTCAGTTCCCACGTTTTTGTCCCTCTTTTTTCCTTTTTTTTTTTTTTTCCTTACACGTTTTTTCATTCTTTTGTTTCTTGTTATTCTTTTTTTAACTTAGACAAACAACTTCCCTTTCCCACTTCTATATTCTCCCCCTCCACTTATCACTTCTACAAGCTCTTCCCTCTCTAGCCACCACCCATTGCCACCAACGTAGCCACCGCAACCATTGTCGACCTCCACTACCACCCACTGCCACCACCATACTTTTTCCCCTCTTTTTTGGTGTTCAAGTTTTTTTAAAGTGTAGGCTTTGTGTTTTAGCTTATGGGTTTGCTTTGATTTGGTTTTTCTTTAATGGGTCATGGAGTTTTTGTGTTTTAGCTTATGGTTTTGCTTTGATTTGGTTTTTGTTTAATGGGTCATGGAGTTTCTTTAATGGGTCATGGAACTTTTGTGCTAATTTTTGTTGTTTGCTTGTTTTGGTTGGATTTTGGTACAAAAAACTCTTATTCAAATTTGGATTTTTGAGCAAAAAGACCTGAGCAACAAAGGCTGAATCATTGTAAGTTTATGTACAAGCTTGTAAATCTTGTATTTTTTTTTTTTAATTTTAATTTCTACTTAATTTTTCTATAGTGTGTAGATTTTGAATTTTTTTGTTATTAGTTTTGTGGTTTAGCTAGCTTGAGATTAATTTTTTTTAAAAGCCCACTGCCCACTAATGTGTACAAGGAGATTCTTCCATTAGATAAGGATTTCTACTTAAAAATTATATCTTCAATGTGTTATCATTATATATATATATATATATATTGTATGTATGTATGTATGTATGTATATGCTTGCTTTATTTTTTATTTTTTCATTGAATTCAAAGAATGAGAACGAGAGAGAATTAGTTATGGATGAGAATTAGTTTTTATTAAGCTCTGTGTGTGTGTGTGTTATTATATTAGAAATTACAATTATTACTTTATATGAAATTATAGTAATTTTTTATAATCTTGGAAAATTAAGAAAGTTGTGGCTTTCTTCTTCTTCTTCTTCTTTTTTTTTTTTTTTTTTTTTTTTTTTTTTTTTTTTTTTTTTTTTTTTTTTTTTGCTGGTTTCATTTGGTGTTATTGGCCTAGGTGTTGGGGTTTCACTCTTGTCGTGAGTAAATAATCTCAACTAAATGCTCTTTATATATATATATATATATATATACTAAATTTTCATGCACCATGACTCATTAAAATTTTCTGCAATAGCATTCTCATATGCAAAATTTGGATGATTTGGAGTACCTTTTTCAGTTATGATTTGGAATACCTTTTTCAGTTGAGACATTTAGGCATAATGGGTAAGTTTCCTTATGTGTACCAATTGACAAAGATTGGATACAATTAAACTTCAAATATTTTTTGCAAAGTGGTCCTTCATCTCCCTAATACCTCAAGCAAGCCAACACCACCTAGGGGACATACTCGTGGCCATAAAATATCTCACTATAGGCGTCGCATGCATCATCAAGATGCCCCATTAAATTCTCAACATGTGTAATACACCTTGCATGTCATGATGTCAATAATCAACAGGAGAATCAGAGAACTGTATAAAAGAACTATGAATTGTACCTATCAAAAAATAAAAGGAACTATGAATTGGAATTTGAAAAGAGGTTTATTTTCTAGTTTGAATTTTGGCAACGACAGATGTTCTAAAGGACTTTATCAAACTCAGGGTATGTTATGGCCATTTCTTTGTGCTATTGTAGTACGATTGTTGAATAAATCAAATAGTATGCACACAATTAACCTGTCTCGACACTATTTGTTTATGTTGCTGTAAATGCTCCTGTGCATAAAAACACATATTTGGTTAATTCTTTAATTTGTATCTAGTGACTTTACTGGGAAAGGCAATGAAGGTTTGGTAAGGCATTGTAAGCAATGCTGGCGGCTGTGGTGTTAATGAGTGCTGAAGACAAGGTGGTGGAGATGGCAATCTAGCTGTACCAAAGAGTGCAGTACTTCATTATGAGGTTATGTGAAAACTTTTGACCTAAATGGTGGCAAGTCTGAAACACCTCTTTTTCTAAAGTTGGCAAGCTAGTGGTTCCATTGATCTGATATGTTGAAAGTTTGTGAACACCTTTTTTATGGCTATAATTCCACTCAAGAATCTTTTGTTAACTCTTAGCCCTGTAATTTTGCTCTAAGTAAATTAAGTATGGAATCTTTGCTGATTTTGTTATATACTTTATTTTTGTGATTAATCATTAGCTTTGCTAGATATTGGGTTATGTTTAAGTGTGGTTTTGAGGTTAACTTGGTTAATAGCTATCTGAGGTTTACTCTACTTTATAATTCACTTCTGTGTTAACTATACTTCAGGGACAATTGTCTTTCAAATTGGGGTTTCTTTGTGAGTTCCATTCCTAACAAATGTGGGGTTTCCATACGTTTATGATTTTGGATTATACTCTATGTGTATCTTGTTTTTGTTAGTTTTGGTTCTCTATTTCACAAAAGTGGGGTTTCCATCCTTTGAATTTATCATTTCTTACATGTGTTCAAGATATAAAAGAAAGTAGAATCCCATTTTGAGTCTCCAATCCTCATCGAAGGCACCCAATCCATCAATTTGACCAACTTCGATCTCCATTCTGCTCTCACAAAGGTATACCATTTTTCCTTTTCTATTTTTTTTTTTAAATTTTATTTGGAAACTGTGTTCAAAATGTTATATTTTCACCATATGCAATTCAGATTGTAACCATGTAATTTTTGTATTTTAAGTTTATGATTCTAATAAAGCCATTTAAACACTCAATTTTTTTTTTCTAATAATGAATTTGGGTTAGTATTTAGTGAGAAGTTAAACCTGAAGTATGTAAAATTTAGCTGTATTTGATTTTTTAACAATGTAGAGAAAATGTGAGTTGCTTTGAATTTTACAGGAGTGAATTTGGGATATTTATAGGTATTGGAACAAGTGGGGTTTGAGGCAACTGATGGTGGAGAATGGAAGTTTTGTAAGTATGTGGAGGAAGCTGAGTTTGGACCAGGGCTGCCAGTTCATACTGTTTTCATTATGGGAAAATTGCTGGCAGGGGATTGAAATTTACTAGGTTTGTGTGTGTGTGTGTGTATATATATATATGCTTTGTTAATTTTTTTAAATTTTTTTTGCAATGCTAAATATGAGGGATGTCTTCATTGGGTCTTACATTAAACACATTTAAGAAACAAACTATTTTTTTTAGTGCTTGCTTTAAGAGCTTGTCTATTCATGTGGATGCTGGGCCTTTGACACTTTTATATCTTGATTTGATTGGGAGAATTTCTTAATCACGTGAAGAATTTCTAAATGATATCCACTTTAGTTATGCCTGCAAATTTTGTTTCTTTACCTCATAGTTTTACTTGTGTTTAGGGCCAGCAAAGTAGGGAGCTTTCTCAATGTCATGTATCTAAGCAAGCCAACAAACTAAGGGTGAAGGTATGAGTGATGAGTTGGTACTTTTCACCCTTATTTATGATATTACTAAGTTCATTTGTATTATTGCTTCTGCTGTATTTCTTCTGCAAGTTTAGTGTGAAGTTTTTTTAACCCTGAACTACAATCTTGTTTTAGTCATTAAGTTTTACCAATTACTTAGTTTTTTTTGTTGATTATTTTTCAGGAAGAAGAGATAAAATTGAAGCCAGTTATTGCATTCGATTGTGGTAAGGTCTTCTTGTAAGAGTTCTTTCAATGATTTTTGGTTACATCCTGATGTAATTGAGATGTGAAAAGGCTAATGCATTCAGTACTAATAACTAAAAGGTTTTCTAATTTTGGTCCTTTCATTTCATGGCCTAAAATGTGGCCGCTTCTTTTATTAGTAGGTTTTTAGGTTATGGGTCAAATGTCCTTGTCTCACCATCCTTATTGAGTATCTAGACTTGGCTACGCTATATATATATATATATATATATCCCCCCCACCCCTTCTTCTTTGCCAATATGGTACTTTGCAGGGCATTTCTATCAAACTAAAGGCTAACATTCATTTATGTCAATTCATGTCTGGTTTCTTAGCCAACCATTTCATCCAAAGTGGGCCCAACTCATTGAATTTTGTTTTTTGAGTGCTTAATGTAGCATTGACCAAGTATACTAGTACTAAAAATATAACTAACATTTGCAAACAGCTGGTTTCAAATAACAATATGAATTGGCCTAAATGACAATAATGTATAAATTCTATTATTTAATATGTAACATGCCTTTGCAATTTGACAGTGCAATTATTTCTACCATTTTTATTCCTTTTGAATTGATGAGTGAGTTTTGCTCTTGACTTCTTGCAGTCTTTTTTTCTTTTTTCTTTTTTCTTTTTAATATAGTAAAAATTAGGGGTGTGCAAAAAACTGAGGAACCAAAAGAACCAGCCAAAACTGACTGAACCGTGTCCAAAATTTCAGTTCGATTTCAGTACGGTTCGGTTTCATTTTCATTTTTCAAAAACCAAAATTTTCGGTTTCGGTTTCAATGCTCGATTTTTTCAACCCAAAACCGACCGATATATATATATATATATATATATGTAACTTAAATATGTAACTGATCAGTGGCTGAGTGGTATGCTTCTTGCGGTTTGGCTAGCTGATCCGAGGTTCAAGCCTTCACGTGGGACGTGGGTATTTTTTGCTATTTAATTTTTTAAAACCCTAGTAGTAGCATAAATAAGGAAATACCCCTCTTCATTCTTGCCTTTTCTTTTCTTCAGCTTCCCATTTCTTTTTTTCAGTCACCCCCTTCCCCATTTTTTTCTTTGCTCTTCTACCCTTCTCGCTTCAATTTTTTGTCTCTACCCTTCGATCCTTCCCTAATTTTCTCTCTAGTCTCTGCCCTTCTTAGTTCAGCCACCTCATTCTTTTCTTTTCTTTTCATTCTCTGAGTCCCATGGACCATGGCCATGCCTTTCTCTTCTCTCAAGCATGGTGGTAGGCTCCTCTATGGTGCAGCAACAGTAAAATTCAAAATATTTTCAATTTTTTGTTGGAATCTGTGTGTAATACTATAAATTGTTGAACAAATATTGTTGGAAGTTTTTCTTTCTCTATCATTCTGATTTGTTCAACAGCTCCCACTCTGTTGCTCTATTACTTTGTTTTTTATATGTGATTAAATTTAGGGTTTTGAAAATCTCAATAACCCTTTCTTTGGAAACCCGAAAACTGACCGAAACCGATATACATCGAAACCAATTGATTTCAAGCCATTTCGGTCGGTTTCGGTTGAGAATTTCACAAACCGAAATATTCGGTTTCGGTTGGCCATACCTATACAAACCAACCAAAATCGAACCGAGCACACCCCTAGTAAAAATACTTGCATAGTGTAAGAGAGTGCAAGATTTTAGATACATCATCTATCAATATATATCCCAAGAGGGAAAGAGAGAGAGAGCTACAACAATAACTAGAACTACAAGTCTGCTATGGCATGTCTAATTTATCAATATTTCAAATATGAATCAAGAAGCACCTTTAACAATGCTTCTATGCATTAATCTTTCCACTCAATTTAGTTGATAATTTTATTTTACTTTGTCTTTGTGTTTTTTATTAAAATAAAAAACAACTCAATTCTGATTGTTGGATTTGTTAAATTGCTAGATTAAACATTTGGTGGCTACTGCAATATCTTTGGCATCTCTCGTGGAGCAAAGCAAGGTAGCAACTAGTAAGTTAACCTCTGATTCTCTGACTACATATGATTAAATTATTAAATAACTCATGTTTACTATGGAACAAAAGCAAACTAGCAAAATATTGGAGCTTATCTTTTGGTTTGTATATCTTTGCACACCTCTCCCTATTTTAGTTTATAGTTTGTTCTCTCAATGTACTTAGTTTAGTAGTTTCTTCTCTTTTTGCATGATTTTGGATGTGAGGTCACCTAATTTACATCTTTTAAGTTATCTTAGTAATCTATAATTTAGACTTAGATTTTTCAAGATTAGCAGCTTGCTGTAAGTTTGAGTTCCTCTTTCTGGGAGCAAACCAATGAATTGCTAAAGTGTGAGTAAAATCTACTTCATAATACACTACTAGTCTATAATTATATGTCAAAATTAATTGCTATAAGTTTGAGTTTTTCTTTCTGGGAGCAAACCAATGAATTGCTAAAGGGTGAGTAAAATCTACTTTATAATACACTACTAGTCTATAATTATATGTCAAAATTTCTGCTGTGGTGGGTTGTTGATTTGGAGCAAGCAGGTGGCTTGCATGGTGATATAAGATGGTTTACTTTTCATTATTGGGAGTGTTGATTGTCTTGTGAATATTGTGATATTATTGTTCAACTATGTGTGAATTTATTTTATCTCCTCTTAGTAAATTCAAATATTCTGCTGTGGTGGGTTGTTGATTTGGAGCAAGTGGGTGGCTTGCACGGAGATATAAGACAGTGTATTTTATTTTGGGAGTGTTGATTGTGTTGTTCTTATTGTGTTATAATTATTGGTGATGAACTTAGTCATTCTCACTGGAATTTCCTTAATAATGCCATCTTTTATGTGATCATCTAAGTTTACTTTTTATCTATTGCTGCTTCAGTAATACTCATGCATTGGTGTATTCAGTGATTAGCCCTAGGCAGACCAAGTATGGATCTAACTTGACTTAAACTTATATTTTTTAGTTTCGTGAACACTAGATTCCTAGGTGATTGGAGTGGTCTAGCATTTTAAATCTTTTTCAGCATTAGCTATGGAGTCAAATTCAAGGCATTATTGATTATTACCCATGATTAAATTCATCTTTTTCATCATCGATTAGTGTATGTATGGTTTGATTCTATTTATTCATCAAAATTATTGTTCCTTGTTTGTAAATCCAATTTCACTAGCTTGGCGCTTCCCACCATGGTGCCCTACACCAATTAGGACATTATATTAAACTAAGAGACTGTAATGGTTAGTAATGTGTTGGTGTTTTAATTGAGTACTTAAGGTGTAATTTACCATTGGTGTATTAAGTGTGGATTTAAATCTAAGCCAATCAAGGAGATCAAGGATTGATGTGGTTTAATAAAGGAAATTGTGAACTTGTAAGTCTATATATATATATATATAGATATATATATATAGTGTTTTAAGAAGCTTTGAAACTATGTTGGTGACTTTTTACGTTTAGGGGGTATATTTTGGTCATTCTTTTTGCCGCCCTATTTTTTTTTTTTTTTAAATCACGTTTTATGTGGTTGTAATTTGATTAAAAACATAAAATTTATTAAATATATAAAATAGTTCTTCTATTTGAATTTAAAATGAAATTTTTTATTTGAAATTTGTTTAATAGCTGATTAAGATTGTTGTTGAGATGTATCTAGTAGCATTTTGTTCATGTTTATTTTTTGTTGGTATTAGTATATTTGAAAGTTTTACCATTTTATCTTTTCCCTGTTGTTTTTTTGGATGTATCATGTAAAGTACTAGTTGAAAGTGTATTTGTCAACCTAATGTATTTTGTATTATTCATTAAACGCATTGTCATAATTAGTGTTGTAGATCATGGACATTGAGCTTAATTAAATCATTAGATGCAAGGAATTATTGCCTTATATTTTGCTTTGAAATTTGAGTGAAAATTAGGTGTAATAAGAGTATAATCTGATGCATTTAGTTGAAAGTATATTGAAATACCTGTGAATTTAGCTCATTTTTGTGCCATTTTAGTGTAAATAGTTTGTTGGTATTGTGGAATTGTATTTGCTATTGTAAATAATTATAAGTAAATATATTTAGTTTGTTGGTTTAATGTGGTATTGTATTTGCTATTAGAAAATATGAATTGTTGTTCATTATAGGTGTTAAAAAATATGTATTGGAAAATATGTATTGTAAATACATTTCAGGTGCTATAAAACAAAAAATTAAAAAGGCCCTATTGCAACACTTTGAATAGAGTTGCAATAGGGCCCTTTTAATTATATTCATTGAAGACCTATATCAGCGCTTTTGAGAATGCTGGAATAGGTTCTTCCTATGCCAGCGTTTTCAAAAGCGCTATGTGAGGCCCCAAATATTAAACACTCTGGCCCACTCTATACCCAGCCCAAGGCCCACGCCGAGGATAATATAAAGGCCAAGGATAATGGGAAAGAGCCCAAGTCATCCAAGGGTCTCGCCGAGGATGCCCACCTCCTCGGCAAACCGACTTTGATAAAGGGAAAGTATCATTCATCCATTAAATGAACGCTACCAACATTCTGGCCGCCTTAATGGTGAGGTGATCTGCAAACCCTAATGCTTCGGTCTCGGTCACTTCAACTATTAGAAAGTCTGCAAAGGCGGCTAGGAACTAACATAAAGCCTGCAATTGCAAATGATGGGACAGATCCCTGTACATAGAGTTCAGATAATTGACAAATGGATGACTAAGATTAACTAAAATGAGACTATATAACCAATAAGACTTCTAGCGCCAAAAAGAGAGAGGAGATCTGGATAAGTCCTAAGAAAAAGGATATGATTAAGATCAGTTCGAAGAAAAAGAGATCCTCGGCTCAGGCCGAGGACAAATATGCTTCGCAAACACTTAACCAAAGTGATGATCGTTCTTTACAAAAACACTTAGCCAAATCTCTTTGATGAGGTTCCTATGAATTTCATGTCATCTATCATTTATTATAAACTTCATATCAACCGTTGTTTACTTCGATGATGCCAAGCCCTTTTCCCCACCTCTACAAATTTTTATTGTGAAGGGTCCATTACAAATTGAGTCCCTACACGCTAGTGTAGGCCTTTTAAATTATATTCATTCATGACCTATACTAACGCTTTTGAAAGCGTTGGCATAGGCAGTAAAAGGCCTATACCAGTGCTTTCAAAATCGCTAGTATAGGGCGTATGCCTTTCCCAGCACTTTTGAAAGCGCTGATATAGGTTCAGCGACCCTATACCGACATTCAAAGCATGGCAGTTTGAAGCGCCGGGAAAAAAAAAACGCCAGGATAGGAATTTTGACCCTATCCCAACACTTTCTGGGGCTATCCCAGCAGTTTTGAAAATGTTGGGATAGCCCCTTTTTTTTTGTAGTGATATCTATGTAGATGTGGAGTGGAAGGCACACACTTGCATTGAAGAACACTAGGGTGTCACCGGACTACTAGGATTTTGTTGGTTGGCTACGGTGTCTTCGGACAACTAAGTTGAGTTAGCCTCTTTTTGCCTTGTAGAAATATTCTTCATAAGTTATGATAGGATTTAACATTGTTTTAAAAACCCAACCATTTAAAGAACTAGAAAATCAAGAGGTTTAAGGTTTTTATGGTCAGACCAAGTTAAATCATGATGATGTCAAAATTAATTTAATAATAGTTAAAATACAAATAAAAGTATTAAATTTGTAAAAATTATCAAAAATTACTAAAAATATCTTTAAAAATATTTAAACAACTTTCAAATAAATTATTCCTCAAAAAAAAAAAAAAAAAAAAAAAACTTTCAAATGAATTTCCACAACTTTAAACAAGTATTTAAAAAAAATTGTGTTCAGTACTCTTTAAAATAAAAATCATTATATTATGAAATAAAACTCTATTCAACAAATTGTACATTCTCATCATCACATGTAAAAACATAATTCTTGAATCACTAATTAAATTATCAAATAATAGATTGAGGCGTAATTTATAATATAATATAAAATAAGATACATATATATATATATATAAAAGGGAAAACTATCATTCCTCTAAAATTAAAATAAATATAATATAAGTTCCATAAAAGACATATTCAGGTTGCTTACATTAGTGTTTCTCCAAAAAAGAAAAAAAAAAGTTGCTTACCTTAGTGGTTGGTGTGTCGTATTGAGAAACCTAACCCAATCTACATTGTATCGTGCTTAAAATTTGCCATGCCTTGCTTGTATAAGTCGTGCTTTCAAATTTATTTAATAAATTTTTTAAATTCACATATATAATATGCCTAAATAATATTTCAAAATGAGTTAGAAAAAAAAATTATTAAAAAATTATTAACTCAAAATTGACTCGACTGAAAGCTCAAAATAAAATTTGAACCCAACAAGATGTCAGATATTGGATTGATTCATCAGAGTTGTGAGTTTGATGCATACCCCTAAATTTATAATTTGACCAAAAGGATCTACAATACCGTTTCATGTCTACAATGGCGGGTTGTTTTGAAGCAAAAGGATTCCCTTTTTTGTCATTGTTTTTGGTATGAAGGTTGGGTCTTACTCTCTTACAGCGAAAGATTACAATTTAAGCCACATCTATCACATTACTAAGAACTAATTTTTATTGGGTACTATTCAGTATTCACTCAATCCAAATCCAAGTCATGAGATTTATGATTTATCACAACAACAGGCTCTAGTTATACTGAACTAGCTATTGACTTATGACAATCTTACAGCAAATTAACCTCTTTCTTACTTACGTTTTCTAATTTTTTATTTTTTTTCTAGTTCTGGCTATGCCAACCTTATTCTTTCCATCTCTATTTCTTTCTTTTCTTTTTTCAAGGGCTAATGTTAATTTCTATGACATAGAAATAGAAGTTAGAAGCCTAGAGCAGTGAGTTTGAGGTTACACGATAACACCTCATGCAGCTGAAATCCCAAGTTTGAGTCTCATGGATTCAACCCATAACTCAAGTTTATTTAAACAGATGGGACACTGTGCTTTAAAATGTCTAGAAGTTTGGGGAATAGTGGCATAGTTTTCAAAATCATATATCGAATCCACAGTTGAACTGTCAAATTTGTGAACCAAACAATATTTTGGTTCACTATGAAATAAATGTCTAACTTGCCAAGAAAAAAACCAATTAAACCATGAAAAACTGACGGTTTATCATAAAAATATCAAACCACATAGTTTCATTCTAACCATATGATTATTCAATATTGAGTTATTTTTATCATTATAATCATATTGTTCTTCAATTTTGAACTTCTTTTATTTATGAACTTTTAAGTTTTATTTGCTTTTAAACTTGAAGTAAGTAATCAAAAAATAAATTCAATTGTCATATTTTTAGTCATTATATTCAATGGTTGAACCAATGACCCAAATTATTGAATTAATTGATGAACCATTAAACCATTTTCTTGATGATTTAATACTCGGTTTGGCTCTGATAATTATAGTGAATAATCCATTTATAAAGTAATTCTTGTTGCCCAAAAAACATAAGGATCTTTTTCACCAACCCTAATTGTAACAACAGAATTTAACTAAAAAAAATTGTTGCAATAAAATTTGCTTAAAAAATGAACACTTGTTTTATTATAAATTACACTCTTTTTTTTTTTTTTGAGAAAATTATAAATTCCACTTTATTTGTTAAAAGAAAATGGCGTTTACTTGAAGCATAGAGCCATTCATATGGCTTCAGATGCTATCTGATCATATCAATCTACTGCTCGGAAACGATATTATGAAATATGTAGAATGAAATATCAACCAAGTCAAGATGGCCGAGTTGGTCTAAGGCGCCAGTTTCAGGTACTGGTCCGAAAGGGCATGGGTTCGAATCCCATTCTTGACAATCTTTTTTTTCTATTTAGAATATATTTACCTTTCCATTTCGGTGTTAGAGAAAAATATGTTATTGACAATTTGAGTTTGACACTTTTTGTGAGCAATGAAAATGAGATTCCTAGTCTAATTACCTTTTTCCTTTACGCAGTAATTGAGGTTCAGCCCAAAAAGAAATTGATGAGATGGGTGTAGGCCCCAACTCCAAAGGAATCACAAAAAGTAGCCCAAATTGCATTGTTATGAACTAAAAAAAAATTTGGAGTACAACAAACATCTCAGGCCAAGAATAAGGACAGCATGATGGATATTCTCCTTAAAACGTACTTTAGGCTAAGCTTTGAGTCGTTATTGAATGCCGGTTAAGCTGTTTGGTTTCAGCCCATTACGCTACTGGTAATATCAGACGCTGAGGGGTTCTAAACTTACCTCCACCAAAAGTTAATTAATGTTTTGACATGAAAATAAAAAACAATCATCATAAAGTGAATATCTTAAATTTAAATTCTATCGTATCCAGGGACGGGGTCAGAACTTGAAATTAAGCAGGCGGCTTTGTTGCTCGCTCTGTGCAGCGGCTTTGGCCTTTGGTCCACTACTTAACCCCTAAAGATTTTTGTTTATAATTTTTCAAAGTGCCATGTTGTTGTTTTGGGTAAAATAGGTTAATTGGGCTTAAATTTTTTTAGCTTTATTATTGGTAATTTTTGTTGTTAGGCTAATATTTTTGGGCTTGTATATTTTGTTTTAGTTTTATTCTATTAAATTTTTTAGGCCTTTAAAAGGTGAAAAATGTTAAAACTACAAAATTTTTACAAATTGCTAATGTGATGAGTGATTATTAGTAAGTAAAAAGTTATGCAAGTGTATGAACTAATAAGAATTTGCTACCTCAATAATTTGTAAAAATATTATAGAACAGTTTATGGCTATAACATTACTCTTAAAAATTAATGGCATTGTTAAGGGGGGTAAAGTGTAATTTTATTGAACAAAATTGCTAAAATTAGTACCTATTAATATACTAATATGTAAATTAAAAAAAAAAAAATTTGGGGGAGGCCATTGCCTCTCAAGTCCATATATAGCTCCGTCCATGTTCGTATCTATCCACGCATGCGAAATTTTGTTGCATGGCCTAAGTACATTTGTGGATTAATTCATTCCTTCACCACCAAATCCGAACATAGAGAATCATAGTAAACAAAGTAAATAGGTTCTCCCCATTTGTTTATATATATCAAGATATTTAGAAGGAAAGATTAGCATCATCATTAATCAATAAAAGACATTGAATTCTTGAGTATAAAGTTTAGTGGCCACTCGGAATTCCATCATACCAAAAACTATAGTGAAAATATCAGAAAAATGTTCACCATATCTATTATTGACTATATATTAACAGGATAGAAAGAAAATGTGCTTACGTATTTAAGTGTCGTGAGGTATAATTTGTTGTCAAGAAGGTTATGATGGAGGAAAATCATCTCTTGGATTCACCATGTTGATAGTGGCGGAAGCATATGTTGCCATGTTGGTGCTTGGCCTTGGGGGCCATGAAGCACCCCCAAAATTTTGAAATTTTTTTACATTATATCATTATATGTAACACTTTTGATTTGGTCCCTCCTAAAGTTTTTATAAGAGTTTTTTAACTAAAAGAAAAATCTTTCATATCTAGTTAACTATTCGTTTTATCATAATTTTTATTATCCTAATGTGCACAAAAATCATATATCCTGTTTGGATTTATGAAAAATAGAGAATCATTATTATTACTTTAAAAACTTTCTTACATATTCAAAGAAAACTAGATAATTTTTGTATATTTATTGAAATTTTTTAGAATTTTAATTTATATATATTATCATTATTTGTTTCTAGCTCTGCTACTTCATGTGAAATTCACATAAGAGATGCTTTCACAAAACCACTCCATAAGATACCTCCTCTTAATGAGGAGAATTTTCCATCCAATTTTTAGAAGGAAAAAATGGCCGGAGGGACATACTTGTTAAGCAATCATCATTGAATTCATATCGGAGGAAATCATAACCGGTAACAAATAAATAAGTCTTCGTTGGCAGACTTATTGAGAAAAAAAACTGTAATTTTTGACGAGGAAAAATTGTCCCTCAAGCCCAAATTGATCTTCAACAAAAGAATAGAAACCTACAACATAAAACAAAAATGTCGGGTGGGAGTGGTAATTTATAGCAAGGGCAATGGAAAAGTCCAAAATTTTTTTTTTTTTTAAAGTGCATGTCCGCAAACAATTGCTAAGCTTTCTTAACCCGAAAGTCACGCTACACATGTTTCCTTGTCAACTCTTGTTTTTAATCGTTTTTTTTTTTTTTTTTTTCCTCTCATGGGGGTGGAAACCGTGGAATTGTTTTAACAAATATTGGCCACAAATGATATATGCCATCAATGAGATAGGCCGCCGCCACACAACCCCCACCCCCCCCCCCCCCCCCCCCCCCATCCCAAAAAAAAAAAAAAATTGTATAATTATTACCATTGATTGAGTAATTGATCAAAGGAGTACACCCATCAACAAGCTTGATAAATACAAAAGACCGTTCTAACATATTGATGTCATTATAAGACCTGGGTTGTCTAAAAAAATGTGTGCTATATTCTAAGAATATATGATGCCACATGTTCCAAAATAATTGTTGAATGATGAATATGACTAGTATGACGACCTATACATGCAGTGGAACAATTCTTCCGTTTCCAATGCATGCAACTAATGCTCATTAGCATCCCCAGATACCCACAGCTTTGACCTATTGCTAGCAAGATGGCAATGTCATTGTTGTTTGGTGACCATAAATACTCTTTAGTAAATTAAAACCATTGTGTTAACAACTTTTTATTGACTCTTAATTGCGGTTCTTTCTCCGATCCTCACATATTCATCACATAAATCAATCATTGCTCCAAAGGGGTGCATTCTTAGTGTGGCGATCATCTTTTGAAGGGAAGACAACTAGAGCCTTCCAACATTATTTCTTCATGGGACCAAGTATGGCTTGATACTTTTAGCTCAGATACAATGTGAAGTAAAAAAGTGGGACTTGTTCTAAACCCTTTCGAAATACATTTAGGGGATATATGGGTGATTCAACAGAGTAGTTGAGAAAAGGGTTTTGATTGCCTTGCAAAGAATCACGCTTGATGAACGATGACGTTGAACAGAAGAACGATGTGAGCTTAATTGTTCTTCTATAGCAAATCGTATAATTATCTCCAATTCATTATCATCAAAGGATGAGGATTCATTAGCAATTATGTTGAAAACAAAGAATGAATGAAAGATAATTTTGGGCTGAGAGAAAACAAAGAATGATAGAAAGAAAGTGATTAGGTTGAGGAGGACTCAAATTTGAAAGGAAATAGTCTTATTTATAATAAGAGAATATGACCGTTAAAATACAACACTTAAAATATGACTGTTGGGGCGTTAGAGAACATGAGCCTCTTTAAAATATAACCTTTATAAAAATGAATAAAGAAATAATATTTAGTAGAGTGAGAATACTGAGGTTGATATAGGTTTTTGTAAATAGTAGAGTAGTTAAAATAGAAAAAAGGGAAGAGGGTGTTAGACCAAATTTGGCTAAGAATGTATTAAGCCTAGTGTAAATGGTCTTATTCTACATGAATTTCACTTGCTTTTGGAATCAAGAATCCAAAAACATCTATTCGTTGTTAAATTACCGATTATTCCAAAAATTTAAACTATTAGAATATGGTAAATTTAATTATTTAGCCACATATTTTTACAATTTCTTTACTTGTAGGCTGAAACTACCTTTTAATTAATAAGTGAGACCTAACACATAGGAATTTAAATGAGAGGTAGAGTGGAAGATACCATGATTGAACTCAGGATTTCATGCTATACTACTATGTTAAATTATGGATTATCCCAAAAGTTTAAGCTATTGAGATATGATAAATTTAATTATTTAACCACATATTTTTAACATATGTTTGTTATGGTACTTTCGCATTTGTTCTTCCCTCCCTTGAAATAATTTTTTGAAGATAAGGTGCCAAATGAAATTTTTGGGATGCATATTTCTTGCACCGACTATATATAACAAGTGTCTCACAACACATGAGTTCCATGTATTTATAAGACCCACATGCTATAAAAAGGCAATTGTAGAGCAATCAATTTTTGGTTTTAACCTATAGGAAAAAACTTCCATTCAATGCTCTAGAGCAATTTAAATAGGATATGTACCAAACATTTGACATTTTTTACGTATTATATTAACACAAGCCGAGTCCTTGCATTTAGAAAATTTGGGGCCCGTTTGTTATCATTTTTTAAATAATGGTTTTAGGTGTTTAAACAACACTACATATATTTTTACATACTTTTTCGCCTACACGTATTTCTAAAAAATACAAATAACGTTAGTAGAACAATATTACCAAATGGACCCTTGATTTTTCAAAACCTATACCAAAGAGTGTCTTACTGCCTTCCACGTATGGCTAGATTGTCATACGTGTAAGAAGAACTTATTGAAAGGCTCTTTGGCATTCTTTCAAACAATCGGTGTGCAGGATTTTTATCCACTAGTGAGTACTGAGTACTGAGTACTGAGTAATTCTCCTCCACTAAATTTCACGCCACTCACGCCACAACTTTATCATAAAGGTGCCGTATTTTACATGAGCGGGCAATATTCACGCCTTGTGCTAATAAAATTTCATATAGCTATCAAAGATGAGATGATCAACACAAAGAGACGATTGATTGAATCATCTTGTCATATACTTTTCTTGTCCGCAACTAAGGGGCCATAAATTAATTACCCAACAACTCAAACTCAATCCTGAATCCTGATAAGCAACCTAAATGGGACCTAAAAACAATCATTAATCAAACTACTGAATCTTAATCTGCACCGCACCCTTGTTTGAACAAATTGAAACTTCCAAGAACCTTATTCCTTGAAATCTCATATGCCTCCTATCAAGCAATATTTTGCTAACCAGGCAGTACATACACTTTCAAAATTGGAACCAGCAATTTGATAAATCAATGATCTAAATCTAAAAACAAAATTTTCACAGATATGATTCAAACCCCATATGATCATATGCAGACCCACTTCATATCACACCATTAATATCAAGAAACAATGACAATTTGACAATTTAGGCAACAAGATCAGAAATTGAAACATATATGAGGTAGGTAACATAAAACCCAGAAATAAAATTCTAACGGGAATTCAGGGCAGCAACGGACTTGTTAGATTGAAACCCATTAGCCTTCTGTGTCACTCTCTTCTTTGGAACACTCACAGTCTTGGAACATGCACGAGTACTACTTGGATGGAAATCATAATCGTTGTCAGAAAATGAAGAGTACTCAGCAAAACCCTTCATCCCTGATCCACAGCAAGTCCACTTCTTTGCGTGTTTTGCAGCACGCCACCCAATTTTGCATGGAAGTTTGAAGCAACCCCAAACAACAGCTAGAGGGCAACAAACAAAGAGTAAGCAAGCACTACAGAGGCACTCGGTGGTTTTATCACAGCATTGCGAAGAACCAAAAGAGGAACAAGAACAAGAAGTGGAATTGGGAGTCGAAGTGGGAGTCTCAATTGTTTTCTTGTGATCAAGTCTTCTACGATCAAGGGATACTACTTTTGCTTCTTTTCTGAGAAGGAATTTGCTTTCCATTCTGCCGAGGAGAGCTTAACTTTGTTGTTTGTCATGTGTTTTATACTGTGTTGAGTACTTGGAGAAGGAAAGCTTTCAGGAAAGACAACTTCCTAGAATCCAAGCTTCAACGGGAAGGGGAAATATATAATTGCTCTCTCTCTCTCTCTCTCTCTCTCTCTCTCAAGATTTTAGAAAAATAAAAAATAAAAATCTACTCTGACATAGAAACTTTAAGTACACATATTCACCTTAAAAGGCTTAAAATAACGTTTCATATTATTTAAAAAAATTATAATTAACGTTTCAATCTAACAGTAACTTTTTTCCTTTTTTCTTTTTTGATAGGATTAGTAACTTAATTATAAATCGATTAATTGCACTCTCTCTCTCTCTCTCTCTCTCTCAAGATTTAGAAAAAGAAAAAAAGAAAAAAAAAATCTACTCTGACAAAGAAACTTGAGATGCTTCTCTGACATAGAAACTTTAAGTACACATATTCACCTTAAAAGGCTTAAAATAACGTTTCATATTATTAAAAAAAATTATAATTAACGATTCAATCTAATAGTAACTTAATTATTATTTTTTGATAGAATAGTAACTTAATTATTGATCAGACATTAATCTATATTTATATATATTAATAAGTAAAACTTTGAGAAAATTCAATTAGAACTTAAAATTAGAATCTAATTTTGCGCCATGTGTCTAAATTTATGTGAAGACCACACCATAATTATCCACTTAAGTTTATGTCGTGTGCCCACTTAAGTTTTTTAATTTTTGTGCAAAGTGAGTTAATGAATACAAAATACTAAGAATCTAATATTAATGAATTATAAAATTTAAAAAAAAATATCAATCACATATACTTAATAAAAATCATCATACAACAAATATCACCACACATTCTATCTTATTAAAAATTAGAAGAAGAAAAAATTATCATAAGTAGTATTAAATTTAGGTAAAATTTTTAATATATGACTAATTACGTTTACTTTTTTAAAAAATAATTTGACTAATTATTTATATTTTTATGATAAAATTTTTTATTTAATTTTAAATGTATCTATACATATGCATGTGTCACATGCCTTTTTTTTTTTATATAATAATTTGACTAATTATTTATATTTTTATAATAAAAATTGTGTTTAATTTTAAATGCATCCATGCATTTGCATGGATTACATGCTAGTATATATTAATACGTAAAACTTAGAGAAAGTTCAATTAGAATTTGAAATTAGAATATAATTTTGTGTCATGTGTCTAAATTTATGTGGGATATGTCTATTTAAGTTTTTTAATTTTTTTGTTAAGTAAGTTAATGCGTGCAAAATACTAAGAATCCGATATTAATGAATTATAAAATTAGAAAAAAAAAATCACATGTGCTCAATAAAAATCACCACACAACAAAAATCACCACAAGTTCTATATTATTAAAATTTTGAAAAAAAAATGATCATAAGTATTATTAAATTTAGGTAAAATTTTAATATGTGATAAATTACGTTTACTTTTTTTTTAATTTGATTATTAATTTATATTTTTATGATAAATTTTTTTTTTTAATTTTAAATGCATCTATGCATTTGCATGAGTTACATTCTAGTCTATATATAAGCAAAGCTAAAAGAATGATAAGATCCTAAAGAATCTTAAAGAGATTTAGCTGAATTCAAGGACAGCCATCCTCCAAGAATGATGGAATGTAGAAGAAGAGTGAGAGAGAGAACAGAGCAACAAGGGAAGAAAGTAAAATCAAGTGTATTATTCCTTATGTCTATCACCAATACAATCGGGCTTATTTATGCAACAGAATCCACATTAACTAACTAATCCCCTAATCAATCATTACAACTCCCTAATCAATGCATTAACAGTAAGTAACTAATTAACTACCCAATGATTAACAACCCTGCTCTAACTACCCTAACTAACTAACTACCCCTGACCATCCCAACCAATTGCTCAACTCCTTAGTACATCACAGCAACATCCCACGCACATCACACCAGCACCCCACGCACCTCAATGCACACCTCAATGCACACAACTGTGCAGCACCCAACACACCTCAATGCACACAACTGCCTTAGCACATACCTCAGTATATTGGCCTTGTATCAGAGAAAATCCCATATTGTTCTAAATTGGATTCCTAATGTTGTCTAATTTTGCGCCACGTCTCCTATTTAAGTTTTTTTAATTTTTGTACTAGGTGAGTTAATGAGGTGCAAAAGACAAATAATTTAATATAAATAAATTATCAAAAACCCAATAAAATAAAAATAAAAATAAACTCATGTATATATCCAAAAGAAAAAAAAAAGAAAAAAGAGAGAGAGAGAGAGAGAGAAATTATAATTTGAATCCATATGTGTGTAATTGTAATTTTTTTTTAATTGTACCATGCATATGCACGGGTTAAACACTAGTCTACACACAGTCTACACACACACACACACACACACACACATATATATATTAATAGGTAAAACTGAGAGAAAATCCAATTAGATTTCAAATTGGATTTCAATTGTTGTTTAATTTTGCACCACATGTCCTATTTAAGTTATTTAAAAAAAATTTTGTTATAGGTGAGTTGATGAGGTGCAAAAGACGAAGAGTCTAATTTAAATAAATCATCAAAAACTTAATATAAAAAAAAAAGTAAACTCATGTATATATCCAAAAGAAATTAAAATGAAAAATAAAAGAGAGATAGTATAATTTGAATTCATATATGTGTGTAATTGTGATTTTTTTTTATTGTACTGTGCATATGCACAGGTTATACACTAGTATATATTAATAGGTAAAGTTTAGAAAAAGTTCAATTAGAATTTGAATTGTTGTTTAATTTTGCACCACATGTCCTATTTAAGTTATTTAAAAAAAAATTTGTTATAGGTGAGTTGATGAGGTGCAAAAGACGAAGAGTCTAATTTAAATAAATCATCAAAAACTTAATATAAAAAAAAAAAAGTAAACTCATGTATATATCCAAAAGAAATTAAAATGAAAAATAAAAGAGAGATAGTATAATTTGAATCCATATATGTGTGTAATTGTAATTTTTTTTAATTGTACTGTGCATATGCACAGGTTATACACTAGTATATATTAATAGGTAAAGTTTAGAAAAAGTTCAATTAGAATTTGAAATTAGAATCTAATTTTGTGTCATGTGTATAAATTTATGTGAGAACTACACCATAATTATCCACTTAAGTTTGTGCTATATGTCCATTTAAGTTTTTTAATCTTTGTACCAAGTGAGTTAATGAGTGTAAAATACTAAGAACCTAATATTAATGAACTATAAAATTTTTTAAAAAAATCACATATACTCAATAAAAATCACCACACAACAAAAATCACCGCACGTTTTATCTTAATAAAAATTAGGAAAAAAAAATGATCACAAGTATTATTAAATTTAGGTAAGAATTTTAATATGTGAATAATTACGTTTACTTTAAAAATAATAATTTGACTAATTATTTATATTTTTATGATAAAAATTATGTTTAATTTTAAAAATATCTATATGTATGCATTAATGCATGTGTTACATGCTTTTTTAAAAAAAATAATAATTCGACTAATTATTTATATTTTATAATAAAGCTTGTGTTTAATTTTAAATGCATTTATTCGTTTGCATAAGTTATATGCTAGTTTGTATAATGAATGAAAATTTTATTATTAGAGTATTTTATTAATTGAATTAAATAAAATCCACATATCCAACAAATTAATATCGCATAAAGATGTTGATTACAAAATCTTATTCTTTAAAATTCAGATTAATGCAAAATGCGATTACCTGTCACACGTCCAACTCAAATTAGAAGGAAAAAAAAAGAAGATGTTTAATTGTATATCTTAATCATTTACCAAAAAACTAGTTATCCTTTAATGAGCCTGAGATAGTTGAAATCTTGCCAGTCGTGATAATGAATTTTTGGAAAAAAGAGAAAAAGAAAAAGAAAAAAAAGTTCTCTCTCTCTCTCTTGAAAGAGAGACGGTTGAGTGTCCTCTACGCTATCGTGCACTCGAGCTTATCCCATACATTTTTCTTATAGGCTTCGATTTTCTTTTTTAGTACCGCATTAAGTATTTACTCTTGGAGAAATTATACAGTTTTCTGGTGGATCACGTCACTTGTCTACTATTTCACTAAAAGACTCTCACTTATTTAAAATTGTTGAGTCAGTAATTAGTTTCTATTTAAAAAAATTTTCCAACTCAACAATTTTAAACACATGTAAGTCTTTTAGTGAGATTGTGGACCCCGTCACTTGTCTACCATGTGAATCTTATAATTTCTCCTATTCTTGTTACTTATTACTTTTACAGTAAACGCTATGTACACAAAAAATTTAACTTCTCTTATTTGTTAAGTTGACAAGTTTTTACCGGTTCTTATCTTCACTTGGGCACATAACTGAAATAAGTTTTTTATCTATCATTAACAATCTAGTATCAACAAATGTCTTTTTTTTTTTTTGGGTCAAATTATTTGTCTCTAAAGTTTCTCATATTGTTATTACTGATAGTATTACTTTATTGGTTGAGTCGTGATTTAAATGTCTCTTATGTCCTGAATTTTTTAAATGTACCTTTGTCCTTCATTCCATATTTGTACCGGATGGAAATTTTAATGAAAAAAAGTTAAATGTACCTTTGTCCTTCATTCCATATTTGTACCGGATGGAAATTTTAATGAAAAAAAGTTTCTTATATTTTTTCTTTGAATTTAGAAATTTTATTAAACTTTTTACTGTTTATTAATATTCGTGCCATTTAGAACTAAAGAAACTTATTTTGGAACCGATGGAATATTATTTTATCTCCTTTCACTTTTTGACCTCTTCTTAAACTTTCTCTTGCTACTTGGACTTTCAGCATAAGCTTAGAATATGCTTTAGATGCCTTTCACTTACTATCAAGCAATAGTACCGCCTTTTTTTTTTTTTTTTTAGAAAGGAAGCAATAGTACCGCTTTATAGAAAATGAAAACTTCAAGCCAATTATACATTAACAAAAAAAATAAATTAATAATAATAAATTTGTCATATCACATCAGATAGATATAAGAATATATACAAAATCCAAATCATAGGTGCCATGTGTTATGAGCAGGAGCCTACCAATAAATTTAGATATGTGTCGTATCAAAAAAAAAAATTTAGATATGTGACTAAATTTGTCCCATGAGATTGACACCAAACATACAAAATTTTGGCATGTGTCCTATGCCTAATTAAAATATGATACTTTAAGATATACTCAAATAACATTAACTGTCATTTAAATTTTCTTCAAAGTTGTTATCAAGTCGACAATACAATAATATTGCAAGAGGCATACTCATAACAAAATTGAAAATTCTAACATAAAATATCCTTACAAATAGAGATATTCTATCATTTACAACATTTTTTAAAAGAATGGAACTTTGAAATCAAACTCTAAAACGTAAAGTATAAAGAATTCTTGAATAACCTTTAAAGGCGGGATGGAAAGCTCGTTGATTTGAGGTATGACATAATTTCAAAAGTCCCAAGTTTAATTTACCACACTTTCAATCTATGAAGGTTTTGAGGTTTCTTATAATTTGAAAGTAAAATAATTGCCAAAAATTGAGACATGACTTCCTTGGTAATAAACTCAAAGTCTAAAAATTCACTTGTAAGTTTATTGCATGTTTGCAACTTTCAAATATATCCTAGAATACAACTGTACAAAGCAAAGATTAGAATTTAAAAATGCCATTGAAAATAAGAATCAAAGAGTATTTATTGGTAATGTCAAGCTTTAGCGCTTGATAGGAGTGTGTGAAAAAATAAAATATATAATGAAAAAAGATTTGTTTTAAATTATTTTAATAAGAAATATTATAAAATTGAAGAGTAGAACGTGGTCTTAGTCACTAGATGTTGCATGTGCCTATCTATAACAATTATATAGGAAATCCAAATTGATTGTTCTAGACTAAATTCTTATATAAATATATTTCAAAAAAAAAATCTTATATAAATATTTATAATTTTTTAAACTCTACTTACTCCCTACTTTTGTTACGCGGCTGAGACTCACTTATAAAACATAAAACCATCCATAATAAGTTAATACAATTGTTAAAAGTTAATCTTGAAATCTCATACTATTCATTTTTTTATTAAGAATTAAGATAGCTAATTATGATATTTATTTTCTAAAAGTTCCTATTCTAAAAGTTTTCAGAGAATTTGAATCAATGATCTAAATTTTTAGATTAATAATTTTGATTTTTTTTTTTCTTCTTAACATTTATTATATCTAAATTTCTAATGTCATCTGTGTATCAATTATCATTCAACCATATGTAGCATGTGTAGGATTTTTATTTTTATCCTTATTTTGGATTCTTATTGAGCTTTTACTTTATGAATTATATTTCAATTTATTTTATCGCAGACAAAACAAAGAAATATTAGTGCTATAGATTTAGTTGCAAATTTGCAAAAGAACAGTTTTGGTTTAATAGTGAAAAAAATAAAATGGTAAAAGAGAAAAAGTTTCTTTGAAATTAGTTTGGAAGAATCTCCTCCCACCCATTATATGACAACTCATAAACGATAAAACCATTCATGTAATGAATTTGAAGAAATTTGTAAATCTTTTTCCAAAGAAAAAACCATTTTTGATAGTTAAAGTTTATCCCAATTTTTTTAATTTGATCCTGAGTTTCAAAAGTAACTTCAGCATATTATTGAAGTTTAAGATCCAATGTCACTCTTAGTATTAGACTAAGACCACAATTTGTTTCGTTTTTGCTTAAGTTGGATTTAAACTCAAGTTTTTTATTCGGGATAATAAACTTTATTAATTAAACTAATTAAAATTATACAATTAAAATGTGTATCACCATACACCATGCGATTTACTAGCAACCTATGTAGTTAAAAAATGTCACATGACTATCATGATTGCTCACATTATTATATTTCTAAATTAATTAATAACTATTTATCATAGCGATTACGTGACATTTTAAATCCGATTAAGCTGCTTGCATGTAACTTTTAAGCCAAAGATTTTATTTTTTTTATTATAAAGGTACCAAATCACTTGACACATCAACACAAATTGTCACAAGCATCACAACTTGCTTGTTAGCGTCGGCTTCAGACACTTTTTTTTAATATATGAGTAGAGCAATATAGTTAACAAGTAATAAAAAAATCTAATGCAAAATAACATGAAGATTGAAGAATGAAACTTCATATCATTATTAACATTCTATGACAAAACGTAACGCGCAAGTTAAACGTAGCTTATAATCATTCCGTTCTAGGCGTGTATATCAGCACTCAAAAGTAAAGGCATGAAATTGTTTGGCAACATGGGCACGACAGTATAATATTACACAAATTAAGACTAGAAAGATAATCAATTTAGTTTATGCATATGAATATCTTTATTTCCTACAAAAATGAACATCACCATTGATAACCTTTATTCAACATCCGTTAGGAACTGAACAACAAATTGGTTTGGCTAGTCAGACACCAAGATGTTGATAACTCAACCTTTTACGTGTACAAGAATCCAAGTGGTCAAGAAAACAATCGTGGATATAAAGCAGGAGCAGGAAACAGAAAGCAACGCAGGAGCAGTAATCAGAAAGCAACCACGATCAAAGGCACAGTCGGTTTTAGAATCTGATTTCCAGACCCAGCATCATCATGTATGGAAAAGAAAATGACAATGCAGTCCAATAAGTTATATTCCAATTTATAAGAATAAGTTTTCCCCAAAGCAAAGCATAATTCCAAATGGATGGGGTGATAAGTAAAAAGCTACTACTATGAAAAGCCGTGTGGGCGCACAGTACTTGGTTCATGCCAGGCTTCTTTACACCAGCACAGACTCAGAACAAACAATCAAAGAAGAGTATCGCATATTACTTTTCCTTTTGGTAGATAACTTGAACATGTGGCATGTAAACAAGTTAAGCAAATGTTCAAAACACCACCAAGGAAAAAACATAGGTCACGCCATTTTGGCAGTGACAGCATAAAACTAATATACAAGAGATGATGTTATTAGTAAAAAACAGTATCACTTCTTGAGTATAACTTCACATGAACCATAAAAACTTCAAAAATTAATAGCATCCAAGATGCTTTTTCACCAACAGGACATAAAGAGTCCTCAGTGGACAAATCAGCAACTAACAAAATACATGATACCTGCAGAGAAAGTCACATTATTTTTCCTTTTAAACCTGTGAAAACAACCTCGATTGCAATAAAATTATCGTGGAGCAGTCACAAATCAAGTGAAAGAAGCAAATTTAAAGGAATCATAATACCAAACCAGGAAATGTGTTTTTCCAAGGGCAGCTGTTCCTAATCAATTTTCAAGCAAAACTGTGTCAGATTCTCGTATTCTCATGGTCTTGGCACGCAACCTCTCCATAAATGCAGAATTGGCTCTAAGCCTCCCTTTGACATATGAAGTTCGTGCATCCTCTGCTAGCTTCCTTGCTTTCCCAGCTTCCTCAATGAGGGAATAGAGAGTCCTCAGGCAATCCTTTCTGTTTTCCTCTCGATGCTCAAACCTTCAGCCAAAATAAACAATGCACAATATAGTGTAGTTGGAAAAAAAATAGCTAGAAGCTTCAGCATATAGAGGAAGACCCAAAAAAAAAAAACATTAATAGTTGTAAAAAGGACATGTCAATTAAGGAAATAACATTATATAATTTCGGGTAAAATAAAATGGCAGGAAAGAATACATTTTTTTTTTATAGATAAAAATGGCAGGCTAGAATACATGGGACCAACCCTAACTAGTCTGTCGAGAATCCATAACCAAGCTTATAAATTTTGGGACTAAAAGGCCTGGTTGTTGTTGTAGAAGCTACATCATGTATATATCCTTTGTGCTTGAGCTAAAAGCATTATTTATCATGTATACATCCAGAGTCATTATCTTAAACTAAAAAATAAAAAGAGCGAGCTAGAAGCATTGCAAGGTTTTATACAATTCCAAGCCTAAACAACCTCACGATGCCCTCACCAAAGGGGCAACCTTTTTTCTTTTTCTTTTTTGAAAGAGGGGAAGGGGAGATATTCTTTTCAATCTCCCTACAATATTAAAATAAATAAATAAAATGTTTAGTCACATAAGTCACCAAGATTATTAGGATTTCCACAGATGACTAAGGACAATAAAAAGTTAGAATGATGATATGTTACTAAAAACAATCATTTTGGATAGGAAACGAGAATCCCATGTTGTTTATTGGACTTACCTCTCACTAGTGATTGTAAGCTCATCCTTTCCTGGATGGTATCTTTTTCCAACCAATTCCCTGATACGGCGAAATTGATGTTTTGAAAGCCCAAGCTCTTTCACAGTAACAGACATTTTCACTTTTCTGTTTTTGGGGTGCCATGCATCACCACCAGGAGCAAAGACTACCCGTGTTTGCCACCTAAGGATTGGTCCCTCGCCAGGTGGGTCGTCTAAGTTCTTTTTCTTGTCTGGCACAGCAGTCTCATCAAACTGGGGAGGCCCCTCAGCTTCCATTATCTTCTGACTTTCAATTACCATCTCATCCTCAAATTTCTTAAACAACTCATAAGCTTCTTCAGCTTCAATCTCTCCCCTTTCACACATATCCCCTAGCTCATTGAATCTCTCTTCCACCTTTTTCTTTATCTCATCTGAAGAAAAAATTGCACTTATAGACATATCCAGCAGATGCCAATTTACATTAAAATAGATAATTATTGTCATTGATATTCACAACTTATTGTCTATGATATATATCTATGCAAACAATAAGAAAATTTGTGATGATATATATTTGGTTGTCTCAGTAAGACTTTGAGAAAGATCTGGCCTCTAACTAATCACAGAACATTTGTTGTAAAAATCTCAAAAGGCAAAAATATGCAAGTCTAAGTAATCTGTAGCCAGAAAAACTGTAGGTTTGACATACAAACACCTTTCATAAGAGGCATTCTCTCAATAATGGGAAAAGTAATTGCAGGTAACAGAATATCATCCCAAATAATCAAAACTAAGCCTACAATGTCAAGTTCTTACACTTTACAGATTCCGATCAAAACACTCAGTTATTACCAATGTGTTATAGACTATAATGATGACGAGTTGAGATCCTCCAACAACAAATCAGCTGCTTCACCATACTGGAAGCAAGGCATCCCTTTAAAACTGTGTGCCATGTGTGCGTGTGTGAGAGTGTATACAGAGATTTCTTCAAAACTTCCGGAATTCATTTTGTCAAAAACAATCCTATATGCCCAACAAAATATGGACAACTGTTACAAATGAAAATTTCATATTCTTCCTATCAGTTATGGAACTTTATTACATCTTCAGACATTGAACCATTAGTAGCTCAAATGTTCTAAAATTCATGTTGCAAATTTCATATTCTTCCTATCAGTTATGGAACTTTATTACATCTTCAGACATTGAACCATTAGTAGCTCAAATGTTCTAAAATTCATGTTGCAAATTACACACCCAGAGTTTATTTACAGGTGGTGAAGTGGTCCATATAAGAACATGATGGTTCATATCAAAACACGCTTGATAGTGAATAATTAAATCAAGAAAGCGCTCATTCTATGCAAATTAAAAAAGGGACCAAATGCACTACTGACTACGGAGGCAAGCGTAACTGCAACAAAGTTTTTCCAATTACCTTGCTTTTCTAAATATGTAATAACAATTCCTCATGATATTCTCCTTTATGTCCATCGGGGTTTCATTTTTTTTTAGTGAACAGATCAGAACCTAAGACTACCCCATTCCATCCCAAATCCCAATTCCAACTAAGCCAAAACCCAGGGCAATAGTAACAGAAATTAATTATGAATCCATGTTCTACATCCTACCTCTCATCCACTAATAGCCTTTTCAACCAAGAATTTTCATTACAAATAAGTCACTGCAGTTATCCTCCATGCCCAATATAATTCCAATATGACTCCACACCATGATAATTCAAGCATTTAATTTGTTTCACTTTCCCATTATATGTATACTGACGATTGGAGGCTCGGGATGAGTTGTAGACTCACCTAGATATCCTGGGTTCAATCCCCACTAGGAGTTCCCCTAAATTACCTAATACACGGTTCTGGCAGGTGGGGGGTTGTGTATCCATGGTTTACACCCCAGGGGGTGGGTCCAAAGGACCCTGCTTTAGTGAGATTCCACATCATTAAAAAAAGAATGTATACTTGTGAACAAAATTATCCTAGTGGTTAACAATCAAATATAAAATCACGCCATACTAGGCTCTAAGCAAGCAGAACGTAGAACAGGGGCAACACAAAAGTGTATATGAAAATCTGGTAAAATATATAAATGTCTTGCATGTAATTTGACTCATCTCTATTACCATGTATCTCCGTCTAAATCAATATAAAATTGTCCACACAATTTTGCACACATATTTCTATACATTCATCAGAATCCACTTGCAATAGACAAATAGGAACAACAGCAGCCAAAAAATAAAATAAAATAAATAAAAAAGATAAATATGTGGTGTTAAGCTGGCCAAAAATGATTTTTAAATCTCCATGCATATACTTAATGAAGTGCCAATAAATTCAATCTGAGGAATACAGGCAAACCGCTCTCATCTAGCCTCAACTTGTCACTTCACATATAACAAATCCGGGTCAAGAATCACAGGGTGCTTATGTAACTTACCTATAAAAAAAATTAACACAAGAACAAAACAAATCCAACCATCATGTGATAAATTATCTACTGGGAGAGCCATGACATTCACACTGATTTAGGCCAAAAACAACAGCATTGCCTCCAAAGACATCACCTTCAAATCTTATCTGTCCTTGTACAATCCCAAGGCCACTTCACATTGCAGTAGACATGGTTTGTAAATTTAAAAATGCATCAAAAGTGAATTAATAGCTTTAAAAATGAGTAATTGATTTTATTTTGACATTGGAATTTGTACTTCAACTCAAAGGTTGAGTCTTTAGATGTTCTAAGGAAACTACACATAGTAACTGAGAAAAAACAGGCAGTGCATCTATTTGCCTCTTGAAAATAGGGATTCTTTAACCAATACTAGCATTGGCAATCAACTAAATTTTTTACGGCTATGATTTCAATCACCCAGCCTACATGTTCAGGATCATATTAAAATATCAAAACAGCATAGTGTTATAAGCATTTGCAAATGTCAGTGCAGGAAATCAATTCTGAAGTAGAGACACAAAACATTCCAAGCAACAATGTAAGACAATAAACATCTGAAAACCATTGTGATCCAAAACACCAATATGCTATGATTCAAAAACTAAAATGAGAAAATTATTACAGAGGTGAATACGATGAACCAATTGTCACATAAAGAGACATTTTAACAGGGTACTAAACATCATGTCCAGTAAAAAGTAAACATATAAATTTAAAATAAAGAAAGTAAATTAAAGCAGAAGGGTATACCTGGGAGGAGGTTGTCCCATTTAAGCATATCCTCTAAAATCTCCTCGCACTCCTTTGTGTCCTTCATGATCTTATGATCAATGGCATCCTTAACAAGACCATCCCACTTCTGGTCATCCATGTTAAAGAACTCATCCTTAACCATTCTCTTCATGACTATAGGCTTCACATCATACAAATCATCAATCTCCTCATCCGTCTCGTGCATTTCCTCAAAATCCGATTCGAATTCTTTGTCCTTAACATCATCCAATGGCTCCATCTGAAACTCATCTACCAACTCATCATCTGTCTCCTCATGCTTCCCAGTCAACTTCCTCTGCAGAATCGCTTCAAGGATCGACGGGAGTGCCTCCTCATCACCTTTAAAGTACTTCTCTATCCGCGCTTTCAGCTCTGAGGACAGAAAATTCACACATTTTTTTAATTAAAAAACATATCAAACAATTCAAGCTTCGAAAGGCAACAACCAAGAGACAGGTCCATATTGTTTTGGCAATATCCAGAAACCTCAAAAAGAAATAAAATTTTTATACCAAATTTAAATTGAATTGCAAATGATTTGTACCCAAGATCCACAAATCACCCAAAAATTCAGAAGTTTCAAATAATTAATGAAAGTTCAAAACTTCAAACCACCCATTATAAATGAAAAAAATATTTCACAAATTCCTTCAAATAAAATTACCACATTCATCTAATTAAAATATAGCACATAAATCAGATGCAAAAAAGGTAAAGCTTTATTTGTTTCCTGAGAAAATTTAGTGTGAATGAAAAAAAAAATTGAATCTCACTATTTCACTGACACTGAAGATAAACAATTTCCCTTTTTTTTTACATACTTGACCATGTCATTTTTGCTAGAAACCATTGAAAGACCACGAAAATGAAATAATAAACAATAAAAAAAAATCAACTAATAACTTGAAATTTATGAATTTTGTTGCTCCAACTTTCTGGGCAACCAAACAGAGTAACATGTAGCCATGCTGTTTACCTTTGTTACTGACGTCCTCGACGTCAATGGAGACATCTTTCTTCTGGGGTTGTGCCAAGCTGGCCTCTGGATCTGGAGCAGAGCTAGGGTTATCAGTGGACGAGGACGAGGACGAGTCGTTCTCGGAGGAGTAGAACCTGAGTCTGAGTCGGGGCCGAGTCGAGGCGGCGAGTGAGGAAGGACCAGGAATTGGGTTGTTTTGGATGGGAGGGGAGTGAAGAAGATTGCGAGTGTAGAGAGTGACATTACGAAGCAGAGTGCGTTTCATTGTGTGGGTTTAGGGTATAAGCTTTTTGTTTCAGGAAAGGGGTTTCAGAAATGGGGTTTTGGTTTTTGATGGACACCCACCCATTCTCTCTTTCTCATACTCAATAGGTGTTCTTCCTGCAACACTTCCTTCTTTTCTTTTTTTTTCTTTTTTTTTTTTTTATTGGGCCACGGTTTCTGCAACAAAATGAACATGGGCTTTGCGATAGTTTTTTTTTTTTAGCCATAGTTTCTATTCTCTCATAATCCCTTATTTATGGCCTGTTTGGAAGTTTAGAGAGGGAGGAGAGTAGAGGGGAGGGGAGTAGTGGAGAGGAGAGTAGAGGAGAATGATTCCCTTCCACCTTATTTGGATGTTTTTAAAATTAATAAGGGGGAAGGGAGTAATTAGCCCTTCCCCTTGTATAATTTTGTTAATATAATAAGGGTAAATTAGGTAATTTACTTGGTCAATAGTTTATGTACTCTACTCCCCCTCCAAATCTCTCCAATTTTGGGGAATTAAAAATGAGGGGCTAGAGGGAGTTGAAACCCCTCCAAACCCCTCTCTCTCCTTCCTTAAAAAACTTCCAAACAAGGTAATTGAATTACTCTCCCTCCCTCTACTCTACTCCCCCTCCTTTTTTAAACATCCAAACGGGCCATTAGTTTTCAAATCCTTTTATTTTTGAGAAATACAATGTCTATAATATTTTCACAATATTTTCATAATAAATTTTCTTTTTCAAATTTTAAGTAGAAAATTGTTACTAGTTGTTATTGTTAGAGCAAAAAAAAATAATCACAGTGATAGGTTCAAATTTGAACCAATAATAACTAATCACCTATAATTTGTTGTTAAAATGTTATAGACATCGCACTTCTCTTTATTTTTAGCTACTTATAACTCAATTAGCTAACACCTCCTACTATTTCTAACAAAAATATCAGGTTTGAATTCTCCCTCCCCAACTTTCAAATTAAAAAAAAATAATAAAAAAAATAAAAAAAAAGAACATTTTCTCTAGTTACCACGGCTGGGTATAAAAAAAAATTGAAAATAATATAAATTTCATATAAATCGAAACATAGAAGCTATGAATTCATGATTCTACATGTTTTAAATCACAAAATAAATCTAAATCATAAAATTAGTTATATAGAGTTATAAACTCATGTTCGCAACAGGATGAGCCTTGTTAGTAAAATCCTAAGAAACTATATAGACTTTTTCATCATTTTCACTAGTATTTTTTACTTAACCAACAAAGCCTCCTTGTCCAGGATTTTTTTTTTTTTTTTGGCAAAATAACACAATTTTGCTAACAATTCATTAGTTAGAATCGTTTCCAAACTATTTAAAAAAACTAGCATTTCAAGTCTTTTAGACTTGAGTTCACTATAGCAACTCAAGTTTTCAAGGCTCAAGTTTCATGCGCTGGCAAAGTTGAGATGGATTAAAATCCACATGGAACTCAAGTTTTAGAGACTCAGATTCTAGTTCTTGCACTGAGTTCCTGTTCTTTCTTCTTTTTTCTTTCTTAAGACCCAAATCAAAGATTCAAAAAATACCCAAAACCCAAAGGCTCGAGTTCCTGCAAATCTGGTTTAGAGAGAGAGAGAGAGAGAAAATGAGAATCCAAGGTGGAGAAGTCATCCTTATGATGGTGGTGGTTGGGGTTTGTCGTTAGATCAAGAGAGTCAGCTTGAGAGAAGAGGGTTTTGGTTCGGGTTTAGAGAGATGAACTTGAGATCGGACCACCGTCGATGGTGGCAATGATGGTTGGAGGAAGAGCCAAAGAGGTTCGACCATGGAAGTTCAGAGGGCAGAGGGAATGGAAGTTCAGTTCAAGCCGATTTCCCTTGCCTAGAGCCTTCGTCGCCTGGATTCAGTCCGAATCGTGGGGGTTGCTTTGTTGTTGCTTCTCTAGGTTTGTTGTTTTTGTTGCATTGTTGTTTTTGTTTTTGTTGCTTTTGGGTTTGTGGGTTGCTTCATTCTTTAGGTGCTTCGTTGTTTAGGGAACTCGAGTCTTAAAGACTTGAGTTCCACATGGATAATTTTCCACCTCAATCTGCCAGCACATGGAACTTGAGTCTTAGTGAACTCGAGTTTAAGAGACTCGAGATACTAGTTTCCTAAATAGTTTGAAAACGATACTACCTAACAAAATTGTTAGCAAAATGGTGTTATTTTTTTTTTTAAAAAAATCCAACTGGCCACCACCTTCTAAGTTCTTTAGTAGGTGATTGGCTTGGTCAAGAGGATCATTATGGTTTTATTATAGTAGAATTTCTTACTGTGGTTCTATTATGTCCCTCAAATTTTAGTCACTCTCAATTGGCATTGTTTATGGCGATCATCACGATAGACTAGAATTCCTTACTACAATTCCATTTTGTCCCTACTTCACCCACCCACAAGGTATATGTTGGACTAAAGTCTGAAACCCTATAAAGTCCGGCCCTCGCTTCACTAACTTTGCGTTTGATCTCTTATTTATTGCACTAGTTGATTGATTACTGACTAATCTTTATTCTAGTTCCAATTTATTTTGCTAATGTGGATACTCATCAATGATTATCTCTAATCCCCTAACCTAATATTATTATTAATCAAAAGTAGCATTAAGGACATCAAACAGGAACGACAGTTTGCACATCTTTCAGTTGGAGCAAATATAAATGCTAGATCTTCACGACTAGTTTCTTCCTTTTCTTTCAAGGCTAGACCACAGTAAAATGGAACACCATAGCAGCAGTTCTGTAGATATACTTTGAATGCCTATTTGGCATGTAATGGGGTCATGTTTAATTACTGACCCTGTGGTTTGGGAAGAAATAGTTCAATGGAAAATCATCAATCTGAAAGGAAAGGGCTTTAAAGCTATTTTATGTAAAGTGGCTTGGTAGGTTTCAGCTTAACACATTTGGATTCAAATGAAAAACACAAACTATGAACAGGAAGTAGTCACTGAGGAGCTAATAGTGAAGAGTAATGGTTGGGAAGTCAAAGCGAGGGCGGAAAAGGTTGCCCTGGCAGGAAACACTATCCTCCACAAAGATTTGTGTACTAACTGGGGGTTCTTGAGGGTTGAGTATTAATGCAATTCTCTAATTAGTTTTGATTTTGACTTTGTTTCAGCTCAGTGTTGTATTCTTGTATCTAGACCAAGGTTGTAGCAGCTGGTTTAAATTGTTAGACTGTTACAGTCTGGGTTGTTGTTGTTGGTTCAAGTTGTAAATTGGTGTTTCTATCCAAAAAATAAATAAGATAAATTAGTTGCTGTGGCTCTGTTTTCACTAATACAGCTTTTTGAGTCCGGTTGATATAACAGTTTTGATACTTGGAAATAGGAAATACAGAAAGAAAATTTTCACAGCCACATACATTTTATAACTTAGATTGGTCAGACAAACAAGTGCAATTAATAATTCAACTTGCACATATTGAATTCTCCAACATGATACAAGCATCAAGCATGCTTGGGATTAAAAATCAACAAAACTGTAAGTGTTCACATTACTCATCCCTCGCCATTCTCTTCATGGCAATCTCCTTTGCATTATGCAATTCATCAATATATTCATCAGTTTCACTCAATTCATCCAAATCAGACTCAAACTCCTCATCGGACGACTCCTCATCATCAATATCATTGGAAGACTCATCATCAATATCATCGGAAGACTCATGTGTCTTCCCAACAATATCTTCCATCAACTCCTTGTCAGCCTCCTCATACTTACCTGCCAATTTCCTCTTCAAAATCGCTTCAAAGATCGATGGTATTGCCTCTGCATCGCCCGCATAGAATTTATCTATGAGCTTTTTCAGCTCTGCAACCAAACCATTCGAATTTTATTAAATTTTAATTACAGAGACCAAAAAATAAGACATTCTAAATGAATGCAAAAACAAATAAGATTATTCATAATAGGTAACTATCATAATGCAAATAATAAAACCCATAAACTCCTATGTTTAAACAAATTCACGCTTTAACCAAAAAAAAAAAAAAACCAAACTAAAATCTTAAAAATTATACTGAAAATAATGAGAATTAAGAAAACCCAAATTTGAAAACATTCAGATTTTCCCTACCCTAAAATAATTATATTTCATAATTCTCAATCCAACATAGTCAAAACAACTTGAGAATCCCAAAAAAAAAAAAAAAAAATCCAGAGTAAATTGCAAATAGTTTAGGCCTTGAATTTCTTTAATTCACAAATTTTATTATTAAAAAAAAGAGAGAGATTCTAATCCCAAAAATTCAAAGAATAAACTGCAAAAAATAGCAGAATAAATTTCCTTCTAAACAAATTAAAATTTCTAACAACAAAAAACCCAGATAGCAACTCAAGAATCCTCAAGTGTATAACTAATCTACTAATTTCAACCACTAACACAACATGTATGAAATAATTTCAGTATTCAGAGACTATGAATTTTCCCACTAACCAAACAGAGGGTAAGTTGAAAATTTTAAAAATCGAATACTATGGTTTGGAAAATTACCTGGATTACTGATGTCTTCTGCATCAACGGAGGAATTGGGTTTCTGGGTATGGGTCAAATTGGATCCATTTCCATTTGACGAGTAGAGCCTGAGTCGTGACAGAGTCGAGGCAACGAGTGAGATGGGCAAATGATTGGGCTTGTCGGCGTAGAAAGTAGTAACACTGCTTCTCATCAGTAATAGAGTTTGCTTCATGTAAATGTTCATCGCTGCTCTGCTCCTTTGTTTAGGGTTTTAGCCTCTCTTTTTGTTTTTAAGGGTTTAAAGGCTTTAATTACACTACTTCAACATTTTTATTTATTTATTATTTTTGGGTTAAAGAGTGTCTATTGAATTATTTATATAAAATGGGAATGTTAATAGATGAAATTATTTTTAGAAATATTTTACGGAAAAATAATATAGTAGTTAATTCTTTCGACAAATTTTTTATATTTTTCTTAAAAATGATGCCAAAACTTTTATAAATTATTTGTTAATAATTGCGAACACTCATTAACAAGACTTATATATATATATATATATATCATATTAACGGGTATCGTTAGGGCAATATGGTTTATTAACAATTGTCCTAAAGGCACCCGTTCACATGACCCTATATAAAAAGTTACTGTTAACGGGGGTCCACAATCACAATTGTTAATAAACCATTTTAAGAATGTTTTGATACTATCTTTATGGAAATAGAAAAAGCTATTAAAACATTAATTTTTTTTTCTTTTCATTTTCCCATAAAACATTTCCTAAAATATATCACTAACAAATGCCCTTAGAGCATCCATTAATATTTCTCTATATAAAATTGGGTTTTACTAACCTATGTCCTTAGGGTGCGCATTAATGAACTATTTTAGAAAATTTTTTATGGGAAAATGAAAAAGTAACTAACTTTTTCAATTTTATATAAAAAATTTCCTAAAATTGATTATGAATATATGTTCGGCATACATTAACCGAACTTATATAAAATTACTCAACTTTGCAAATCCAAGTCTTTTTTTTTCCCCTTTCTTTTTTTTCCTTTTTTAAAGCTTCAAATCCCAAGTTTTCAAGCACAAAAATTTATTATATTTTGTGTAACCTTGCATACCACATCTCTCTGTATCAAAGTAGATTCGGCTTAGGTCCAAAAAAAAATGAACTTTTTTTTAATAATAATATGCTTAATATGAACTTAATGATATACTTGTATTGGATTTTGAGTTTAAGAGCATGATATTGAACTTTTTTTTTTTTTTTTCACCCTCAAAAAAAAAAAAAAAGTCTTTTTTTTTCCCTTTCTTTTTTTTCCTTTTTTAAAGCTTCAAATCCCAAGTTTTCAAGCACAACAATTTATTATATTTTGTGTAACCTTGCATACCACATCTCTCTATATCAAAGTAGATTCGGCTTAGGTCCAATGCATTAGTGCATTGGATATGATATGATACAGGTGTCTATACCTATGGGTGTAAGGGAAAGGAAATTAAAATGGAGTCAGCACCTAGTTATATGGTCTAGGAAACATGAATATAATGTCTTTTCGAGGAAGAACCTTTTGATCTTACTACTAGAGTTTGGGTTTGGAGTTTAGGTATGCTCTTGGGAAGGTGTTAGGCACCCAAGATCACCCAACCTTAAGGTTGGCCTCCCATCATTGTGTCCTATATCTTAACCCTATTAAAAACTATTGGGAAATTTAGACCCCAGTTGATAGAATTAATAAGTTTTAAACTCAAGTTGTTAATTAGATTTATTATGAATAAAACTTGTTAAAACAAACAAACATCAATATCATGTCAAAATTATGTAGCGGAAAAAATAAATAAGATAAGATATGATGATCCAGGAAAACCAATGAAACAAACTAGTTTCACAGTAAAAAACCTAGGGGGAAACTTTCCCGAAAAGTAATCCATTATAGTAAAGAGAAGTTTCAGATCTAGTACAAAACCTTTGTCCTTAGACTCTACAATCCCCGTAGATGAACTCACAGCAGAAACCTTCTACCGCTTTAGAGCTTCTGAACTCTTCAATATATGAATGCCACCATTTTGATGCACGGGTCCCAGTACGTGACTAACCAAAGATGCACGAATCCTAGTACATAACGCACTCACCAACTTAAGGAAGAAGAATGTTAGCTGCAAAGTTCTTCACTTCATCAACAATGAAGATCAATAAGCACTTGGTTACAAAACCCTAAGGTGCAAAGACGCAATAGCTTCTTTCAAAGAGAATAAGACATCGATCACCTTTTGCATATGTTCTCCTTGTATTCTCTTATGTGACTGCCTCTAAAATAAGCCTTATATAGGTCTAGGGTTGTGAGAAAAGAAGCCCTACACAAATACAAAAACATGGGCCGAAAATCAGATCTGAAAATCTGAATTCCTGTAACCTCGATCGATTGGGAGGTGTCGAGCTTTATACTTCGATAGATACAGCTATCAAGAAGTTATTGAGGAGCTGTCGAGGAGACAGGAGCTTTCTTGATCAATCCACCAACTGTCGAGAAGCTATCGAGATTACGATAAGAAGAAGTTGAAAATCTCGATAGATAGCCTAGCTGTCGAGAGGTGTCGAGCAGCTATTGAGCTATTTGTCCGCAGGTGTCGAGCTATCTGTTCAACTTTATTGAATAGTTTTTCTTTGATGGAAATATGCATGTGCGTAGCGGAAAATTAACGGATCTACTTCATTCGCAATTGATAACATGCACTATGAAATTTCAGAATATAAGAATAAGAGAGTGTACCATGGTGTGTTGAATTTCAAAACAAAGATTGTAAGCACTTGAGAATACTTTTAATCTTCACTCTAATTCCACTAATGCCCAAGATGTGTGGTCTCTCAATCAGTTATATGAATTTGTTCAAAAGAGAACTAGAGAGTGTCCAACACTCATAAACACCATTTCATGTAAGTTGTTCTTTCTTAAAAATCTGTATATTTCTCTCCTTATAACTGATTATCTAATTGGGCTAGCCTTTTGGGCATTTCCAATTGGGCTCTAGTATGTGATTTGAAGTGGGACCAAAATGGACCAATAAAACACTAGCTCCAATAGGCCTTGGGCTTTTCTGTCAACTCTTGACAAGTCCAAAGTTACCATTAATTATATTTAATACCACTATATAAATATAGTTGCACTCTATGCCTTATCTATTAATTATATCTCAAGACTTTATTGTACATGCAACCCCTTCATAAAATATTCATAGTAACACAAAGTCATGAATGTAGACTGCTACTTTGTAAATTACTACATCTTAATCCTTGAGTATCCGGTTTAATCATTTTAAGTTATTCATCATATATTTATGAAATCCAATTTCATAAATATATACTTTAGTAACAAACCCATTAAACCCATTAGGCCTAACTCTCTAAATAACAAACCCATTAAACTTATCTCAAGAGAATATATTGTATCTCCGTTAAGAAACTATGAATTCCATATTGAGAATATATGTTCCATCAACACTAAATGTGGCTGCCCAACATACTAAAGTTTTGACCGTTATTTTAGATCTCACTCCTGATATATTAAAGCAACCTACACTTCATGATCAGGTCCATTATTCTCTCAGGATTAAAAGTTAATGCAAATATAAATTGTGAGATTTATTATTCATTTGACAGTCTTTAGTAGAATAATAAATATCACAGCGGTCCAGTTCAATATGTCTTAACTCTTAAAACATATCAATATATCAACTAGAAGTCTTCATTTTCATGATCAAGACAAATCATCGTAGTTGGTATGTTATAGTCTTCGCAGATGAAATGCCCAATTTCATCACCGACTACGAGCTATAATTCTGAGTTTACAAAGAACTTGTGATTTATATCTTCTATGACTTTTCACATAAATCACATACTATGCATCTCATGGACTATAATAATGTCCAAATATTCATGTTACCATTATTTTAAATAATAATAAAACAACTTTATCAATCACAATATTAAGTCATACATAATGTCATACATAATGTCACACTTAATATCATACATAGCATCATGCAATAGGATTTAAGGGCACTAATCCTAACATTCTTCACTTGTTTCTTGGTCCAATCTTCATGGCTTTAATACTAGACTTGAACAACATGTTTCTTAAAGTATTAAACACATCTTAGATCTACCCACATACAAGTAAAGTACGTTTTGTCAAAGGATTAGCCAACTACATAAAATATTGACATATGTTCCTAACATGTGAAACACATATGTCCTAACAATCTCCCTCTTTGGCAATCCGTGACAAAACCACAACAAACAAATGAACATATAAGAGAAGTCATAAATCACTCAACTCATATTCACTTGTTGAATACAATAAAATCTATCATAACACAAACTCTTGAAAAACTTTACAAGAAGAGAGTTTATGGCAAATAGACTTTGACAACCTGTACTTCTGAAACACTTTAAACAAAACTCATCAAGGCATCTTTATGTGAAACAGAAATAATAGATTGCATACAACTAAAGAAACATGTGTATAAAGAAAGAAAAGAAACAACACATGTAGAGGTAGGTGAAGAAGACATACATCATCACATATAAATATCAAAGATAAGCACAAGGTATGTAAACATGGTCACAAGATCAGTGTACAAGAAGAAGGAAGTAATTACTCCCCCTAACAAATGAAACACATCTCCTCCTTATAAAGGCATGTATCTCTCCTCCTAACATGTAGAATCTTCAAAAAAGAAACCACATATTCTCCACAATTTCTCCCCATTTTTGTCATGATTGACAAATGGTATAAGAAACTAGAAAGCTTCACCCGAGAAACATAAAGATGATCAAGGATGATCCAGGGGGTACAAGAAATCCATATAAATGCATGAATGTAATGAAACAAGATGCTATAGAAGACAAGATAATAGAAAGATGCCAAACATGTGAAAGAAAAATCTTTTAACAAGAAAAATGTTAAGCACATAGATCCCAAAAGCACACACACACACACACACACTAAACAAGTCTAGCCAATTTTATATTTCAAAAACAAGTCAAGACAGTTTAGTGAGCATACATTAACACTTGTAAAACCTTGTGATGACCAAATCACATTGTACTTGCACATGTATCAAGAGTAGCAAAGAATATTGCGTATTGTGTGTGAAAAACATCGTAAGATTGCATAAGTGTATACATGCTATGATGATTTGAGATATGAGAAAATCACTTTAACTCACACACAATCATAACTGTTTGATGGGGACTATCACATTCGAGGTACATCCTATAACTCCCACATCTCCTAGAATACACGCTTGCAATCATATATAAAACATTTTTATTCTTTTTGCTTTTTATTTTTCTTTGCATATTTTTCTTTTTTAAACAAATCATGCATGGACATATAAGAGATAGAAAGAAAATACCCAATGATATTTGACATTCCAATTTTGCTATGCTGAAACATACAGATGTCATTTATGATTAGTAGGCAACAGTGGTGAGATGGTTATTTATGCATTTCTCTTAGAATTTTCTAGTCATTCCCACCAAAAAGAGTGATATGAGTATTAAGTACAAGAGATAACTTAATTTTACTCATCACAAACAAGAGCCACAAAACTCACTTGCTTAGTTGTGCATAGAGATGCTCATCTAAGTTACAAAAGATACAAAGTTTAGAAAACGTTATTTCAATAGCCATCCAAGGCACACAAGTACCAATGTACACAAAACACACACTATTTTTGTAATTTTCTGATTTTTCCTTTTTATTTTTATTTTGAAAACAAAATAAAATAAAAGCTAAACAACCAAACAAAAATAGACAAACAACATGAAATTAGAAAGAAAGATGCACATGCATGAAGGCATGATAGAAGGGTGCAGATGCATGAAAGCATGATTCCAAAAACAGATAAGAAATCAAGCAAAAAGAGTCCTACTTTAGATAGAGAGAATTAAAGTAAAGGACAAATAGACAAGACAATTAAATCTTAGGCTCCTTTCTCACTCACACAGCACGAGTCTTTGGCCGTGAAGATGAAAAGACACGTGTCCTAGTATGTCTACTAAAGGACATAGAAGAATTATAATTCTCCTAAAATTGAGTTAAAAAACTCAAGACTTTTAATAACTTTCCAAACAAAGGTGTAGGTCCTTGAGAGGAACCTTGTGACCGTTTAGACACTTGCTTTTAAGGATACAACTTAAAGCAATTAGGACGAATGTGTCTAGGAACACCACAATGGTGACAAACATGAGGTCTAACAAAGGATTTAGAATTAGTCAAATCAATTTTGGATTTCATACCTTTATTACTTTTCTCAGATTATGGCACAAAGACAGTCTTTGATCTAGAAGTCGGTTAAGAGGAAGGGCTGAAGGAAATAACATATCCTAAGCCAGTCTTATCAGAACTAGGCTTTTGAGCACGCAATACCTCATTAAGCTTTACACTAGACATCCTCTCTATTTGAGTTCTAGCTTGACTAAGCTCTACCTCAAGATTCTTGACTTTCTCTTCTAATGAGGTGTTCTCCACAACAAGAGTTTCAACTAACCTTGTAGTCTCATCTTGTTTGACTAACAAATCAACTCTTTCAGTTTTACCTCATTAAGCTCTTTTTTACAAAGATGAGAAGTCTTTTAAGATTTTATGAATTCAGTGCATAGCTTATCATAGGCTTCCTGAAGGGTCAATTTCTTGGGTACTTCATCATCAGAAGAATCCTCACTGTCACTAGCACTCTCCACAATCACCTTATCGGTTGTGACAGCAAATGCCATAACGTGACGATATTCACCCAAATACTCATTAGAAGAGTCATTCTCAGTATCACTCCAAGTAGCAACCAACCTTTTATCTTTTGACTCAGTCTTTTCCTTCATAAGGTAGTTTGGGCACTCTATCCTCATATGACCAAAACCTTTGCACTCATGGCATTGGATGAGAGGTTTTTCATTCTTGCCCTTCCTTAAGGAGTTTGGTTTCCTAGGAGGTTTGCCCTTATCATTTTTCCTAAACTGAAGAAACTTGATAAAACAAATAAACTAAATAAATAAATAAGACAAGATATGATAACCTAGGAAAACTAATGAAACAAACTAGTTTCACAGTAGAAACCTTCTACCACTTCAGAACCTCTGAACTCTTCAATATATGAACGCCACCCTTTTGATGCACAGATCCCAATACGTGACTAACCAAAGATACACGAATCCCAGTACATGACTTACTCACCAACTTAAGGAAGAAGAATGTTGGATGCAAAGTTCTTCACTTCATCAACAGTGAAGATTAAGAAGCACTTGGTTACAAAACCCTAAGGCGCAAAGACGCAGTAGCTTCTTTCAGATAGAATAAGGCATCGGTCACCTTTTGCATATGTTCTCCTTATATTCTTTTATGTGACGGCCTCTAAAATAAGCCTTATATAGGTCTAGGGTTGTGAGAAAAGAAATTCTACACAAATACAAAAACATGAGCCGAAAATCAGATCTGAAAATCTGAATTCCCGTAACCTCGATTGATCGGGAGGTGTCGAGCTTTATACTTCGACAGATACAGCTATCGAGAAGCTATCTAGGAGCTGTTGAGGAGATAGGAGCTTTCTCGGTCGATCCACCAGCTGTCGAGAAGCTATCGAGATTACGATAAGAAGAAGTTGAAAATCTTAATAGATAGACTTGCTGTCGAGACGTGTCAAGCAGCTATCGAGCTATCTGTCCATAAGTGTCGAGTTATCTGTCCAGCTTTATTGAACAGCTTTTCTTCACTTGTTTCTTGGTCCAATCTTCATGGCTTTAATACTAGATTTGAACAACATGTTTCTTGAAGTATTAAACACATCCTAGATCTACCCAAATACAAGTAAAGTGCATTTTGTTAAAGGATTAGCTAACTACATAAAATATTGACATATGTTCCTAACATGTGAAACACATATGTCCTAACAAAAACCATTTAAGTACTTGTATTCTAGACTCACACATACACTAATATGCATCTAGCAAACAACATGGCATCCTTAACCCTAAACACAAACTTATCCATCTATCCAAATAAAAGGGAGCCAAACATAGAAAGGAAAAACCTAGCATTCATCTTAAACAAAACAGTAACTTAAACATAGCAGCAAGCATACCAACAAACAAAACATATCAAAGACAAAACATTAATGTATTAGAAACCTTAATCATACATCTAAAAACCCTAAAATAAATGCATGAACATTGCTAATGCAGGACTTACCCTTTACTTACCCCTCAGCAACACAACACCTATGACATCAATGCACGAACATGTGAATGAATGGCATAGCATTAAAACTAAGAAAACCCTAGCCTAAACCCTAATCTAAGCATGTGATAACAACAAACGTGCTAAAAGGCAAACAAATAGTCATGGGGCTTGGAACATGTGGAAAAGAGGCTTATTCAAACAAACATGTGAAGGCAAAACAGAAGAAATAGAGAATTAGGGTTTTCTAGGTAATGACATTGTGGTGGGCGCTTACGAGAGAACCCAATGGGCTTCCTTACACCTGGCCTCACAACTTATTTGTATGGTGGGATAACAATTCCTACTATGGGTCGTTCGTAGCTAGGAGGCTTAATGGGAGCGATTCTAATCTCTATTCAAGCACCACCTTGCTATCCCTCTAAATCGTTCTTGCCATTCCTTTCTTCTATATCACTTTTTCTCTCCTGTTTCATCAATCCATGTTCCTTCTTTCGATCTCATATTTATAGGGGATTGTTAGTGGGGCGATCATGATTGTCCTAAGGGTTAATGGATTGAGAGGTCCAATCGAGAAGGGGTTTAGTAGGTGTTTAGGTGGGAGTGGCTTTGGAAATGATCCCCACTATAGCGGATATGTACGGCAGCGATATTCCCAAGATAACACCGGACAATCCTAGTAGTGTGTGACCGGGTAAGCAGGATAGTGTACGGCAGACCTATCCGGACAGACATACCAGCAGCTACGTTGTGTGCCCGGTAGAATGGGTTGGATCCTCGGATGACGTTTGGGCCTGGGTCTTTTAATAAGTGGGCCTGAGGCCGTCCCCCCGGGAAACCGGGCGTTCGGCCCATAGCCCTCCTTGTTAGTTCAAGGCCCAACTGACATAGGCAGGCCCTTGCTACATTGGCCTGTACATTAGCCCCCCCTTGATTCGTGCCCGGTCAGAAGGGCAAGGATCAAGGGACACGGCAGGAGAGGAAAGGTCCCATGCCCAGAAAAAATGAATAGGCGCGCCTTTCTGTGTGCGACTAGACATCCAATAAATGCTCTCCTCAAAAGGTGCGTCGCGTACGCCCTGACCTCAGCAGCCATATCCATCTGCTGTTTCGTGGACCGAGGCGTGCGCACGCCCTTGGTTTCTCAAAGGTCTTATCCCATTATGCTTCATAATTGCGGATTGCCCTCATCATTGCACCATCAACCGTCACGCATCCTCCCTTCGTGCCTATAAAAGGCTTGCTCAACCTCACATTCTCATTTTTCACTTCCATAGTTTCTGAAATTTCTCTCTGCCGAGCATCCAAAGCGCTAGTTGCCCGGCAACACCCAGAATCAACCTCCCTCTTAGTGCCAAAAGTAAGTCCCCTTCCCCTTTCTTTTGCTTCAATTTATTTCTTTCCATTTCCTTCAAATACTTCAGGATTTAGGATGGGTTACTCACACCTTTTAGACTCTAGAAACTCATTAATCACTTTTAGGCGCGACTACCAAATCCCCGATGATGTACTGCCACGAAAGTGACATCGCACTCCACAGAGGAGCAAACACCGCCTTTTTCCCGCTCATGTCAATACTGGAGGGTGGGGTTAGGTTCCACATTGATCCTCTCTTACTTAGAGCCCTTAGGTACTACGGGCTATGCCCCGATCAACTTGCCCCAAATTTTTACCGGGTAATGAGTTGCATAAGTAGGTTGAACCACACATTCGGTCTACAATTGAACCATCACGACGTAAATCATGTGTACAGCTTGTGTGGGAAGAAGAAAACTAATTACTATATAAAGGTCAGAGATATGAGGATACGATTGATTTCCTGCCTGCCGGACTAGAATAGGAACTCCGCCGGGGAGTTCGTCCGGGTACGCGGCAACTGGTATTCCGGGGATGTTCCCCCTCCCTTGTCTTGGCGCGAAGTGGGTGGGTTTCATTACAAGGGCTATTTATTATTTATTTCCTTATCTACCCAACTTTTATACTGATCTTTCTCATTTATGTTGCAGACGGTTCGGTGTTCACCCAAGATATCCGGACAGTCCACGTGCGGGACCTCAATTTTGTCCTTCGCTCAGAGATCTTCGTGCACCGCGACGGTCAGCTCCGGGCTTCTCATCTTATTCTCGGTGTAGAGCCCATTTATACTACCTGGCAACCTTTCGGTCAGGCCCTCATAGTTGACAGCCCCTTGCTCTCCTATATTGACGTTCGGCACGCTAACTTCCTCCCGGCCAATCTTACAGTGGGCGAAGCTCGAGAACTTGGCCGGCGATACACCTGTTCGGACGAGCTTGCTCCTGTAAGGGACGCATCAGCCGAGGCAGCCTCTCGGCGTCTCAGAGAGCTTGCACACAGGGCTCTCGAGCAAGAAGCGGAAGCAGAGCCTGCCGAGCAACTAAATCAGGAGCCTCCCGAACAAGAGCCCGAACCGGCGACTGCGGAGTCGAGTAATTCATCCCAAGCTCAACAGGGTGTTAGAGAAATGGTCACCCGTAGGACTCTCTCGGTCAGCCGATTCCTGCCCGGGACTCAGCAAGCCGCTCAGCAGCAGCCGGGACAGGGGCAGGTCCAAACTCCTCCCGCACATGCTCCTCCTCCTCCCCCTGTTCGCCCCAGGAAAAAACAAAAAGTCATGCAGCAGCCCTCCACCGTTCCCAGGGCCGCTCAAACAAGAACCCCCACGGCTCCGTCCAGGGGTATCACCATTCGGGAGCCTCAAGGACAAGTTGGGGCGAGCGTGGCATCATCCTCTCGGGAGGTGCCGGAGTGGCAGCCTACGTACGAGCTGGACGACAAACCCCTCCCCGCAGACGCGAGCATACGTGTGTGGGAGAAGGGCGAAGGGGGCCGCGTTGCCCAATGTTTAGCTCATGGTTTGCTTTTGCCTGAGGACGTGAGCACCTTCACCGAGGCGTCCGACGACTATATGGGGATGAGGCTCCAATGGCACGCCATCGCGGTAACTCTTTCGCATCCCTTTCTTTGTTTGTTAACTTAATTTCTACGTCTCTGATACAATGTTTGACCGCCTATATCTAGACTGCCCAGCTGACCCACATCCTGAACGAAAGGGTGAAGGATTTGGCCAGAGATGCTGACCGGGAGAAGACCGGGAGGGAGGCAGCTGTGAAGTCCGCCAAGGACCAGGCTAAGGCCGCGGAGGCCGCTGAGAAGAGGGCTGCTACTGCCGAGAAGGAGAGAAAGCTTGCAGAGGAGAGGTCGGCGGAGCTAAAGTCTAAGCAAAATGAGACTGAATTAAAACTGGCCGAGGAGGAGAGCCGGAATGCTGCCCTTACCGAGGAGGCAGCCGACCTGCGTGCTGCGCTCGAGGAGGCCATAACCAAATGGTACAATGAAGGGTTCGCGGACGCTGAGAAGGGGTTTGAACCGGTTGTCTACGAGGCTCGGCGGTTATCCTTTCACAACGGCTGGTTTGCCGCCTTGCAGGTTTTGGAGGTACCCGCAAGATTCCCTTCTTGGATGCTCCTCCGGCAGCGCAGAGCCCCCCAGGCCTTGGTGACGAAGAAGAAACAGATAGCCTGAGGGAGCTGGTGGAGCAGATAGACGCCCACGTGGAGCTGGTCGGTGCAGAGGCGTCTAGCAACCCTAACGCCGGTGATCCGCCTGCCGAAAATGTGGAGTTCCCTAATCTTGCCTCTGAGGGCCAACAACAGGAAGTACGGACCGGAGACCCCCCTATAGACCTCACCGAATGAAAGCCCATTTTAACTTTTTTGTCTATGCTCGGTTTTTATTATTATAATTAATTGGCTTATACCGCCGGGTTGTGGCGGTTAAACTCTTTTATTCGTCTTTTCTTTCTATCTTTGTCTGCCCGTCACCAGGTTTAGGTGACTGAACAATTATATTATTTTTCTGCCTTTTTAGATTAACCTGAATACTTTGTTGCTCAGTCTTCCTTTATTATTATTCGTTACTTATATATGCTCTTTTTGCTGAATGTGACATGCTCGGGCTTTATGTTTGCCCTAAGGAATTACCCTTGCGTGAGTTAATGTATGCTTTATTATCCTTAGCGTTTTTACTTGTAAAAATTTCTAGGGCCCTCACTTGCTCGGCTGAGGGGTTATGAACCGAGGGTAGGTTTCCGTGTTTAGATCGTTGTAAGGTTGCTCGGTGAATGGATTTGAAACGAGCGTGAGTTCCCACCCTTGGTAGTTCGTAAGGTTTCCACCTGCTCGGTGAATGATTTCGAACCGAGAGTCAGGTTTTCGTCCTTAGGTGGTTTGTAAGGTTTCCACCTGCTCGGCGAAGGTATTCGAGCCGAGAGCCAGGCTTCCGTCCTTAGGTAATTTGCAAGGTTTCCACCTGCTCGGCGAAAGTATTCGAGTCGAGAGTCAGGCTTCCGTCCTTAGGAAATTTGTGAGGTTTCCACCTGCTTGGCGAAAGTATTCGAGCCGAGAGTCAGGCTTCCGTCCTTAGGAAATTTGTGAGGTTTCCACCTGCTCGGCAAAAGTATTCGAGCCGAGAGTCAGGCTTCCGTCCTTAGGTAATTTGCAAGGTTTCCACCTGCTCGGCGAAAGTATTCGAGCCGAGAGCCAGGCTTCCGTCCTTAGGTAATTTGCAAGGTTTCAACCTGCTTGGCGAAAGTATTCGAGCCGAGAGTCAGGCTTTCGGCCTTAGATAATTTGCCAAACTCCTATTGCCAATGACTCGTGCCAATAACTGTTTTCATTAACACTAACAAACTTAGAATTCAAACTGAACATATAATTTATTAATAATAGAACATCTTCAAGTTCTGAACATTCTAGGGCCGAGGTAGTGGTTTCTCGTCTAGTTCCTCCAAGTAATACGCTCCTTCCCCGGCCACTGCTGTAACTCTATACGGTCCTTCCCAAGTCTGTGCCAACTTACCGGCATGGATGTCTCGCATATGTCCCACCGCCCTTCTCAAGACCAGATCCCCGGCATCAAACCTTCTAACTCTCACGCCTCGGTCATACCTTCTGGCAATTTTCTGTTGGTACTCGGCCAGCCGAATAGTTGCAGCTTCGCGGCGTTCCTCAAGCTTGTCTAGGTGCCGAATCATCATTTCTTCATTAGAACTGGGGTCGTACTTGGCCACTCGTGCGCTGCATATACTTACCTCGGTTGGTATAACTGCCTCGGCACCGTAGGTGAGTGAAAACGGAGTCTCCCCCGTGGACCTCCTTGGTGTGGTCCGGTAAGCCCACAGGACGTTGTGCAGTTCCTCGGCCCAGTTTCCTTTCGCATTACTCAGCCTTCTTTTCAGCCCGTTTACAATTACCTTGTTAACCGCCTCAGCTTGGCCATTGCTCTGAGGGTATGCCGGGGTGGAATACTTGTTTTTAATGCCGAGGCCCGTACAGAAATCTCGGAAGGCCTGGCTGTCGAACTGCAATCCATTGTCTGATACCAGGGAATTTGGAACTCCGAATCTAGTGACAATGTTCTTCCACACAAATTTCTTCACGTCCACGTCCCGGATATTGGCCAGGGCTTCAGCCTCCGCCCACTTCATAAAGTAGTCGACGGCTACGAGAACGAACCTTCGGTTGCCCGTTGCCCGGGGGAATGGCCCAAGTATATCAAGCCCCCATTGGGCGAACGGCCAGGGGCTACTGACCGGATTAAGATGGCTGGCAGGCTGATGGATCAGGGCTGCATGCTTCTGACATTGTTCACATTTACGCACATATTCGGTGGCATCCTTCTGCATTTGAGGCCACCAAAATCCCTGAGTCATAGCCCGGTGCGCTAGTGAATGCCCCCCTACGTGACTACCACACACTCCTTTATGCAGCTCTGCCAAAAGTTCGTTTACCCTGCCCGGATGTAGGCATAAAAGATATGGTCCTCCGAAGGATCTTCGATACAACTGCCGGTCCTCTGATAACCAAAAACGAGGGGCCATTCTTCGGATTTTATCTCCTTCTTTCTCGTCAGGGGGAACCCGATTTTCGGCCAAAAACTCAATGATGGGGTCCATCCAACTAGGTCCCTGTGTAGCAATTGCCGCGACCGCCGGATTACCAGATAACTTGATGCTTGGCTTTGGAATTTGCTCTATTCTGATGAGCCGATGTACGGCCTCGGCCACGGATGACGCTAGCGTGGCGAGGGAGTCAACATGGCTGTTGTGCGTCGGAGCTACTTGTACGATCTTTGCCGTTTCAAATCCGGCCATAATCTGCTTCACTCGTTCCAAATATGCCTTCATCCGAGGATCGCGGGCCTCAAAACTACCATGAACCTGATTGACAATCAACCGGGAATCCGAATATACTTCCACATCCCGGGCTCCCAAGCTTGAGGCTATGCTTAGTCCGGCTATCAAGGCTTCATATTCTGCCTCGTTATTGGAGGCTTTAAACCCGAACCTGAAAGAATGCTCCAGGAGAATCCCCTCAGGTCCAATTGCAACTATCCCCGCACCTGCCCCCGTGGAGCTGGAAGCACCGTCCACGTATATTCTCCGTGAGCGGCGGCTTACCTGACAGACCAACTGGTTTGGGGGCCTAGGCGAAAATTCAGCTACAAAGTCAGCCAATACCTGCCCTTTTACAGCAGTCCTAGGCTTATAGCGTACGTCAAAAGCCCCCAGCCTGGTCCCCCATTTCGCTATTCGCCCCGTGAAGTCAAATCGTCTCAACAACGACTGCAAAGGATATTCGGTTAGTACATATACGGTATGGGCTTGGAAGTACTGTGGCAGCTTCCTGGTGGCATGCACTAGGGCCAGAACTAGCTTCTCCAATGGCAAGTATCTGGTCTCGGCGTCAACCAGGGTCTTACTGATGTAATACACGGGCTGTTGTACCTCACGATCGTTTAGTAGCACGGCACTTACAGCGTGGTCGGTCACCGAGAGGTACATGAACAGGTCCTCTCCAGGTTCCGGGGCGGTTAGTACTGGTGCGTGCATCAAGTACTCTTTTAAATCTTGAAATGCCTTCTCACACTCGGCGTCCCACTGGAATCCCTTCCATTTCTTAAGGAGCTGATAGAACGGACGGCAGCGATCCGAGAATCTAGAAATGAACCGGTTGAGGGCCGCCAACATTCCGGTCAACACCTGTACTTCCTTTGGGTTGCTCGGAGAGTTAAGACGCTGCACGGCAACAATTTGGTCGGGGTTCACCTCTATTCCTCGGCTGGAGATCAAGTACCCCAAAAATTTTCCAGCCCCCACTCCGAAAGCGCACTTCTCGGCGTTAAGGCGTAGCTTATGTTGCCGCAACACCTCAAACACCCCTTGAAGATCCTCTACGTGCTGCGTTTGTTGTTTGCTTTTCACTACAAGGTTATCAATGTATACCTCCACTGTCCGACCAATCTTGTCATGGAACATCCTTGTCATCATCCGCTGGTACGTTGCCCCAGCATTCTTCAGGCCGAACGGCATCACGGTGTAATGGTAATTGGCGTCAGGAGATATGAATGCAGTCTTTTCCTGATCCTCGCCGGCCAGGGCAATCTGGTGATAGCCTTGAAAGGCGTCCAAGAAGCTCATTCTCGGGTGTCCGTACGTGGCATCTACCAACTGATCAATCTTGGGCATAGGGAATGGGTCCTTCGGGCATGCTCGGTTCAAATCTGTGAAGTCCACGCAGACTCTCCATTTGCCGCTCTTCTTTTTCACCACTACTATGTTTGCAAGCCATTCTGGGAAGAAGATCTCCCTCACTGCACCTGCCTCCTTTAGTCGCTGGACCTCGGCCCTAACAGCCTCGGCGTGTTCTTGGGCTTTTCTCCTCGGTCTTTGTTTCTTGGGCGGGAATGAGGTCTCCACGTTGAGTTTGTGGACGATAAACTCAGGGTCTACCCCCAGCACCTCGTACGGACTCCATGCAAACACCTCCAGGCTCCGAACAAGGAACAGCAGCAGTTCAACTTTCTCGGGGGTTGTTAGGCTGGCCCCTATCTGGAAGTGCTTGTCTGTGTCTGGCAGTATTCCGATCTTTATCAGCTCCTCGGCGCAAACATTCCCCGAATCCTCCCGGGGTTGCGGTAATTGCTATAACAAGGCCTCTTCGGCCTTTTTATTCAGCTCTGTTTACTGGCCCTCCCAACTTGCTGCAGCTACAAGGCACTGTCTGGCCATTTGCTGGCACCCTCGCACCACCGCGATACCCTGCTCGGTAGGAAACTTAACCTTTACGTGCAAGGTGGACGGCACAGCTTTCATAGCGTGGATCCACGGCCTTCCCAGGATTGCCGTGTACGGTGAGAAGGAATTAACCACCATGAAGGTGACCTTTACCTCCTTCCCTCCCACGACCACTGGTAACAAAATCCGCCCTTCCGGTACCACCACTCTTCCGTCGAACGAAACTAGCGGCGTGTCGTATTTTCTCAAGTCCTGCTTTTTCAAACCGAGACCGTTGAACAAATCCGGATACATTACATCAGCTCCGCTAGCCTGATCTATCATCACCCTTTTTACATCGAAGCCGCTTATCCGAGCTGTAATTACTAACGCGTCCTCATGCGGCTGTATTGTCCCTTGTAAATCGGCTTGTCCGAAGGCGATGGCCTCCAAGTGATACTTCGCCTTTTTTCCCACTGGTTCTGTGCCCAGAGATTCTCCCGAGGGTGCAACAGTTAACACCCCTCTTCCAGCCGATGCCCCGCCCCCCGGGGTCAAAAGTATCATCTCAATTACACCGATCGGTGGAGGTTGTTGGACGCCCTTCTGCCGCCCAAGTTGACCGGTTTCTTGACTTCCGGGATTTACAACGTACGCCTTTAGATGTCCAGCCCGTACTAGTTGCCCCAGATGATCTTTCAGTACTCGACACTGCTCGGTGGTGTGGCCCTTATCTCTATGGTAACTACAGTACAGGTTCTGGTTCCGCCGAGATGGATCGCCGCCCATCTTATTTGGCCACCTGAAATATGGCTCATTCTTGATTTTTTCCACTATCTGGTGCACTGGCTCCTTGAACATTGCATTCACCTCCCCTGCCTGCCAAAGCGGCTCCTACGCCCTCCATTCCTTCCGAGGTCTTGGCTGGAAATTCCCCTGCCGAGAACGGTTCGCTAACGGGGCCTTACCTTTGTTCTGCATCCGATCATCCTCCAGGCGCTTATATTCTTCGATGCGCCTCATAAGCTGCCTCATGTCCTCGGGTGGCTTCTTCGTAAGTGATTCCCACAGTTCGGAATCCTCCGGTAGGCCCATACGGAAGGTAATTGCTGCTATTTTCTAATTTCCCCCACCTATCTCGTTATAGAGCTCCCAGTACCGGCTGGCGTAGCTACGAAGGGTCTCCCCCATCCCCATCCTCATCGATAGCAGGGCGTCAACTGGTTGCGGCACTCGGCTGCAGGTTACAAATCGGATTCCAAATTCCTGTACTAGCTCGGCAAAAGAATGTATGGATTTCTTCCGCAGTCCGTTAAACCATCTTAGAGCGGTCAGGCCAAGGCTGGAAGGGAACATCTTGCACATCAGCGCATCATTATGAGAATGCAGGGACATCATGTGGATGTAGTGGCTGACGTGCTCGACCGGGTCTGTTCTCCCGTCATAGATATTAAATGGGGGTCTCAGGAACTTCCTCGGCATTGCAGCCTCTTTGATGTCATCGGAGAAGGGGGATTGGGCTACCCTGCGTAAGGCGCAGCTTAGTGTATCCATGGCGGCGTTATGCGGCCTACGCTCCTCGGGGGAATCGGATCCCCGGTCTGCATGATCATGTGACCGCGAGCGACCTTGGCGATGACGATGCCCCCGTGAGTGCGATCTCTCTCGGTGGTTGTAGGACTCATGCGAACGTGAACGCTCCCTTCGCCAATGGGACCCTGAATGGCTGGACCTCATCCCCCGGTGACCCCCCAAGTGTTCGGCCCTCCTTTCCCGGTTCTCACGCTCCCTCCTCGCTCGCCTGTCGTCTTCTTCGAGCTCGAAGTCTCTCACGCGCCTGTGCAACCGTTCTATTTCTTGGTCCCTTTCATCTATCTGCCTCTGTCCCGCGGCGTCCGTTATTGTCCGCTGCGTCTGGTATAACCATTCCCCAAGATCGGACACGTTCTCCCGTTCACGCTCCCTATCTTCGCGTCTCTTTTGCCTTCGTTCACGCCAGGATGATCCTCGGGAAGACCCAACCGAGAAACTTTCGTCTCCACTCCCCAAATGTCTCCCGGACATTGTCTCGCTCACAAGCCTCAGTTGAACTACAGCTTTGTAGGCGATCCCCACAGACGGCGCCAATTGTGGTGGGCGCTTACGAGAGAACCCAATGGGCTTCCTCACGCCTGGCCTCACAACTTATTTGTATGGTGGGATAACAATTCCTACTATGGGTCGTTCGCAGCTAGGAGGCTTAATGGGAGCGATTCTAATCTCTATTCATGCACCACCTTGCTATCCCTCTAAATCGTTCTTGCCATTCCTTTCTTCTATATCACTTTTTCTCTCCTGTTTCATCAATCCATGTTCCTCCTTTCGATCTCATATTTATAGGGGATTGTTGGTGGGGCGATCATGATTGTCCTAAGGGTTAATGGATTGAGAGGTCCAATCGAGAAAGGGTTTAGTGGGTGTTTAGGTGGGAGTGGCTTTGGAAATGATCCCCACTATAGCGGATATGTACGGCAGCGATATTCCCAAGATAACACCGGACAATCCTAGTAGTGTGTGACCGGGCAAGCAGGATAGTGTACGGCAGACCAATCCGGACAGACATACTAGCAGCTACGTTGTGTGCCCGGCAGAATGGGTTGGATCCTCGGATGACGTTTGGGCCTGGGTCTATTAATAAGTGGGCCTGAGGCCGTCCCCCCGGGAAACCGAGCGTTCGGCCCATAGCCCTCCTTGTTAGTTCAAGGCCCAACTGACATAGGCAGGCCCTTGCTACATTGGCCCATACAAACATCATGCATGCTAGAACAAGTTTGTGTACGCATGAGTTCAGCCTACGTGCACAGGCTAGATCATGCGTACATAGATCCTTACCCAGAAACCCTAATCAATACAGAAACAGAGCAGAAGCCAAAACATAAAATCTAGCAATCTATCATGCTTAAAGATATGAAGAAAACCTAAAACTAGCGTAAATAAACATGTGTAAACATAAACTAAATAAAAGGAGCAGATTAAAACAAAGATTAAGGCAGAAAAAAAAAAAAAAAAAAAAAAGTTTTTAAAGCATACCTTAAAACAAAAGCCCCTAGGCTTGATTTTTTACTGTTCCCTTCAGTCAAATCTATCACAATTCAATAAAATAGTGATTAGTAATCTTCAACTCAAAGGATTAGGACCAAGAAAGGTCCCAATCAAATAAAAAGAGATTTTAGGGTGTTTTGTGAAAAACTCCCTTTTGATTTACTTTTTTCTAGTGAATCTTAGGTTTTTCCTATGGGATTTATGTGTGTTTTGAAAATGTACCATGTAAGGCTTTTTATAGTGGAGAAAATGGGGTTTAGAACGACTCCTAGACGATGTGGGATTCGTTCCAAACCTCAGCCATTATTGTAGAAAACTTGTCTTTCTTATGCTTTTGAAATCGTAGTTGCATATGCAGGGATGTGCCTATATACGCATGCTTTAGCTCGTGTATGTAGGTTGCGACCCACGCATGCAGGCCGGGGGCTACTTTGGTCATTTTATTTCTAAAAATATATTTTTGCTCATTCAAAAGGTTATATTTTCTATTTTAACACTCCTTAAGTCAACTTAATATCTGATTGGGCTCTAAACTGGCCTTGGGTTTTAGAGTTTGAGCATCATTGGGGAACAGGAGCCCAAGTCGTAAGGGGTACAAAATGCGATGTCTACAAATGCCCTTCTTTTAATTCGTGAGCTTCGCTAGCGAAATCAAAAGAATAAGAGACAAAACATTTTGGTTCGACGTACAGCTAGGGCCTAACCCACGCACACAACACACATCACGCATACACGAGGCGGGGTGTAACTCCGAAGAGCTACATGGGATTCGAATGTTCAAAGTCCCACCTTTGTTGCTTGAGAAATGAGCAACGACAGGTTCACTATCTCAGAACCTGTTTTGCCACTTGCAAGCAAATGGCGAATGACTCACTATCCTAGAGTCACTAAAAAAAAAAAAAAAACCAAAACAAGGGTGCTCTTACGAGCTAACCCAACAAACAACAAAAGGATATAGCCTCTGTTGTGTCTATTCAGGGCTCTTACCTCAAACTTCTCTGGGCGACTTGTTCCTCTTGTCTTCTTCACTTCTTTCTCTACCTTTTCTGGTGAGGCTCTGGCCTCGGCTTGGCCTTGGCCTCTTTCTCTATCACTATATCTACCTTTTTCTACTGTGCCTGCATGTTTAATTCCTAGAGGACATGTGCACGAGTAGGATCCAGTAGGGAAGGTGAAGAACTCACTAAGGAGTAGTGATCCACTAGGGAAGAATCTTCTGCTTCCTTCATGGTTCGTGGAGGATTTCAAGGAAGAATCTTCTACTTCCTTGTTGGGGGTTTTTGTGTGGGACTTGCTGGGGAAGAATCTTTTACCTCCATATTGAGGATACTTCGGGAAGAATCTTCTACTTCCTTACTAGGAATTTGCTTTAGTGTGCTTGGGTCCATTGGGGAGGGATCTTCTACCTCTTCCATAAGTATGATGCTTGATGTGCTTGAACTATTAAGGAAGAGTCTTCTACTTCCTTTTATGAGGATAATATTTGATACATTTGGGAAGAATCTTTTGCTTCCTTCACTAGGGATACTTTGCTTGAGATGCTTGAAATGTTGAGGAAGTCTTCTACTTCCTTACTGAGGATGATGTTTGACACACTTGACCTGCTGCGGGATGGTTCTTGGTGGGTTTGATCCACTGGGAAATTTCTTTTCTTTATTGTGCTTGATCCACTAGGGAGTTCTTTGATATGCTTGATCCATTGAGGGAATTTTTTTGATAATTTATGTCTAATTGTGAAAGTCTTGAGATGTACCTTTTTTTTTTTTTTTTTGAAAGAAAAGAAGAAAAGGAAAATTTTTTTTTTAACTGTTCATGACTAAACTACATGTAGTTTAGCCATTAGGTGTGTTCTCGCCTTTTCATTTTCTCCAATGGTTACCAACCGTTTCTTTTTTTCTTTTCTTCTTCATTCTCTTCAGCTCCCTCACCTCTTCACATTCTTCATAACTCCTCTCTCTTTTCTTTCAACAAAAACCTCCCTCCCTTCTTTCTTTTCCTTACACCCTCTAATTCTCTCCAACTCTCCCATTTTCTCTCTTTTTCTCATCATCTTCTCCCATGGCACCTAAGGCTAAGAAATCTTCCTACGTCCTATTTGCTGATGCCTTCCATCTCACTCGCTGGAGTGGAGCCATAAGTTTGGTGGGACCTGCACCATTGACATATCGGCCAGAGAACTACATTCCCATGGGTGAATTTGTAAGTTTTTCATTTTTTCCTCATTTTCAAGTTCCTCTCTAATCTTTGGTTTGAATGTGTTTTTAGCTATCTAAATGCTTGGGTTTTGCTGTGGGATGGGTTTAGATGGAAACCTATTGTCTTAGGAGGGGTAGGAACATGTCTAGGATGGATTTTGGATGATGCTTCCTTGAAAATGTCGAAGAACTACTTTCGTCTGTGTTCTTGTGTGCGTGGGCTCGGGCCTGCATACGTAGCTTACATTCATGCATACGTAGCTATGTTCTTGCATACGTAGGTATGTTCTTGAGGTTCTGCGTACATGGGAATGAACCTGCGTACATGAGGTCTTGTCCGTGCGCATGGGCTTTAACCTGCATACGTGAGATGCTTGGCAGAAGCCTTGCTCTACTCATTTTTACTCCTTTTTTCAGTCGTTTTACTTCCCTATGCAATGCTAACACACATTTTTGTCATTTTTTGCATTTGAATATCACTATATTATTCTTTTTACTTTCACTCATGCATCAGAATACCATTTTCTTCGAATTTTACTTGAATCGTGAATTTAATGACATCTCTCCTTTTTTGTAGTCATCATCCCTTTATGCTGGCAGGGGAAGCACCAATAAGGTGGTGGAGTGGTTCAACTTGCTCGCCCCCAAAACTAGAGGCTATGTCCGGGAGGTGGGCTTTGAGCCCATTACCAGCCTCTTCCAGAAAAGTCCGCGAGTGCCACCTTGGTGTAGTGCCTCATTGAGAGGTGGTGGGACGTTACCTACACCTTTCATATCACCGAGCGGGAGATGACGGTGACTCCCTATGATTTTTACTGCATGACCGACCTTAGTTTCAAGGAGGCCATCATTAGTTTGGATGGCATGTTGGGCATGCAGCTGGGCATCGACATGTTAGGGAGGAAGTACTCCACTAAGACCATCCGCTACTTTGACCTGGTGTCGGATTACATGTTCCACCCATAGAAGACCATGGAGGAATGTGTCTGTATGGCTAAGGCTTTCCTTCTCCACTTGATGGGGGCCTACCTCTTTGCCAACGGTGGGCAAATGGTGTCTTTGAGGTGGCTAACTCTCTTCCAGGATTTTGGGGAGGCACGGAGGGCTAATTGGGGGCAAGCATGTCTTACTTATCTTTACTCCACCCTCGACACTCTTAGTCGGGGCACTTTACGACAACTTGTGGGGCCTTGGAAGCTCCTTGAGATCAGTTCTCTTTTTACTCTTTACACTTCCACCTGTAGCTTTTAGTCTGGCAAACTGTACAGTCTTGAAAAACTGTCATATCGTTTTGAAAATTGTCATCTTGCATCTAACCTGTGGCTTGTGCTTCTTTTTTTGCTGCGATGGGCGATTAGGTATGGCCTTATAACTTCGGGCACCAATCTAGTTCTTAGGGAGTTTCCTCAAGTGAAGGCCCATCTTGCTAGGTTGACTTCCGATGAGGTAAGTTCAATAGTTCTAGTTTCTCAAGCTTCTTCATTCATTCTTCTTAGGATACCCTTCTTCTAACCTCATGTTATTATAGGTTAACTGCACCCCACGGGCTGGCCAACCCCTTCCTGCTACTCGAGACTTGGAGCCTGCCGCTCTCATTGCTTTAGAGACAGAGATTAGTTGACCTTTTGATTGAGTAGGCCTAAGGGTGCTATATCTGGCGGAGAGGGTGAGGTGCTAGTTGGTGGGTATGGATGACCGATAGATTCCGAGGGACCCTCCTGAGTTTATGCTTGCCACACACTCCATGACTGATGCATAGTACAACTCGTGGGGGAGTGGTATTTCCTATGCCAAGCTGCTTCTTGAGGGGTTGGACTATAATGAGTTCAACATCACTCGTCTCATGCCTTCTCTTACTGCCCAGGTATATGCTTAAACTTTTGTTCTTGGTCTTGTTCTTTTTTTTTTCTTTGCTTGTCATGACTACTGATGTGAGGAATTGTAATAAGGGGGACCTACTGCCGGTGAGACAATTGATCCTCCACATATCCCTTGGGCGGTCTATGCTTATGGTCTGGATGGCTTTGCTCGAGAATGTGTCGTGCCCCGTAATCCTAATGTCATGGGCTATCCTTTCCCTCCCAACACTTGAACGGCAAGTTCTTTCTTCCTTTTGTTATTTCTTTTATCCATTTCTTTCCTTGTTTCGGTCACTAACCCTTCTATCTTCAAATTGTAGCCCACTATCCAAGAGCATAAGGAGTTGGTATGGCTGGCTGGGAACCTTAAGTTGGAGGTGACCAACTACTCGAGGGATCTGTATGGTCCTGGAGGAGCGGCCTACCCGGGCGGTAGTGATGATGATGATGATGGTGGTGAGGAGGAGGACCCGGAGGTGACTCCTAGCTACCAACCAAGGAAGAGGCGGCACTGTTGATTACCTGTAGTCACAACCTATATACACAGACAACACACAACACACAACTTTTTTTTTTCTTTTGCTTTTAATATTTTTCATTATTCCCTTTAGCAAACATTTGGATTTGGTTTGAGACAAACGATTGTTTAAGAACATCTTTTTACATTTATGCTTTTGATTGGAACTTAGCACTTAATTTACAAGTATAATGATAAATTGTATGTTTCTATACAACTCTGCTTCTTTGATGCTTGCAATATTGTGCTTGGATTATGTCTTGAATGATTCTTTAGGTCATAGGAGCACTAGGAATGATTGGGAGTGAAGAAACTCTGCTAAAAAAAGGGAATGTGGGCTTCTGCCAAGCACCGTGTGTACGTGGAGGTGAGCTTGCATACGCAACTTTGACTTTGCGTACACAGGGTTAACTCTGTGCACATGGGCCGCAAATTAGAAAAATCCTAGCCGACTTACTTAGGTATAAAGGTAGCCGTTTGGGTTAAAAACCCTCACCAACGTGTTTCCAACTCAGAGAACACTTCTTTGAGGTCTCCCAATGGCAGAAAGCTCTCCCCTCGTTGTCTCCACTTGGATTAGGAAGCTTGGTCCCGATTTCAAGGATTCTGTTGCCCTATGGCCTTTCTTGCATCTTCCCTTACCATCAAATTAGGGTGGATGAGCCTCTTCTTCGTGCTGCTGCTAGCTATTAGGTTCCTTCTCAGCATGTATTCCGCTTCAACGAAATAGAATTATGCCCTACTATTGAGAAATTTGGTGCTATAATGGGTGAACTGGAGATTGATGATCTTATCTTTTCTACCATGGGTGGAGATCTTCCTTCCTTGCTGCAAGTGGTGTTGGGTGTCCCTAAAACTACAGCCAATAGGTTGTGTGTTTTTGGCAAACTCAACCTTAGGCTGGTCTTTGATTACATTTCTAGTTCGAGCCTTCCTGAGGGTGAAAGGCCATGATCGTTAAACCTTCGTGCCTTTTGCTTATGTGCCCTTGCAAGGTGTCTCTCTCTCTCTCTCTCTCTCTCTCTCTCTCAATAGAAAGCGTTGTTCAGCTTTATAATATAAGGGAGTTTTTAAGTTTTATAATTGAAAAATTAAATGTTTTTAATATATATTTTATTATACACGTGTCACGCTTGTTTAGGATTAAAAATACTTAAATCTTATTGGCAAAATTTCCCTCCAAACTAGGTTAGAGGAGATTCCTCCAACTCCTCATGTAACAATTTGTAAGACCATTCACATGTATTAAAGGACATGCTTGGCTTGTTCCGGCCCATATTGACATTTCAGCCAATACAATTAAAAAAAATTAAAAAATTTATTAAAAAATATTTTATTTAATCTAATATATTGGATAATGTACTTAAGCTAATATGTAGGCTTATAAAATATGTGAATTGTAAATTTTTTGTTGATAAACATAAAAATTAATAAATTCATACTTACATAAATAATACAAATATATATATACATATATAGTGGTAACCGGAAACGGTACCCCAGTATTAACCGATACCGAAATATTTCGTTCCCCTGACCAATCCAAAACAGCCTCTGGTATGAACTTGACTCCCTTGAGTACAGCACTTAGGTATTGTTCCTTAGGTTTCCTAGTTAAAATTTAGCCATATAGCTTTTTTTCTCATAGGATGGAAGTGTATTTTTATTTTCTAATTAAGTAGAATCACATGACTGAATCTTAAAAATTGAACCTAAGGAATAATACCCAAGTATTGTACCTAAGTTTTGCCCAAAAATATTACTACCAATTTAGCAACTATAGCTATGCCTGATCAGGCACCTCCCGCCACCATTGGAACCGCCCCTTGCCACACCAAGCCAACCACCATAGTCCTCCACCGTAGTTGTCCTTTGCTGTGGTCAGCAGCTTTTTTTGAATACTGACCTAGTAGGTGCGGCTAGCGGTGGCCAGTTTTGCCCACCAATGAGAACCACACCGAACCGCCTATTTATATAGATATTTGAATATATGTTTACATGTTTCAATGGGAAAGAGAATTCAAAGAAGGAGAGGGGACTAGGAGAGGCGATTGAATTTGAAGGAAGAAGAAGAAGAAGAAAGTGATGCATTAGGGACTGAGGGTTAAGTTAAAGATTTTAAAAAAAATAAAACAAAAAAAAAAAAAAAAATACCAAAGCGACGTTGTTTTGGACTTAACACTAAATTTAATATCAATTTCAAAACGACATCGTTTTATCCTAAGTTTTAATTTTGCTTTCTCATTTATATCAAACACACCCTCTCATTCTCTCTTGTCACATGCTCTCCCCTCCTCGTCCTCTATAGCTTGCTGCTACTCGCTGCCACCGTTAACCAAGTGTCCCCTTCTCCTCTCTCCATTTTATCAAAACAATTCTCTGCAAATTTTCTAAAGATGGTTTTAATCTCATTACCTTGGGGCTAGGGCTACAGGCTACAATGCTTCTGCAATTTTGCTTGCTACCAAGTATGTGAATTTATTTGATGCTTAATGTCAGACTACTATGTTTTTTGTTTCTATGCTTTCAAGAAAGATTGTGAATTTTGGTTTAAGATTTTTTTTTTTTTTTTTTTTTTTTGTGGTTATTGGAGAAATATTATGAATATGTTTGTTTCTTTTTTTTTTTTTTAAATGAATATTTGGGTTGTTGGATGATTCTATCTAGGTTGTTTCATATGGTTTTGGGTTTTTTTTTTTTTTTTTTTGAATACTTGGATTGCTTTTTTAAACCGAACTAACCACATTGAACCGGTATGGTGCACCGCACCTTGTGTCAACCTATTCCCACCCCTCCACAGGTGAGGTGCACTTAGGGATGAGGGGAAACTGCCCTTGTAGGTGCGGTGCAAAAAACTCCCCTAAAACCAGCTGCATCGCACCGCGTACAGCCCTAATAGCCTCAAGGCCCTCAACTACATTTGTATATTTTGTTTATTTTGTCTATAAATGTCTCTTTTAGCCACCACACACATACACTTTTTATTATTGAAATTAAAGAACCAAAAGATCATACTTGTATTAATTATAGTTCTAACCGAAAATATTGCTCTACATTATCTATACTATCTATGAGGGGATTCCCCTCTTTGGAATGGACTTTTATGTGGTTCAGAAATACCCCTAAACCTTATGTTCAACAGGAAAACAACTTGAGGACAATCCGGTAAAAATATATCTCTAACTCCACTTAAAACACCTACAAAATAGGACACTCTCCTACTAATTCATGTCTTTAAAACAATCTTATCCAAATTTTGTTTTTTTTTAAAGGAAAATTATGACACTAGACAAAGAAAAAAAGCCTCATCGCATTTGCAAAGCACTTATGATGAGGCTAGTTGTGTCATACTCATTTTGGCATACAGTATGTCTAAAATTTAACTGATTCTTTACCCTAAACACCAAACAAACTACTGGATTCTAATTAACTCAACTGATAAAGTCTCGGATGGTTGAACAAGAGATCTAGGTTCAATCCCCGCCTACACCAAAAACTAATTGGTGTCTTGGTCTGATGATAAAGAGCTATCATTAGGAGCAGATGCCATAGGTTGAAACTTTCTTGAAAAATGCCAAACAAAGTAGTATGATGGTCGAAAAGCATATCTACCTTGTGGATTATGGGTGTGGTTTGTGTTTAGCGGTTTGAAACCGTACCTTTTTTGTTTCCAAAATATATTTTTAAAATTTGTTTTTATGTATAACGTTTTATACAACTCTTTTTCAAAATGTTGAAAAATAAATTATATCAAACATGCAATATACCATTTTGAACATCTAGAATCCTTCAATAGTGAAAGGGTAGCTTATTTAGGGGAATGAGATGCCCAAAAACTATAAATTTTGATCCTCTTTGTCACTAGTCAAAGTAAGGCTCCATTACGCTTCCATCACCCACAATAAACAACTACACACCCCCAACAATGAGACTTGGATTATAAAAGATTGAGTACATCATTGAGAGGGGAAAAAGTTTCTCTCCAAATTAGTTTAGAGAGAAACCTTTCAAACTGATCTTATATCTTTTTATTGGATGTGAATTTTGAAAATCTAACCGTTGGATTGCATGTTCTCTATGTTCTTAAAATGCATACCAAATTTCGTTTAAATCTGATGTTATTTACTATTCGATTAATAAACTTATTTTTTATGCATAATTTTATACCACAAAAACTTGAAATTTGAATATTTGATTGATGACATAGCTATTTTGATCTTCTTGAAATTTTGCAAGCACGAAGGATATAATAAAAACATGGAAATCAATGGTTAGATTTTCAAAATTCACATCCAATAAAAAGATATAGAGGAGTTTGAAAAGTTTTTTTCTCCAAACACAACCTTTAACACTACAACATGATCCAAGCTCGACTATTTTCAACTTACAAATAATCTCCACAATCTATTTATTTCTAAATGATTATTCATATTCCTTGACTTTCCAGACCTTCCGAAACTTATTAATTAAGGCTTTTGTTAAAGGGGTACCCTTAGCCACTAGTTAATATTGCATTAAATATTCTAAAAGATAATTACTTTTTATGAGATCAAGAAAAATGAGCACGAGATAAAAATAAATGATAAGTGAACATTTGTGTCATATAAACATTGAAAAGTGATAGCAACATGCTGCATAAAATGAAGTATTTTAGTATATTTAATGCAACCTAAATAAGTAGCTTGTTTGGCCTTCCAAAAAATGCAACCAAAATAAGTAAGTTTTATGATACGTTGTATTATAAGTTAAAAGTATATTTAATGCAACCTAAACAAGTTTAATGAAACGTTGTACTATGAATAAGTTGTAACTTTTTGGTACATTGTATGACTGTATGTGCTAACAACTAGTTTATTCAAGCAACCTGAGTCCTGACTGACCTAGTGGATAAATCAGGAATACAGAAACAAAAACAGCGTAAGGACATATGTGATTCAATGTTAGGAACATATGCCAACATTTTATGTAATTGGCTAATCCTTTGACAAAACGCACTTTACTTGTAATTGGGTAGATCTAGGAAGTATTTAATGCTTCAAGAAACAAGTTTTCAAGTTTAAGTGTTAAAACCATGCAAGTCTGTCTGAGAATCAAGTGAGAAAATGCAGGATTTTAAATCTCAACAGCTAGCATATATCGAGGTTTAAAAGCTGTTAAAGCCCGTGGCTCAACAGCTAGCTCAATAGATGACTATCTATTGAGGTTTATGAAACTCAAATTTTCAGAACTGTTTTTCATCAAATCCGTGAGTGTATGTTTAGATTTTCTTTTCTCACAACCCTAAACATATATAAGGATTATTTTAAGGTCCGTAAAAGGTTACGCACAGTTGCACAAGAGCACAATTCCAGAAGTGTGAAGAAAAGTGTGACTTGAAACCTAGTTTGTCTTTCTCCTGAAGAAGCTGCTGTGTTTTGTACACCATAGGGTTTTGTGACCAAGCAACTTCATGATCTTCATTGTGTGATGAACAGAAGAACGTTGCAGCCAGCATCCTTCTCAAGTTAGTGATCAAGTCGCGTACTGGGATCCACGCAATTAGTTAGTCACGTACTTGGAGCCGTGCATTGAAAATGAGAAATCGTCACTACAGAACAAGTCCAATTGGGTATTGAGGTAAGGGTTCAACTATAGGTTGGTATAAGGTACTGGGATTCCTTTACTTGTAACTGCTTGTTTTGATAATAGTGGATTCTCGGGAGTGGTGACCTTAAAATCACCCAGTGGGGTTTTTGCCGTGTAGGTTTTCCCCATTCGTAAACAAATCATCGTGTCAATTTATTTTCCGATGCATACTTAGTTTAATTGGTGATTTTTTTGTGCTACCATGCATCTTGCATGTTAATTTGATTAATTAATAAACTTGGCTAATTAATCAATTAATTCATCACAAGGGATCAATACATTCTTGGCCTATCAAACAGCAATTGGAGTAAAGAATGCAATTGCATTATACGGTCGCAATTGAATAGATCGAGCAAATTCAAATTTATAACATGCGCAATGAATGATCTAGTTTGTTGCATCCTAGGGATGATATACAAATAAGTGAAATAACATCAATGTATCCCTAATCTTACCAAAGGGCTACGTAATTGTCAAAAGAGTGTCTTGATTTATGCTTTGATCTCTATCACCTAGTTCTTTGCAAACTATTCAATAAATTGATAATTAATATATATATATATATATAAATTTGAGATATAATGTCTTATATTTTAACTATCAAATGATATCTTTATTTCCTACGAACATTGGTTGATGGATAATGTAAGAATTTTTTATTTTATTTTATTTGGTGTATTTCACAACTCACTATGTGACAAGTTATGGTAAAAGTTGTGGGATTTCATGTGTTTCTAGCATTACTAAAATATATATATATATATATATATATATCCTTAGGTCTACTAAAAAAAAAAGACATTCATAACAAAAAAACTAAAATCTTAAAAATTATACTACAAATAATGAGAATTGGGAAACCCCAGAATTGAAAACATTCAGATTTTCCCTACCCTAAAATAATAGTAATAATTCATAATCTTCAATCTTGCATAATCAAACAACTTGAGAATCCCAAAGCAATTTCCCAGTAAATTGCAAATAGTTTAGGCCTTTAATTTTATTTAACTCCCAAATTTTACTAAACCAAAAAAAAAGAGAGATTTTAATCACAAAAATTCAAAGAATAAATTGCAAAAAATAACAGAATAAGTTTCCTTCTAAACAAATTTAAATTTGTAACAACAAAAAATACAGATAATCTACTAATCTCAACCACTATCACAACATGTATGAAATAATATCAATATGCAAAGACTATGAATTTTCCCTCATTTTCGTGGTGTGGTTTCCCTGTAACCAAACCAAGGGTAAGTTGAAAAACATAAAATTGAATAGGGTAAATTATAAAGTTGGTCCCTATCCTTTACACCATATTTCAATTTACACCTTAACCTTTTAATTGTTAGATTGGTTTGCTCAGTTGAATAACTAGAGTCAGGGTTGTAGTTGTTGGTTCAAGTTGTTAGTTGGTGTTTCTATCCCTCCCCCACCCACCCCCCCTACAAAAAAAAAAAAAAAAGACTTTAGTTGTTATGGCCCTGTTTGCACTAATACAGCTTTTTGAGTCTGGTCAAAATAACAGTTTTGAAACTTGGAAATCGGAAGTTCAGAGAAAATTTTTACAGCTACATACATTTTATAACATAGATTGGTCAGACAAACAAGTGCAATTAATAATTCAACTGGCACATATTGAATTCTCCAACATGATACATGCATCAAGCATGCTTGGGATTAAAAATCAACAAAACTGTAGAGTCTTCACATTACTCATCCCTCACCATTCTCTTCGTGGCAATCTCCTTTGCATTATGCAATTCATCAATATATTCATCAGTTTCACTCAATTCATCCAAATCAGACTCAATATCATCCTCAGACTCATGTGTCTTCCCAACGATTTCTTCCATCAACTCCTTGTCAGCCTCCTCATACTTTCCTTCCAATTTCCTCTTCAAAATCACTTCAAAGATCAATGGTATCACCTCAGCATCGCCTGTATAGTATTTATCTATGAGCTTTTTCATCTCTGCGACCAAACCATTCGCATTTTATTAAATTGTAATTACAGAAACCAAAAAAGTAGACATTCTAAATAAATGCAAAAACAAATAAGATTATTCATAACAAGTAACTATCTGTTGATGCCCACTTTTAACAAAAGGCCCAATAGCAGAAGAAGCCCAACAATATGAAGAAAGTGAGAAGAGAAAATAGTAAAGCAAGCCCAGCAGGCCGAAATGGCAGGAATGATGGCCAGCTAGCCCACTAGAATGATAAGAGGTAAAGAAAAAGTAAATGGGCTGAGGAAACTCAAGGAATGAAGTAGTAAGCCCAGGAAATGAATTAGTAAATTCATTGGATTGGCTTAAAGGCCAATAAGCCTAAAAAGTAATAAAAGGTAAAGATGTGGTAATTGGGCCGGGGAAGCCCAAAGGACTTAGCAAAAAACCCATGGGAGTAAAAGAGGGTAAAGAGGAAGTGAATGGGCCTAGGAAGCCAGAGGAATGAAATAAGCTGGCACAGTAGGAATGTTGGCCAACAAAGCCCAAAAAAGGTAAAGATGTGGAAAGTGGACTGGCATGGCAGGAGCATCAGCCCATAAGCTAACAGGTAACAAGAAATAAAAGAGAGAGAGGTAATGATATAGCAGAAACAATAAAGTAGCATGGCAAGATCCTTAACCAAGAGGCCCATGAACAAAGGAAAGAAGAGAACATGGGTTGGGCAGGAAGGAAAGGGCCTTCACCCAAGCAATTCCTAGCCCAGTGAAAGTGTGAAAAGGCAAGGGACATGAGCCCAAAAGCCCATATGTCCTTCATGCCACAAGAGTTAAACACCCACTAGAACGTATAGCAGAATTAGACAAACACGGAGGCAGCAAGAATGGCATGAAAGGAACAGATTCAGACGGAAGTAGGGTATACACAAAAGGCCTAGGCACCACCTACTTGTACCCAGCCAATACATGGAAGGTGGGCCACAGGTCAAGGGTATTAGAGGGTGTAGTATGGCGGTGGGGAGAAAGAATGGGTCTATTTTGGGGTTTCTGCTCAAACTTCTTTGGGAGAAATGTCCTGCTGGGATGGCATCCCACACAAAAGAAGTAAGAATGAGCTAGGACCACTTGATACATGCCATAATGGTAGGTGAGGGAGAGGCTTGGGGCAACCGGCAGGCCAATGGGCAGTCTTGGAAGGACCACCATAAGGAGCCAAAAGTAGTTGAAGGGTAAAAATAATAAATCCCATAATGGCAAACAATATAAAGGGTGGTAGCTATAAACAGTAGCAGGGAGGATAAAAAAGAGGTATCACCACCATGGAAAGAAATAGAGGTAGAACAAGTAAAAAATAAGATAGAAGATAAAAGAAAACACAATAAAGCAGAGAAAAGCATGAGTGATAAGAATAGAGGCATGCATACGTAGGCTACCAATTTCTCTCCCTCTTAGCAGACCCACTCTCTGAGAATTCAAGAGTTAAAGTTTAAGCCATCTTGATCCTTTTTTCAAAGTGTGTAATCTTTATAGCAGAAGCCTTCTTTGAAGTTACTCACATTGGAGATAGGCTCCCTTTTTGGACTTTGTGTTTGTTGAAAAGCTAAGCCCATTTCTTGGGCAAATGAATTTTACTTTTTGATTGATTATTATTCTATCATAACCTTGTTAGATTCTCTTTGCCCTTTTATTTAAAAGTTAGTATTATTTATTAAATGTTATAGGTACTCTACCATATTGTATTTCCTACTGTAATTTCGATATAGTTGTTCTTGCCGCGGGTACACTGTACATTCAAGACCCCTGCCAAGGCACGTCAATGCTGGGATGGCTCAACTTGCACGAAAACTAGCCTAAGGTGTGTTTCACTTAGGCCAGTCCTAGCTCTCCTACCTCATAATCACGGGTCGTGGTACTACAGGAAAGGTCAAACACACCTTGGGCTAAGGTGTATTTCACTTAGGCCTACCACACTATCATAATGCAGATAGCAGCACCCATAAACCCCTATATTTAAACAAATTCAAGTTTTGATCCCAAAAAAAAAAAAAAAAAAAACTAAAATCTTAAAAATTATAGTCAAAATAATGAAAATTGGGAAACCCCAAAATTGAAAACATTCAGATTTTCCCTACCCTAAAATAATAATAATTCATAATCCTCAACCCTGCATAATCAAACAACTTGAGAATCCTAAAACAATTTCCAGAGTAAACTGCAAATAGTTTTGGCCTTGAGTTTTCTTTAACTCCCAAAATTTACTAAACAAAAATAAAAAAGGAGATTTTGATCACAAAAATTCAAAGAATAAATTGCAAAAAAATAACATAATAAGTATCCTTCTAAACAAATTAAAATTTGTAACAACAAAAAACCCAGATAGAAACTCAAGAATCCTAAAGTGTGTAACTAATCTACTAATCTCAACCACCAACACAACATGTATAAAATAATTTTAGTATTCTAAGATTATGCATTTTCCCTCGTTTTCGTGGTGAGGTGGTTTCCCAGTAACCAAACAGAGGGTAAGTTGAAAAACTTAAAAATTGAATATTATGATTTGGAAGATTTCCTGGATTACTAATATCGTCTACATCAAGGGAGGAATTGGGCTTCTGGGTATGGGTCAAATTGGATCCAATTCCAATTGACAAGTAGAGCTTGAGTCGAGACTGAGTCGAGGCAACGAATGCGGAAGGAAAACGATTGGGCTTGTTGGCATAGAAAGTAGTAACATTGCTTCTCATCAGTAATAGAGCTCGCTTCATGTAAAATTTCATGGCTGCTCTGATCCTTTGTTTAGGGTTTTAGCCTCTCTTTTTGTTTTTGGGATTTAAAGGCTTTTTTTTTTTTCTTTTTTTCTTTTTTGAGACAAAAGGCTTCATTCAATTAACCAATAATGTTTGCATCACGATACAAAGCTTCCCTAGCTAATGGAGGTAAATCTTTTATCCAATACATATCATCAATTATATTTTTAGCATATTGAGCTAACACATGAGCCACTTTGTTTCCTCCCCTTCTTGTAAACTCAACATTCACCCAATGCAGCCCTCTAAGCATCTGCTGGATGTCACCTACCACATTACCCATCAATGATTCATCTTCTTTCAAAGAGGATATAGCTTGCATAACAGAACTATTATCACCTTCAACAATGAATTTAGAGAAACTAGCATCCATGGCCAATTCAATTGCCTTTCTACACGCAAGGAGCTCCGCTTCTTCATTGCAAAAGACTGATGGTCCTTTGGCTAACATTGCAGCCATCACTTCCCCTTTATCGTTTCTAATCACTGCTCCAAACCCTGTCCTATCCAAGCCAGAAAACACAGCAGCATCGAAATTTAATTTATACACCGAAGATGGAGAAGGCTTCCATGAATCCCGACTTGGCTGCTACACCTGAACCGCAACAAACTGATTTTGAATAGCTAGATAGTCCTCTAAATATTCCAACGCTCTTTTTTTTAGCCAACCTGGGTCGTGAAATTTCCCACCATGTATCACTCTATTCCGCTAGGTCTAGATTAGCCACGCCTGAACCACCATCAATTCCAAATCCTCCCATGCCAACCGCTCCATTAAATACTCCATTAGCTGTAACATGTCAAGCAGCCCATGTTTTCCTTTCTGCAATGATTTCACACTACCTACCCACACATCCTAAGCAGCAGCACAGTCCCAAAGCAAATGCACGGCCGTCTCTGGAAACTTGGTATAGATTGGACAAACAACATTCACAATAATCCTCCGATTAACAAGATTCATCTTCGTTGGTAGAATATCATTGCAAGCTTTCCAGGTAAACACCTTAACTTTGTTTGGGATTTTAAGTTTCCATATAGCAGCCCAAATCCTCTTCCCAACACAACCATCAAAGCTCTCGGACATATTCTCTCTTCACATCAACTCCCTAGCCACCTTATATGCAGATTTGACAGTGAACAAACCCTTCTTATTAGGCAGCCAAACTAGAGAATCATCCACCTACCTCCTACTTAAAGTAATTCTACAAATAGCTTCAACATCTTCTTTATCAAACATCTCCATAATCCAATCAATCCTCCACAAGTGTAACTCGTGATTTATTAGGTCTAAAACCAAAGCATCACTTACATCCTCCTTGGCTGAGTGAATGATAGAGTTTGTAGGATAATTAGGAATCCATTTATCCCCCAAAACCCAAATTGAATGCCCACTTCCAACCATTCAACAACAACCCGATTTTAATGTAGGCAAGGCCGCCATAATACTCTTCCACACATATGAACAATTAGGGGACACCTTGGACTCAAGAAAATGAGATCTTGAAAAATACCTCACTTTCAGACACTTGTACACTAACGAATTAGTATCATGCAGCAACCTCTGCCCTTGCTTAGCCAACATAGCTAAATTAAAAGCCCTTAGATCCCGAAAACCCATTCCACCATCTTTCTTCAAGAGCATTAACTTTTCCCAACTTTTTCAGTGAATTTTCCTTGCATTCCCAACCTAACCCCACCAAAACTTAGCACACATCGCATCAAGGTCATCGCAAATGTTTCATAGGGAGTTGAAATACACTCATGGTATATGTGGGAATAGACTGAGCCACCACCTTAATAAGCACCTCTTTACCTACCTTAGATATCATACCCTTCCAGCTCTGTAATTTTTTCCAGATTCTATCCTTCAAGTACGAGAAAGTATGGTATTTAGTTCGCCCTATTAACGTTGGCAACCCCAGATATGAATCAAATCTACTCACCTCCTGCACCCCCAAAATTCTTTGTATATCTTGCTTCTAATTGGCAGATGTGTTGTTGCTGAAATAAACTGAGGATTTCTCCGAATTAATGCACTGCCCCGATGCATTTGCATATGTCGGAAGGATCTCAAAAATGGTATCCACTTCATTATTTGGAGCCCTGCAGAACAATAATGAATCATCTGCAAATAATAAATTAGAAACTTTGGGTGCCCTCTATAAATAGAGACTCCATGGATACGTGCCTCATTTTCTGCCTTTGTTAGTAAAGAGGTAAAGCCCTTTGCACATTACCATAGGGTTTCCTATTAATTAAAATAGATATAGTGAAGTAGGATCGCCTTGACAAATTCCTCTAGAGGGAAGCACATTACCATAGGGTTTCCCATTAATTAAAATAAAGAAGGATGAAGTAGTAACACAACTCATCACCCTATTAGTCCATTTTTCAGGAAAATCCAGTCTTTGCATAATACTCTGTAAAAAAGGCCATTCCACCCAGTCATATGCTTTGCTTACATCAAGCTTCAAAGCCAAAGAACCTGTCTTTTCCTTCTTCCTGGAATGCATGGTATGCAGAGTCTCATAAGCCACCAAAACATTATCTACAATTAGGTGACCCGGTACAAAAGCACTCTAAGTGGGGGATATAATTTCAGGAAGCACTTGTTTCAACCTATTTGCAAGAATTTTGGAGATAATCTTATAAAAAACATTACAAAGACTTATTGGTCTAAAATCTGACATCTTCTCCGAATTTTTAACTTTAGGGATAAGCACAATATTTGTATGGTTTAAAGCAGGCAACATAATCCCATCATTCAAAAAATCTAAAACAGCATTAACAATAGCATCACCCACAACATGCTAGAATTTTTTTATAAAATAAAGCATTCATACCATCAAGGCCAGGTGATTTTGTCGATCCCATCTGGAACACCGCTGTTTTAATCTCCTCAGCAATAAAATCACAAGACAGAAAATTCTGCATCTCAAATGTCACCTTGACTAAAACAGATTCCAGACACTCCTCTATCTGATCATATGAACCTGCACTAAACAGATTATCAAAGTAATCAATTGCTACCTTTGCAATATCCTTAACCTCCTCCACCCAATGTTCCCGTGAATTCTTAATCCCCTTGATATGGTTTCGTCTACGCCTTTGCATTGTTTTTGAATGAAAGAACTTCGTATTTTTATCTCCATGCTTAAGCCAAGCCACCCTTGATCATTGTGCCTAATAAATCTCCTGCTTTAATAAAAGATCATCCAATTGCTTACTCACCTCCAAGTACTCAGCCTGACTAGCATCAGTACAATCAGCCATGTTCAAGCTATCAAGCCGGTTTTGTAGCTGCTTAATTGCCTCCACTTCGGGTTTAGCCTTAGTTACACCCCATGCTTTCAAATCCACCCCACATGCACTAATTTTTTCCTTAATTGCTGCTAGACCAGTCTCCCTACATCTTGCCATATTCCAAGCCCCTTGGATAACCTCCTCATAATCAACCCAGAGTAGCCAATTTTCCTCTAACTTGAAGCACCTATCAAATCTTCTCTGTTTGTGGTTGAAAGTCTGAACTTGAATAGTAATAGGTAAGTGATCTAAAGCATGAGGAGGGAGGTGTAACATGGTGCTCAGTTGGAATATTTCCTTCCATTCCTTTGAGGCAACAGCTCTATCAAGCCGCATCTTTGTATTTGCATCTCCAGGCCTCCTGTTTGTCTAAGTAAACGGATAACCTCTATAACCAAAATCCTCCAATTGAAAAAATTCAAGAGCTTCTTGAAATTCACTAATTTGACTTGATTGTGGCTGCCTTATGCTTAATTTTTCCGAAGTATTCAAAATAGCATTAAAATCCCCTACACATAACCATGGACCATCCACAAAATTTTTCAAGTGTACCAGTAATTTCCATGATTTAAATTTTTGTTATGCATCCAGCCACCCATAAAACCCTATCATGTACCACACAAATCCATCTTCTTCTGTTATCTTTGCCAAAATATGACTGGCAGTATAATTAACAACTTCCATATTGATACCATTCTTCCATAAAAGAGCTAATCCACCACCCGAGTCTGGATGTTTAACTATTACTTTATTCGGATACGGTAAGTTACCATAAAGTTTATCAAATCCCTCCTTATCCAAGTGTGTCTCGATAAGAAAACACACTGTGGGAACTTGTTCCCTCACCAATTTGCGAAGGCTACGACCTGTCCAAGGGTTCCCAAGCCCTTGGCAGTTCTAACTTAGAATCCTTATTGCTCCCGGCAAGGGTGGAACTCCACCCCTGCCGATATATCATCAAAATCAGTATCATATTGCCCCCTTTTTCCACTCTTCACCACCCTTATTTCAGAATCAGCCTCCATCCCCTCTCCTTCATCAGGCTTTGAAGTTCTTTTCCCAAGTGTAGACAACTTTAACGCCTTAGAAATCGCACCAAGCCCAAAATCCATTCTGGTCCAAGTGGATTTGGGCTTTATGAGTTTAAAACCATGCTGACCCAATCCTTGGTCCATAGCACCAGATCATTGATCGAGATCCACTCCACCTGACTTGTCTTTCAGCCCCTCATCCACCTCTATTTATAGTCTAGCTGTCCTTATAACATTATCTCTACTTTAACCGAATTGGATTTCGGAAATATCTGCCTCGTTGGCGTGTTTCTAAAATTTTCCTCATCCACGTATCTAGCACATGCACTATCAGCATTATCCAGTTGCTGAATTTTAGGTTGAAACCCTTGATTCTCGAATTCGCCCTCATCCATCATACTTTCCATCCCTCATCCCTTTCGCCGCCGTTTCACCATGCAAGTTTCCCATCAGACTGGACCTATTGTTCTGCAAGTCCCCCAAACGCTGATCCCAGTTAGCCCTTGGTCCTGCATTTTTAGTTGGCAAAGAGCATGGCCGACCTCCCAAAGCACGTAGAAAATCCCCATACTGATATTCAACTTCCCCACTGTTCTTAACCACTACAAAGTGTGATGCACAATGCTTAACGTCATGACCGAGCACACCATAGTAATGGCAGAACATGGACAATCTTTCATACTTAAATTTAACCCAGGTATGTATACCATTTGAACTAGCAATAAACGCCCCCCTTCGAATTGATTTCGCTATTGGCACTGCAACTCTAACTCGCATAAAAAAAAACTCAGATCATCCTAACGCTGCTTCCTTTCTACATCTTCCACCAATCTAATCCGACTCCCAACTTTCTTCGCCACTTGAGGAGAGATCATGTCAAGCGGTGCATCCCAAATCTGAACCCAAAGAGAAGGGTATTCAAATTTATTGTTTCCCACCGTCATCCCTCTCTACCACCTTCGGAGCAAAAGAAGCTGATTATTAAACGACCAAGGACCCCTACTGGGGACTTTAGACATATCAAACTCCGATTGGAACTTGAATTGGAATAGGTTCACCCCACCTTAGTTATGTGCATCCTGTCCTCCAAACAGGGCCGGCTGGATGAGTAAAGCAATTGATGCAATCGCCTAAGGCCCCAAATAAAAAAAGGCCCCCACTTGTAAAAAAAAAATTATATATATATATATATATAAAATATATTTATCTATATATTTTAATTTAAAAAATTTTTAAGCACGTTTATTGGTCAATAAAATGCATTAAAAAGATCCCATTGTATCCTAAAATGCAAAAGATTAAAAAGGAAAAACTAAAAATAGACAAACTTCAGCTAACAAAATTAAATTGTAGGAGACAAATTTATTAACTCATTCTTGAAATATGCTAAAATCAAAATTAATAGCAGACAAATTCATTAATAATACAACGTAATTGTCTTGAAATATGCTAAATTAGAGATTATAAATTTCAAAAACAAATGAAAAACCTCTCATCTCTTTATCTCTCTGCCTCTCTATCAATATTCTTACTGTCTTACCTTTCTTTTCTTCATCTTCATCTTGATTCTTGATCTTTTTCCATAAACTCAGTTAGTTTAGCTTGAAATTTCTCTTTGTTGAGTCCAGGCTCCAGCATACCAGTCTATAGTCACAGGTATTCTTCTTCAGTCTCCCCCTCTTTCTCTTTGTGTTTCCGAAAATGAAGACTCATAGTCTTCTTCTTTTTTCTTTTTTTTGAGGAACAAGACTCATAGTCTTCTAGACTTCTATTTATTTCACTTAAATTTTATATATATATATATATATATATATATATTTGTTTGTTTCACACTTTCATTACTGCACTGCATAATTGTTTGATGGGATGGGACACGTTTTTTGCAGCTATGATAGCTTTTCTGTTCTACCTCTCTTTGGACCTCTACCATGATAATTGATAGGACACATTTTTTCTTTAAAACTTAGCTATATGATGATAGGAGTAGTGGAGTAGCTGACGGTTTCTCACTTTTTTTTTTTAAATCTGACACTTTATCTATTATTATAAATTATTATATTAATTAATAATTTGATGTGTATCATGTCAACTCATTTATATTATAGTGACACTAATTTATTAAATCATACATTAAATTAATTTTTATTTGTGTAGGTTTAAACTTTAAATTGGTCACGGCTTTAAGGTCTACTATGTCACAAGAAAAATTAAGTGAATTAGCTATATTATTAATTGAAAAAGAAATGTTAGAGGAACTTAAATACAAAAACTTAATTAGTAATTTTGCATCTCAAAATGCAAGAAAAATAAATTTTAAATAAAAAAATTCAATATATATATACATATATATATATATATATATTATTTGATTAATATTTAATTATAAAAAGGCCTCATTTAAAATTTTCGCCTAAGGCCCTAAAAGTTGTTGAGCCGGCCCTGCCTCCAAACCCCATGCTCTTTTCAAAGTAATCTTAGCCACTCTTTTATTGAAGGGTTTACATGTGAGGAATTTTCCAATAAGACTCAAACTGCAGCTTTCTATGACCTACAGTCACCCTTCATCAAAGATAGGAATAACCTCTTCCTCCTCAGACGTTAACTCCATATTCCCTAAGCCAATAATAACCTCATCTGCCATGCTCACATATGAACACGGTAAAGAAAAAGAAGAAAAAAATACCTTTAGACCTAGGTCAAGGGAGAGAAAGACTCGTGCATCACGAGAGAGAGAGAGAGCTCCATGGCAGGGAGAAAAGTAACAAATTAGAGTTTAAGGGCTTTAAATACACTACTTCAATATTTTTGTTTATTTATTTATTATTTTTGGGTTAAAGGGTATTTATTGATTTATTTATATAAAAGGGAAATGTTAACGAATGCTTTAAGGACATTGATTTATAAATTATTTTTAGAAACATTTTATGGAAAAATGATAAAGTAATTAACTTTTTTATTGCGTTTTATATTTCCCATGAAAAATGGTGTCAAAACTTTCCTAAAATGATTTGTTAACAATTGCGAACACTAGTTAGTAGGACATTTTTATATAAGGTCATGTTAACGGATGCCCACAAATGTTAACAAACCATTTTATGAAAATTTTAATACCACTTTTATTGGAAAATAAAAAAACCAACATTAATTTTTTTTCCTTTCCCCATAAAAACTTTCCTAAAATTGTTCACTAACAAATGCCTATAAGCCTTTCGTTAACACTTCCAGATATAAAACTGTGTTTTACTAACTTATATCTTTATGACATACATTAGTAAATCATTTTAGGAAATTTTTATGAAAAATTGAAAAAGTGACTAACTTTTTTTACAACTTTTTTAATTTTATATAAAAATTTCCTAAAATAAATTATTAATGTATGTCCTGCATACATTAACCAAACCCATATAAAATTACTCAACCTTCCAAATCCAAGTACTTCCCCCTCCCCCTCACCTCCCCCCCCCCCCCCCCCCCCCTTTTTTTTTCCTTTTTAAAGCTTCAAATCCCAAGTTTTCAAGCACAACAATTTATTATTATTTTGTGTAACCTTGCATACCACATCTCTCTATATAAAAGTAGATTCGACTTAAGTCCAATGCATTTGTACTGGACATGATACAATACACGTATTTGTACCATATTGGGTACAATGCACTGATGCACTAGACTAAAGCTTAAACCTATAAAAATAGACCTTATTATTATAAGAGGGATATTGTATGCAATCATTAAACAAGATACCACGTCTATGACAATAGAAGCACTATATACTTTAAGTTATTTGAATCTAAAATTAAGTCAATGTTTCTACATTCCTTCTTTTCTTTTATTTTCTTTTGTTTATAAAAAATATTACAAAATTTCCTAATATCTTCAATATTGGAGCATTGCCAACTTACCATAACAAATATATAATTTTTTTTTTTAATTCTATTACTAATATTATGTTTACACAATGAACAAGTTAATCCAAAATAATATGTAAACAAAGAAAGTGTTTCGAAAATATAATTAAAATTGAATAATAAAAATAAGATAAAATTGTATTTTAAGATACATGGCAAATACACATTGTGTAAATCCAAGTTTTTATCAAAAGAAAAATATTATAAATAAATTAAAAATAATTTTTAATTATCTTAAAATTTATAATAATTGAATTTTAATTAGAGCAGTATTTTCATTTCTTAAATTTTTGGTAATACATTTTAACTAAATGATAATTATTTAAAATTTTTAATGTAGTTATAATGAGTCATATAATAAACTTATCTTGTAGAATTTGTAATACTACATTGAGCCACATAATGCAAGAATGACATATATAATAATTTTTCTAATTAAAACGAAAGGTTATGGTATATTATTAAAATACTATAAAAATAAAGAATGAAACTTCTTTTAGATTTCTAAAACTCTTAGTAGTAGAACTTTATAAGCTTCTTGAAAATTTGGAAATAAAGCTTCAATAAAATTAAATAAATTAATTATTTTAAAAATATTCATAGTGTGTCACATGACAAAAGTAGAAAAATATAAAAATAAAAATAATTAAAAATAGAAAGGAGAGACCATCAATTTGTGCAACCACAACATATCTGACATAACTTTTATGGTATATTATATGATACCATATAATTTTGATTGGTTTGGAATTACCAAGCCTACCAAGCTTATCAATAAAGTAGAGGTATGTCGAAAGCGGACAGCATTTTGTTTGGTCCCAAATGAATATCTCGTTCTTTTCTTCATCAATTTTATTTATTCCCTTTTTTTTTTAGAAGAAACATTATTTTCTCTTTATCTAGGGTCAACAATTAAAAATTAGAGTTAACCCAAATAAAATGCAATGACTGTTAATTTGGATGGATCCCTAACAATTATATTTTAATCTAGATTTTCTGGGATCAATGTATGAATTAAAATATTTATGAACTAAATTGTGATAGTGTTAAATCAAAAAAAGATAAAAAGATAAATAGCAATTTTTCTTTGTTTTTCATATAGGGGATTGAGAAGCTCAATTTGGGTGTCCAAAAAGTTTTTTTTTTTTTTTTTTTTTTTTTTTTTTATGGGATCTTGAGAAGCTTATACAAGCAAAAGCTATTTTCATATCTATTTAAAAATTTTATTAAAAAAAAAAAAAGAAAAGAAAAAAACCTATGAAATGATGTAAATGACTATGTTGGAACTTCTTAATAGAAATGGGTAAAGCTTGGGTCTAGTGTCTAGTTTTACTAGACCCATTAGGATAATAACACATCCAATTTTGCACACATCACTATCGTGATGGGTTTAGTGTAACTAGATACTGGACCTAAGCCAAGTCCAATGAAAATTATGAAACAATAAAAAAGCACATGGGAGTCTGTTAAGAATAATAGAAAAAGAGGATTGTAATTTTTAGGCATTGTACCCTCCTTAGTTGTATGAGCACAATAAATGTATGCTCTCAGTCTCACTTGGAGTTTGACTTACATCTAGTACCTTTTTAATTAGATATATCCTTTTGTTTTAAATATACAATGACAAATGGTAGTGAGTTTTAATCTCCATCTTTTATTTAGTTAGTGGATGATGTGACAATTTCTCATTAATATAAAAGGAGATTCCAGTTTAAAAAGAACTAGAGGTAAATCAAATCCTTCTCACTTAAATAGTGAGTCCCACCATTAATTTAAGAGTCCAGTTAATGGATTTTCTTATAGCATTTGTCAATGAATCATTTAAGGAAAGTTTTGATACCACTTAAATAGTGAGTCCCACCATTAATTTAAGAGTCCAGTTAATGGATTTCCTTACAGCATTTGTCAATGAATCATTTAAGGAAAGTTTTGATACCACTTTTATGAACAATATAAAAAATTGTCATAAAAATTAGGGGAAATTACATTTTATCCACCTTTGGTTTGCCCAAAAAAATACTTTACCTACCTGTGGTTTAATAATTGACACTTTACCCACCTGAGGTTAGCTTCGTTTGTCTCCCATTACCCACCATGGTTAAAAACATGAGTAAATTTGTATTTTTATTACCCTTTTATGTCTCTCAAAACATAAAAAACTAAACAATCAAGGGAAAATTAGATTTAAAAGCTAGGTTTTCTAAAAATTTAAAGTTAGTGGAACAATGTCTCCCGTTATAAGTGGTGACAATGAAGGACCATATTTCATGCCAGACATAGTGGTAAATGTACACAGGTTGGGAGATGAAGAATCTGTTGTAGGAATTGTTCGAGAGGTGCTTATGGATGGTTCTTGTAGGATTGTTCTTGGCGATAATGGTGAAACCATGACGGCTCTTCCAGATGAAATGGACGTAGTGGCACCAAGGAAAAATGACAAGGTCAAAATTATGGCTGGTATGCAACGTGGTACCATTGGGAAGTTGATTGGTGTGGAGGGCAATGACGGAATTGTGAAGGTGGATGACTCTCATGATTATAGAATTGGTTCTTTTGGCAAAACTAACATAGCCATGATTTAATTTCGTACACTGTTAGAATTAATTATTCAATTTGTATTAAGGATTCATGTATGATTCAAATTTTTAGCTTTAAGTTTTTAATTTTGTTCTTTTATTTGTATTGAAAGAAGATGTAAAAGTTAGGTTTTAATTTTTATAAAACCTAGCTTTTAGATCTTCTTGTCTCTTGATTTTTTAGTTTTTTATGTTTTGAGATGAGAGATATAAAAGGGTAACAAAATTACAAATTTACCCATATTTTTAATAGAAGTAGGTAACGGGAGACAAACGGAGCTAACCTCAGGTGGTAAGTGTCAATTTTTAAACCACGGGTAGGTAAAGTATTTTTCGGGCAAACCACACGTGGGCAAAGTGTAATTTCCCCTAAAAATTAATAACATTTTTTTCTCTATAAAAATTATCTAAAATAGTTCATAAACCAATACCTTTATGGCAATCATTAACTTTTCCCTTAATTTAATTACTGGGATCCACTATTATTGGGGGGAGGGGGGAGGGGGGGGGGGGGGGGGGGAGACACACATTTATTGCTCCTGGTACATATAATAATCACTCGCTCTACTTAAAAGAAAAATGATTAGAAAATTTACTTCCAAACCAAGTTAAAGGAAAATTCCACCAACCCATTACTCGATGATTCATAAATTCATCAAAGTGTATTATATATATATATATATATAAAAGAGATTAAATTCTATAAAGATGTAGTATAAAACTCATGTTTTACCCCTCCAATCCCAACATGCCACATCATCTTATCACATATTTAATAATAAGCACAACCACACCAAATCAATTCTAATACCTATATAGAAATCCAACCAAATTGAAAGTTTATTGAGATGTTATTAGGTGTGGTAAGATGTATTGAAATTTAAGTGAAATGTTGATGTGACAATCTCTTATTGGATTGTGTAAAACTTGGGTTTTACACCTCATCCTTACCAAATTCAAACACAAAAAAAAAAAAAAATCACTTGACTCATGAAAACCATTTACATGTACTTAGAGTCACATGACTTATATAATGAGTCATGTAACTTATTTAAATAATATACGTTAATAGTTTAATAAATCGTCTCGTAATAGATTGGAGAAAATTCCTACAAATCAGTTTGGAAGAAAAATTTGTCCAAAATTATAGGCTCTTTGATGTTCAACTTCATGTGAAAAATAACTTCAACCGAATCAGTAAACTACCAGAAAATTATTCTTATAAATTTTTTGGTAATTCACTAATCGACCAAAGTACAAATTTGCTTGCTTGAAACGAGCTACTTGTTTGAAGTTTGAAGTTCAAACATTAAGATTGACACCATGGTGTAAAGCCGATTTGGATGTCTACTAAGTCCTTCACATTTCTTCGCGCACATAAGCTTTCCATGTTTGAAGATTTGATGAGTTACTTGCTGCAGAACGCAACACCTAGCTAGGTTGCTCTCTTCTCCATGACAGCGTGGGCGATTTGGGAACGGAGGAACATAATAAGGACTCTTCAGCCTGTTTGGGACGTGGGAGACGTGGTTAATAGAGCTTCAGCTCTCTTGCATGAATATAAAGAGGTGAATAAGCGTCCTTTGCTTCGACCTGCTCCTAGGGAGGTGGCTAAATGGTTTCCGCCAGCTGATAGTATGTTCAAAGTAAACTTTGATGGGGCAGTGTTTGAGGACCAAGCCTGTGCAGGATTAGGGGTGGTGGTCAGGGACTCGGCGGGTTTGATAATTGGTGCGCTCAGTCAGAAGATCAGGTTCCCTGGCTCGGTGGTGATGGTGGAGGCCCTAGCCGCTCGCAGGGCAGTTTTGTTTGCTAAGGAAATTAGTGTTTCTCTGGTTGTGATGGAGGGAGATTCTATGCAGGTAATCAAGGCTGTCAATTCCTCAAAGTTGTCCAAGACTCCATATGGGCATATTACTGATGAGATTAGATTGTTGTCGTCTTCTCTATCTGGTTGTTTTTTTGTTCATGTCAAACGCGAGGGTAATAAGCTAGCTCATGCCCTTGCACGTCGAGCAGTTGTATCTGCAGATATTGATGTGTGGATGGAAGACCTTCCACGTGATTTGGATGATATTTTTTTATTTGATTTAGCTTAATAAAATTTTCTTACTGGTTTCTCAAAAAAAAAAAAAGATTGACACCATGGTATATATAGCCCCTCAGAAAGAACATCATTGAATTGTCCCTATAAATGCACCTAATTAAATGATTTCTTTTTGCAAATTTTAATTTATGCTTTTATTAATAGGAATCAACCTCTGAAAAAATCCTATTTGTTAGGACATATGTGTTTACATGATAGGAACATATGTCATATTTTATGTAAATTGGCTAATCCTTTGACAAAATGCACTCTACTTGTAATTGGGTAGTTCTAGGTGTTTTTAATACTTCAAGAAACTATGTTTCAAGATCAAGTGTTGAAGTCATCAAGTCTGTCCAAGAAAAAGTAAGTTGAAGTGCAGAAGTTTTAAAGCTCGACACCTGCTCGACACCTACCTCGACACCTGCTAGCTGTCGAGACTTAAAAAGTCAGAATTCTAATCTGATTTTCTTGGGATCCGTGAATGTGTTTTTGGGCCTTCTTTTCTTCTAACCCTAAACATATTTAAGGAGTGTTTTAAGAGCCGTCAACATAGACACAAGTTGCATAAGCATTGAGCAATCCTTGTTCAAGCAAATTGTGCTCTGAGACGAAGTTCTTAACCTAGATCATCTTCTTCAAGAAGTTGCTGTGTATTGTGCACCTTAGGGTTTTGTGACCAAGCATCTTCCTGATCTTCATGCATAGGATGATCTGAAGAACTCTGCAGCCAACCTCTCATTCTAAAGTTGGTGATTGAAGTCGCGTACTGCGATCCGCGCATCTAGTTAGTCACGTACTTGGGAGCCGTGCATCAAAGGAGGGAACTGTCGCTACAGATCAAGTCCAATTGGGTATTGGGGTAAGGGTTCAACTGTAGGTTGGTAAGGTACTTGGGATTTCTTATTTGTAACCGCTTGATTTGATAATAGTGGAGTTTAGGGAATGGTGACCTGAAATCACCCGGTGGGGTTTTTGCCGTTAGGGTTTTTCCCCATTCATGAACAAATCATCGTGTCATTTATTTTCCGCTGCATATTTAGTTATTCGGTGATTTGTTTGTGCTACCACGTATTTGCATGTTAAATTGATTAATTAATAACTTGGTTAAATTAATTAATTAGTTTAAATCACAAGGGGTCATTCAATTTGTGGCCTATCAAGTGGTATCAGAGCAGGCACACTCTGATTAGGTTTAATCTTTGCTGTGTTTGATCCATTGACCCCTGTTTGTCATGGATAGAGGACAATCTCTAATAATACCTCCTTTATTTGATGGGACTAACTATGCCTACTGGAAAGTACGCATGAGAGCTTTTTTGCAGTCCTTAGATGAGAAGGTGTGGCAAGCTGTGGAGATTGGCTGGACAAAGCCAAAAGAAGCGCCGGCTGATTGGGATGAAGCCAAGATCAAGGCGGCAAACTTCAACAGCAGAGCGCTGAATGCTCTATTTAGCGCTGTCACCAATGAGGAGTTCAAGAAGATATCCTCAACAGAAACCGCCAAGGAGGCGTGGACCATCCTCCAGACAACCTATGAAGGAACAAAGGCTGTCAAGGATTCAAAGCTACAGAGGCTCACTACTAGCTTTGAAGAAATTAAGATGGAGGAGGATGAGTCGTTCGATGAGTTCTATGCCAAGCTGAAAGACATAGTGAACTCAGCCTTCAATCTTGGGGAAACCATCCCTGAACCCAAGGTTGTAAGGAAGGTGCTCAGATCTCTACCTGAGAGATTTCATGCCAAGATTACGGCAATTGAAGAATCAAAGGACATTGATAAAATTCCTTTGACTGGGCTGGTTGGGAACTTGCAGACCTACGAGCTAGGGTTATCAAGATTAGGCAAGTCAAGCAAGGGCAAGAGCATGGCCCTGAAGGCGAAGAGCAGTGATACAGATGAGTCTTCCGATGATGAAGACTCCAAGATGAAGTCCTACATTACGAGGCAGTTCAAGAAGTTTATGAAGAATGCCAATAGGAGGAGCTTCGACAAAGATCGAAGGCAATCCGGTTCTTCACAGTTCAAGAGCCAAGACAAGGGAAGGAAGGATGCCAAGGATGGCGGTCAGTACACTGTTCCTGCAGGACCAAAGTGTTTTGGGTGTCACGGGTTTGGACACATGAAGAATGAGTGTCCTACTTATCTAAAGAGCATTGGGAAAAGCAAGGCTCTAGCTGCAACCCTTAGTGACACTGAGCCTGAAGATGATTCCGATGATGAGGATGACGGAATCCTAAATGCTTTCACTGCTTCAGTCAATTCTACTGATGGAATTGTTGAAGAAGAAGAAGAAGAATTGGTGGACACTGAATGTGAAAAGATGGATGACAAAGATGATATCCATTCAGCCTATGAGAAGCTTTACAAGCTTTCTGAAAAGCATGAGAAGCTATACAGGCTGGCCACCAAGAAGCTCAGTGATGTGGAACTCGACAGAGAAGAATTGTCCACAAAGTTTGATGAGGCAAATCAAACTATTGGTGCACTGAGATTTGAGAATAACTTCCTGGCTGAGAAGACCAAGAAGCTTGAAGCAGAGCTGTTTCAAGTCAGAGCTCAACTGGAGAGGACTTCAAGTGCAAAACTTGATGAGATGCTCAGCAACCAGAAATCTGCTTCAGATCGAACAGGTTTAGGGTATGGTCTTTCTATCTCTAACTCTGCTTCTACTAGTTCTACTGTTTTTGTTCCTCCTGCTAATAATGTTAAAATTGAGAACATTGATGATAAAACTGAATTAGCTAGTGAGAACATAGACAAAGAAAAATCCATCTTAGGAGCACCCCCTAAGTTAGAAAAGAAAGACGCTAAACTCCCTAAGGACAAGAAGGCTAACTCTCAAAAGCCTAAACAAAAGAAGCAACATCTCTGTTATCATTGTGGAGCTGCCGGTCATACTCGACCTAATTGCTACAAGTGGCTAGCCACCCAACAGAGCAACAGTATGACAGCATCTGGAAGCCAAAGTCAGCTTCAATCCTCTCTTGCTCCTCTTGGAGATCTTCTGAAAGCCATCATGTTCCTTTCGAACTTGAACGGTTACAATTCTTCCCCCTCACCGCCGGTTCAAGGTTTTAATCAAAGGAAAGGCTCTTCCAAGGAGTGGAAGAAAAAGGACTCAAAGTGATTTCATCACTTTCTTTTCCCTTCTTATTCTTCTTATTTGTTGCATTGCATGTGTGTTTTGCATTTTTAATTGAGTCAGTCTAGTTTTATGCATTGTTTTGCTTGTTAACATGTTTTTGTGTGTTTACTTTCAGTTTTGTTTACTTTGTTTTTGATATAAAAAATATAAAAAAAAAAATTTTGAAAAATCAGAAAAATACAAAAACAGTGTGTGTTTTGTGTACTTTGGTACTTGTGTACCTTAGATGGCCAATGAAACAAAGTTTTCTAAACTTTGTATCTCTTGTAGCTTAGATGAGCATCTTTATGCACAACTAAGCAAGTGAGCTTTGTGGCTCGTGTTTGTGATGAGTAAGAGTAGGTTATTTCTTAGACTTAACACTCATATCACTCTTTTTGACGGGTAGGACTAGAAAATCCTAAGAGAAAGGCATAAATAACCATCTCACCACTATTGCCCGCCAATCATTAATGACATCTGTATGCTTCGGCATAGCAAAAGTGTGATGTCAATGACATTTGTGTGCTTAGGCATAGCAAAATTGAAATGTCAAAATATCAATGGGTATTTCTTTTCTTTCTCATAAGCCCATGTATGATATGCTTTAAAAAGAAAATATGCAAAGAAATAAAAAGCAAAAAGATTAAAATGCTTTAAAATGGTTGCAAGCGTGTATTCTAGGAGATGTGGGAGTTATAGGATGTACCTCAAAGGTGATAGTCCCCATCAAACAGTTATGATTGTGTGTGAGTTAAAGTTATTTGCTCATATCTCAGATCGTCATAACATGTATACACTTATGCAATCTTGCGATGTTCTTCACACACAACACGCAATATTCTTTGCTACTTTTGATACATGTGCAGGTACAATGTGATTTGGCCATCACAAAGGTTTTACATGTGCTTTTGTATGCTCACTAAACTGTCATGACTTATTTTTGAAATATAAAATTTGTTAGACTTGTTTAGTGTGTGTGTGTGTTCTCGGGAGATCCATGTGCTTAAATTTTCATTGAGAGATGATTTTTGAGAGAATTATATGTTGATTGGATCTTGGTTGAGGTGCATGTCTTGATTGCATTCATGTCTGTGTTTTTCAATTCTCGAAAAACTGCATTTCAAAGCTGGCTCGACACCTTCTCGATACCTCCTCGATACCTGGTCAGCTGTCGAGCCTCTAAAGCATTTTTCTTATCGCAATCTCGACACTTCCTCAACACCTGGTGGATAGATCGAGATATCTCTGTCTGCTCGATACCTTCTCGACACCTCGTCGATCGATCGAGCTTCTGTGTTGGTTGAGCTGTTTGGTACCTCGATACCTCCTCGATACCTTAGCTGTCGAAGGCATATTATCTCGACACCTTTCTCGACAGCATCTCGATACCTCTCGACACCTCTGCTGTCGAGATTTATTGGAGATCCTTTTTAAGCCTCTGTCGCGATTTTCTTCGCATTTTTCTCGATCTCTCTTCGATCTGTCCGAGGCGGTTCGTGTTCCTGAGCAGTTTTCTTCTCTCCAACCTTCATCCAACTTGATTTCTGGCACTTTCTTGCTTCAAATCACTTGGTATGATCTTGTTTTCCTTTGTTTTTCATGCATCTCATGTTTTAAAACTTAGGTTTTGGGTTTTTCTTTGAAAACTTTGGGTTTTTCAAAATCATTGAGTTTTTATTGAAATTTTGGGTTGGTTTTTCAATAAAAAGTGTTTAGAATGTCATGCATTGCATTCCATGTGCATTAGAATGATATTTTCATGCATTTAGTTGTGTGATTCTTGAATGTGTGCTGCTAGGATTGGATTGGGCTGAGCCCATGATGTTTTTATTGATTAGCATGTCACATGATCATGCATTCCCATGCATACGTCCATTTTGTTCAATATATTGTCATATTTGAACTGCTTGGGACTTTTCTGATTGTCTACCCCTCTCTTTCTCTTTTTTCTTTCTTTTACGTTAGTTGCATCTATGGCACCTAAACGTAAATCCACTCCGGCTCGGAACCCTCTGCGTTCTGGAGCTTCTTCATCTTCTGATACTGCTCCTCATAACCTTCGGTTCCGTGATGGAGATGCCTACAAGGCATTTACTGAGAACTTCTCTAAACGAGGTGTTCATTCGGAACGCCACGTTGTTCTAGCGGACTTCGTCGACACTGACCTTCCCTCTGTCATTCACAGTAGGGGATGGGAGTCACTGTGTGACGTCCCGGTCACCTGTCCTCTCGTGCTGATTCAGGAGTTTTACTCCAACATGCACGGGATTGATCGTTCAGTACCTCTCTTTTTCACTCGCGTTCGAGGTACGCGCATTGCTGTCACACCGCAGCTGGTTGCGGATGTGCTTCATGTTCCTAGGATAGAGTTTCCTGACTATCCTACGTGTGAGCGACTGAGGACTGTGTCCAGGGATGAGCTCATTTCTGCTTTCTGTGAGCGCCCTTCTGAGTGGGGTGAGCATATGTACACATCATGTAGACCTTTTGCTAAAGGTCCTAGATTCCTTAACATGGTGATGACATTTGTACTTCATCCTCTCTCCCATAATAACTCTATCACAGAGCCTCGTGCTCGTTTCTTGCTTTCTCTACTTGAGCATCTTACGATAGATTTTCCTTCCCACTTCATTTTCTCCATCATAGATGTTCATTTAGATACGGCGTCCCGTGATAAGCTCATCTTTCCTTCCGCTATCACGAGGATACTACGCCATTTTTCCATCCCTTTCCCTGTCTCCGACCACTTCACACACATCTCTGCCATAGATGCCGCTACCGTAAAACGTAGCCAGGCACAGTTCAGGGCGAGACAGCCGGATTCCACTCCGCCCTCCCGTTCGGCTCCATCCAGATCTGCTCCATCTACATCAACTCCTCTTCCTTCCTCCAGCGATGTATCTCTTGGAGATATCATGGCGCAGCTGCAGCGCATGGATGCTCGCCTTGATACACTCACCACTGAGTTGTATCAGGTGAACGTTCGTGTTGGTCGTATTGCACGACGGCAGGCGACCATGGGTGGTTTTGCATCTGAGGCTTCTCCACCACTTCCTCCAGTTGCTTCAGAGTCTGATGCTGAGGATGATGATGATGATAGTGATGACGATGATGCTTCAGATGATGATGATGGAGATGCTAGCTCTACTGATGAGATGTCTACATGACACTCTACTCTTTGTCACTCGTGACAAAAAGGGGGAGTAGTTTTGGGATTATGAGAGTAGTCATCTTAGGGGGAGAGTTAGTATAGGACATTTTGATAGGGGGAGTGTTCATACTTTTTGAGGGATGTAGTGAGGCTTTAGATGTATCTTTTTCTTTTCATTCTTTATAGATACATTGGTCTTGTATATCAGGTTTACATACATTGTACTTATTTTTCTATATATGTGGATGTATGTTTTTCTTATTCACCTATCTCTTCATGTGTTGTTTCTTTTCTTTCTTTATACACATGTTCTTTATATTTGTATGCAATCTAGTTAATTCTGTTTCACACAAGATGCCTTGATGAGTTTTGTTTATAAGTGTTTCAGAAATACAAGTTGTCAAAGTCTACTTGCCATAAACTCTCTTTTTGCAAAGTTCTTCAAGAGTTTGTGTTAGGATAGATTTTATTGTATGTAACAAGTGAATATGAGTTGAGTTAGGATAGATCCACAGGTTGTCAAAGTCTACTTGCCATAAACTCTTATTTTGATAGGGGGAGTGTTCATACTTTTTGAGGGATGTAGTGAGGCTTTAGATGTATCTTTTTCTTTTCATTCTTTATAGATACATTGGTCTTGTATATCAGGTTTACATACATTGTACTTATTTTTCTATATATGTGGATGTATGTTTTTCTTATTCACCTATCTCTTCATGTGTTGTTTCTTTTCTTTCTTTATACACATGTTCTTTATATTTGTATGCAATCTAGTTAATTCTGTTTCACACAAGATGCCTTGATGAGTTTTGTTTATAAGTGTTTCAGAAATACAGGTTGTCAAAGTCTATTTGCCATAAACTCTCTTTTTGCAAAGTTCTTCAAGAGTTTGTATTAGGATAGATTTTATTGTATGTAACAAGTGAATATGAGTTGAGTGATTTATGACTTCTCTCATATGTTCATTTGTTTGTTGTGGTTTTGTCACGGATTGCCAAAGGGGGAGATTGTTAGGACATATGTGTTTACATGATAGGAACATATGTCATATTTTATGTAAATTGGCTAATCCTTTGACAAAACGCACTCTACTTGTAATTGGGTAGTTCTAGGTGTTTTTAATACTTCAAGAAACTATGTTTCAAGATCAAGTGTTGAAGTCATCAAGTCTGTCCAAGAAAAAGTAAGTTGAAGTGCAGAAGTTTTAAAGCTCGACACCTGCTCAACACCTACCTCGACACCTGCTAGCTGTCGAGACTTAAAAAGTCAGAATTCTAATCTGATTTTCTTGGGATCCGTGAATGTGTTTTTGGGCCTTCTTTTCTTCTAACCCTAAACATATTTAAGGAGTGTTTTAAGAGCCGTCAACATAGACACAAGTTGCATAAGCATTGAGCAATCCTTGTTCAAGCAAATTGTGCTCTGAGATGAAGTTCTTAACCTAGATCATCTTCTTCAAGAAGTTGCTGTGTATTGTGCACCTTAGGGTTTTGTGACCAAGCATCTTCCTGATCTTCATGCATAGGATGATCTGAAGAACTCTGCAGCCAACCTCTCATTCTAAAGTTGGTGATTGAAGTCGCGTACTGGGATCCGCGCATCTGGTTAGTCACGTACTTGGGAGCCGTGCATCAAAGGAGGGAACTGTCGCTACAGATCAAGTCCAATTGGGTATTGGGGTAAGGGTTCAACTGTAGGTTGGAAAGGTACTTGGGATTCCTTATTTGTAACCGCTTGATTTGATAATAGTGAAGTTTCGGGAGTGGTGACCTGAAATCACCCGGTGGGGTTTTTGCCGTTAGGGTTTTTCCCCATTCGTGAACAAATCATCGTGTCATTTATTTTCCGCTGCATATTTAGTTATTCGGTGATTTGTTTGTGCTACCACGTATTTGCATGTTAAATTGATTAATTAATAACTTGGTTAAATTAATTAATTAGTTTAAATCACAATGGGTCATTCAATTTGTGGCCTATCACTATTAATAGTCATAAATGATTCTTAATTGTTTTTTTAATAATAAATGATTCTTAATTGCTTTTTTATAATAAATTATTCTTAATTGCCTTTTTATATATAAAAAATGATTCTTAATTACTTTTATATATAATAAATGATTCTTAATTGCTATATATCATTTTCCTAAGAACTTTTATGAGCCACCTCATAGGCTTTTCCCATTAGTTAAAATGATTATTAAAAAAAACAAAAAACAAAAAACAAAATCCTCTAGATTGATGATGTGTATCCTATAAATTTTACTACATAATCTTTACAAATTGAGGGCTCACCAATTATAAAAGATAGATAACATTTATTTATTATATTTTTGAAATTCCCCAATCACATTGCTACATCAGTTTGTAAATTTTGTATAATAAATTTTGTAAAAGTTTTAGCATTTTCCATACTTTTAATTATATAAACAAATTGTAATAGTCAAATGTCAAATGAACAATTTAGATAATTTGGTGGTCATGTAATTAAAAGACTCATAGATAATTATGTGAATTGCACTATGGAGTGTGTTAAAAAAATTGTTTCAATATTGCAAATCAGTTTTTTTTTTTAAAAAAAAAAAACCCCTAATTAAAATACAACATAAAAGTATTAATTGATTGTCTCATTTAAGTTCGGAGATAAACTTTTTCTGATTTTAATTATTTGCATCAAAATTAGGAATGGTATTGAGGCGAGGTACGACCAAAGGATGAGGTTTTCACCCATGTCCTGCATAGTTTTGTCTTTGCCCTATCCTTGCCCCGCCTTGCATAACGGGGCAAACTGTCTTGCCCTAATCTTACCCTATCTTGTAAAACTCCATTTTGTGTTAATCCGTTTTATCTCGCCCCACGCTTGTTACAATTTTTTTTATATATGTTAAGGACATATTTTATGTAATTGGCTAATCCTTTGAAAAAATGCACTTTACTTGTAATTGGGTAGATCTATGATGGGTTTAGTACTTCAAGAAACAAGAGTTCAAGTCAAGAATTAAAGCCATGAAGATTGGACCAAGAAACAAGTGAAGAAAAGCTGTTCATTAAATCTCAACAGATACCTCAACAGAAACAGTATCTATCGAGATTTAAGAACGAAGCTCAACAAAAGCTGAATCTATCGGGATCTACGAAATTAGAATTTCCAAATCTGATTTTCAGCTCATGTTGACATGTATGTGTAGGGTTTCTTTTCTCACAACCCTAGACATATATAAGACTTATTTTAAAGGCCATTATATAATGGAGAACACATGTAGAAAGTGACCTAGTGCCTTTTTCTCTCTACAAGAAGTTACTGCGTCTTTTGTGCCTTAGGGTTTTGTAACCAGTACTTCTTGATCTTCATTGTTGATGAAGTGAAGAATTTTGCAACCAACAACATCTTCAAGTTGCTGGAGTTAGTCATGTACTGGGATCCGTGCAAAAGGGTGGCATTCATATATTGAAGAGTTCAGAGGTTCTGAAGCGGTAAAAGGTTTCAGCTGTATCTTCATCTATAAGGATTGTAGAGTCTAGGGACAAAAGTTTTGTACTAGATCTAAAATTTCTCTTTACTATAGTGAATTGCTTTTTAAGAAGGTTTCCCCCCATGTTCTTTATTGTAAAACTAGTTTGTTTAATTGGTTTTCCTAGGTCATCATATCTTGTCTTATTTACTATTTCGTTGTGCATGATATTGATGTTTGTTTGTTTTAACAAGGTTTATTCATAATAAAACAAATTAACAACTTAGGTTTAAAACTTGTTAATTCTATCAACCGGGGTCTAAATTTCCAACAATATATAAATTATTTAATTAATATAAATATACTTGAAATTACTACTTAGTTGATGACATCAAATCAAACTAAATTTTAGCAGTGTTTGAATAATATTATCCAAAGTATTTATTAAGACAATATCATACAAAAAAAGAAAAACCCTTAATATCCATGCATTTAAATACTTAATAATATATAAACCAAATCTTTAACAACATTCATATTAATGTATATTTTAATATTTCAGCATATATGTACGTTTTTAGACCCTAGCAAACACAACAAATTAACCTAGTTAATTAGCCAAATTGATTACTTAGTCCAATTTCAGATCTAGGTTAACACAAACACATCATATTATTGTAAAGTGCAGAAAATAAAGAACACAACAATATGATAACCCAGGAAACCAAACGAGTAAAAACCTGGGGAAGATTTAACCTAGCGATCCTCAAGGTAAAACTAAATCCACTATGAAAGAATTGAAGTTTACAAAATAGCGACTTAGACCACTAACATCCTATTGCTACCTCGAGTAGGAAACTTACTACCATAACCATGACAGCTCCGAGTCCACGGACTACTTCTTTCTTGGATTCCCAGCAAATATAAGCACTCCCGCTTGTGTATCTTCAAGCTCTTTATTGCAGCAACTGAATGATCATCAAGTTCTTGAATCAAATTCTCCTTCTTGATAATCCTAAGTATGTGTGAAGGCAAATACCTCTAAATCTCACAAAAGATTCACACACATCACAAAAGAAGCTCTGTAAAACGTGGCTAGGGTTTTCCTTTTTATACTTAAGGCAAAACATAAAACCCTACACGCCATATGGGCTTAGGGCTAAGTTGGAAAATTCTGCAGAAAAACGTTTTGCCCAAATTTCGATCGGTCGAGTCTAATTCTCGATCAATCGAATGAGGTAGAATTATACTATAATTTCTGCAGCTACTCGATACCAACTTTACATAAAACGCATACACTTTAAGCAAGTCTAAATAAGACTAAAAACCTGTTTTGACCATGGTTTGCCAACAATACAAATTAGAGTTCTAATATATTAGTTCCTAAGTACTTAGAACCTAACAATATATATAGCTAAAGACTCAAAAAAACTCACACATTAGTCTCAATTTTTTCTCCCACAATTTTAACATTGTCTTGTGTTCTCGTCATAACTGGTGACATATTCTTCCTTGCTAGAGCACTCAAAATGGAAATAGTATTACTTTTCTTAGCCTCTCTCTCTCTCTCTCTCTCTCTCTCTCTCTCTCTCTCTCTCAATTTTGGAGCTCAAGTTTGTGCCATTTTCAGCAAAGAGGAGGCTCACTGGTGCAGGGAAGGAGGCACGACATAGATTGAAGCCCACCGATTCAGGTATGATGCTTTTCTCACTCTCTTCCCTAAATTTTATTGCTTTGTGCTTTATGTGTGTGGGTGTGTGGGTTTGATGGATATGTTTTATTTTCTAGGCGTGTGGTATGTTTTATTTTCTAGATATGTGGTTTTGGTGGGTACGTTTTATTTTGTGTGTGGTGGATTTTGTGTCTATAGGTGTTTGGGTTTGTTTGTGTATATGGGTGTGTGGGTTTGTATGTTTGTGCTTTTATTTTCTCTTTTTTGATGACTAATTATTGGCTTTGAGAGGTGTGTTTTATAATCTTTGTAATCCTTGTTGGTATTTTTCAATTTAAGAGTTGTTGGGCCTCTTTTAGTAACTAAATTTCTAGGATTTGGTTTGTAATCCTTGTGGTTTATGCAGATAAGGTGTTTGCGTTTGGGTTTGAATGAGGATTATTCTTCTGAAAGAGATAGGTCAAGTGGAATATTTTTTTGTGTTTGACACTAATAGTGTGAGGTGAGGCTAAAAAGTCTAAAACCATCATCACTCTGCCTTGAGGTTTAGAGCAAAAATCCCGCCCTATTTGCTTCCCAGCACCATTGCAAGGTGGGGAAAACCAACACGAACTGAAGCAGAGCAAAATTATCATCCCTACATAAAATGTATAAACTTGGTGTTGCCTCTACACATCTAATGAATTCCCTAGTAATATGGACAACAATAGGATGTTATTCCCCACCCATACCTCATCCCTCTCAATGTCATCCCTTGCCTATCATCATCCTAGCCACAACTTACAACATGCATTTCATTTACAAAAGTCAATAAATATACTAAAAAGCAATATATATATATATATATATATATATATACACTCTGTATATTTAATTATGAGTTTCAATTAGTGCAGTTGTTAAATTTTGTTGTCATTGAGAGACATACGTTCAAATTTCATCTATATCAAAGAGAAATTCAATGGTGTCTTAAATTTACGGTAAAGAATAATAATCATGGAGCAAACACTATAAGTTTCAAATTCTATATAGTATCTATCCAAAAATATATTTTGCACTCTCTTTAAAAAGAGAAACAAACCATATACGTGTATATATACCAAGGGAGTCAATATTGTACCGGAGGCTGTACCGGTTTGGCCAGCGGTACGATATATTTCGGATACCGGTCAATAGCGGTGTTCCGTTTTGGGTTTACCGCTATTTTTTATATATATATATATATATATATATATATATATATGTATGTGTGTGTGTGTGTGTGTGTGTGTATTATAATAATATAAAATTTTACCATAAAATATTTCCTCAATTCAGAACTAATTATTCATGATTTTAGACTTTAGTATCAATTAAAAGAAAAAAAAAACACAATATAAAATATAGAAAGCTTAAAAGTTACCATTGCATACTAAGAAAACAAATAATACTAATCAGTTAATGCAAATAAGTTACCATTCTTCTCTAACAAAAATTCAAAAATTACAAAACTTAAAAAAAAAAAAAAAAAAAAAAAACTTTTTTCCGGTATGGGCCGGTACGCCCGGTACATGGCCGATACAGCTGGTATTTTTTCCGGTATGAAACAGGGGGGTTTGTGTACTGGTATGCTTGCCGGTACGGAATATACCGGCCGGTACGGTACGGAATCGACTTCCTTGATATATACACTGTATAAACCTTTTTTTTTTATAGAAGAATGCACTGCATAAACCTAAGCACATATAATCAAAAAGAAAATAATTTCTTAAAATTCTCTACCATAATCAATTCAGCATTTTTAGGCATATTGATACTCTAAAATCAACATCCAAACCATATAAATTGAAATTGTTGAAAAAGTTTAGAAAAATTATAAATAAACATAACCAAAATCCCATATCATCTCATTGCATATAGTAAATTAAAAAAAAAAAAAAAAAAAAAAAAAAAAAAAAAAAGAGCATGAAACTCTGTGCATATATTTGGGGGGGGGGGGGGGGGGAGGTGGGAGGTGGGGATAAAATCATATAATTATTGTTGCAAACTCACAATAAATTCTTTTGTGTGCAAGAACTACAGGAATTATGACAAATATTTTTTTTTTATAGAGATTTTCAACCCATAGCATCCGCTTTTGATGATAGCTCTTTATCATCAGACCAAGACGCCAATCAATTATTGGTGTAGACGGGGATTGAACCCCAGATCTTTTATACAACCATCAGAGACTTTACCAGTTGAGCTAACTAGAACCTACTATGACAAATAAATTTTGACTACATAAACCATAATCATGATTTTTTTAAGCACAAACATAATTTTGACTAATAATTAATACGGGAATTATATATACCTTATATATTTTGTTATAGTACTATAAAACAATCAATTTTCAAACTCTTTTTTTTTTTTTTTTTTTTTTAGAAACAATTTTCAAACTCTTTAAATGCACAATTGAAGTGAAATAAAAAAATTTATACTTTTTCTTGTGAATACAAGTGGTGTTTTAGTGGTCAAATAAGAAATATGGAGTTCAACCCCACCTACACTATAAACCAACTAAGTTCTTAACTTATGATAAAAAGTAATCACCATAAAGCGGACACCATACTTTAAAATTATATTATATTAATATTGTATTATATAATATTATACACACACACACACACATATATATAAACTCCACAAGGAACTTCTTTCTTCTCTTCTAACTTTATCCCAATAATTTTAATGGAAATCTAAAGTTTTAGTCTATGGTCCAAGATCTACAGTTTTCTCTTGAAAATTTAATCAATTTCACTAATTTTAAAAAGATATTTGTATCATTTTAATTAACAACAAAACATGAATTTTGTACCCACAAATAAAAAATTTAAGTAAACTTGTCAATACTTAAACCAATTCATTATGCAATTTTAACATATAGGGTTTATAATCAATTTCAATCCAAACAATGTTAACTATTATCCAATTTTAAAATATAGTGTTTAACGGATAAGTTTTACTTACCTTTGTAATTTCCTCTCTCTCTCTCTCTCTCTCTCTCTCTCTCTCTCTCTCTCTGTGTAGAGAGTGGTGTTCGGGTTTATGATATAGGGGAATTCTAGGCTAGAGGAGATTCCTCAAACTCATTATGTGGAGGTTTGTAAGACTATTCATTAATATAAAGTGCTCTTGATAAGTCATAAATTCATTCAAACAAGTTACACGACTATCATAAAACATAAAGTGCTCTTAATAAGTCAAGTTTATGTCTTCCATTTCCTTGATAAAATACCTTATATGATGCCTACAATGCTACATAGAATGAAATAATTTCAATATTCAGAGACTGAATTTTCCCTCATCTTCATGGTCAGTAACCAAACAGAAGGTAAGTTGATAAACTTAAAAACTATATTATGATTTGCAAAATTACCTAGATAACTGATGTCTTCTACATCAACGGAGGAATTGGGCTTCTGGGTATCAGTCACATTGGACCCATTCCCATTTGACGAGTAGAGCCTGAGTCGAGGCAACGAGTGAGGTAGGAAAATGATTGGGCTTGTTGGAGTAGAAAGTTGTAAAACTGCTTCCCATCAGTAATAGATTTCGCGTAATGTAAATGTTAATGGCTGCTTTGCTCGTTTGTTTAGGGTTTTAGCCTCTCATTTTGTTTTTGGGATTTAAAGGCTTTAATTACACACTTCAATATTTTTGTTGTTATTTTTGGGTTAAAGGGTATCTATTGAATTGTTTATATAAAATGCAAATGATAACGAATGCCCTAAGGGCATTAGTTTAGAAATTATTTTTAGAAACATTTTATGGGAAAATGATAAAGTAATTAATTTTTTTTACAGCTTTTTGTATTTCCCACGAAAATGGTGTCAAAACTGAATGTTCAAATAGTGTGTAAAACCCCTATGAATGTTTAGACCCCCAAATTAAAATTACCAACACAAGCTTAAAATCAAAAAATATATGTGCGGAAAATGAAATATAAACAATAACCAAATTAGTTACACACTCTAAACCATAATTAATAACCAACACAGCAGTAATTAAAAGGTAAAGAGAAAGGGAAGAAAGATGCAAACATAAAGATAACACGGCGATGTGTAATCGAAGAGGAAACCGAAGTACTCGGCGAAAAACCTCTCTGCCGCTCTCTAAGCGATCAATAATCCATTAGAGAATATAGTTGGGATACATGAATAATAGAAGACCCTCCAAGTCTAATCTACCCAGTGCACCTAAGCCCTCCAAGCTTCTTGCTCCAACAGGGTTACGTCGAACCTTGTCTTCTCTAGCTTACCGAATCCCACAATCGCCCATTGCATCAACCAAAATGAATTGATCTCTTCTAAACTGCTTCCCAAACACCAAAATACCTCCTCACTGTACCTCTCAATGATCTGTCAATGGAGAGGGTGAGAGTAGAGGAATTTGGAGAATCAAAGGATGAAGATTGTGGATGAGTCAATCTTGTTTTTCTCTAGGGTTTCTCTCTCAAAATTCTCTCTGGAAGCTCTCAACATTTCGTGGGTATAAAGGTATTTATAGTAGGGTGTATGAGGAATGTGAAAAGTCGTGTTTTAACCAAACAGGGAATTCTGGCAACTCAACCTCGTGACTGGAACAAGTCGCGAGTTTGAGTCGCGAGCTAACTGCCTGGCCATACTGGAAGTTTTGTCCTATAGTGCTACAGCTGGCGTGACTCTTCAGCTCCCCTGCATGCTTTACATGAGTGCCACCTTTGGCGACTTGCCAGTCACGAGCCAGTCACGAGGCCCTTCTTGAGTGCACACATTTAAGTTTTCTTCACACTCTCTCACACACTACACTTACATAATTCTCACCTAAATATAGGGTATCTAATTACTAAATTACAAGAAAATTTGGCAAGGAATAAAGCCAACACATGATTGAATATTCAACCTTACAATATCCCCCTTTGGCTATTCCATGACAAAACCCTAAAACAGACTCTAGACTTAACATGAGAGTTAGGAACAGTTGCCAAAACTCACTCACATCCTAATTCTAGAAACTGATCTTGAACTATACGAACAAGTATTTCCTAAAAACAACAACACAAGACAATCATTGTAAGCAAAAATCTTGAAATGCATATGGAGCAAGCACAATGCGATCAAGTAGTACAGATTAAAGCAATAAAGCATGACTTGATCATATAGAAACAATAACTATAAATAGTGATCACAATGATCATTCACACAAGGAATAAACATCCGGAAATGCAAGCTAATAAGCTTAATGCAAAGTATCATTTGCATGTCCAACACTCAACTGATACAAAAGCACAAGATAATTTCATCAAGGATATAAAATCCAACAAGGGCACAAGAGTGAAATACTAAAGAAAATGCATAACATTAACTAAAAGTACTGAGTTACAAAGCATAGGTACAAATAAAATATAGTTTAAACAGCTAAACATAATCATGAACTATGAGCAAAGCAAAACACAGTTAATATAACACAAAACTCTTTCTCTCTTTATCCCCCTATTATATCATAGAAGCTGTGATGAACTTGGAACATATATACCTGTAACCTGAAACACTTGCACAAAACACATTAAACCCTCAAGGTAAAGCAAGTAATAAAATGACAATTATAATGTAACAAGTAAATTGGGATCAAGTAAACATGATGTAAAACATATGAGCAACTTGATCATACACCAAAACAGTCATATAAAAATGACTACAATGATCACACAGCAAAGCAAATGATCATTCAAACATGCAATCAATGAAGTACAATAGCATAAGGACGCATGCATGTCCAACACACAAACACAATGCAATGAGAACAACCAAGCATAGATACTAAACATAACTCAAAGCACCATACAGCAAACAAGAAAACAAACAAAAAGAAACATAAACAAAACAAATGTGCACGAGAAATAGAATTTCTCCCCCTAAGAATGTGCACAAGAGTCATATAGAAATGACAAAACTCTCCGGTATACTACTCTAGAGTATACTCTCCCCCTTTTTGGCACAAATAGACAAAGGGTCAAGGAGAAATGAGGGCAAGAGATGAAGGAATGAACAATAATAAAGATGCATGAGGGGTGCAAGATGAATGAGGAAATGAAGCTCAAACAAAAGACAAAACACAATGCTACAAAGTATAAAGTAAACATGGCATTCTAGGATGAAGAAACAAGATATAAACCAATGCATGACAAGGGTAGCAAAGGTGTGTGCAAGCAGTGGCTATAAGCAATGCATGACCAAAGCATTGAAAATGCACATGTGGGGCAAGGTGTGTTAAATACACAACCAATGAACCAAACATGATCCTAGTGAGGAAACATGAGAAACCCCAAAGTTTGGTACTCATAGGAGTCCAAACAAGAAACACCTAGCGTGCACACTATGAACAACAATGTGAAACAATGCATGAACATCATGAAATCCACCTTTAATACATGTTCTTTTTGCCACAAGGGGCCAACAACCAAAGCACATCATCAAAAGAAACCAATCCCATACAAAAATTTAACAAAAAATAAGTTTTCCCAACCCCTATGATGAAAATCCCAACCAAGAGCACAAAACTCTCCAAAACATAATCTAAGGTTCCAAATCAATGAAAAGAGTTTAAAATTACCTTAGAGATGTTAATGGAATGAAAAACCATTCAAATTGATTGGGTTTTAATGTAAAAATATAGAAAGGAGGGTTTTAGAGAGGATGGGAGAGGTTTAAAACAAGTTTCCCATGAAAAACTCTTTAAAAAGCTGTTTCTGGGCGTTTCGCAACTAGCAAGTCGCAAGATGAGTCGCGAGTGAGTCGCAAACCATTCTATGTAAACTCGCGACTGGATCTCGCGACTGGGCGAGTTGCCAAAACGAGTAGCCAAAACTCGCTACTTGCGGGAGTAGCCAGAACGAGTAGCCAAAAATTTTAACACCTGTTTTTCAATGCAAAACATTTTTAAACAATGAAAAACAAAGTAAGCACTAAACATGAACATAAAGAGTGATAAAAATCACTTCCAAATACATATAAAATGATCAAAAATCTTTTTGATTTGATCCATATATAGTTGAGCACACACACATCATATTCAAACAAGTACAATCGAACAAATGAATAAGGCATTCATTGAACATTAGGCATGTGTGTTGTGTGTGTATCAAATGTGGAATAGTCCTTAATCTAGAGTGAAGTTTCAATGATCAATTCAATCAAGTCATACACAACCAGTACTAAGTCAAATGGTCTATCTCAATTATAGAAATGAACATATATGACATCCCACAAGAAAAAGATTACATATCTTTAAAGCTTTTCGTTTGACTTCTTACAATTCATAACATTTGATCATTTTTTATCTTTACACCTCTTTTTGAGATCAATGCCTGAAATTTTTTATATTCAAATTTGATGAACAAGCCTTTGGCTTTTGGGCATTATACATTTTCAATATAAGTCACTTTCCCTTTTTGCTAGTCAAATGCTAGTATGTATGACGGCTTTTGCAGCTCATTATCTCTTTTCGAGATTTACTTTGATTGAGCTCTTTAAGCAAAAAAAAATTAGTGGGAAGATATATAGGCACAAGTCTACGTATGTATCAAGATCAACAAAACTATTGACTAATCATTCATGACAAGTTTGAAGATTGATTTACAACAATCACACATAGATGTCAAGATTTTTCCCACAAAAATAGATGTGCATACATAACAAGCTAAGCTCATAAATGCACAAAGCCATTAGTACGGAGGTACAAAACTAAACTCACATGAGATATGTGCTCAAATATATACAATCAAACTTTTTGAATTTTTCACTTTTTATGTGGTTTTGGATTTTTTACTCACACAAAATTAAAACATAAAATTAAGATCAAAAACAAAATCAATGCATACAAATAGATGCAAGATGCACAAATGCATGAATATATAGCATCTAATGCATGAATGGTCTTACAAAGATTGAAAAAATTATATCAATGACCAAAAGAGCAAAAGCTTAACCATAGGAAACCTTCCTCGTCCAAACGGAACGATTGTTTAGAATGAGTGTCTCATGAGAAGTAAGACGAGGGTTAGAAGAATGAGAACCAAAGATGCATATAAACAAGGAGTTAAGAGCATTAAACACTTTTTTTAACAACATGCTATTTTCACTTAAATCCAATTTACCCTTTTCAGTACAACTTCCAAGAAGCTCAAGTTTCTCTTTTCTTTTGATTCTTTTAAAAGTATGAAACTTAGAGCATTAAGGTCTTAGATGACCAAAAGCACCACAATGGTGACAAACAATGTGTTTAGGTCCATTAGGCTTTTTGGGAAGGGATATAGTAACATGGTTTTGTTCTCTCTTCAACTTATGACATTGAGGTCTTATATGACCCATCACACTACAATGGTGACAAGTTGGAACAAACTTAGATCCATCCAAAATCTTAGGTTGAGACCTAAACGGAGGCTTCGGCTTAATAGCCTTTCTCTCCACCTTTTAATTTCTTTTGTGTGAAAGAATGTGCACCGATTTGTCCTTTGAGGTAGAACACACAATAGGCACAGAATCGGATACCACAACATGATTGCAACAAATATTTTCATCCTTTTTAGCAATAGGTTTAGCAATCAAACACTTGGCATGCATCTTAAAAGATTCATTCTAACATTTTAACTCATCAACAAGTTTGTTAGACAAAACAAGTTTAGCATCCAAGTTCATATTCAAACATTCAAACTCTTTCAGCTTTTCAAGAGAATTTTCAACAAGTTTCTTATATTTCTCAACCAATTTATTGGATTTATTGAGCTTAGCAATCAAATCATCATTTTCACAAAATAACTTGCTCAAATTCTTATGAAACTTCTTAGCATTTTTCTTCAAGAGTTTGATGTTAGGAATACCAACAACACTCAAAGATTCATGTAACATAGCATCACAATCATGAGGATTATCACTCATAGAGGCATTTTCATAAACACGTGGCATGTTACATTCATCATCAACCAAAACATGCATAGAGGCATACAAATCACTATCCATGGCAAATAAACACAAGGGGTCAAGGATCACACTTAGGTATTTAAACCACAACAAGTGTACCCGCTCTGATACCAAATGAATGTTCAAATAGTGTGTAAAACACCTATGAACGTTTAGACTCCCAAATTAAAATTAACAACACAAGCTTATAATCAAACAATATATGTGCAGAAAATGAAATATAAGCAATAACCAAATTGGTAACACACTCTAAAGCATAATTAATAACCAACACAGCAATAATTAAAAGGTAAAGAGAAAGGGAAGAAAAATGCAAACACAAAGATAACACGGCAATGTGTTATCGAAGAGGAAACCGAAGTACTCGGCGAAAAACCTCTCCGCCGCCCTCCAAGCGGTCAATAATCCACGAGAGAATATATTTGGGGTAAAGAAATAGCAGAAGACCCTCCAAGCCTAATCTACCCAGTGCACCTAAGCTCTCCAAGCTTCTTGCTCCAACAGGGTTACGCCGAATCTTGTCTTCTCTAGCTTACCAAATCCTACAATAGCCCATTGCATCAACCAAAATGAATTGGTCCCTTCTGAACTGCTTCCCAAGCACCAAAATACCTCCTCACTAATATGGGTATGGTGAGATAAGGATTTGGCTAAATGTACATCTTAAGGATATGTCAATGGAGAGGGTGAGAGTAGAGGAATTTAAAGAATCAAAGGATGAAGATTGTGGATGAGTTAATCTTGTTTTTCTCTAGGGTTTCTCTCTCAAAATTCTCTTTGGAAACTCTTAACATTTCGTGGGTATAAGGCTATTTATAGTAGGGTGTATGAGGAATGCGAAAAATCATGTTTTAACCAAATAGGGCATTCTGGCGACTCGATCTCGTGACTGGAACGAGTCGCGAGTTTGAGTTGCGAGCTAACTGTCTAGCCAGATTGGAAGTTTTGTCCTGTAGTGATACAGCTGGCGTGACCCTTCAGCTCCCCTTCATGCTTCACACGTGTGCCACCTTTGGCAACTCACCAGTCGCGAGACCCTTCTTGAGTGCACACATTTTAGTTTTCTTCACACTCTCACACACACTACCCTTACATAATTCTCACCTAAATATAGGGTATCTAATTGTTAAATTACAAACAAATTTGGCATGGAATAAAGTCAACACATGCTTGAATAAATTCAACCTTACAAAAACTTTCCTAAAATGGTTTCTTAATAATTTGCAGCATTCGTTGACAAGGCCTTCTTATATAAGGTCATGTTAACAGGTGCTCTTAGGGCAATATGGTTTATTAACAATTGCCCTAAAGGCATTCGTTAACATGAATATATATATATATATATAAAGATCGTATTAACGGTGCTAGAAATTGTTAAAAACCACTTTAGGAAAGTTTTGACACCATTTTTATGCAAAATAGAAAAAACTATTAAAACATTATTTTTTTTTTCCATAAAAGCTTTCCAGAAATAGTTCATTAACAAAGACCCTTTGAGCATCTGTTAACATTTCCCTATATAAAGCTGGGTTTTACTAACCTATGTCCTTAGGGCATGCACTAATAAATTATTTTAGGAAATTTTTTATGCGAAAATGAAAAAGTAACAAACATTTTTTACAATTTCTCATATTTTTCATAAAACTTTTTCTAAAATTGATTATTAATGCATGTCCAGCATAAATTAACCAGACTCATATAAAATTACTCAACTTTGCAAATTCAAGCATTTTTTCCCCCTTTATTTCTTTTTTCCTTTTTTAAAGCTTAAAATTTCAACTTTTCAAGCACAACAGGTTATTATTATTTTGTGTAAACTTGCATACCACATCTCTCTATACGAAAGTAGATTCGGCTTAGGTCCAATGCATAAGTGCACTGGACACAATACGATACACGTGTTTGTACCGTATTGGGTACAGTGCATTGATGCACTAGACTAAAGGTTAAACCTATAAAATTATACCTTATTATAATAAGAGGGATATTGTATGCAATCGTTACACATAATACTGCCTCTTTGACAATAGAAGCACTATATACTTTTAAGTTATTTGAATCTAGAAATGAGTCAATGGTCCTACATTCCTTCTTTTCTTTTCGTTTCTTTTCTTTTGTTTATAAAAAATATTACAAAATTTTAATTATTAAAATTTATAATAATTGAATTTTAATTAGAGTAGTATTTTCATTACTTAAAGTTTTGGAAATACATTATAACTAAAAGATAGTTATTTAATAATTTGAATGTGGTTATAATGAGTCATATAGTAAACTTATGTTGTACAACTTGTAATACTTAGTATGACATACATAATACAATTTTCTTTATTAGGAAAAAAAAAAGTTATGGTTTATTATTAAAATTCTATAAAAATAAAGAATGGAACCTCTTTTAGATTTCTAAAACTCTTTGTAATGGAATTTTATAAACTTCTTGAAAATTTGGAAATAAAGTTTCAATAAAAAAAATTATATTAACTATTTAAAAAAATTCATAGTGTCTCACATGACAAAAGTAGAAAAATATAAAAGTAAGAATAATTAAAAATAAAGGAGAGATCATCCATTTGTGCAACCGCAACATATCTGACATAACTTTTATGGTATATAAGTATAAGATATCATACAATTCAGATTGGTTAGGCAGTGGGCAACATTTGGTTTGATCCCAAATGAATATCTTGTTCTCTTCTTCATCAATTTTCTTTAGTGCCTTTAGGGAGACTTTATTTTCTCTATACCTAGGTTCAACTTTTGAAAATAAAAATAAAAAGAAAGAAAGAAGTATAAGAAGAAGAAACAAACCAATGATACATAGTGGGAAGCCGATGAGAGTTAAACCAAATAAAATGCAATGACTGTTAGATGGATCCCTAACAATTATATTTTAATCACGATTTTATGGGATCAAATGTATGAATTAAAATTTTTATGAACTAAATTTTGATAGTGTTAAGTCACAAAAAGAGAAAAAGATAAATAGCAATTTTCCTAGTTTTTTTTTTTTTTTAATGGGATCTTGAGAAAAAGTTATTTTCATATCTATTACCTTTTTTATTTTATAAAACAAAAACAAAAATAAACTTTAAAAAAATATATATATATATATATATATATGTGTGTGTGGGTCATACTAACGAGTGCCCTTAGGGCACTCACTAATAATCCATTTTAAGAAAGTTTGGATATCGCTTTTATGAAAAATGAAAAAAGCTGTCAAAATATTAATTATATTTTTTTCATTTCCCATGAAAACTTTCTTTAAATGAATTATTAACCAGTGCCCTAAGGGCACTCGTTAGCATTTCCCTATATATATATATATATATATATGAAATGGTGTAAACGACCATAAATGTTGAAACTTCTTAATGGAAATGGGTAAAACTTGGGTCTAGTGTTTAGTTGCACTAGACCCATCAAGATGGTGACACATGGCCAATTTTGGACACGTATTACCATCTTGATGGCCCAGTATAACTAGATATTGGATCCAAGCCAAGTCTAATTGATATTATGAAATGATAGAAAAGCACATGGGAATCCATTAAGAATAATAAAAGAAGAGGATTGTGATTTTTAGGTTTTGTACTCTACTTAGTTATAGGAGCACAATAAATGCATGCTCCCACTCTCACGTGAATAATGAGTCTCACCATTAATTTAAGGGTTTGGTTAACAGATGCCCTTAGAACATTTGCTGATGAACCATTTTAAAAAAAATTTAATGCCACTTTTATGGAAAATATAAAATTCTATCAAAAATTTAATAATTCTTTTACTTTTCCCATAAAAAGTTTCTAAAATAATTCATAACTAATGCCTTTGGAGCATTCGTTAACTTTTCCCTTAATTTAATTTGTGGAATCCACTATTATGTGAGAAAGGGGGAGGGGGCAGGCATTTATTGTGTTCCTAGTACACTGAATAATCACTTGCTCTGCTTAAAAGTAAAATTATTGGAAAGTTTAGTTCCGAACCGAGTTAAAGGAAAATTCCACCAACCCATTACATGATGATTAATAAAATCATCAAGTGTATTATTTTTATATTTATTAAAAAAAAAAAAAACCACTTAATTCATTAAGACCATTTACGTGTACTTAGAGTCACATGACTTATATAAAGAGTTATGACTTATTTAAATAATTCATGTTAATGGTTTAATAAATCACCTTGTAATAGATTGGAGAAGATTTCGACAAATCAGTTGGGTGGAACAATTTGTCAAAAAATATAGACCCTTGGATGTTCAACTTCTTTTGAAAAATAACTTCAAGCGAATCAGTGAATTACCAGAAAATTTTTCTTACGAATTTTTTGGTAATTCACTAATCGACCAAAGTACATCTCCAAATTTGCTTCCTTACGAGCTATTTGTTTGAAGTTTGAACATTAAGCTTGACACCACGGTATTTATAGCCCCTCATAAAGAGCATCATTGAATTGTCCCTGTAGATGCACTTGATTAAATGATTTTTTTTTTTTTTTTTGGAGATCCTAATTAAATGCTTTAATTAATAGGAATCAACCTCCTAAAATATCTTATTAATAGTCATAAATTATTCTTAATTGCTTTTATTTTATAATAAATTATTCTTAATTGCTTTTATTTTATAATAATAAATGATTCTTAATTGTTTTTTTATATATAATAAATGATTCTTAATTGCTATATATGCTTTTCCTAAGCACTTTTATGAGCCACCTCATAGGCTTTTCCCATTAATTAAAATTATTTTAAAAAATTCATCTAGATTGATGATGTGTATTTTATAAATTTTACTACATAATCTTTTGCAAATTGATGGGTCATCAATGATTCTTATTATATGTTTTTAAATCCACCATTCATATTGCTACATCACTTTGTAAATGTTGTGTAATAAAGTTTGTAAAACTTTTAGCATTTTCTATACTTTTAATCACATATACATATTGAAATATTCAAATGTCAAATTATCAATTTAGATAATATAATGGTCATGTAATTAAAAGACTCGTAGATAATTATGTGAATTACCATATAGAGTGTGTTAAAAGAAATTGTTGCAATTTTGTAAACCGGTTTTAATAAAAACGAAAAACCATAATTAAAATACTACATAAAAGTATTAATTGGTTGTCTCATCCAAGTTTGTAGATAAACTTTTTCCAATTTTTAATTACTTGCTTAAAACTAGGGATGGTATTAAGGCGAGGCAAGGCGTGGCCGAAGGATGGGGTCTTGACCCCGACCTTGCATAGTTTTGTCTTTGTCCCCCACCTTGCATAACCAGGCAAAATTTCTTGCCCCAATCCTGCCTCGCCCTATAAAACTCTACTTTGTACTAATCCATTTCACCTCACCCCACACTTGTTACAGTTTTTATTTTTATTTTAAATATAACCTATTTAATTAATATAAATATATTTGAAATTACTATTTAATTGATGATATCAAATCAAACTAATTTTTAGCAATGACTAAATAATATTATCCAAAGTATTTAACAAGACAACATCACAACAACAAAAAAACCCTTAATATCCATGCATTTAAATAGTTAATAATACAAACCAAATCGTTAACACTAATAGTGCAAGGCAAGGATGTAATGTTGAAATCCATCATTGCTCTCCTTTGAGGTGCAGGGCAAAAATCTCACCCCATTTGTTCCCCACTACCTTTGTAGGGTGGGGACAACCCACACAAGATGAGACAGGGTAGAATTGTCATCCCAACTTAAAATGTATAAATTTGATCTTGCCCCTACTCATCTAATTGAATTCCTTAGTATTATGGACAACAATAGGATGTTATTTCCCACCCATGCCTCATCCCTCTCGATGTCATCCCTTGCCTATCATCATCCGTGACCACTGTAAAGTTATGATTTACAACTATGTTTTATGTTGGCTTTATTTCATGACAAAAGGTGTTGTAATTGCATTAATTTATTTCCTTGTATTTTGTGGGATTTTATTGTATTGGGTTTAGTATTAAGTTGGTGAAGAATTGAGCATGAAACAAAGATTAATGCAGTTTTGCGACTAGCTTGCAAGAAGTTCGTGAGTAAAGGTTCCCACGAAAAATGCACGTGAAAAGCATATGCTGGAAGTTGAAGAGTCTTGCCAGGCTGCATTTCGCGAGTGCTTTGCAAGACAGGCCATCTCGTGAGATACCTGCGAAACATTTTGTCTGGAGGATTTTAAGTGTGACTTTCTTACCCTTCACCCATACTATATATACTCTCATTACCCACAAAAGTAAAAGAGGCTATTCAGAAAGAAAAACCCTAGATAGGTTTTCTACAACACAACACACCTATCTTTTAGAGAGAGAGCTACTTATCCTTAGTGAAAAATCATTTTAGCCTCTTCCCCTTTCCTCTTCCATTGTCATACCTTAAGAGAAGATTTGTGCACAAATACAACCCACACTTATTCGGAGTGTAGAGAGTGTTTTGGAGCTTGGGAAGCTTTGGGGATTTGCCAAAAGAAGTTGGTGAGGCTTGGCGGATGCAATCAGCCGTATTGTGGAATCCGGAAAGCTAGAGAAGACATGACTCCGAGAAATCCATTGGTAGTAAGAGCTTGGAGGGCTCAAGTATATTGGGTAAACCAGGCTTGGAGGGTCTTTTATTATTCGTGTACTCTAACTTTATTCTCTAGTGGATTGATTTCGACATGAAGGGTCGCGGAGAGGTTTTTCGCCAAGTTCTTTGATTTCCTTTTCGATAACACGTCTTAGTGTTATCTTGTGTTTGCTTCTCTCTTCCCTTACTCTTGTACTTTACATTTATTGTTTGTTGTTCATGTTTATGCACTAGAGTAGTTATCAGTTCATTACGCACATTTACTCTTGTTCCGCACTTTGATTAAGTAAGAGTAAAAGCAATCTAGCCGTAATTTTTATTTGGGGGTCTAAACAAGCTCTTGTGTTTTAGCAGAAATCCAAGCTTTCAACCACAACTTACAACATGCATTTCATTTACAGAAGTTAATAAACATACTAAAAAGCAAAAATAAAAAAATAAATTAATTATGAGTTTCAATTAGTGCAGCTGGTAAAGTTTGTAGTCATTGAGAGACATACATTCAAATCTCGTTATATCAAAGAGAAATTCATTGATGTCTTAATTTTATAATTATAGTAAAGAGTAATCATCATGGAGCAAACGTTATAAGTTTCAAATATTATAATATCTATAAAAAAATAATAATAATAATTTTGCACTCCCTTTACAAAGAGAAACAAAACCATATATGTGTGTATATACACTACATAAACCTATGTGCATATAATCACAAAGAGAAACTATTTCTTAAAATTCTCTACTATAATCAATTTACCATTTTTAGTCATATTGATACTCTAAAATCAACATCCAAACCATATATATTGAAATCTCACTGCATATAATAATGATAAAAAAAATAAAAAATAAATAAAAAAGAGCATGAACCTTTGTGCATATAATAATATTTTTTGAGGGGGAGGTAAAATCATATGATTATTGTTGCAAACTCACAATAAATTCTTAACATGATATTTTTTAAGCACATAAATTTTTTTTTGATTAATATATATATATATATATATATGTTGGTAGTATAAAACAATCAATTTTCAAACTCTTTAAACACACTACTAAATTTACATGAAAAAATGTCTACTTTTTTCTTGTGAATAGGGGTGGTGTTTAGTGGTCGAATAAGAGATATAGAATTCAACCCAAATTTTAGTCTATGGTCCATGATCTATAGGTTTCTCTTAGAATTTTAATCAATTTCACCAATTTTAATAAGATATTTATATCTTTTTAGTTAACAACCAAACATGAATTTTGTACTAACAAATAAAAAATTTAAGTAAACTTGTCAATACTTAAAACAAAATATATTAAATTTAGAAATTCATTATGCAAGAACAAAATAATTAAAAAGAAACTAATAAAATCAATTTCAATCCAAACAATCTTAACTATTATCCAATTTTCAAATATAGGATTTAAAGAATAAGTTTTACTTACCTTTGTCATTTTTTCTTCTTCTTCATTTTCCTCTCTCTCTCTCTCTCTCTCTCTCTCTCTCTCTCTCTCTCTCTCTCTCTCTCTCTCTCTCTCTCTCTCTCTCTCTCTGTAGAGAGTGGTGTTCGGCTTTATGATATAGGGGAGTTTTTAAGTTTTATAATTGTAAAATTAAATGTTTTTAATATATATTTTATTATACACAAGTCACGTTTGGGATTAAAAATACTAAAATCTTATTGACAAAATTTCCCTCCTCACTATGCTAGAGAAGATTTTTCCAACTCATTATGTGATGATTTGTAAGAATACTCACATGTATTAAACCATATGCTTCATTAATTCATTCAAACAATTTACACAAATATCATGAAATATAAAGTTCTCTTGATAAGTCAAGTTTATGCCTTCCATATCCTTGATAAAAAAGCTCATACTTGCCTATAATGCTATATAGAACGATACAAATTCATCGGTATATAATTTTTTTTCTTGAATGATTAAGCAAACACATTTGGATATTATTAGTTTTTTCAATGCAAACTCTTTTGGATGTTATGGACCTTACCTATTACTCGAATATTTTTGGATAAGTAATCAATTAAATAACAATAAAGTCACATACACAACAAAAATGTATAACAATTTTATATCATTTATAAATTAGCCTGCCACCTTTCTCCTCAAAAAAAAAAAAAATGGAAAAATCCTCCTCGCACACAATCTATCTCCCATAATCAGCAATTTAAATTTTTTTTTTAAGAGTTAGGTTAACAGTGCCCTTAGGGCATTTGTTAATGGAAAATTTTAGAAAAGTTTTAATATCAATTTAATGGAAAATATAAAAGTTTTTTAAAAAATCAATTACTTTTTTCTTTTCCCATATAAAATTTATAAAACTACTTCCTAAACCAATGCTCTTAGACCATCTGTTAACTTTTATTTTTTCTCAATAGCCCATGTACAAGATGGTGTGCTAATTTGAGAATGTTATGAAATTGATGTGAATTTTTGTTATGCCTAAAAAAAATTAAAGGAAAAGATCAACATGACATTAATTTCGATAGTAATAACACCTACCATCTTTATGACTTTGTCATATATGAGACATATATTATAATTACATTATACACAATGATTAATGGAGTTAGTTGGAAGGCAATTAATGTGTGCGCTTTGGAGAGAGAGTCTTAGGAAAAATTAGAGAGGGAAAAAAACTTTTGAAAGGAAAATGAGTTTTTTTTTTTTTTTTTTAATTTAAGAAAAACCATAAAAGGGATAAGTATAAGGTGAGAAGAGTGCTCGAAATTTTATAATTAATTTGATTAATTGGTTCTTTAATAACTTGTTAAAATTTACTTTATTATATCAAGTTATCAACTATTAATTGTGTCAATTTTTTTTTTAGAGATAATTACAATAAGCTGCTAATCTCCATGGTTCTCAGAACCGGACCGGACCGGGAGGTCGGACCGTGAGAATTGGGAACCGGGATGAAAACCGATTTTTTAAGCCTAAAGAACCGGATTTTTTGTTAATTCCGTAAACCGCTAAAATCGGGGTTGGGCCGCACGAACCGGTGAGAACCGTGCGGTCCAACCCCTTAGGAAAATTTTTTTTTTTTATATAAAAATAACTTAACACAATTTTATTCTACTTAATTAAATTATCCATCTCTTACAAGGAATAAAAAAAATTATAATTAAAATCTTTCAAAGATATTTAACTTTACTTCAAAAATTAATCATAAATTTTAATGTTTTAATGGTTATTATTTTATTTTGTTAACTTTCTTATTTAATTATTAAATATATGCTTGAAAATCATTAAATTTCCCTTACATATATAGATATATTAGTCAATTTTGCTAGTTTTAAAAAATTTAATATCTATATTTAGGCTTTAAAATAATTATTAAATTAATTATGATGTCATCACGGTTCGACCCCGGTTCGACCTCAGTTCGACCTCAAAAACCTTGAATCTCTCCCTTTTACGGTTCAATGAATGGTCCGGGTTTGAAAACCTTGCTAATCTCACAGTTTGAACCATTTCCCCCTTACACCCCTAATTATTGAGTTCCACGTCCATTTAAATTTTAATGAGATCATTTTTTGAAATTGATTTGATTAAAAAATTTTGTTCTTTCTATAATAACCTTTAACTTGTGTTCCATTTGTCATATTAACTAATTTGGTTAAAATTTAAATAGATGAGACATTCACATAAGGAATTAGCTTAATTTTCAAAGTTAAAGAACCTTTTTTTATTGTATATTTTGGATAGTAATAACACCTACCATCTTTATGACTTTGTCATAAATGAGACTCATATTATAATTACATTATACACAATGATTAATGGAGTTAGTTGGAAGGTGTGGGGGCCTTTTTGCACTGTTAGGCCTTAACCCCTTCTACTGCACTATAGCCCGTTAGTCTGGGGTAAGAGAGTTGGGATTGACCTTACTGGGACTACGCTTCAGGCCAGCTTGTACACAAGTTAGGCTAACCCAATGTAGACGTGTCCTGGCATGAGTGCTGTGGGCAGAACGTACAATGTGATCACAGCAGGAATAACTGTTACAAGTGTTATAGTAGGAATACAGTACAACAAGATACTTATGATAATAAGCATAGTAAATAAAACTAACACCGTGAAGAAAGTTAATAGAGTTACGGTAGAATAATACAACAAGTAGAAAGAACACTACAACAGAAAACAGTAAATAACTTAATAACTTCTAACCAAACAGTGGGTATGTCACCCAATAAACATGACTAATGAAAAGCTGGTCTGCTAGATGATAGGCTGAACTTTTCAACAGAAGAGGACACAAGAAGGGAACCGATCTCAAACGCGAGTAACCTCAAGAAAAGACTTCTGCCATAGAAGTTACACACTCGGGAGAAAGGGCCTAAATGATTTGAGATTCGATTCTCAATCTTTAGAGAGTGGGTCTGTCAAGAGAGAGAGAAAAAGCGGTCTTAACTATTATCCAATTTTAAAATATAGGATTTAAAGAATAAGTTTTACTTACCTTTGTAATTTTTGCTCTCTCTCTCTCTCTCTCTCTCTCTCTCGGTAGAGAGTGGTGTTTAGCTTTATGATATTGGGGAGTTTTTAAGTTTTATAATTGAAAAATTAAATGTTTTAAATATATATTTTATTATGCACGAGTCACGTTAGGGATTAAAATTACTAAAATCTTATTGACAAAATTTCCTTCCAAACTAGGCTAGAGGAGATTCCTCCAACTCATCTTGTGAAGATTTGTAAGACCACTCACATGTATTAAACCATATGTGTTGCAACCTGCATTTAACCTCACCTGGAGGGTAAAAGGGTAATTTTTCCTTGGAAATATGCATCTTGATTCTGGTCATTAGATCCTTAATTTCATTCCACCAAAATGATCTTAATGTTGTAACAATCAAATCGACTGGTCATAAGCCCTAATCGGACCACCAGATTGAAAGTTATCATCAAATCAAGTTTTAATGGTTGAAATGCACTATCACAAATTGAGTCCGACTCTATGTGATTATGAACAATTGATTTCAATTGGTTATAAGTATATTCAATTTGAGATCAATGATGTGTCATAATTTGATTGGTTAGGACTATATTTTATGGTAGGGTTGCACACACCTAATTAACTAGATAGTTAAATATTAATTATTCAATGAGTAATTTGTGTAATTATCTTTTAATTAGGAAAAATTTGGAACCAATTAAGTCTGAAATGAGAGTGATTTGAGCCATTTAATGTTAATTGGGAGCTAATTTGGATCCTATTAATGTTAATTGTGCTGAAATCATTTTCTAACAAATGACCTCTGCTTACTATTTCATCGATATCTCTTAGAATTTTTTGAATTTGTGAATGAGGTTAATTTTCCCAGAAACTAGATATCTGGGGCTTCAAATTGATCATAAGAACGAGATAATTCCGATCAGAATCGAGTCAAATATGATTTTTCGAAGTTGACTCTATAGGCTGTTACAGCAGTTATGGGAAAACCGAATTTTGGCTTGCGCCTCACGCCCACCAATCTCTCCATTTAATGCACCAGATTTTCCTCAATGCTAAAATGAGGTATAGATTCGTGATTCTTTGTCAACCCTCATTAAATGGTCTTCCATTCATATTTCCTCCACCACTACTATATAAACCCTACCTCTCCTTCATTCTAAGACACACGAAAAACCTCATCTCTTTTCCTCTCTTGAGTTCTAGGAAGTTGAATAGTCTTGTCATATCTTGGTTTTCTTGAGACTCAAGGTATTGAGTGAGACTCACTCTTTCTCTCCTAACTCTTCTTTTCCTCTACCCTTAGGACCTCCCTCAAGAGTCTCCTCCTCCACTATATGGATCTTGCATGAAAGTATAATCTCTTTCCCTAATTGTTTTTTGTGTTGCCATGATAAGAGTTTAAGATTAAAGTATGATAATAATCATTTAAATTTCTTTGAATATATTTGAATGTTCTTAATTGTTCTTATATATTCTTCACATATTCTTAGTTGTTCATCACATATTCATGCATGACACTAGTTTCAATCTCAAATCCACATCAAAAACATGAAAAATATGTTTGTTTAATAATTCTTTTAAATTCTTGAATCTAGGATATCACCATCCACACACATTCACTACAATTTATTTTTCAATTCAAATGGAAATGCTTAATAAATTGAATTAGGGTTTATCACATGCACACACTTTAAATTCAACATGCAAATTGATTGATAACATATTGAATGATGTGATATGAATGTTGGCCACCATAGTCTAGAAGACCGGTTTCATCAGGCAAGGTGGGTGTCTAACACCTTCCCACTTTGTAAAATAACCTCCGAACTTAGATCAAGGGTTAGTAGATCAAGTGCTTATCTATGTAATTTTCAATTTCTAAATTGTAATTAGGAAACAAAGATATGTACTTTATCTTAGATTATATCTAGGACCAAAGCCATGTAATTTTCCTATGATCAATGTAAATTCAATTGCAAATTAATAAAATGAGGAATTTTTCAATTTTGGTTTTCTTATTTATTCCAATAATTAAATAAGTGGCGACTCTATTGCAAAACCTTTAATCTAAAGGGGAAAATATAACTAGTTAAACCTCCATTTTGAGAGACAATAACACAACTCCACCCATTCACGTGAGTTTGACCCAATATCATAAAAACGGACCGGAGGCGGTCTCTCACAATATGCTTAATTAATTCATTCAAACAAGTTACACAACTATTATGAAATATAAAGTGCTCTTGATAAGTCAAGTTTATACCTTCCATTTCCTTGATAAAAAAAAGCTCATACGTGCCTATAATGCTACATAAAGCGATACAAATTCTTCGGTATATAATTTTTTTTCCTTGAATTTTTTTTTTTTTTAGAATACTAAGTATTTTTAACACACACATATGGAGAGAGGAGAGAAGGGTTTTTAAAGAAACGTACAGTAATGTATATCCAAAAGGGTCTAACTATATCATAAAAACGGACCGGAGGCAGTCTCTCACAATATGCTTAATTAATTCATTCAAACAAGTTACACAACTATTATGAAATATAAAGTGCTCTTGATAAGTCAAGTTTATACCTTCCATTTCCTTGATAAAAAAAAGCTCATACGTGCCTATAATGCTACATAAAGCGATACAAATTCTTCGGTATATAATTTTTTTTCCTTGAATTTTTTTTTTTTTAGAATACTAAGTATTTTTAACACACACATATGGAGAGAGGAGAGAAGGGTTTTTAAAGAAACGTACAGTAATGTATATCCAAAAGGGTCTAACTCTTGGATACACAGCACAAGCTTAAACCTCTTTAACTCACACTTATTTTCCAATTTGGAATTAACCCACTATTTTTTCTTTTGAGAATACTAAGTATTTATAACACACACACACACGGAGAGAGGAGAGAAGGGTTTTTAAATAAACTTACAGTGGTGTATATCCAAAAGAGTCTAACTCTTGGATACACAACATGGGCTTTAAACCTCTTTAACTCACACTCATTTTCTAATGTGGGATTAACCCCATGTTTTTTCTTTTAAGAATATTAAGGGCATGTTTGGTAGACTGTAATAGGTACTATAATGTAATAGTTATTCTTATAGTCTAGTTATTCTTTAGTTTGGTTATGTTTTTATTACAAGGAATAATCATTCCTTATAAATAGCTATTCTTCAAAATGAGGAATAACTATTCCTTTTTAAAATGTTGTATTAGCTATTCTTTAGTAAGTGTAATAATTTCAAAACTTAATGTATTTCCAAATAAATAAACTTTCCATATACATCTAACAATTATAAAAATAAAAAAAAATTATAAAAAATAACACATATCTCTCTTAAATTTAAAAATAACCATTTTTAGGGAAATATAATTGTATGAGTAAGAAATTTCCTAAAATAAATGTTAAGTTTTATTTTAATGTTATAACTCACAATCAAACTAATGAATAGGTTTAGTTATTACATTACAACACATTTTATTCATAGTAATAAAGATTACAATTCCTGTCTTAATTCTCATTCAGTATATCAAACGTACCCTAAATATTTTTAACACACACACAGGGAGAGGAGAGAAGGGTTTTTAAAGAAACTTACTGTAACTCTTAGATACACAACACAGGCTTTAAACTTCTTTAACTTACACTCATTTTCCAACGTGAGATTAACCCACTATTTTTTCTTTTTGAGAATACTAAGTATTTTTAACACACACACACAGGGAGAGGAGAGAAGCGTTGTTAAAGAAACTTACAGTAATGTATATCCAAAAATGCCTAACTCTTAGATATCATTAATTTTTTCAACGCAAACTCTTCCATTTCCTTGATAAAAAAAAAAGCTCATACATGCCTATAATGCTACATAGAGCAATACAAATTCATCGGTATATAATTGTTTTCCTTGAATGATTGAGTAAACACGTCTGGATATCATTAATTTTTTCAATGCAAACTCTTTTGGATGTTACGGACTCTACATGGAGTATTTTTGGATAAATAATCATGGAGAGAATCAATTAAATGATAATAATAAAGTCACATACACAACAAATTTTTTTAATAATTTCATATCATTTATAAATTAGCCTACCACCTTTCTACTAATATATATATATATATATATTAAGGGTAAGGTTAACAAGTGTCCTTAGTACACTTGTTAATGAGCAATTTTAGGAAAGTTTTATTATCAATTTAATGGAAAATATAAATTTTTTAAAAAAATCAATTACTTTTTTTTCGATTAAAAATTTTATAAAAATACTTCTTAAACCAATGCCTTTAAAGTATTCGTTAATTTTTCCTTAATAATCCATGTACAAGATGGTGCGCTAATTTGAGAATCTTATGAAATTGGTGTGAATTTTTGTTGTGCCTAAAAAAATTCAAATAACAAAAATTAAAGAAAAAGATTGACGTTGATTTGGATAGTAATAACACCTACCATCTTTTTGACTTTATCATAAATGAGACATATATTATAATTACATTATACACATTGAATAATGGAGTTAGTTCTTTCTAAAAAAATAATAATAATGGAGTTGGTTGGAAGGCAATTAATGTGTGTGCTTTGGAGAGGGAGTCTGAGGCAAAATTTGAGAGGGGAAAAAACTTTTGCAAGGAAAATGAATTTTTCTTTTAAAAAGAATTTAAGAAAAACCATAACAAGGATAAGTGTAAGATGAGAAGAGTGCTCTAAATGTTGTAATTAATTTGATTAATTGGTTCTTTAATTACTTGTTAAAATTTACTTTGTTATATCAAGTTATCAACTATTAATTGTGTCAATTTAGTTTTTTTAGAGAAAATTACAATATGTTACTAATCTCGCTACTCAAACCCTTTCTCCCCTAGACCCCAAAGCATTGAATCTCACATCCATTTAAAGTTTAATGAGATCATTATTTGAAATTGATTTGATTTAAAATTTTTGTTCTTTTTCTATGCTATTAATAACAGGATTCCTTCTTTGGTTTTCAATATTTTGCGTACTAAAATACCCTAACACAAATTCTTAAACTCTCTAAAATACTTCTATCTTATAGTTAAATAATTTTAAATTAAAAAATACAAACTAGTTAAAAGAGTAATTTACTATTCTTAAGTTTTAGGTTTTTTCCTTTGTCTTCTCAATTCGGCCTAAAACTTAGGACACTATCTCTATTTCATTTTTAAACATTATTCTACATCACCTTACCTCTTTCTTAAAAAAAAAAAAAAAAAAAAAAAAACACGGTTATTTATATATCACTTTTAAGCATTATAACTCTAAAAAAACAAATATTGTCTTCTCAATTCGGCCTAAAACTTAGGACACTATCTCTATTTCATTTTTAAACATTATTCTACATCACCTTACCTCTTTCTTAAAAAAAAAAAAAAAAAAAAAAAAAAACACGGTTATTTATATATCACTTTTAAGCATTATAACTCTAAAAAAACAAATAAATAAAAAATAGCATTATTGCACACGTAAAGCGCGTTTGATGAGTCTAGTTCTATAATAACCTTTAACTTGTGTCCCATTTGCCATATTAAGTAATTTGGTTAAAATTTAAATAGATGAGACATTCACATATGGAATTAGATTAATTTTGAAAGATAAAGGATTGTTTTCTATTTATTATATATTTTAATTATCAAGAGTCATGTATTTCAACTGGTTGGCACTTCCTAATATGTCTCAAAGACATCTATGGTTCAAATATCGTCTCCTTGTTGTAACTATTGAACTATTTAAAAAAAAAAATTATTATTTGTATGTAGGCACAATTAATAGTTAAGGGACCAAATTAAACTTTAGCCTATGATTAGATGATCACAATAATAATTTAATATATATATTGTAGGGTCCAAATTTATTGGGCCAGGTACCAGCTCTTTGTATTGTGAGCCCAACAAATTCCCAACAATAAATTTGTAGAGAATGGGTTAAACAACTGGGTTGGTTATGGATTTAGCAACGGTTCATACAAGCAAAACCATGTAAGAAAGGATCAAGGCTAGCGTTTAACAAGAATCTCCTTGGTCCGAAGAGGCTTAACATTCAAAAGCTTCGTGAATACAATTTTTTCTCCCCCTCTCCGTGAGGCCTGTTTCCCTTATATATACACCTTTTCTCTCATCTCCACCGCACACTTGTCCTTCATCCAGGCATCCACTCGAGTACTAGTCACATCAGAGGCGTGCTTTAACCTGCAGTGAGTGGTAGTGGTTGAGGATGCACTGTTCAGGTGTCTTCTCCACATAAATGCGGCCAGGAAAGTTGCTGCAGTGCATTAAATGCGGTGGTGGCAGCTTTATTTGGAAGATACTTCATGATATTTATGCAGTTAGGCGTGCCCAAAGCTCAGCCCTGGCAGGGGAATCTTCGGCGTACCTACTTGATCAAGTTCTGGGGAGATCTGTTGGATAGGATCCCTTCGGACCGGCCAGGTTCTCTTCGAACGCAGCATTTGTCCCTTATTGGTTGCACCCTCACCAGGATGGCAAAGCGTCGATACTTTTAACCTCTTCGGACAGAGAGTTGTATTCGAACTGGGCCTCAGGCCCAACGTATGGCGTTGGGCTTTCTCACCCACATATATATATATATATATATATATTAAGCAAAGCTAAACACATTTTAAATATGACAAAATATATTATTGGTCCTTAAACTTTAGCCCATGAACTTTAGCCCATGAGTGAGTTGTGTCCTTGAAATGTAAAGTGGTTGCTTTTAGCCTCTTGGACGACATGGTCAAACTAAAAACTGGTACGTTGTCATTCTGTTTGACTCAATAGGTACTAAAGACAATCACTTTAAGTTTGCTCTTTAAATTTTTAGGGACTAAACGTAATCTCTTTAAGTTTATTAAGGATGAAAATCATTGGTGGGCTAAAATTCAAAGATAAATGTTGACAAAAAAAAAAAAAAAATTCAAAGATAAACAGTGTATTAAGGCCTTCTAAATTTGTGTATATTTTTTCAACTGTCCCAAATGCTCGAAAATGAAATAAATATTTTTCAAAAAATGTTTTAAACCAAATCAAAATGGGCACTACAGGCCGGCATCATCATATTGGAAAATTAAGTGTGAGATGCAAAAAAATAAAAAAATAAAAAAACATATACAATGGACAATTTTTAAGTGTTGTTTAGGTCAAGTGCACTTCAAACTTTGTAAATTTTTAAGGAATAAAATTAAGCTGATAAACCCAAAAAAAAAAAAAAAAAAGCATTGGGCTAGCTAAAACATCTTTGAGTTACGATGCAAAAGGGACAATGTTAAATCTTTGGGCAGGGCCACGTTTACAACTACAAGAAACATATACAAGGACCTAGACTAGAGGCCCATTTAGCCATGCCATGAGCTTTACCATTAAGGACCTGTTGATCCAAGAAAACTTTGGAACTATGAGTTCTCAGCCATGTAAGAAGTTAAGGAGTTTATGTCCTGAACAATAATTAATGTCGACAGTTCCTCGCTTCTCTCAGAATAATTATTTGGGATTGACAGCTAGTGCAGTTCAGGCATCGCCTTCTAATATTGTTGTTTCCGCCATTTATTTCCTTGCTAACTTAAGTACATAACTACCCATTTATTAATCAAAAAACATTACTACCCATTTAGCACCCATAGCCTCAACTCTCAAGGCCCTCAACTAACTCTGTATATTTCGTTTATTTTGTCTATAATTGTCTCTATTAGCCACCACACACATGCACTTTTTATTGTTGAAATTAAAGAACCAAAAGATCATACTTGTATTAATTATAGTTTTGACCAAAGATATCGCCCTACATTATTGTGTCATACTCATATTGACATACAGAATGTCTAATAGTTAACCGATTCTTTACCCTAAACACCAAACAAAGTAGTAAATGCACAGGATGGTGGTCGAAAAGCATATCTACCTTGTGGATTAAGGGTGTGATTTGTGTTTAGCGGTTTGAAATGGTATCTTTTTTGTTTCCAAAATATATATTTTTTAAATTTGTTTTTTAGGTATAACTTTTTAAACAACTCATTTTCAAAATGTTGAAAAAATAAATTATATCAGGTATGCAATATACCATTTTGAACATCTAGAATCCTTCAATAGTTCTTCTCAAAAAAAAAAAAAAAAAAAAATCTTCATTAGTAAAAGGACAGCTTATTAAGTGGAACAAGATGCCAAAAACTATAAACTTTTAAATTTTAATCCTCTTTGTCACTACTCAAAGTGAGACTCCATTACACTTCCATCACCCACAATAAACACCTCAACAATGAGACTTGGATCATAAAAGATTGAGCACATTATTGAGATGGGAAATAATTTCTCTCCAAACTATTCAAACTGATCTTATTTCTTTTTATTGAATGTAATTTTTTAAAATCTATTTGTTGGATTACATGTTCTCTATGTTCTTAAAATGCATGTCAAATTTCATTCAAATCAGATGTTATTTACTATTAGATCATTAAACTTATTTTTTTATGCATAATTTTTTATACCACAAGAACTTGAAATTTAAATATTTAATTAATGACATAGCTACTAATCTTTGATCTTCTTAAAATTTTGCAAGCATAAAAGATATAATATAAACATGCAATCTAGCGATTAGATTTTCAAAATTCACATCCAATAAAAAGATATAGAGGAATTTGAAAAGTTTCTCTCCACACTTCCATTGAGATGTCCGTGAAATGAATAAATTACTTTTTTTTCCTCCGAAAATGCAAACACAACCTTTGACACTGCAACATGATCCAATCTCAACTATTTTCTACTTCCAAATAATCTCCACAATCTATTTATCTCTAATGATTATTCATATTCCTTGAATTATTTTTTTAGACCCTTCGGACTTATTAATTAAGGCTTCTGTTAATGGATACCCTTAGCCACTAGTCAAAATTGCGTTAAATATACTTAAAGATAATTAATTTTTATGGGATCTAAACAAGTAGCTTGTTTGGCCTTCAGAAAAATGCAACCTAAACAAGAAATTTTTATGATACATTATACAATAAGTTAAAGTATATTTAATGCAACCTAAACAAGTAAGTTTTATGAACGTTGTACTATAAGTTATAACTTTTCGGTACATTGTATGAGCTAACGACTGGCTTATTCAAGATTTTAAATTTATAATATGCATAATGAATGATCTTATTTGTTGTATTCTAAGGATGGTACGTAATTAACATCAAAATATCCCTAATCTTACCAAAGGGCTACTTAATTGTCAAAGGAGAGTGACTTTGATTTATTCTTTGATCGTTGTCACCTAGTTCTTTGCAAACTATTCAATAAATTGATAATTATTTTATATAATAATTTGAGGTATAATATCTTATACTTTAATTATCAAACGATATCTTTATTTCCTACTAACATTGGTTAATGGATAAGGTAAGAATTTTTTTTTTTTTTGGTGTTAAAAAGAGCAGAAAATCCTTAGGTTTACTATACCAATACAAGGATAAATTTACTTTTTAAAAAAATATATAAAATAAAATAAAATAACGGTAGGGTGGGTCCAGTTTTGATAGAATAAAAGTAAGGTGAAGTTAAAAAGTCAAAAGTCGTATTTACCTTTCTAAACAATAATTAAGAAAAAGTACCAATCAGCTTCTCCTCTTTAGCTGATTACACGGCGCGCATATCGACTTCGACTTCGACTTCGTGGTCATTTTCACTTCTCGTTGTTTTCAAAATGGAAATATGTGTAAACAAATTCAGTTTTTATGGTCAAAAGTCAGAATACTCAAACAAACAAAGTCGAAAGTTGTCCCTTCTTTTCTTTACGTGACAGCCGACAGTAAAATTTTCTTTTTTCTTTTTTTAATGTTCTAAAATACAATTTATTGGATTTTAACAAGTTGAATAAAAACCCAGTTATACTTACATCTAAAATTAATCCGTTTCGGAATTTTGTAAGTTTCGCTGGTTTATTTGCACTATATTTATAAAAAAAAAATATGCTTAAAGCTAATTTATTATCAAAAGGACTAATTTTATTAAATTAAAGAAAGTATCAAGACAAAAAGCAGAAAACTAAAAAGCTAAAATATTTTGGCCAAATCGAACAAGTCGAATACACTAGAATTCTCCCAAACCAGATTAAGTCAAAAAAGCATTAACCCTTTTCCTTTTATAAGTATAAAAATAAGGAATGGGAAATCCACCTCCAAAACAATACCTATGATCAAGATAATTAAAAATATTAAAAAAAAACTATAATTGAAATAATGTGTTATGGTTTTTTTTTAAAAAAAAAATTAGAATTTCATGTTATGATTGATGTATGATAGCCTCAAGGAAACTATTTGTGATAATCTCGGCATCCAAGCTACATCAAATCTTGGGAAGTATTTGGGTTTCCCTTTGAAACATAGAGGGGTCACTTGTGGCCAATTTAACTTTGTTGTGGAAAGGGTGCTCACTAAGCTAGCTGGATGGAAGACAAAATTTTTGTCCTTTTCTGGAAGGACTGTGATGGTCAAGTCAATTATGAATGCCATTCCTAATTATGTTATGCAAGGGGTGGCTTTACCTGCACATATGTGTGATAAGCTTGACAAAATTAATCGGGACTTCCTATGGGGCTCGACAACTGAAAAAGGAAGACTGCACCTAGCTGGGTGGAATAAAGTAGTTAGACCTAAAGAGGAGGGGGGACTGGGCATACAGGCAGCACGGGCAAAGAATTTAGCGTTATTGGCTAAACTTAACTGGAGGCTTTACTAGGAGAAGGAGTCCTTATGGGCAAAGGTAATGCTAAGAAAGTATTGTTCTCAATCTCGGCAAAGAGCAAATGATCCTGACAAACTCCCCTGTTCCCCTTGCTGGACAGCAGTTAAAAAAGGATTTCCTACATTTGTGGAGGGAATATGTTGGAGTGTGGGTAGGGGTTCTAAATTAAAGGTTTGGGAAGACAAATGGGTGAAGGGTAAATCATTAAGGGAATTGTTGGCAGGACCCCTACGGGTTGAGGAGCTCAATCTGACTATTGCTGAGGTTTTCCAGGAAGGTCATTGGATTTGGGAAAAGATATCCTATGACTTACCAAGGGAGATTAAAGAACAAATAAGTGCCATTCCTATGCAACTCTGGGGTGAGAAAGAAGACACCATGATGTGGAAATTCACAAGGGATGGAGAATTTAGCACGGCTTCGGCTTATGCCAAACTTAGACCCGAGGATACTGAAAATCACTCCTTTGAAGGTCATTGGATTTGGAAGCTTGATATTTGGCCAAAAATCACCTCCTTCCTCTGGTTATGCTTCCATGACAGTGTGCCTGTCAGACAGGTCATTGCCAAGCGAGGAATTAATTGTGATCCCAGTTGCCCTTTATGTAGAAATGGAGAAGAATCAATAGCCCATATGCTTAAAGACTGCCCCTTTGCACTGAATATGTGGGAACAGGTAGGAATTCCGCAACCTCTAGCTAGTTCATTTCAATTGGACTTGTTGGAACGGCTGAAAAGAAACTGTTTATGCAGCAATCAATTTCTCATTAAGGGGATTCCATGGAGATTCTTATTTCTTTTTACTGTTTGGGAACTTTGGAAGCATAGGAATGGAGTTGTTTTTGACAACAAACCCCTTAATATTAATCTTCATCATTCTTGCATCAGACTTGCAACAGAGTACTTTTTCTGTGTGAGCAAGCAGCAGAAAGGAAAACATGTTTCTGCCTCTCGGGTGTGCTGGCAGAAACCATTAATGGGCTGGTATAAGTTGAATTTTGATGGGGCATCGATGGGAAATTCGGGAAAGGCAGGGGGCGGAGGCTTGATCCGTGACTCTCAGGGAAAGTGGGTGAAAGGTTACATGAGGAAGATAGGCATGGCAACTAGTGTAGAGGCATAATTTTGGGCTTTGAGAGATGGTTTGATTTTGGCATCTCAGATGGGGATAAATAACATTGTAGTGGAACTTGATGCAAAAGTAGTCATAGATCTGGTTTATGCTATTAACACCCCTAACAGATATTATACTCCTCTTCTAAATGACTGCAGGATCTTGCTCACTCGATTTCAAGGCATGAGGATCAAACATGTGTACAGGGAGGGGAACAAATGTGCGGACATGCTTGCTAGGGAAAGCTGTTGGTTAGAAAATGATTTTGTAGTTCTTGAAAGTCCCTTTTCAAATGAGCTATGTATTTTGTTAGATGCTGATACTGCTGGCATATGCTCTTTAAGGCTTGTAACCAACTCTCAGCCCACGTTGGCTAGCTAATCTATGAAGATTTCCTTTTAACCAAAAAAAAAAAAAATAGTGTTAAGGAATACAAATGAAAGTTATGTTATTTCAATAACAATTTAACACCTTAAGAACACTCACATGAGTGGGTGTATAATAGAAAATTTTATATAAAATTTATACATTTTTTGCATAAAAATGACCTACATTAATTAATGTATGATTTTGTAAATTTACAAGTTTATTGCAGTAACCGCGCGTATAGCAAACTTGTAAATTTACATTGATATCATTAATTTTTCATTTAGTTTTTTTCATTATTATTTTTACGTATTTTGAGGATAAATAAAGAAAGTGGATGGTGATTAATGTATATAAAAAAAATTAATAAAATCAAGAAAAATTATATTTGAATTAAATAAAATGTAAAATAGATAATCTAATATAGAGTGTTTTAAAAAATAAGTATGTAAAATAAAAAAAATTTAGTTCTTGTACTAAAATAAATAGAAATTTTTACACAATTGAGTTTATGCGAATACTCTAACAGGTTGTGAAAAAAAATTATAAAAATATTGTATTATTAGCATACTTCTTTATTATTTTTGGCTTCTATAAATTGTGACTTTAGGGACTAAGCTATGCTTAATGAATTACTTGTTGAAATTTGCACAATTTCAATCCGTTTTCAACATTAATACAGTTTTTTTAATTTAAAAAAAAAAAAAACTAAAAAGTAAGACAGCCTTTCCTTTAATAATACAACATTAATACAGCTATACAACTTAGAATCGACGAAAGAGAAAATCATATTTGCCAATGGTAGGTGATTGAGGATTCTTCAAACAAGGATTAAATAAAAAGGAGGGCCTAAATTACTATTTTCTACTTCATGAAAGAATCGGTCAACCTAAATTACTTAATCACAAAAAAAGAAAAGAAAAAAGAGAGTCACTTTGTATGGTATACGAACGACTTAGAGATCCCAGATTAGAAACCTAAATTATGATCAACAAAATTGAGACAGTTGAATTAAATTAATATACTACTTTATGGTGTCACAACTCAAAACTCACAAATAAACCTTTTTTTTTTTATATATACCAAGAAACTAGCCTGCTAAAAAAAAAAGAAAAAAAAGAGAAGGTAGGTCAATGATAATGATATATAACGTGCCAGTTCTTATGAAAATAATATGTGCTACCTAATTGTGTAAAAAAAAAAAACGTGATTCCCATTGCAGAATTGTCGCAATTTTCAGCTGGTTAATGGTTTGTCATATACCTAATTCATTCCATATAATGTTGGAAGTTGGAACTTCTTCATATGGTGAGAATGTCGGATTTATAAAATTAGAAAAAGTTTAATTTCCATTAAAAAAAAAAAAAGTGTAACTGAATGCAGGTACTTTAATTTTTTTCTAATTTTTTTTTTTTTATAGATAAGATAGAATTTTAAATTTATAGCGTCTACTCCATAATATAATTATTCTTATCATCAGATTACGGCAATAATTAATTTTTGGTTAGGGGGTTTGAATCTCAAATGTCTTATTCAAGAACAAGAAACTTTACTAAGCTAATTGAATACTTGAAAATTTTACTAAAACAAGAAACAAAACGTTTTTTTTTTTTTTTTTTTTTTCATATAATAATCAATTTTGATTTGTTAGCTGAGTTTTTATTAGGCAGTGTTTGGTTTGACAGAAATTGATTTCCTACAAATATTTTTCACATTTGTGGGTGTTTGGGGTGACTAAAAATCTTGGTCAATAGTAAATTGTTTTTTGGTTGATTATAAAATAAGGGCATTTATGGCGAAAATTAGTTTACACTTTCATTTTTCCGTAAATCAAATTTTGCCTCACCAAAACTCATCAACCAAAATCACCACCCCCAATCCCCCATTGTCCGCCACCCAATCACCACCCCCACTATCATCTCTAGTCTTAAGTTGCCAGCCGCTGGTGGCGCTGCATGTCCTAATTACAATTTTTTTTAATCTAAAAATTTCTTCTTTAAAAAAAAAAAATATATATATATATATATATATATATATGTACTTGGGAGATGAGAAAATGTGGGAAAATAGTATAAAATATGTTTTCTAAAGAATTTTCAATAATGTAATCAAACACTTGAAAATATTTTCTAAAATATTTTTAGGAATGTAACCAAATATTTGAAAATATTTTTTTTTAGGAAAATATTTTCTGTCAAACCAAACACAATCTAGTATAAAAAAAAATACAAAATTCTTAATAAGAGGACAACATGCACAAATGTCACTCCAGTTTTGAAAAATTTTAATTAACTTTTTGATGAAAAACTGAGTTACTTATTTGTTCAAATTTTTATTTGTTGAATTACTTGTGATTCAAGGAATAACTATTATGCACTTTTTGGAAAGGAATGGCTGCTTCTCATTTTAAATCCCAATAATGAAAATGCAAAAAAAAAAAAAAAAAACTGAATAATGATTACAAATCCATTATTGAATCTATTCTTGTATACCAAGTCACACTGTCAATAACTTTTAATAAGGTGATTGGAAGCAACTTTTAATTTTAAAGTTCTCCGTTTTTGGAACAAGATCCACTTCATTTCAATTCCTCTATATTTTCTTTTTTTACTTTTTATATGTTTTATTCAATTCCATTTTTGTTGTAAAGAAAAAAAAAATACATGCGTAGGATGCATGTAATTTAACTAGCTAATCAACTAATTTCAAACAGCTTATTCAAAATGGGCACTAATGGGTCTTGATGGATTAGCGGAAGAATTAATGAAAGGCCAAGATGAAACAGCAATTCATAGTTTTAAATAGATGACTTCATCAAACATTGGCAAGTTGTGGTGTCTCTTGGAATTTTCTCCTCTCACATGGGTTTTAGTTCACTCAATTAGTAAAGTCTTTTATCATCGAATAAAATATTTGAGTTCAAATCCCATTTACACTAAAATCTAACTAGTGTTTCGACCTGATAATATATAAAAATTATTAAGAAGCAGATATCATAAATTAAAATCTTATCGTATCTAATAAAATAAATTAATAAATTAAATCACCAAAAACCCAATTCGCTAGCATATAGTATACGTTTGCATCCTTCTCGTGTTTCAACTTTCATCATGAGTCGTGACCACTGTGACCGGTCATATTCTTTGAGCTAAAACTCTATTAAAGAAAATTTTGTTAGGTGCATGGTTTTTTAAGGATGATGAAGTAACTTCAAGCCCTCAAGTTTGAAGGCCTTGAATTGTTAGCTGTATCCCTTTACTCAATGGTGTTGTTACCTTTAAAACAATTCAACAACTGTTATCAATTTCTACTATTTGGTGCCATAGACAGTTGATTGTTCACCAGTACATGACATTCTCGTCATTTAACCACACAATTTATTTTTCTTCTTAATCAACAAGTTATGTTTTTCACGTCAATCAACTAGTTATTTAAATATTACTAACTTTGAGGTTTTTTTTTAAAATTTTTTTTTTTTAAAGATGCTTTATTTGCTTTCATACTTCTTTTTTGGCAAAGAAGTCCAATTAACTGATAACATGATCCTCCATTTATAAAAAAAATGGAGAATCTTCCCTATATTACCAAAGAATAGATAAGGTCGGTGTCACTAGCAAACTACCATTCTCATTTGAGATCTTGTCAATAAAATCTATAAATGATTTTACTTTATTGGGTTATTATTAAGAACTAAAAAAACTTGAATCAAAAGAGATAACTAGATTAGAAAAATTGAATGGACACAATGGCTTATGGCCGACTTTGCTAATTTTTAATTCCTTACATTTGACACTATTGCGTATGCTTTGCTGATAATGGTGCATATTTACAGGAATTATTCTTGCCTCAAATTAATTCAAAGTATCCTAGCATATATATATATATATATATTTTTTTTTTTTTTTTAAATTGCTAAATTATGGTTTGAGAATTAGTCAATAATTTACGCTAATTAGACTTAAGTCCTTAATTTTTTTTAAAGTCCTTAATTAGTCGATCAATTCTTTAGATAATGGTACATAATAAAGAAGTTTTATATGCATTAGAAGTATGATTAAATGAGTGATTGACTCTAGAACTTAAATTATACTATTAGGAAGTTAATGAATTTAATCATAATTCTAACAATATGTGCTGCAAATACCCACAGATATATGTTAGTCAAGGAAATTAAGTTTTTTTTTTTTTTTTGAGAATGAAAAGGAAATTAAGTTGATTTTGAATTTCAATCACGTATTTGATCATAACTCCTAACATTGAATTACTAGATATATTGGAATAGTTACATATGGACAGCTGGTTTTAAGTTTTCGCACATTAAAGTCATGGTTCCTGTTCAAAAAACATGACCCTAAGTTAAAACTGGCATGATTAGATGGTCCACATACAAACACATCTAAGCTGGACTTTTGTCATTGAAGAAATTGCAGCAAATACCATCACTTTTTTTGTCGTTTTGGGTTTGTTCTTTGCGAAGTCATAGGTAATTGCCTTTGCATTGTCCAAGAGGCAACAGTATCATCCAGCTACTTGATTTTTCAAGTTTTGACAATTCGAAAGGTTCTATGGACTTCCTGCCAAAAACGAAAGGCTCTATGTACTTTATTATTTCTTTTTATGATTCATTTTGGTTGGAAGAAAATTACTTTTTCTTAAAATTTTGTTTGTTATAGATTGGAAGAAAATTACTTGATTACGGGTCATGTACCTCTTATTTTACCAGCAATTTTTTTTTCTTTATTATTTCAAACTATAGAGCAATGTGTGGGTTTCCTTTTTAGGGCAAACCTTGGTTCTAGTATTTAGTTGCAATGAGCCCATCATAATGGTGATACGTATTCACTTTCAATTATATGTTGTCTTTTCAACAGGTTTAATGGTGTAATAGACGCATTAAATTCAAGCCAGGTTCCATTTTTTCTTTAATCAAAAAAGCAGAGCTTTTTGACTTTGCCACCTCTTACACTCTAGTCAATCACAAAATAAAAATAAAGATTATATATATAAGAAAAAACTTTGCACCCTTTCTCATCTCTTGTTAATGAATGGGCAAATGCTTGTCTAGTAATTTTCTTTTGGGTAAATTTAAATGATTTTCTCTAACGCTTTTGTTTGGTTGCAATTGAGGGAAGAGAAAAGAAAAGAAATAAAATAAGAGAAAAAAAAAGGAGAAGAAAACATTTTCCTCATGTAGGTTTGGAAATAAGAAGAGAAGAAGAAAAGAGAAGAATTATTTTGCTTTCCTTTGTTTGGCTTGTAAAGGGAAAGAAAATGGTAAGAGAGATATTTGTCTTTTTACTTTTATACCCACCTAAATTTGAGAGAGATGAATGTAAAAAGTTGGACAAAAATGTAAATTTTATGTCATAAAAAGTCTTAGTGATAAGCTCCATTTGATACGCAAGTTCAAACACATATTTTTAGTTTTTAAATAATATTACACGTATTTTTATACACGTATTTTTACATACTTTTTCACCCACACATATTTCTAAAAAAATTGAAAACTGTTGTTTAAACATACATACCAAACGGACTCTTAATTTTTTATTTTTAATTGCTCAAAGTGTCAAGTTTTCTCTTCAATTCCATCCAAAATGGGAGATTAAAAAAAGTGGGCCTAGTGGGGTTTTTATCTATCCCTTCTTGTCCTTTCTCCTAAAGCAAACAAACAGAGGAAAGGGCCGGTCTTCCCTTCTTTTTTCTCATTTTTTCTCTACTTCCCCCTTTCCAAGCACACCGTAAATATTTGACTTGAATAAAATCATTGGAGTTTTCCAAAATGGGATCTAGGTTTCATTTTAATCCCAAACATTAGAATATAAAAAGATCGTAGGATTGATTCGTGATATGATAAACCACAAAGGGGTAAATAATTTATCAAGATAATCTGTTAATTTGAATGAAATTTTAACGATTTTATTTTAATCCAAATCTTATGGGATCGAATGTAACAATTGAATTTGATGAAATAAAAAAGCATCCATTTGGAAAGACTATCAAGACAAGTAAACAACCAGTCACATTACAAGTGCAGAAAATTTAAAGCCGCAAGCCAATAGACGATCGCAAGTCATGAACGATCTTAATTATGGCACAAGAATCACGCCTAGCACTAGCCATGATGTTGGGGTTGCCGAAGCACCTGGTTTCACTCCTCATCAATGGTCGCTAACAACCCCAAGCATGACCATAGTGCTGCAGTGCCCATGATGTTGAAAATGACAAAAAATAAGGGAGAGAGAGAGAGAGAGAGAGATGGGTGGGTATATTAAACCATAATATCACTGTTATTCAAAAAAAAGAGAGGCGAACTGGTATTTGACAAGGTAATCTATATATTGAAATGGCTTATACGAACTCAAAACATAACAAAACTATGTCATTTTGATCTTATGAGACACTTATCCACTTCAATAGTGGGTATGAATGGGAGGATATAAATATATATATATATATATATATTTTAAAAGGGGAATATTCATTCAATTAAAGAAATGAAAGATCATGATACAAAGAATCCATTGCGGGTGGGGGAGAGTCCTTCATCCAGAACAAATCCTCATCTAAAGTATTTCTAGCATATTGGGCCAATGCATGTGCTACTCAATTCCCACCCCTCCTAATACAGCAAACACTAAACCATTGCAATCTCTGCATCAAGTGACGAATATCATCCACAACATTGCCAAATAGTGAAGTGTTTTCCACTGAAGAAGAGATGGCATGAATAACATTGATGTTGTCACCCTCAATTATCATCCTCAAAAATTCAGCATCCACAACAAATTCTATGGCTCTTCGGCAAGCAAGTAATTCTGCTTCATCACTTGTGCACACCTTCGGACCACTAGCAGTCATAGTAGCCATAACCTCTCCCTTTTCATTTCGAATAATTGCACCATATCCTGATCTGCCTGAATATGAAAATACTGCTACATCAAAGTTTAGTTTATACGCCTCTGGTGGTGGTTGTTGCCATATATCTCCGCTTGGTTGCTGCCTCATCTAAGCATTCAACTGGGTTTAGGCGCATTTGAAGTCTTCAATATAATCCTATGCTCTTTTATTCAAACTACTCAGAATCTTCATTTTTCCTCCATGTAGCAAGCTGTTACGCTAGTTCCATACAATCCACGCTTGGGTCCAGAATAATTCAAACTCTTCTAAAGTCAGGCGCTCCATGAATTCCTCCATCAGGTGCAACATATCAAACTGACTGTGCTTACCCTTCTGCAGTTTTTGAGTACTTCGAGCCCAAATATCTTGGGCCGTTGCACAATCAATGGGAGGATATTTTTTCAAACATTATGTAATGTTAGAAGTATTGATCTAAATTTTAAAATTAAAAAGGATAAAATCAAAGTTACTAAAAAAATGAAGGATGTAAATTACAGTTTAGAGTATTCATATAAGTTCAGTCTATTTTTTATAAGGACTTACTTTTCATATTTTACCTTTTTAAAATTGATTGGAAAAAATTTGGTTCTTATGGTATGTGATTATTTTAATTATGTAAATAAAACAGAATAATTTCAAATTAAAAAGAAAATAACATGAAAAAAGAAGAAGACAGCTATAAAGCTTATAAATGCAAATTTTTTTTTTTTTTTTTTGCTGAATGCTTATAAATGCAAATTTCAAGAAGAAGGAGGGAGTTGTTACATATTGTCAGACCTCGAGGGATGTGAAGGCAAATTTCCTTCTTCTAAAATGGAATCATTCTGAAATACTAGCCAAAAAAATGATTCTTTTAAGAGTATAGAACACAAAGGGCCAGCATGGACCCACCACTGAAAGCTTTATGCTGAAGACATGGTTTGAGTCAAAATTAGAGCTTCTCTCACATGATTACCACTGTTTATTAGCTTATAGCTTAATGGAATACTTTATACTAGTAGTTTATTAGTTGCAATCCCAATACAGTGATGAATTTTGACCCTGTGATTTCTCTTGTAGTAGTTGTAGAATGTAGGGCCACCCCTCAAATGCTGTCCACAAATCTGACTTTTCATGGACTCTATAATATGCTTTTGTAGCTATTCCAATGACTTTACTATTTGTATATTGTTGCACAGAAGAGACAGACTGAGAGGAGGGGAAAGGAATTAAAAACCTTTCTTCTGATAAGTGATAAGTAAGCATCACCCTTAGCTTAAAGCAAAAATTAAAAACAAAAAAAGAGTGTATGAAGAAAAAGATAAAGTTAATTAGTCACAGATTCCAGGGTGCCCTATCTTCAGAACCCTGCTCTTTGATGATGGCATAAACCCACAATCCCAACAAGAAGACAAACCATAGCCCACCTAACAAACTCCATAAAACACCAAAAAGATATAATTCAAAAATTAAAAAATAATACCTAAGAGACATGAATACATTATCTTTTATTATTTTTTTCATCACAACAATTTTATTTTAATTCATTATACGTCATTTTTTAAATTCAATTATTATAATAAATAGGGAGAAAGATATGAATCATAATTTTCCTCATAAAAAAGGTATTTTTTCTTATAACTCATAAAAGAAATTAAGAGCTAAAAAGCTCTAAACATGTGAGTTTTAGTCAAATATCTTGTCCAAATGTTTTAAATTAATAATAAAGAATGGTTATCATAGAATTGACCTTAAAAATTGAAACTCCATCCTTTCAAAAACATTATTCTTTTATTCATTAATTATAATAAATTACATATATGGTGATAAAACTTAAAAAAAAAAGAAAGATTTGTATCATTTAAAAAAAAAACCACTACGCAATCTCATTTCTTCAAATCTTAAAAAACAGGAAAAGAAAAAAAAAAGGTGAGCAACAGACAACAAAAAATGTATAATTTGTATTCTATTCTCTCCATTAACTCAAAAAGACACGCTCTCTTCCCTCTTCTCTTTCTAAAAGCTTAATGACTTCTTGCATTCCATAATCCTCCATTCATTATTCTTTTCTTCTCTCTCTCATCAAGTCCATCATACATACAAAGAAAAAACACAGACTTTCCCTCTCTATCTCACTTTCCATTCATCTCTCAGAGACAGAGACATACAGTGAGAGAAGCCATGCCAGTTGTTGACGAGACCACAGGACTAGAGCAAGTCAAATGGAGAAGACCCAGAAACCAATTCCAACACCAACCCATTTCAGAGATGGATCCTCCAACTAGTCCTAACCCACAAATTCCATCTATAATCCAGTCCAGTAGATGCAAATCCACCATCTCTTCCCTCCTCCTCTCCACTTTTTCCAACACAAACTCCACAAATGAAGCTCCACCCACCAACGCAAACACCAAGAAAAAGAACAACTTTACTTCAGCAACGTTTAGGGGGCTTGGCTGTACGGCCTCAGCTTCACAGCAAGTGTCGGTGCCGGCGGTGATTCGAGGGTCAGCTGACTGGGAAGCTAAGAAGAGCAGGAAGAAGAAGAAGAAGCAAAAGAAGAACTTTAACAACAACAGCAACAATAATGGTAATGGTAATAGTAATAGCAATAATGGAGGAGATGGGCCGAATATAATGAGTTGTGTGGATGTGCAAGATGTTTGGTGTGGACCTGGAATTGGGTTCTCTGCAGAGGATTGTGTAGTGGCCAGGAGGAATGGTAATGGGAGAGGCAAGATTGATGGTGATACTAAAATCAACCACACCCATAGGGAGGTACTACTCTCTTTTTGTCTCTCTTGCTAATGTTATTGACTTTTAAGGTTGTAAATGCTGAATTTCTCTAATTTTATAGGATGTGGGGGTGAGTTTAGTACTTTTGTTAAGATTGTTTTTAATGTTTGATTTTGTAGAAGTGGCCATTTATTAGGTGTTTAATCTGGGTTTTTTGTGTGAATAGTGATCTTGATCATTATGCTGTTCAAACTGAACTGGGATTTTTTTTTTCTTATAATATATATGTATGTTTATTTGGGTTGTCTGGAACTAGTTTTACTCTGGATTTGATTCAGAATTTACAGAAGAAAAGATGATAAGAGCAAAGACAAGATCTTTGGGGGCAAAACTCAGTCATCCAAATGAAATAAAGACTGAAAAGTAATTTGAGATTGGGGAGAAAATAGAGCATTATAAAAGATGCGTATGTATATATTTATTGATAGAGGCTAAAAAGCTGGAAAAACCTTCCAAATCTCATCTCTCTTTCTCTCTGTGAATTTAAGAGAATTTTGATGGGTTCGAGTGGAAATAATGTGTATATTTTGAGTCTGTCTTTTGGGAAATGGAAAATTGTCTACTAGTTGTTCTGCTTTGTAAGTAGTAATAATTTTTTATTATTTTACTGGTTAAATAATACTGGGGTTAGAGTCTGGGAGTGGCCAACTCTAAATGCTTACTGAATCTTCAAATAATTTAGTCTTTACAATAAATATTGCTTGCAGAGTTTGTTTGCTTGTTTTGTTTTATATTATTTTCCCCTTTTGGGTGTGGATTCTGGAGTTGTTTGCATTCCTCAATGCTAATCCTTATTCATTTCCATAAGATGTTTCAATTGCTCCATTTATTTATTTATTTTAAAACCTATCATATGGTATCAAATATCAATATATCAAGGTGGAAGCCCAATCATTAATATAATATACAAATAGGATTCCAATTTCAATATAATTTTGTGATAAGTGCCATTCTAATTGCATCGTTACATACAAATTCATGCATTTGAACCTAGAAAAAATCAAACGATTTTATTTGAATTTATTATGCTTTAATTTAATTCTATGAATGTGTAGTACTTGTTAAATAGAAATATTTCATATATATATATATATATATAATTGTGTTTATTATTTTTTTAATAAGTAAAACAACTCACTGTTAGATTATTAATTTTCCTCTAATTGTGCTTATTTTTCATTGCACCTGTGCATTTGTAAGTCAGGGTTTGTTGAAATTTTTCAAAAAAGCCTCTTTTTTTTTTGGGTCCCCAAAGTCTTAGGGTTGTTATATTCTACAGCTGGTCTTGCTTCTTTGTAGGAAATACTTCATTGCTTGTTATGTGGCACTTCCTGATTTCTTGGGTGTTTGTTAATTGCCTTTGACAGTTTGACCAATATTTTATTGGCTGTGTGAGTGTGACAGCAGTGACAGTGTTTTATGGAACTAAGTCATTGATTTTCTTGTGTTAAATTTTTTTTTTGGTTCAATGCGTGCACGTATAAATTTGTATAGTTGCTAACGCAAAATATTTTCTTTCATGAATAATTCATTGTGGATTAGACCCCTCCTTATATTAAGACTCCCACTTAAACCAGGAGACTCCTATGTGTGAGTTTTAGATAAGTGCTTCAGTGGTTGGATTATAGAAAGACTTTCTTTTCTGTTATCTATAAAGAAATTGTATTTATGAGGTATATGCCCACTTTTTATCATTTTGGTTGATTGTGCTTTCATCAAATCTTGGCAGCGTCCATGTTTAGGAAGGCGAGCAGTGAACCCTGAACCCATTTCATTTCTAGACTCCGATTCGGATTATGTTTCTTCTCGTCCTGGATTGGAGGTATTCGGAACTAGGTACTACCGACATGCTCGCCATCCTTCTCCTGAGGGCTTTGCTGAGGTCTGTCCATGCTCTCCATGTGTTCTGTCAATATAATTCTCAAGGATGCTAGTTTACGCTTATTTAATTATTTATTTTAATATATATCTATTATTCATTCATACACTGCACTTTTGTGCCTCTTGTACTATTTGGCCCATAGGCCATAGTTTAATTTTGGTAGTTTGGGATATTGTTTATACTTTTTGGTAGCCTTTTCCAATTTTTTGTTAAATGGTCTGGGTAGTTATTGGGTTTGGTTTTGGCAGGTAAAACATAGCTTTCATTTATATATAATTGAGTTCTTTACTGTATAGAATTAGGGGGGATCTTGACAAATCAAATATATTTAAGTATTTCCAGTGATGTAATTCTCAATCAACTATTTGAGAGTTAAATATGACCAGAAGATGCTCAACATAAATTATAGATGTTGCAGTTTAATCCATACCCGCATGCACCTTCTCATGGAAAGTTCCTGTGATTTCTTCTGAAATAATTGTATTTGCTGAAAGAGCAACTCTGCATTAAGATTCTTGGGGATGCTGGTTTATTTTTTCTTGCTCTATTTTTTGCTTTACTTATTTGAGCTGATAATGAATTTGTACAGCTTAATTTTAATAGTTTGGAATGTTGTTGTCAGTTGCCACTTTCTGGTTCACCAAGCAAAACAGAAATGGTAGATGCTATGAAATCGGTGCCAAAAATCACCTCATGGAGAGCTCTTTAGATGTGATATCTGTTGAAAATTTTTATTTGCCGCCAAAAAGCACCTCCTGTAGTTTGCTATTATCATATTTAGGACTGCAATTTTAAATTAATGTCAACGGGCTTTGAAAATCCATTTGACACAATAAACTACTGGGAGAAAGCTGGTATACATGAAAAATAAAAATAAAAAGAAATTGCTGACAATTAAGTTCTGAGAGTCACATTCAATAATTGGATAATTCTTCATAGATTATCTAATAAAATATATTAATTGGTGAAGGAAAGAGATAAGGCTTGAAGGGTTAGGTCACCTACTTATCCTCTGATTGCCATTGTTTTTTCATAAGTCAATGTTAAAAAATTGTGCAAAGGAAACCTGGTTAAGACACATGATGTACTCTAGCTCTGTGTAGGGAATGATATTAACGACATGAAGTCTACCTGAAACTGTTCTGGGGTTCAAGACTCACTAGGTGCATGTGTAATCTGTTCTTAAAAAAGTATAACTTGGAAGTTCCAAGAGAATTTTGTAGTGCTCCTGAAACTGATAGTAAGAGCATTTTGTAAATTATGTTGGGTGATGGTTAGGTCAGTGCAATAAATTGGCTAAATGCAATACATGGTCCAATGAATAGGTTGAATACAATGATGGATGTTAGTTTTCTGCTCAAAACTATAGAATGTTTGGTAAGCTCATGGTTCCTGTTACGGCATTTGTCTGTCTATCTATCTATCTTATGCATATATGTAGCTAACAATTATTTGCTATGGAGTTACATGAATACTCTGTGAACTACAAATGTAAAATTAAGGATTTTAATGTATGTTATACATAATTCTTGGCGAAATGATGAAGTTCTGAGGGGAAACTTCACCTTATATGTGATTATATTGTGGCAAAGATCATGTGGTATTTAGGAGGCATTTAAAATAGTGCTGGCTGATGCAGATTATGATGCTTCAGAATAGTCTGCTAATGGGGGGAAGAATAGACACACACGATCGATATAGAGACTTGAGACTTGATGTTGATAGTATGTCATATGAGGTTTGTTGTTTTTCCTTGTAAAATGCATCTTTATATCTTTTGTTTTACTTTTTCATTTTATTCTGGGAATCATGTCTACATTGTATGATGTGCATCCTGTCGTAATTCCCTTGTTTAATGGCAAACAGGAATTGCTTGAGCTTGGTGATAGAATTGGTTATGTGAGTACTGGATTGAAAGAAGAGGAAATAGGCCGCTGCCTCCGGAATATTAAGCACTCGCTTGTAAATGATCTGTCCCCACATTTTACTAAGCAAGTAGATAGGAAGTGCAGTATTTGTCAGGTGAGCTTGTAATAACTTGTTCACTTTTTTGCTATCAAAACTGTTGTTCTCCTTTGAATCTGCCTAAAATTCTTATTTGTGCATATAGGAGGAATACGAAGGAGATGATGAGATGGGGAAGCTGGACTGTGGACACAGCTATCATTTACAATGTATTAAACAGTGGCTTGCACAGAAAAATTGTTGCCCTGTCTGTAAGACTGAGGTGGTGGCTCGATGCTGAGACTGGTGGCAGAATTGTCTTGGCTTATTCAATGCTGGTGGTTTTTGGATACTGCTTCTCATTTTACCCCTCCCCTACATGGTGTATAGATTTCATTTCCTCCAATACATGATCAAGAATTGATTCTTTGGTTTGAAGCTTCAATCCCTATTTTGCATGTTTTGAAATGATCGGGCTTCTTTGACTATTAAGCAGTTCCATGTTAATTGAAATTATCTAGAATTTAATGGGGATCATTAAATCATATATATACATTACACATTGTTTTTCTCTGAACATATTCAATTTGATAGATGCTGGAGTTGCAACTTGCAACACCTATATGCTAAATTCTGTTTTCAGGTTGAAATTTGAATGCAATGAGTGGTTTTTTAGTGTATAGCTCAATATATGAAATCTTGTAATTCTAGTGAAGATTAGCAATCATGCTTAAGAAATTGGAATATTGATAAAAATCTCAGTGCCGAATAGTTTTCAGGAAGGGGAAAAGGTTGGTGTCAATGTATTAGGTAGGAGATGGTGTCTGATCATGATTGTGGTTTGGGCATGCCAATTAGAATTGAGAAATAAAAGTTGTCTTTCATTTGAATTTCAAAAATCTTATTTCAATTTTGCGACTCTGGTGTGATAGATTGGATAGGTAGTGTTGCGGACCAACCATAGAACCCAGTTTAATAAGTGGAACGCATTAGCTGTCTGTTCTAAGGTTGATGTGCGTTTGGCTGATTGTACATTTGCTGAAGGTACCATAGAAAAGGAATGATAATTTTTTTTTTTTTCCGAGTCCAACAGGGAGACTTTTGGGGTTTTCCAAATGCATGTGTAAAAGTTTGATTGACATTTGTTTGTTCTATTTATCAAACAGAGCTGAGAATCTTCCTAGTTCTAGTAGGCTAGAGTATATATTCCACATGGTGTTCTATTTTCCTCTTTCTAGATGTGATTACTAACTAACAAGTGAGAGTTGGTACTTGGTAGTGTCCACCATCCTTTGTACTCTTGTATTGGAAGTTTCCTTTATTGGTGTTTAGTAGACTTGTCCTGAAAAATGCTGTTCCTAGAAGAAATAAGGGTGTTTAACATGAATCCAAATCTTCTGTCTCATTTTTCTTGCTTTACTCTATACTCTACTAATAAAAATTTGCCACATGCACCCCTGTTAAATTCAAATATAATTTTCAGCATTTTCTTATTTAGTTTTCTAAAATAAATAAAAATAAATAAAAAAACTCAAACAATCCCAGCCACAACCACCGGTCCTCCACCTCCACCCTCGCTAGCCACTGCCAGCAACCTTCGCCGGTGCAACTATGAATGGATCGTTGACGACATCAATGGCCACCCATGACAGAGGAGACCAAAGGCTCAAATCAAAAAGTTCTCTTCAATCTTTACGTTTCTTTTGCTTCCTCTTCAATCTTTATGGCACTGACTATTTTTCTTTTTTCATTCTTATCTTTTAAATTACCACAGCAAGCATGGTTTCTGACTTTTAATCCAAACCAGTGAATTATTTTTGGCTTGGTATGGTTCATAAAGATGCAAATCTAGAGGAAACAGTTAGTCATAGAAGAGAGGAGTTAACGGAGAGTTAAGAGAAATGTTTGGGTTTGTTGAATTAAGTGGTGTGGTTCGTGTGGGCCTGGTGGTGGTGGATGGCGGTGATTAGCAGTGTAGTTGATGCCGGCAAAGGTTGTTGGTGGTGATGGTGGTGGTGGTGGTGGTGGAGGATCGGTGGTAGTAGGGGATGTTTTGGGTTTTTACTTTTATTTTTCTGGGTATATGAAAAAAAAAAAAAAAAAAACATAAAGTTAAAATCTAATTAAATTGGTGGACACATGACAAGTTTTTATTTGTGGAACATGGAGTGGATTAGAGAAAGTGAGACAGAAGATGTTGACTCGTTTAACATCATACTTAAAGCAGAGTTCAGAGGGAGTTGCAAGTACAGACATTAGGAGAAACTTTGTAGTCTTATCTCTCTCTCTGGGATTGGGAAGGTCGAACTCAAAGGGGAAAAAAAGAAGAGGAAGAAGAAGGGAAGAATTAGACTTGGCTTGGTACTAAAAGAAATCCCAACATTTTAATCCAGTAGTCCCCATACTCTTTTAATGAACATGAAGTAGAAAACGAAAGATACTAGGATATTATTTCATGATTACAAAAGAGCTTGCTTAAACACCTCATTGCGTTAAGTTTTGAGTACGAAAAAAGACTTCACAAACACGACACATGCATGCAACTCAGTACACATCTGTTCATATAATTTTCAAGCAAAGAAAAAATTTGATAACATACAATAAGAATGAGAAGGGCATTATAGATGAATTTTATACTAGAAGATGCAAATGGTAAGGGAACTTGAGATGAACCAGAAGTTGCAAGCACAACAAGCTCTTTCATTTTGTCTTTGATCTTAATAAGAGAAAGGTACAATCTAATTCTTGTATGACAGACATCTAACTAGAGTAATTAAAAAAAGAAAGAAAGAAAATTTAAGTAATTTATCTTTTCGATTGTAATATTTGCTATTTCCTTTACAACTATGTGCACAAGTGGAACATTATACAAAATATTCAAGCAGACACCAACTTCCTCTACTTCTTTGGTGGCTTCTTTCTTTAGGAATCTTCATTCAGTTCAACTTCTATATGGACAAAAAATATTGACTAAAAATTTGAGTGTAGAAATAAGTTGAGGAAATCAAATCACGTCGTTACGACAGAGAAATTCAATTATACAGGGATACACTTGATCTGCAGCCTGCACCAAAGGAGAGAGAGGGAGAAAGGAACAGTTAAACAACCTGTTACACAAGAATTCACTGACCAAATTCTAACTGGTATAGCGAAACTTTATTCTTTTCATTATGTGAAAGAAAAATTTATCAATCTAGGATAAATAAATTACTCATACCATACGACCTCCAACTAGATCATAGTGACCATAGTGTGGCCCGCGGGGTTCTCCAAAAACTTTGTAAGCAACAAAATCTTCCGAAATCAGCTTCGCCGTTTCTGCTCCATATATATATATCAATCATCTTAGGTATGCAGATAGAAAATATAAAAACAAACAAAACGAAATAGTGAAGGAATATAATTGAAAACTGGAGCCTGTTAAGGGGACAAATATATGAACTAAATTCTACCATATACAGCTTCTGGTGGACAAAGTAAGTCTTGGTCTCCAGCAAGTGCTAGCACAGGGACATTGCTTTTGCGTAAATAATCCTTGTAGAAAAAAGTTCCACTTCTGTCACGTAAACCGCCCTCTTGGAAGGCTGTTGTTAGCTGCAAGAGAAGCTTAGCAGGAACCGTACCTGCAGATTATATCAGGATGAGAATCAGCCTACAGTCACATATTAAGGAGAAAGAGAAAGAATGCTGAAAATGCTTTCCAGTTGAAAATGATATTAAGAGAAATTAGTCACTAATGCTGAACTTAAGCTAAAAATAAAAGTTAAAAGAATTTGTTTACAAACTCATGATGAGAAAAACACTGATGGACCAACTTCAGAAGGAATTGTGCAAACAGATTGGAGAAAAGACCATTCAAATGGATTAGATTTCATGGTTATTAGTAATAAACTAATATTACTTATTCCAAAAACTTAAACTGATGGGAAATGATTAATTAATCACTTACTGTTATTCTAACAATTGAAATATACACAGATATTAAATAAGGAAATCCCGAATTGATCTAGTGCAGCACAAGAATAACCGGGGGGGCTAGGCAACAGTACTGGCACGACATGCTTTTCATCACGTCCCACAGATTTTCCCATTTTCATCTTCCTCAATGCATCCTACATCTCGGTAATCCTATTTCTTCAAACAAACCTATGGTTTCTATCCTTAATTGGGAAATTGAGTTCCCTCTATTCTCTTGTATGGCTTCCATGAAAAAGTTTATCAAAATAACTTTTGCTTCTCTCTTTAATCTCCTTTACTTAGCTAATACTCTTTCATTTTCACCTTTAATGTACTAGAAAAGATTCAAGTCTTTTGTTTTCATTTCCATGGTAGCTTAATAAAAGAACTTTTGGAATGGTTCTCTCTTTGTGATTTCCAAAGTTTGATGGTTCATGATTGCTGACTTGGGTTGAGAGAGTTTTAGAGTTTTAGAGTTTCTGGTGGGGTTTCAGAGTTTTTTCAATGGGTGGAATTCGTAGTTTTTTCCTTGAATTTAAGTTTTACCAATTGGTGGTTGAGGAAGGAGGAACCTTTTTCTCCTTACGTATTTTTGAACGAGGCAAACACTTCATGAAGTCAGTATACATGGGTAAGAATGCAGCGTTATGGTTGATGAAGAATATAGAACACACGGTGGTCGGAATCAATCCAAAACAGTTTTTTACAATTAGGGAAGGAGATACCGTGTACACTTTGCAGCGGGGATCAAACTCCTCTGGTCAGTTCCTTTTAGCGTTTGAACTCAAAGTTGGCGGACATAGAAGATCTGTTATTATTCCTGGTGGCAAAGCACAAAATGGTTGGAAGGTCTTTGGGCTTGAACTGAGGAAGATGTTGGAACCTGACCAATATGCTTTCGGTGGTTTAGGCCAGGCCAAATTTGTGTCTCAGCCACAGAGGAGAATGTCGGGGTTTCATCCCTCTTGGTCTTTTGTTGAGGCACTGAAGGGTCAGGTGTAGCCAAGGGAGGTGACCCAGCCACAACATATTACAACTAAGGATAAGGAGAAAAATATGAGTCAGGGGGAGTTTGTGGAGAGGAAGAATCAGTCAAGGGGGTTGTTGGTGACGAATCTGAAACTTACAGGTGCTATGGTGGGGGATACTCCGGTGGGCAAGCCTGATACAATGGTGGTGGGAGGAAGGGATAGGAGGGAGCAGTGCATTGATGTCAATACAGAATTAGGTGAGCAAATTCTGGCAGAAAATAGGAAACGTATCCCAGTAAGATTCAGTTTGAATTCAAAATTAGACGAAAATGGGAAGAGGAAGAGGAGTGATATAAGGAACATTCGATGATTGCAGTTTAAGTCTTTGCTACTTAGGACTTTTTTTGAGATTTTACCCACTCCATGAGGCCGATGATCAACCCCGATGGTGTTTATGAGAAGTCTGCTCCTCAATCCGAGACTGTGGGCTGCCCTGTGGTGTCATCGATGGAGAAGGTGGGTATCGAGCTGGGCCCGAAACAGTCAGAAGCCCATCTCGTTTATAAGTTAAGCCCGATGACCACAAGCCTAGGTTTCTCAAAGGCTGGGAATTGTCCCAAAACTTATTCAGGCCCATTCTCTTCTACATTTACTCCAGATGGGTATGGAGAAAAGCCCACGGTATTTCCAAGCTGCTTAGTGACGCCGGCAAAGATGTCGAGGAGTGATTTTGAAGGGAGCTTCTCAGTCTCTCAGTCGCTAGAGGCTTTGCATGTAGGGGCTATTCAGAAAATGGTTTTCAGGTTCAGTTCTGACCGGAAAAGTTTTTTGGGCTCAAATATGGTGTCGGGGGGGTTGGTTTCTGAAGATACGAGGTCGGTCACTCTCGAATTTGTACCAAGATTGATTGCACCATCTTTTCTAGAGCATTTTTTGAATTTTTTGAGAGTTGGGTCAGTGGATTTTGGAGCATCGGGTCAGGAGGTAAACTCCTTTTCTAGTAAGATACTCTTGTGTGTTTCTGGGGAGGTCATGCTTGTGGAGGATGTAGTTGATTTTTCTACAGGTTTTGGTGAAACAGAACTGACAGATTGTTTACCTCTGAGGATTATTGCTCCGAGTGCTTCGTCATCTTCGGCAGAGTTCGAGGAGGTCACTGAGGTATTGAGTATTGAGGCTAAGTTGGATATTTCTGGATGGGTGAAACACAGAATTCCTGGTTTCAGTAAATTGGTTGGGTTGTCAATGACTCAGCATGAGAAGTTGTGCATTGCTCTCTTACAAAGGCTAGAATTTGAGATGGAGGCAGCCAATGTGCTACACCGGAAAGCAATAGGTAGCCAAAAAGTGGCTAAGTCCAAAAACAAGGGACGTAGAGAGCTGCAAAACTTGATCTCTTCGGTGAATTACGATGGGAGATAGAGGTTTGGTTTAGTGTTGGGGTCAGTAGGTGGGGATATTTCCGTGGTAACGAAGATAAGAATGATTTCGTGGAATGTTAGAGGTTTAAATGATCCCCAGAAACAGCTTGTTGTGAAGAATTTGTTGCGGGAGTGGAAGTGTGATGTTGTTTGTTTACAAGAGACAAAAATTTCTAGCATGAATAGACTGTTGGTTTGTAGTTTGTGGATTGGGCTGTTTTGGAGGCTGATCAGACTGTTGGTGGTATTTTGATTATGTGGGATAAAAGGGTTTTAGATAAGGTGGAGGTTATGGTTGGTGCATTCTTAGTTTCGTGAAGTGGCAAGGGGTGGAGGACGGTTTTATATGGGCATGCTTAGGGGTTTATGGTCTAAATGAGAATAACGAGAGGGGCCACATGTGGGATGAGTTGGTGGGTATTTAGCAGTATTGGAGGATACTGTGGTGCTGCCTTGGGGATTTTAATATTGTTCGCTTTCCTAGTGAGCATAGGGGTGAGTCTCGTTTGACCCTAGCTATGGAAAAATTCTCTTAATTTATTGAGGATCTTAACTTGATTGATTTGCGTTGGAAGGAGGTAGTTTTACATCGTCAAGTGGTACTGATCAACCAGCGATGTCTAGGATTGATAGAGCTTTGATCACTCCAGATTGGGAGGATCACTTCCTAAATGTTATTCAAAGGATTTTACCTCGTCTTATTTCAGATCACAGTCCAATTCTTTTGGAGGCAGGGGGAATGGCAAGAGGGAAAAGTCTGTTCAAATTTGAAAATATGTGGTTGAAAACGGAGGGGTTTGTGGATAAAGTTCAATCCTGGTGGAATCGGCACTCTTTTGTAGGTACACCTAGTTTCATGCTTTCTAAAAAACTTAAGGCTCTGAAAGAGGATATTGTACAATGGAATCACCGAGAGTTTGGTAATGTAGAGCGGCAAGAGAAAGAATTACTAGAGGAGTTAAAAAAATTAGACGCGAAGGAAGGGGACTTAGGTCTATGATGAAGACGCAAGAAGATTTTTATTTAGTATTATTTATGTTTGCAAGTCAATTGTATTTTTATGTTTTAGGTTCTAGTAGTTTATTAGGCTATTAATATTTTAATTTGGAAGCAAGGTTATTTTTGTAATAAGGCCATTAGGGTTTCTTAGCCAATTAGAACTAGGATTTAGTAATCCTTTATAAGCAACCTATTGTATTCCTTGAGGAAATAGTTGATATTTTGATGAATAAAAACAATAGCCGTTTGGTCTTTCTTTGGTCTGGCGCTGACTTTAGGTCTACCCTAGGTGCTAACTCCTAGTGGTTTCTCCGCTTGGTGCTGACTCTAAGTAAGGTCTACGTGCTAACTCTTAGGTCATATCCTTTTATTTTATTGTTGTTTTAATTTTGTTCTGGTTGTCCTACGTCAGTTTTGGTATCAAAGCAAACATTGATCAGCCTGAAGTATCCCGCAGTCAATCTAGAACTAGAAAAAATCACCCAAAACAAAAAAATCCCTCACCATTGTGTTTTCTCCACCAGAGAGTTGTCTCTATCCTTTTTCTACTTGGTCCAAGGAAGTTATCATTCAGTTGTGTTTCCCATTACCAAAAAAAAAAAAAGGGAGACCCACGCAAGACCCATCACTCACCAGCCGCCAAAACCCATAAAATCAACACCCACCGCCGCAGAACCCAACAACCACCAGCCACTAGTCACCGCAAAGCCCAACACCTCACCTCACTCACCAACCACCGCTGATATTGACCCACCAGCCACTGAAACCCACAGATTAGCACTTAGCTGCCGCCTACCCACCAGCCACCGCCGCCGACACTATCAACACACACATCAGCCACTGCCGCCGACACCATCATCACCACTCCTTCATGTATTGTGCCGCCGCTGCCTTCCCTGTTGTCACGCCGCCACAGTCGCCGGTCCCTAGCACCGCAAGCCCATCGCCAATCTCTTTTAGTTTCTGTAGTCTTTCTTTTTAGTCTGTGAGTTAAGTAAAGTATGTCGTTTGAGTGTCTTTTAAAGTCTGTAATGTTTTAAGTCCATCGCACAGTGTATTTTCTTATTTTGCAAATATATATATATATATATATATATATATATATATATATATTGTTATTGTGACAGCCCATTGTATGTATTGAGCTTTAAATTGTTCACCCATAGGTCCACTTGTCCAAGTAAGATCCATTCACTTGAAGCCAGCAACTATTTGGGAGAACAGTCTTAGAAGCCTATTCCAACGATTTGTCCAGAGAAATTTACAGCCACTATTTGTTGAAGCACTATTTTAGAGAATCATGGTAATATTAAAAGCACCTTATTTTGATGGTGATAATACTTATCCATGAGATTTTGTCAACTGGATGAATGGGATGAAACAATTCTTTGAGCAAGCAAATTGGGCAGATAATAAAAAGATTAGGTATGCTAAGTTGAAGTTAAGAGGTGGAGCACAAATGTTGTGGGAGAAGCTTGAATATTTCCGCTATATGAATTATGAACCTGCCATTAGTGTGTGGGAAGATATGAAAGAAAAACTTTGTGATGAGTATTTGTCACCATACTTTCGAGCTAAGTATCTACCCTAATTTCAGTGTGGTACTTTTCAAGTTGAAGCAAATACGATAAATCCTCATCCTCATTCCATTTTATGTCCTCAGTACACTTTTGAACAATCTATCAAGGAATTAAAGGATTATCTGTCAAGCTCATGAAAGATGTTCAAGACATGATTGCTCAGATAAAGCAAAAGAAGACTCAATCTGATTCAATTAGGAAACCAAGGATATTTGATCACAATGAACTTATTGCTGTCCCAATAGAAGACAACATTGATAATGGTATCTTGGTCGTGGAGAATCCTCCAGCAACACCAAAGCCTAATGTTAACACAGATGTACATGCCTCGACAAGTGTTGCTTTAACGTGCGTGCAAGGACAGGAATCTATTAAAGAGCAGCAAGGTAAAGAGATGGTGTCTAAAGAGAGTAGTATGTTAGAGGGTGCACATGATGTGATATTGGACGCTAATGAATTTGCTTTTGATTAGCCTTCCATGGTGCATGAAGACAAACAGTTTGCTAAAGTGGAGAAAGTGGATAACATAGTGCTTCCAATGGTGCAAGATAAGATCATGTTGATTCCACACATTGATTTTGTTATTCCAGAAGAGTTTAACATGGTGGAATTCAAGGTTTTTCTTTTCCCTGTGCTCCCTAAGGTGATTCTAGACTTGAAGCAAGTGTTACTTGTCAGCATCCTAATCCTTCAATGCTTTAAAACTTGAGGTCGAGTTTTCTCCAACCAGAGGAGAATGATGCAGACGCAAGAGGATTTTTATTTAGTATTATTTATGTTTGCAAGTCAATTGTATTTTTATGTTTTAGGTCCTAGTAGTTTATTAGGCTATTAATATTTTAATTTGGAAGCAAGATTATTTTTATAATAAGGCAATTAGGGTTTCTTAGCCAATTAGAATTAGGGTTTAGTGATCCTTTATAAGCAACCTATTGTATTCTGTAAGGAGATAGTTGATATTTTGATGAATAAAAACAATGGTCGTTTGGTCTTTCTTTGGTCTGGTGCTGACTCCAGGTCTACCCTAGATGCTAACTCCTAGTGGTTTTTCTGCTTGGTGCTGACTCCAAGTAAGGCCTAGGTGCTGACTCTTAGGTCATATCCATTTATTTTATTGTTGTTTTAATTTTGTTCTGGTTGTTCTACTGTCACTGAATATTTTCCACCACCAGAAATCCAGCCGCCAAAACCCAAAACCCAACACCGCATCCGTGACCACTGTCGCTGAGGACGTCAACCACTGCCGATGCCAAAGCCTGAGACGAGCAGCCACCACTCCTCCATGCCTCGTGCCGCCACTGTCGCCCCGTCTTCACGCCACCATCAGGTGTCGGTCTCCAACGCCGGCCAAGGACCCTCATCGTAAAGATAGCCTCTGTTTCCAGTTTAATTTCTTTTGAGTTTTGTTAGTCAGTTTTGAGTTTCTGTTCTCTAAGTTTATCGTGTTTGACTTTGTACTTTGTTATTTTCATTAAAAAAAAAAAAATCAAAAGGAAAAGAAATAGTGTTGTTACTGTGATAACCCAATGCATGTGTTGGGCCCTTAAGTTGCTTATCTGCAGATCCATTTTGTGCAAACAAACCCACTCATTTGAGGAGCCAAGCCTGTGACTGTAGTGCAGCAAGTTGGCCAATGACAAGGAGAAAATCACAGCAGCTATTTGTTGAAGCACTATTTTAGAGCATCATGGTAATATTAGAAGTAACTTATTTTGATGGTTATGAAACTTATCCATGAGATTTTGTCAACTAAATGAATGGGATGGAGCAATTCTCTGAGCAAGCAAATTTTGCAGATAACAAAAAGGTTAGGTACGCCAAGTTGAAGTTGAGAGGTAAAGTACAAATGTTTTGGGAGAATCTTGAATATTTCCGTTATATGAATTATGAACCTGCCATTAGTGTGTGGGAAGATATGAAAGAAAAGCTTTGTGATGAGTATTTGTCACCATACTATCGAGCTAAGTATCTATCCCAATCTCAGTGTGGTACTTTTCAAGTTGAAGCAAATACGATGAATCCTCATTCTCATCCCATTTCATGTCCTCAGTGTACTTTCGAACAATCTATTAAGGAATTAAAGGAATTATCTGTAAAGCTTATGAAAGATACTCAAGACGTGATTGCTCAGATGAAGCAAAAGAAGACTCAATTCGATTCAATTGGGAAACCAAGGATACTTGATCACAATGAACTTATTGCTGCCCCAATAGAAGACAACATTGATGATGATCTCTTGGTCATGGAGAATCCTCCAGCAGCACCAAAGCCTAATGTTGACACAGACGTACATGCCTCGACAAGTGTTGCTTTAACATGTGTGCAAGGAAATGAATCTATTGAAGAGCAGCAAGGTGAAGAGATGGTGCCTAAAGAGAGTGTTATGTTAGAGGGTGCACATGATGCGAAAGTTGAAGTTGTTGAATGTGCTTCTGATCAACCCTCCACATTCCTTGAAGATCTACATCTTGGTGAAGTCGAAGAGGTTAAAACTACAGTGCTTCCTATGGTTCATAAGGTTCAAGACGAGATTATACTGATTCCACACATTGATTTTGTTATTCCAAATGAGTTTGATTTGGTGGAATTTAAGGTTTTTCTTTTCCATGTGCTCCCTAAGGTGATTTCAGATTTGAAGCAAGTGTTATTTGTCAGCATCCTAATCCTTCAACACTTTAGAACTCGAGGTCGAGTTTTCTCCAATCAGAGGAGAATGATGAGGGAGACGTAAGAAGATTATTATTTAGTATTATTTATGTTTGCAAGCCAATTGTATTTTTATGTTTTAGGTCCTATTAGTTTATTGGACTTTTAGTATTTTAATTTAGAAGTAAGGTTATTTTTGTAATAAGGCAATTAGGGTTTCCTAGCCCATTAGAATTAGGGTTTAGCAATCCTTTATAAGCAACCTATTGTACTTCTTGAGGAGATAGTTGATATTTTGATGAATGAAAAAACATGGTTGTTTGGTCTTTCTTTGGTCTGGTGCTGACTCCAGGTCTACCCTAGGTGCTGACTCCTAGGTCATATCTCTTTATTTTTCCATTATTTCAGTTTCATTCTGGTTGTCCTGCGTCAGTTTAATTGATGGGGAGAATCGTCATAGGGCACATTAGAGGTCCCAGGTGGAGCATCTTCTTTCCTTGGAAAAAATTTCCTGGCAACAAAAATCTAGGATATTATGTATCAAGGAAGGGGATAATAACACCAAGTTCTTCTACAAAATGGCTAACTCCCACAGAAGGAATAATCATCTCAGGACATTAGAGGTGGATGGGGTGGTTTTTGAGGAGGATTCCGAGGTAACTAATTAGGTAGTCCAGTTTTATAAAAATTTGTATGAGGAGTCTGAGGGGTGGATGCCTTTTATGGAGGGTTTGGAGTTTGATCGAATTGGGGAGATGGAGAGGGTTTGGCTTGAACGAAAGTTTGAGAGAGAGGAGATACTACAAGTCGTAAGTGACTTGGAGGGGGACAAAGCTTTAGGTCCGGATGGGTTTACTATAGCGTTTTATCATCACTGTTGGAGAGTAATGGAGAAAGATGTCTTAGCGGTCTTTGAAGAGTTTTTTCAGTATTGTAAGTTTGAAAAATCCCTTAATGCTTCCTTAATTGCTTTAATTCCTAAAAAGAACAGCGCTTCTAATATTAGAGATTTCCGACTTATTAGCTTGGTAGGGAGTGTGTATAAAATTTTGGCTAAAGTTTTGGCAAATCTTTTGAGAGTTGTTTTAGATTAGTTGATCTCTGAGACTCAGAATAGCTTTTTGGGTGGGAGACAAATCCTTGACTCAGTTCTTATTGCTAATGAATGTGTGGATAGCCAAAGGAAGAGTGGGGTTCTTGGAGTTATTTGTAAACTTGATATTGAGAAGACATATGATCATGTGAACTGGGAGGCTTTGCTAGATTTGTTGAATATAATGGGTTTTGGAGTGAAGTGGTGTAAGTGGATCCGTACTTGTATATCCATAGTTCAGTTCTATGTCTTAATTAATGGGTCTCCAGCTGATTTTTTTGGTAGTTCAAGGGGCTTAAGACAAGGAGATCCGCTATCTCCTATGCTGTTTTTGATTTTGATGGAGGTGTTCAGTAGGATGCTGAAAAGAGTGCAGGGAGCTGGATTGATCCGTGGCTTTAAAGTTGAGGGTAGGAGGGATGGTGGGGAAAGTGTTGCACATCTATTGTTTGCAGAAGATACTATCCTATTTTGTAATGCAGATGTGGAGCAAATTTTTCATATTCGGTTGTTGTTACTCAGTTTTCAGGCGGTAACTGGTTTGAAGGTCAATGTGCACAAGTGTGAAATGGTTCCAATAGGGGAGGTTGATGATGCACATGCCTTGGCTGATATTTTGGGCTGTAGAGTTGGATATTTGCCTATGTCTTATCTTGGCATGTCGTTGGGGGCTTCACACAACTCCCCTTCAATTTGGAACCCCATTTTGGAAAAAATTGAGCGAAAATTAGCCAAGTTGAAGAAGCTGTATTTGTCTAAAGGGGGTCGATTGATGTTACTCAAGAGTACGTTATCTAGTCTTCCAACCTATTTTCTATCTCTATTCACCATTCCTACTTATGTGGCTAATAAAATTGAAAAGTTGCAAAGGGATTTTCTATGGGGTGATAGCAAGACTCATCTGGTTGGATGGGATAAAGTTTGTGCGCCTATAGCTAACGATGGCTTGGGGATAAGAAAACTTACTACTTTCAATAAGGCTTTATTGGGGAAATGGTTGTGGCGGTTTGGGAAGGAAGAGGATCGGTTATGGAGGAGGGTGGTCATTTCAAAATATGGGGAAGAATGGGGGGGATGGACCTCAAATCTAGGTAGGGGAGTTCATGGGTGTGGTTTGTGGAGAGGCATTCGTATGAGATGGGAGAATTTTAGCAAAAATTGTCAGTTTGTTGTTGGGTTGGGGAATAGAGTGAGATTTTGGCACAATGGGTGGTATGTGGATCAATCTTTCCAATTAGCTTTCCCAAGGCTGTATGGTATTACCATTGACAAAGAGGCATCTGTAGAAGCTTCTTTGTCAAGGCAAGGGGCGGAGGATAGAAAAATTTGAGATGTTCGTTTTAGTCGAGATCTTAATGATTGGGAGATGGATGAAGGGCTGCATTTTCTTCGTATATTGGGAGCTAATACTCCTTTTCTGGATGTTGGAGACGGGATGAGATGGAAGTTGAAACCTAAAGAGAATTTTGACATCCGGTCATATTATAACAAATTGCGAGATTCCCCCTTCATTGTCTTTCCTTGGAAAGGTATATGGAGAGTAAAGGTACCTAGACAGGTTTCTTTTTTTGTTTGGTGTGTAGCTTGGAATAAGATCCTTCCAGGTATTACTTGAGATTGAGGAGATTGGATTTTGTAGATTGGTACATTATGTGTCGACATTGTGGAGAGACGGTAGACCACTTACTTCTTCATTGTGAGATGGCTCATCAGTTGTGGAGCTTTGCCTTTACTACTTTTGGCTTGTCTTGGGTCATACCTAAATCGATCCCAGATTTGCTTTTTGGCTAGTGGAATTGGTTAGGGAAGTATTCGTCTCAGATTTGGAACTTAGTTCCGTTATGCATCCTATGATGCATTTGGAAGGAACGGAATCAGAGGACTTTTGAGGATTTGGATAGTTCTGGTGATCAAATGCTTGCTTCTTTTTGTGGGACTCTTTTTGATTGGTCTCAGGCATGGGGACTCACAACTAGTGATTCTCTCCCTTCTTTTCTTAGCTTTCTTTCTCCTTTGTAATTAATATGTTGTCTGGGTTTCTTTTATGTTTTCTTTCTGTTTTTCTTCTTGTATTTCCTGGGTCTGCTTTATGTTTTTTATGCATAGAGGAGTCGTTCGTATATATATATATATATATATATATATATATATATATATATATCATTCTTACTTATTAAAAAAAAAAAAAATTGACATCCTTGCCAAAAATTGACTTCCTTACCAAAAATGGATCATAAAATTGAAATTGATGTACTAAATATCCTTGACTATAAATGTTGGGCTATGTGGAGCTTAGTTGTGTTTGATTCGGATTATGACCTGACTCGTTATAAAAGTGCTACGGTTTTTTAATGGGATTGCCCCAAGGAAAGAAACTTTAGCCCGTTTTTAGCACATTGTGAATCTTGTGTGTAGGATAGAAAGACTGTTGCTTGGAGATTAGGGTTTGGTGTGTTGTTTTGAGAGAGAAAACTATACTGCCGCATCTTGTATTATTTGTTTCTTATGAATAGTGAAATCATTGTAACTCCGTGGACGTAGGCAAATTGCCAAATTACATAAATATTGTCTTGTGTGATTGTTTTCTTTGGCGCATATTTTTTCACTAGTTTTGCATCTCACAGATCTGAAAATTCTGTGTATATTCCCTACAGTAAATAGCTAAGAATGTAATGAGTCCCCCCATGGATAGCCTCATACCTGCCTGAACCATCCCTAGGGAAGATGCCTCCCCAGTCTATTAAATATTCTTTTGGCAATTATGAAAATGAACTATGTGACAATGTTATCATAATGTAATAGCCGAACATAATATTTCAGCATAACTCCTAAAGGGAACTTCTAACCAGGAAAGGATCAAATATCAAATCACTAGGAATATTCTTAGCCATTTTCAAATGCATTTGGTGCTAGTCAGTTATGTAATATTTTGGTAGAAGAAAGATAATTGTACTCACAGAAATTGTTCAAAACAAGCTTATCAAGCAACTTTGGATGCATCATGCCCTGAGCAGAAGCTTGAGCACTCAACCAAGACAGAAAATAAGGAGGGCGAGATATAAGAGGATGAGCAGCAGAAAGCAATGCCCCAATTGGAATAACAGGAACATTTAGAGCCTCTGCAGGGTCAGCCTGTGTAACACAGTAAACTAGCATCAGCTCCTCATGATAATTATAGTATACAGTCATCTAATTCTCATAGTGAAGCAGTAAAGAGGTACTTAAAAGTTAAAACAAGTAGTCTTTTATATCACTTGCCAGAGGTAAAAGTAATTTGAATGACGACTTTGAAGTTGTGTAGTCAAGTGATGATCCCAAAGTAGCAATTGATGTGAACCCAAAATTCCTTCCTTCAGAACCTTATGAAATAACATATTTTAGCATTAAAATCTTGTTGAAGAAATGATATAGCACTGCAGAACCAGATTTGCAAATAAAATGTTAAAGGAACTAAAATTTGGAAGTATCAAGAAACATAAAATTTATGTGAGAGAAAAAATTTGAAAGTTCATAAACAACTGATATGTCTCCCAACCTAACCTGATTTGATGAATATAACTATACAGAAATAAACAAAAACAATATTTTGCAAGACTTCAAGACTCTTGAACTTGATAGGCCAAGACTTTTACCATCACACCAGTGTGTCCCCCTTTCAAAATCAAAATGAATACATGCAAAGGTTCTTTTGCATTGTGTGTCTGAGCATGTGTGTGTGAGAGAGGGAGAGAGAGAGAGAGAGAGAGAAAACCGAAGCCAGAATTTAGGAAAGGAAATGATAAAAGATAAGCGTGCATCAATGTTGGGTAACAAATGTAGGACGAACAAAATGACCAGTTTAGCCAATTAACTTACAGCATCGAGAGAGCATTGCATATAGCAAGATACCCCCCATTGAGTGACCAATTGCAAGCAACTTTCCATCCTTTGGTTTGCAATGATTCCTTATGTACTCCATCTAAGATGACAGATTAAAGATTGAGATATCCATTCCATTCAAAAAGTGCGTTATAAGTTTATGTCACAATGGTAAGAGAAAAATGTGATTTATGATGTCATTTGTATTGAAGGAATGTCACCTCACCGCAGCAGGTACATCCTCTTCCAAGTAGTGATCAAAGTCCCAATCATACTTTACAATCAGGTCAAGTTGTTTCTGGAATTCTTCTAATCCAGTAAAAAAACGCCCTTGCAAGTCCAAAAACTGTTCTGGAACTGGCAGTTGACCTTTTTCAACGATATTTACAAGCCTTTGACTCACATCTCTAATTTGGCTAACAATAGCAGAGTTTTGCCTTGCTTCTAGAAAACCTGCAAGTTTTGTCCAAAATCATTATAGTGTTCATATAATGATCATAGACAAAAAAAGCTAAAAATTTGATTCAATCAGTTGACAGTCGGACCAACATTCATTTAAAAAGCCAGAGAGTTTCTCTGAAAAATGCAAAAAAGTTTCCATCAATTTGGTAACTAATTTCAAGTCATCAGATTTAGAAACAGTCAGTTTACTTTTTCTATTAACATTAGAGATGTCAAAGCAGTCTAAGGTAGACTCTTGACCTGAAGGAAAAATACCATCCATTCCATGCTCAACTGAAGAATCTCTCCTGGCATCAAGAGGCTGCTTAACTTTCCCAAAGTCCATCCTGTATGTACTCAACCCAGCACCTCGAACTTCAAGAATCCATGTATCAAATCCTTGGCTAGACATGTAACGCGCAAAAGAGGACTGCAAACAATTTACACACTCATCAATAAGGCCTTATAATAGGAAACTACAGAGGTTGAATATAAACAAGATGGATAAACTCTGATTTGCATCTCAATGATGAAATTTTTTTTGAGTGTTCTCTTATAGTTAGATAGATAGTAACCATTGTAAGACTGCCCTATCATATTGAAGCTAGGTGGAACAAAATAAATAATGCAAACGATCAAACTCTAATTAGTTGTTGTAGACAAGTAGCCAGGGTAAGATATAGAACTAAGAAGCTTGGTGCTCTTCCAAACATATTTGTGATTGGTTTTCGCGTGCGTGTTAATATTTGAAAAAGAAATAAGGAGCTAAGTAATTTTAGGCATGTGACCCATATAATTATAAAAACAGGATTGAATTACATAACTATCTTTTCTTGTAACCTGTTGGAGAGGTTCTTGTCAAAACCAACCAATAGCTCAAACCTGAAAATACTTGTAACTGAATAAATGAATGAATAGTTTTTGTCCTACTCTTAAATTTTTTTTTTTTTTTTTGGGAGAATACTAAATATTTAACACACATACACGGAGAGACGGGAGAAGGTCTTAAAGAATTTGACAGTGGTGAATAATACTAAGTATTATGCATTGATAATAGCTCTTCATTCCTGTAAGAAACCGAAACCTGTTTTGGTTTTGAATGTAACATTTAATTGCCATGGTTTGTTTCATACGTAAACAGTTAGCTGTGTGTCACAGAACTCTTCCTATGATATTGTGAAAATGTACTTCTAAACATGGACATGTCATGAGTCATGACGTGAGCAACTCAAGTTTATTTTAACCAATGTTTAACCGTTTTAAAATTAAAACAATACCATATGGGGCTAAGTGTTCTATGAGTGTTTGAGTACTTACTTTTCTTCCCTACGTATTTTTGTTTACAATCTAAGTAAAAAATGAAAAGAAAAAAAGAAAAAAAAAAATCCCCACAGTATCCCTATCCTTAATAGAAAGAACAAGGATTTACATAGTAAGAAACACATGCATTAGACAGAAATGAAAATTGTCTAAAAAAAAAAAACCAACACCAAAAACACAAAAAAATGGAAAAGAAAGGAGCAAAAAGGTATTAATACGAGTTAAGAAAATTGATAGCATTGCATTGCAATTTGCATAGTACTCCTATGAATAAAAAGAAAAATGAAAACACAGACCTGAGGAGAGAGATCAAATCCAATAGCATTGGTGGCAACTCCTGACAACAGCAACAGCGGATGGTTCCTTCTCGGCTCTCTCTGTTTTTGTTTTTGTTTTTGTTTTTGTTGTTTTCACCATACATGTAATTCAAATACATATAATACACACCAAATAATAATAATAAAAGAACATATATGTATTTCTCAGAAAAACAAAACAAGAACCTGCGACTGAGGAGAAGGAAGGTAACGCCAGAGAGCGAGTTTCCAATCCGAGTTGGGAACAGAAACGTAGTGCAACTCATCGCCCGTACAGATCGGCGACTTCTTCTTCTCCGATGCGACGCCGTATAAGGCCCTCGGCCTCACCTTCACCCAATGTGGGCCCCCAGAAATTCCTCCGGGTCTTCTCGGGTCGGATCGCATGCATAATCCGGTGGTGGCCCGGGTCATGGACCATAGATCCGAATGGGAAACAAACATTTTTTATTTTTTATTTTGGTCGCGTATTGCTAAGTTCGGAAAGAGAACTTATTACTCGTTAGTAAATTGGATGAGGAGTTTAATAATAAGGTTAGGAGTTATAGGAGGGGTTGTTTTTGACTTTCACAAAATGATGAAGCTTACACGCTAGCCATTATCCATTTTTTTTGCTGCTTCATCCACAGGTCATCATGATGTGATGACTTGTCGATTTTTGTTTATTGTTTGTGAAGAATGAAGGTGACATCGTACACATCCCAATTCAATTTCACTTTCACTTTCAAATAAGAAACGTGTTAAGTCTTCGTATACTATTTGTAATCTTCCATGTGCCTGAAAATGATGTTCAGTTAACCACTCCACAAATCACAGCCAAGTGAGACAAATCTTGCGTTTCAGATTAATCACAAATCACAACCACCCAAATTTTACTTCATATATATCGTAGACAGAATTGAAAAAAAAAATCCATTCTAAATTTTTGCTCCATAATTTAAATTTTATTAATTGTTAATCCGTGCAATGCACGAGAAAATTCAGAAAAAGATCATGAAGCATTGTCATTTTTACCTTCGTCTATTGAATTGATATTAGTTGCATTGAAAACTATAAATAAAATATAGGATAAATTACAATTTACCTACTTGCGGTTTGTCCGAAATTTAAGTTGTTTACCTGTAGTTTGAAATCCCATGATGCAAGTGTTTCGCTGGATTTTTTTTTTTTAATCTTATTTGATCTTGTATTTTTATGTTTTTTTATGTTTTTGGAGGAGAGAGATATAAAAGTTGAGCAAAATTACATATTTAATCAAGTTTTTAACAAAAGTGAATTACGAAACTCTAACGGAGTTAATTTTAGATGGGTAAAGTGTCAAATTTCAAATCATAGGTAAGCAACTTAAATTTCGGTCAAGTCACAAGTGAGTAAGTTGTAATTTTTCCTAAAATATAAAATAAAATATTAATTGTACAAATAAAAATCCATTAACATTTTTCTTTTCTTTCTCAACTAAAAATAGTACTAACGCGAAATAAGTGAATCATTGATTCCATAAAATCCAAATTGTGAGCAACACAAAAACATTAAATCAAAGAATCCTAAGAAAAGTGTCAAGCGGATTCAGCATTAAAATCACAATTACTTGTAGTTACTTGAATAAACAATTACTTGGAATCATTATATGAAAGGGGAGAGACATAAAAACTTAATAAGTCTCAAAGATGAAGTTCCTTAGATATATTTTAGCATCAATGTCCAAGTTTAGCCTTACGTATAGCAAGCATTAGTAGAGTATCCATGACCTTCTCCCTTCGGTATTCACGAAGTTGCTCCAAAGAAAAATTGTTAAAAAATGGTATACCACCCTACACGCGTATTTACTTTTTTTTTTTTTTAAAAGGGAAGAAGCATAACACAACAAAAGGAAATAAAATCTAACTTATATAATTGCATAGTTTAAATCAATGAATTTGTTTGAATCATTAAAATTCACCTTCATATTTACCCTAGAAGACCACATGCGAAAGATCTAACAATATCAAAGATATTTATCAAGCAAAAAGAACAATAACTTAGGGAACTATAAATTGGAGAGGGGAAAAAGTAGGAGATTATTATGCTACAATGAATATGAACAAAAATCAAGTACCAAAAACATGCAATTATATAGAACACAACCTCCAACGCAAGCTTAAATATTGCAAGAGGCACATAATCCCATTTTCTTATCGAGACATCTCATGAAAAAAGATTAACAAATGCAATTGTAACCAAGCCTAAACCAACAAACTCTAGCCTAAACATTAATGACATGCTATGAACTGAAAAACGCAAGATGAAGATAGGACATTTTACATTTTCAAATAGGAGAACATGCATGCATAAAATTTAATGATGCTATTAGTTGAGAATTATGAAAATTCAAATTAAAAATGAAAAAAAAAAATTAACTAAAGCAAAAGCCTAGATTTCCCAAAAGGTGCTCATCAAAAATATAGAAACCACTGGCAACTCAGGGTCATACATCATTCAAATTAAAAAGACCCAAAATTGTCCCCACAGAAAAAGACTAAACACGGTCAAAAAATACAAACCCATAAACAATTTCATCTAGAATAAGAAAAATTTGTTATTTTAATTTCAATTGACAAATTAAACAACAAAACTATATTAGAGGAAGGAAAAGAATTGAAACAAAAACATGTCAAGAGACTACCTGAGTGTTCATGGCCTTATTATTGGACTTAAGTTGGCTTCCTGCACAGAGAAGTTTCTAAAATTTTCACATTAATCTATTACCATAAATTCGCCAAATTCAACACACCATTCTAATTGCTAAATTTATGTATTAAAACTCCGAATAACTTGCTTACAATATAAAATTAACAAAATAAAAATTATTTCATTAAAACAATTATACCTTTTGGTAAAGTACATACATAGTAGTACATTATTTTGGCGCCAAAAACAACATAAAAAATAAGAAAAAAAAATTAAAATACGGAAATTAAATTAAACTTATTACAAAAAAAAGGAACCAAAAAAAAAAAAAAATCAATATAGCAAAAATCGTATGTAACCCTTGCTTCATTATGTACAACTACAAACACGAAAAAAATAAACACAACAAGTACCTACAATGAATAGATAGATTCCTTTTATATTTTATAAAATGACATTCAAGATTATCAATGTTAGACTGCTAAAACATAAACACAATTTAACATCTACCTCTCAAATTGAATAATACCAAAAATTGGAACGCATAGCATATCAAAACACACATATACACATAACCAAAAAAAAAAAAAAAAAACCCATAGATCCTTTACTCTAGAACCTTAAAAATGTAAAATTTTCCAAAAGAAAAAGAGCATACTAATGCATAAGTACATGTCTACATAACTTTTGAATTATTCAAATGCAGCAACTTTATGGTTTCTTCCTTACTGTCAGTGGCTCCTAAACAATTTTTCCTCCACTCAATTCTATTCATCATTCTATAGAGAAATATCACAATCAACATGTATACATCTCATAAAGAACTAAGAACATATTTGTTAAGGAGTAATTAGACTTAACCCACCTGTGGTTAGGCTAATTTTATCATTGCCTACTTGTTTTTGGAGTTTGTCACTTAACCCACCAGTGGAACCCTCCATCAACTCTCTAAAACTCACCTCACCCATTCCGTTTGTAAACATCATTTACTATGTAATCCAACTTTAAGAACACCCTCTCAAGACTCAAGACACTGCTTGAACAAAAATCCATGAAGAAGAACACAAGGGAACAACAAATTTGGTCACAAAAGCTACTAAAATCACATTTCATGCTCAATAGAATGTAAGATCTAGCTTCTGGTATTGATTTCAAGCAAGGGGATACAATTTTTTACCATCATTGTCCTTTTACATTGGTAAGTCAGTGTTATAGGATTTAAAACATTTTCCGAAAATTTTGGTTTAAGTTTTAGCATTTTTTTTTTTTTTAATGTTTATGTTAGTAGGAATCAAAAATCTCCTTCCATTATGTCTTCCTCAAGTGATTTTTACTTGAGTTCTAGCTAGCATTTTTGTTCTAGAGAGAAAAGTGCACTGAGGACCTCTCTGACACTATCTAACTTTGGGACAAGGTCTTTTGGATGATGTTTTTATGATGATGTAAGTTATGTTGGAAAACAATTTTATTTTCAACATATGCAATAGTGTAAAAATTTGGGTAATTATTATTTGTCCATTGGTTGTAGGAAGAAGTAAAGACTTGCAAGTAATTCAAGTAGGCTAAAGAAAAAAAAAATTTGTTTGCGAGAGTCTAAAGTTGTAGCACTTGTGGATGCAAAATTCAGAAGGTTGGAGAAGGAGGCAAAGACCGCTAGTAATAGGGAGAAGCTAGCTCATGATATGGAAGAAAAAGCAAGGGAGAGGGAAAGAATAGCTAAGAGAAGAGAAGAAAGGCAAGATTGAGAGAAATAGCTTTCAAAGAAAGAGCAAAACAATATGGAGTTGCCTTGGTTGTGTCATGGTTTTTTATTTTTATTTTTATTTTATGTTATTCTTTATATTTTGTGGTTGGTTTAAGGATGTTGGAGTGAAGCCATTGAGGTTGTCATAATTTCTAAGTTTATGTGAGTAGTGAGTAAATGTTATGTAAGTTGTTAGTAATGAATGTTGTTAGTTGGAATTTGTAATGAATGTTGTTAGTAGGCAACAATTTGAAATGAAATAGGTTTTTGGAACTTGGTGTATCCATAATTGGCCATTTTAGACACAATTGTTCATTGTATAGAGAATTGGTCATTATAGACACAATTTGACATTTGTAGACACAACTGATCATTGTACACAACTGGTCATTTGGGACACAATTGACAATTTTAGACACAATTTGTCAGTTAGAAATAGTTTGCAAACTTAAACATAAACGAAGTGTAACACAACAATGTGAATAATAGGTTGGCCACAAAAGTTGATTCATTAATCTTCTCAACTATATTAGTGCACCATGCACTATGGTACCACAAAAGCATGGACCATGTACACAATATAAACACTTTTTCTAACTTTAAGCTAATTTGTCCATATGATACCACAAAAGTATGGGCCATATAATAATAATGACATATACTACCAAATATAATAATAACTTCTCAGCCACACACATAAATCTACCAAATGCAATAATAACTTGTCTACAACACACATTTCAATACCCTAAACCCAACATAGACATAAAGTTTGTCCACACCTACTTTAATGCACTATTATGCATACACAAAAAGTGAGTAAATCACATTCTTGCAATCATCATTGCTCTTTATCTTTGCCTTTGCTCTCAGTGGGTGTATGTATTGATGGCCTTACTCCAATCCTTTTTGCTCTTATGCCTAGTGATACACCTCTTGCACTAGTCCTCCCTCCTAAACCTCTTGAACCAGACTTTCCTGTAGCACCACTTGTTTCATCATTTCCTCTAATCCTTTTAGAAGCCCTCAAATCTTCATGCTGAAAGAATATACATGGCTATTGGTTAGGTAGTTGCATTATACTAGGTTTGAAGTCACATATCAAAGAAGTTGAATCATATTTGAATTAATGATTCTCTTGAATATAATGTCTCTCTAGTTTGATGGGTACAAGGTTGGCTGCCTGAAAACCATGTTGCTATTCTTGTTACTGGTGCTCTGGTATAGGGTGTTGGCTGATTAGATGGGGGTTGATTGCTAAAACTTGTCTGAGCATATGGTTGATCTATTGGAGGTGGTATTTCAGCATGCTGGCTTGACTGAGGTGGTCTTTGATTAGGTTGGCTTGATTGAAGTGGTTGTCTTATAGGTTGAGAAGTTTTTCCACTGTTATTGCCTTATGCCTATAAAAAAAAAGTACATAGTGTTAATTCCATGTGTTAGTTTTAAACTCAAATTATATTCAAGGAAGGGTCACTTATTGATCTTCCTCTTTGAAGCCTCACTCTCCTTTCTCATGGGGTTTCACCTATTTTTCTAGCCTTGCATCCCCTTGAGTTATGGGCCACCATTTTACAATTACCACATCTAACAGATTTATACATCCTAGACATCTTATTTGGATTTCTTGGCTTATCAGCACCCTTCTTTCTCAACACTGGTGGCTTGCTTGGTGGTTTGTATACAATTGGGACAATGAGAGCAGGCAGACCAGTCTTAATCCACTCACTTTATCCAGGCAGTGGAGGAATAATCTCCTTGTAAGTAGCCTTGTATGCATCCTTCAAATAACATGGATGTACATATTCTTCTAGTTGCTCAAGGTTTTTGTAAATTGTTGTCACAGCATGCTTACATGGAATTCCATTTAAATCCCTTAGTCTACATGAACATGCCGTCCTTGGCAAATCCACTATATGTCTCTCATACTCATTATCAACTTCACAAACGAATCTACTAGATAGTGTAGCACAACAACTCTTACTTTCTAACTTTAAGTTCTCAAGCTTATCTCTAATATTTCGACATATGTCACGTTTATATCTTTCAATACCAACTCTCTTAATGTACAGTCTACTCATCAATCTAGTCCTAATCCATTCTAGCATTGATATAATAGGCTTATCCCTTACACGTAGAATTATTGAATTAAAAGATTCACTTAGGTTGTTCACATAATAGTTTGATAAAGCTTTGTTGCTGAAATGAGACCTGCTCCATGGTCTATGTTGGCTAAGTACTCCCAAGCTCCATGGTTTAACTCTTTCATCTCCTCCATTCTCTGCCCAAATTCTCTGACAGTTGTGGCTGGAGCACACTTCCACATAGCACACTTCAACTCTAGTCCCTTAAAGTCTATCTTGAAGTTGCTGTATATGTGTTTAACACAAAACCTGTGCTCAACTCTTGGGAACAAAAGCTATATTGTAGGAATCAGTCCCTACATTTCATACAAAACAAAAAAGTGTTGTTGAAAATGGTACCACGTTTCCCACCGCAGACATTAAAAGAAAAGGAAAAAATGTTGAAGTTTTCATACATTTTGTCTGTTAGAAATGAAAACCATATTCATATCATCTGGATTGCCAATATCATCTGCAAATTGTTGCAAAAACCACAATCATAACTCCTTATTCTCCTATTCAACCACAGCCAAAACAATTGAGAAAATGTTATCATTCTCATATTTCTCAGTGGCTAATAGAAGCTGACCACCAAACCTCACCTTCAGGTGGCGCCTATCTAATCCTATTAGTGGTCTACAACCATTTGGAAACCCTACATTTAGTGCATTATACCTCACATACATTTCCTTGAACCTTGACTGTGAGTTCTCATCATCCATTTCAATTTAAAGTATCACCTTACTACCTATATCAGTTATATGAATCATTTCTGCATAATCCCTTAACCAAGTGTATTGCATAGCATCATCCCCTCTAAGGAAACTTCTGGCCATTTGCTTTGCCCTATACACTTGGTTCACAGATATGTCAACTACTAGATGCTTCCTAACATGGTGTTGTATAGCTTCAATAGACCACTTATCATTTTTATTGAAATCATCCAGACATTTCTTAGCCACATAAGTTGATGTGCATTGGTTATTTTTGAATGTCTTACCACATGTACAGTTTGGAAATAAGGTTTTAATTTGAAAAGTAGATTCACCAGTGATTGTAGAAGCATACAGCTTCCACCCACACCCATTCTTGCAATACACAAATATCTTGTTTTTCTCATTCAGCTTAAACTTGATGTCCACAAGTTTCTTCACAGCATACTCCCTCAAAGCTTTCCTAAATACCTTACCATTAGGAAATTTCATACCTTTAAATAGGACTGGATTGTTCATGAAGGTCTTCTCATTATATTCAAGGAATACCTCTCTCCCTTCATCATATGAACCTTGTAAACTTCCAAGGTCATAACCATCAACAGCATGCTCATACCATTCAGCATCATCAACTGGGGGTTATGCAAGTTGAGGTTTGCTAGATGGCTCAGCATGGTTTGCATTATTTCTCTTAATTTGATCAGGTTGGGGACCATTATCCCTCTCATGAATTGGGGGTTATGCATGTTTAGCATTTTCACTTCTTACTCCAAAAACATCATCCTCAAAATCTAGTCTTTTAAACCCTTCATCTAACCAATTAGGTCCCTCATTCTGGTCAACATTCTCCTGTTGACCTTCATTTTTTCTATCATTATTCCTTTTAGTCTACTCATGGTGGGGTGCATATTGCCCATCATCATTGTATACATCAACTTCATCATGCCCATACAAGTGGTGCCTATCATCCTCCTCCAACTCCGTATCATCATCAGTTAACACATCTTCTTCCACCACAGCAGGCTCACCATTGTCCACCTTAGGTAACTCAACACTATTAGGTTGAACTCTTGCTTCTGTGTACAAAGTGATTATATCAGTTGGCCATTCTTTATGTATTTCACACATATACATAACTTCTCATCACTATCTCCAGGAAGTAATCTCAAACCATGCTCTAAGTCACCTCCTAGTATTAAGTAATGCACCTTACAACCAACTGGTGCTCTAGCCTTCACACATAGATCATGTATTTCAAACCTACTTAAATAGTCAGGATCTACCTCAAACACTACACCCATTCGGCCACCTACATACTGCAACTATGGGCTGCACTCAAATTTCCCACCATAATGTACTTTTAATGTGAAAGCAAAATCACCCATCTGTATAAAGTCAAACACAATCAAACAAAAATATGATTTTTTTTTTCAAAACAATTTGATAGAGGTAGATGAAGTACACAAGGAAGAATAAAATTGTCTCCTTATGGACCACAACCAACACACCATACAGAAAACAATCTATTACAACAGAAACCCAAAAAATCCCTAAAGACCACAACAAACAGACACACTGAAACCCATAGTAGACAATGAGATGACATTTTCGTGAACATTACAATATAAAAATGTTATTGCCTTCGATAATCTACAATATTTGACTAAACCTCTAAATTAATTAACACATTTAACATATACTTATCTATCAATTGATTTGAAAATATGAACCCTAGTTTAGAAACATACCTTTGATGTGTCTCAAAATAAGAACCAAGTAGAGTCCACGACAAAATCAACTTCAAATCTCAGAATAAGAACTAGCTAAAACAATTACTACTTCGTTGTGAGTCTTACAATTTCAGTTTTCATCATAAATGATTACTAATCTAGGGTTTGTGTTCTAGTCGTGTCTTGAGTCTTGAGAGGGTGTTCTAAAAGTTGGATTATATAGTAAATGATGTTTACAAACGGAATGGGTGAGGTGGGTTATAGAGGGCTAACGGAGGGTTCCACAGGTGGGTTAAGTGACAAACTTCAAAACACAATTAGGCAATGTTAAAACCAGCATACCCACAGGAAGGTTAAGTCTAATTACCCTATTTGTTAATGTTCTAATTGTTAAGCCAAACAATCCCAAGTTTACTACCAAAATACGTGTCATAGGAATAGGTGGAGATTGATATTTTAGAACAGCTTCATTGACATTGTAGCCTTTCTCACTTGCAAGAAATTGGTTGCCAATATCTAATAAATTATGTTGTAAATTTTTTTAGTTTGTCTTTGCCATATTGTAACTTTAATATATATCTATTCCTTCATTTTAAAAAATTTAAATTCTCAAAAAAAGAAGAAAGAAAGCAACCTGTTTATCATAGATTATCTTTATTTAGCTTTGCAGTGGCTTTGGTGAGAGATGGTGACAAGTTCGCCTTGGGCCTATGAGTAAAGGGCAAATCACAAAATGCATTAAACACAACCCAATAAGTAACAATAGTGTAATAATTCTATTCTTTAACAGATAAACAAAAAGAGTATTCTCAAATCTCATCAACAATAACGAAATACATAGATCGAACACACATTAATAAGAAACCCTAAAAATGATGGAGAGGTAGAGGCTACTTTTGAACTCATCAAAAGAGAAAGAGTCTTTTTATTGTCTGAACTCATCCAAAGAAAAAGACTCTAATAGTTCAGAGAAGATTAAATTTGAATAATGAAAAGTTATTTAGAAAATATATTAAATAAATATGTAAATTTCTAGCATATGAAAATAAAATTTAAAAAGTGAAATGAATAAAATTGTAAACATAAAGGGGAAGGAAAGCAAATTGATTGAAATAAAGAGAGGGGCTAACTGTGTGGTTTTTTTTAGCATGGGCTGAGGGAGACCAATAAAAACCCTATGCCTACTTTTCATTCTTTGGTGTTTCAGAGCCCTCCAATGGTGCCCTTCTCTTTCTCATCTTTCTTACTCTTCAAATCAATTCTAAATTTTAAACCTTAATCAAAACCAAATCTAGGCTGGATACGTAAATAAAAACTAAGTAGTCCATAATAATCAAACCTAAATTATAATTATTGCCAAAATTTGTGTATATAAGAAAATACCTTTACCTATGTGGTGTTGGTGGGTTACGGTGGTAGAATGCCATTGAAGGTGTGTACTAACTCGACAATGTTCTTGTTTTTGGGGCTTTGCTTGCAAATAACTTCTATGGAGGAATTGTCTCAAAGTTGTTGCAGGAGAGAGAGAGGGAGAGAGAGAGAGAGAGAGAGAGAGAGAGAGAGAGGACAGAAGTGGTTTTTGGTTTTTTGTGGAAAGAAATATGTAATTTGTAAAAGAATTTGTAACCACTAAGAGACAATCTCTTTCTCATCTTTCTATTTCTCTTAAACCAATTCTAAATTTTAAACCTTAAAACCAAATCTAGGCCAGGTACGTAAATCAAAACTAAGTAGTCCATAATAATCAAACCTAAATCATAATTATTGCCAAAATTTGTGTATATAAAAAAATACCTTTACTGATGTGGTGCCGGTGGTGTTTCGGTGGTGGGGTGCCATTGAAGGTGTGTGCTGGGCTGACAATGTTCTTGCTTTTAGGGCTTTGCTGGCAAATAACTTGTATGAAGGAATTGTCTCAAAGTTGTCATAGGAAATAAAGTAAAGAGTGCAGAAGAGAGAGGGAAAATAACGTAGAGAGAGAGAGGAAGAAGAAAGAAGTGGTTTTTGGTTTTTCATGGAAAGAAATATGTAACGTGCAAAAAAATTTGTAACTACCAAGAGCTAGAGCATTTTGTCTTTAGTTTACCAAAAATATAGGCTTCTTGTTATAAAAGGAGCTCTATATTGGCAGGAGTTAAATCCAAAACTATTCCATTTCTGGTTAAGAGAGACAGAGGACATCTAACGGATTATATATCTTCTATTTGGTTTTATCTATTTGATTTTATAGGGGCCGTGGCAACTAAATAGGTATGAGTTGGTTGGATTTAATAAAGAGAGGAAGAGGCAAGAAAGGAGGAGATGGAGAGATTGAGGCATTAAAAAACTTACATGGGAAGTTGAAAACAGTGGAGATAGAGAGCCATAGGTGTTATGAAAGCTGAAGTGAAATATATTTTTTACTAATGAAAATAAAATAATGACATGGCTACTGATGTGGCTCAATAGAAGCGTAGTAACAATAAATACTATGTTTCAGCTTATATATATATATATTGGTTGTGCTATTGCTATGGCCTTCATGGGTTAAATCAAAGTTTTTTGGGTACGTGGAATTCATCCTTCACTATCACATTTATCTACACCACAGCAGTGTACAAATAAAAATGAAAGCTGAAATTTTTGTTTAGACTTCAAACTAATCAAGTCATCACATAAACAAATCTCACTCATTTGAGTTTAGAGAAAAGAACTTTATCTAATCAAATTGCTTTGTGTTGAAAACTCTTTCTAATCAATCAATAAAACATAGTCTAGTTGAGTCGGACATACGTAAGAGATATTATATAACATTGTGAGATCCATGTGAGAGTGATGTTACATGTACCCTTAAACAAGTGGCTCTTCTATTACAGCTTAACAATAATAAAGCTTTAGTCTCAAATTTCGGATCGGTTATAGATCTTAATATATTAGTAAGGATCAGCTACACGTATTCTTTTCTTTCATCCTATTCTATCAAAGAGAGAGAGATTTTATGATTCTAGTCTCTTGACCAACCCTCAAACAATTATTTGATCTCAACTTCCTTCACAAATGCATCTGACTTTCACTGCCTTGGTGGACAGCAAATTGAATGCCAAGAGTAAAATTTACAGCCTGGCATATTTGAGAAGCAAAATATTTATATTTCAGCCATGAAGAAACTTTATTGCATCTCCTTCACTGTTAATAAGTTGACTAAAGATAGAATGTGTTGTGCAATCTCTGCAGAGGCATTGGGCTTTGCAGCTTTGAGAGCCCTCTCAGACATATCTGCCATTTTGCTCTCATCTCCTGTCAAACGTGAAGACAATTTTAAGGAAAAAAATTAACAAAGAACTTTTTAGTTATCTTGGCTTTCATTATTAATTACTATACCCACAAATGACATCCTACATCTTCAAGGACAAGTTTATTTATAAAATTTATTGACACGTGGCCATAAGAATAAAAAAATCAACAACTTATCTCTAACATAACTTTACACATCTAACATAACTATACACACTCAAACCCAAATATGACATAACACATTTGAAATAATTAAAACACACTCAAAAGTGTAATACACTTGAATATATATTCTTAATGCTTTTATGTGAAGCTGGAAATAATAATACTGTGAAGGTGGCATGTTCAAAGAAAACAGCAAAAAGGATGCTGACAACCAAAATTACATGTCTCAACCAGATGCATTATAAAGAGTCCTAAGAAAAATTTTAGGAAATATTAGAGGAAGCCTCAAATTAATAAAGTCCTGAGTTTCAATTTCGTAAAATATTAGAGGAAGCAATACTGGGTATTGGCCTCTGTATCTGTTTAAAAAAAAGAACCAATTGGGCTAAATGTTAGGGGAATCATCATTAGACAAAATGTTCAAGCAAGCACTTCAGGAAAAGCAATGCTGGACAATGGCACTGAAGTTTTGAGTACCCAAATGTTAGTGGAGCAACCTCACCTGATTGATGGATCTTCACAAGTAAGAATTGTCAGAGCCCTAACTGTCAGTTCCCTTCTACAATTCCCACATTGTTTTGCCCTTTGGGAGGGGGTGGGAAGCCATTCTATTTGCATGTTAAGGATTTTAATACATTCTGCATCTCATCTTTCTAGGATTTCATAAGAACTAAAATTATCTATGTAGCTTAGTAAAGGACAGTGGAACTGCATAAAGTACTCTAGAGTTTCATCATGTGAAAATCTGGAAAATCAAGATCTCATTATGATTTGGAAGTCAAATATAGAGTTTTTAAATTTCAGTACAGTAAAGTAATGAATGAACATCCAATAATAACCACAAATCTAGGCAAAAGATTCAACATACCCAATATCTCTTCAATTGCAATGGCAAGGGTGGTTGAATCAAGTTCATCTTCAGTTATAACCTTGCAATCTGCTAAATCAGCCAGTAAAGAAGCATTTCTGAATTGATGTCCTTCAGCAACATTTGGAGATGGTATCTACAAAGCCAGGAAGACATAATTACTCCCTCCTCCCAAAATAGAAGGGGTGCTTTCCTTCTTGCACCGCCCCAAAATCTTTTACCCACTAAACTTCCCATATCATCCTTAGATTTCAGCCCACCTGTCTTGGGACCCCTCAGAGCATTTCATGAAAATTGTTCTCTTCATTTCATGTCAATAAAATATGTGCCATTTGCAAAACTCCCATCTACTTTAGGATGGGGGGAGTATATCTTTTTTCACTCAGGCAATAAAACCAATCCAATTAAGGACATGAGAAAAAATTGAAAACATGGCTGGAAAGTGAGTTTCACACTCAGGGTGATAAAATGCCATATAAGGTGAACATATAGGCATGGGTTTAGAAGCAGAAATGGAAAAAATATAGAGATGCCATTTTTTTTTTTTTGGATATGTGAGAGAGAGAGATTGGAAATTATTAACTTGGGACCTCACACTTTTGTTCTTCAGGATTTATTTTGCCATCATATCATTATGATCATTTTTAACAGTGCCTTCTATGTGCATTTTATGCAGTGTACTGCACACAATCATGACTAATTACATAGTTATGTATTCATACTTGATCAATATTCTTTAGTTATGAGTTATGACTGATGGATTTCAAGAATCAAGAAAAAGGAATATCAGTCAGATGCAGTTCCTAGATTCCACAGAAAAATCATTAGGAGCATCATTAGAGCACACACATTCAAAAAGACGCATTGGGCATAACGTCAATAGATTTTTCAGAGATTATATCTTCTGGACCTTCCAACAAGTATAAAGACTGAGATGTCCCCAGTAAAACTTAGATTCATATCCAAAACTCAAACATGTCTATTATTTATTAAGTTTTTAGTTTTATATGCTGATCAGGCATGTATGTCAGTCAGATGCAGTTCCTAGATTCAGTACAGAGAAAACCTGATCAGCATCATTAGAGCACATGCATTCAAAAAGAGCTGCATTGTAGCAGAACCACTTCAATAATTATAAATCATCTTTTTTGAGAGGTAATAACTAATAAATGAATACATGAATCACTAAGATCAAATCATCAAAATTTACATGATGAAAGTATTAGATGATTAGTTCAAACTTCAAAACATTTCCTTTTCATGTAAATTGTTGGAGCAGATTTAGATACCCATCATGAAATGCAAAAAAATAAAAACACTATCCTACTTGATTTGTCAAATTAGATCCCAAAATGTTATCATCTCATATATGAAAATTAGTACAAAGTAAAAGGAAATTTAAAAAAAAAAATTTTAATTAAAATTTTTTTTTTCTTTAATTTTAAAAGGAAATGAAAGATGAAGCTTCTTTACCAGAATAGAAGGCTTCCCAGTGGCCAAGATCTCATAGCAAGTCATAGCACCGGCTCTAGAAATGATAAGGTCTGCAGCTGCATATGCCAAATCCATAGAGTGCATAAACCTTCATAAAACAGAGGCATATTAGACTAAACAGAACTAATACCCAAGTAGATTATGAATTACACCTGAAGACAACAATTCTATTTGAGCTTCCTAAGTTAAAAGGTCATAAATTTATAAATCAGATCATAATTATTGAAGTCAAACTGAAAAGGATGGTGAGAAAATTGTTAGTAGGAACAGGAGTGCAAATAAATGTTATAGATCATTACAACTAAAGCAGAATATGTCTAGACCTTAAAGTAGACAATGGAAAGAAGCAAGAATCCTGTAGTTAAATAAGTTGTCTGATGAGTGCTTCTTGAAAATTTGAATCTATCAGCATTGTTGGACACCATTTGATGAATTTGACCAATTTGAGTGATTTCACCATATTGGTCATATTCATTGCTTTCCACCAAAACTTATACTGAGTTGCAAAAAATTGGAGAGGATAAGCAGAGGTAGGCCAAGGCAGCAGCTATGGAGTGTAGGGAAAAGAGATATTACAACCCAGAAGTCTAAATGGTTGGTTGAGTTGACTTAGGATTCAAAATTGGATACATACAGGAAAATCTAAAAAAATGTAGGTTACATGCCTGTATATAAAGAACTTTTCAACTGATGATTGGGGGGGGGGGGGGGGGGGGGGAAACATAATGCTTCATGCAAAGCAGCTCCTTAGCACTAAGATGGGGATGTAGAAAGATCCTAAAATGTTAAACAAAATACATAAAAGTTCAAAATACATTCTGTACGAGAGAGTAAAAAAAACCCACTCGCTCTGCTGTTTATTTGTAAAAGAACAGAAGTAAACTTTTTCATAACTATTTAAAAGTAATATCCAAGTACCCAACTAGAATATCTATGGAATAATCTTTTGAAATTTATAGTTATGTAGTTTCTCCCCTATAATATCTATGACATCAATAGACAACAATTAACCTTGGTTGTCACAAGTTTCATGCTTCTTCATGGTCATACAGAAAAACCAGTTTGATTCTATCTGTGCTTTTCACTATCTCATTGTTGAGCAGCGAAAATCTGGCATGTTACACACCATTTTTTGTCACAAAATTGTTAATTAATATATATTAACAAGTTAACTTCAAACCAACAAGGCAGCAAGCAATTGCATTTACAGGAACACTCAAAAGTGATGGAATCATGAATAGACTAACAAATAGATTGTATCTCATTCATACAGAGAACTACTTACGGCGTCAAATACAAATGCGGGTGAGATTTTACAAGGCTCTCCATCTCATTATAAGACTCAACTCCAGTCTGCCATATAATAAACAAGTTGTTGTTTTGCAACAGCATCTGATAATACAAATTCAACATAGCAATATTAATAGCATTAGCACCCAAAGACCCTCCAAGCACCAACAAAACCTTTCCCTTCAAATCCCCCTCCTTCCCTGACTTGGGAAAGAACGTCAACCTCGCTGCTGCCTTTGGCACGTAATGCCTCAATGCCATCCTCACCGGATTCCCACACACCACACATTTATTCTTCCTTGGAAAACAATCAATGGTCGAATTAAACGCCACGAAAACAACCTCAGCCAAGAATGAAAGAATCCAATTGGCAATCCCTGGAACTGAGTTCTGCTCTTGGATCACAACCTTAATGCCTTTCAGCCAAGCAGCTAGGCATATCGGGAATGAGACGTACCCGCCAGTACCAACAACAATATGAGGATCAAATTCCGAAAGTTTTCGATGACTTTGGATCAGGCTTTTTATCAAGCGGATGGGGAGCAAGAGGTTTCGTGGGGAGATAAAAGGTCGGGCTAGGGGAGAGGCGGGGACGGGGGCGAAGGCATAGCCAGTGGAGAGGATTCCGGCGCTTTCCATGCTATTGGGTGTGCCTAGGAAGAGGATTTGGACGTTGGGGTTGGTGATTTTGAGCTCGTCGGCTATGGCGACTGCAGGATAAATGTGGCCACCAGTGCCACCAGCGGCGAAGACCACACGGAGAGTGTCAGTGGCATCATTTTGCGTGGTGGGTATTTGTTCATTTGGTTGTTGGTGTTCGAGGGAGAGACAGCAGAGGAGCTTGAAGGACCTGAAATAGAAAAACAAAACAGAGAGAGATCAGTAAACTCAGTGTGTGTGTGTGTGTCAGAGAGAGAGAGAGAGAGATGCAGAGCTTGCCTGGATTTGGGTTTAAGTGGTAGAGTGAGAGAAAAGGAGGAGGGTAGAGAAGAGTAGAATGGTAAGTATGGGGGTTTTGGAGAAATAGAAATGGCCATTAGAGCTGGGGAAGAAGGAATATTGATAGGTGCATTGGTGAAGGGTGGACTTGTATTGAAAGTCAGTGTAAAGAGTGTGGGAAAGAACACTGGGTGGTGAGTTGAAAGTGGGTATCTCAGACACAAATCCACTGGTGGGGGTGGAGAACTAGGGAGGGAGTTCCAAGTAATGGGAGTTGAGAAAGACAGTTGATAAACAAACACTGTTTAATAGTGGCGCACTGGCGCCTCCTAGTCAAGTCTTAACTTCAATTGAGTTTTGAGAGTTGCTGTCCTACTCCTATCAATTCTGATTTTTGGAACCGGACCAACTTTTCCTACAAATTGAAGGGTGAGGCTTGGGTCCGTGCATGTAGTGTATTGGACCCGTTAAAATAATGACATGTGTTCAAAAGACGTGTTCAAAAGTGATTACGTGTTATAATCTCAACGGGTATAATGTAACTGGACACTGGACCCAAACCTCACCCCAAATTGAAAACGTCTCTAGGGATGATCATGACTGGGGATGACCATTTTGTCCCGCCTAGTCCCACTCTACACTATGATGAAATAAAGTGGAAAAAAAATATTTTTTTTTTTTGAAAGAAAAATAAAGTGGAAATTAAGAACTAGGCAATATGTATATTCTTATGTATTAGGAGTTTTTATGTGCTATTAGACTGTTGGTGTTAAAAAAACTTGCTTTGTATTATTAAGTATTTAAATGCATATTCTTGTATAAAAATAAGTATTTAAATGCATATATATTATAACTTTTTTTTTTGGTTATAATATTTTCTTATTAAACACTTTGAATAATATTATTCGATTCTTACTTAAAATTAGTTTTTATTTGATGTGATAAATTTATTTATAATTTTTAGTATATGTATATTATTGAAATAGATTTTTACATAAAAAAAAAAAAAAAATTTGTAACAGATGTGGAGCAAGGCAAATTGACATGAGTAGTGTATTAAGGGATGAGGATGGGGGAAGAAAGTTTGCCCTATCATGCAGGGTGGAGCGGGGTTGGAGTAAGACAAAATCTTGCGGGGCGTGGGCGAAATTCCCATCTTGCGACCCTGCTCTACGAGAAATTATAAGGTCCACATGGTGGACAAATTATATGATCCACCATTTCACTAAAAAACTGCCACTTGTTTAAAATTTTTAGTTAGAAAATTTTTTTAAACAGAAATTAATTACTGACTCAGCAATTTTAAACAAGTAGAAGTTTTTTAGTGGGATGGTGGACAAATAACATGGTCCACTAGAGAACTCTATAATTTCTCCTGCTCTACCCCGTTGTCATCCATTGCCCATTATAGCTAAAAACACACCTTTAAGTCATGATTTAAAACTTGAAAAAATTATGTTTTCATTTATAATGGACAGTTTGTATTTGTACACGGTGTGTGCAACAAAAAATTATTTGAGTAAGATGGAAAAAATTCAGATGATTTTTTTGGTATAGTAACTGGACTGTTTACAAATTCTGCTTATACTTGAAGTTGAGGGAGGTAGAGAAATTGCTCAATAAAGAAAACATCTGGTTTACATATAATTCTGTTCGTTCGGGATTGTCTCAGTTTCAAATAAAATAAGAAAAACAACTGTTCGTTAGACAGTGTTTAAATTGATTAAAACTCTTTCTTGAATTTATCAAATTCAAATAACACTAGATTGTGACCCCTTGTATTATTATGAGTGTGATTCAATATATAGTTTTCTTCAAATCCTTTTGTACTTTTCAAAACGTGATTCAAATTATATTCAATATACAGTTTTCTTAAGTTCTCACACCAGATAGTCTCTCTATTGTCATTATAATGTAGGTTCACTGTTAGAAACATTGTCATTTGAGAAAAATGCACGTGAATGTTTCAAGATTCGAAGATCAACTAACAAAATAACGTGCTTATTGGACTTTTTTTTTTTTTTTTTTTTTGGGGATAAAACGTGCCTACCGGACTTAACACACAACACACAGCTTGTTTTAAGGCTATGCATGTTATTAGATTCCCACATAGGCAAATAGAATATCTAGAATTGAGTGTTTTACGGAATCCAAAAGTTACCTTTAGACTCCTATATACATTTTACTACAAATTTTATCGATTTTGCAATTAACAGTCCAAATAGTTAACTAATCTGATTATTGTGCTATTTAGATAAATTAGTAAATCAAACAATCACATGAACAATCTCACACACACAAGAGATGATGGATTGTTCACGAAGTGAAAACCCAGTAAGGAAAAACACTCCAAGGGCATGCCTAGCTCGTCAAATCCACTACGAAAAGTCGCAATACTACCAACTTATACATTGTATCTAAGCTTCTTGCTCTTACTGCAATTACTAATCTAGCTGATAGGCCAAGAATGTATTGACCCCTTATGATGAATTAACCAATTAATTAGCCAAGTTAATTAATTAATTCAATTAGCATGCAATAAGCGTGGTAGCACAAACAAATCACCAACTAAGTTAAGAATGCAGCAGAAAATAAATTGACACGGTGATTTATTTACGAATGGAAAAAACCTACATGGTAAAAACCCCACCGGATTATTTTAAGGTTACCACTCTCGAGAATTCACTATTATCACAACAAGTAGTTACAAGTAAATGAATCTCAGTACCTTATACCAACCTACAGTTGAACCCTTACCCCAATACCCAATTGGATTTGTTCTGTAATGACAATCTCTCCTTTTAATGCACGACTCTTAGTACATGACTTATCAATTCGATGCATGAATCCTAGTATGCGGCTTACTCACCAACTTGAGAAAGATGTTAGCTACAAAGTTCTTCAGTTCATTAACATGATGAAGATTACGAAACTCTTTGGTTACAAAACCCTATAGTGTACAAACACAGCAGCTTCTTGAATAGAAAGATGAACTAGGACATATGTCTCCAGTTCACAATATGCTAATGAAAAACTTACATCAGCTGTGACGGCCCTTAAAACAATCTTTATATATGTTTAGGGTTGTGAGAAAAGAAAACTCAAACATCTATTCACGGATTGGAGTGAAATCAGATCTGAAAAACTAATTTTCATAAACCTCGACAGATACCCTATCTATCAAGCAGCTGTCGAGCATCGGGCTTAAACAGCCTTTTAAACCTTGATAGCTACTAGTTGTCGAGCTAACTGTTGGGTTTTAAAGTCCAGCACTTCTTCACTTGAATCTTGGACAGACTTGCATGACTTTAACACTTGAATTTGAAACCTTGTTCCTTGAAGTATTAAACACATCCTAAATCTACCAAATTACAAATAAAATGCATTTTGTTAAAGGATTAGCTTCTACGTTGACATATGTTCCGAACATGATTCACATATGTCCTAACAATCTCCCCCATTGGCGATTCGTGACAAAACCACAACAAACAAATGAACATATAAGAGAAGTCATAAATCACTCAACTCATACTCACTTGTTGAATATAATAAAATCTATCCTAACACAAACTCTTGAAAAATTTTGCAAGAAGAGAGTTCATGACAAGAACATTTTGACAACTTGTATTTTTGAAGTACTTTAAACAAAACTCATCACAGCATCTTAGCGTGAAACAGAAATAAAAGATTGCATAAAAATAATAAGAATCATGTGTATAAAGAGAGAAAAGAAACAACACATATAAAGATAGGTGAACAACATACATCAATATATATATATATATATATATATATCCAAAAATAAGTACAATGTATGCCAAATGGTCACAAGACCGGTATACATGAGGTAAATGTAAAAGAAAGAAAAGAAAATACATAATAACCTCACTACATCTCTCAAAAAATGAAAACACTTCCCCTAACAAAAATCTCCTATGCTAACTCTCCCCCTATGTATATGACTACTCTCACATCCAAAACTACTCCCCCATTTTTGTCATGAATGACAAAGGGTAAGTAAATCAAGCAGTCATCTCGTCGTCACTAGAAGAGCTAGCATCCTCATCCTCATCATCATCATCGTCGTCAGAGTCACCATCGTCGTCCTCGTCCTTAGATGCCTCTGGAGAAGGAGAGGGAGATTCTACGAAGCCATCAAGGCGAGCCTGCCGTTAAGCAATACGGCCGACACGGGTGTTCACCTAACACAACTCATCATTGAGTGTGTCAAGGCAAGCATCCATGCGCTGCAGCTGCGCTATGATCGCTTTGAGGGTCACACCACCTGCCGATGAAGAAGGTGCGGAAGAAGCCGGAGGAGTCATTGTCTTTGTCTGTGGCTGCTTCGGTCAAAGCTGGGCCTCACTCCGTCTGACGGTAGCCGTGTCTATGGCACACATAGCCAAAAAGTGTGTAGACTCGGGATAGGAGACAGAAAAATGGTGAAGAAGCCTCGTGATAGCGGAAGGAAAGATGAGCTTATCACGAGTCGCTGTATACTTATAGACATCTATGAGGGATAGGATGAAGTGAGAAGGAAAATCAATAGAGAGTCCTTCAAGAAAGGATAGCAAAAATCGAGCACGAGGCTCTGTAATGGAGTTATAGTGAGACAATGGGTGGAGAACAAATGTCATCACCATGTTCAGGAACCTCAGACCTTTTGCAAAGCTCGAGCAAGGGGTGTTTTGACGGTCACCCCAAAATGAAGGTGTCTCACAGAATAGAGACAAGAGTTCGTCTTTGGACACAGTCCTCAAACGATTGCAGCTAGGGTAGTCAGGATGCGCTACCCTAGGAACGTGTAGTACCTTAGATACAATATCTGGAGTGACTACAATGCGCGTACCTCGAACGCGAGTGACAAAATGAGGTACAGAGTAGTCGAATCTGTGCATGTTGGAGCAGAACTCCTGTATGATCACGGAGGGACAAGTGACCGAGATGCCACATAATGACTCCCAACCCTGACTGTAGATGACAGTGGGAAGATTAGTATTGGAAAAATCCGATAGAACGACTTGGCATTTCGAATGAATGCCGCGTCGTGAAAAGTTCTCTGAGAAGTCTGACTTGGCCTTTTCATCACGGAACCTAACATGGGAGGGGGTAGAATTAAAGAAAGATGCCTCGGAACGAAGAGGGTTCCGAGACGGACTCGATTTGCGTTTAGGTGCCATAGAGCAAACTAACACAAGAAAGAGAGAGGGAGAGAGAGACACACACAGAAAAGCACCAAACAAATCAATATAAGAATATAAAGAAATGAAGGTATGTATGCATGAAAATGCATGAGCACGTGATACGCAACATAAAAATCATCATGGGCTCAGCCCAATCCAAACCTAATAGCACATAACAATTCAACATATATAACACACATTTATAATGCATGAAAATATAGTTAAAATGCAAATGTAATGCAATGCATGATGATTTAAAATCATTTAAACAAAAATCCATCCCAAAAATTTTATAAAAACCTCATTAAACTTGAAAAAAAACCCCAAATATTATCAAAAATCTCAAAAGTTAGGTCTAAAATCATGAAATGCATGATCATATGAGAGAAATAGAATCATACTAGAGGAAGAAATCAACTTTGAGATGGAAGATTGAGTGGGGAAGAGATTTGGAGTGAGAGTGAGGTGTTTGGGAAGGTGAGGAGTTAGAAAAGATAGAGAGAGATCGAAGAGAAATGAGAAATGTCGCGTGGACCCTATTTATAGAAATCCCAATTACTCGATGGATCGAGAGGTGTCGAGAATTAAAACGTGAAAAAACTCTATTGAGGAGCTATCGAGAGGTGTCCACAGCACATAAACTTCGATGGATTGAGAAGCTATCGAGCATTTAAAAACTTCCTCGATGGATTGAGTAGCTATCGAGCAGCTATCGAGATTGAATCTTAAGAATCTCGATGGATCGAGATTGCGATAACAGCTATCAAGAAAGAAAGCTCAAAAAGCTCGATAGATAGCCTAGCTATCGAGAGGTATCGAAAAACTGTCGAGATTGCTTAAAAACAATTTTTCAAAGAAGAGAAAAAACACAAACATGAATGCAATCAAACATGCTATTCAACCAAAGATCCAAATAACATTTTAAGCTCTCAAAAACATCTCTCATCAAGAAAAATGTCAAGTATTTAGATCCAAAACACATACACATACACTAAAAAAGTCTAACCAATTTTATATTTCAAAAACAAGTTAAGACAGTTTAGTGAGCATACATTAACACATGTATTCCTTATGATGGTCAAATCACATTGTACTTGCACTTGTATCAAGAGTAGTAGAGAATATTGCATGTTGTGTGTGAAAAACATTGCAAGATTGCATAAGTGTCTACATATTATGACGATTTGAGATATGAGAAAATTACTTTAACTCACACACAATTATAACTGTTTGATGGAGACTATCACATTCGAGGTACATCTTATAACTCTCACATCTCCTAGAAGACACACTTGTAATAATATATAAAGCATTTGAATTCTTTTTGCTTTTTATTTTTCTTTGCATATTTTTCTTTTAAGCAAACCATGCATGGGCATATAAGAGAGAAAAAAGAAATACCCAATGATGTTAAACTTTTGACATTGCACTTTTGCTATGTCGAAGCATACAGATGTCATTTTATGATTGGTAGGCAACCGAGGTGAGATGGTTATTTATGCCTTTCTCTTAGGATTTTCTAATCCTTCCTGTCAAAAAGAGTGATACGAGTATTAAGTACAAGAGATTACTTAATCTTACTCATCGCAAACATGAGCCACAAAGCTCACTTGCTTAGTTGTGCATAGAGATGCTCATCTAAGCTGTAAACGATACAAAGTTTAGAAAACTTTGTTTCAATAGCCATCCAAGGTACATAAGTACCAATGTACACAAACATACACTGTTTTTGTATTTTTTTGATTTTTCAATTTTTATTTTTATTTTTATGAAACACAAAAAAAGCAAAATTGAAAAATAAACAAACAAAAACATGTTAAACAAAGCAATGCATAAAACTAGATTGACTAAAAAACAAGAAAGCAAAACACACAAGTAATGCACAAACAAAAACAAGAAGGGGAGAGAAAAAGTGACTAAATCACTTGGAGTTTTTTTCCTTCCACCCCTTGGAGGAACTTTTCTGTTTAGCAAACCCTTGATCCGGCAGTGAAGGGGAAGAATTGAAACCGTTCAAGTTTGAAAGGAACATGAGGGATTTGAGTAGATCTCCAAAAGGAGCAAAAGAGGATGGAAACTGATTCTAGTTTCCCGATGAGATCATACTGTTGCTTTGTTGAGTGGCTAACCAATTGTAGCAATTAGTTCGAGTATGTCCAACTGCTCCATAGTGATGACAGAGATGCTATTTCTTCTGTTTAGGTTTTTGAGTGTTTCCCTTCTCAGCCTTAGGGTTTTTAGTCTCTTTCATATTCTGCTTAGGGGGTGCTCCTAAGATAGATTTAACTTTGTCTATGTTCTCACTAGCTAACACATTTTTCACATCATTGTTTTTAGATTCAACATTATTAGTAGGAGAAACAAAAACAGTAGTACTAATAGAAGTAATACTAGGAGAAGAGAAATCATACCCTAAATCGATTCAATCGGAAGCAGATTTCTGAAGACTAAGCATCTCATCAAGTTTTGCACTTGAAGTCCTTTCCAACTAAGCTCTGACTTGGAACAACTCTGCCTCAAGTTTCTTGGTATTCTCAGCCAAGAAATTGTTCTCAAACCTCAATGCTTCAGTGGTTTGATTGGCTTCATCAAACTTTGCGGAAAGCTCTTCTCGATCAAGTTCCAAATCGCTTAGATTCTTAGTGGCCAGCCTATATAGTTTTTCATGCTTCTCAGAAACCTTATACAATTTTTCATATGCTGCATGGATATCATCTTGATCATCAATTTTCTCGAACTTAGAATCCACCAAGTCCTCTTCATCATCCACATCTTCAACAATCCCCTCAATAGGATTTACAGTGGCAGTGAAGTCATTTAGGATTCCATCATCCTCATTGTCAGAATCATCTTCATGCTCGGTATCGTTTAAAGTAGTAGCAAGTGCCTTGCTCTTTCTAATGGTCTTGAGATACGTAGGGCACTCTTATTTCATGTGACTGAAGTCGACACTTAAAGCACTTTGGTCCTGAGGGAACAGTGTACTGACCGCCATCCTTAGCATCCTTCTTTCCTTTGTCTTGGTTCTTGAACTAAGACGAACTGGACTGCTTGCGGTCTTTGTCAAATCTTTTAGCATTGGCATTCTTCATAAACTTCTTGAATTGCCTGGTGATATACGATTTCATCTTAGAATCTTCATTGTCTAAAGACACATTAGTGTCACTGCTCTTAGCCTTCAATGCCATGCTCTTGCCATTACTAGATTTCTTAATCCTTGTCAAACCCAACTTATAGGTCTGCAGATTGCCAACCAGTTCAGTCAAAGGAATTTTGTCAATATCCTTCGATTCCTCAATCGCGGTGATCTTGGCATGAAATCTCTTGGGTAGAGATCTGAGTATCTTTCTAACAATCTGTTGAGGTTCAAAAAAGGAAATTAGAACAGCCCACCAATAGGCCCACAGAGAAAGAAAAGGTGTTGGGCCCATTTCACACAAAAAAAAAAGAGAGAAAGAAAAGACCAGAGGGTTGGGATCCAGAAGAAGAAGCCCAGCCAGCAAACCAGACCAAACTGAAAAAGGAGGAAGCTGGGCCGGAATCCTAGAGAGCCTCCCAGAGGTATCCTAGGGCGCGTAGGAGGATCATAATAGAAAGAAATTAAAGAAAGGCAAAAGACAAAGGCCACGCGAACCTTGTGACCCAGACACGCAGAGGAGGTACAGAGCATGCAAAACGCAGAAACCTGATTCAACCGTTTGGAGAAAAGACAAGGAAGAGTACAACTGGGAAAGGCTGGGACGCTGAGAAGAAAAAGCCAACGGGGACATCCGGAAATGGAAAGGAGCCGAGGGACTTTTATTTGGTCGGAACAAAAAAAAAACAAGGAACTATGAAGAAAGAGGAAACGACACGATCCTGAAGCAACCAAGCACAGTACAGGATTCAAAGGGTAAAACAGGGGAATCGCTGGTTCACCAGGGAGGCCGAAGTTGTGCTATAAAAGGAGGAAGGGATCCATGCTACAGGGGATTCAATTTTTGGGGGTGAACAATCAGATCATCTTAAGCATTCACCTTTGTCTTCCTAAAATCCTAGAAAAGTTGTAGAAAATACTCTGTAACTTGAAGGAAAAACAGAGGAACCGTTCCGGTATCCCAGTACAGCCACTATTGAACACGCTCGGATTCAACAAGTTCAAACTTTGCAAGTCTTTGAAACTTGAATAGCTATCAAAGTCTGTAACTTATGAGCTCAGTTGAACCTTGCATCACGTTCTAGTGAGCATTGTAATCATAGCTTAATAAAATTAATGAAATATACCTCACTTAATTAGAGGATCCCCAGCTTGTTCTTATGTTATATTTCTCTTTTCCTTTTCTTATTTGTGTTAATCCTTTACTGCATAAATTGTCGTCCAATGCAAATATTCTTGCTTTCTGTCTTGTTAGCTATTTGTGTTATGGAAAGTATGTTTTGTGCACCAATTGATTCTTAAAACAGCCCCTTTAGCTGCGGAGAATCAATCCCAGTCCACCAAGAACATTTATTTGGCCCAGGAACTTTGGGCCACAGTGCTGACAGAAAAAGGCACTCTCACATTTTGGCGACTCCGCTGGGGACTGGGTAAAGAAAAGGAAAGAAGCAATCCCTTCGCAGAACATGCCTCCAAGACAAAGGAACAGTAAAGGCGCAAACATGCCACCCACGGCCTCTGAGCCCGTGGGAGAAAATGAAGTAGCCTCCAGACAAAGGGGCGAGGTGCCCCTAACAGAGCACGAGGCCGTGTCAGAACAGAGGAATGCAAGGCAAGAGCTAGACCCTATGGCTCAAATGACCGCGATGTTGAAAGAGTTGCAACAAGAAGTTCACCTGCTCAAAGAAAGTAAGACGCAAGAAGTCAGAGACAATGCCCCCCATGTGGGTAACCAAGACAGAACCTAGCCAGAGGGAGGATCAGCAGTGGGAGGAGGAACTAACCCCCAATATCTGACAATGGCAGATGTCAGTGCCCTCCTGGACCAAGAAAGGGAAAAACTTTCCAGGACCCCTAAGCAATTTTCTCGGGATCCCCCATTCCCACTGGAACTCCTTGGCAAGCCGTACCCCAAGGGATATGAGCCACCAAAGTTCCATCCTTTTGATGGAAGGAATGGAAGTGCAGTAGAACACGTGAGTAGGTTCGTCCACACTATGGGCCCCTACGCAGGAGACCGGGAGCTGTGCCTAAGAGAATTTGCTAAGTCCCTGGTGGACAGAGCATACACTTGGTACACTATACTGAGGCCTGTGTCCATTAAGACCTGGGACGAAATGATGGAAAGATTTTGTGCAAAATATTACCCTGGTGAGGATAAGGTCACTTTCCAAAGCCTTCAGATGGTGAGGCAGAGGCTTGGAGAGGATCCTGTTCAGTTCATCAAAAGATTTGAAGATGTGTCCCTAGACTGTTATGGGGACCATGAAGAAAAAGAGCTCGTGGAGACTTGCATCTCTAACATGCTTTTCGATTACAAGCTCAACCTCGAAAACTTATGTATCACACAGTTCGCTGACCTGTTGCAGAGAACAAGAAGGACAGCACAAACTATGAGGGCGAAGAGGGCACCAGCATCCCAAGCCATGACAACATCAGTGGGAGAAAAAAGGAAGAGGCCTGATGGAAAAATGTTCGAGGAACCACCAGTGGTCCCATGTACCGTAGAAGAATTAAACCACGTCCTGGACAAATGGATCGGGGATGGAGTGATTAGGCCATTCACTGTGTCCAGGCCACCCACCAAAGAAGAAAGGAAAAATCCTTTGTTTTGCAGGATTCACAATTACGTTAAGCATTCCACCAAGGATTGCTGGACCCTCCGCAGGCTTTTCCACAGGAAGCTAAGAGAAGGAACCCTGGAACTCACCCAGAAGGAGCCAGAAGTACAAAGAAACCCCCTGCCTAACCATAAAGGAAAGGGGGTAGTAGCTGTGGTGATCCATGGGAACTTGGCAGAAGCAGAAGAGTCAGGGGGATCCTTCCACCCAAACACAGTCAGGACCCTCCAAAAGAATCCCAAGTTCAGGTCATTATTCAATCAGCTGGGATTTGGACCAGAAGCAAGAAGGGTGGCCACGGAATCCCTCATGACTATAGCAGCAGAGTCAGGAATGGAATGTTTCACGGCAGAATCACATGCTAGCCGAGCTTTCTTGGAGACAACAAATGCCATAACCTTCACTGATGAAGACATGGAGGTTGAGCATCCAGACCACCGCAGACCTCTTTACCTAATGGCCACCATAAATGGTGTCCAAATCAGAAGAGCACTTGTAGACACAGGGGCATCACTCAACCTCATAGCCCTGAGCACGTTGGAAGCCGTGGGCCTAGCTGGAAGGAGGATCCTGGGGGCTCCCATGGAGATAACCGGATTTGGAGGATCAGCAGAATCAACTGAAGGCTATATACAGCTGGCCCTAAGGGTGGGGCCAATAGTGGCCTTAACCAGATTTCACGTAATCAATTCAGAAGTGTCCTACCATGTACTCTTGGGACGGCCATGGCTCCATAAGCACCGCCTTATACCATCCACATACTACCAGTGCGTTAAGGGGAGATTGAATGGGAGGCCTGTAAGGATTCCTGCCAACCACAACCCTTTCAACCAAGGAGAAGTAAACTTTGTAGAAACAATGTTTTATGATGAGTTGGGACCAGATGATGAAAGTCCCATGTCAGGGACCCCAGGAACACCTATTTTGGAAAAAGAAGAGGGAGGAGGTACCCATGACTTGAGGGACCTCCTAAAGAGAAAAAGACAAAAGAAAGAGCCCAGCGCCTCAGGATCCCGGGAGTGTGTAGTAGTACGAGAGCCTGGGGGAAGATTAATATATCGTTTGTGAAGGTGCGCGGGACCTGAGTGCATCGTGCAGGAAGGTCCCGGACCACCAGAATGTATGATGGCCCAGGAGGAAGTCCAAGAGGAACCAGTCGAAGAGACACAAATCCAGCCTGAGGAAGAATTACAGGAAGTAAACTTAGGAGTTGAACTGGGATCCCAGAAACCGGTTTTCATCAGTAGTCGGCTGACAACACAAGAAAGGGGGCCACTGCTGGCTTTGCTCAAAGAATACGTAGATGTGTTTGCATGGACCTATGATGAGATGCCCGGTCTGGATCCTGGATTAGTGGTCCATGCCCTCAATGTGGACCCAGGAGTTAAACCAGTGATCCAACCAGCTCGGGTCTTCCACACTGATATAGAAGCCCAGATAACCCAAGAGGTCAAGAAGCTACTAGCAGCTGGCTTTATCAAGCCCATCCAGCACCCCAGATGGCTTTCTAACATAGTACCTGTGAAGAAAAAGAATGGCCAGATCCGTTGCTGTGTAGATTTCCGCAACTTGAATAAAGCATGTCCAAAAGATGAGTTCCCTCTGCCTAATATTGACCTCCTTGTGGACTCAGCTGCAGGAAGTTCCATGTTCTCATTCATGGACGGGTATAGTGGGTACAACCAGATTCGCATGGCTGCCAAGGATGCCGAGAAAACAGCATTCAGGACACCAATCGGAAATTTTTATTATACTGTGATGCCCTTTGGTCTTAAAAATGCAGGAGCCACATACCAGCGAACCATGACAGCCATCTTCCATGACATGATGCATGAGGAAATGGAGGATTATGTGGATGATATTGTGGTCAAATCAAAAACTAGGACAGGGCACCTTCAGATACTTGAACGAGTTTTCAAAAGATGCAGAGAATACAAGCTACGCATGAACCCCATGAAATGCGCTTTTGGGGTATCTGCAGGAAAGTTCCTCGGGTTCCTGGTGCATTACAGAGGCATAAGTGTAGATCCAGTCAAAGCTGCAGCCATTGCTACTATGAGAAGACCAACGACAGTGAGGGAGCTCAAAAACTTCCTGGGAAGGGTTTCCTACATCAGGAGATTCATGCCAGGACTGGCTTTGGTCACAAGAGGCTTATCCAAGCTGTTAAAAAAGGGAACTGAGTTCACCTGGGGAGCAGAACAGCAGGAAGCCTTCCAAAGGGTCCAACAAATCATGAATCATCTGCCCACTCTCCAGGCACCAGTACGTGGGCGACCCTTGCTATTATACTTGGCATCAAATGCCCAAGCAATAGGAGCCCTGTTGGCCCAAGAGGATGATGGTGGGAACGAGCAACCCGTTTACTATGTGAGCAGAACACTTAAGGATGCCGAAACCAGATATCCCAGGATAGAAAAGGCTTGCCTAGTGGTTATTTACGCATCTCAGAGGCTGAAGAGATATTTCTCAGCCCACCAGATCTTGTTGGTAACTAAATCACATCCTATAAAAGCACTCCTGCATCAGCCCCTCCTAACAGGGAGAATAGCACAGTGGCTGGTCCTGCTTTCTCAATATGACATAGGCCTAAGGACCCCCAAGGCCGTCAAAAGTCAAGCCATAGCTGATCTCCTGGCACAATTCCCAGGGAAGGAGGAAAGCCCACTAAGCGAAGAGATCCCAGGTGAAGTGGCAGTAGCAGAAATCCCAGGAAAGAAATGGACAATGAGGTTTGATGGGTCAGCTACAGCAACTTCAAATGGGGTAGGAATTGTACTAAGTTGTGAAAACGGAGACACCATACCTCTATCCTTCAAGCTTGGTTTCTCCTGCTCCAATAATGCAGCTGAGTACGAGGCGTACTTAACCAGCCTAACTATAGCACTAAGTATTGGGGTAAAACACATGAGAGTATTGGGAGATTCCAATCTTGTGGTATCCCAGGTGAAAGGCGACTTTGCATTAAGGGAACAAAGTTTGGCAGCCTACAGGACATGGGCACAAAGGCTGGAGCGAGAATTCCTGACCTTTAGCATAGAGTACACGCAGAGAAGTGAAAACAGATTTGCAGATGCGCTTGCCACCCTGGGATCCCAAGTACCATTCAAGGGAAAAGACACTCTAGTCAGAATAGGAAGGCAGGAGCATTCCATCTTAAAAATCCTAAAACAAATATCCCCCGAAGAGTCCAAGCAATGGGACTGGAGGAGTGAAGTGAAAGAAAAAATGAGAGAAACAGGGTCTGGAGGGAATGTTAAGGAGCTGAGAGACTACACTCTAATAGAAGGAGAACTATACAGAAGACTGCCCGGAGGAATCCTATCCAGATGTATCAATGAGAAAGAGGGAAAGCTGAGGTTGGAAGAACTACATACTCAAGTCTGCGGGACCTCAGAAAAGATCAATCTATACAGGAGGATGCAACGCATGGGGTACTACTGGCCAGACATGAGCAAAGAATCATCAACTATACAGGAAAAATGCCAAGAATGCCAACCTTCGATAGACAGGGGAGAAAGCTATGCTGTATTTGTTACAGAAGACTGGAGGACCCCTTTCATGGAATACTTGGCTCAAGGGATCCTACCAACTGACAGGACGCTGGCCCACCAGCTCAAGAAGCTCGCAGTCAGGTATTTCTTACAGGACAAGATCCTATTCAAAAGGGGATACAGTGGAGATCCCTTAAGATGCCTGGGACCAAGGGAAGCCAGGGAAGTGGTCAGGGAAGTCCATTCTGGTGATTGTGGAAGTCACCCAGGTAAAAGGAGGCTCTATAAACAGTTACTACTACTGGGATACTACTGGCCAACAATGAAAAAGGACTCCGAAGAGGTAGTCAAAACCTGCCACGCATGCCAAGTCCTTAGAGATGCAATTCATACTCACCCAAATACGTTATAAGACATGACAACCCCATGGCCTTTCCACACTTGGGGGCTTGATCTCATAGGGCCTATAAATCCTCCATCCAGTGGTTACATATGGATCTTGGCAGCCACTGAATATTTTACAAAATAGGTAGAGGCCATCCCCTTGAAGAAAGCCACTGGAGCAGCTGTAGCAAACTTCAATCGAGGCCATATCATTACGAGGTTTGGGATCCCCAGGAGGTTGATCAGTGACAACGGGACCCCCTTCATAAATAAAGACATGAAGGGATTAACAGAAGCTTACTACATCAAGCATGGAAGGTCTACACCATACTACCCACAAGAGAATGGCCAGGCAGAGGCCACTAATAGGGTAATCTTGAAGATCCTTAAAAAAATGAAGTAAGAATATGGAGGAAAATGGAGTGATCACCTGGCAGATGTACTTTGGGCATGCAGGAGCTCCGTGAAAACAGCTACGGGATTTTCACCATTCTCCCTGGTCTATGGGACAGAAGCTATCAGCCCAGTAGAGTTAATTGTTCCCACACTAAGAGTAGTACTTGAGGAAGTCAGGAGGACACCGAAGACACAAACGATGAAAGGAGGTTAACAGACCTGGAAGGGGTAGAGGAAGAAAGAGAGCTGGCCAAAAGAAGAAGCCAGAGGTACCAGCAAAGGATGACAAGAGCATATGCACAAGCAGTACACCCGAGGACTTTCACTAAAGGGCAGTTGGTACTAAGGACAGCAGAACATGTGAGAAGAAACCTACCGGGACCCTCCAAGTTTGCCCCAAAGTGGGAAGGACCCTACATCATCAGGGAGGCCCATGATAGTGGGTACTACTACCTCACGAAGGAAGATGGAACAATCCTGACAGAGCCCATAAATGGGAAGTGGCTGAAACAATACTACGCATGAGAGGGGAAAGGTCTCAGTACCCTGGAATCCTTTTGGCAAAAATTGCTCCAACCTGCTAAGTGTTCCTCTTCTTTCTTTCTTTCATATATACTATTATTTGAGTAGTTCTGTTCGAAAAAACTAGAGGTAGAAGGACATTCTAGGATCCTTACTATCTTGGTTAGATTTGCTGTATTCCTTGAATGACATTTATGTTTTTTTTTAAGATTCAATGAAATTTCTGCTTTTGCTTTTTCAGTTATTAAAATCTAAGTATCACAAAATTCCTAACATGGACAAAATCAGGGGAGGATACCTGAGGAAATCTTCTTACATAACCCAGGATCATCCCACAGATAACTACAAACAGTTGAAATTAAATACATGGTCTAGGACCTCAAGCATGAACTGAGAGTACCTAGCCCAGTACTTGATACAAAAAAAAAAACTCGCCAAGATTCATGAGCTGGGACAAGTAAGAATACATTACCAAACGTACCCAGCTCAGTACTTGTGCAACAAAAGAAGGGGGATACCTGGGGAAATCTTTTGATGCATAACCCAGGATCACCCCACAGATAGCTGCGAAGCAACCAAATCTCAAATACATGGTCTAGGATCTCAAGCATAAACTGAAGATACCTAGCCCAGTACTTGATATAAAAGAAACCTGCCAAGTTCATGAGCTGGGACAAAAAAAAGAGTACAATAATACGTTGCCAAATGTACCCAGTTCAGTACTTGCGCAACCAGGAAGGAAAAGAATGGGTACCTAGTGGGAACCTGCAACAAAAAAATTTGTGGGAATCACAGGCTAGGACTCAGCAAAAAAAAAAAAAAAAAGAGAGAAGACAAGAAAAGAAGATCCACATGCCACTTGAAAAAGATTAAGAAGCAGAGCTATACTAAAGCACAAGTACATAGAAGCAATCTCAAAGCACAAGTGCAGATCTAAAAAAAAAAAAAAAAAACAGGAACATTGTTCAACCAAAGAAATAGAAAATTATACAATCCCAAATTGTTCGCACATAGCCAAACAGTTAAAAAAAAAAAAGGAGGGAAAAGCTAAGTAAGGAGGCCAGCCAACAAAGAGCCACTCGAAGGAAGAGCAAGGACAGCTGAAGAAAGAACCCTCTGCCTTTTGACTTTCAGATCTTGCAAAGTCTTGTGAGTGCGGGCCAGAGCTTCCTCAGCAGCAGCAATCTCAGCATCAATACTCTCAGAAGCTTGCCTCTGGAAGAGCGCTTGGGCTAGTGATCGCAGGTACTCTAACAAAAAGGACAAGTTAAACTTGGCCTCCAAAAGATCCTGAACAACTCCCCTCCATTCCAAGAGCTTCTCCTCAGAAAGAGAGTCCAGTGAGGAATCTCTCATAGAAATCAACACGGCGCACAGCAGCTCCAGCAGAATGTTCCCCAAGAATACTCCTCCTCTGAAACCAAGGGTAAAGTCCCCATGACTTTTATGCAGCCCCTCTAGCAATGGCAGACCTTCCATAGGCACGGAGAGCCGCAAGAAGTTGCCATAGGAGGATCCGAAGCGGCATAAATGACTGGCAGGGAGGCTGTTGAATTCCAGAAGATCAAAACGAGCCAAAAAGGTGGGGAGCCTTGAAGCAGGGTCTGAAACAACCACCTCTGGGGCCTTCCCCTTTGCTGCATCATCGCCCGGGGTCCCAAAGGAACCTTCAACCTCCTGAACAGCATAAGGAGCAGCAGCTTGAGCAGATCCTACACCTCCCTCAGGAGTCACGATTTTGGGGTCTTTGATATCAACCCCTGCAAAAAAAAGGGGGGGGGGGCTTAGCTTCTAAAAGAAACAAAAAAGGGAGAGGGAAAACAAAATAGTGATAGAGGAAAAACCAGTATCAGCCTCTTGGGGTAAAATTTCCTCCTCTTCCTCCCCTGATTTCTTGAAAGATTCTGGGAAAGAACACAGAGCAAGTTGAAGAAAAGGTGAAGAAGCCCCAGCAAAACAGCTAAAAGAAGGCAGGGACACAGGGGGCTTCGCCATAACAAAAAAAAAACAAACACAAAAAAAGGTGGGGACGAGGGAAGAAGAAAGAAAGAATGCAGTAAAGACAGTCAACACCCCACCTTCAGAATCCTCCGATTCCGAAGAAGTAGCAGCACCAGAGGCAGATCTTGCAATGGCTTGCCCTGGAAAGAAGAACAACTCAAAAAAAAAAGAAGAGAAAGAAGAGATGCAAAAGAGAAAAAGGTAAAAGGGCTATATAAAAGAAAAGGAAGGCTCACATGTTTGTCCGGATGATGATGCACCTCCCAAGGTCCTTGTACTTAAACCAGTCTGAGGTGACACGGTCCTGACAGGGCTGGGAATCTGTTCGAAGTGAGAGCCTGGGGACGCGGGAAGCTTGGGAGCCTCAGGATCTTGGGCAGCCTGGACATCCTGCATTGGTTGACCGGTTTCCTCAGCTATGTCGCTAATGGGAACCTCCTCCTCCTTACTCTGAGATGCAGCTTCAGCCATCTCCTCCTCCAAAGTCTCACCAACCACAGGGGGAGGAACCTCAACCTAAAAAAAAAGAGAAGGAGGAGAATGAGCAAAAAAAACAGCACAGGCGAATAACACTTGTGAAATAAAATATGAGAAAGCAGCAAAAGACACAGGTAAGAAAAAAAAAACATACCACATCTTCGCCAGAAGATTGACTTTTACCCTTCCTGGGATCTAGCTTACGCTTGGACTGCACAAAAAAAAAAAAAAAAACAAACAATCACTCATTAGTTTTTAAAAAAAAGAAAAGAAAAGGGAAGAAAACAACAAAGCTGCAAAAGAGCAAAGGAGGAAAGAGGCCTTGCCCTTCTTTCTCTTTCAACAAGGTCTCCGAGTCTCTGTTGTCTACTACGGGTACGTCCAGAGGGTCCCAAGGAACCATGAACTGAAGGACTCACAGGAGCTGGGGGAAAAGAAGACTCTACCTTAGTCTTTACACGGCCCTTTATGGCCAAAGGTTGCTCCACTTCCTTCTCCTCAGCAAGTACCAACTGTTTCCGGGATTTTCCAGCATTCTTCTTCTTTGGCTTAGGGCCAACATCCTCTGCACTCTCTTCAGCCGCGGCTTCCTTCAACTTCTCCTGTTTGATTGCTTTCCCTTTACTCATGCCTATGGGGGCGCTGGGACTTATGGCTTCCACTGCTCCTTTCTTAATTGGTACCCCAGCAGAAGCACCAACAACAAGGTCACACCCCAACCAGTTCTCTGGGAAATCCTGCGCATAAGTCACCCAGCCTTCTCTGGAAGCATGCCATTCTGCAAAACCAGTTTTGCTGCTCACAGCAGCAGAAACAATACCAGCAGTAGGCAGGGACAGGCGCCTGTTGGATGTTGGGGCAGAAGAAATGTCAGGATTAGGCACTCTCCCAATCGTCTCAGAACCAGCATAATCAGCAAAGGACTTCTGAACCCTCCTCCAATAACCAGCATAGCCACTAGAGGCAAAAACTCCTCTCTCAGAGTTAGGCACTACAAACTGAGGACTACGCCGTGACTAATAAGAAAAAGCCTGAAGCTTCATAAAGGGATCCAAAGAAGGAAGAGAAGGAACTATGTCATTGAATACTGGGGGAATATCCTGGTCAAAACCGAACTGCCGAAGTACTCGATGCGCCGAGTAATGGGTGTACCGTGGACCAGTCGAGGAAAGCACAGGAAGGACTAATGCAAGCAAAATAGGCTAAACTACCCTCATCACCACGACGTAAATCAAAAGTATTTCCTGTAGAAGTCAGAAAAGGAGATAACACAGAATCGCAAACAAAACCAAGGCCAAACTCCCGAGGGGAGCGCCAATTCAAATGGCCCGCTTGATCAAACAACTCGACCAAGTTAAGATTGCCACCTTTTAGACTCAGCCAACGAAAAATAATGGGGTGGCTGTCAGTAGAGCTGCCACAAAGCCCTTTTATCACATCAGGGGAACCCTGAAACTTATCTTTCACAAATTTCAAATTTCTGCATTTTGCCAATGTAACTGAAGAACGATCCCACATAAATACCTGGAGAATAGCGCAGTGAAGCGAAGAAGTGATAACATAACAAGAATCACCCTCTGCCTCATCTCCATGGAGTTGATCCAATTGAGAGTAAACGTGGCCCAAAAACATGGGGGCTAGAGGATATTGAGCGCCCTGAGCCAACTTAATCGCCAAAGGAAAAAGAGTGGACTTGATTCCATACCCAGGGAACTCGCTGAACAGGAACTTGCTAAGCCAGAATGCAAGGAACCCAGCACGCCTGACTTCCTTGTCCTTCTCGCGTGAAAGAGTCATAACCCACCTGCCCATCCTGGCCGGTTTCCCACCAGAAGAAGCAGTACGCCCACCAAAATGAGCAAATAACTTCTCTTCCACTTCGAGATCCTCGTCGGAAAGCTTGATATCAAAGGGGTTTTCATCCCCAAGCACAGGAAGGAGAAAATTGTTGACTACATCTTCCAAGGTAACAGTCAACTCACCAACAGAAAAAGAAAAGGTGTGCAGAGCAGGACACCAGCGGCGCACCAAATGCCTAAGCCCTTTGGCATCTCTGAAACCCTCAAGGTTTCTGGAAATAGCCACCGCCTTCAGGACGCCGGCATGCTCCAAGCAACCCACAAACTCTTTATCGGAAAGCTCATTATCCACCCAAATGGGCCAGCCCTGAATCTTTCCAGCAACAAAATCAAAGAAGATAGGAACCGCTTCTCGAAGTCCTCGCTTGATTTGGAGATCAAAAATCTCCCTAGGGTCTGGAACTTGTGCAGAACCAACAAAACCTGCTTGACCAGAGAAAACCCAGGTGTGTGGGGATGGAGGAGTCTCGCCATGAGACACTCGAGGAAAGAATAAGCTAGGAGTGTACCAAGGGTCTCGCAAAGGAAAAGCAGGGCGCACAGTGACGGACTCATCTTGCGCAGAACTAGAAGAGCCCTCACCTTCAAAAGGACTGGGAGTACGTTCCTTCCTTTTTCGAGAAGAAGAAGAGGCCATTGGAGTAATGGGTATCTGAAGAAAGAAAGAAGATGGCAACAATACTGATCGAAAAGAGGTTGGTAACAGAGAACTCAGGTAGACAAGGAAGAAGAGTAATGAGAAAATGCTAAAAGGGAAGGAATAAGAACAGTTAAAGAAGACAATGTATGGAAAGACGCGCCAGTTGCCAGGAATTAAATTTAAAAAGAAGGAGGTTATCAGCAGTTATTAATGAGTGTATGGGAAATGTAAAAGTAGGTGGTGGGAGTTTTATTTCAACCCAACTGCCACGTACCACAAAAAGGGGAAGAGTCACAAAAAAGGGAGAGAAACAAAGGAGACAGGATACCAAAAAAAAAGGGGGAAAAAGGGGAGAGTAGAAGATCAGGATCTCCGTGGCAAAAATCAAAACAAGAAGAGATCCTGCAAAGAACTCACGCATGGGTTGCAGGCAACCCATGAGCTCGGGGGGCTAAATGTTGAAGTTCAAAAAAGGAAATTAGAACAGCCCACCAATAGGCCCATAGAGAAAGAAAAGGTGTTGGGCCCATTTCACACAAAAAAAAAGAGAGAAAGAAAAGACCAGAGGGTTGGGATCCAGAAGAAGAAGCCCAGCCAGCAAACCAGACCAAACTAAAAAAGGAGGAAGCTGGGCCGGAATCCTAGAGAGCCTCCCAGAGGTATCCTAGGGCGCACAGGAGGATCATAATAGAAAGAAATTAAAGAAAGGCAAAAGACAAAGGCCACGTGAACCTTGTGACCCAGACACGCAGAGGAGGTACAGAGTATGCAAAACGCAGAAACCTGATTCAACCGTTTGGAGAAAAGACAAGGAAGAGTACAACTGGGAAAGGCTGGGACGCTGAGAAGAAAAAGCCAACGGGGACATCTGGAAATGGAAAGGAGCCGAGGGACTTTTATTTGGTCGGAACAAAAAAAAAACAAGGAACTATGAAGAAAGAGGAAACGACACGATCCTGAAGCAACCAGGCACAGTACAGGATTCAAAGGGTAAAACAGGGGAATCGCTGGTTCACCAGGGAGGCCGAAGTTGTGCTATAAAAGGAGGAAGGGATCCATGCTACAGGGGATTCAATTTTTGGGGGTGAACAATCAGATCATCTTAAGCATTCACCTTTGTCTTCCTAAAATCCTAGAAAAGTTGTAGAAAATACTCTGTAACTTGAAGGAAAAACAGAGGAACCGTTCCGGTATCCCAGTACAGCCACTATTGAACACGCCCGGATTCAACAAGTTCAAACTTTGCAAGTCTTTGAAACTTGAATAGCTATCAAAGTCTGTAACTTATGAGCTCAGTTGAACCTTGCATCACGTTCTAGTGAGCATTGTAATCATAGCTTAATAAAATTAATGAAATATACCTCACTTAATTAGAGGATCCCTAGCTTGTTCTTATGTTATATTTCTCTTTTCCTTTTCTTATTTGTGTTAATCCTTTACTGCATAAATTGTCGTCCAATGCAAATATTCTTGCTTTCTGTCTTGTTAGCTATTTGTGTTATGGAAAGTATGTTTTGTGCACCAATTGATTCTTAAAACAGCCCCTTTAGCTGCGGAGAATCAATCCCAGTCCACCAAGAACATTTATTTGGCCCAGGAACTTTGGGCCACAGTGCTGACAGAAAAAGGCACTCTCACACAATCTTAGGTTCGGGAATGGTTTCCCCAAGATTAAAGGCTGAGTTCACTATGTCTTTGAACTTGGCATAGAACTCATCAAATGACTCATCCTCCTCCATCTTAATCTCTTCGAAGCTTGTAGTAAGCCTCTAAAGTTTCGAATCCTTGACAGCCTCAGTTCCTTCATAGGTTGTCTGGAGGATGGTCTATGCTTCTTTCGCAGTTTCAGTAGAGGATATATTTTTGAACTCCTCATTTGTGACCACACTAAATAACGCATTCAATGCCCTGCTGTTGAAATTTGTTGTCTTGATCTTAGCATCATCCTAATCAGCCAGCACTTCTTTCGGCTTGGTCTAGCCTATCTCCACAGCTTGCCACACCTTTTCATTTAATGATTGCAAGAAAGCTCTCATGCATACTTTCCAGTATGCATGGTTAGTGCCATCAAATTAAGGAGGTATAATGAGAAACTGTCCTTTATCCATGACAAACAGGGGTCAATGGATCACACAGCAAAGATTAACCCTAATCAGAGTGTGCCTGCTCTGATATCACTTGATAGGCTAAGAATGTATTGACCCCTTGTAATGAATTAACCAATTAATTAGCCAAATTAATTAATTAATTCAATTAGCATGCAATAAACGTGGTAGCACAAATAAATCACCAATTAAGTTAAGAATGCAGTGGAAAATAAATTGACACGGTAATTTGTTTACAAATGGGGAAAACCTACATGGTAAAAACCCCATCGGGTGATTTTAAAGTCACCACTCCCGAGAATTCACTATTATCACAACAAGCGTTTACAAGTAAAGGAATTCCAGTACCTTATACCAACCTACAGTTGAACCCTTATCCCAATACCCAATTAGACTTATACTGTAGTGACAATCTCTCATTTCAATGCATGGCTCTCAGTACGTGACTAACCAATTCGATGTGCGGATCCCAGCACGTGACATACTCACCAACTTGAGAAAGATGTTGGCTGCAAATTTCTTTAGTTCATCAACACGATGAAGATCACGAAACTCCTTGGTTACAAAACCCTACGGTGTACAAACACAACAGTTTCTTGAATAGAAAGATGAACTAAGACATAAGTCTTCGGTTCACAATATGCTTGTGAAAAACTTTTGTATTGAGTTGCATCAGCTATGACAGCCCTTAAAACAATCCTTATATATGTTTAGGGTTGTGAGAAAAGAAAGCCCAAATATCTATTTACAGATGGGAGTGAAATCAGATCTGAAAAATTGATTTTCATAAACCTTGACAGATACCCTATCTATTGAGCAGCTGTCAAGTATCGGGCTTAAACAGCCTTTTAAACCTCGATAGATACTAGCTGTTGAGCTTTAAAATCCAGCATTTCTTCACTTGAATCTTGGACAGACTTGCATGGTTTTAACACTTGAACTTGAAATCTTGTTCCTTAAAGTATTAAACACATCTTAGATCTACCAAATTACCAGTAAAGTGCGTTTTGTCAAAGGATTAGCCAATTCTACATTGACATATGTTCCTAACATGATTCACATATGTCCTAACACTAGCCATTGTCTTCACAATTCTTCAACGCTATAATTCGACCGCTAACTGCAAATCAATCTCTTAATTACTCCAAGGCTACTACACTCTAATATCAATAAAGTGATCTTTGTGTTGTGGGTGTGAATCTCCTCTCAAAAATTGGTCAATTGGAGTGGGTGAAGAAATAGATGGCACTTGGTTAGGTTTTCACATGATACACTCTTTGGCCATCAAGTTTTTTTGTCTCACGGGTATTAGGGTTTTAATTTCATTCTTATATGGGTAACACTTAAGGAGTGATTAGCTCCACAAACAATTGAGAAAATCCCAATTTGTGAATTTACATAACAGTCTCGCTTGACTGAATGTTTTGTAAGTTTTAGAAGAAACTCTTTGTCTAATAGAATTTTGAATTGTGTAACTTTGATTGACTGGTCCCAACTTCACTTAACTGAATTTCCTTCATATGCACCATGGAGAGCTTTCTTATAAGTTAAGAAACAATTGCAATGAAATTTTGACATCACAAGTAAATTTTTTACACTTAACTATTTATACCATAAATATCCTAACAATCTCCGTCCTTCTCAATTCTATAACAAAAGACCCTAAACAAACTCAAGAACTAGAATGCAACAATAAAGTAAACAAAATATCATATCATATCATAAAATATTATAATTTGGCTAGATAATAAATCTTCATCAAAAGACTACAATGATCAATAAAAAAATAAATCAATCATCCGAACATGTTAACATAGCAACTCCTTCTTGGTCATTGATGCGGCCTTCTTAGGCCTTTATTGTCCATTGTCATAATCAAGGGTGGAACTAGAATTTCAAGAATGGGGGGCCAAAGATAAAAATTTAACTAATGTAATAAGGTTATATATTAAATATGAGGTGTTTTAGGAGAGCCATCCATATATATATTTGAAAATTTTAACTATATGTAAGAGTGAAAGTCAAATTTTTGCAATCTACATGGTCCATTCTCCATCCATTTTGAGAATTTATGATCATATTCAGGGCATCTTCATCTTCACTAGCTTTCTCTACAAATTGTAGTTGTCTTTAAACTCTCACATTGAATTTGAAGGGGGTGTCGAAGATAGATAGTATAAAGGAAGAGAGAAGCATAATCCTAGTCAAAATCCAAGCCCAATACTTGGTGCACAAGCAAAGTAGTTATTTCTTTTTAAATGAATATTTACAATGGGGGAGGTAGAATTTGAATCCAGGATGTCTTTGTTAGACAACCCAAGAAATGTCAATTGAGATTAAAGGCTTTTGGCATACAAGCAAAGTATTCTGCTTGTACTACTAGTTTATTAACTATGACTTAATTTATGGTTAATATTTGGTTTAATATCCTATAAATATCTCACATTGGGTTCATTGTGATATGTAATTCAGTATAGTAAAAATGTAGCCATCAAGAACTTTCCTTTTTTGACCTAGACCATATGATCAAACCATGTGTGGGTGCCTTTTTTATTTTTTGTGCCGTCAGCAGACTTGGGCTAAGGCTTTTCAAGCTTGAGGAAATTGGGCCTGGCCCTCTCTGCAGGATGCGCCTTGCAATCTAGTTTGTGCACAAACAACACACTCCAATACAACAAAGAACAATACACAGGATATCCCAATAATTGTTAACCAAAAAAGTGTAAGGAAATCAAAAAATATGAAAATAGGTGTCAAATAAGTATAAGAATTTGTAAATTGCTCTCTGCGAAAAAATGGACTAAGAAGATCTCAACACCAACTCACATGGCCTTACTACCAACTTTGGACGAAAACTGTGTAGTTTGGAGTATGAGTCCAAATAGCTTGCAGAAGGTATAAAGAGTTCTCAATAGGAGAGGGAAAGATTCATTTAGTGATGCATGCTAACTTTCTGCTATTCTGCCATGAGTACTCTTAAGTGTTTCTCTCCTATTACTCTCTCCCATAAATGCCTCTAAGTATCTCTCAGATGTTACTTTCTACTTTCTTTCTTTTTTCTCTCTCATTTGCAAAGATGCTCATTCAGAAAAGCATCTTCAGAAAGGAGCCTTGGCAAGGTGCCAAACTAAGGTCTTTCCCCCTCTTTACCAAATCACTTCTCCTAAGCTTCATCAGTAATAGGCACGGTTTTAAAAACCGGACCGAGGGCAAAACTGGTTGCCTCCAGTTCCTAATTTTTACTGGTTTTGCACATTTTTACCGGGCCGAATTGGTACTCGGTACCCGGTTTCCGGTTGAACCAGTTGAACCGGCTGGTCTGATCTTGTATTTAAAACCATGGCAATAAGTCCTACCCCTCTTGCGTGGTCGGGGATGCAGAAGGGTAAGACCCTTGTCTTTCTTGCTCGCACGTCCTGGATCTTGGTGTTACTTTGTTTCATATACTTTTTCTCTTTGTGTGTACCTCACTTTCTCTTTCTTCTTTTCTTTTGTCTTTGTCATGCCTTCTTTGTTGAAAAGAGTGGGTAGTTCTTATCTTTTATACAAAGGGAATTGGATCTTTATGGGCCAAATATTCTCTACTGGATCAAAAAGGGTTTTAGGCCCAATTTTCTTAGGTCATCCTACGGAAGACCTATTTTGTTTGTCCTCTCCTCATGATTTTTGGGCTATGCTTGGCCCAAGTTTACCCTTCTTGAAAGATGCCCCTTATAGAGGTCACCCTTCTTGCTCCGTTTCCCATTCAAGGGATTGTGGGCCATCCTTAGGTCCGACTTATTACCCAATTCTAGGGCATTCTGTTGCATGTTGCTTTCTCTTACATTTCTCTCTCTTAGGCTTTTATATTCTCTTGTTCGTCTTGGCCTTTTGGGCTTGACCCATTGTTATCTAAAATTTTCTGTGTGGCTTCAATCAGAGTTTTTGCTTACGGGGAATTTACCTTTAACAACCATATCCATCTACATGATAACAGTGTACAGATCCACATTAATAAGCTTACAAATAAAAGAGAAAGCAGGAGTTTTAGTTTAGACTAATCAAATGATCACATCGCCAAATCTCACTCATTTGAGTACAAAGAAGAGAACTCCGATGGCTACAATTTTCCGATCAAATTGCTTTCTGTTGAAACTTGAAACCTCTTGCTAATTAAACAATAAAATACAGATATTTTGGTCATCGCAATTTGGAACTATATATTTAAGGTTGAATATTTGGCATATAGGATCTACTTAGAACATTTTTTTGAGAATAAAAAAATGGGGATTTTTATGGTCATATTGCACCCCCGGGCAGGGAGCCAGTAGCCTCGGCCGAGGTAGCCCGATCTCGGGGGCCCGACTATACCACTGAAAGTTTAGATTGAACAATTGTTAAAGGAACATGTCCAATTCTCCCCCTTTTTTACTCTCAATGTATCTGAGCATTAGTTTATGCCACCTACTGGTCAGATAGCATAAGCCAAAGTAAGAGCTTGACAAAAGCAGCACTAATGATTTTGTATTATTAACCCATTCTTTTACCTATATTTAGAGAGAATAGTTTGCCAAAGCCTATTCTATGATTTCCCTTTTCCAGATATTAGTGGCTACTGATTTGCTTTATGGCTTTGAAAATTTTTCTAAAAAGTCAAGAATCTAGCTGTACACACCTTTTCTTTTTCGAGGTAGAATTTTAGTGTAACATAAGGGTCTAGCATTGTGATGAACATTAATATAATTTCCTGTTAATGAAAGCAATTGGTACTTATGATAAATTAAAGGTTTAATTGTTATAAAAGAATATTAAGGAGAGGAGAATTTAGATCATTTGGGGAGAGATCAAGAAGGAACAATGAAATTGAAAAACTGGTCTATATGTAGTAATGATCACAAAATAGTTAATGAGATCATATTGTGTTCATTGTTTTGTTTTGAGATATTTGACAAAAAAGTTGAGATTTTGCTTTCTCAATGATCTTAAATAGATCACTAAGATTAAGAGCAATTAAATCCTTCAAAGATATGTGCACTATTTTTCTACCCTCATTGTCAAAAGAGAATAAAAGTTGTTGAGCTTGTGGCATCTGAAACTGTAAAGGTATCTGAAACTTCAGTTTGCAATTTATATCTAAATCTCAAACATACACACGCGCGTGTGCGCGCGCGCGCACACATACACACATATATATATATGGTATAACTTTAAGTAATGTTACATCATCTAATAACTTTTTATTGAATTAATTTTTAAAAAATCCAAGCGTTAAATTATATGTTCACTATGTTTTAACACGTACACTAAGTTTCGTGTCAATCAAATGTAATTTACCATTTGATTTAGAAGCCCATATTTTATGCACAATTTTAAATGCAAAAACTTAATATTTAAACACATGATTGATGACATAGTTATTGATTTCTAATCATCTTGAAATTTTGCAAGCATATAGAGTATAGAAATAGAATTTAATTCAACAGTGGATTTGTTAAAATTTGAATCCAATAAAGAAATAATAAATTGCGTAATCCATTGAACTGTCAATTTCGTTCTTAGGATTTGTTCTTTGATTTTTTTTTTTCGGTAAACTGTTCTTTGGTATTAAATAATTCTTATTGTTACTTGCTGTTATATAGGATATTTGGATATGTAATTATGTATACTCTTATTGTTTCAAATGACGTTAATTCAATTTGCTGCAACGATACATAAAGTTTAAGATTGACAAGCATGTAATTAATGGGTGGTGGGAAAAAATGTAAATTTGTTAAATTAATAATCCATGTATTTTATTTATTCAAGTGCAAAGTAAATTTTGTTAAAGCATAAGCATCATGTATGCCAAATGCTAAATTTTTAGCATTTGACACACCAAACACAAATATTAGATGTTCTAAATGCCAAATAATTTTGACATTTGCTACAGCACTATCATAAATATTTGCCAAAAATATTTATTCTTATTTTATTAAACTTTTCTGTCTCCTCATGTTAGAATTCATGCAGACAAACTTCAACAATGGAGGAACTGAGAGAGTAAAAAAGAGAGAGTTTGTATCTGAATGAATTCATGTATAGATAAATAGTAAACTCTGGTTCTTATATAGGAAGAACAGAAGCACGGGTAAAGTCTAACAAACTAACAGCCAAAAATATCAACCAATAGGAAGCTAACACCTGTCTAAACTACCAGCTAACTAATTCTATTAACACTGTACAAAACGACAAGTAGTTTATCTACTAATATACAAAAACGATCTATAGCTTTGGGCTGTACACAGTATTTCTTCTTTCTTCTTCAGCTTCAGCGTTTACCGTTTGCTTCTTTCTTCTTGAACCTCTATATGAGTTAGAGTTTGGTTACTTTGGTAAGAATTGGGTGTAAAACCCATGTTTTACATTATCCAATAAAAGATTGCCACATAAACATTTTTCTTAAAATTTAATACATCTTACCACATCTAATAACATGTTAATAAACTCTCAATTTGGTTAGATTTATAATATGTGTATTATAATTAATTAAGTGTGGTTGTGCTTATTCTTACATATGTGATAAGACGATGTGGCATGTTGAGATTGAAGGGATAAAACATGAGTTTTACACCATATTCTTATAGAATTTAATCTCTTTTGCAAATGCTATCAATGTACTCTCATATCTTGTTATTGTTATTATCCCTGGTTAACAGTGGCAGTGTGATGCCCACAATTTTTATTTGTTGCTTTATGAGACCAAGCACTCCAAGTTTGATGAGTCCTGACCTCAAACTAAAAAGTGAATTTTCACTTAATAATAAGATTTCCTCGGCTTGTATTCTTATTCAACATTATGCCATAAATAGCTGGCATTACAAGATAAGCATAATATTCAAATTCAAAAGAAAATTACAAGTAAATAGTAAGATTTATTCGAAGACTAATCTAACTATTTATCTCATCCTTATCCGTTTAGACAATTTCTTATTAAAAACAAAATACAATCTTAAAAGTTAAAACGATAAAATTAAATAAAATAGAGGCACATAATTAACAAGCACCTTATCAACTTCAATTAAAGCCAGCCCCTTACTGTATTAGTTCAATATAACTTATTGAGATACATAGATTGAACAAACTAACATAAAGCATATTTTTACCTTATGATCTGATGCTTCAACCACCATCAATTTTAAATTTTTCCATGGAAATGGCAGCACAGAAAAATGAAGATGACTCAGTCCCTTGTTATCCATCACATATGAGAAACAGAAAGTATATTTGTACCCTTGAATGAAAGAAGGAAACCAAAGTCCAACCCAAAATCTACCACACTCAAAATTGTTTATTTTGCCTAATTGAATTAGAGTGGTTGTGACGTTCTGTTCTGCTGCTGTGAGTCTGTTGGAAGATGTTTTGAAGCATCTGATAATGCTATAGCTGCTGCTGCTGCTGTCATGGTTTTGTATTGAGGAGGTAATGGCGCAGCTTGATGAGTGTAATACATTTGGTCATTTGGAGGATTGGTGTATTCGAAACCATAATTAGGATTAGCAGATGAAGCAACAGCTATGGACTGAGATGGATGGTGCATCTGAGGATACCCCACATATTGTTGCTGAAATTGGTTACATGGGACTTGAACCAATTGCTGAGTTGGTGTCACTAAGGTTCTGTATCCACTCGCAGCCATTTCTGGCTTAGCAGTTGTAGTTGTCTTTGTGGGGTAGATGGGTGGAATTGCATCCTTGTAAGCTGCCGGATTTGGAGGCGTCAGTGGGCGGCTAGTGTCAGCCATGTTAGATTGCATAGACATGTTGTATGGTTGTGCCTGTGAAACGGACATTACATACATTTGATATTGCTGATCGATTGGGTGATGAAGTTGCTGCTGTGATGGCGAAGCGTACACTGGATAGTATGATGACATTGGCACTGGACTTGCGGCAGGGTGAGGCATATAATGCGTGCTGCTAGCATGAACAAATTGTTGTTGCTGCTGCTGCTGATCCAATTGGGATATGTAGCTAGGATCCTGAATATGTTGCAGTTGGGTTTGAGAACTTGAATCTGGAATGTCACTTTTTGTATCTGGGCTATTAGGACCTCTGTTGTCTCTAGGGACAACATGAACTTGGTCTTGATAGTACACAGGCATTGAGACGGAGCTTGCAGATGCAATGCTACCATCACTGGATAGTCAAAACAATCAAAATAACCATTTCAAAATTAGATAATTATTTTCAAGAGTAGTAAGGAATTGGTTAATTTCCAATCTTCCCCTATGTTTGAATGAAAATTATCATTTAGCTCTTAACATCAAATAAATAAACTCCACAGTGAACAAAACATAAAGTTTTAAGTAACCCCAATACATTTGTTTGTTCCCATATTGACTATCATTGAAATACATGGATCAATACAAGAACTAAAAAAAAATCCAGGGAAAAGTTAATAGAAATTGTAATAGACAATACCTGGCTACCGAATCCGGTGAAGGCAAACTATAACCTCCAAAACCAGCCTTCAAATGCGCTGTCTGCAGCGGCAATGGAGGCCTTCGAAACCCAACTGGCACCCCATGATCTGATTTTTCATCATCGGAGAAAGCCCGATTGACAGTCTCATTACGAACAACCATAGGATGAATAGCTGCAGTTTGTGCCACAGTAGTACTTGCAGCAGCCACAGCTGTAGGAAGTGGAGGAACAGGAGCATTCAAAAGGCCAAACCCATCATCTTGCTTCAACCCACTTGGCGCAAAAGTAACCTGTGCAAACTGTTCCTCCATCCCAACCTTCTGATCCTCAACACGAACACGAATAGGAGGCAAGTTAGACATTGAAGGAGACGAAGAAGTCGATCCATATGATGAAGTATTCTCCACCATAGATGAATCAGGCATGGAGTGCAAATCATGAACATTACTCTTCACCTGCTTATTATTGTCAGTATTAGTATAAATCTCAGTCTCAGCCTCAGCCTCAGCCTCCACATCATTGCAAGAGTCACTACCTCGAACCCCATCAAGATGTAAAACACAGTCCATGGTAGCTGAATCAGACATACCTCTAGGGAGTATCCCAGCATTGTTAAGTGCATCAACAAACCATGTCTCGGACTTAGCATCGTTGAGGAGTGACCCCATGGAAGCAACAGCCTCAGGCTTTGAGAAGAAGAGAAACAAACGCAGACGTGAAGGTTTTAAAGGAGAGACAGAGGTTGTACGGTCATACTCTTCGATCATGTTGTCAAGATCTTCATCAGTGGTGACAGAAATGAGTGAGTCAAGTTCTTCGTTTGGGAGCTGGTACTTGAGAGTGAAGGGACGACCATCAAGGAGGGTACGGGAGAGGCGGGAGCAGAGGTCGGAGAGCGAGGAATGGCGATCGACCACCACGATACGAGTCTCACCGCCGATATAGCAGAGGGACTTGTCATGGGGACGGGGGATGATGTGGCCACCATAGCTGCACATGAAGCGGAGCTTGGCATTTGGGAGAGGGGGTAGATGCTCATCAACCCATGTTTCGGCGTTGCCACGGGACCTGGGAGAGGAGTCTACTGAGTCAGGGTAGTTGAGTTGGATTGCGGTGGCATTGGCATTGGAAGTGGTATTGGTGGCGGGGGCTGTGGTGATGGTGGTGGGGAGAGGCGGAAGAGGTGGGGGATCCATTGTTGTGGTGGGGTTGAGGTTTGTGCTATTGGTGGACAAAGAAGAGTTGGTGTTAATGAAAGCTGATGCTCTTATCTTAGGTTATACTTCAACTTTTATTAATCTTTTGACTTTTGAAGTGAGAAAAAGAAAAAGAAAAAAGAGAGGAGTGAATTAGGCTTTGAATCTTTGCTAACTTGAAACATACCTTTTTGTTTCTATCCATTACAACACCTTTGGCTTTGAGTATTGAACTAGGAAAAGGATCTTGCTTGGAAAAAAAGGATCTTATTATCCATTTCATGATTTTGGATTAAATTTATAAATTTAAAGATATATAGTCTCACGTTATTTAGAATTTGAAATGATGCGACACTTTGTCTTCATATTCCTAAGGGAAAAAAAAATTCACCATGAAATTGGAAAAAAAATAGTGGGATTATGAATCGAAAGGAGATTATTCATGTACATTGGCCCCATGCACGCATGTACCCCTTTTCACATAGAGGCTTGTGAGGAAACAGGTTATACGGTAGTTGATGGTTTGCTTTCTCAATAATGAAGGTGGTTGGTACAATATTTTCATAAAAGAACGCATACTAAAAAAAAAAAAAAAAACTAGCCTCACGTGTGATGAAACTTTTTTTCATTTTTTATTTTGGGTTTAGTATTACAATATTTAAAAGTGAGACAGAGATAGTGTCCTAATTCTTAGGATTTTTTTCTACATGAGTTTTCTTTTTTTTCTTCTAATTAGTTATTTGTACGTAAGTTAGTGGTTGATATGAATGAAAGAAATTGTTTGAAATAGTTATAAAAACTGTACTGGAGGTTGACCCGGCTGAAGAATTGGTTCACTGATTTTTTGGTCAACCAGTGATTCATTGGTTGAATGGTAAGTTTATTAATTAATTAAATAATATATTTTATGATTATAAAAAGCAATTAAAATAAAATAAAAATACTCCATCTAGGTAAATTAATAAATTATAACAATAAAAAATTACATCATATGACATAAAGTTAGAGAATTAAAAATAAATAAATAAACACACCATTTACATAAATCATCCAATAACCAAGTTATATAGTTCAAAAGTCTTAAAACAACATATCTCATAGAAATTCAAAATAAATTTTTAGCTTAATCATTAAACCCTAAAAATTACACATTTGTGAGATGTTGGAGTTGGCCGTAGGATTGCTTTCTAACTTTTTAGTCTAACAAATTTTGACTCTTTTAGTGTAGAAGTTCTTCAATTTTTTTTAAAATTTTTTTTTAAGTTTGTCACTTTATCACCTGCATTATCTATAATTTTATCACTATCTCTTTACCTCTTTTTGGTCTTATCACTATCTCTTAATGTCATTAATCTCAACTCTCATATCATAGCACAGCTCTTACTTTATCTTTAGTATTTTAGTTTTTAATCTTTATCACTTTATGTCTTTATCAGATTATCTTTTCAATTTTCATTAGTTTAGTAAATACACGGTACTTTTTAGTTTTATTCGCGGGTTGAAAAAATTAATCCGTGCAATTTGTCAGTTTACCTGGTTTGATAATGAGTCATTACATATTTGGTATTTTATATCAAACCATTTCGGATAATACTTTGGTTCATGGTTTAACCAATGTTTTGGTATGGTTTTTATAACTATATAATGAAACTGAAACTCTTGATTTATTTTTTTCCAACTCTCATGTAGAGGCATTAAAAATGACACTCTTGATCTTTCTCTAATTTTTTTTTTAAATTTAATTTAAGAAAGAGATAAGGTAACGTGGAATAATGTTAAAAGTGAAAATAGAGATACTGTCCTAATTTTTAGGATCTTTCTCTACATGAGTGTTGATAAAAGTTTGAGAATTTAATTTAAAATAAAAAGTGGTTGTGGGGGGACAAGGACCCAGATGGCAAGCCCAATTCATATGGTGGTGACCTTGAGAGACATAGGCAAATTATTCTCAGAAGGTACGCACTTAATTCGCACCTGGGCTACCTAACCATATCTGATGAGGATGCTGAGGACACTTGCCTAACCTCGGATGGTCGAGGGAGAGAGTCTGAGGGTGCATGAGGCAGCCTAAGGGGGAACAAGGGAAATTTGGTGTTGAACCAAGAAGAGAAGGGAAAGGAAGTACAAGATGGCCATCTCCTCTTCATTAAATGCACTGTAGCCATTTAGCTGGTTGTATTAATGGGGAAATGACCATGAATAGTGTTGCCACAGCTGATACTCAAGTGTAAAAACCTTCTAACAAAGTCCTGATGGGACAAGTATCAAAATAGTTTGATCATTGCCTTCCAAATGTAAGGTCTGGTTGCATCTTGGCTAAGTTATATAAAGCCAAGAAGCACCTAGATTGAAGAAAAAAGATGAAAAAAAGGAAAGGGGAGAAAATAAAGAGAAAGAGAGAGAAAAACCATTCAATTGTATCTTCATTCTCGGACTGACCCTGAGGACTAATACTTAGCTTTTTTTTTATTTTTTTTTATTTTTTATTATACAAACTCTAGTTGAACATTTCCACTTTGTAGACAATTTATCTCTGATATTTGTTTCATCTTACACAATGGGTATTATGGGATTGACCTTGCATCCCGCCCCTATAAATTAATTGTGCGAGTGAATTGTAGCTTAATTAAAAAACAAGTCTTGATTAATTGTTCTATCTTTCACCCCCCACAGTGGTAATTCAGATTGGAGAAGAGAAAGGAAAAGCCTAAAACTTAGGAACTTAAAAAAAAAAAAGGTTTGTGTTTAATTTAAAATGATTTAACTAAAAGATAGGGGTATTTGAGAGAGTTTAAGAATTTGTGTGAGAATATTTTAGTATGCAAATAATGAAACTCAAACATGGAATCCTGTTATTAGCAGTATAGATTAGTGGCAAGTTATGAGAAGAACAATTTAGATGATGATGGATAAGGATGTGTAGTTTTTTAACATCATGGTAATATGGGATAAGGATTGAGTATTTAAAAAATAAAAAAGAAACACTTGGTTAAAAGATGATTGGATTAAAATTTTTTTTTCCAAAAAAAAAAAACATGAAGCCTTAACATAAGATTCGAAAGTGGTGAACGTGGGTATGTGGGAGAGAAGAAGTTTATCTAAAATTAAGGATTTTGAAAATTAGTAAATATGACTTATTTTTCCCATTAATTACAGTTTGTTATGTTTTTAATTTTTATGTGTGATAAACTCAAAAAATGTTGAAATTTTGAATTTAAAATAAAAGTGGTAATTCAGAATAGAGAAGAGAAAAGAAAAAACCTAAAACTTATGAACTTTTTAAAAATAGTAAATTACTCTTTTAATCTGTTTGTATTTTTAAATTAAAAAATATTTAACTAAAATATAGGGGTATTTTAGAGAGTTTAAGAATTTGTGTGAGGATATTTTAGTATGCAAAATGATGAAATCCAAACAGGAGAATCTTGTTATTAGTAGTGTAAGGACCCTATTTGTAGCCCAAGTCCAAGATAAATGATCCCTTGGCCCAGTGAGCCCAATACAATAGAATTTGTAGAGAGTGAGGTCGAAGAACTGGGCCTTAGTGAAATTAGTAACAGCTAGTATGGATTTAAAGTGGAATCAGACAATAGTAAAGTCAATAATACTGAATGAATCTAATGTTCGAGGAGATTAACTGGATTACAAATCTTCTCAAGATTATTACAGATGATATTTCAATTGCTACAGTGTTCTTTCTTCCCTTTTTCTCGTCCCCCTCTTTGTGGAGGGGTTCTCACTTTATATAGTCCCATTGGATTATCCTTACCTTACACTTGTCAATTACATGTGCCCTCACTTGAGTACCTATCCCATCAGACATCCTCTCTGGCTTTCTGTGAGTTGTGGTGACCAAAACAGCACTGTTCAGGGGCCTTCTCCACATAAATGTGGCCAGAAAAGTAGCTGTAGGGCATTAAATGCGGCGGTAGCAGCTTTTCCTTAGATATTTATCAGTCTCTACTCCTCTTGTATATATATATGAAGCTTGTTCTTATCACTGGAGCTTTCTGGAAGATCACGTTGGTGGTCGGAGTATTGGTTTGTATCATGTTCAACATATTCGATAAGTAATTCCTCCTCGGATAACCCTTTGCTCATCACTTACCTACGAGATTCTATGACTGAAGTCTTCTATAATTGCCTTCTTCTTCTCGAACCAACTTGGTTCTTTAACCTGTGGATTAAGCCTAGGGCTCACTATCCAATTTTTGGGCCTTTTACCCCCACAATAGCTCTTCAAAACTCCAATTTTGCCCCTCCCGTCCAAGGAGAAAAATGGGGTTTTGATTTTTAAGAAATTGCACCAATTGATTCCTTGGTTATGTGTGAGAGCATTGTTTTGTGTGCGCTATGATTGCTCCTGTCGTTTCGAAGTCCCCCAAAATGTCATAAATTGCTCTAGGCGGTGCTATGTTCCCCAAATCCAACGGTGAAACGCAGATCCAATGGCTGAGCTTCTTTCTCAAAATTTTGAGCGGGATAACTTCTTACCTCCTTTTGCTCCATATATAAAGCGTACGAGGGACCATAATCTCCATTTTATAAGTCTTCAAGTTTCTAGAGATATCATTAGCTTAAGCTCTTAATCAATTCTTTACGATACGTAACCCCTCACACCTTTTCCTCAAGAGATCTTCGAAGTATTTTTCTTAAGGTATCAAAGATTACCCCACATTTTATTTCCTATGATTTTTACATTCTTGGTGATTTTCTTCTCGGCCATTCTACTTGGTCGCATAATTCTCATTCCTATTTTTACAAATTCCCATTATTTCGTTCTAGGTTATACAGATGGGTAGGTTTGAGAGTCTAGTGGATTCCCCTGTCAAAATAGATATTTTTAAGCAGAAATACCATATTCCTCAAGAAGTAGGCTTGTGATATTGTTCTTTGGAACAAATCATTACAAATAGGGAAGAAGGGGAAGTTGTCATCCCTATAATAGCCTTTATCGAAGGAGGGATAACTCTTCCCATGGGTAGGATCACCCTAGACTACCTTATTAACCATAGATTGTGCCCCCATCAGTGTGCACCTAACATGTTTAGGGTCCTAGGTTGCGTTGATGCTCTCAACGAACACCTCAAATTAGGCCTCACATGGCATGACGTGGTCCATATGTACGAGTGTCACAAACAAGCCGACGAGGGATTTTACCTCAAGTCCAGGTCATCTATCGTCAGGCTTATCTCACGCCTCCCCAAATCCAACAAAAGGATGAAAGATGACTATCTCATCGCTTCGGGGGCATGGCACACTGGTCTTCACTGCCCAACCCAAGAGAGAGAGACATGTGGGATACCTTAGGGTTAGGTTCCTTAGCAAATGACTTAGATATATATACATCTCTTCCTCACTTTCCTTGTTTAATTATGTTAGGTTTCTTGGTTATTCTTGCAGATAGAAGGCTAGTAGCTCTTCAGCTGAGTCTTACAAACGTTACGTCTCTCAATTACCTGCTCCGATCAGAAATATTTGTGAGCGAAGACAATCAATTATGAGCCGTTCACCTGGTATTGGATTGCATCCCCATTTCAAAGATCTTTTAGAAGGTAGGACATGCCATCAGAGCCGGTGATCCTCGGATAAACCGTATCGACGTGTCAAAGCCAGATTTCCTGGCAAGAGAAGACCTTCCACCAGTGATATTACCAGGTCATCAGATCCCTTCTCCACTTGTAGTACCATTACAACAAGTCCCCCTCAGAGTGGTAGCCACAGCCGAAGAGGAAATCGCATCTTCGCGCCTATCACTGGACGAAGAGATAGACCGATTTCAGTTTGAGGAGAAGCGAGTGAAGGGGTCCAAGTAGTCAACATCTCAGATGCCGAGGAGGCTGATAGGAGTTCAGGCGTGCACCCCCCAACTCTATTAGTCACCTGTCCGAATGACCCCTCGGAAGAAAAGGAAGAAAAAATGGGTTTAAACAAAGGAAATAAAAGCTTGAGGGATCTCTTTTCCGAGAGGGTAAGGGGCCACCTTCTCATCAGAAGCCCCAAAGCACCAAGTTCCCCTTACCCTACCCCTCCTTCCCCTTCAAGTCCCTACCGACCTTGGACTGAAAAAAAGGCGAATTTAAAGAAAAGAGGCCAGGCGATGATCTTGAAGAAGGAGAGGTAGGCCCTCAGAAGGGGACAAAGCAACAAAGGGTGAATAAAGACAAAAATAAAAGGTCTGCATCCGTAGAGAGTAGAGAGTAAAGAGGAGCAGGACAGGGCTGAGGTGCGCGTTGCCCAGCGAACTTGGCCTCCTCAGTTGGAAGTGGACGAGGCATCCATTCCCTGGAATGCTTCAATTAGGGAGTTCCAGAGAGGTCATGGTGCATGCGTGGCCGAGGCTTTGGAGCAACCAATCGTCTTGCCCAAGGACATGGATGATGTGAGGAAGTTGAAGCAGCAAGAGCTCTTACTGTCTCTAAAAAGGGATTTTGCAATGGTAAGTTCTCATTCCAGCTTTATTTATTTAATTCATATGAATTCTTATTTTCATTCTTTCATGCTCATACGGGTTGTTGTTTTACATTCATGCAGATCACCCAGGAGGTCTTTGTGGTCGAGGAGTGGGTCAACAAAAGCTGAAATGATGTAAAGGCCGAAGTCCAACTTTGCCTCGAAGTTAAGAAGGACTTGGAGGCTGCAAAGAAGGAGAACCAGGAGCTGGAAAATAAGTTAACCGCTGAAGAGAGGGAGAGAAGATTTGCTCAGGCTGGGTTAAAGAATGTTATGACCCAAGTTGAAGACCAGCGTAAGAAGTTTTATCAGACAGAGATAGAGCTGGCCATTGCAAAGCAACTTGTGCAGGATTTGAAGGCTGAGGCGCAAAGAGCTAAGGATGCAGCCCAACTGTCCAAGAAGGCACTTGAGATTGAGAAGCAGGCGTCATACCGGCTGGGAGTGGAGGAGACACAAATTAGGCTCGCTGAGGAGCTCTCTGAAGTTTGCAGGGATTACTGCGGCGTGTCATGGGGCAGGGCCCTTGATGTTGCAAGCGTCCCTGCAGATTCAGTGTGGAAGGAGAAAAGGAGTATATACTATCACCCTGAAATCCACGCAGTCACAGATGCCCTTCCTTCATCCTTTGCTACTGCTCCTGAAGTTTCTGAGCAACTTTTGGCCCTTTAAGCTACTCTCCCTATTCCTGAAGTCCCATAAGGATCCACTAAGGCTGGTGAGGAGAAGGACAAGGGTAAGTAGAAGGACAAGGGTAAGGAGAAGAAGCCCTCGGCTAGAGCTAAAGATGCTGCTCAGGTCAAGGATGCTGAGGTCAAGGCAAAAGAAGTAGAGGCCAAGCTGCAAGAATTTGATCCTAAGGCCAAGGATGCTGAGATCTCCCATCCAAGCCAGAAGGAAGACCCTCCTGCTTCCAAGGCCAAGGCTTAGTATATAGGATTTTCTTGTAGTAAATTTTTTTTAGTTAGTTGGTTTTTTTTACATATAATGACACTTGGTCATTAAATACAATGTACTCTTCCTTTTTAATTAACGAATTTCTTTCTATCTTGTGTGTTATTGCTTTGTATATTTTAATTTTGCTGCTGTTACATATGAACTAGCTTTGTTGTTAAATTAGATTCTACAAAGACTAACCAAAAAACACCTTGCCAATGCGAATAAGTGTTAAATGACAACAGTTCTTGTTCTACAGTGACATTACAAAGTACTCAGTGATAAACTTATACTTGACTAAATAATCAAGGCATTTAACTTACCCCAAACCATTAATCTGAAGAACTGATAATTGTTATAGATCTATTTTGACATTTAGCAAAAAATAAATGGATATATAAAAGATGTCATAATATGCTAATCTCCCCTTATCATCTGGTCCGAAGACTTCAGGCATGAATAAAGTTTAATTTAAACACTAATAAAAGATGCCATAATGTGTTAATCTTCCCTTATCATCTGGTCCAAGGACTTCAGGCATGAATAATGTTCAATTTAAACACTTATAAAAGATGCCATAATGTGTTAATCTTCCCTTATCATCTGGTCCGAGAACTTCAGGCATAAATAAGGTTCAATTTAAACACTTATAAAAGATGCCATAACGATAAATATAATGACAAAACAGATTGATAAAGGAAACTCTTATTAGTAATAATCCCTTTTCAGGTTGTTTACATTTCACAGACGTGGTATTACATGCTCATCCAAATCTTCTAGAAAATAGGCTCCTATACCAGCCACCGAGGTGATGCAGTATGATCCTTCCCAATTGGGTCCTATCTTTCCCATGATGGATTCTTTGCCATACCCAGAACCTTTCTTAATACCAAGTCACCAAGTGCTAATGGTCTCGACTTCACGTTGGCATCATAACCTTGCTTGAGTTTATGTTGGTGGTACGCCAATCGCACCATTGCTATTTCCATTCTTTCTTCAATAAGGTCTAAACCCTTTTCTAGTAACTCACTGTTACTGCTCAGACTGAAGGAGCTGGTTCTGAGTGTGGAGAAACCAGTTTCTAGAGGAATAACAGCCTCGGCTCCATAAGTCATCGAAAAAGGGGTTTCCCTGGTTGAACTGCGAGGCGTAGTTCTGTACGTCCATAGGACATGTGGTAGTTCCTCCACCCATTTTCCCTTTGTGTCATCCAGCATTTTCTTGAGTCCACTTACAATGACTTTATTAATAGCTTTTGCTTGTCCATTCCCCCGAGGGTAAGCTGGGGTAGAGTATCTATTCGTAATTCCTAAATCACAACAGTATCTTCTAAAAGATTTGCTGTCAAATTGAAGGTCATTGTCGGAAATAAGGGTACGAGGGACCCCGAATCGTGTAATGATATTTTTCCAAACAAATTTCTTAGCATCTACGTCCCTGATGTTGGCCAAAGGCTCAGCTTCCACCTATTTGGTGAAGTAGTCTGTGCCGACCAATAAATATCTTTTGTTTCCTGTTGCTTTGGGGAAAGGGCCGACGATGTCTAAGCCCCATTGAGAAAATGGCCAGGGGCTGGATAGGGGGTTAAGGACTTCGCCAGGTTGATGTATGTTTGGTGCAAATCTTTGGCATTGATCACACTTCTTGACATATTCATGTGCATCTTTCTACATATTTGGCCACCAATAACCTTGAGCAAGGGCCTTGTGAGATAAAGATTGACCCCCTATATGGCTTTCACAAATCCCTTCATGCAGTTCTTCAAGGAGCAGCTCCAAAGCCTCGAGGTGAATGCAGAGTAGGTATGGCCCAGAAAATGAGCGTTTTACAACTTTTGGTCCTCGGATAGCCAAAAACGAGGTGCCTTTCTTCGTATTTTGTCAGCTTCTAATTTACCCTCTGGCAAGGTATCCTCTTTCAGGAATAACACTATAGGATCCATCCAGCTAGGCCCTACTCTGACTTGGTGAACATGAATTGCCTCTATATTCAACTCTGTGGGTTTGTGCAAGTCTTCTACGAGGATAACTTGAGGTAGGCTTGGGGCTGAGGAGGTAGCAAGTGTGGCCAGGGAGTCTGCATGTGTATTTCCACTTCTTGGGACATGCAGCAGATTGAAAGACTCGAAGCTTGCCTGCAAGCGCTTGACTTGACTTAGGTAATTTTGCATCCTTTTGTCCTTGGCTTTAAACTCCCCCTTTACTTGACCGACAATCAGTCATGAATCCGAGAACACCTGTATAGCTTTTTCGCCCAATTTTTGAACCATGGCCATTCCTATCATCAGAGCTTCATACTTGGCCTCGTTATTTGTGGCTAAGAATCCCAGTCTTAATGATTTTTCGATGATGATCTTCTTAGGTGAGATAAGGACTAGCCTCACTCTGGACCCCTTCTGGTTCACTACACCGTCGACATACACTTTCCAAGGTAAGGGAACCTGTTGGGAGACCGTGCCAACCGATTTTTCATCTATGTGTTTTGCCTCTACTGATTCTTCTAACAGGGGTTCAGCAAACTCGACTACCAGATTCACGAGCACTTGGCCCTTGACGGAGGTGCGAGGCATGTACTTGATGTCAAAAGCCCCCAGAATCGTGCCCCATTTGGCAATTCTCCCTGTGTAGTCGGCACTTCGAAGTACAGCCTTAAGTGGGAGCTGAGTCAGGACGACGACTATATAAGCCTGGAAGTAGTGGGGAAGTTTTCGTGTACCATGCACTATTGCTAAAATGGCATTCTCCAACGGTAGATAGCACACCTCGGCCTCGTGTAGGGACTTGCTCATAATAAATTGGTCGCTGTACATTGCTATCCACTTGTATTAGCACCAAACTTACAGCATGAGGGGCCACAGCAATATAAGCGAACAAGATTTCATCCATTTTAGGGCTGGACATGATTGGTGGCCGACCTAGGTACTCTTTAAGTTGCTGAAAAGCCAAGGCACACTCTTCGGTCCACTTAAACCCTTTCCACTTGTTCATCAGTAGGAAAAACGTCTTGCATCTATCTGCTGACCGAGAAATAAATTGGTTTAATGCAGCAGTAATTCCTATTAGCTTTTGAACCTCCTTGGGATTTCGAGGTGGCTTTAGGTTAGTAATTGCCTTGATCTGATCTAGATTGACTTTAATTCCTTGGTGAGTGATCATGTAACCTAGAAACTTGCCTGATCCAACACCAAAAGAACATTTAGAAGCATTAAGTCGTAGCTTGTAGTTCCTCAGGATTTCAAAAGTATTTTCAAGATCTGCCATGTGCTCGGACACCATTTTGCTTTTTACCACCATGTCGTCTATATAGACTTCAATACTCTTGCCTAATTGCGACTCAAACATTCTAGTCATCATTCTTTGGTACGTGGATCCTGCATTTTTTAAGCCGAAAGACATCACCTTGTAATGGTAGTTCCCAGTGGGTGTAACGAAGGCCGTTTTTTCTTGATTGCCCAAAGTTAATGGTATTTGGTGGTATCCTTGGAAGGCATTTAAGAAGCTCATTCGGGGATGGCCTACTGTTGCATCCACCAACTGGTCTATCCGAGGCATAGGGAAGGGATCCTTTGGGCACGCCTTATTAAGATCCGTGAAATCCACACACACTCGCCACTTCCCACTCTTCTTTTTCACCACCACAGTGTTGGCTAACTACTCAGGGTTAAAAACTTCCTTAATAGCCCTAACCTGTTTGAGTTTCAACACTTCGGCTTTGACGGCGTCCGTATATTCCTTGGATAGACGTCGAGGCAACTGCTTTTTCGGTGTGATGGATGGATTAACATTTAGATGATGGCAGATGAAGCTCGGATCCACCCTCGGGGCGTCATAAGCATCCCACACAAACACGTCTATGTTGTGACCAAGAAAATCAATCAGCTTCACCTTTTCTTTATGGGGTAACTGAGTCGCAACCTGAAAGAATTTCTCGGGATCGTCCCCTATAACAACCTTTTCCAGATCCTCACATTTTGCCTCATCAGTTGGTTCTTTAATTTGCAGCGCCGGGGATATTGATTGCTATAAACCCCTTTCAGCAGAGGCCAAGGACTCAGCGTTGGGCTGATAGGAGATGGCAGCCACTAAACACAGCCTCGACGTGGATTGGTTCCCCAATATCTCCATAACCTGGCCCTCGGATGGGTACTTCACCAGAAGGTGAAGGGTAGAAGAAACAACCCCTAGAGTATGAAGCCAAGGTCTGGCCACAATGGCTGTGTAAGGGGAATAGGTGTTCACTACAATGAAATCTACCTCGACCACCTCGAACCCAGTCTGCACAGGTAGTCAGATCTGGCCCTTCGGAATGACCACATTCCCATCAAAACTTATCAAGGGCGAGTCGTACACGGTTAAGTCCTCGGGCTTCAACTTTAGCTCCTGTACAAGTCCGGGTACATAATCTCGGTGCCACTACCTTGGTCTACCAATACTCTTTTCACATAATATCCCCCAATTTTAAGGGTAATCACCAAAGCATCGTCATGAGGTTGGATGGTTCCAACTTTGTCTTCCTTCGAGAAGCCCAAAATTGGTTGGATCTCCAGTCTAGCCTTTTTTGGTTCTGACTCTGCGTCCTCGGCGGACATCCTAACCACAGACATTACCCTGGAAGGGCAGGATCTAGTTTTCCCTGGTGCAGCGAAAATGACATTTATTGTTCCCAAAGGGGGCCTTGAAGAGTTATCTCTCCAAGGTCCTGAGCATGCCTGGCTCCCCTGGCCACTGGAGTGGTGCAGGAGTTGTTTTAGTTGGCCTTTACGGACGAGCTGGTCCAAGTGGTCCCATAGACTCCTACAATCCTCTGTGGTATGTCCATGATCCTGATGGTATTGACAATAGAGGTTGTAGTTGCACATTTCAGGATTTTCCACCATTTTACTTGGCTATTTTAAGAATGGCTCATTCTTAATCTTCCCCAGAACTTGATGCACTGGCTCTCGGAACACAGCATTGATTGTCTGAAGATTCGCCGACCCTGATTGTCCCACAAAATCTCTCCGTGGTTTATTATTATTATACCGATCCGACCTGAAATCCCTCATCTCTTGAGAGATAACCTTATCTTTTCCTTTCCATTGCTGCTAATCTTCCTCAACTCTTTTATACTTATCAATTCGGTCCATGAGTTGGCGCACGCTGGTGACAAGCTTACTAGTTAGCGATTTCCTTAAGCCGTGACCGACGGGAAGTCTAAACGTAAAGGTATTGATGGCTACATCATCAAAGTCACCATCTACCTCATTGAACATCTCCTAGTATCGATCTGAGTACATCTTCAGGGTCTCCCCTTCTCGCATGTTCAAGGACAGTAGGGAGGCTAAAAGCCGAGGAACTCTGGTGCAAGTGATGAATCGAGAGCCAAAGGCTTGTGTGAGCTCTTGAAAAGAACTAATGGAATCTTCCTTGAGGCCGTCAAACCATCTCATGGCTACAGGTCCTAAACTGGATGGGAAAACTTTACACATCAAGGCTTCATCTTTGGAATGGACAGCCATTCCCTGGTTGAAGTGGCTCACATGCTCAACGGGGTTTGTCTTGCCATTATACATGGTGAAAGTGGGCTGATGAAATCGCCGAGGGAGTGCCACTCCCTCAATCTTCCTTGTGAAAGGCGACTTGGAGAGTTGGTGCAACGCTTTACTCATAGCATCGCTTCCCACCCCTTTTTGGGTTGGACCTCGAATCTTTCGTTCACGTCGCTGCTCCTCTTCGTAGGAGAAAAACTCACTAGGCGGGGTTCGAGACCTTCACCTGTAGTTAACGTCCCTTTCGCCATCGGAAGAAGTATTAGAGTTGGAAGGGGCTCTCCTGTGTTGTGCATGGCGCAACTTCCTCTTTAGTTGGTCGATTTCCAACTGCATGCTTCTGTTGATCTTTGCATAGGAGACGTGGCTTCCCCCACGAGACTTGCTCTTCCCAGTATGCGCGGTATGTACACTTCCTTCGCGATCACCTCTTTGCTCCAGGTGGATGGAAGGATCTCCATGCTGGGATTCCAAAGACTCTGCTTCGTGTGGACCTAATCCTATCATGGTTGACCATTGCTTTCATTATCACACAAGTTCTTCCCACAGACGGCGATAATTGTAAGAACCCTATTTGTAGCCCAAGTCCAAGATGAATGATCCCTTGGCCCAGTGAGCCCAATACAATAGAATTTGTAGAGAGTGCGTCGAAGAACTGGGCCTTAGTGAAATTCGTAACGGCTAGTATGGATTTAAAGTGGAATCAGACAATAGTAAAGTCAATAATACTGAATGAATCTAATGTCCGAGTAGATTAACTGGATTACAAATTTTCTCAAGATTATTACAGATGATATTTCAATTACTACAGTGTCCTTTTTTCCCTTTTCCCCATCCCCCTCTTTGCGGAGGGGTTCTCACTTTATATGGTCCCATTGGATCATCCTCACCTTACACTTGTCGATTACATGTGCCTTTACTTGAGTACCTATCCCACTAGACATCCTCTCTGGCTTTCTGTGAGTTGTGGTGACCAAGACAGCACTATTCAAGGGTCTTCTCCACATAAATGTGGCCAGAAAAGTAGCTGCAGGGTATTAAATGCGGTGGTAGCAGTTTTTCCTTAGATATTTATCAGTCTCTACTACTCTTGTATATATATATATAAAGCTTGTTCTTATCACTGGAGCTTTCTAGAAGATCACGTTGGTGGTCAGAGTATTGGTTTGTATCATGTTCAACATATCTGAGAAGTAATTCCTTATCAGATAACCCTTTGCTCATCCCTTACCTACGGGATTCTATGACTGGAGTCTTCTATAATTGCCTTCTTCTTCTCGGACCAACTTGGGTCTTTGACCTGTGGATTAAGCCCAAGGCTCACTATCCAATTCTTGGGCCTTTTACCCCCACAAGTAGTATAGATAATACTAATATATATGAAAATTGATAATTTAAAAAGAAAAAAGAAAAAAAAAATCACATTTTGAACCTCATATTTTAAATTTTAAAAGATTGAATTAAAAACTTTCTAGTTTTAAAAGTTTCAATTTAAACCAGTATTTTCTTCAATTTTAATGGATTTTTCACTTTTTCAAACAAAATTTTATAGTAATATTGGAGGGATTAAGGCCAAATTCAGAAATTTCTAATTAATATAGCAACTACAAAAAAAAACAAATGATCTTTTTACATTACATTAATCATGATAATATATATTCGTATATTTTGTGGTGCATCATATCTCTGATTGGAATCTCTCCTCCCATCCCACACTATCCACACATCACAAAAAAATTACGACTATATATTTATTGTTTTTCATTATTTTATTTTTATAACTAGTCGTCTCTAAAGGAAAATTTAACCATATATATATATATATATATAACACTAAAATCACAAATATTCAAAGTGACCAATGTATTGCATGTACTTTGACAGGATTGAACGTGTTTATAAAATAGTACTGTATGTATGACTCTCATGTTTTCTAGTTGAATTGTTAATGTTTCTGTGTAGTTATAAAATAAAGAATAGGATTCTTAATTAAAGCGTATATGCATGCATGTGAACTTTACGGGAATTCGACTATCACATGAAGAAGATCCATAGGCACTCGTGCTATTTCAAGGTCGCTATTTACGAAAGCAACTCTCACTTTGAAAGCTTTGTCCTTTGCTTTCATTTCCTTGCAGGTACGAGGAGTTTGTAATTAAAAAACAGAACCCAAGAGAGCCAATATAGGAGAGGAATATGGTAAAAAATATAATAATTACAATAAACATCATATTAAAAACATTACATTGCTAAGACCTAAGAGTTTTAGTGGTTGATATATTCTGTTCTTGGAATTTTTATTTTTTTTTATTTTTAATTTTGATTTAGATCGAATCGGCCATTCTATACCTCTGAGTTTGTGTCCATTAATTCGTAAATTTGGTGCTAATTCCTTATTTATTTATTAGATAAAGGTTGTACCATTGTTCCAATACATGTTACTCCCTCCGTCCCATTTTTTTTGTCATCTATTCTATTTTGAGATGTCCCAAAATATTGTCCTGTTTCTAAAAATAAAAGTCATTAATTTACTAATGTTCCTATTATACCCCTATTAATTTACTTATTCAATTTTTTGATAATTTTTTTTAAGGGTTGTTTTGGAAATTTATACATTTTTAAAAGGTAGACAAGATAATAAATGATGTTCCCTTAAAAAATTTGACTTTTCAAACAGGACAAAAAAAATGGGACGGAGGGAGTAGTTTTTAAAAATAAAAAAAAAATTATATATTTAAATTAATAATTCACCCTCTCCACAATTAAAAAAAAAAACCAAATTCAATATCTTATGATAATATTTCAAGCAAATCTAGTGGAGGAATATTGTGACGTAAATCTTGTTATTATTATATTTTTCTTTTGAAAGTTGGCAACTGTAAGTTGTTTATCTTTGGCTTGGTAATCAACAATGATGATTTTTTTTTTTTTTTTGAATACAAAATAGAATTCTACTCTAATCTAATTTAAGTGTATATATGTGTGAAACTCTTTCTTGGAAACTTGAATCCCGGCCCTTTCCCCTTACATCCCACAAACACTTATACTTGTGGAGTGATCATCGCACTAAGGGTGTTGTTCAATTATGTACTTACGTTACATGCTAACGTTTATACAAAAATGACTGCAATTAAGTTTGCCCTAGCCTTTCCTAGCAATTCACGTGGATTCGAAAGTGGTTGAATTACTTAATTAAATTATCTAGAAAACCTCAAATTATCTCAAAAACCTCTCCACTCATTCCAATTTTCTAGAGCATTAAAAGCCCTTAGTTTGGAAAAATGTTGTTGCACACAATTTGATTCACTTTGAAATCGCACTTCAAGTCATGAGTTCTATTATTTTAGTATAGTGTGCAAAATTGTATGGATTAGAGTACATGTAATAAACACTACTTTTCTAAAAAAGTATATTGTGTAGTAGCTATATGCAACGAGTTTCCTGCATCATTTGGGCCCCCATACACTGGGACTCATATGCTGTGAGCATCTCGTTGTATACACTTGTTACACTCGTTCTTCACTCTCTCTTTTTCACACTATAACAAAAGGCTCTCTCTCTCTCAAGCTCAAGCTTGCACCATTTCAGACTTTGGCAATGAATTGGTTTTAGATCTAGTTTCCATTTTCAGCCAAGGAACAAAAAACTCAAGCTCGCACCATACATCGCTGTTTCAAAGCTGGATGGAGGACGATGGCTAGGTCATGATGGGTGGTGAATGACAATGGTTGGGTTGAGGATTAGTGGTCCATCGTTGTGGTCTGGTTGGGTTTATTTATTATTTCTTAAATTGGGCATGTTTGGGTTTGATGCGTGATGTTGGATTTGGTTAGTTTGATTTGATTAGGATTGATATGGTTGTGTTTGGTTAATCTGAAAAATTTCAAAAAATGTTGAAACAGGGAAGGATGGGTGAACAACAAAAAGTAGTTGGAAAGCAGAAAAAATAATATTTAATTAGATTAGTGATAGATTATTGAGGTTGATGTAGTAGATTGTAAATAGTATATTAGCTAAAGTAGGAAATGTGAGATTTTTAATCCAAATTTGACTAAAACTGTATTGAACTTGATGTGAATGTTCTATGCTACTTACACAATACCAAATATTGGTGTAGTTAAGTGAAACCTATTCTCTTTGATGAGAATGTTCTATGCTACTTACACAATACCAAATATTGGTATAGGTTAAGTGAAACCTATTCTCTCGGAAAAAATAATAATAAAGAGAGTGAAACTTAATGACCAAAAATATATGAAACTTTATTACAATGAGTATATTAAAATTAGTAGATGTGGTTTGAAGTTCTAAGTCCTCTGTCAATTTGTTAATTTAAAGTTGATGTCTCTTTGGGGAAACTAGAGTGGGAGTGGTAGGCTTAATAGACTTAAAAGGACTTGCCCTAAACTAGAGGGTCCAAACTCCAAACTTCCCTCCATCACATAGCCTCGACCGATAGGATTTTTATGGTATCACATAAACATGAAGTGAAATATTCTCAACAAAGACTTCCTTATATCAACGGAAAAAAAATGTTGATAGATGATTGGAAGCACCAAACAAAAAAAGCTTTGACCTTTTTTTATCTATTTGAATTTTATATATTTATAAGAAAGGCAAGTTTGAATATCTATCTACACTATTAATAATAAGATTCGCTGTTTGGGTTTCATCATTTTGTATATTAAAATATCCTCACACAAATTCTTAAACTCTAAAAAATAATTCTATTGTTTAGTTAAATAATTTTAAATTTAAAAATACCAACCAATTAAAAGAGTAATTTACTACTTTTTTAAAATGTTCCTAAGTTTTAAGTTTTTAAACTTTTATCAACTTTCAAAAATATTATAAAAATTAGAACATTATCTCTATCTCTATCTCACTTTTAAACATTATTTCACTAAACTTTAAAAATAAAAAATAAAAAAATCATTTTATTATTAAACATGATTTCACTAAACCTAAAATAAAAAATAAAAATGAATAATATTTTTGTGCGTGTAACGAGTCTAGTTTTACCTGTGAGCTAACTGAACCGTTAAACTCACGTAGTCTTCTACTTAAAAAAGAAAAAAAAAAAAAAGAAAAAAAAAAGTTTGAGTTTTGGTTTTGTGTGATGGAAGTGAAGCTAAGCCAAAGACGAGACCTTCTTCTTCCCAAACTCCTTCCAAACCCAAACTTCCCTTCTCACACTCACAGGTTTTCCCTCCTTTTTATTTCTCCTCACTTTTTTCTTTCCCTTTATTTTGGAAGAAATAAAATTATTCATCCTCCTGTTTTTATTGCAGAGTTTTAAGCTTCTATTTGAATTCGTGGGCAAGCAGTAAGAGTTCCTTTCACAAGCATTTTAGATACATTGCTCAGGTACCGTACAATCTCTTGCTCTCTTTTCTTTTCTCTCCCGCAGTTTTTTTTTCTCGTCAACCAAACATAACCGTGTCTTTTGTGCTGTCAGAAATGGAGGTTTCGGATTCAGGAGATGTCAAAGGTTCAACACCCCACCAAACACTACTTGGTTCATGTTGTCAAAGAGTATGGCAAAGATTTTGAATTACTTTTTTTGTTTATTTGCTGCTCAACTATTGTTATATCCATTTGAACACAATGCCCATTTCACAGTTCCATTAGGGTTTTTGGCTGCGTTTAAGACATGCCCATTTTGGGTTTTGGCCAGAATTATTGCTTTCTGTTTGTAGGTTTTATGGTTATGGATCTTTCTGACTAATTGTGAAAATAATTAGATGATTTTACAACTCACACCACACTTGAATTGTGCTCAAAAGCGAAAACTTGGGCTGCAAATTTGAGTGCTTTGTCAAATAATTTGAAAATTTGAAGAAGTCATTGATTAATTTAGTTATTTACATATATCTCAAATTAAATGATTTGAATTATTGGTAATGAATAGGAAGTATGGAAATTTATCTGTTTCAATTTTTGGTTAAACATTGGCCATCAATTTTGTGAAAGAATGTCTGAAACATTAGTTAAAATACTGTAATTAATGTTTTGGAAGATATTACTTTTTAACTTGGAAGTTTAAACAAAGTTTTGAACTAAAAAGTGATTTCAAATTTAAGAGTTAATATAGTTCAGTATGTAATCCTAATTTTCACCTAAACAATGTGATTGGCAGGGGTGAGACTTTAACTTCGATTTCAAAGCAGTATAGTGTCTCAATATCTGCAATCGCTGCTGCTAATAGGAGTATCGTTGACATAGACCTTGTTTTCAAAGGGCAGCACCTTAACATTCCTTCTGCCTCAGGAAACACTCAAATGGTGAGCAAGACTGCAGGATCATTAGTAATCTGGTCTGACTGGTTATTGCTCTGACTAAGTTTTGGACGTTTTGTGTCATCTATTTGTTTGACACAAAATACTATCCAATCATATCTTTCCCCTTTGCATGTCCCTCTGATAAAGGAGGATGCTTACAATTTTCTCTGTGTCATGTAGCTGCACCAAATTACGTTGTTTTCCTATCACATTTTATTTCTTTATCTGAATTTACTAAGACTGTGATTATGTGTGGGCATTAGGTATGATTATAATGTGACCATGAATTTTAGAGATATTGTGATGAAAAATTTGAGTTGTCTGCTACAGTATAGCTTGCAAAGATGTAACTTTGAGGTATTTAGATTTGAGCGTGTTTAACTTCATGCTTCAAGAACTGATGCATAGTCGTCATGAGCTATCATCTTTTATTATAAATTTAGCATGGAAGCGCAAATAAAATAGTGTAACAAATTTGTATACATATAAAGAGGAAAAATACATATAAGATGGTTTAATTTAAAAAATATAATTTTGAAATGTGATTGATATTCAGCAATGAATCTCAACTGATAAGTTTGGTATTGACAGATGCTTACAAAGTCAGCCTTCAATTTGAGGTCTGCACCTGTGCACCATGTAGATTTAACTCTAAGAAACTGAGCTGTGAAACACTTTTTTTTACCCACTCCTGAAAGGGGCTCATAACACTTAATTCTCAATGTGCCTATTCAGTTCTGGTAATGTGGCTTTGAGATGAAGGTTTAGATAGACAGACAGACACACACACACACACACACGCTTAACGCATCTTGTGATGCACTAAACCTTATCTTTGATAATTGATATGCTAGAGTAGCTATGGATTGAATGCTCTGGAGAAGTCTAAATTATTCATTTCAATTGTTGATTTATAAACCTTATTTAACTTGGTAGTATAGATTTCAAAGAGTTCTGATTTTTGACTTTTTTTGGCTTCTGAAGCTGCAAATTAAATTGCCAGAAAACCATCTAGGGTCTCTCAATATCTTGCATGGACTTCTGGAGCAGAGGAATTTCAATGTGCTATCCTCTTATTGTTTACCACATGTATGTATGTCTTGTAAATTTGCAGCCTACATACTATAATTTTAAGTCACCTTTGGTTAGTTTATACCAGCACTAGTTATGTTCTAATGACTTTTCTATAACAAGTTGATGCATCTCAGTGACCTCAACATGCTTGCACATTTTATTATCAGGCTAAAACCACTGGTTATTTTCTAGTTCTGGTTCCTCTCATAGCATTTTGCGTCAGATGCATAATTTCTGCCTTGCACACTAGAGTTGCTGGCAAGTTCAGACATCAAGTTGTGAATGAATCAGAGGGACGACATCATGGGTGCAGAAGCATGCGGTGGAAATCTGCTCTCAGTGAAATACTGGAACCAGATACTTTGGATGCTGTGTCAAGTTCACATTCCAATGTAAGCACTTGGTATATTGTGGTTGTAATTCTCAACATCTCTCTTACCTTAACTCTTGACAAAAGTGATGAAGTTCAGGAGGGGGAAGATTCAGAATTTTACAACTCTTTTGCATTTTTAGTGGTTGTGACGTTGAAATTTTTTTTGTTTCTTTTACCCTTTTTCTACAACCAAATGAAAGTTAATTATGTCTATAGATCATGTATTTCAAGTGAACTCTCATATTTAAGCACCAAATTTTGAATAGCTAAACAGAAATCATTTTAGTTTGTTATATTAACATGCTTACTCATTTGGAACCATTGTGTAGAGCCTTTCAGAAGATCAATCTCAAGTTTCTTTTGAAGAGGAGCCACGTGCTTATGGCAAGCTTGAGCAAGATTACCAGAAATTTCTATCAGAATGTGGAATGAGTGAATGGGGTCACTGGCGTGGAGGTTCTCCTGAATAACTTCTGGTGCAGTAATTTTGAGCCAAGCTATGGAATCCCTGTAGTAGCATAAAATTTTTCTTTTGTTTTTTGTTTTATGATTTTTCGATTGTGCAGATTTTAGACAGACATACAGATACATACAGATTTTGCTAGAATATAGAATTAGATTTCAAATTCATTATATTTCGTCCATATTTTGGTTTACTTTCAACTTGTAGCTTGTATATGTGCCCAGAGGTGGTGGGAAAAAGTTTGGTTACTAAAAACTTAAATGTAAAATCTACAATTATTGCAAAGAAGCTTTTGTTAATTCTGGCACTAGTTAAATAGCACGAGCATTGCACAAAGCAAAATTAATTACTGTAAATGAACTAATAATTTGATTTGAATAAGTATACTAATAATATCTTGCTCTATGTGTGTGTATAGCAATTGGATCATGATTAATATGTTTCGAACTGACCTGTCACTTTGGTGGAAGACATTTGCTCATCAAAAACCTATGGCTGGAAAATCTTTATCTATGTAATGTAAACAGTTTTAAGGAGTTGGAAGAATGGTCATTATTATTATTATTTCTGAGAATCGAACTTCATCATTATTTGATTGAGAAGAGAGAAACGAAGTTTTTTTTTTTTTTTTTTAATGATAATTCAAAATACAAGGAGTGTTGGAAACACCAAGAGGCATCTACTAGTTGAACTACAAAACTCTTGGAGAGAAACAAAGTAATTAATCATGCCTAGTTTAGGCGTTTCAACTGTGTTTTATTTTTTGGTCATTTTCATCGAGGTATTAATTAGCTGTAGTCACTCAGTCTATAGACCCTATACCAAAAACTATTAAATTTTTTTTTAAAATTTTTTTTTAAGTTCTGGTTGAAAAAAAAGCTTAAAAAGGAAAAGAAGAGAAAGGAAATACGAAAACAAAAATGTTTTTAATGTTTCCAAGATCCACCCTTTTGTTACATATTTTGTTATGAAGCGTCCAAAATTGCTCCATTCTGTTAACTTGTACAAAGAAGAAACCCATTGGTAATGCCTTAAGTTGTTTTTTCTTGGTGAGAAAAACTGACAACTTGCTCAAATAATATTGTCCACGAGGTGTCAAGGCATAGCTGGTACTTATTATAGTGATCAAAATCCATTGGTAATGTCTTAAGTTGTTGTTTTTTCTTGGTGAGAAAAACTGAAAACTTGCCCAAATAATATTGCCCACGAGGTGTCAAGGCATAGCCGGTACTTATTATAGTGATCAGAATCATCAGATCTTTTTCTGTTACATAACTTGTAAATTTTAACCTAAATCTAGTGCAACATATTAGCACTTTTCTATTATTAGCCAAGGCTGTTCACTTTCTTGCCAATTAAGTTAAGAGAAAAAAAGTTGTTCACTTGTTATGTAAACATCATGCTAGCCAAATCATAAAATTTTGTCCTTTATAAATTGGAACCATTAATTTTTCCAAATACTTTTATTGTGCGGTTTTGTACCTCTCTCTATTTAGGCATACGTTCGATTTAAACTCTTGTCGTTTAAATTCCCGTCACCTATTGTCGTAATTATCAAATTATTAAATAAAAAAAAAAATTCAAATCATCGTAAGCGCGCATTTCACTGCCTCTCTGTCCTGTGTGCCTTCTTGGATTGCCCTTGCTAAGACTCCTTGAGCTTTCCTTCTTCAGGATTATTCTCTCATAATTAAGGTAGGTTTTATTTTCTATAAACTTTAAGTTCTTTATTTTCTCTTCTGGGTTTTCCTATAATTTTTTTTATAGGGTGTTTAATTCTTGTTATTAGGCTTGAATTTGGGTGATTCTTGTTATCTGCTATTAATTTTTGCCTCAGCTACTTCAATCGTTATATGCCTATTGCAACATTGTTCTGAATTTTCGATGTTAGAGGTTAAATTCTAGAATGTTGATTTTTCTTACTTGTATAATTTCCGATGAACCGCCTAGCTTGAGAGGATCTTGATGCAGGATAACGAGACAAATATTTGTTACACTCAAAACTGCCAAAACCCAATGTGCTTGCTTTGTTATTCTGGCTAAATGTCAGGCCCACCATAGCATCACCAAAGCAAAAACCTTTTTGTTAAGATTAAGTACGTTGAACCAATTTTAGTGCTTGATAACTTCAAGAAGTTGGTCTAATGGTTTTCACGACCCCACGTGATTCATGAGGTTTTGGATTATATTTCCTAGCCAATACCTTGGAGCCACCTTCAAGAGGTTGCTCCCTATAATTACCGAGTGTGTGTAGGACGAGGAATTATACTCACCAGGGGATTAGTTGTTGCTCTATATGTTTTGCACACTGACGTTGAAAAAAAAAGCCCAGGTGAGATATGGCCCTAAACAATTGGTATGCAAGATGCAACAATTGAAGAACTTAGATCAGTCTTGGCCTTGGGATCTGTGTTTCCAAAATTCAGTCTTGGCCCTGGGATCTGTGTTTCCAAAATTCTTCAGTATAGTTAGAGTAGGACTTTTAAGGCATTATAAAAATCGGTATTTCTTACACCCATGGAGTTTCGTTATGAGTAATGTTAGAGAGAGATCATATTTTTCATTGTTTTTCCTTTTAAAAGCAATTGTTGATATAATTTATTGTGATTGGTATAACATTATTTTTACCTAGGTTCGCTACTAATGCAACTTTTATTATGCATAAATTTCAATAGATAATGTCAGTAGAATTTTTAAAAAAATTGTGAAAAATGTTGTGCTTGTTCTTTAATGGGATGGCTTTGTGGAGTTTGAAGGTACTCAACAAGAAAGTGAGAGGATGATAGAGTCCTTTTCTTTTATATTTTGTTCATCTTGAATGGGGAAGCTATGAAATTATAGAATAATAATAGCATATATATATATATATATATATTCATATACTTAGGGATTTCAATCTCGTTTAAAAAATATCCAAGCTCCTATTAAGAGGACGAAGAAACAAGAACAAACTAGAAAAAAAAAATGCTGTATTATTTGTTAATTCCAATATCAATGCTGGATTATATTACATTTCTTAATCCCTAGTTAATCAGATTTTCCAAGTTGACAGTACCCTAGCTATTTATTTTTTGTATTTGGGATGCACAGATGACATGTTATTTTTTTTCCTTACAACTAGTGGTTGAGGGAGGAACTTTGAACCCATGTTTCCCCCAGACAATAGACTAGTGCTGTTGAACCACAAGGCTTGGTGTTTCATGTGGCTAATATAATTACAATGCATATGTTATGTTGTTTTCCTGCTTTATTTATAAGGTGTTAAGTTTGTGACATTTTCAATTGGTGTTTCACTTGCTCCTATCATTTTTTTCTAAATGGTTAGTAGTACTTGTCACTAATTATGATAGATACATCATCTGAATGATCCAACCTTTTTTCTTTTGCAGCTTACTTTGGGAAAATGCCTGAGATTATGTTAGGAAGCCACACTGTAAAATCCCATGGAGTCAAAGTGGCAAGAGGACATATGCATGACTGGATAATTCTTTTGGTTCTTGGGGTAATAGATATCTGTCTGAATGTTGTAGAGCCTTTTCACAGATTTGTTGGGAAAGGCATGATGGCAGACCTGAGATACCCATTTAAAGAGGATACTATCCCTTTTTGGGCTGTTCCAGTTCAGTATCCAAATTCTTAGATTTTGCATTTGTAATTTTGTATACCTATGTTACTTGTGATTTCAAATTATATTACCTTCTATAAGGAAATGCCCTTACACTTTCTGTTTCCTGTGACAGATCTTTGCTGTACTGTTGCCATTTGCTATATTTACTATATATTACTTTCGAAGAAGAGATGTCTATGATTTGCACCATGCCATATTGGGTAAATCTGCTTTCCTTTTCTAGGCTTTTGATAAACCTGCTTTCACTGCTTGTAACTCATTGTATATTGTTTGCAATGCAAGATCAGGCACTCTATTTTCTCTTCTAATAACTGGAGTTATTACGGATTCAATCAAAGATGGTGTTGGTCGACCACGGCCAAACTTCTTTTGGCGGTGTTTCCCTGATGGAAACCAGGTGTGTCCTTAATTTCATACCACCTCAACCTTCTTTTCTCTTTTTCCTTCAATTCTTTGATGGGATAGATAGTCCTCTTAATTGTGTATTAAGCCAATATGTTATTATCCTCATGCTCTGGCATGTCAGGTCTTCCATCCTGTAACATTGGATGTCGTTTGCAATGGAGATAAGCGAATTATAAAGGAAGGATACAAAAGCTTTCCTAGTGGACACACTTCATGTAAGTAGAAGAGCTATTTACAGGTTACTTGTTTTTGCAGAATAACAACCATCATTAGATGATTTATTAACCATGACATGGTACATACATATCTAATTCATTTATTCCTTATCTTCATCTCTGACATTGTTTTATTTTGTGTTCGATGCATATAGTCTTAGCATTATTTTCAACATATTTATACCTTACAAAGACTTGTGGGAATTTTTATTAAATTGTAATTTGTCATTTGAAACGAAAAGAGTCCTTATCACAGTTAAGATTTTTATTTTCTAGATCTAAAAATGTACATAGTATTAGTATTAAATGATGAGTTAGCTTAGGCTTAATTCTATGGGGTTTACCAAACATTGGATTGAATTTCAGTGAGGGTCACAAGTGAGGATTGTGGGGGTGAGGGAGGACACTGAATTCACCTCTAAATTTGTATATTTAATCTGAACCATTAAATAGATCAATTTCAAATGGAAAAAAAAAAAAATCATTTTCCTGTTCATCATTATTGCCTTAGCAGCTCAAACAATTGGGTTAAGTGTTCAGAATGCCTATTAGTAACTCTACTCTTCTAGTGATTCTGAAGAAGACTAAAAATTGTTACTTAAAAAATGTGGCAAGAAATTAATTTAAAATTACCATCAAAGGGGTTGGTAAAGGTGATTTAATTTTGTAGGTTTCTTGAGTTTGAATCTGCCAAGCATGAAGTAGCCATAAAGTTTTCATATAAGGAAGACAAACATACAAACAAACTTGTTGAGTGGTGTAGTGGGTTGACTAGAGCAGCTGGTTTGGTCCAGTAATGATAAGAATTGATAAGAATGCTTAATTCATTGAACCACAAAGATGCCTTGGAATATTCAATAGCTGCGGAATGTTTTCAAAATGATTCTGTAAAATACTTAAGGAAAATTCCTGACTTCCATTCTTGTTTGGGATCAGGAGGGTCTCATATTCATTTCTCCTTTTCTTTGCTCAGTAATTAGAGGTGTTATATGGTAGCGTAAGATTTGATCATTCACACTTAGATCAATAGATGGTGGTGCAAATACACTTGAGCTCACTTTGATTATGGTCATCAACGTGCAGGGTCTTTTGCAGGTCTTGGTTTCCTTTCATGGTATTTATCAGGGAAAATTAGAGTGTTTGATCGCAGGGGCCATGTTGGAAAACTTTGTGTTCCATTTCTTCCATTGCTGTTTGCTGTTTTTGTGGGAGTTTCTCGTGTTGATGACTACTGGCATCATTGGACAGATGTCTTCGCTGGAGGTCTTATAGGTTTGTACTAAAATAAATTAATTAGTGTGATTAATTTCTTTTTTGATCCAACTTTATCTTGGTAAATTGGATCCTATATCAATTAACATAAATGATTATCTCACTGATCCAATTTCCTTTTAATTTTTTCAATGCAGGATTAACAATAGCCTCATGTTGTTACTTGCAGTTCTTTCCTTTTCCTCATTCTGCGAACGGTATGTCCCATTTCCTTATAATTTCTTAATGCTAATAATTTTTGACTATATAAGGTTGGTGTTAATTTTTCAAATAAGTTGAAATTTGGTCAATTTTACTGAAGTACTATTGTTGCATGATCTATCTCAACAGTATTTTTTCTGCAAACCAAATGCCATTCAAAACTGTAACGTTGAAATCACCTGATATCAACCATTATTCCGCGAATCTCTTGTAATTGGGATGAGTTATTAAGATTAGGAGAGGACTTTTGAGCAATCATAAGTAATTGATCTAGTAATGGTCATGAATTGCTCCTTGGTAAGGTTCATAGAACATAATAGATTCATATAATCCTCTACATTTGATCTGCATGTGTGCCTTTTTTTTTTTTTTTGAAAGGTTACTACAGCTGTGGTTTGGAGTAGGAAATACAGAAAGTGATGTTCCATTGGTGCCATTGGGGAAAAGATTTAGATTCATATTGTGGCTTTAAATGATACTGTTGTTTCATTCATGTATGGTGGTCTAAACAGAAAATAAGAAAATATGTTCTGGATATGAAATCAGCAAATATTGCAGCTGATTGTGAAAATATGTATCTTATTTGTGCACTTAAAACTTGTGGTTGTACTTGTATCAGTTGTTCAAACACTTTGCTAGCAAAGGGGCTTTTATAAGTGAAATGCTTGGAATTTTGTTTATCGTCAATCTTCTTATTCTTTATTGTCATGTTTAATCTTTAGTCTCTTCTCTTCTGGACATCCAGGTTGGGCACCTCATGCATATTTTCAAAAGCTGGCAGAGAGCAATAATGGTCCTCGAACCTCTTTAAGAAGGGCTCGCTCTCTTGATATGGAGCTACATGAAGCACACACTTCATTTATAAGACATGACAAAAATAAAGAAATTGGAGAATCCAGTCCAGAAAGTACAAGTTCATCATTAGATTCAATGGAAGCTGGGACAAGCAGATACTGATTTTAGATTTTTTTTTTTTATTAAAAAAAAAATATATGAAACAATTAGACATGTCTATTTACATAGAAAATCCAACTTGTCACGTATATATTCTGACTTTAAACTATATATAGGACTTAGTATGTGATCACTTCCTATAGATGTTCTTGAATTTTTATTGGGCCATATTTCTAAAATCAGTCTATATTCATAATACATATACTTTTTTTCCTCCCAAAATTTAGAAGGGTGATGGTCACCCTGGCCCAGTAGTGCCTCCGTCCCTACTGCCCATAGATTTCATTGTTCTTAAGAAAAAGAGTAATAATTCAATATTTTGGGAATAAATGTTCTTTCTACATAGAACAGTAGATTTTGTTTTCCACATATAATAGTAGATTTTTTAAATTAAATTTATGGTGTGATCCGCCAGGAGAAAACATTATTTTTGAAGTATTTAAATAAATTTTTCTAACAAAATACGTAACTAAACACAAACCAAAAAATATATCAAATAACATTAAATCAATGTCACTTTTAAATTACAATCCCCTTGTCAAACATGTAACTTTTTGGGCTGCTAAAAGTTTTGGGCTTACCCAACCATTTTTAGGCGACAAGGCAAAGATTTCCTCCAAAATGTAGGCTGGTCCATTGCTTTTGGGGCGATATTAACAAGTAGCCAGCCCAGCTTTTGGATCCCACAATGTTGAAACCGTTGCGGACGCCACCTACCTCTAGAACTCCCTGTCTACTTTGCATTTTTTTTAGTCGATTTATCTGCTGCATTTTATGACCTACTTCTTATTTTTTTGTTGATGAAAATGACCTATACTTAATTCTCTCTTAAAAGCAGTCTTGTCATTCCAAAAAAAAAAAGGCTGTCTTGTCATTTGGTTGAGCATTTAAGTGATAGAATTAGGTTCTCCAAAAATTAAAATTGATAGAATTAGAGCCAACCACCCCAACTCCAAAACTTGCTTGAAAATGTAACAAGTTAACAACATAAAGGTCGCTAGCGTGTTCTACTCTACATTACTGCTAAAATAGTTCCAAGTAGAATTATGAGACTTTTCACCATAAAAGAATTAAATGAGACTTTGCTCAAAAAAAGAAAAAGAAAAAAAAAAAAAAAAAAAAAGAGAGACTAAAGTGTAGACACAAATCCATTTGATTTGACTAAATGGCGTTTGAGGCTTCCAATTTATCAGTTTGGGATAGGTTGTTTCGTTATAAAATAAATTGAATTAAAGGTATCTTCTAGATTCTCGGAAAAGGAAAAGAGTATTTTTTATTTTTATTTTTATAATTTATAAAGTCATAAACATGGGTAAAAAAATAGGTTATTGTGAAATTATTGAGAGATAAAATAGCTGAAAAATTGTACAATAATCTAGGAGTATGATTATATTGTGTACTCCCTGCTCATAAATAGTGAGTCTTATCATGAATTTAATAAGTGAAATTCACTATTATATAAGATAAGGATAAAGAGTAAGATATTATTTCACTCCGTATTGTATAATTAGTTAATTAGCCATAATCTAGTTTAACGGGTTTCCTTCTAAGGTGAGTTAAAGGGTGATTGAAAACAAAGAATAGAAAATGAGGTTGGTGAACAAATAATTGTCCACTTACAACTTTTTTGATTTTTGCTAATTACGGTGCTTGTCATAATTGGGGATAATATGTAGGAAATTGTGGAATGAATAGTAATACATAGAGGACCTATATAGAGAAAGGTTAGATAACCCAGTAGTAGTAGTAGAACAATATAAGTACAAGGGTATAATACAATGCAATACAAATAAGTATAAGTACGTCTATACAATGGGATCAAAGAGTGGGTTGGGGTCTCTAATACACTAACAACTCCCTCAAACTCATGATGGGGGATGAGAGATCATTTTGAGTAGTTTAGATACTATATATGGGCCCGTTTGGTAAGAGATTTTTAGTAATGTTGTTTGTATTTTTTTAAAATACGTATGAGTGAAAAAGTGTGAAAATACGTGTAATGTTGTTTAAACACTGAAAAATATTGTTTAAACAACGGTAACAAATGACCCCTAAATAACGGAAACGCCTTAGGGTGTGACTTGGTGAATCAATGTGCAAGCTACTCATGAGAGGGAATTGAGTGAAGTTGGAGGGAGCTATGGAGAAGATAATGTTGAACAAGGTTACAATCAATTGTTTGGTGCGTTTTTGGAAGATGTGATTACAAGCAATATGGGTGGCACTCTTGTTGTCATAGTGTACAGGAGTACTAGTAGAAGCAAGCTAGAGACTTAAATCTTGTAAGAGCTAACATAACTAAAAGGAGTTTCGAGGTAGTGTCAGCAAGAGTGGGGCATTTAGTCTCAATACTAGAGCAAGCAACAATGATCTACATTGAGTTATAAGGGGGGAATCAAGAAGAAAGAAGTACCTAATGGTGAAACAACAAAAAGGAGGAGCATCAATATTAGAGCAAGCAACCAGGGTCTATAGTGAGTGGACTATGGAGGTGTGCAACAAGGGCAAAAGTTTCCTCGTCTGTAATGTCATACTCTTGAGATGAAACCTTTAGTGGAGAAAATGGGCAAATGCCCTTTTTGTGCAAATTATGTAGTGTTTTGCCCCATTTTCCAAATTAATTAGAGAAATGCTCATCTTTTAAAACTCGATTTTCTCAAAATCGAGTTAAAAAAAAAAAAAATTTCTGGAGCCCTATAGTGGCGTTTTAAAAGCATATAGTGACTTTTTAAGACCCTATATTGATGTTTTAAGGACCTATAGTGGCGTTTTGAAACTCGAACTCCATGAACTAAAGTTATAGGCAATTTTTTTTTTTTTTAAAATTTTTTTTGCCTATAACTCGAGTTCATGGAGCTTGAGTTCCAAAATGCCACTATAGGTCCTTAAAACGTCACCATAAACTTCTTAAAAACGCCACTATATGGCTTAACTCGATTTTGAGAAAATTGAGTTTTAAAAGAGGAGTATTTCTTTAATTAATTTGAAAAAAGAGGCAAAATACTATATAATTCGAGTGAAAATGACATTTGCCCATTTTGGCCAACCTTTAGCCAAAGAGGTGAGCTGTTTATCTCTTCAAGAGAGAGGGGTGGAGAGGGGCATGTGACATTTTGTCATTTTTGTGAAGAACTCGTATTCCTGGAAGATGACATGATCCTAGCTAACACCTATATTCTTAAAAGCGTTTTCACCCGAAATAATGATAATAATTGTTGTCACCAATATTCTTAAATGGGGGACGACGAGAGTTTGGTTTTTTGATGAGCTCTAGGGTCCGTTTGGATAGAGCTTATTGTTGTTGAAAATTGCTGAAAATTGATTATTGCTGAAAACACTGTAGCAAAATAATTTTTAAATGTATAAATAGTACCGTGGGACCTATTTTTTATTTTTTTAATGCATGAACAGTGCTGCTACAGCACGTAACAGTGCATTACAGTGCGTGAACAGTGATAATTGTCTCATGCATAATGATTTTACTGTTCATGCGTTGGAAAAAAAAAAAAAAAAAGGTTTCGAAACGTGAAATAGGAAACGCAGACGCAACTTGAAGGGTTATCCAAACACATATCTAATTGAGAGGAGGAAGATCTAAGGTTGTTGTACCAATCAATGAGGCTAATGCAAAAGGCTTCATTAGTCTAAGAGTTTTTCTAATAGGGTTTCTTAAGTTCTTGAGTGACAAAACTACAGTTTGCGGCGTTTGAGAAAGCTATACATAGATTGAGACTAAATAAGGTCATTTTTGCAATCCAAAATGGTATGAGCAATGTGAGAAATCTCATCAAACGTAGAAACAAACCTATGAAATACATGGTCAAATGAAAGTTGTTCAATGATCAAAGTCAACAGGTTAATCAATGGCAACCGAGACGTATGTCAGACACGTATTGGAGCATGTCTCACATGTGCCAGGAGGGACGGAGCGCATGACTCAATGTGGGCGATGTGTGAGGCACATGGATTGAGGGACAAAACTTTAAGTGGTGTGAGGGTCTAGGAAAGCTCCATATTAGTTGGAGTACTTTCGAGTGACATGCTCAGGCTAGGGACTCAAAGAGGAAGCCCAAGAGGTTGAGATTTGAGAGGATTAATGCACAAGCTACTACGTGAGGATGTTGTGAAGGAGACATTGCCAAAGGAGGAACGTTGCAAAGGGATCGAAAGAGAGAGTTTCATAACCTTGGTCTGATACCATATAGAAATTGAGAATGATGATATATGGAGTGTACATCAGAATGAATAGTAATATACATATATAGAGAGGCAAAATAACTTAGCAGTGCTAGTACGTAGTATAATACAAGTATAAAAGCATAGAATAGTATAGTATATTAGTATAAGGAAGTATACAGACATATCTAAAGAGTGGGTTTGTGCCCAAATACTGTGTTTTTGATACACCAATAGTGCTTAACCCAAAGTCATAATTTAACAATAATCTAGAATTTATGATCATAATGATGTTGGTGTATCTTTTCCAAGCCTATGTGCCAAAACATCACCAATATTGTATAGCTTTTAGTGTCTTCCTTGTCAAGGTATATATAACTGCACTTTTTACACAATAGACAAAATAAACTGATAAAAAATATATATTTGTCAAGAGGCAGAGTTAATCGTTCATTTCTTGCACATGCAAGGCACTGAACCTCATTTGCTCAATATATATGACTTTCTTTTCAGATGAGTAATGGCTACTTTTCCTAAGTTAGTCAAAACAGCACGACATTTATATTACAATTTTCATTGAATGAAAAACAAGAAACTCCGATAATTGGGTTACCTTTGTTGTCCCGGTTACTTGTACGACATACTCACGTGTTAAGCTGGAAAACTTGTTTGGAGAGGGAGACTTAATATAATTAATTAATCCAGCAAGATGACAACAACTCCAATCCACGAGGAACTGTGGCAAAGCTAAGATTTTTGTTGCATTTTGAAAGAAAGATGAGAGTAATTACTTACTGCAACCTAATTCCAACCCCCCCTACAGAAACATCACAGGCTGTACTCAATTAATGGCAAGAAGTCCATAATGCAATGACTTCATGCAGGTGACTTGAGTTCCTCTCATTTAACGCGATTCACCAACCTTTAATTTTCCTGTAACCTATCTTACCTAGTGATCCACTAGCGTAAAGTAGTCCTTTTTTTTTTTTTTTTTTTTGTTTAGTTGCATGTCTGCTTACTTCTCTTTGTTCAATTTTACAAAAAAGTAAAAAGGAAAAAAAAAAAAAAAAGTGTTAACAACTATCTAAGGTATTGGTTTAACAATTATTTTTAGAAATTTTTTATAGAAAAAAAAAGCAAACGATTTTTTAGTTTTTTTTTTTTTAATGAAAGTGATATTAAAATTTTTTTTTAAAAATAATTTATTAACAAATGTCTTAAAGTGCTAGTTAACTGAATTCAAAAGTAAAAAAAAATTACAAATTTTAATCATTAATAATAAATGAGATTGATGAATTTAAAAAATATAATAAATAAATGTCAGAATTATATTTCTGAAATGAGTAACTTATAAGGTTGTAAATATTATATAGTAAATTTTGTAATATCCATACCTTTACTCTTTAATTTTAATCTTTACAATCACAACTTGTTGAAACGTTGACACTGCTTTTATTCTCCATCCCTCGTCATAGTCCATCACGTGAAATTGTGACGAAAGTTGTGCTGTTGTGGCACAAAGACCTTCACCTATCTTTGCTTTTCGCCTTATGACTCCACTACTCGTAGCTCTCTAACCCCATATAACTCCGCTCACCTTCTTTGCCTTTAATGAGGCAGCCCTCTCTTTGAGTTTTCAAAGTTAAAATACTCACCCATATTGTCTTTACTCAGTTCCATGCCTTTGGCCATGTAGCATCCCATCTCTCTCTCTCTCTCTCTCTCTCTCTCTCAGACAACGTGGTCATGGAGTCGGACATTATTCCATTTTGTGGAATCATGGGAAGGCGCAGGAGCAGAAGAAGATATCATAGACTAAAAAGTGAGGAAAATATACAGATTTCTATATCAGAAGTTCCAAAGTATGCAGAGACTAGCGTGGCACCAAAGGCAACCTTATCAATCAAGTTCTTAAAAAGATTTAGAGATGATTATGTGGAAATGATGCTTTGCCTTGCGGGACATATTGCGCAGTTGAATAATGGTAATGTTTACTTATATAAGAAGATCCCAAATGCTCCACTTTTCTCACCTTCACAGGAGTTTGGTTTCCGATCCAAGTTCTTTTAAGCTTAAGTAACTTGCCTTTTCTTTTATCTTCTCTATCTTGTATCTTTCATGCTTTTTTTTTTTAACAAGTTTCTTATGTAGATGGAATGATCTTGTTCCTGTATAAATTCTATCTCTGTCCTTTGTGGTGAACTGAGAAATGAGTGAATGTTCAATCACCCTTTTCTTTTTGGTTTTCTTTGTTATCTAGTTGGTAGCTGCATAAATGTGGAGATAACAGTATCAGATCAATGGTTGATTAATATAAGACGGATAAACCGTAGTATCATATTATTTGATTATTATTCAAAACTCTGAAAGTAATATTCTCTCATCTTATATATAATAATGAGTTCTATTAATTAAATTCAAAGTAGGACTTACAAATTATGTAGAAGGAAAAAGCATTAGTTTAGGAGAATTAATTTGAATAAGTTTCTCTAACTTTTATAATTCAAGATATTTATTTTAGACTTTTTCTTAAAAATTTAAAACGCCAGCCATCACACCTTCAATTTCCACTACCAAAAAAAAAAAAAAAAAAAAAATCTTGGGAATATTTGCCATGCATATTTATTTGGAGAACAAAAAGAATAGTTTCTTACTAGGATTTTATTGTTCCTGTAACAAAAATTAACAAATAAAATAAATTTTCTAATTTACTAAATTATGCACTAAATAATAATATTTTACAAATTTGTATTATAAACATTAGGAGATATTACTTCATTAGAGCTTTGACATATCTTATATTCCTAAGAGTTTACATCCCTCCACCTAGGGATATATATTGATTTCATTAAGAGTTTACGATAATGCAATCTCATTATCCATCTCCAATCGCTGCCTTCAAATTTTGATACTAGATATCACTGTAAAATCTGTGTCTACCAAATCGCAAAAATTAAAATTGCTGGCGGTATCCTAAAAATTCTCCCTAGAGGACACTCACAATGAGCAAGTCCTTATGAACATATGGATGCTTCATATCTTGTGTAATTGAATCAAGGAAGTAGCCAAAAAAAAGTAGCTCGGATTTTCAGACCTAACAGTGAGATCAATACAATCCCACCATGTGGAAAAGTTTGATAATGATCCTTGATTCTTATATGATACCCCAAATTATGTGGATTTGATAGGATTGAATTATTTAAGTGTGAGTTGAAGTGTTTATTAGGTGGATTTTGGGTTTATAAGTGATTATAAGGAACCCTAGTTATAACTTGACTAGTCTTTCTAGAGTATTAGTATAGATGTGACTATTGTTTTCCTTGAGTCATTACAAATAACATTAGAGCAAACGTGACAACGCCATGTGGCTTGGGGCATTGCAACAAAATGAGGATCCTGACTAGGACATCAAAAATTTAAGTGCAGGAAGATTGTAATATGACAAATTGTGCAGATTTTATTAAATGGACTATTTTAATGTGTGTTGCGTAGGAGTGTGTACATTTGTGTTGACTAAGTAGATCCTAATTAGGCTTATAACTAATTACAAGAGGTTCCAATTGTAACTTAATTAGTCATTTTGGGGTATAAGCGCAAATATGACTAGAGCTTTTCTCAGGCCATTACAATTCCCGCGTGCTACAATCATGAAAAAGGAAGGTAATCAAACATTGTGATACATCAAAGCATAAAAAATTGAACTCAAATATCATATGCATTCTAAAATTATAATCGAATCATTTCCATGCATAAAAAAAGGATTGCCAAACATGATATTTCACATATGTCACATTGTAATAAGTTCGCGCATCGAAGGGTCACACATGATTAATCTTGAGGACACATAATCAAAAGTTCCTAGAGATGTGTTAAGTTTCCCAAGATTAAGTCATGAAACCAAAGATGATTGGCAATAGATAATTTTCTTGGCATCCAAAGATCCGAAAGTTTAGCATGATCAAAAGCGAATCTTGACTTTAAACTCAAGTTTTTCTCATGGAAAGATACAAGCTTCATAATAGATTTATGTCCAAAGTCAGAAAGAATTAGGTCTGTAAACTAACCAAGTTTTGCCGAGTAGTGTATATTTGAGCTTGACTTGTCAGTAAAAGTCAAAATCTCAAGCTTGGCTCGAACTTGTGACAAACTTGAAATAATATTTAAGCTTGAGCTCGTGAGAAAGCTAAAAGCTTGAACTTGGCTTGACTGACTTGATTAATTAGTCAATCCAAACTCGAGCTTAATATAAAACTCAAACTCGAGCTTAGGTCAAGCTTTTAAGCTTGAGATCTAACAAAATTATATTATGAAATGCCTAAATCTCCAAAAATCAAGTAAAAAAAAAAAAAAAACATACTCATTTTATCATGCCTCTAAGTCCCACCTACGATTAGCCATTGTTCAAATTACAATTTTACATAACTAGCATACTCATTTCCATCCATTCATCCTTCATTATATTGTCTATAACTTATTCAACAATTGTTCGAAATACAATTTTTACATTCATGTTATATGGTGAAGAAGTAGAATAAGACTTGTTTTGTAACTATTATGAATGAGAAATGACTAACATGTTTCATAACTTTGCATTAGATGGTTGATGAGGAAAGACCATACATGACCCACTCAAATTTAGAGAAAAAAAAAATGTAACTAAAGTCTAAAGTGGTGTTTGGTTAGTTTAGAGTGAAGGGAAAAATTAAGGTAATGGGTAGTATTCCCATATTGGCCATGTTATTATTAAAATATGTGTAATGAGTTTATTTAAAAAATACATATCAAGCTTATAAATGAGTCTATGGTCAACTTGTTTTGTATCGGGCCTTATAGCCATGAGCTTGTTCATGAACAAATATTTTTGCTTAGGCTCGACTTGTTTATCAAATAAACCTTAAACTAAAGTTTAAACTTGACTTATTTATAAACAAACAAATATAAATGAGCCTTTTATTGAACCGAATCCAAATTGTTTATGAACGGCTCATTTACCATTGAATCATAAAATTGTCTTGTTGAGACATTTTGTCGAACAAGTTAAGTGCAAGTGGAAAGGGATAGGACAAGGACAGCCATTCAACCACGGAGACCAATCCATTCGATACAAAATTCGTCCAAGGCAAGTTATTCCCATCAACAAAGCCCAAAAGAATACTATGGCCGGATATTCCAATGTCCAAAATCCGGATTAAAAAAATAAAATAAAATAAAAAGAAAAAACAAGAATGAGAATTTTCTTACCATACATGGCTTGGAAATATTTATGATTGCTTGGGTATTGAAAAAATCCTTGATCTTCCACCTTTGGACTTTTGGAGGAATCATGTATCTTTGATTTTCCTTTTGCTTGGATCAAGGGGCACCAAAAAAGAAAAAAACAAGCAGCAACCTGCACTATACAGCTCTAACAGAGAAACCAACACCTACACACATTCAAGCACCTATTACAACTTCATCACATAGACTGAGGCTATCTATAGAAGCATATGATTCATATGGATACCAAGCCACATCACAGAGAGCTCTATCATTGGTAGAAAACTTTTTAGGAATGGAGGGGAAAATGGCTGTTTAGCCTTAATTTTTTTTTTTTTTTTTTTTTTGAGATTTAAAAAAAAAAAACTTAAGGCTAAACAGCCATTTAGCCTTAATTTTTTTAACTATGTAGTCAAACAGCTCATTTTTCAAACTATGTAGCATAATATTGTTGTTTTGAAACTCCATATTGTTTATGTCGAGTTCTGACTGGAACTTGACATTAGCAATGTCGAATTCTATGCATTTTTTTAAGTGGAATTCGACATTTCTAATGTCAAGTTTTGCGCAAAATTTTCAAAAAAACAATTAAGTGGCAAAATACATATAAAACAATAATGTCAAGTTCCAAAACATGGGTATTTTGCTACATAGTTTGAAAATGAGGCTATTTGAATACATAGTTCAAAAATTAAGGCTAAACAACCATTTTTTCCTTAGAATGTATGCACCTGTTCTCCAAACAATTTCAACAAGAATTGTCTTCACCAATTGTTCCTCAGTTTGCTTCTATAAAGTTGTAATTTTCAACTATGTTTTGTTAGCTTTGATTCCGTATCAAATTTGATTGTATTTTAGTTAATCATTTCCCTGAATGTTTGTGGGATTTAATGTAAGAGTTGAGTGTGAGAGTTTGGTGAAGATTTATAAAGAACAGTGAAGTTTGTGACTTGCTCGCGACTGGCTCTCTAGTGGACAACTAACGAAAGGTCACGTGAGAAGTATATGCTAGAAGTTGAATGGTCAAGTGCTAGAAGGAATTTTGCGAGTCATTTCATAACTGGACCAACTCGCGAATGACTCGCGAAACTCTCTGCTTGGATGTTTTAAAGTATGCTTTCCTCACTTCTTTACTCACACTATATAAGCCCACATTACTCACGAAATTGTAAGGAGACTTTCAGAGAGAAAACCTTAGAAATACACTTGAGAGTTAGAGATTGTAAACCCACCATCATCTACACAATTTCTCTTAGTTTTTCTCTACTCCTACCTCTCCAATTACAAATCCTTGAGAGGTTCTTAGCCCAAACACATACTTCACCCAATCTGAGTGTTGTGAGTTGTTTTGGTGCATGTGAGAATCATTGGAAGAAGCCATTGATTAGCAAATGCAATTTGGAGCTAATTGCAGGATTCCAATAACTAGTGAAGACATGACTAGGTGAAATCCAATGGGAGCTGGAACTCAAAGGGTTTAAATACATTAGGTAGATTAGGCTTGGAGGGTCTTTTTGATATCCTTCTACTCCAACTTTATTCACTAGTGGATCATTTTGGCTTAGAGGGCCGCAGAGAGGTTTTTCGCCGAGTACGTTGGTTTTCTCTTCGATAACACATCTCAATGTCATCATGTGTTTTCATCTCTCTTCCTTTACTTTTTATGCTTTTCATTTATTGTTTTTTGTATTTGATTATGCACTAGAGTGTAGTTTCGGTTTATTGCATTTCATTTGCTCTTATTCCGCACTTAGATAAATAGAGTAAAATCAATATAGCCGTAAGTTTAAAATTGGGGGTCTAAACAAGCTATAGTGTTTTATACTATCAAGTTTTCAATTGGTATCAGAGCAGGTACACATATTTGGATTTAATTATCTTTGTGTGATCCTAGACCTTTGTTTAGCTATGGAAAAGGCTACAATGAATTGCAGTTCATGTGTTTGTGATAATGACTCTATGAGCATTTTTAGAGAATGTCCTTAAAATGAGCTCATAGAATTGCTAAAATCAAAGAAACATGCTAGAATCTTCTTCCACATGCTAAAATGTTTAGAGCATAGGAATCAAATGTTACATAATAGCTTGTGTGAGTCTAATTCCTTGATTGAGAAATATAAGAGAAGTAATAGACATTTGTGTGATAAGCTTGATAAACTCAAAAGAAAATTTTACTCATCGGATGGGAGTAAAAGTTTGAGTGAATCTTGTTTTGAGAATCAAGAATGTTTATCTCATGCTTGTCCTTTTGTTCATATCACATTGAAAGTATATAATTCTTGTGTGTGGTATCTTGACAGTGGATGCTCAAGGCATACGACAGGTGATAAATCTCTCTTCAAGAGTCTCAAAGAAAAGGAAGACGGATATGTCACATTTGGAGATGGTAGTCATTCTCAAGTTCTCAGAAAGGGAAAGGTTGAAATTCCGGGACTACCATTGTTGATTGATGTATTATATATCAAAGGTATAAAGGCAAACTAGTTAGCATTACTCAAATTTTGTGATGAAGATTTTTTGGTTCAATTCTCAAAGAAAGGATGTGTCATCCTTAATGATGATGGTGTCCAAGTATTGAAGGGACTTAGAACTACAAACAATTGTTATGGTGTGGTTTCCAAGCCAAATGTATCATGTCGAAGTGCTCGTGTCAACTTGTTGGAGCTATGACATTAATGCTTTGGTCATGCAAATTATAAGCAAGTGACGAAAGTTTCAAAACTTGAAGCAGTAGTTGGTTTACCAAAGTTTGGAAAAGTTGAGAAGATTGTTTATGGATCACGCCAAACGGGAAAACTAACTAAATCAAGTCATCCCAACGTGAATATTATTGCCACATCTTGACCTTTAGAATTACTCCATGTTGATTTAATGGGTCCCACAAGGACTGAAAGTTTGGGTGGCAAGAGGTACATCATGGTTGTTGTTGATGATTTTTCAAGATACTCGGGTGGAATTTCTTAGAGAAAAGTCGAAAGCATGTGAGAAGATGAAGAAATTTTGCAAGAGGCTTCAAAATAAAAAAGGGGTTCCCATTGTCAAAATAAGAAGTGATCATGGGAAGGAATTTGAAAATGCAAAATTTGAATCATTCTGCAATGAAAATGGAATGAAGAATGAATTTTCTGCTCCAAAGTCACCTCAGCAAATAGGGTTGTTGAAAGAAAGAATTGTGTTATTCAAGAAATGGCTAGGGTGACTCTCCTCAAAAAGGATATCCCTTAATAGTTTTGGGGAGAAGCCGTGAAGACATCATGTCATATTGGAAATCGAATTTTCTTTCGAATGAGTACCAAGAAAATCTCATATGAAATATGGAATGAAAAGAAGCCTAAAGTCAAATATTTCTGGGTATTTGGTAGTAAGTGCTTTATTTTCAATGATATAGAAAATCTTGGAAAGTTTGATGCCAAGAGTGATGAAGGAATTTTCCTTTGGTACTTCGTGAATAGTCGGGCATATAGAGTGTTCAATAAAGAACCAAGACGGTTATGGAATCAATCAATGTTGTCATAGATGATGCTATCTTGGAAATGATTGTTGATGAAAGTGGTGATGTTACAAATCTTAAGAATAATGATGATGGCAATTTATCTCAAGATAGCGATGTGGAAAAACAATCACCGGAAAAGTAATTTACTCCTATTCCATTGAAAAGAGAAACAAGGTCATCTCAAGTGCCATCAAGTCCTCTCACTCCACCGAGGGTGCAACCTCCTATATCTTGCGATGATGAGGCATCTACTTCAAAGAGATCATCGTTAAGAGTGAGTTTAAATCATCTCAAAAGCAACATAATTGGGGATTTGGATGAGGGTATTTTTCTAAGAAGAGGAACAAGTTACAGTGTCAAAAATGTGACTTATCATTTTTATCTTGCTTTTGAACCTAAGAAGGCGAGAGAAGCTTTGCAAGATGAAAATTGGGTAGACTCCATGTATCAAGAATTACATCAATTTGTGAGAAATGATGTGTGGGAACTAATTCCAAGACCCAATGATACTCATGTAATTGGTACCAATGGATTTTTAAGAACAAGACCAATAAGGATGGCAAAGTTGTAAGAAACAAATTTCAATAGGTGGCTCAAGGATACACTCAAGTTGAAGGTGTAGATTTCAATAAGTCTTTTGCTCCGATAGCAAGACTTGAGTCCATTCGCATCCTATTATCAATTGCTTGTATCATGAACTTCAAGCTCTATCAAATAGATGTCAAAAGTGCATTTCTTAATGGGCTCCTCCAAGAAAAAGTGTTTATTGAACAACCAAAAGGATTTCAATATCCTCATTTCTCGGATCATGTTCTTTAGTAGAAAAAGGCATTATATGGGTTGAAACAAGCTCCAAGGGATTGGTATGATTGTCTCACGACATATCTATTAGATCGTAATTTTAAAAAAGGTCATGCAGATCGTACTCTCTTTGTGAAACAAGATGAAAAATCTCTTCGAGTAGCCCAAGTATATGTTGATGATATTCTGTTTAGTTTATCAATTGATTCTCTTGCTTAAGAGTTTTTAGAAGAAATGAAGAAGGAATTTGAAATTTGCCTACCTTCAAGAGCAAATCACCTCTCTCTCTCTAGCCAATTCCAAGACATGGTGATGGGCTTTGTGGAGCCTAGTTATGTTTGATCTAGTTAATGACCCGACCCGACCCGACCCGAATAATGTTGCATGTTTTTTAATGGGAGATTTTCTGAGACTTAGTTCATGGAGCGAAGGCTTGGGTCGACAGGCCCAAGCCATAGCGCTCATTGTGAATCCTGTGCAGCTTTGGTGATTAGGGTTTTGTTGTTGTCATTTTTTAGAGTGAGAAAAACTGTACTGCCGCACTTTGTATTTTTTCCCTAATAATAGTGAAATCCCTGCAACTTCGTGGATGTAGGTAAATTGCCGAACCATGTAAATACTGTCTTGTGCGTGTGATTATTTTTCTTTGGCGTGTATTTTCTCTATTTTGTTTCTCACAGGTTTGAGAATTTTCGGGTTAATTCTCTACACATAGGAGGTTCAGAAGACTAGTATCTTTGGCCATTCCGGTAAAAAAGGGGGAGTAGTGTTAGCTTGAGGGGGAATAGAAATCATATAATAGTCTTATCTTTTGTAGTTGTTTACTTTGCTTTATTTAAGCTTTCAGTACTTAAGTTTAAAAGCTTAGTTTACTTTAGTACATTTGTACCTTGGTTTTTATAACCTTTATGATGCATTTGGTAATCTATTGTCTCTTGCTTTACTTTCTTTATTGCATCATATGCCTTGTTGGACATGCAATTAGTTTTTGCATTGCACTTAATTGCTTGTGTGTCCGGATGTCCATTTACTTGATAAATGTTCATTGTAGTCATTTCTTAATGGCTGTTCATGTTTGATCAAGTTTTGGTATATGTTTATATTTCAATTGGTTTTTTACTTGATCGCATTTTACTTGTTCTATATGCATGTCTTGATTTCAACTTGTCTCAAACTTAATGAAGTTATTTGTCTTATGCAAGTGTTTCAGGTTACAGGTATATATGGTACAAGTTCTTTACAGGTTTTAGATTTAAGTGTGAGTGGGTTTTGTCTCTGTTTCCAAACTTACATTTTAAGTCTAGAGTCTATTTAGGAGTTTTGTCATGGAATAGCCAAAGGGGGAGATTGTAAAGTTGTGATTTTCAATTATGTTTTGTTGGATTTAATTCCGTGTCAAATTTGATTGTATTTTAGTCAATCATTTCCTTGTATGTTCGTGGGATTTAATGTAAGGTTTAAGTGTGAGAGTTTGGTGAAGATTTGTAAAGAACAGTGAAGTTTGTGACTTGCTATGAGTGGACAACTTGCAAAAGGTCACGTGAAAAGCACATACTGGAAGCTGAATAGTCAAGTGCTAGGAGGAATTTCACTAGTCATTTTGCGATTGGACCAACTCGCAAATGACCCGCGAAACTCTCTGCCTAGTTGTTTTTAAAGTGTGCTTTCCTCACATCTTTACCCACATTATATAATCCCACATTACCCATGTCACACCCTAAACCCCAAAGGGTCCAAAGCATGAGAAAGACGTCTCAAAGTACCTGTAAATTTTTCCTTTTTGACAATCCAATCCACAAAAATCATAACAAGTACCAACATCAGGAATTATAATAATAATTCCATTGAATATACTTTCAAAGTAAGTCAGAGATCTAAACAATAATTACAAGGACCATTGGCCACAAAAGAATAGAAGCCTGAATAAATAATTACATATCATCAGCTTGTCCCATTAGTGGGAATAATGTTACAACCACTATAATATATAAAAGAATGAGTCAAGCCTATTCTATGATGTACATCATCTAAAATCTCCATTACAAAAGTTCAATTTCTATCAGTAGTTAGTCTAACTACTGTTAGCCACCAAAAAGCTGTCTTAAAAGATTATTGCCTACTTTGAAAATTTTATAAAATAATAGAATGAGACAGAGTCCAGTAAGTAGCATAATTAATGAGGGTGGGAGAAATGCAAGTTTCATCTTCAATAATAATAATATGACAAGAATGATTTAAAAATGAAATACAAGTTCCTCAAAGTAAATACTTTGAAACTATATACTATGATTTGTGAGCACTAACAATATAATTTTCACAGCCATAAAATTTAACATACGATAATTTATTACAAATATACCATACTATCACATAGACTAGTCAAGGGATCCACCCATTCACAACTGGCATGATATTGTCCTCTTTAGTATACAGACTCTTGGTCCCATGGACAGTAGCCTCAGCCATACTCTCAAGGTTTTTCTCTCCCCCCATGGGCAACAGAGAGAGTGCGTCAAATAGGACCTCTCTTGCATGTGATCTTTTGGCCCCATGGGCAGCAGCCTCACCCACACACAATCAAGGAACCTTTTCCCCCCATGGGCAGCAGGGAAGAACGCGTCATCCAAAGTGAACAGGCACTGACCTGGATTTGATTCCACTATCACAAAGACTACGGAAACCAAATCGGGTGATCACCGGAAAATCACACATGACATGGTGTTAAAACCACATAAGGCTCACAGGTTACATTACTTTAAAACACAGTTTATATCCAGGTAGTTTCAGAAAAACCTTAAATAATCTAACTTCTACAAAGTTTGTAAGGTTTTCAACTTCATTCTTGTCAAGAGATTTTCTATCGATTTCCCAAATAATACAGGACAAGATAAACATCTTTAAAATTTTCAATATACCATAAAATCAATGATTTTCTTATCAAAGATTAAATAAAAGATGCTCATTTTTCCATATCAACAATTCATGCATTTTCCCAAATGCAATACCAAATATGATACATTTTCATATTTATAATCATATATATATTAAGGTTACGACACAATAGTTTTTAGGAAAATATAATTTCCATAGGTAATTTCCAAAAGTATGTCTAACACAAAAACATCATTTATGCAACATGTTTATTTGTCAAAAATCCCATTAAAAAGCTACTTACCTCGCAACTGCAAAAGCCTAATTCTCCAAGCTCCAAGGAGATTAGCTAGAACCTAAACAATATCAAGTAAACCTATCACAATAAGCATAGAGCTTGAAATTGTATCTAGCTACAATTTAGGAATTGCCAAGTGAGCATTTAATTAGGCAAGCCTAGTATTTAACCTCATCAATAATAATAAATTCCACCTCCAAAGTTTTTCAACAAATTGCTTCACAAGGCATAAACTCCAATTTTTAAAGTTAACACATTTAATACCATCTCCAACATCATGACTAGCTTCCATTAAATTTACACTACATCATTAAGAGACCTATGAAAGCAAAATCAAAATATCCTCCAAGACAAGAAATTTAGGACTTCAACTAACTCCAAATAAACCCAATGGCAATGGAGAAATTAGATTTACTAACCATCACATGTTAAAACTCAAAACCCCTAAATTTTCCACAATAAATAAACCTTAGGTAGTCATCATTAGCGCAAACCATATACCCACTCATCAAATAATTCCACCAATACAAAACCCATACATAAAAACACTTAAATATCACTTCCAATGCTCATAAATCACATGGGTAACATTATTAAAGCTTGGATAAAAATATAACCTCAAGCAATATATAAAACCCACCAAAAAGATTAGAAAATTTTACCTCAAAAAAAAAAAAGGATGAAGATGCTTAGGGGTTCCTAAGGATTTTTCCGGTGATCTTGCTGGAAAAATGATGGTGAGATGGTGTGGTTTGGATTGGAGTCCGATGGGTGAGTGTGGAAGTGAGTGTGTTTAAGTAAAGAGAAAAGAAAGAAAATGAAAGGAAGAAAAGAGATGTAAGGAGCTGGTCAAAGAGGAGATAAGATGGAGTGAATTGTGTGGTGGATAGTGGGGTTAGGTGGGGCTCGTGGGAACCCAAAAAAATATCTGATCTTGACTTCTTTCTTTCTTTCTTTTTTATTTTTTTTTATTTTTTTATTTTTTTTTTATTGCTGATTGGGACGTTACAACCCATGAAATTGTAAGGAGACTTTCGGAGAGAAAACGCTAGAAATACACTTGAGAGTTAGATATTGTAAACCCTCAATCATCTACATAATTTATCTTAGTTTTCCTCTACTCCTACCTCTCCAATTACAAATCCTTAAGTTGTTCTTAGCCCAAACGCATACCTCACCCAATTTGAGTGTTGTGAGTTGTTTTAGTGCATGTGAGAATCATTGAAAGAAGCCATTGCTTGACGGATGCAATTTGGAGCTAATTGCGGGATCTAGATAACTAGTGAAGACATGACTCGGTGAAGTCCACAGGGTGCTGAAACTCGAAGGGTTCAAATATATTAGGTAGATTGGACTTGGAGGGACTTTTTGATATCCTTGTACTCCAACTTTATTCACTAGTGGATCATTTAGGCTTGGAGGGCCGCAGAGAGGTTTTTCGTCGAGTACTTCGGTTTCCTCTTCGATAACACATCTCGGTGTTATCTTGGGTTTGCATATCTCTTCCTTTACTCTTTGTGCTTTGCATTTATTTTTTTATTGTATTTGATTATGCACTAGATTGTAGTTTCAGTTTATTGCATTTCATTTACTCTTATTCTGCACTTAGATAAGTAGAGTAAAGGCATTTTAGTCGTAAGTTTAAAATTGGGGGTCTAATTAAACTATAGTGTTTTACAATTTACACTATCGAGCTTTTAGCTTCAAATCACATAATCTAAAGTTATTCCTTTACCAATGAAACACTAATTCAAGTTATACAACTATGTCTTGGATTTAAATTGGAATTTAATGTACTCCATCTAAAAAATTGCATTGTAATTTTATCCAATAAGTTTAATTCATAATTTCATACTTTACTCCCCTTAAGTGAACAAAAATTGTAGAAAATATAGGGAGCCCAAACCCAAAAATAGCCCAAAAAAAAAGGAAGCCCATTGGGGTTTTCTCATAGGCCTAAGCCCAAAAGTCTTAATTTAAGACCCAAACAATGTTATTTAAAGCCCTAACTTTGCAAGCAGAGGAAAAAGAAAATGTTAAGATCCAAAGATATTTCATTGTGTAATGTCTAAAATACCCCCTAGTAAATATTAAAATTCCAAAAACACCCCTAAAAAAAACAAACAAAAACCTATATCATTATCTTTTAATGATGCACTAGCTTTGCAAATCCCTTGTAATTATTAATTAAAACATCAAATGGTTTTTTCCTTCTTTAATCATAATTTTATTAATTTATAATATTTTAAAAAAATTGTATTATTGGGATGACACCCAGGACCACCTAGCTTTACATTTAGCCTTTAGCCGTCAATTGTATTGTTGGACTATACAATGGAATGGAAAATGGATGCCTGAGGGAGAAAGGGCCTAGCTTTTGGAAATTGATTTTTTGAAAATCGAATTGCTAGAAGAGTACTATAGACAGAGGCACCTTACGCTTATTCATGATCATTTTTTTAGGCATTGAAGCTCTATTAATGTGACAAAATTTTCAAAAACTTCAAGAAATCTAACTTTGTATCTCTATAGATTTCAAGTTCTCAAGCCCCAAAGAATTTTTATATTAAATCATCGAATATAAAGAACATTAGAAGAGTATTCATTCAAATTGATTCTAAGTTTCAAAATTTTGTTAGAATCAAGCTCCAAAAGCGTTCATAAACATCGAGAACTTTAATCATTGGACCTATATTGGATTTAAGCCCTAAATCCCCAAATAACTTCCACCCAAAAGTCTTCTAATACGAAGGAAACTCAAAGAACACACAATAAACGCGAAGAACAAATTAACAGCCTCTAACTAGTGTACAACCAGATATTCATCTAAATTCTATTATAGAGAACATGGAATTGTTTTCCAATCAAAGCAGATAAGATTCTATGATTAAGAAGAGAAGTCATCACCATATTAAAGATCCATGAATCTTTAGAAAAATCATGGGTAACAAAACTAAGCTTGTGTCCCTAAGACATAGGACGCTCACAAAAACGAGAGGTTAGATCATCTCTAGAGAAAGCTCTAAGCACTGGAGAACCAGGGTAGTCAAGATTTTCTACCCTTGGAACATGGAGTACTTTGGAGATAAGTTCCTGAGTAACAATGATACGTGTACCTCGAAACTGTTTAGTAAAACAAGGCACAAAGGTATCAAAAGCGTGTATGTTGGAGTAGAACTCCTTTATAAGCACATTAGGACAACTAACGGGGTTTCCATAAAGGAATTCTCAACCACGTGATCAAAATGATCTGGGTAGCATAGTATTTGAAAAATCAGATAAGATGACCTGGCGTTCAGCATGAATCGCCTGGCCAGAAAATTTCTCTTCAAAATCCGTCTGGGATTTTGAGTCACAAAATTGTATATGAGATAGAATAGAAGAAAAGGAAGTAGAAGCATATCTAGAGATAGAATTTTAGATGGAACAGACTTTTTGACTTTGGGTGCCATAGTAAGAAAAATCCAAGGATAGAAGAAAGGAAAACACACACACACACACACTCAGAAGAGTAGAAGAGAAGGAAAGAACAATGTATGGAAATGCATAAGTATGTGACATGTAAAGAAAATTGCATCATGGGTAGAACCCAAACCAAACTATAACACTCACTAGTATAATCAAGAACATAACCTATTTAGATGCATGAAAACTAGATTAAATGCACTTAGAATACAATGCATGGCAATATGATAGCAAATTGACACAACCTATACCCAAAATTTTAAAAAAACTAGAAAAAACCCCAAAAATTTCTACACAAAAAAAAAAAAAAAAAAACCCTAGGTCTAAATGTATGAATGCATGAAAAACATGAAAAAGAAGGGTTTAGACCACATACCAACAAATTGAAGCTTGATATAGGCCCAAAATGGGATTGGAGGAAGAATTTTGGTGAGAAAAGGTGTGTGGGATCAAGAGAGATTGAAGAGCTATCGAGGTATACGAGTGAGAAATGAAACCGGGTTGACCCTCATCCTTATATAGAACCAGTGTGCTCGATAGATCGAAAAGGTATCAAGAAGTATCTCAAACTAAAACTCAATGTATTGAGAGGCATCAAGGAGGTGTTGACGGCAAAAATCTTCGATGTATCGAGGAGGTATCAAGCAAACAGAAGATTTAGAAAATTGGCTTTATCGGGGTAGTATTGAGAGGTATCGAGAAAAACCTAGAAAAGGTTTCATAGAAGTGATTAGTATTGAGAGGTATCAAGAGGTGTCGAGAGGTATCAAGACTTCTATCAAGCAGGTATCAAAAAGCACAAGAGCATGAATTTTCAAGATAGAAAAGACATGGAGATAACGCAAACAAGATAAAAACAATACCAACCATACATCAAAGCTTAAAAAACATGATAATCACTTAAAAACATCAACCATAAGATGCAAAGCAATCTAAGTTCCAAAACACTAAACACGTCTAATCAATTTTATTCTCAAAAATGAGTTAAGACAGTTTAGTAAGTTTTTACTAATACATGTATTTCTTGTGATGACCAAATCATATTGTACTTGTACATTTGTATCAATAGTAGCAAAGAAGTGCATGTTGTGTGTGAAGCTTTTGCAAGTAAGCATAAGTGTTTTATCATGCAAAAATAATGATACAAGAGAATCATAAACTCTCACATACAATTATAACCATTTGATGAAGACTATCACCTTTAAGGTATATCATATAACTCCCAATCTCTTAGAAACACGCTTGCAATCATATTAAAAGCATTTTTATTCTTTTTGCTTTTTCTTTTTCTTTTGATCACATCTTTGCATATTTTTCTTTTACAGCACAATGAAGCATATCATGCATGGGTATATAAGAGAGAGAAAAGAAAATACCTTTTGATTTTTTATTCAAACACCCTTTTTCTTATTGTGTCAGTGCTACACCTCAACGAGCACGACTTTTATGAATTGCACACAGGTATTTATGATTGACAAGTTTTAGTGGCGAGATGGTTATTTATGCATTTCTCTTAAGATTTTTTAGTCCTTTTCATCAAAATGAGTGATATAGATATGAGTAAGAATGATTAGCCCATACATACAAATCACAAAACGAGCCACAAAGCTCACGATGCTTAGTTGTGTATGAAGATGCTCATCCAAGCTACAAGAAATACAAAATTATGAAATTTTGTTTCATTGGGCCATTCAAGGTACACAAGTACCAATATACACAAACACAATTGTTTTTGTATTTTTCAATTATTGTATTATTTATTTTTGTTTTCTAAAAGCAATAAACAAAAAAATAAAAAGCAAACAAACAACATAATGCAGCAAAAACTAGATTGACTCACTATGTAAAGAAAAAGTAAACACACAAGCATATGCAAGAATAGTGACGAACTCACTGAGAGGAATCTTTTTCCTTCCACACAGGTGGTTTGGAAGGAGGAGGAGTTTTCTTCTTCTAAGGATGGCGTTTGGAAGAAGGAGGGAAAGGAGTAAACTCTGGAAAATTGGTCAAAAGAAACACAACTTTAAGAAGTTCTCCAAGAGGAGCCAGAGTTTTGAAGCTGGTTCTGGTTTCCATATAATGACACTGACACACCATTGTTTTGTTGGCTAGCAAACCATTTATAACAATTAGACCGAGTGTGTCCAGTTACTCCACAATGATGACAAAAGTGAATTTTCTTCGGTTGATTCTTCTTGTTAGTGGAGTGATGCGAGTTTTGCTTTCCTTCTTTCTTAACAGGCTTAACCAAGGATAGATTTCTACTTTTTTTTTTTATTATTTAATAATTCCATTTTAGAATCATTTTTTTGAAGTTTGGTATTATTACAGGGAGGTACAAAAATAAAATCATGAGAAGTAGAAGTACCACAAGTAGAGAAAGAAGTGACATACTCGAGTCCAGTCTTGTCAGATGAAGATTTTTGGATGCTCAACATCTCATCTAGTTTTGCACTTGATGCTCATTTCAGTTGTGCTCTTACTTGGAAGAGTTCAACATCTAGTTTCTTGGTCTTCTCAGCCAGGAAGTTGTTTTCAAACTTGAGGGCACCGATGGTTTGATTTCCCTCATCGACTTAGGTAGAGAGATCCTCTCTTTCTATCTCCACCTTGCACAACTTCTTCATAGCCAATTTATAGAGCTTTTCATATTTCTTAGAATTCTTGTAATGCTTAGAGTAGGCTATTTGGATGTCATCATTCTCATCCAACTTCTCAAACTTAGAATCATCCAATTCCTCATCCTCATTAACTGCTAACCAAACTTTTTCATCAAGTGACTGATAAAAAGCTCTCATGTGTACTTTCCAATATGCATAGTTAGTTTCATCAAATAATTGAGGAATGATAACGATTTTCCATGATCCATGACAATGGGGGCCAATGGATTACATAGCAGATATTAAAACCTAATCAAAGTGTGCCTGCTCTGATACCACTTATTGGGTTATAGATTGACCCTAGTTAACCAATTTAATTACCCAAGTTGATTAATTAGGTCAAATTTCATGTAAATTGTGGAGGCACACACAAATCACTAAATAAACTAAAGTGTAGCAGAAATTAAATTTGAGACGGTGATTTGTTGACTAATGGGGAAAGCCTCTTACAAGGCAAAAATCTCACCGGGTGATTTTTAGGTCACTACTCCTAAGAATCTACTAATCAAAAATCAAGTGGTTACAAATACAAGGAATCTTACCACTACCCTAGACTATCCTAAAATACTGGCCTACAATTGAATCTTTGCACCAATCCTCAATTGAACTTGATCTTGTAGAGACTTCTTCTGTTGCATGAATCCTAGTACATGACTAACTTTCCAGCAACTAATGTTTGTTATTGGATGCAAAGTTCTTCACTTCAATACACATTGAAGATCTAGAAGAACTTATTTACAAAACCCTAAAGCGCATAAGAACGCAGTTGCTTCTCTAAAAGTGTTTGAGTTCTCTGTTAGGTTCTAAGACTTTAGGAACTAATGTATTAGAACTTCAATTTGTATTATGTTGGCAAATCATGATCAAAACATAGAGTCTAGGTTTAGGCTTGCTCAAAATATGTTTATTTGTAAAATTGGAATCGAGTGATTGTAGAATTTATTGGACTAAATCTGCAAGACTCGATCAATCGAAAATTAGACTCGATCGATCGAACCACGTGTAGATTTATTTTTCTGCAGAATTCCAATTCAGCCCAAACTCTATTTAAACGTATTAGGTTTCAAGTAAAACACTCCTATATATAAAGGAAACCCTAAAACGTTTTTAAGTGATTTTTTTAGAGAGATTAGAGTGCCTCTTGTGCCTCTTTTTGTATCTAGGGTTTTGTACCCAAAAGCTCTCTAAAGGTTGCTCTATTTGCTGTGTGTGTGAATCTCTTGTGAGATTTGAGAGGTGGTTGCCTTCACACATGCTTAGGATTATCAAGAAGGAGATTTCATTGAGAGCTTGATGATCAGTTGCTGCACTAAAGAGCTTAAAGATATACAAGCGGGAGTGCTTGTACTTGCTGAAGAATCCAAGAAAGAAGGAGTCCATGGCCTCGGAGCTTGCACGTGGTCGTATCAGTAAGTTTTTTACATGAGGTAGCAATAGGATGTTAGTGGTTTAAGTCGCTATTGTAAAATTTCAATTCTTTCATAGTGGATTCAGTTTTACCTTGAGGATAACTAGGTTAAATCCTTCCCAGGTTTTTTACTGGTTTGGCTTTCCTGGTTCATCATATCTTTGTGTTCTTTATATTCCGCATTTTACATTGATATGATTGTTATTGTGTTAACCTAGATCTGGAATTTGGACTAAGTAATAACTTGGCTTGTTAACTAGGTTAATCCAATTGTGTTTTAAGGGGTCTAAAAATGTACATTCTCTAATTTGAGTCTCTATCTCTTTTTGATCACTTTAAAATAAAGCTTTTATACCCTTTGGGAGTTTAGTGAATGAAACCCTAGCAATCCAAGTCATCATGGGCTGAAAATCTTATCTAAGAATTCTAAAGCTACGTAGTTGGATAGATCGAGAGGTATTGAGACTAGTGTCGAGTTCCTTTATTTATTCTCAATAGAAGCTAGTATCGAGCTAATGTCGAAACTAGTGTCGAGATTTACTTTTTCATCTTTTCTTCACTTGTTTCTTGGTATAGTCTTCATTTCTTTAATAATACCACTTGTCTAAGTCCTAAGACATATTTCATGATATTCTAAAAACTACTTAGAACTACCCAATTACAAGTAAAGTCTATTTTGTCAAAGAATATGCTAACACATGAAAAAATGACCCTAATGCAAATAATATTTTGTACATTTTAATTTATACAAAATGATACCATAACCTTTCTCTTCTCCTTATTGACATATTGGGAAAAAGAAAAAATCTATTACAAACCGTACCCTTCTTATCTTTATTTACTAAGTTATATATATATATATATATATATAATACAAAAGATTTGAAGGATAAGATCATGGGAGAAGAACAAACACTTTGGAATAAACGTTCAAAACTGATATATACGAACAATTACGTATGTGAATCATATCTCGAATTAATTAAGAAAAGAATCATTATGCTTGCAACAACGGTGCTTTTGAGTTGTATTGAATTGTATCTAACTACTAGTTTTTTATTCGCTTTGAACGTACGCTATCTATAAAAATTCGCGTGAAGACTGAAGATACAACATTCCAAAGTCAGTCAAACAAAGGCCCAGATTATATGCTCTCTTTCACAAATTCTGTTCTGAGAGAGAATCCAATTTGGTCAGAGCTCATCAAAACATGCATTGTATATATCTCCACTCCAAAAAGGGAAAGCATTAACACCAAAGAATTCCCATTCCCCAAAATGGCATGATTGGTTTTTGAGCCCCGTCGAGATATTCTAGGGTTACTCGTTGTGTCACTCACTGTTCTTGGGAGCGAGATGTGGGGTGTCAGCACGTGTTATTGAAGGGAATTGTTTTATGGAAATGAATATGTAACTATAGCAATCCACTACTCCATGTCTATGTGTTTTCTCACTTTTAAATATTGATAGTGTGACAGGCAAGAATAAACAAGGATAAGGATTGTGTGATGAAGGATGCTTTGTATCTAACCTGAATTCTCCATGCTTCTTCGCAAGTTGCAATGTATGATCATAATTCCTGACATAAGTGAAAGGCAATACCTCTCTCTCTCTCTCTCTCTCTCTCTCTCTCGGATTAAGAAACTTATGGCTAATATCTCTAGTGGAACATGCTAGTGTCATACAGATGGGTTTCAGAATCTTATGACCTACACTATACACCAATGAAGGTCTACATATGGACATGACACTTTTTAGAGCAGATTCGACAGAGTTGTGTTTGGATACTTGAACATAGATTTGAATTTGAATTTTAAATTAATGAATTTGAGATGTATGAATTCTGAATATGTAATATTAAACTTATTGTTTGAATTTTTTTATACAACGAAGGATTTGAAATTCTAAATTCCTAACTTTATTATTTATATATACTTTAAAATTGCTTATAAATTTGAATTTGAAATTCTCTCTTTTCCAAATTAAATTATTAAAATACTGTCAAAATTTTCAAAATTCTTCCCTAAAACCTTAAAAATAACAAAATATCCTTAAATTGTATTAAATGACAAAAACAGCCCCCAAAATGCCTAAAATAGCAAAGTACCTCTAAAATATTTGATATTACCAAATACCATCAAAATCTCTGTGATCATCCTAAAAATGAGCATGCTGAATGCCAACTTAATTCTAGCTATGTGATTGGCTAAGCTTGAATGATGCTTGGTGTGAGCTCATACTAGATGTGGAACTAAGAGTATACCATTAACTCAAGGGTGAGGGCAGAGAATGGAAGTCGCTACCGGTTTTAGGTCTAGAAACCACTCTTGATCCTACAGAAAACTTTAACATTACTAGACTATATGTGCAGAGTAAGGGTGCACACACGGGAATGTGTTAGGCACCTAAGTCTACCTAATCAAATAGATCAACCTCCACTTTGTACATCCTATCCATAATTTAGTAAGGGTTTCCCTAAGTGGGATCCCTTCTAAGCATGCAAATTATCTTAAGAAAATGTTGATCAAAATAAGCATACATGAGCACAATTCTTTCCAAGCATGAGGTGACCTATCTCTAGGGTTTACCCTAGTCACATGTTTCTAACAAGAGTCAAGAAAACAAGAACTTTCAAGTTTTTTGGAAAACACTGCATACACAAGTTAGGTGTTGTGTACACACCCACGTTAGGAAACTTTAAACTTGACTAGTCCCTTTGGTCTATGAAATAGATTATTCCACCCAAAAGAAGCACACCCACATTAGGAAACTTTAGACTAAAAAATCAACAACCTTAGTGAGAGTTTTCGACCAAAATATCAACTTTTAAAACTAATGAGGGCTTAAAGAAGCTTCTTCTCTTTTTTAGACAAAAACTCTCTCGAGTGCTTGATTGTTATCTTTTTCGCTCAACCAACCCTACATATGTATGGTCAAGCATGCATACACAAAACTGAACTTTTCTTAAGCAAATTTAAGGTTTTTGAAATTGCTTTTGACATTTTCTTGTTATTTTTGGCCAAATTTGCCTATTTTGTTGTCATTGTGTATTAAGGACTCAAGTTATACAAAATGGGGGGTTTCTACAACCCCAAAAAAACCAATGTTAGGTTATAGATTGACCTTGCTAATTAATTCAATTACCTAAGTTGATTAATTAGTCAAACTACATGCAAATCAGTGGAGGCACAATCAAATCAACAAACTAAATTAAATACAGCTAGAAAATAAATTTGACACGACAATTTGATCACGATAGAGAAAATCTTCACAGACAAAAATCCTACCAGGTGAATTTTAGGTCACCACTCCTGGATAATCCACTAATTAAAATCAAGCAGTTACAAGTATAAAGAATCTTACTCCATTGTCCTAGCCCAAAATACCAACCTATGGTTGAATGTACTGACATATACCAATATTAGTTTCAATACCCAATTGGACTTGTTCTTGTAGAGACTTCAATCCACGCTTGTAGATTTGGAAGTAGCTTGGTACATAACCCTAAAGTGCACAAGAAGTTGCAGAAGCTCCGATAAAGCAAGTATCTCAATTTTTGTGTTTATGTTGTAAGGTTAAATTTAATCAACCATGTGTTGACTTTATTCTGTGTCAAATTTGCTTGTAATTTAGCATGTAGAAACCCTATATTTATGTGGGAATAATGTAAGGGTTGTGTGTGAGAGAGTGTGAAGAAAACTCAAGTTGTGTGCATTCAAAGGAGTCTCGCGACTGGATCTCGCGACTGACTTGCGACTGGCAAGTCGCCAAAGTGCCACACATGTGAAGCATGCAGGAAGCTGAAGGGTCATGATAGCTGGAGCACTACAGGACAAAAAGTACAGTCTAGCCTAGTAGTTAACTCAGGACTCAAACTCGCGACTAGTTCCAGTAACGAGGCCAAGTCGCCAGAATGCCCAGTTTTGTAGAAAAATGACTTTTCACATTCCTCTCATAACTTACTATAGATACCCTTATACCCACAAAATGTATGGTGCTAGAAAAAGGAGCCTATTAAGAGAAAAACCCTAAGAGAGGTTTCTACAACACACCCACCCTATTAGAGAGAGCAACTCATTCTTAGAGAGAAACCTTTGTAATCTCTTCTCATTCCCCCTCCCATTGTTATACCCATTGAGAGGAAATTTGCACCCAAACATTACCCACACCCATTTAGAGTGTTGAGTGTTTTTGGAGCTTGGAAAGTATTGGAAGATGCTATGGATGGCGGATGCAATATAGAGTTTATTACGGGATCTAGAAAGCTAGAGAAGACACGGTTAGGCTTAACCAGTTGGTAGCAGGAGCTTGGAGGGCTCAAGTACATTGGGTAGACTAGGCTTGGAGGGTCTTTTGTTATTCGTGTACTTTAACTTTATTCTATAGTGGATCATTTCACCGCTTGGAGGGCGGCGGAGAGGTTTTTCGCCGAGTTCTTCGGTTTCCTTTTCGATAACACGTGTCGGTGTTATCCTTGTGTTTGCATCTCTCTTCCCTTACTCTTTAACCCTTAATTGTTGCTGTGCTTGTGATATATTATGTGTTAAAGTAGTTTGCCAAATTAGGTATTGCTTATATTTCATATTCCCCACATATATTGTTTGAATATAAGCTTGTGTTGGTAATTTTGTAATTGGGGGTCTAAACATTCATTAGTGTTTTACACACTAATTGAACATTCATATGTGTCTATGATGATGACTGTAAAAGATAGCTTTTATATGCTCTGGAAACTTAGTGCATGAAACCCTAGAAAAACCTCATCATCATGGGCCAAAAACTAATCTTGGAATTCAAAATACCTAAGGTTCGATAGATCGAGAAGTATTGAGCTATCTATCAAGGTTCATTAAATCTAGATAGATTGACTGTTACGAGGAGGTATTGAGATGTGCAGTTCCAACTTTTCTTGAGTAGTTTTTTAAGTGTTCTTGTATCTTCAATAATACCACTTGTATATTTACTTCATGACTTTTTTGTTGAACATGCTAGAAACTAAGACCCAATTACAAGTAAAATTTGTTTGTCTTAGGATATACTAATTACATAAAAATATGACCCTAACAGCCAAAAATACCCCTCTAACCTATAAAATGATCAAAATAACTTAAAAACCTCTAAAATAATAAACATATATTTGAAACCTTTAAAATGACAAAATCACCTCAGAAACTTCCAAAATGTTAGAAATACCTCTAAAATATTTAAATTACAAAAATACCCTTAAAAGCTCCAAAATGACTAAAAAAACCTTGAATGATAAAATGACCAAAATAACATTGAAACCTCTATAATGATCAAACTATCCCAAAAAAAATCTTCAACATGAGCAAAATACCCATAAAACTACCAAAATGATAAAAATATCTCAAAAACCATCAAAATGAGAAAAATACTAAACCTCTAAAATCATCACAATATGCCACAAAATTGGGAATTCACCCTATAAATTTTAAAGGTTGTAAAAAAGTGACTTCCAAGACCCTTAAAGCAATTCACGAACTCTGGAACTCACAAACCCGAACAATGGTCAACTTTCAAACCAACCCAATCCATGTCTAACACACTACAACAACTCTTTGATGTAGTAGTCTTGGTACAATGTCTTTTGCAAGAACATGTGATCTTTAATAGATACTAGAGACGTGACTTGGTACAAAACCTTGGGTGCACTATTGTCGCAGCAGCTTCTCCAACTTTCACAGTGTTCTCTCTTATGTTATGATGCTTTAAAGAAGGCATTAAATTTGTGTTGAAACCCTAGTTCATGGATTCCTAGGTCACTTTGTCATCATGGGCCATAGACTAAAATGTCTATTTTTTTAAGCTTGACCGATTGATTGGAGTCGAGATTTACTTAACCTTGATTGATTGAACTGCAGTTGAGGCTGTTGAATTTCACTTTCTTGAGGTCGCTTGGTCATTATGGGCCAGTTGACTGAATAAGTTGAGGTTTACTTAACCTTGATTGATTGAGCTGCGATCGAGGCTGCTAAACTTCACTTTTTTTGGTAGATTCTTAAGTTGTTTTACTGTATTTTTAATGTAGAACTGTAAGCATATTCTAAGACACTAACACTTACAATTCAATTACATGAAAAAAAAATATACAATTGACCTAAACAAACTCAACACATTGTAGATACTTAATTTTGCACCCATGATTTAATCAGGAAAGATGACTGGAGTGACCATCCATGTACAAAAAAAAAAAAAAAAAATCATTCTTGCATCACATGCATCAATTTGTTCTTGCATTGTATTCATTAATTCATTCATTGCATATCATAAAAATGATCTTGAGATTCTAACGGTCGCAATGGTGTTTCCGATTTTCGAATTGGAGCATCGGATCGAAAGATATTGCATGATCAATTTTTCACAGTCCATATGCATTGTGTCTAGGTAGAATCGACCACACATGATTAGTTTAAATTACTTTGATTGGTCAAGCAATTAAAATTAATTAGATAATTTTGTGATTGGTTGATAATTAGTGTTTAAAATAGGGATGCATGCATGGAAATAAAAGGGATGATTGGATAACAATAAAACTGTGAATAATCTGAACATTATCAAGATTTATTTTAAGGAATTTATCCACAAGATAATTGTTCTTAAAAAAGCCTGAATTATCCAGAAAAGAGACAAAAAACCATAAACAGAGGTTGAAAACACGTCTAGGTACAAGGACCGGCCAAGAAACCCTAGAAGGAGAGACCAAATGGCACTCGAACACGAAAGTGCGTTCGGCCTCCAAGAGCCAATTTCTACACTTTTGGAGTACGGAACGGCACATTTGGAGTGCCAAATGGCACTCTAAAAGTGTTGAATTGCCATCATGTGGGTTTTGGCCTAACAGCCTTCGGGTGACGATAATGCACACCATTTTCAATCTTTTTGCAAAAGGATGCGGTCGAATTCAAACCCTAATCGTTCGTACATATTTTTTAGAGTTTTCTAGCCTTTATAAATAGAGACTGAACCTCATAATTCAGAACCTTTTTTTTTACACTCTGAGAGGCATACGTTTTTTACTCTCAAACCACACATATTTTCTGATCCTCTCTCCGAGTGTTGCTGCAAAATTAGGGTTTTTAGGTTTCAAAGAGAATTGAACAAATTTCTTTGAACCCTAAAACATCCTCTCAAGAACAAAGTGTGCTCATGCAAGAGGTTGTTTCCTTCACCCTTCTCTCGTGATGTGATGATGCATATTATATCTCTTTCTTTTTCAAATATCTATGAATTGTTAATTGTCCTTTTGTTTAAAGCATGATATTTTCTATATGATTGTTATAATCTTTTTCTTGAATGTCAATAAATTTGCATGTGAACAATTATTTTTCTTAAAACAAAACAGATCTGCATCTTTATAAGTTGTAGCTCTGAATTTTTTCTAAATACAAAAATAGATCTACATCTTTCTTAAGATGTAGATCTGAGTTTTCTCAAACAAAAAGAGATCTGCATCTTTATGAGATGTAGATCTAATTTTTCTCAAATCTGATTTTCTTAATACATGCAAATTGTTGAAATAAAGAAAGAGGTTATGTATTGCTGTGTTTATGTTTATTTTAATTCATGATAGCATATATTTAGATTATGAGTGAAGTTTTCTTCTTAGAAAATCTTTTTAAAAATATATAACAAAACAGATCTGAATTTTTCTTAAAATAAAAACAGATCTGCATCTTTATAAGATGTATATCTGAATTTTTCTTAAAACAAAATAGATCTGCATCTTTATAAGATGTAGATCTGAATTTTTTCTCAATACAAAAAATTATTTACATCTTTCTTAAGATGTAGATCTGAGTTTTTTCAAACAAAAAGAGATCTTCATCTTTATGAGATGCAGATCTAAATTTTTCTCAAATCTGATTTTCTTAATACATGCAAATTGTTGAAATAAAAAAAGAGATTATGTATTGCTGTGTTTGTGTTTATTTTAATTCATGATTACATAATTTTAGATTATGAGTGAAGTTTTCTTCTTAGAAAATCTTTTTAAAAATATATAACAAAACAGATTTGAATTTTTGTCATCAAAAAAAAATATTTTTTTATATAACAAAACAGATCTAAATTTTTATCATAAAAAACTTCACTACAAAACAGATCTAATATTTTGACAAATCAAAATCATTTTTTTAACAATAAAAACATATATGATTTTTTTTTTTAACAAAAAGAAGAGATTTCATCCATACATAAATTTGTGTGATTTAATTTTTCATTCACATGTTCAATATGTCATGCATGACATGCATAATATAGTACATTGGTTACAAGAGTCTAGAAGACCAGACTTTGTCTGGGTAAAATGGGTGCCTAACACCTTCCCGTTTCATAACCTAACCTCCGGATTTAGGTTTTTGGTTTAGTAGATCTAGTCTTATCTTCATTTGTTTTGGGTAGAATGTAACTAGGACAACAAGCCATGTAAATATTTGGTAGATTGTAACTAGGACCCAAAGCTATGTAACTTTTTAATTTTCTTTTAGATATGTAATTTTATTCAATCAATGAATGAAACTATTCAGTCATGTATTTTGTAATTAGTATTTTTTTTTAATAAAGAAAAATAAGTTGCGACTCTATACCATTTACCCAAAAAGAAAGGTGTCCTAAAAAGTTATCCGAATCTCTTTTTTGAGGGACACGTCTCTCACATATGTTTGTACAATACTCATTCGTTCAATCCAATCCACATAATTCGGTTTATCACGTTGAACTTCAGTGGTAGTAGATAGTTCATTATTCCTAGGGTGAAAGATCTATCCATCTTTTGAACAACCTCGTCCCCCTTCACTACTAGTGCTTTTCCCTTTTATGGCATTCATTCATAATTCCATCAAGCTTTGATTTCACTTCCTTAAGCCATTCATCCTAGCGTGTGGGTTCTTCTGTCTCCTCAAGCCATTCATCCTAGCGTGTGGGTTCTTCTGTCTCCTCAGCCTGATGAATATATCCTCATACTCCACTAGGGTGATTATCACCGCCCTTTTGCCACGTGATGTCTCATCTAGCTCTCAGTGTCATCATGCCGATTGGGTCTTATTTGTTCTTCTTTTGCTCCCTGTTTCACTCCTTTTTATGGTAGAATGCCATGGGGACGAAAGCGTTATACAAAAATATTTTAGTTTGACTAAACTTCGTTTTTTGAGAATAATCGGCAGATAGTTTGACTAAACTTTAAAACATCTGTTCATTGTAGTTATTTTTATTATTCCACGTTTTATTATTATTATTTGTAATACAAATATCAAAACCAATATTTTCAATTCCATGCTTTAATATTTGTTTTAAACATAAACGATTTCATATTTTCATTTTTAGTCTTGAATTTTCTTTGAACAGTTAATAATTTCTAAAAATTCGGATGTTATCATCTCTTCTTATCAAAATGGGATTATCACTCTTAATAGATATTATTAAATTTCATTATTATTATCCTTCTAATTCATATTGGATTTTAAAACAAACAAATAAATCACTCAACATATCCCCACATCGGCTGGGCTCAACAAATATTATACATCCCTTTATGAGGTCCATTTTCAAGGGTATATGAAATTAAGGTTTTTCTTTTTCTTTATTATATATGAGAAAAATTATGTTTTGATAGTCTATTGGAGTCATATTTAACCTGTTCAAACCATATTAAAACTTCGTATTGATTTCTCTTGTGTACATGGGTACCGAACTAGATTAGAAAAACGATAGAACTTGTTTTATCTTTATGCGAATGTTTTACATAGATGCTAAACTAAATAAGAATTTTTTTATTTTTTATTTTTAGAGAACTAGATAAGAACTTGTTTCGTGTCTATTCGAATATTCTAGTGGTATGCTACACATCTACCGATGTATGTCGACAATTTTTTTTTATATTTATTTTTTTTAATTCTATATATAATTGAGAAAGAGAATTTGAATCCTCGATATTTATGTTAGAAACATTAGAAATGCTAGTTAAACTACAAAGTTATTTAGTGCAATTGTGGAAGTTTACGTCTTTGATTTTCTATAATAACTTAAAATTTGTATGAATTACAACTTTATTGCATGTATCATAACAATATAAATAAGTTGATAAATTCAACGCTGTAATCATATATATATATATATATATATAACCAACTTGCAGTTGGTTCTTCATCCAATAACCTAATTAGTTCATACCCTTGGCAAAAAAAAAAAAAAAAAAAAAAAAAAAAAAATTCATACCCGAAATAAATTAATATGCCATAAATTAGTCAATGGAGCATACTGTTCTTAGCTGGGTCTAAGAGTTAGCCTTCGATTGAAGTTGTCTTCAGTTAATGTGGCATGGATACATGGACAGCACATTATTAAAAGAAAAAAAGAAAATGGTTGACTATGAACATATATATCGTAGAAATTTTTTGAAAATGACAACCTTATTTGTAATGGAACCCTGTTCATCATGTTGCCACACAATAAAGAAATCAAGTCTGTTTGGCTGGCTCTCAGAGAGAGAGAGAGTCATTGGCATTCTCTGACCCTATTATTGGTGTTTGATTATAGGAGAATTGTTATGTCACAGTGGCAAATATACACAGACAATACTCACAAAGTTAGGACAGTACTAGTTCGAAAATTGTGAACACATGCAATCCAACCTCAAGGTTGGTTAGATATAATTTGAGGCCTAATGCAACTGTGTTAAGTGGAACCGTTTTAAAAAAAATAAATAAATATCATTTAAATATTTTTTATTTAATTTTTTATAATATACTTTTTTTTTTTAATTCATTCTTCTTGCTTTTTGATAAGAAAAATTACTAATAATTTTTTTAAAATTAAGTTTTTCTAAGATTTACTTTTCATTTGGTAATATGACTAACCCATTTAATCTTCTTGTGATATAATTTATTATAATTAGAATTTTATCATTTTCAATTTCTAAAATTATTTTTCACAAAAACAATTGTAACAAGTATTGTCAGTAAAATTCTATAATACATGTATTTGAAAAAAGAATTGTCTTTTAAATAATCAAGAATTGTTATATTACAAGTTTGAACATCATTATGATTGTTTTCATTGTTATCTTTTTGTTGTATTATTTCATTATATTTATTCTAACTAATTTTTTCTTTTATATAAATTTTCATTAATTTGTGAAACTTTAAGCAATGTTATAGTACTCAATATTTTTTAATTGGATATGAATTTTGACAAATCTACCGTTTAAAGTGATCAAAGATCAATAGTCATGTCATTAATCAATTGTTTAAATTCAAGTTTTGTAATTTAAAATAATGCATAAAAGATGAGTTTATGGATCAAATGGTAAATCACATCCAATTGACATGGCAATTGACATACATATTAAGAACATATAAAACATGTAATGCAACGGTGAAATTTACAAAATATGAATTCAATAACAAGTTAGTGAGTAATATAACATTGCTTAGAATTGTACCAAATATAACTTGAACCCAACCAATATATATAATAGAAGCAAGAGATCTGATGTGAGATTCAACACTTTCTAATTTTCTTAAGTTTATCATGTCCAAATGGATATTTCCAGTAAAGAATTCTATTATATAATCTAATTTATCAAAGGAGCTACTACAACTGCATTTAATAACATAATCACTTAACAACCTCAATTTGCCAAAACAAAAAATAATTTAATACATAACTTGATGAATTGATACTAACCAAATCAAGAATAATTTTATATATAAATCAAATACCATGGGTTTATGTATAAAATTTAACCCAAAAAAAAGATAAATTTGTATTATTTTATTTTTTAAAATGAGTTTTAATTTACCTTGTGTAATGCGATACATAGTGAAAGAAAGTTGAAATATAATTTTCAAATTTGATTTTGGTGTTGAGAGAGAGATTTTTTGGTGTGTGATAATATACTATGTGAGAGAGAGAGAGAGAAACTTTAAAAATAAAAAAATCAAAATCTGAAATGGTTATGGGAAATTGATCATTAATGATGATTCAATATACTCACATAATTTTTTTCTTTTGGTTAAAAAAATTAAGATTTAAAATGAGTTAGATTTCTATTATTTCACAATTTTTGGGCCTTCCTAAAGTGAGGAGCTCACTTCTAAATAAAAATAATTAATTACGAATTTAAAAATGTAGGAACCTATTTTTTATCAGGACTGTAGGCAATGGTATAAGTAGGGGTGGAAATTCATATTCGCAAGTCAGTTCTAGGTTAGGGTTTGTGTCGAGCCATAATTATTCAGTTATATGGGTTGACCCGAACCCAATCTATTTAATATACGTATCAAGAATCATCGTCCCTAACATGATATGTTTATGAAACAAGTTGACCCAACACGATACATTTAACCCGTTTAATTAACATCATGTAAAAGTCAATACAAATGACCCGTTTAATTACTTGTTTGATTTATAAGTAATACCTGACCTAAATATCCTGTTATCAATTCTCATATATCTAAAATTAAAAGACAACTACAACTATAAATATAGTAATAAACATATAATTACAACCATAAACTAAGCAATAATAACAAAAAAAAAAAAACAAAAAAAACAAAAACTAATTCCTTTATAAGCTAAATGGGTCAAACAAGTTCTCATGTTGAACTTGAACACGACTCGTTTATTAAACAGGTCAACCATGTTGACCCAAATATGACCTGAACTTGTTTAATCTCAACTCATGACCTATTTATAAATGAGCTAGTAGTGTTGGGTTTGTTAGCAAGGACGGAGCTAGAACTAGAAATTAGGGGGGATGGCTTTGCTACTGATTACATGCAGCTACTCCATGGCCAGCCTCTAGTTTTGTTGCTTAACTGTTAAGAGTGTTTTTCAATTAATTAATTAATTATTTTTGTTTTTTATGTGTGCATTTGCTATTGAGTAAGGATAAAATTATTTTGTTTAAAATTTTTTGAAGGACTAAATTGGTTGTTTTGATTAAAATTGGTTGATTGAGCTTAATTGTTTTTAAGCTATTATTGGTAATTTTTGTTGTTGAACTAATTTTTTTGGACTTGTATATTTTGTTTTAGATTTTAGGTTTATAAATTTTTTTATGCCCTTTAAAATGAGGAAAATGCTAGAGTTACAAATGAGTTCAAATGCAAATTAATAAGAGTTTACTATCTCAGTAATTTATAAAAATATTGTAGAAAAGTTTGTGACTATAGTATTACTCTTAAAAGAATCAATGAGATTATTAAAGGGAGGCAAATTGTAATTTTATAGAACAAAATTGCTGAAATTTATACCTTTATTTATACTAATATTTTTAAAAAAAAAAAAATTAGGGAGGCCATTGCCTCCCATGATCAAAGTCTCCCTCCATCCATGCTTGCTACCCCAGTATAAGTAGCCTTGACCAAGGGGCCGACAGTGTCCACACTCTATATATGAGTGTTGCGCAGGAGTATGGGAGAAAATCAGGGTCTTGATTATAATTATTACCCATTGTGATAGATTAGATACAAAACTAGAAAAAGTAAACAAATTTAGTGATGAAATCCCACTCACGGTCTTACTTGTCACTTCTCACTCATGGTTCACTTGTCTTTGTGATGGCGACTGCCCAACCATGCATTCATCCACTGTATTACCTATCATGTGGTTGGGCTTCAATTCAAGTGGGGATGGATATAAAGCTGCCTGCCGTAAAAAACAACTCCAAAGATGTCTCCCCTTTGTTCCTTTAAGACTTATTGTCCATTAGACCTTCAATTTTGTGAGTGTTTGAACCACTTGAATCTTTACCTTATCATGGCAAGCTACACTGTACCGTGTATGTGGGTGTCATATATATACACCATGATAAAAAAAGGTCAACAAGAAGTGAATCACAACAACTTAATTACTTGTGTGATCATGGCAATATTATTGTGACTTAGCAATATGATCCTAAAAGATTACAGAAATCCTAATGCACATAGCCCATATCAAATAAAGCTGCTACAAAGATCAGTGAAGATGAAATCATTGGTAGTAGATATAGACCTTAGAGTACACTGAAATTGCTGAATTATTCAACCCCAGTACCACCTAAAGAAAAAAAATATTGATACCATATTTTCCTTGTGTGCGTACGACAGATGATTTTACTAGTGAAAGATACAATTCCCTGGCATTTGTTTCAGAGGATAAGCTAGTGCTCTACCATATGCTGTATGCACGATTGTAGTGAAGGAGTACTACACTACACCTTACACTACGTACACTGATAGTGCTGAACTGTTCAACCCCAATAGTACTGAAAGAAAAAAAAAATCTGAAACCATTTTGTGTGTGTGTGTGTGTTAAGCTGGTGTAGACTACGCTCAGACCACAAGAACCATATAGCTTATACAAAGTACTAGGAGTTTTTACTTTTAAAAGACACAATTGCCCACCAGTACGCTTTTCACTGAAGGAGTGCTAGAAGTTTATATGGTCCCCTGACTGAATGTGAATGACATGCATTCTTTTTCTTTTGTTGATAAACCTTCAAATAGTACCCTTAGCTAGCAACTTTATTTTAACCATCAATGGAAATTTTATCCTCGGTATTATACCCTATTATTATAAAGGCAGATGCTATTCCTGACATTACATATCCTTCAGTTATTATATAAAATAAAATAAAATAAAATAAAAATCACCTACACATGTGATTATGGTATGCATGGTTTACATGAAGAGGGTACGTTTAGGGTTGTTAGGCAGTACAAGTAGACGTCCTTCTGGAAATTTTAATCTCGTGAGCAACAGTTACAGGTAGAGATCACATGAAACAGTAATTTGATTTGTTGCATATCACATATTTTTTACCATTCTTTTCTTAGAAGACTAGTATGGTATATAGTATATATCCAACTACTATTCTTTTCAGCAGCTAGGTGTGTACACTTTTTTCTCCTATAAATACAGGCCGTTGGTAGTCTATTATAGACCATCCTCCAACTACTTATGAGTCTTTCTCTCCCTCTATCTCTCTCTCTATCCTTCCTTTTATAGCAACTATGTCTAGTGTTTTTTCTTTTTCTTTTTAATACTCAAAAAAGACCTATAGGGTATAGAGGACAAGGGGGGAAGAGGAGGCACTGGTGATGTTGTTGACAGAAGATAGAGAGCACAGATGATGATGTGCATGGTTGCATCTCACTCCTTTGTGCTCTCTATGCTTCTGTCATCACCTTCAGCCCCTCACCCCTCTCCCCTCCTTATTTACTCTTTTTTTTTTCTTTTCCTTTTTTGTTCATTAATTCATTAGTTATCGATAGTTACAACGAGAGAGAAGAAATTTGAATAACACAAGGAGATATCAGCCAATTGAGTTTCTAAGCTCTTGACCCTCATTCACTACTTAATTACTGCATTTCTTTACTCTTTTTTTATTTCACCCTCATATGTATGAAGTGATTAACTTGAATTATTCATCCAAAAGGAATGGTTTACCTGATTTTAATTTGTATTATGCACAATCATATATCTATTTATCTTCCTCCGGCATTCTTTTTGTCAATCATGTTCCCAATTTTCTTTTTTATTCTTTTGTAATATACATACCCCAATAATGATAACAATTTTCAGATATGTGCTAATTGTCTTATTGCTATGTTTTGCAGTTTGGATCAGGAAGGGAAGAGAAACACTATGGAAGATGGGTAAGGTTGCAAATGATGAAAGGTCTAATTTTGTTTGGGATCATGCCCTTTTCCTTTGGCAAACCAATTTCATAGGTGCCAATTGCATGATGGAATCTTCCATGTGGTTTGTTCATGTGTCATTTATTTCTTTCATCTCAAAGTGCTAAAATTGGGTCATTTAGAACTCCTTTTACATTATCTTAGTTGAAACTCTTACACTAATCTTGAAAAGTACATGAAAATTAATGTGGATTTATATCGGAAAATTAATCTGGAGAAGTGGTGATAGGCTCAAACCCCATTTATGAAGGGAAGTACCTTTCTTTTCTACTCCAAGAAGAGAGGAAGTCTGACAGAATTCTGATTCTATGCTTTAAAGTGATTCCTAAAGGAGGAGGTACCACTTGCAAGGGGGAGAAGGGCCATTTTGGGTCATTTTGCATCTTGAAATTTGTGGAGAAGGGAAATCTACAAAGAAGATCAAGAAATATATGGCTGTGTCTAGCTGATCATAACCAAATTAAGCCTCAAACAATATCATTAGGAATTATATTTCTTCAAGATGCTTATTTGCAATGGCATATATTATGCTTTTCAAGATTAAGTTACACCTTTTTTTCAAAATATGGTTCTGACTTGACTTCGCCAAAAACACCAGAATGTTTGATTCGAAATTTTTTATCATATAGAGAGCACCATTATGTCTACCAAAGTTCCTAAAAGTTTGTCTTTTGTCATTCTTGTCAGTTCCTATATTCGATTCCTTGTGACCTTTGATTATAAACCTAAGATGGAGTTAAGGATTGTGCTGAATAAAAAATCTTCTGGAAATTCTAATACTTTAGGAAAGTTTTGCATTCTGTTATAATATCATACTTGCTAGGCATTTATTGACCAAACCAAACTTCACCAATCATTTTCACTCTATCTTTGCTTAGTCAATTCCATCTGGTACTATCCTCAGGATGAGATGCACCTCTAGATATTTTCATTTAACACATTTAATGTCTTTAAGCATATTTTGCTTTCTTAAATTAGAGAAAGAGATTATGATCCCTCACAAATGTCTTTCAGTCACATTGTTAGAATAATGATTAAGTAATAAAAATTCATTATTTCCATCAACTTAAGGCTTTCATACAGGTGCTAATTTTTCATACACAACAAAGCATTGAGATCTCTAGCATCGAGTTAGATAGGTAGCTAGTGGAAACCTTAGTAGAGCAAAAGCACAATATATAGGTCAATCCAAATGACATTTTCATTAAAAATTTTAACTAGTTGGTGATCATGAATATTGTAAGCAATGCATGAATGGATAATTTACAGACCACTAGAAACATTTTCTCTTAAGCATGTGGTTTGGTTTTTGATGATATAACATCTTCAAGAGTTTACTACCTAGCTTCTTTACAAAATTGAAACGGCTAAACCATTATTAACTCGTGATATCAATAACAAACATGACATTGTTTTTGAAAGAGAAGAGGTTGAAGTGATTTAAAATCAAATGTTTTGATTAAGAAGGTTGTTAATGCATACAACTAGGGGTGTTCACAAAACTACCGCAAAAAAAACACACCAAAACCGCTTGTAAAATGGTATAAACACACTGCACTGCACCGCATGTAACAATGCACCGCACCACGGTGTGGTGCATTGCGGCTTGCGGTTTTATAATAAGAAAACTGCACAAATCGCACCGCACTGCACCCTCTTTATATATTAATATATTTATTTATTTTTAATATTAAATATATTATTAATAGTTTAATAATACTAATTTAAAAATAAAAAAAAAAGGGAAAAGTTTGATAACCCTATCAAGTGTTAACTAGGATAGCCAGCCTAAAATAAAGAAAAACTAACTCAATAATTTAAAACTTGGCCCAACACAAAGGGAAAAATTAGTTTTGGGCTGGGTAGAAAAAACCCAAAATTTGAAAAATATATCGATTTCAAACCGTTTAAATCACATCTTATACATAGCACTGCACATGTGACTGCAAAAAAGAGGTGCGGTGCGGTTATGATTTTGGCTAAACTCTAAACCGCACTGCACCACATATGTGACTACAAAAATAAGGAGTGGTGTAGTTATGGTTTTAGTTAAACCACACTACAATGTACGGTGCTAAAAATAACCCAAAACCGCACCGCACTGCACCGCAAACACCCCTACATACAACACTGCTAGCATTTTATTTTTCGTTTTCTCACCTTCTTTTCATTTAAATAAATACATTTTTGATGAGAAGACATAAGCATTTAACTATCTGTGTATGCTTTTTAAAACTACAGACCACTTTCATTAAATTGTTTCGATAATTTTCTTTGTAGCCAAAATGTACCAAGAAGGAGGGGGGGGGGGGGGGGAGGAGAGAGAGAGAGAATATTGCAAGGTGGTTGTGGAATATAAATATTTTCCAAAGATAATTCGAAATATTTCTTTATAAAGTAACTTGAAACGTAGGTACTAAAAACAATTATTGGAGAACGGTTGCAATACAAGTAGTTTAATTTCTTAAATCTTGCAAGGGGGAAAAAAATCACTCAAATGAAGAAGTGGATCAGTTATTTTTTCACTCTGAGATCTAAATGTAACCACTTTCCATGTTATACCTCTCTCACAACATTTCCATCTAGTTTAGTATGAGTGTGTAGAATTAATAGAGAATTCCTTTGAGCATCTTATCAAATTTTCCATTTAAAAAGGAAAAAATATAGAATATAATCTAATCTTGCCTACTAGGAAGCTGCATCTTTGAACTTTAATATTCTTCAATTCTACACCATAAGTAGGAACGTATTCTAAAAGAACAGTAATAGTCAAACCAAGTAATAGATAATAGAATTAATTATCGCTTTGTTCCTCAACCTATTACCCCATGTTTGAAAATATTTCCTAACCTTTTAAATGTGTCATTTTAATACTTAACATTTTGTTCTTCTGCCAAAATATTCATTACCGTTAAGTGGTGGCTGGATAAGTTAGGTGACAAACAAGGAAATTAAAATAATTTCCTTAGGTTGACTAGATGTTATTGGGAAAAAGGGGAGAGGGGGGAAGAAGTCAAACCTGTTTTATAAAAAATAAAAAAGGAAGTTAGAAACTTTTGCTACAACAGTGGAATCCATCATCGTCATCATCCCATATTGGTTAATCGCCACCTCGCCACCACACATTCAATCTTTGCTCTCTCTCTCTCTCTGCAAATAAAATAAATTTAAATGTGAGAAAAAATTTAAAATAAATTTAGTAGGAGAGTTTAAACGTATAAGTTGAATAGGTTTATTTTTCACACTTTGTTTAATGCTCCATTTGTTTTAGTGTATAATGCTTTATCTAAAAACAATTTCATTGAAATTTTTTTTTAGGAAAAACTGTTTGTTTTGAGGTGTTTAGTCGTGTTTCTAAAAATGCTCTGGAATTTTTTTTTATTTTTTTTATTTACATTTGGAAAACGTATGAAAAATCATACTTTTCCTTTAATTTTTATATAAATATGAAATAAAATTCTTTATTCATGACTTAAAAATATTAATATTAGAAAACTAAAATCCACCAAAAAATAAGCACAATTAAAATTTTAAAAAAATTACACTAATAAACATAATCAAAATAAGAGTTCAATAGCAAACATAAATTTAAAAAGAAATTAATATAATCTACCAACTAAATTTACACTTTCACATGCATAATTAAAAATAATTTAAACCTAAAACATGACACTTGAAAGTTGTTTTTGCTCGACTTATAAAACATGGAAGGCAATTCTTGAAATTTTGAGGCATATAGTGGTCATTTTAGATGTTTCAAAAGGTATTTTCATCATTTTGATGGTTTTGGGGGGTTATTTTTGTAATTTTATTTTTTTAATGGATATTTTAATCGTATTAGAGGTTTTGAAAGTATATTTGATCATTTGTAGTATAAAAGAGTACTATAATTTTTTTTAAAATATAAATTATGTATTTTTTTTGGAGAGAAATATAAATTATGTATTTTATAACCTTAATACGTGTACTATGAAAATTATAATTATTAAACTTGACAAATTTAGTAAATATTGACAAGAAGGATTGATATTTTTAATCTATATTTAATCAACAATATTTAGGCACTAGACAAGTACAAAAATAAATAATTATACAAAGCTTAAGTTATTTTATTTAAACTAATAAGTTACCTCTGCAATGCAAGGATAATGTTGTAATGTTTTATGTAAGACAGTTTTAGAGAATATTATATATGTATTATAGCATAATTTTTATAGAATTTTATTAGAAATGAGTTCATCATAAAAAACAACAATTATAAATTGCACATACATATCTATTATAATTATTCAATTGAAATAATGAGAAATTTAAAAAACAAATTTTGGAGGAATATTATAGAATAAAAGTTGATATAAAATGTGTCTTTCTCTTTCTCATTAATTTTTTTTAAAAAATACATATCACAAACACCCACAATCAATCACATCATTTACAAAACCCACAAATCCATAACGTCCGACCTTAACATCAAAATCGTAATTGCCGTTGTTATTTAATATAAAATGCCAGCCCCCCTTTCTTGGTTGTAGCCAACTCGTATGGGTTAGGATTAGATGAGACAACAATGTTAGAGCTAGGTAGATGTCGTCAAAAGATTGAACGTAAATGACATAATTTTTTGTCTGTGTATTTGACTTGGGATAGCATAAAGGATTATGGGTAGGTATATATAAAGGCGTAGAAGTGCAAGAGGTGAAAATGATGAATTAAAATGTAAAGAGTTTTGTAAGTATTAGTGAGGGATGAAAAGTCTTGAAACATTAAACCAAATGATACAAAGAATATTTATTTGTTAACTAGAAAAGTCTTGAAACATTGAACCAAATGAAACAAAAAAATCAATATTTAATTTTTTTTTTTTTTCTTTGACGTAGCATTGGAGAATATTCCAATTCTCTTTGCGTGGAATGCACCACTTGGCATAATCTCATGCTATATATATATATATATATATATTGATTATAAGCATAAAGTCTAAGTACTTAAGAGTAGTGATATATCTATAACATTTTCACAAAAAATTTTAGGTAATAAGTTGTAATGAAATTTTTGAGAAAATTTTGTAAATATAGTATTTCTCAAGCACCAAAACCATTGGTTTTTTTTTTTTTTTTTTTTTCATTATTACTTGAGAAAATTGTTGGGAAAATTGTATTTATTATAATTTAAAAAAAAATGTCCAATTAATTTAAGTAACTGGTATATACAACTTATAATTGAGATTGTAACTCTATTTAAATAAATATAAATAACCATATACTTTATTATAGAATTTATATATTTTATAAAAATAATTTAATTTGTAGATATAATATAAGTTTTTATTGAGATTTATGGTGTCATAAGTCTAACTTTTTTTTTGAGAAACGTGTCATAAGTTTAATTACTTTGTCATTTCATGTGATGGAGGAAAAACAAATAATATTTTGACAGTTTTTTTCTATTTTTTATAAAAGTAGTGTTAAAACTTTTTTAAAATGGATTGTTAACCAATACCTTAAGGACACTTGTGAGCATGACCCTTTCTTAATTTTATCATAACCCAAAAATTTGTTAGCCATAAACTAGTGACAATCTGACCTATATCTAGGCAATTATATTTCCAAAAAACTAGTCATTATTGAAATCAATAGTATAACAAAGATTAACCTAATACATGGGACTTGGCACAGGTTTTCACAATGCATTAAATCTATGAATCCTTACTATCCGAGGTGTTGCAACTTACTCCACTCAAATTCCTTACATTTTCTTGTAATTTTTTTAAAAAAAAAAATCCAAAATAACACATATCGATCAAATGCATGTCTGACGTAGGACTTAGTACATGCTCTCAACATCCTCATAATTCACAAATCAACATTTTTTGAGGTATCACAGGTCACAATCTTCCTCACTCAAATAAATTGGGTGTTGGGCTACAATCCTTCAAACCAAAATGTCACAATAAGCATACGCAATATTAATTTTGTGAGAGGGTTTTAAAATTTAAAATCAATTATTATTGTCATCCAAATTTGCATGACACCGTGCATATCATAGTATAAATTTCTCGTTGCCCATGTAAGGATATGACCGAGAATTTATTTATTTATTTAGTGTAGGCGAAATATGAACTTCAAATTTTACTAATTGTGTTAACTAAAATCCAAATAAGAATGAAAACTTAGATTATATATATATATATATATATCTATATATGGGGTATGATTCAAGTTACACAGTGTTACTCTAAGTAATGTTATACCATCCAATGACTTATTATTAAATTCATATTTTGAAAAACAAACCATTAGATTATATGTTCTATATGTTTTTAACATGCATGTCTATTTTCATACCAATTGAATGTTTTTTACCATCAGATTAATAAATCCATCTTTAATGCATCATTATAAACTACAAAATTTTGAATTTAAACAATTGATTGATGACATGACTTTTGATTTTTTATTACCTTGAAATTTTGCAAGCATAGATAATATATGTAGATAATGTAATCCAATGGAGAATATATGTCAAATTTTGCATCCAATTAAAAATATTGAGTGGTGTAACATTACTTAAAATTACACTATGTGTAACTTGAGCCAAACCCATATATATATATATATATATATATGCAAAAGTTACATCACCTAATAACTTTTTACTTAAGTCATATTTTGAAAATCTCATTATTAAATTACATGTTCTATATGTTCTTAATATGCATTTTGAAAATCATGTCAATCGGATAATATTTACAATTTGATCCATAAATACATTTTTTATACAAAACAATAAATTACAAAAACTTGAAATTTAACAGTTGATTGATGACATAGTTATTGATTTATTATTATCTTAAAAATTTGCAAGATATTAGAAGGAAATGTAATTCAGCGGTGGATTTATAAAATTTGTATCCAAGAAAAAATATTGAATTGTGTAATATTACTTAAAGTTACATTAGATGTAACTTAAGGCTTGAAAAAAAAAATGTGATATAAAACCTTTTTTTTTTTTTAAAGAAACGAATGTGATGTAAAACTAAATTTGTTTTAGAAGATATAAAAAGTTATAATTGACAATTGTAGGAATTAATGCAGTGAGGTTGGTCTTGCTAGATTACATAACATCACAAATAAGGCAAGCATTACACAAATGGACAAGGTTTTCCTCCAAATTGGTTTGGAGGAATCTCTTCCAACCCATTACGTGGCGATATATTAAAACTATTCATGCGTATTTTTGAACAAGTCACATTACTAAAAATCTAAAAGTAAATGTGAATAGTCTTTTTAACCGCCACGTAGTGAGTTGAAGAAAGTTTCTCCAAACTGGTTTAAAAGAAAACTTTTTCCAACACAAGGTGACATGCTATCCACTTTAAACTTCTTTCACTTTGCTGGAAATTCATAATACTATGAGGACCTAGGCTGTCAATTATTTTTGCCATTTCTCTTGAATATATCCTTCTTTCTTTTTTTGTGTCATGATCTATTAATTGATAAAGATAGAGGTTAATGATAGTGTCTAATGGATAAGATATTTTCTTCTAAAATCCTAATCCTTATCTTTATAGCTCTTAGAGAAAAAAATTTAAAAAGATCTTCGGAAGAATTAATAGCAAGCAAGTCAAAAGACAACCCTAACTTTTCTTCCCAAAACTTCGAGTAGACAAACTCAATAGCATTTGAGCTTGCAGCTCAAAATATCAACCCTTTAAGTGGAGGTATAGTTGAGGCAGAAGGTAAAGATTCTCTCTATTGTGGGTTAGTGGGAGCAGGCCACACGTGAATTTTGGCTAATAATTGAAATTGATTTGATGGTTGGTGACACGCTTTATCTTTCATAGGAAAGAACAGAAAAGGAAGCAATATCCCACTTAGTGTGTATGCTCTACCAGTTTAGTCGAGTAATCAATATTTCCATTTATTTTCAACTATAAAAGTCAATTCTTCTTTCAGTTTGATCTAATGATGCTACCAAACAAAACCAACAAAAGAAAAACCCTTTAACATGAGTATATTTTGAAAATTTTTTCTTCTTCACTGATCTTAAAGTCGAATCATCCAATTTACGTGTCAATCAGTAACTAGCTAGTAGTTACAGCATTGTTCCATTTTTTTTTTTTTCTTTTTTTTCTTTTGGATGAAACCATTGTTCCAAATTATTTTGTTTGTTAGGAGTTGACTGTTGCTGAAATGATTTCATAGATTTACTCTTTTGCTAGTGGCTGACATTTGTATGGCCCTCCATCATATGTGATTTTATCCGACTGAGAGAACATGCATTGTACATACTGTCCATGTCGGTCCCGAATAAGGAGTCCAATTGATTCATTTTTGTATGGCTACTTATCCACCAGTTTTATTTGTTTATTTATTTGAATTCAGTGTTTGTTGATAAATTTTCATCCCTGTAAAGTTTATTAAAATCTGTCCTTATGCTTGCTCTAAGTTTTGTTAACTAAAGGAGATCTCAAGAGTGATAGTACTGAAACTCACTCAAACAAGATGCTAAATCAGCTCAAGTGAGAAATGAACCTGCTCAAGCGAATCAATAAATTACTAAATTTAGAAAGGTTCATGGTCCTTGAAGATTTGTTAATTGAAGCTCGCTCTAGCAAGATGGTAAAACTTGCTCAAGCGAGGAATATACCTGCTCAAACGAATCAGTAAATTTAGAAAGGCTCACCTAGCTTGCTCAAGCCCTCTTGAGTAAGATCTCGAAAATCAGAAATTTGGCTTTGTTTCAACCCTAGCTTTAGCCATCACTTAGAGCACCTATCTAAAGTTTCTTGTGCTGATTTTTATAGAGATTCACCCAGAGCTTTTGAGAGGAAAATCCATGCCTCTTTTCTTTGAGCTTTATTGGAAAGTGTACCATATATACTTGTGATCCAAAATGCTTGAGAGTTTGAAACCAGTCTTTTTTCAATGAGGTTCACTATAGAGAAATCTTTAAGGAGATGTCAGAGTGTGACAGAAATTTTAATTGGTTTGTACAAAGCAGACGTGTCATTCATGAAGGGGTTCATATGGAAGAAATTCAGAGGTTAGGGAGTTGTTATGGTGACATCAACGAGATTTCTACTAAGTCATACAGTTAGTCGCAAAGGTTTTGTAAGTAGGTTGTAGACTTCTTCTATAGTGAATTGCCTTGTTGGGGTACATAACTTTTAAAGTAGTTTTTCCTTTGAATAAGTTCTTCATTTGTTTTCCACTTTATTACCAAATCTTGTGTTGCTCTTTATTGATTTTATAATTCTTGCTTAATGGTTTGGTATATGCTAAACTATGTAAAGAACAATTATCCGTGTATCACATAGCAGAGGTAAATTGATAATTAATGGATATTTCCACTGTATAAGTTACATAGTGGTCTAAACTAGAAATTCCAAATGGTATCAGATCAATTAAAACAAATAGGGGTCTAAAGTCTAAACTAGATTTTCAAGTGGTATATGTGCTTAGACTATGCAAACCATGCATGTGCATTTTTATGGTGTCTCACCTGTCCCCCTCGAGTGTCGTTCTCCTTAGATTCCATGTTTCACCATTTTGCTTCATTGGTTTTCATGTTTCAAGTCTAGCACCCGTTAGGTTGAATTCATTTGCCATCACTATTGCTTATGTGCACGTAGGCACGTTAGGGCCTATGGTTGCACCCTTCTCACTTTAGTGGTGTAACATATTGCAAAATACTTGATGCTATGACATCACCATAAGCATGTTACACATATGTAAGCTTGAATTCGTGTTTGGTTTATGGCTAAAGGTCATAGTACATGTCACACATTCATGCCATCCTACTAATATGCCATGCATTTGAATAGTAACTTGGTCCAGTTGTATAGTGATTACCTGTTATATCATGATGCTCGTAGAGCTATCACACTTTCTCCCACATATCTTGATACTGATCGATTCCACGAATAAAGTGCTTTTAGATAGTTCCAAAATCTGTTTTGTTAGTAATTGGGTCGAATTTGACCTGAATGACCTATGGATCATCCACATAGGTTATCTAATAAGTGAGTTTAAATTTAACTAATCTTGATATAAGTTGTCAAGATCAATAATGGAGTCCCCACACTCCCTTAAAAGTTACCATGACTTTTAATTGAAGTTTGCGATGTGCCTTTGTGTTAAAATTTTTTCCTCTTCCTTGTATGTGTGTTTCTTTCTCAAAAAAAAAAAAAAAAAAAATCAATAGTGGAGTGATTTAAGATGAATGGTTGATTGTTTTTAGGGACCACTCTTCTGATAGTAAGTTTATACCTACTTGTATTTAAATAATTCTCAGTCAGATGACAACCTATAACAGTCAAATGACAAGAGACTAAGAGATATACATACGTACAATTTTTGTTAGTACTCTTTCAAACATGTCATCTCTCTCTAGGGACACCATCGACAGTGCCATGGAATTTGGAGCGTACAATAGTAGAAGAGACTCTGATAACCTCTCCTATAACAAGAAGATGCTCAAACAGCTAGAAACATCTGGCAAGTGGATGATCAAAATTCTACAAAGGTATGTGAATATGTCCCATCTAATATATTCTACATGTTTCATAATCGGTCCATTGTTGTAAAAGTGATCAATCCTCCTTTCTAAGCTAACTAGTATGAGTCACATATTTCTCTAATTCGATCGGTATCAAAGCAATTAGAACACACAGCGGTCTAAACTAGATTTTCCAAATTCTATTGCAAACCTGAGTTTAAGTGATTTTGCTACACTACTTCATAATTTGATGGTTTGGAGAAAAATTTTGTCATGCTTAGAAAATTTAGCCAGTATGCATAACATCAGTGACCATCACTGTCTTTCATTGAACAAGGGCTACCTTTCTTTCTCCCCAGAATTAGTTTGTTCAGTCAAATTAATGTAAGCAGCAGCCTGGTCAGCAAAACCAACAGGTTCTTTACACCAAGCCTGGCCAGAAAGCAAGAGAAATTAGCTAACCTCGTTTGCCTTCTTAGCCAACTGATGGTAGATATTATTCAGTACATGTTGGCACTTATCCTTGGAGCAATTGGTGGCAATTTTTTTTTTTTTTTTTTTTTTTTGAGAGAGAAAGAGAGATGATGGCAAATTGTTGGTTCTGCTAAAATCGAATCATGTTGTCATAATGGTAAATCATGGTCCCTCACTCACTGCAGATAAAATGATTGTTTTCCGACTTCAACGCTTTCCCTTACTCTTTTAATCAGTCATTGATAGACCTTTTATATATGACCTTTTATTTCAGCCTATTGAAAAAATTTACGTGTCAATGGTTAAGTAATTGAATAATAATAATAATAATAATAATAAAGTGAAAATCTATATTTATATGTATGATTAGCTCTCAAACATGTCATCTCTCTCAAATAGTTCAATTGGGTAAACGGGTAATTGATGTTTCTTGTTAAATGTATGATTTGCGATTATGAGATCATAATGTTTTGATTAGGAAACCTTTAAAAATACTTTAAGAAAACAAAATCCTAAATTTTAAAATTACCTAAAAACATTAAAATTTAATAAAGGAAAAAATCACTAATTTTATCCTAAATCAGTCCTAATATATTATTTTGATGGATTCACAATTAACAATTCCTATATCAAAATTTTTAATGTGATATAAGAAGACATAGTACAATTGAGTGTACAAGTTTGGATTAATTAACATTCATGGTAAAGAATATGATTTGCTCTTTATTTTTTTAATAATTCAATAATTACAATAGGAAAAAAAAGATTTAAACTCTAAACATCTTCATAAAAAAATGTTAGAGATTGCAATAAGTTAAATTGAGCTACACAGCTTTTATGAGAACCTGATGTCAAAAACTAAAAAGAGGCAGAATAATCTAAAAGTATATTCAAAATGAAAAGAAATAAATGCTTGAGTTCTCCATCGGTCCATCCCTTGTATTTGACTAGTATATTCAAAGAGAAAAAATTCTAAATTCTCCATTGGTCCATCCCAAGCAAAGTTGATACTTGATTGATAGAGATTCCTACATAAAAGGAGATATTATTTTATTTTTTTAAAAAAAAAAAACTTATGAGTGGCTAAATGATAATGTGGTTAAATCCCATACTAAGAAAAATGAATAATAAATTAATTAAACTTTTAGTTTAAATGGTGTCACTGTCATAGATTATATGTCAACTGACTAACACCAAACAATTTTTCAAAATTAAATTCTGATTTGTAATACAGATCTAAGTTACCACTTATAGAGGATTCTAAAAAAAAAGGTTACCTATTCTAGAGAAAGGTCACTCACCCATGTGCAAGGGCATTTGCAAAGTTGTCATATTCTCATAAGATAAGATTTTCCTGCTACAAGCCAAGAGCATATAAATATTCTGAATCATCCAAATTAGGCTAAAAATGACAGGTAGATTTCTTTATGACATTAACACGCATTAGGGAGCATCATACAGCAGGTGGGGTACCTTATAAATATGGAAGTTCCCCAAAGCGACCAAGTTCCTTGTACGTGTGTGTATATATATATATTGTCAGTGCCTATTTTGTATTTCAGAAAGTTAGATTCTTTTTCACCGTCCAATAATGCAACATGAAAGGCGTGTGGACACCGGATTTTGACCCATCAAACGCCTGACCCACTTTGCTCCCCCTCCCAAAATTACTCCAAGTAGGGGGAGAGAATCTTGGCCACCCGTGTGTATTTGTGACATTAAAGTGATGTATGTGCGAATGAGCCCTTTATTTATTTAATTTTAGAAGCTGTCACCGAACACTGATTTTTTTAAGTGTGATTGGTTACTTATCGTCTAATTTATTTTAATTACATAATTAACTAAAGGTCTTCCTAAGAGCTCCTAAGTTAATAAGATAGGATAAATACCTTAGATTCAAAAGTTCAGTTACATGTTGAGAATGTGTTATGCACCCTACAACGCATTTCTAAATGATATTACCTCATTTTGATTTAATCTCAAAACGAATGTTTCTCTCTTCTCATTAAGTAGTTGTGTTTTCTCTAATATGGAGGCCAATCATTCTACGAATTCAAACCTTCATGGAAGAATATATAATAGAAGGAATTAAGCATAAGAAGCTAACCAAAGAATAAGAAACACACGTAGCAGTAGGGTTTGGCTTATTTTTAAAACTTTTCAACCCAACATCTCTTTCTATTTAAAATATACAATGACAAGTGGTAGTGAGTTTTAATCTTCACATTTTATTTAGTTAATCGATGATGTGACAGTTTTTCATTAAAACAAAAAGAAATTCATTATTAAAAAGTGTTGGAGGTAAGCCAAACTCATAACAATATCAAGAGAGGGCAAAACATAGTTGGAAGATTATTGATGGACAGAAGGCAAAGTTAATGAGAACTGAAGAATATGATGCAATCAGCATGGAAAGCAGAATCGGATCTAAGGATTGTGGAAGTGGAGAATCAACATGGACAGTAGAATTGGATCTAAGGATTGTGGAAGTGGGGAGCAATATCTACCAATACAAATTCTTAAGTGAATATCAGATGAAGTGGGCAGAAACAAATGGTCCATGGAATTTCAAGAGAACAATCTTTTCTTCTCAAAAGGTAGGAAGGGGAAATAACAGCAAACAACATCTCATTCACTCATTCCCCACTTTGGTTGTAGATCTGGGGTTTACCGTTTGACATGATGTTGGAAAAAACTGGACGGGACATAGGCAAAAATATTAGAAGTTTTATGGCGGTGGACTCAAGATCATAGTGTATGGATCAAGAAAATTTCATGAGGATCTGAGTGAAAGTCCCACTGGATAAGCCATTAAGACGATGCGGAGTAGTATCAAGCCCAGAAGGGAAGAAATATTTAGTCTACTTACGCGATGAGAGACTCCTATTTTTTGCTTTCTCTGTGGAGTAATGGGACATAATGATCAACATTTCACAGGGCCGGTAAGCCAGACAGATGAACCCCTTCAATATGGCGATTGGTTAAGAGCCCAAAGAGGAAATAAGATGGGCTGCCAAAAGAATGGCCCAACAAAAACAACAAGGACATAGTACACATCCCAAAATCTAGTGGCAATGGGACAAAATATGGCATCAGAGGTAGCATGTTAGAAATACTGAATAATTTGTATACTGTATTTCACAATAAAAGAATATACATAGATGCATTTATATAGGAGGCATATGTGTGCAGTACAATGAGACATAGTACACATCCCAAAATCTAGTGGCAATGGGACAAAATACGGCATCAGAGGTAGCATGTTAGAAATACTGAATAATTTGTATACTGTATTTCACAATAAAAGAATATACATAGATGTCTTTATATAGGATACATATGTGTGCAGTACAAGTAAATATGTGTGTGGTACAAGCAAGAGTGTAGTACAAGACTGTGTGCTATACAAGTAATCTAACTGGGCTTAAAGCCTACAACACTATACACGTTAACAGCCCCCCTCAAACTCAAGGTGGATGTGAGACCAACTTGAGATTGTCAACCAAATCACGAAGGCATCCCTTAGGATGTGACTTGATGAAGAGATTGGCAAGTTGATCTTTGGATGAGATTGAGAAGAGCTTGAGAGCACCATGAACAAGATGATAACGGATAAAATGACAATCAATCTCGATGTGTTTAGTCCATTCATGGAAGACATCATTGTGAGCAATATGAATGGCACTCTAGTTGTCACAATAAAGAGGAGTAGCAAAGGATGTGGACACACCTAAATCCTTTAGAAGCCAACGCAACCAAAACAGCTTAGATGTGGTATCAGCAAGTGCACGATATTCTGCTTCAGTACTAGAGTGGGCCACATGAGTTTGTTTCTTACTTCGCCAAGAAATCAAAGAAGAACCAAGGAGAAAGCAATAACCCATAGTGGACCTGCGATCAGTGGGATCTCCTGCCCAATCAGCATCAGAGAATGCACGAAGTACAAGAGGAGACTGAGCTGAGTAGAAAAGACCATGGAAGAGAGTGCCCTTTAAGTATCGAAGAATGCGCAGAACAGCAGCATAGTGAGTCTATCGTGGAGTAGACAGATACTGGCTCACCTGATGAACAGCGTAGGAAACGTCTGGACGAGTAACTGTGAGATAAACTAAGATGCCAACCAATCGTCTATAAAGAGAGGGATTAGACAATGGTTCCCCCCCCCCTCCCGAGGGTGTCAGATGCGCATTAAGTTCAACTAGAGTGTCAACAGTCTTACTATCAGTGAGTCCAGCTTGAGACAAGAGTTCAGAAGCATACTTGGCTTGAGTAATATAAAGTCCATCTGTAGAATGAGTGATTTCAAGACCCAAGAAGTAGCTGAGATGTCCAAGATCTTTCATCTCAAACTGCTGACTGAGAAAATCCTTGAGCTCTTGAATGCCACTGAGGTCATCACCAGTTATGATCATATCATTCACATACAGGAGAAGTAAAATAATGCCTTTGTCAGTGCGACGAAGAAATAAGGCAGAATCATAATGACTGGCCATGTAACCCAAGTGAGAGATGGTAGAGCTGAATTTGGCAAACCAAGCTCGTGGAGCTTGCTTAAGGCCATAAAGTGCACGTCGAAGGTGACAAACCTTGTTTGAGTCAACAGAGAGACCATAAGGAGGTTGCATATAAACTTCTTCACTTAAATCCCCATGAAGGAATGCATTTTTGACATCCATCTGAAAAAGATCCCATTTACTGGCAACAACAACAGCTAAGAGGGCACAAACAGATGAGATACGAGTAACCGAAGCAAAGGTCTCTTCATAATCAATCCCATACTCCTGTGTAAAACCTTTTACAACAAGACGAGCTTTGTAGTGTTCAATGGACTCATCAGAACAAGTCTTAATCTTGTAGATCCACTTACAACCAACCACAGATTTCTTAGGGGGGAGTGTCACCAAATCCCAAGTATGGTTTTTAGATAATGCATCAAGTTCCTCTTTCATTGCAATTTGCCATAAAGGGTCAGTGGAAGCCTCACGATAGGTGTGAGGCTCGTGTAATGTAGCAAGGGTAATATAACAATGATAGTCAAGTAAATGTGCAGGAATAGATCTTACCCAAGTTAAGTGACGAGGTGGAATGTCTTGTGCAAGATCTTTAGGAGGAGCAGGAGCAGGAAACCCAAGCTCAGGGTTGGGGTTGGGTAGCTTATCTTCGACCTATTCATTAAAGGGTGAACTAGGAAAGAGATCAATGATATCTGGCGGTTGGACAGAGACAGAGAAGTCTATAAGAGAATCTGGAGTAACTATAAAAAGATCAAGAGCAGCTACAGGTGGAATATGTGTTTCATCTGAAAAAAGATCTAAGACAGAGGAAGAAGATAGGGAGGAACGAAAGTGAGAGAGCTCGACAAAGAGGCGATGTTCCCAAAAGACAACATTACGGGAGATACGAAGACGATGAGAGACAGGATCATAACACCGATACCCCTTTTGAATTTCGCCATAGCCAAGAAAACAACAAAACCTTGACCAAGGCTCAAGTTTGTTATGTTCATGTGGCTGAAGAAGAACGAAACAAGCAGAACCAAAAGAGCGAAGATGGTGATAGTCTGGAGGTGACCCAAAAAGGCGCTCATATGGAGTTTGATTTTGGATAACAGGACTCGGAATGCGATTAATAGTATGAACAGCATGAAGAGCAACTTCACCCCAAAAAAGAGCAAGAACTTTGGCAGAGAGAAGGAGAGTACGAACAGTGTCAAGAATATGACGAAGTTTTTGTTCGGCTCTATCATTTTGCTGAGAGGTTTACTAGGTTCTGTAGACACTGAACCTAATAAACCTCTAGAAGCCAATTGTTGTACTCGAGAGGAAGATGCATGACCAAGTCGAGCATGCCAAAATGCAAGGGAAGGAATTGAAGAAACTGTAGTAGCTATAGCAATAGAAACAGGAGCAACAAGTGGAAGACGAAGGTTGTCCACGGGAAACATACGCCCAACTCTGGGACCGGTCCCAAGCTCCTGTTCCGTCCTCGGATCCTGCACAATACACCCAGAATAATCAAAGATAATGCGATAACCCAACTCAGCTAATTGTCCCACAGAAAATAAATGATAAGAAAGGTCAGCAACATTAAAGACTCCAGGAACTGAGAGGTTGGAGGTTGAAACTGAACCTATATTATGACCAGACATTGTGGAACCATTTGCTGTGCGAATATTAAGAGGGTGTGATGCAGGTTTAATGTCAGAAAATAAGGATCAGTGAGGTGTCATGTGATTGCAACAAGCAGAATCCATAAGCCAAGAGATAGGAGACATACCAGATAAAGCCGAGAGAGAAAAGGAATAAGATGCATTACCAACCATACGAATGATATTGGTGATGATATTTATAAGGTCATCTCTAGAAATGGAGAAAGTGGATCTAGAAGGCTGAGACTGTGCAGAGATAGGAGCCATGGGTTGGACACTCTCAGTGTTAGCAACTGTAGTAGCAGAAATGGAACCAGCTGATTTGTTGCGCTAATAGCAAGTCTCAATATTATGGCCAAAACGTTTGCAAAAATTGCAAAAACATTTGTTGGATTGTTGGCGATAATTGTTGCAAAAGAAAGAATACTTGTCCTTATTCTTCATTTAGAAGCAAAATATGCAAAAACAGACTGCAAAAACGAAATCTACGCAAAAAACTAGGTAAGAAGCACCTGAACTGCAAAAGTCAACTCTAACAAAAAAGTCAACAGTCAACCCTAGTCAAAGTCCACTTTGGAAGTCAACGGTCAACGGTGTCAAAGTCAACAGATGACGTCAGCAGGCTGACTGTGAGATGACGTCAGCAGATGAGAAGGCGCTGAGGTCAGCTAGGGCTGTCGTGGAAGAGCAGTTTTCGTGCGTGTGGCGCGTGGCGCACGTGAGACAGCAAAGACGGCACGTGAGAGCGCGTGAAGGCGCGTGGAACTGTAGGTGCGGCGCGTGGGAGCGCGTGAGAAGGAACCCAGCGGTTTAGTGGTGCGTGGGAGGTGCGTGGAGCGCGTGCATTGCGAAGCAGAACCTTTGAGCGGTGCGTGGGGGCGCGTGCAGTCTCCGATGGCTTCAAGGCTTCCACGAGTGTGTAAATCGGTGTAAGACGATCTCTGTGGTACCTTCACCAACATAATCGGAGCAATATTGCGACGGTGATGCAACAGGTAGTGGTCTTTGTGGCATGAAACTCCTCAACAATGGCGGCTGCAGGTCCGGAACCCAAAGATGATGGCTGGAAGGCGTCGGAGGTTCAACGGCGAGAGGTTACGGCGGCTGCTGTGATGGCGGAAGCGATGTTGAGAATGGAGTCACACCAATAAAGACAAGACTGCTAAGAAAATGTCAAAGCAGTGGTTTTGATACCATGTTAGAAATACTGAATAATTTGTATACTGTATTTCACAATAAAAGAATATACATGAATGCTTTTATATAGAAGGCATATGTGTGCAGTACAAGTAAATATGTGTGTGGTACAAGCAAGAGTATAGTACAAGACTGTGTGCTATACAAGTAATCTAATTGGGCTTAAAGCCTACAACACTATACATGTTAACATAGCAGAAAGAGATGGCCAAAATGCTAACAGGAGGAGCCTTGAAACAAACGAGATTCCAGAAAAACAAAAGGTTAGTGAATACTTTATGAATAATGACCATGAACAGATAATGAGGTCTGACATTTGGGATCCACAAGTGAGCCAATGGCATAAGAAAAATGTAGAAAGCCAGGAGGTAACAAGCCCGATAAAAGCCAAAAATGAACTAGCTAGAAAATAGAGTATTAACAGAGCTATAGAACCCAAAGCAAAAAAGGAAAATGGAAGAAATTGGTGCGAGGGCAAAAAAATAAAAAGGCAATGGAATAGAGATGGAAACCACAGATAGCATAGTAGGGATAAAACATAGTCTCTAGGCAAATGAAGAAAATGAAGAAGAAGGAATGCAGAAAATGGCACGTGGAGGTGAGTCTGTCTCTCTTAATATAACTACATAGACTACTAGGCAGCACTCCCGAGAGCCATGAATTAGTTGGAAATGTCAGGGAATTGATAACCCCCTAATAGTTTGAGCATTGCGAAATTTAGTGTAATGATGGCATCCAAAGATTGTCTTCCTAATGGAGACAAAAATAGGCGTTGGAAGGATGAAAAAAAAGTTAAAGAAAAAATTGGTTTCCCTAATGGCCTAATCATCCCTAATGAAGGTAAAAGCAGTGGGGACTCCAGAAAATTTTTTCAAGGTGTTCCTCAACAAGCATAAATTACACAATCTAATAAAAAGAAAATTTCATATATTGACAACAATAACAATTACAAAACATGAGATGAATCTTGCACAAGAGATGAATCTTGGGTACGTGGTTTTCTTATCAAATATTTGTTCATAATTCTAGCAAAAGAATAAATAATAAACTATAAGTTCATTTGAAATATTAATAAAATTATTAATTATTGTTGTAACGTTGTTTAGTTGTTTCATTAATTTGTTTGTCTTTTATAAACTATAATTTGTTATATTGTTGTTTCATTAATTATAAAATTATTAATTGTTGTTTAGCCTAACATAATTTAATTTGTTTGTCTTTTATAATGTATTGGTTTATTAATTATTATACTGCTTTAATTATTGTTGTTTAGCCTAATAATAAACTATATTGCTTTAATTTGTTTGTCATTAATTATACTGCTTTAATTTGTTATATTGTTTAGCCTAATGTGCACATTACACTAAAAGCACTAAAAGAGCCACTGATGTGCACATTATTTACACATCCCATGTGTAGCACGATAATTAAAGAACTAAAACTTTGTAATGTGCACTTGTGCAGCTCAGCCCCATCCCATGTGCCCATCCACCTCCACCCCACTCAACACACAAGCACGCCTCATGATACCCCTGCCAATCAGAAAATTTCACAATCACACATTACACTAAAAGACAATTAATATTTCACCAACACCAACACCAACAGATAAGACAAACTAATAAAGCCAAATTCAATTTTCAAAAGTCAAAAACAGACAAAATTTAATAAAGTTAAAGACTAAAGTTCAGCCAATCAAAAGAGAGAGAGAGTTACTGAGTTGGTCTTATTAAAGAATAAAGAGAGAAAGAGTGAGAGTCATTTCATAATTTTCACTTTAGACTTTTCAGTTCAGATAGAGAGAGACTGAGAGACTGAGAGAGAGTCAGAGAGAAAATGAGAGAGATTGAGAGAAGTTAGCTTAGAAAAAAAATGAAATACCTTGAGACAGGGTCGGACTGTCGGAGGGAGCACTAGAGCAACGGCAGCAGCTGAGCAGCAAGCAAGGAGGCGGGAGGTCTGAACTGGACTGGAAACGAGCGGACGAGCCGGCGGGTGAGCGATGTGCTGATCTGGTATTGGCGATCTCTATCCTCCAATCAGTGGCGTTGGCTACTTGGCTTGGATGAGTCTCAACAAGCGGCGTTGCTCAATGCTCTATGACCTCTGTCTGTCTTTAGGTTAGGGTTAGCTTAGTGGTTTTTTTTTTTTTTTATAAAGCCTTTAGTGAGAATCTGTGGGTTTGTCTTTTTTTTTTTTTTTCCTTTTTATGAGGCACTGCACTGCGCTGCTCTTTTTTTTTTTTTTTTTTTGTGAGAATCTGCAGGTTTGTCTGTAATTTGGCTCTGTTAATTTTTTTTTTTTTTAATTTGAGGGTGTTCCTAATATAGAGCAAATATAATTTTTTTTTATTTATATAAATTTTTTTTTCAGGTCAGGGTGTTCCTGGGAACACCCTGAGCTATACGTGGCGTCACCATTGGGTAAAAGTGGTGGACTATCTCTTTTATGGATTAGAGATCTACATGTTGTAATAAAAAGTTTCTTGCAATCCTATGTTGATGCAATTGTTACAGACCAATCTTCAAATCTTAAATGGAGATTAACTAGGTTTTATGGAAGCTCAGACACAAGCTTGAGAAGATAGTCATGGAATCTACTTCAATTTTTAAATTCCCAATACCAGATACCATGAATGTGTATGGGGGATTTGATGAAATCATGTCAGCAATTGAGAAGTGTGAAGGCCTTGAAAGTTCTCAACAACAAATTAAGGGGTTCAGAAATGCAATTAATGTATGTGACTTCCAAGACATGTGGTATATGGGGCCTGACTTCACTAGGTGCAATTGAAGATCCATATGGGAGAGAGTTTGTCTTAGATTGGATAGGGTGTTTGCTACGGTTGAATGGGTGAGGCATTATCATAACTCAAAGGGATTCAACTTTTGATCCTTGTGCTCTCTTGTTGACAGACAACAAGCCGCCCAAACCTTGAAAAGAAGTGATTCCACTTTGAAGTAGTATGGACCAAATATGAGAAATGTAGAGAAGTCATTCAAGAAATATGAAAGAATCATTCTGAGTTGCAGTCCTCCAATGGGCTGGTAGAAGGCTTAAAAGAATATCAGGCTAGTTTAGGAGGATGGAGTCAATATAATATTGGCTATATTACGGAGAATTCCAGATAAGAAAGAGTCTACAAGCCATGGCCCAAGAAAATTGGGATGGGAGTAATGAGGAAGAAATAGACAGGCTTCGCAAGGATATTAATGAGTTATTGGATGTGGAGGAAACATGGTGGCATCAAAGATCAAGGGTTTAATGGTACTATGAAGGGGACAAAAACACCCATTATTTCCATTATAAGGCATCCTAGCATAAGAAGAAGAATGAAATCAAAGGGTTATGGTATAAAGAAGGAAGATGGTGTTAAAATAAGGCGATATTGCTAATGTAGCAACAAACTACTTTAGGGAGTTATTCACAACCTCTTCCCCAGCTAGAGATGATGAGGTGGCTGAACTAATACCAAGGAAAATCACTCGAGAGGTTAATTAGCAGCTTACAAAAGAGTTCTGCAAGGAGGAAACTCTCCAAGCCATCCACAACATGCACCCAACAAAAGCTTCAGGCTCTAATGGTATGTATACTATCTTTTATCAAAATTTCTGAGAAATTATAGGAGATCATGTGACTAAAACCATCCTAAATATTCTTAATTCAAATGCATCAATAGTAGACCTTAATCAAACAAATATAGCCTTCATCCCTAAAACAAAAAACCCAACCAATATGAGTAAATTTTGACCAATCAACCTATGCAATGTGTCATATAAAATCATATCCAAGGTTCTTGCAAACAAACTAAAACCAATTCTATTCACCATTATTTCAGAAAACTAAAGTGCTTTTGTTCCTAGCAAACTTATAATTGATAATGTTCTCGTAGTTTTTGAAATTCTACACTATTTAAAGAAAAGGAAGGAGGGGAAGGATAGATACATGGTAGTAAAACTCGACATAAGCAAAGCTAATGTTCGAGTTGAAGGCATTCTAGAGAAGATCATGAAGAAAATTGGAATTTGATGAAATATTGATTAATTTAATCATGAATTACATATCTACTGTCTTTTATTCTGTATTTATCAATGGGGTTTACGCTAAGGAGACCCCATATCTCCATATTTATTCCTCCCCTATTCTGAAGGTTTTATAGGCTTGATAATGGAGGTGGCTAGGTGTGGGCGCAAGCGCCGGTAAATGAGAGGGTTTCCTTGTGGGAAGTTCACCTCAACTTTGGAATGCATAGGGCGAAGGGTGAAAAATGGAATCACCACCTAGATTAGGTCTATGAACCAAATTGGGCCTTTTGGGCCACTCACTTACATGCAGAGGTCTGCATACCAGATTATGAATCTGAAGTTTGGGCACGGCTTGGGAAGTGTTAAGCACCCAAGACCGCCTAGCTTGTGGGCTAGCCTCCATTATATTGTCTAAGCCATGTTTAAATAGAGAAGTAATTAAAAGAGCCCTAATCTTTAACCTAAACATACATCATGCACTTAAGAAAATAACACACACTACATGTTAAAGATCACATCACAATATAAAAGAAAACAAATAAAACACAATCAAAGAGATTATATTAAAACTAACAATTAAATAAAACACACAAGGAAAAAATATCAAATAAAATAAACAAGGCAAGATTGACCAAATAAAACATGGAAAGCAAATAAACAAAAATAATTAACCTAAACAGAATCAAACAGAATCGAATAACATGTGAAAAATAATCAAATAAATAAAAACAAGAATTTTACCCTAATTTGAGTTCGGGTTATGTACGCATACTTAACCATGCGTACACATGTTCAAAACATGCGTACGCATGGTTAAGTATGCGTAGGCTTCCTCAGCAAAGAAATCTAGAAAATCACATTTTATTGAATCATATGCATAATTGAGTTTAAAACAAAGAGATTAACAAGATAAACACTAGAACAAATACATAATTACATCATGGTTAGATTAACATGGGTTAAGTAAATATAATAGAAATCAAACAAAACACATGTGAATAATCAAACTAACATCAAAACAATGAATATGTCAATATAGCATGAAAACCAAATAAAGCCACAAAAGCAACTAAGAACAGACTGTAAACAACCTAAAATCTTATTAACAAATATCAAAAGAATTAAAAACAACAAATATAACAAATATAAAAATTAGAAAAACTATACTAATAAACTCATGTGAATCCTATTAAACAAAGAAGAAGTTCATGGAAAGAACACTCACCTTGCTTAAGATTATGAGCTTAGAGTTTTTTTTTAACTGAACCCTCAATGCCTACAACACAAAGATTAGATTGAGATGACAAAGATAATTGAAGAACACAATAATTGTTAGTAATCACAACTCAAGAACAAAAGGTTTTGTAAAACTAAATTAAGAACAAGTTTCCGCCTTAGTTTTGTGCCAGAAAAAAGGTTTTGAATACTTAGAAAAACGTGCTAGCTGCTACCCTAGAGTTTTGAAAAGAGAGAATAGGGTATAGAAAGCAAAGAGGCACTCTTTCTAACTCAGTTTTTTATTGGAGACAAAAGGTGAGTATTTATACGTTAAAATTAGGGTTGTCAAGGCTTTTTAGACGTCTTTGGACATTTTCAATAGTTTAAGGGCCCGCCCACATCAAAGAATGAGGTTTTGGGCCCCAAAATTGAAGTTCTAGTGACTTAGGAATGTGGCTGAATACATATCTTTTGAGGGTGGGTACGCACCCGTGATTCGTGTGTACACATGCTTCCTAAAAATCCTAAATTTGACTGCTCTGATGGCCTGAATTCAAACGGCCATAACTCACTCAATATAAATCCACATTAGGAAAAATTTATGTTCAAATTGAATCTTAGGATGTCTATTTTCCAATGAAACAAACCTCACTTAAACATTCTTTGTGGATCAAAAGTTATGATCAAAACAATGAACAAATGTCATTTTTCAGCATTGTTTTCAAAGAGATTTTTTGAGTTATGATTACTTCCAAACTATTGTAAACTCTTTAATTACCCTTTGTTGACATATGTCAAGCTCATCATTGGGGCCGGGGATCAAATTTTATTAATGGATATAAAATGAGGTGTCTACACTAAGAACAAAAAGCTATCGGGTATTTTTATATGCAGAGGCAGTCAAACAATAACCCACCTATTGTTTGCTGATGGAAAAATCTTATACTGTAAAGCTTCGCGAATGGAAAGCATGGAGCTAGTAAACATCCTTCAGAATTATAAATAGATGTTGGGTCAAAAGATAAACATAGACTAATCATCTGTCTTTTTCAACCAAGATGCAGATGAAGAAACAAGAACGAAAGTAATAGAAATACTTGGCCTAATGCTAGATGCCCAACCGAAAAAAATACCTTGGTCTCCCATCCTTAATTTGTAGATCCAAGAAACAAGTTTAAAGAATGCTAATAAATATCCTAGCATATATTTAGACCCTTTAATAAAAAAAAAAAAAAAAAAAAAAAAAAAAAAAAAAAAAAAAAAAAATTGGCCATTGGGCTAAAGAAGTAGTTGGCAATAGGACAATTCCTCAATTAATAGCACATGAAGAATGTTGGGTTCTAAGACTTTAGGTTTAAATGTATTACAACTTTAATTTGTAATGTTGGCAAACTATGATCAAAACGTTTAGTCCTGTTTTAGGCTTGCTTAAAGTATGTTTTTTGTGTAAAGTTGGAATCGAGTGTTCTGCAGGATTTACTATGTAAATCTGCCTGGCTCGATCAATTGAGAATTAGACTTGATCGACCGAAGCTCGTGCAGATTGTTTTTCTACAGAATTTTCCAACTCAGCCCAAGCCCATTTGACGTGTAGGTTTTTATGTTTTGCCCTAAGTATAAAAAGGAAAACCCTAGCCACATTTTGTTGTTGTTGCAGTTGTTGTTTATGATGTGTATGTAAATTTCTTGTGAGATCTAGAGGTGTTTGCCTTCACATATACTTAGGGTTATCAAGAATCAAGATTTAGGTCAAGAGCTTGATGATCATTCAGTTGCTGCATTAAGAGATTAAAGATACACAAGCAGGAATGCTTGTACTTGTTGTGAATTCAAGAAAGAAGTAGTCCGTGGACTTGGAGCTGTCACGTGGTCGTGGTAGTAAGTTTCCTACTCGAGGTAGCAATAGGATGTTAGTGGTCTAAGTCACTATTGTGTAAAGTTCAATTCTTTCGTAGTGGATCTGCTTTACCTTGACGATAGTTAAGTTAAATCCTCCCCAGGTTTTTTACTGGTTTGGTTTTCTTGGGTTATCATATCGTTGTGTTATTTATTTTCCACACTTTACAATGATATAATATATTTGTGTTAACCTAGATTTGATAATTTGACTAAGTAATCACTTGGCTAATTAACTAGGTTAATCTGGTTGTGTTTTAAGGGGTCTAAAAACGTACAAGTGGTATCAGAGCGGGTTAGCTCTTGTGTTTAGATCTTTTGATCTAAGAGTTGATCCTTGACCCCTGTTGCCATGGAACACGGTCACTCTCTTGTTATCCCACCTCACTTTGATGGGAACAATTATGCTTATTGGAAAGTAAGGATGAAAGCATTCCTGAAATCCATTGATGAGAGAGTTTGAAATTCTGTTAAATACGGATGGGAGAAGCCCATTACTCCTGTTACTGAGTGGCAAACTTCTCAGAAAGAAGCAACCGCTTTTAATAGCAAAACTATGAATGCTATTTTTAATGCTGTTTCTATGGAGAAATTCAAGAGAATCTCTAATGTTAAGGTTGCTCATACTTCTTGGAATATTCTCCAAACTGTGCATGAAGGCACAAAGGTTGTTAAAATCAATAAGTTGCAGCAATTAACTACTAGATTTGAAAGTATTAGGATGTTTGATGATGAAAGTTTTTATGAATTCTATGCTAAGCTTAATGATATTGTTAATTCTGCTTATAATTTGGGTGAAATCTATGATCAACCTAAGATTGTTAGGAAGATTTTTAGATCTTTGACTGAGGATTTTAGACTCAAAGTGGTTGCCATTACTGAAAGCAAGGATGTGGACTCCATCCCTGTTGATGAACTTGTAGGATCTCTTCAGTCCTATAAGTTGGACCTACCTAAGACAAGCAAATCCAAATCAATGGCTCTTAAGTTTGTTGATGATGTTGATGTGAATAGATTTGATGATAAGCTCTCTGCTACAGATATTGTCTATTTTGCCAAGAACTTTAGAAACTTTCTTAGGAACAATAACAGAAGGGTAAAAGGTAAAAACAATGTTGAACCTAGAAATTTTAAGAGGAATGATTCCACTAAGGTGAATAACACTAAAAAATCTAAAGAGAAAATAGGTCAACCTTCTAATAATTCTATGGGTCAACAATGTTTTGGTTGTCAAGGGTATGGTTATGTGAAATCAGAATGTCCTACATTCTTGAGGTCCAAGGGTAAGGCTATGGCTGTAACCCTTAGTAATGATGAAGTTTCTAACAATGAGTCTGGTAATAATGAGGATGGAAACTTCATTGCTTTCACTGCTACTGCTGTAGTTAATTAAAGTATTGCTATTGAGGAGAACCCTTCTGATGGGGAACTTTCTGAGGATGTAGATTTGCAAGAAGCCTACAATAAAATTTAAAAAGTTGCTGCGAAGGATGCTATGAGTATTGATTTAGGCTTAAAGAAAATTGCATCTCTTGAATTTGATAAAAAGAATCTGCTTGTGAAACTGTTTAATGCTAATGATTTGTTGAATAATGTAAAGATTGAGAACATGCTTTTACTTGATAAAGTTAAGAATTTGGAACATGGATTATCTGTTGCTAGAGAACAAACAAATAGGTCTACTAGTTCCAAACTTGATCATATGCTAAGTGTTCAAAAGTCTCCTTCAGACATAACTAGCTTAGGTTTTGTAGAAAGCATCTCTGTGCCTGAACCTAGTTCCATAAACTTTGTTCCTTCTTCTGAGCCCCCTGTGAGTGAGGTTGTCAAACCTATAGAAGTTACACCTCCTAGGAATATTAGGGTTGATCTTCAAGAGTCTAAACCTAAGAATTCTAATCCTCCTAAAGGTAAGTTGCACAATAGGCCTGCTTGGGTTTGTCATTTTTTGTGGAAAGTCTGGGTACATTCGTCCAAACTGTTTCAAATTGCAAGCTGCTAAGCGAGCAAATAAACCAAAAGTACATGTGCCTCAAGCACAAGATTCTATGATACTTATTGGTGAGTTGGTAGAGGGTTTAAACCTTTACTCCAATCCTGGAGTTGCTAAAAATTCTAATTTCAAGAACAACTCCAATGCTAGAGTTGCATCTAAAAAGTTTTGGATGCAATAGACTCGATCTAATTGAGTCTTTCTGACATGGCTCTTGTGCTTTATCGCTCTACTCTTTTTGACCTTTGTTCTTTATTGTTTTTGTTTTCTTTGCTTTCTAGGATTTGCATTGCATAACATTCATGCATTTCATTCTAGGTTGTTTTTGTTATTTAAAAAAAAAAAAAAAAACAAAAACAAAAACAAAAACAAAAACAAAAACAAAAGAAAAGGGAAGCAAAATTTGTTTTGCATTATTTCTTGGATTTGAAATCAAGGTTGGTCAATTTATTTTTACATAACATGTTTATGTATCTTGTTTAGCTTGGGTGAGCTTATTTTATTGCACTTTACTAGTTTGAGCTTTGTAGTGCATGTTGCGTGGGAAGATGTTTAGAGTTTTTAATCATATGATCTTGATCTTGAAATCACATACCTTTGATTGTCGGACTTGAACTTATTGAGAAATGTATAAATAACCATCTCACCACTATCTACTAGCCAATCATGAACACTTTAGTACATATCGTAAGATTTTGTGCTCGAGAAAGTGTAGCACATGCACAAAAAGAACATAAGGTGTAGCCTTGGTTTAAATGATAAAATTGATGTGTACATTATTGGATTATAATTAAATTAATCAAATAAAATTGGTGTGTACATTATGAGGCAAATAAAAAAACTTACATAATTGCAAGCTTTTATTCTAGGAGATGTGGGAGTTATATGATGTAACTCTTTAGGTGATAGTCTCTTTCAAATTTATGTGATGAATTTTGTAGAAATTGTGCTTGATTACTATTCACATATCACCTCATATGTATCTCAAGCTTTTGCTAGTTGCACACACTACACAAGTTACTCTTTGCTAAACTGTGTACATGTTATTGTGTGTGATTTTATTTTGGCCATCCAAGATTGAAACTTCCTTGAGTTTAATGCAAAATGTGTTTAAATTTTGAGAATTTAAGGAAAATTGATTGAAAATCTTATAATTGGGAGATCTGGGTTCAATATCAGTTTTTTAAAAAGCATTTCATCTCGTACTCATGTATTTTATTCATAAAATACTATACTTTGAGGAGTTTCTACATTAAAATGCCCTGTTTTTCAAAAATTTGATTTTTCCAGATTTTCGATCGATCGAACCTATTTTTCGACCAATGGAAATTGCGATTAAATTCACTACAACAAAATGTAACTACAGTGACGAATTTTAGTGACGAAAATTTTTTCGTCACAAAAAAGTACCATATAGTGATGAAATTTATATTTCATTGCTATTTATAAAAAAATTAGTAACATTTAGCGACGAAACTTAGATTTTTTCGCTATAGATTTTGCTGAATTAAGGGTGCCAAACGAAAATGTAGGCGCGAAACCAAATGGATCTACAGCGACGATTTTTTTCGTTGCTAAAAGTTCTAGTTTTTTGCGACGAAAGTGTTTCGTTGCTAAAGGTACTACTAGTCATGCTATTAGTGACGAAATCCCTTTAAGTTGTTGAAGGAGACAGTTAGCGACGAAAATCTGTCGTTGCTGAAAAGAAAAGCAAAAATTGAAGGAAAGTATTTGCGACAAACTCGGATTCGTCGCTAAAGGAAAGAAATAGTGACGAAACCCAAGTCGTCACTATAGATTTCCTATATATATCACTCAGCTCCTTTTTTCCCTCACTCATTCGGCAATACACACTCTCTCCCCCTCACACCGATACCCACACCGATACCCACTCTCCCTCACACCGATACCCACTCCAAATCGCCGATGACTCTAACCCACACCGATACCCACTCTAAATCGCATCAGCGACCCTTCGCATTCCTTCTAATCGGCGACCCTTTGCCTTCCTTCAAATCGGCAACCCTTCGTCTTCCCAGCGACCCTTCGCCTCCCTTTGCACCGGTGACCTTTCGCCTCCCTTCGCCAAGTCGAGTCACTAACTCACCTATCTCCACGTCACTCTCTCCTTCGCCGAGTCAAGTCACTAGCTCGTCCTAACTTCTCTCGCTCAGTTCGCCGCAAAGCGTGTCCTTGAGATCCGTGAGCTTCTCACTGATCGTCACTGTTGAGATCCTTCTTCACTGCCCTTAACTGCGTGAGTTAATCTCAATGTCAATCTCAGCCCGTGTTCTTTCATTATTTTTCTAATCTAAAAACTTCATTGAATTCATAAAGCAGCACCTTGATTCGCCAGATAACAATCCTGGCCTTCCCTGGGAGTTCACAGATCCAATAACTTTGTTTATTTGCTTTTTATGTTGTTCTCATTTTGAGCTTGTTTTGTAGTTTTGACTTTGAAGTCCATGATTTTTTTTTTTAAATTATTGTTTTGTATATTTATTTTACTATGGGTTTCTTATAAATTTAGCATATGAAGAATTAAATTTATATTTTCTGTTAATTTTGATCATTCTTGTTTTATAATTTAATTAGTCCCAAACTTTCTTTCCAGGTCTTAATGGGTTTTTTGAATGGAAGAATTGAAATATGTTTGCTATGAATTTTTTAGCTGATCTAGTAGTTACTTTTGTAACAAGATATATGGATTTGATGATTGAAGTACCTTATTACTGTGCTTAAGGTGAAAGAAAAATGCTTTTTTTTTTAGATGTGTTTCTTTCTAAGTTGAGTGAATTGTTTTTAATCTAAAAGATGATGTTAATTGATTCTTAGTAACATTTAATTTCATTTTTCTTATGGTGTACGTTGAGTGTTTCTCATACTGTTCATTTTGTTTGGTGTCCTGTGTTTGATTAGAACAACCTCCAATGGGCTGAAGCATTCCACACTAAGTGGTGGACTGCGGTCATGGGTTAGATTTTTAAATGAATTGAACAGAACCCTTTTTAATGAATGACGATCATTTTTGCATTTTGCCTACTTTTTAGTACCTATGTTTAAAAATCGATCGCAATTGGTCCTTTCCATCTACTTATTCAAACTTTGTTTAGCGTGTGCTCATATAAAGATTGATTAGTTCATATTATGTTAGTCTTGGACCTCTTTGTAACTATGTGGTCATTCTTGGGGGTGTTGGGATGTTGATTATTTATAAAGGAATGTAAAAAAATAAAAGAAAGAAGAAGATAACCAGATTATTAATATATATATATATATATAATTTTTTTTTTGAAGCTTATGATATGGTTTTTTTTTTTTTTTTTTCCTTTTGTATGTGGGCTAAAGCTAACTAAAAGTTATCTTTCTTTTATCTCTAGATCTCTTTCTCTTTTGTAGCTGAAGAAATTGTGAGGAACAAGGTGAATAACACGAGTTAACTTTGGATTTTTTCTGAAAGTTGTAAACATAGCTTGAGCAAAGTAAGTAAATTCTAGTTAAAAACTTATAAAACTCTATATATACTTGTGATATTGGAAATTGGTTTTGTGGTGGGTTGTTTTGTTGGAGCAAACGGGTGGCTTGCATGGTATCGTAAGGTAGTTTAAATACATATTGGGAGTGTTTTTTATTTCATGCAAATGTGAATGAGTATTGTTGATCAGATGTGATGAATAGTATTTTATTCGATTTCAATACTTGTAAAACTCTATACTTGTGATGCTGGAAATTGGTTTTGTGGTGGGTTATTCTTTTGGAGCAAGCAAGTGGCTTGCATGGTGTTATAAGGTGGTTTAAGTTCATATTGGGAGTATTTTTAATTTCTTGCTAATGTGAATAAAACTTGTTGATTAGTAGCAATTTTTTTCCTTTATTTGATTTCAATACTTGTAAGCATTATAGTTGTGATGTTTGTGATTGGTTTTGTGGTGGGTTGTTGTGTTGGAGCAAGCGAGTGGCTTGCATGGTGTTATAAGGTGGTTTAAATACATATTGAGAGTGTTTTTCATTTCTTGCAAATGTGAATGAGTATTGTTGATTAGTAGTAATTGTGTTCCTTTATTTGATTTCAATACATGTAAGCATTATAGTTGTGATGTTTGTGATTGGTTTTGTGGTGGGTTGTTGTGTTGGAGCAAGCGGGTGGCTTGTTGTGTTGGAGCAAGCGGTTGGCTTGTATGGTGTTATAAGATTGTTGAAATACATATTAGGAGTGTTTTTCATTTCTTGCAAATGTGAATGAGTATTGTTGATTAGATGTGGAGAATAATATTTTATTTGATTTCAATACTTGTAAGTATTGTACTTGTGATGTTTGTGATTGGTTTTGTAGTGGGTTGTTGTGTTGGAGCAAGCGAGTGGCTTGCATGGTGTTATAAGGTGGTTTAAATTCATATTGGGAGTGTTTTTAATTTCTTGCAAATGTGAATGAAACTTGTTGATTAGTAGCAATTGTGTTCCTTAATTTGATTTCAATACTTGAAAGCATTGTACTTGTGATGTTTGTGATTGGTTTTCTGGTGGGTTGTTGTGTTGGAGCAAGCGAGTGGCTTGCATGGTGTTATAAGGTGGTTTAAATTCATATTGGGAGTGTTTTTAATTTCTTGCAAATGTGAATGAAACTTGTTGATTAGTAGCAATTGTATTCCTTTATTTGATTTCAATACTTGTAAACATTATAATTGTGATGTTTGTGATTGGTTTTGTGGTGAGTTGTTGTGCTGGAGCAAGCGGGTGGCTTGCATGGTGTTATAAGGTGATTTAAATTCATATTGGGAGTGTATATTTGTGTATGCAATGTATATTTGTTTAAGTATTAATATAGACTTGTGCATTCATGAATGAGATTCAACTTTATCTAAGTAGCTTATAGACTTAGATGTTAGAATACATTATGTATGAGTTATCCTTATTTTACTAAAGTAGCATTCATCTTATAATTGTAGTTAAACATGGATAAAAGTTAGTTGACAATGGGTAAGACACCCGATGGCAGATTAAGCCATCTATATATTGAAGGGGTCAATGCATTTATTAATTTTGCAAGAGCAGTTGTGGACTGGAGTGGTAATATTCCGTGCACGTGTATTCACTATGTGAATTGCTATCGATAATCTCCTCATACTGTGTGTATCCATTTGCTTCATCGTGGGATTATGCAATCTTACATTAATTGGAATAATCATGGAGAACCTCGTATATTGAACGAGAACATTCATGATAATGAAATGTCGGATGGTGATCATATGGATGGTATCGATGCCTTGGTAGGTGACCGAATTAGAGGGGAACCAAGAAATGCAACCGAAGATGAGGAGGTGCGTCATTTTGACAAACTTGAGGAAGATACAAAGCGTGAGTTGTATCCGGGTTGCACTGATTATAGTATCTTGAAGTTTGTTATTGAGATGTTGAATGTAAAGGTAATGACTAACTTGAGTAATAAGGGACTTGATATGATGCTAGAATTATTGACAAAGGTTTTACCGAAAGGTAACTTAGTTCCAAGGTCAACTTATAAAGCAAAGAAGATATTACGTGACTTGGGCATGTCATACGAGCATATAGATGCATGCAAAAATGATTGTTCACTATTTTGGAAGGATAATGAAAACCTTGATAAATGTCCGGTGTGTAAGACGCCTAGGTACAAGGATACACGTGCCCAAGGTAAGAAGATTTTTCATAAGGTATTGCGTTACTTCCCATTGACACCGAGAATAAGGAGATTGTACATGTCAAGCCAAAGACCTAAGGATATGATATGGTATATAGACAAACATGTGGAGGATGGGATAATGAGGCATCCGGCTGATAGTAAGGAGTGGAAGGAGTTTGATTTGCAACATCCCGATTTTACCCTCGAACCTCGCAATGTAAGGTTGGGGTTGGCTACAGATGGATTTAATTATTTTGGGAAAATGAACAACAACTATAGTATATGGCCAGTCATACTTATCCCCTATAACCTACCGCCTTGGCTGGTTATGAAGGAGCCATATTTTATATTGTCCTTGCTTATTCCTAGTCCCCATCAACCAGGAAATGAGATTGATGTTTACTTGAAACCATTGGTTGACGAGTTGAAGGAGTTGTGGGAAGAAGGTGTAGAAACTTATGATGCTTATAGTAAAAAGCATTTTCAGATGCGTGCAACTTTGTTGTGAACAATACATGACTATCCTGGATTTGGTAACGTGTTTGGGTGGAGGACAAAGGGTTATCATTCTTGATACACTTGCAACAATGAACCATATTCAGAAACTTTGGAAAGTAAAATTGGACAATTATGATTCTATGAGGTACCCCAAATCAGACAATTATGTTCTCTTTGATGAAATTTGCTACAGCTCCTCCCGTGGCTTTACAGAGTGGTATGGCCTTTACCCATTTAGTAAAGTACTCCGTAGCCACAAGGATCCATACATACCCATGAGAGGGTGGATTAATCGGTCCCACTAAATTGAGCCCCCAAGTGTGAAAAGGCCATGGAGTCTCCATGTTATGTAAGCTTAGTGGGTGGGTGTGGATCAAGTTGGTTTGCACTTGGTAGCTGTGGCATTTTTTCACAAATTTTGCCACATCCTTCTTCAGTGTGGGCCAATAATAGCCCATCTACAGCATGCATCGTTATAACTTCTTCTTCCCTTGGTGCACTCCACATTCCCCTACATGTACCTCCTTTAACATCTCTCCAGCTTCTCCAAGACCCAAATATCATAATGGGTCCCCGTCGTACCCCTTTTTGAAAAGGATTCCCTCATATATGAAGTAATGGGTTACCAGCTTCTTGAGCTTATATCTTTCACTATGCTTCTTTGGCAGGACACCTTCTATCAGGTATTGCACGAATAGGCTTCTCCAATCTTCATTGGCTAATATAGCATAACTCTCTTCCCTATCTATAGCCAAATGGCAAGCCTCACACTAGGTTTGGACTAAGTTTGCATCCTTACCCATGTCTGGCTAGTAAAACTTGCCTTCTAAAGCCTACGGTAAAGGCTAAGCTTGCCGTAGAACCAGCAGGTTCTGCCATGCATTTCCTTCAGTTTTCTTTGAGCCTCTTTATACCCCACACATCTTGACAAAATTTGTCTTGGCATTCTGCGATACAATTCCCCTTTCATCATGACATAGTCCTTTAATATTTTTAATTCTACTAGATCTCTTTCTTTCAGCAAGGCTTCCTTAATGGGAACCCTCTAATCCTCTTCATGTCTTTGATTTTCCTGGAACAATTCCTGTCGTACTTCAACAATAGACAGTCTTCACTTGTTGACTTCAACTCTGGTACTATTTCCTTTGAAGGCTATCTGTGAACCCAACGTGGCCAACGCATTTGCGTACTGATTCCCGCTCCTCTGATCGTGCTCTATCTCAACTGTGGAAACCTTTCTTCCATTTTTTGGGCCAATGTCCTATACAGATACAAACTTGGTTCCTTCAAGGAGAAAATCCTCTTGGTTTGGCAAACCACTAAGTTAGAGTCACCTATCACATTCACATGTTTAATCCCCATCTCGATGGCTGTGGCTAACCCTATGAGATAGGCCTTATATTCTGCCGTATTTTTTGAACATGAAAACTCCAACTTGAATGAGAGTGCCACAGTCTCTTCTCCTTCATGGTAGAGAACCACTCCTGTGCCTCCCAAGTTTGCTATAGAAGAGCCATTGAACTTCATAACTCATTGCTCTTCGGTTACTTCTGTTGTGGTCACTTCTCCTGGAACCTCATTGTCCAGCAAAAATTCCTCTTCACCCGAAAATTGGCCCAACAGATCCACTATGGCCTAGCTTTTCATCACCTTGGGTGTTCCCGCCTTCAAGTCATATTGCGACAATTGTAACAACCACTGAGATATCCTTCTAGAGAGAATTGTCGGAGAAGAGCCTTGATTGCATGAGACTTTGACAACAAATGTATCTCGTAGGCCAAGAAATAATGATGTAGTCTTTGCGATGCATAAACTATTGCCAAGCATGCCCTTTCCGCTCTGGGGTAGCGGGTCTTCTCATCCCTTAAGGCGCAACTTATGTAATAAACTGGTTGTTCGACACCACCTCCATCTTCTTGGGCTATCAAAGCACATATGGCAAATGGGCTTAAGGCCAAATAAAGTAGCAATGGCTTTTTGTGGATTGGGGCTTGTACTGTAGAGAGGTTTGTCATAAGCTATTATAGCCTTCGAAAGGTTGCCTGCTATGCCTCTCCCCACTCAAAGCCTTGTCCCTTCTTGAGCAATTTGGTAAAAGCTAAGGTGATTAATGCTAAATTAAGGATGAACCTCCAGATGTAGGGAACCTTCTCCAAAAAACTCTTCAACTCCTTCATTATGGCTGGTGGTTTCGTGGGTGCTATGGATGTGGCCTTGGCTGGGTCCACGTCTATTCCTCTACTGTGGACCAAGAATCCCAGGAACTTCTTAGCAAACACTTCGAAAGCACATTTTAGCAGGTTCATTCTCAGTTTGAAAAGTCTGCATCTTTCGAATACCTTCCTTAACACTTTGACATGGTCTTCTCACCTTCTCAATTTCACTACTATATCATCCACATAGTTTTCTAACTCGCGATACATCAAGTCGTGGAATATGGTGGTCATCGTGCGTTGATAAGTTGTACCTACATTTTTCAACCTAAAGGGCATCACAGTGTAGTAGAAATTACTTAAAAGCAGTTTTCTCTGCATCTTTTGGCGCCATTCGAATCTGGTTTGTTAGGATATATATGAATCATGTTAAGAACATATGTCATTTAGAATTGGCTAATCCTTTGACAAAACGTACTTCACTCATAATTGGGTAGATCTAGGATGTGTTTAATACTTCAAGGAACAAGAGTTAAAGTTCAAGTATTGAAGCCATGCAAATCTGTCCAAGAATCAAGTGAAGAAGTGCTGTATTTTAAAACTCGACAGATATCTCGACAGATGTATCTATCGAGATTTAAAATAAGAAGCTCGACAAATAAGCTCAACAGTTGTATCTATCGAGAATTACAAAAATCAGTTTTTCAGATCTAATTTCACGCATATCCATGTGTTTGTGTTTAGGCTTTCTTTTCTTACAACCCTAAACATATATAAGGATTATTTTTAAGGGCCGTCATAAGGTTGTTGCACTTGTTGTTGTAAGCATATTGTGACTAGAGACAATTTGCCATAGTTCATCTTTTTCTTGAAGAAGCTGCTGCATTTGTACATCGTAGGGTTTTGTGACCAAGAAGTTTCGTGATCTTCATCGTGTGGATGAACTGAAGAACTTTGCAACCAACATCTTTCTCAAGTTGGTGTGTTAGTCACATACTGGGATCCGTGCATTGATTGGTTAGTCACGTACTTGGAGCCGTGCATTGAAAGGAGAGATTGTCACTACAGAACAAGTCCAATTGGGTATTGGGGTAAGGATTCAACTATAGATTTTTATAAGGTACTAAGATTCCTTTACTTATAACTGCTTGTTTTGATAATAGTGGATTCTCGAGAGTAGTGACCTTAAATTCACCCGATGGGGTTTTTACCTTGGAGGTTTTCACCATTCGTAAACAAATCACCGTGTCAATCTAATTTTCACTGCATTTAGTTATTTGGTGATTTGTTTGTGCTACCACGCGTTATTGCATGTTAATTGAATTAATTAATTAACTTGGCTAATTAATTGGTTAATTTACCTAATGGGTCAATACATTCTTGGCCTATCAAGTGATATCAAAGCGGGCACACTCTGATTAAGGATAATCTTTGCTGTGTGATCCATTGACCCTTGTTGTCATGGATAGAGGACAATCTTTAATTATACCTCCTTTATTTGATGGCACTAATTATGTATACTAGAAAGTACGAATGAGAGCTTTCTTGCAATCATTAGATGAAAAAGTGTGGCAAGCTATGGAGATAGGCTGGACTAAGCCAAAGGAAGTGCCGGCTGATTAGGATGATGCTAAGATCAAAGATTCTAACTTTAACAGCAGGGCATTGAATGCTTTATTCAGTGTGGTCACGAATGAGGAGTTCAAGAAGATATCCTCAACTAAAACTGCAAAGGAAACATGGACCATCCTCCAGACAACCTATGAAGGAACTAAGGCTGTTAAGGATTAAAAACTTCAAAGGCTTACCACAAGCTTTGAAGAGATTAAGATGGAGGAGGATGAGTCATTCGATGAGTTCTATGCCAAGCTCAAGGACATAGTGCACTCAGCCTTTAATCTTGGAGAAACCATTCCCGAACCCAAAATTGTTAGAAAGGTGCTCAATTCTCTTCTGGAGAGATTCCATGCCTAGATCACTGCTATTGAGGAATCAAAGGATATTGATCAAATTCCTTTGACAGAACTGGTTGGCAACTTAGAATTGGGAAATCGAGCAAGAGTAAGAGCATGGCACTGAAAGCCAAGAGCAGTGACACGGATGAGTCCTCGGACGATGAAGATTCTAAAATGAAATTCTACATCATAAAGCAGTTCAAAAAGTTTATGAAGAATGGAAATGCTAAAGGTTTCGACAAAGACCTTAAGCAATCCAGTTCTTCACAGTTCAAGAGCCAAGATAAAGGAAAGAAGGATGCTAGGGATGGCAGTCAGTACACTGTTCCCTCCGGACCAAAGTGCTTTGGATGTCAAGGTTTTGGACATATGAAACAAGAATGTCCAACTTATGTCAAGACCATTGGGAAAAGTAAGGCCCTTACTGCTACCTTGAGTGACACCGAGCCTGAGGATGATTTAGATGACATTGATGATGAGGGAATCTTGAATGCCTTCACTGCTACAATTGATCCTACTGATGGGGGTTCAGGAACAGTAGATGATGAAGAGGACTTGGTGGATTCTAAGTTCGAAAAAATGGACGATCAAGATGATATCCAAACAGCCTATGAAAAATTGTACAAGGTTTCTAAGAAGCATAAGTGAATGTTCAAAATGTGTGTAAAACACCTATGAACATTTAGACCCCCAAATTACAAATTACCAATTCAAGCTTATTAATAAACAGTGTATGTGCGAAAAATGTAAATAAGCTAAAACAGAATTGATAACATAATCTATACCAAATAAAATCGCATCCATAGCAGAAATTAAATGGCAAAGATTAAAGGAAGAGAGATGCAAACACAAAGACAACACAGCGATGTGTTATCGAAGAGGAAACTGAAGTCCTCGGCGTAAAACCTCTCCGCCACCCTCCAAGCCGTCAATAATCCACTGAAGAATAAAGTTGGGATACATGAACAACAGAAGACTCTCAAAGCCTAATCTACCCAGCGTACCTAAGCCCTCCAAGCTTCTTGGTCCAACGAGGTTACGCCGAACCTTTGTCTTCTTTAACTTACCAGATTTTGCTATAGCCCATAGCATCAACCAATATCAATTGGTCCCTTACTAACTGCTTCCCAAGCATCAAATAACCTTCTTACATATTTGGGTATGGTGAGAAAAGGATTTGGATAATGTAACTCTCAAGGATGTAACAATGGAGAGGGTGAGAGTAGAGGAATTTGGAGAATCAAAGTTGAAGATTGTGGATGAGTCAATCTTGTTTTTCTCTAGGGTTTCTCTCACAAAATTCTCTCTGGAAGCTCTCTACATTTCGTGGGTATAAGGGGTCTTTATACTGGAGTGAGAATGAAATGCGAAGAGTCAGTTTTTCCAAAACATAGTAGACTGGCGACTTGGCCTCGCAACTTGACTAAGTTACGAGTTCAAGCCGCGAGCTAACTAAATGGCCATTCTAGACTTTTTGTCCTGTAATGCTCTAGCTGGCGTGACTGTTCAGCTCCTCTGCATGCTCCACACGTATGCCACTTTTGGCGATTTGCAAGCCTCGAGCAAGCCATGAGATCCAATCACGATCCACTTGCTGAGTACACAAACTTGAAATTTTCTTCACACTCTCTCACATACTACCCTTACATGATTCCCACCTAAATACAGGGTTTCTAAATGCTGAAATACAAGCAAATTTGGCACAGAATAAAGCCAATAGAATGGTTGATTAAATTCAACCTTACAATAAGAAACTATATAGGCTGGCCACCAAGAAGCTAAGTGATGTGGAACTTGATTGAGAAGAGCTTTCCACAAAGTTTGATAAAGCTGATCAGACAATTGGAGCACTGCGGTTTGAGAACAATTTCTTAGATGAAAAGACCAAGAAGCTTGAAGCAGAGCTGGTTCAAGTTAGAGCTCAATTGGAAAGGACTTCTAGTGCAAAGCTTAATGAGATGCTCAGCTTTCAGAAATCTGTTTCTGATTGAACCGGTTTGGGGTATGTCTTCTCTTCCTCTAATATTGCTTCTTCTAGTACTACTGTGTTTGTTTCACATGCTAATAATGTTGAATCTGAGAATAGTGATGTGAAAACTATTTTAGATAGTGAGAACATAAACAAAGGTAAATATATCTTAGGAGCACCTCCTAAACTTGATAAGAAAGAGACTAAAAACCCTAGGGCTAAGAAGAACAATAACCAAAAGTCTAAACAGAAGAAGCAGCATCTCTGTCACCACTCTGAAGCTACTAAACATACTCGACCTAATTGCTATAAGTGGTTAGCCACTTAACAAAGCAATAGTATGATCTCATCTGGAAACCAGAATCAGTTTCCATCCTCTTTTACTACTTTTGGAGATCTTCTCAAAGCCCTTATATTCCTTTCGAACTTGAACGGTTTCAATTCTTCCCCCTCACCGCCAGATCAAGGTTTTGCAAAACGGAAAGGTTCTTCCAATGTGTGGAAGAAAAAATGCTCAAAGTGATTTAGTCACTTTTTCTCTCTCCCTCTCTTTTTGGTTATGCATTAATTGTGTGTTTCGCTTTCCTGTTTAAGTCAGTCTAGTTTTTATGCTTTGCTTTGTTTAACTTGTTTTTGTTTGTTTGATTTCAGTTTTGCTTTATTTTTTTTTCATAAAAATTAAAAAAAGAAATTGAAAAATCAGAAAAAAAAAAAATACAAAAACGGTTTGTGTTTTGTGTACTTTGGTACTTGTGTACCTTGGATGGCCATTGAAGCAAAATTTTCTAAACTTTGTATCTTTTGTAGCTTAGATGAGCATCTCCATGCACAACTAAGTAAGTGAGCTTTGTGGCTCGTGTTTGTGATGAGTAAGATTAGGTAATCTCTTATACTTAACACTCGTATCACTCTTTTTGACGGGAAGGACTAGAAAATCCTAAGAGAAAAGCATAAATAACCATCTCACCACTGTTGCCTACCAATCATGAAATGACATCTGTATGCTTTGACATAGCAAAAGTGCAATGTCAAAAGCTTAACATAATTGGGTATTTCTTTTCTCTCTCTTATATGCCCATGCATGATATGCTTAACAAAAGAAAAATATGCAAAGAAAATAAAAGCAAAAAGAATCAAAATGTTTTATATGATTGCAAGCATGTCTTCTAGGAGATGTGGGAGTTATAAGACATACCTCGAAAATGATAGTCTCCATCAAGCAGTTATGATTGTGTGTGAGTAAAATTGATTTTCACATATCTCAAATCGTCATAACATGTAGACACTAATGCAATCTTGCGATATTTTTCACACACAACACGCAAACTCTTTGCTACTTTTAATACATGTGCAAGTACAATGTGATTTGCCATCACAAGGAGTACATGTGTTAGTGTATGCTCACTAAACTGTCTTGACTTTTTTTTGAAAAATAAAACTGATTAGACTTATTTAGTGTATGGGTGTGTTTTGGATCTAAATGCTTGACATTTTCTTGTTGAGAGATGTTTTTGAGAGCTAAAAATGTTGTTTGGGTCTTTGGTTGAGTAGCATGCTTGATTACATTCATTTCTGTGTTTTTCTCTTTTTCGAAAAACTTTTTTTGCACTTCTCGACACCTCTCGATAGCTAGGCTATCTATCGAGATCTTTGATCTTCCTTTCTCGATAGAAGTTAACGCAATCGAAGCTTTTGAGAATTTGTCTCGATAGCTATTCGACAGATTCTCGATCCATCGAGAAACTTTTTGTCTGCTCAATAGATTCTCAATAGCTATTCGATCCATCGAGGTCACTTTGTTATGGACAGCTCTCGATAGCACCTCGACGGATATATCTGTCGAGAATTAGTGCTCGACAGCCCTAGATAGCGCTCGATCCATCGAGATTTGTGTTTCTGTATATATAGCCTCAGCGCAATTTTTTCTCTCATTTTTTCTAATCTCTCTCAATAGAAACACACTTCTCTCTCTCCCAAACACTTCACACTTAACCTCTTCACATTCCCCACTTGATCTTCGGCCCAAAACATTTGGTATGATCTCTTTTCTCTCTTGTATCATGCATTTCATTCATTTTGACCTAAGTTTTGGGTTTTTGAAAAGTTTTTAGGGTTTTTCAAAATTGACGAGTTTTGCAAAATTTTTGGGTTAGGTTTTATTTAAATGATCATGTATGCTCATGCATTGCATCACATTTGCATTTTCACAATGTTTCATGCATTTTAGATGTGTGTTCTATATGTTGAAATGATATGTGCTGGTAGGTTTGGATTGGGCTAAGCCCATGATGTTTTTATTATTGCATGTCACATGTTCATGCATTTTTCATGCATACGTACCTCTCTTTTCTATCATATTGATATTAAAATTTTTTGGTACTCTTCTGCTTGTCTTTCTCTCTCTCTTTCTTTTGAATCAATCTGTGCATGGCACCCAAGTGCAAGTCTACTCTACCCTAGAACCCTCTTCGTTCTGGGGCATTATCTTCTTCCTCTGATTCTACCCCTCTACATGTCAGGTTCCGTGATAAGAAGGCCCGAACGAACTTCTCGGAGAACTTTTCTAGACATGGCATTCATTCGGAACGCCAGGTCGTCCTTTCAAATTTTTTCGATACTGTCTTACCCACTGTCATCTATAGTAGGGGTTGGAAGTCCCTTTGTGACATCCCAATTAGCTGTCCCTCCATGATAATATTGGAGTTTTACTCCAATATGCACAGATTTGATTCTTCTATACCTCGCTTCCTCACTTCTGTTTGAGGTATACGTATAGTAGTCACTACAGAGCTTATCTCTTATGTGCTACATGTCCTGAGGGTATCACATCCTAATTACCCCGGATGTCCTCATCTTCGGACTGTGTCCAAAGACGAACTCATGTCTATTTTTTGTGAGACACCTTCATCTTGGGATGACCGTCAAAACACCCTTTGCTTGGGCTTTGCAAAAGGTCCGAGGTTCCTGAATATGGTGATGACATTTGTTTTACATCCCTTGTCTCACTATAATTCGATTACTGAGTCTCGTGTTGGATTTTTGTTATTCTTACTTGAAGGGCTTACCATAGATTTTCCCTCTTATTTCATACTCTCCCTTATAGATGTCTATAAGGATATGACGACCCATGATAAGCTCATTTTCCCTTCAGCTATAACGAGGATCATTCGCCATGAATCTATCTCCTACCCTGAGTCTCTTCACTTCATCAGCGGCGCGTCTGTTAGACGAAGCGAGGCCCAACTTTGCCCGAAGCGGCCACGGACCGAGACAGCGACTCCTCCGAATTCTTCTGCTCCATACAGGTGGTGTGACCCTTGAGGCGGTCATGGCGCAGCTTCAATGAATGGATGCTTGCCTTGACACACTCAATGATAAGTTGTGTCAGGTGAACACCCATGTCGGTCGTTTTGCACGACAACAGGCTTGCCATGGTGACTTCGTGGCATCTCCCTCTCCTTCTCTAGAGGCATCTGAGGACGAGGACAATGATGGTGACTCCGACGATGATGATGATGAGGATGCTAACTCTTCTGGTGACGACGAGATGACTGCTTGAGTGACTTGCCCTTTGTCATTCGTGACAAAATGGGGGAGTAGTTTTGGGTATGAGTGTAGTCATGTTCTTAGGGGGAGATTTAGTATAGATGATTTTTGTTAGGGGGAGTGTTTATTTTTTTTTATAAGGGATGTAGTGAGGACTTTTTGTATATTTTCTTTTCTTTTCTTTACTTTTTAGATACATTGTGATAGCAAACCTTGTACTCATTATTGATATATATATATATATATATATTGAGGTTGTTATTGTTGGGATTTGTGCCATAGAATCCTACTGTATGATGCTACGTATTATATTATGTATGACATGATGTATGACTTAATATTGTAATTAATAAAGTTGTTTTATTATTATCTGAAATAATAGTAACATGAATATTTGAACATTATCATATAGTCCATGAGATGCATAGTATGTGATTTATGTGATTTAGTCATAGAAGATATAAGTCACAAGTTCTTTGTAAACTCAAAATTTTAGTTTGTAGTCGGTAATGAAATTGAGCATTTCATCTGCGAAGACTATAACATATCAACTACAATGATTTTTCTTGATCATGGAAGTGGAGACTTCTAATTGATATGTTGATATGTTTTAAGAGTTAAAACATATTGAACTAGACCGCTGTGAGATTTATTATTCTCCTAACGATTGTCAATTGAATAATAAATCTCACGACTTATATTTACATAAACTCTTAATCCTGAGAAAATAATGAACCTAATCATAAAGTGTATGTTGCTTTGATATATCAGGAGTGAGATCTAAAGTAACGGTCAAAACTTCAGTATGTTAGGCAGCCACATTTAGTGTTGATAAAACATATATTCTCAAGATGGAATTCATAGTCTCTTAACGGAAATATAAAATATTCCCTTGAGATAAGTTTAATGGATTTGCTATTCAGAGAGTTAGGCCTAACCACTTTGGTAAGAAATTACTAAAGTATATATTTATGAAATTGGATTTCATAAATATATGATGAATAACTTATAAGAATTAAACGGGGTACTCAATGATTAAGATGTAGTAATCTATAAAATGGCAGTCTTCATTCATGACTTTGTATTACTACGAATATTTTATGAATGGGTTGCATGTACAATAAAGTTTTGGGATATAATTTATTAATAAGGCCTAGAGTGCAATTATATTTATATAGTGGTATTAAATACAATTAATGGTAACTTTAGACTTATCAAGAGTTGACAGAAAAGCCCAAGACCCATTGAAGCTAGTGTCTTATTTGTTTCCTTTTGGTCCCACTCTAAGCCACATACTAAAGCCCAATTGGAAAGGCTTAAAAGGCTGGCCCAATTAGATAATCAGTTATTAGGAAAGAAACATACAGAATTTTGTAACGATCACAATTGCATGAAATGTTTTGTATGTAAGTGTTAGACACTCTCTCATTCTCTCTAGAACATATACATATAACTGATTGAGAGACCACACATCTTAGGTGTTAGTGGAATTGGAGTGAAGATTGAAAGTGTTCCCGAGAACTTCTGATATTTGGTTTTGAAATTCACCATACCAAGGTACACTCTCTTGTTCTATATTCTGAAACTTACATAGTGCATGTTATCAATTGCGAATGAAGTAGATCCGTTAATTTTCCGCTGCGTACATTTATATTTCCAACAATTGGTATCAAAGCGGTTGTCAATTCCAATTTGTATAACATGTTTTATGAGTTTTAGAATTAGAGATAATAGTTTCATAATGCTAGAAGATTATACTTGTATTTAATTTTCTACATGGTTGTTGAAACTATGATTTGATAAAAACTGATATTGATGTTATGATGTTATTTAAATTTGAATTTAAGTATGTTAAATTGAAGTTTAAGCCTATAGCATCAATGGAATTTAGTTTTGATATCAATCTTTTTCTATCATGATCATATGATGGTTGTTTGTTCATGAAAAGTCGTCAAAAACTGCCTTAGAAAAATTCTGGAAATTCAAAATTCACGAAGCTCAATCGATCAAGAAGCTATCGAGCATTGATCGAGCAGCTATCAAGCATCGATCGAGCCTAGAGATTTAGAAGCTCGATCGATCGAGAAGCTATTGAGAATTGATCGAGCAAACAGGAGATTTCTCAATCGATCGAGAAGCTATCGAGCAGCTGTCGAGCTAGCAAGATTGTTTCTCGATCGATCGACCAGCTGTCAAGAAGCTATCAAGCCTGAGAATTTTTTGAATTTTTCTAAGTGTTTTTACATGTATAAGATGCAAGGCTATGTGTAATTAGATTATGCATGTTTAATAATTTAAAAACCTTCTTTAAAACATCTAGTGGGAGAGAGATACAAGGGTTGGATCTCACGGCCTCCATTATCAGTTCATAATAGTGTGAGATAAGCACCTTGTCTTGGCATATATGCCTCACGATCCCAAAGGAGGTTGTTTAGTTCATAGTACTACAAGATTGAACTTACCCATTTAAAGTAGTGTGGACAAGCACCTCGTCTTGGCATATATGCCTCGCGATCCCAAAGAGGGGTGTTTTGTTCCATGGTACTACAAGTTTAAACACCATAAAGGGAGATGAAATATGGCTACATACGATTCTAGATAATGGTGTACACTAGACTAAGTGTAATGTTAACCTTCCAAAGGAGCTATGTCATTATTACTTAGAGGCTAAAAGTAATACGGCATATTATTAGTGTTTGATAAGAGTTATCATGATAACACTAATAATGTGAATAGTTCTCAATCAATTAATGTGTTTATAATAAACTTGCTACCAAGGAATTATAAACATGGATTGGGTTGTCATTGCATATATTATTTTATGGTTTTATTAAGGTTCCATATTATATGTTTATATGCTAAATTAATAATGTCCAGTTTACTTATTATATTTATGTTTATTATTTTCAAATTTGAACATGACATCATTTAGCCCACTTGTTACTATTTTTAATCAAAACAAACTGACTGGATCCAATTATGTTTACTGGAAAAGAAATTTGGACATAGTTTTCACTGCTAAAGAGCATAAATATGTGCTTACTAAACCCTATCCTAGCTTTCCTTCATTAGATGCTCCTCTGGAGGAAAAACAACGATATGATTGTTAGCAGAAATCTAATGAGATGGCCAAGTGCTACATCTTAGCATCTATCTCAAATGTTCTACAGCATTAAATGCAGGATGTAGAACTAGCTTCGGACATTATGCTAAGTCTGAAGGAGATATTTGGTGAGTAAGGCCATTCTGCAAGGCAAGAAACCATAAGACAAATTTAAAATACCAAAATGGCTAAAGGTAGTTCAGTGAGGGAGCATTGTCTTACAACGATTTCCAATATGAATACATTGGAAGTTTTAGGTGCTGATATTGATGGAGAATCCTAAGTGGATATAATACTCCAGTCACTACCGGAATCATTCAAGGAATTTAGACTCAATTATAATATGAACAAAAAGATTTATTCTTTGTCTGAATTAATGAATGAGTTGGTAGCGGCGGAAGGCATTCTTGGTACTTCTAATGTTGAAGCCAATGTGGGTGAAGCTTCTACTTCTCAACCTAAGTCGAAAGGCAAGAGTAAGAAGAAAAAGAAGAAGAAGAAGGAATTCACTAAGCAAGAAGGTAAACAAATTGTCTTAGGGGTTGCTAACAAAGGAAAGAAGCTCAAAGGAAAATGTTTCTATTATGGTGAGAAAGGACATTGGAAGAGGAATTGTCCAAAATTTAAGGCTGCCAATAATAAGGGTATGAATAGTTCTTTCCTCCTTGAAATATGTTTGGTACAAAATCCCACAGATTCCTGGTGTGTGGATTTAGGTTGTACTAATCATATCTACAATTCTTTGCAGGGGTTCTAGGAAACCAGAAAACTTAAAGAAGGGAAATTGTTTCTTACTTTGGCTGATGGGAGTAAGATTACGATTGTAGCTGTTGGTGTTTATAATTTATGTTTTGAGTCTAGAGTTTTAATATTGGAAGACTGTCTGTATGTACCTAATGTTCGTAGGAATTTAATTTCTGCAACTTATTTAGGTAAACATGGATATTGTGTTATCCTTAAAGACAATGTTGTAATAAAGAAGGGTAAGATGTTTATTTGTTCTGGCAATATTGTTGATGGTCTTTATATTTTAACTCCGGATAAGTATGAATTATATAATTCTGAATTAGATAATAACTCTCATGTAAAATCATTAAAGAGAAAGTTTCCTTCTACTAATGATGCATATTTTTGGCACTTGCTTTTGGGTCATATTAATCCAAACAAAATTCAAAGACTGATCAAAGATGGACTCTTAGAGCCATTGGACTTTGATGAATTTCTAGTTTGTGAATCTTGTTTGGAATGCAAAATGACCAAATGACCTTTTAATGCAAAAGGTAGAAGAGCCCAAGAGTTACTTGAATTAGTTCATACGGATATTTGTGGTCCTATGTCAACCCAAGCAAAATGAGGTTATGAGTACTTCATCACTTTTACCGATGATTACTCAAGATATGGTTATGTGTACCTAATAAGACGGAAGTCCGAAGCCTTTGAAAAGTTCAAAGAGTTTAGGGCTGAAGTTGAGAATCAATTAGGTAAACACATAAAAGCCATTCGATTTGATCATGGTAGCAAATACCTTCTTGGGGATTTCAAGGATTACTTAACTCAAAATGGGATCATATCCCAATTGACTGCACCTAGAACTCCCCAATAAAATGGCATAGCAGAAAGAAAGAATATGACTCTTTTGAAAATGGTTAGGTCCATGATGAGTTACTCAACTTTACCAGTTTCTTTTTGGGGATATGCACTAAAAACTGCAATGCATATTTTGAATTTAGTTCCATCAAAATCTGTTCCCAACACACCTAAGGAATTGTGGAGTGGGCGTAAGCCTAGTATGAAATATCTCCACATTTAGGGATGTCCAGCATATGTGTTGAAAAGGAAGTCTGATAAGTTGGAATCTAAAACCGAAGTATGCATGTTTTTAGGGCATTCAAAAGAAACAAAGGGTTTTTTATTCTATAATCATAAAGATAACAAAGTGTTTGTTAGCACACATGCCAAAATTTTGGAAGATGATTATATGAATAATTTTGATCCTAGAAATAAAGTTGTTTTGGCTGAAATGAATGAACCTGTCAATGAATAACCAATAAATGAAACTAGGAATGATGTGGATGTATTAGATACACCACAAGATATTACTCATGAGATGTCAAGTACACAAATGCCTCATCGTAGTGGGAGAATTGTTCGGCCTTCTATAAGATTCATAGGTCTAGGAGAAACATATGAAGCAATCTCAGAAGAGGCTGAATCGGATCCCTACACTTATGAAGAGGCAATGAATGATATAGATGCACATCATTGGGTCAAAGCTATGAAATCTGAATTAGATTCCATGTATTCCAATCAAGTTTAGGATCTTGTAAAGGCGCCTAACGGCATTAAACTTGTAGGCTGCAAATGAGTTTACAAGTGGAAGAGAGGGATAGATGGAAAGGCTGAAACCTTTAAAGTAAGGCTAGTGGCGAAAGGGTACACACAAAAAGAAGGTATTGATTATAAAGAAACCTTTTCACCAGTAGCAATGCTTAAATCTATCAGAATTCTCTTATCCATTGCTGCTCATTATGATTATGAATTTTGGCAAATGGATGTCAAGACTGCATTTCTTAATAGCAATCTTGAAGAGAAAATCTATATGATGTAACCGGAAAGTTTCATAGCAAAGAACCAAGAGCATCTGGTATGCAAGTTGAAAAGGTCCATTTATGGACTTAAGCAAGCATCTAGGTCATAGAACATCAGATTTGATCAAGCAATCAAGTCATTTGGTTTTGAACAAAATCTTGATGAACCATGTGTGTACAAAAAACATCGAGATAAAGTAGTAATGTTCCTAGTACTTTATGTTGATGATATTCTACTCATTGGAAATGATGTAGGGGTAATGTCATCAGTAAAAGTTTGATTGTCAAGCCAATTTGATATGAAAGACTTGGGTGAGGCTAACTTTATTCTAGGGATCAAGCTTTGGCGAGATCGCAAGAATAAGATGTTAGGCTTATCACAAGCTGGATATATAGATAAGGTTCTAGAATAGTTTAGCATGCAAAACTCCAAGAAAGGATTACTTTCTTTTAGACATGGAGTTCCTCTGTCTAATGACCAAAGGCCTAAGACTCAAGAGGAAGTACATATGATGAGACAAGTTCCTTATGCTTCTGCAGTGGGAAGTCTCATGTATGCAATGCTTTGTACTAGACTAGATATTTGTTATTCAGTTGGCATGGTCAGCCGCTATCAATCAAATCCAAGACCAAAATATTGGCAAGCTGTAAAGCATATTCTCAAGTATCTACAGAGAACGAGAGATTATATGCTTGTTTACCGGTGTAAGGATTTGATTCCAATTGGTTATACAGATTCAGACTTTCAATCGGATCTAGATTTCAGAAAGTCCACATCAGGATTTGTTTTCACCTTGGGAGGTGGAGCCATAACTTGGAGGAGTGTCAAGCAATCTTGTATTGCTTGACTCCACCATGGAAGCAAAATACATTGCTGCTTGTGAAGCAACAAAGGAAGCTATATGGCTCAAGAAATTCCTTTCTGACCTTGGTGTAATGAAAATGGAACAAGTTCCCATCACATTATTTTGTGACAATAGTGGTGCAATTGTACAATCAAAAGATCCAAGGAATCACAAGAAAGGAAAGCACATTGAGAGAATGGGAGTTAAATTAGTGCACAATAGTCTTTAGGTGGTAGCAAAGATTGGAAGTGAAAATAATCTAGCAAATCCCTTTAGCAAAGCCTTACCTCAAAGGACCTTCGAGTCACATTTGGAGGGAATGGGAGTTAAATTAGTGCACAATAGTCTTTGGGACAAATGGGAGATTGTTGGGATTTGTGCCCTAGAATCCTACTGTATGATGCTATGTATTATATTATGTATGATATTATGTATGACATGATGTATGACTTAATATTGTAATTTATAAAGTTATTTTATTATTATTTGAAATAATTGTAACATTAATATTTAGACATTATCATATAGTCCATGAGATGCATAGTATGTGATTTATGTGATTTAGTCACACAAGATATAAGTCACAAGTTCTTTGTAAACTTAAAATTTTAATTCGTAGTCAGTGATGAAATTGAGCATTTCATCTGCAAAGACTATAACATATCAACTAAGATGATTTGTCTTGATCATGGAAATAGAGACTTCTAGTTGACATGTTGATATGTTTTAAGAGTTAAGACATATTGAACTGGACCGCTATGAGATTTATTATTCTCCTAACGACTGTCAATTGAATAATAAATCTCACGAATTATATTTATATGAACTCTTAATCTTGAGAGAATAATGAACCTGATCATGAAGTGTAGGTTGCTTTGATATATCAGGAGTGAGATCCAAAGTAATGGTCAAAACCTCAGTATGTTGAGCAGCCACATTTAGTGTTGATGGAATATATATTCTCAAGATGGAATTCATAATCTCTTAACGGAGATACAAAATATTCCCTTGAGATAAGTTTAATGAGTTTATTATTTAGAGAGTTCGGCCTAACCACTTTGGTAAGAAATTATTAAAGTATATATTTATGAAATTTGATTTCATAAATATATGATGAATAACTTAAAAGGATTAAAAACGGGTACTTAATGATTAAAATGCAGTAATCTACAAAGTGGCAGTCTTCATTCATGATTTTGTATTACTACGAATATTTTATGAAGGGGTTGCATGTATAATAAAGTCTTGGGATATAATTTATTAATAAGGCCTAGAGTGCAATTATATTTATATAGTGGTATCAAATACAATTAATGGTAACTTTGGACTTGTCAAGAGTTAATAGAAAAACCCAAGGCCCATTGGAGCTAGTGTCTCATTTGTTCTCTTTTGGTCCCACTCCAAGCCATATACTAAAACCCAATTGGAAAGGCCCAAAAGGCTAGCCTAATTAGATAATCAGTTATTAGGAGAGAAACATACAGAATTTTGTAACGATCACAAGTGCATGAAACGTTTTGTATGTGAGTGTTAGACACTCTCTCATTCTCTCTAGAACATACACATATAACTAATTGAAAGACCACACATCTTGGGCATTAGTAGAATTGGAGTGAAGATTAAAAGTGTTCTCAAGAACTTCTGATCTTTTGTTTTGAAATTCACCGCACCAAGGTACGCTCTCTTGTTCTATATTCTGAAACTTACATAGTGCATGTTATCAATTGGGAATGAAATAGATCCGTTAATTTTTTGTTGCGTAAATTTATATTTCCAACAGTTATTACATTTTCACCTATCTCTTCATGTGTTGTTTCTTTTCTCTCTTTATGCACATGCTTCTTATTATTGTATGCAATCTTTTATTTTTGTTTCATGCTAAGATGCCGTGATGAGTCTTGTTTAAAGTGTTTCAGAAATACAGGTTGTCAAAGTCTTCCATGCCATGAACTTTCTTTTTGTAAAGCTTTTCAAGAGTTTGTGTTATGGTGGTTTTATTGTATTCAACAAGTGAATATGAGTTGAGTGATTTATGACTCCTCTCATATTTTATTTGTTTATAGTAGTTTTGTCACGAATTGTCAAAGGGGGAGATTATTAGGACATATGTGAATCATGTTAAGAACATAAGTCATTCAGAATTGGCAAATCCTTTGACAAAATACACTTCACTTGTAATTTGATAGATATAAGATGTGTTTAATACTTCAAAGAACAAGAGTTAAAGTTCAAGTATTGAAGCCATGCAAATCTGTTCAACAATCAAGTGAAGAAGTGTTGTGTTTTAAAGCTCGACAGATATCTCGACAAATGTATCTATCGAGATTCAAAATATAAAGCTCGATAGCTGTATCTATCAAGAATTACAAAAATTCGTTTGTCAAATCTGATTTCACACATATCCACATGTATATGTTTAGACTTTCCTTTCTCACAACCCTAAATATATATAAGGATTATTTTTAAGGGCCGTCATAAGGTTGTTGCACTTGTTATTGCCAGCATATTATGACCGGAGACAATTTGCCCTAGTTCATCTTTGTCTTGAAGAAGTTGATGCGTGATCTTCATCGTATGGATGAATTGAAGAACTTTGCAGCTAACATCTTTCTCAAGTTGGTGTGTTAGTCACGTACTAGGATCTGTGCATTGATTGGTTAGTCATGTACTTGAAGCCATGCATTAAAAGGAAAGATTATCACTACAGAACAAGTCTAATTGGGTATTAGGGAAAGGATTCAACTGTAGGTTGGTATAAGGTACTGGGATTCCTTTATTTGTAACTGCTTGTTTTGATAATAGTAGATTCTCAGAAGTGGTGACCTTAAATTCATTCGGTGGGGTTTTTGCCTTGAAGGTTTTCACCATTCGTAAAAAAAATCACCGTGTCAATTTAATTTCCACTGCATTTAGTTATTTGGTGATTTGTTTGTGCTACCACACGTTATTGCATGTTAATTAAAATTAATTAATTAACTTGGCTAATTAATTGGTTAATTTACCCAAGGGGTTAATACATTCTTGGTCTATCATGGTTGTACCCACTAAACCCATCTGTGAAGGAAAACATGGCATTCTCTACTGTAGAGTCTATCAACAAGTTCATGTTGGGTAGCGGGAATTCATCCTTGAGGCAGACTCGGTTAAGATTTTTGAAATCCACACAGCATCGTATCTACCCATTTTTCTTCTTCACTAGTACGATGTTGGACAACTATCGCGGGTGCTGGATGGGATTGATAAAGCCAGCCGCCAATAGCTGTTGCATTTCCTTCACTATATGTTCTTCTATTTCGGTGTGAAACACTCTAACAGGCTGAGCCACTGGCTTAGCCTCGGGATCTACATTGAGCGCGTGTACCACCAATCCTAGCTCTAGTCTAGGTATCTTGTTGTAGTCCCATGCAAAAAATATCTATAAACTCTTTCAACAGCAAGATCAATTCTGCCTTTTCATCCTCTGACAACTTTGAACTTACTGAAATGGGTCTTGGCTTTTGCGGGTCTATACCCAAGTTGATTTCTTCTAACTTTTCTTCTACCATTACTTGCGTGTCTTTTTCTGCTGTAACCTATCTTTCACTTTCCGCGTCGCTTTCTTCTTTTGAATTTTCTTGGGCCATATAGCACACTAGACTTTTATGCTGTGACCCTTGTCCAGGACCCCCTCGCATATTGCAGGTGGGCCCTGCACACCTTCATAGCTTGTAGACTATCCTACCGTCAAGTGTTCAAACCCTGACGCATCGTGGCATACTACTTAGCTCCAAAGCGTGTGCTTTTTTCCTTTTCTTCCTTCGCATTAGCTGCTCTCTTAGGTCAGGCTCTAGGTCATCCTAGACGTCCTCCCACCTGGGGACAAAAGTGCCTTGCGGTTTGGACACTGGACTTTCACCAAACGGTGCCCATTCATCGTAGAACATGGTTTCTACTAGGTGGGCTTTTGTTTGCTCAAATGGTGATGGGTTTATCGCTATCCATATCATCCTGCCATTCAATCTTCCCTTCACGCACTGATGATGGATAGACAGGACTAGTCGATGCTTATGCAACCACGGTCTCCCCAATAATATATGATATGAAACTTCTTTTTTCACTACATGGAAGTGGGCTAAGGAGGCTATCAGCCCCACTTTCAGCCATAGCTGAATGTGGCCTATAGTATACTCACCTCTCCCTCTGAATCCCGTTACTTCCATTGGATAACCCTGAATCTTGTCTTTTGAAATTCCCGCTTCTTGCAGTGTGTTGAGTGGGATGAGATTCACTGAAGCGCCTATATCAACTAGGGCTCTCTTAATGAGGATTTTTTTAAAGAGGCTGCCAAGTAAAGGGGTCTCCTATGGTCTGAGTACCCTACTTCCATGTCCTCATCGTTGAATGTAATCTCATTGGTGTCTTATAGGAAAGCTTTGTTAGCTCTAGTTTCTGCCGTAAGGAATTCTACTCCTGCCCTCGAGGCAATGCTTACTAGAGCCTCTGTAGCAATTCTTCATTCGTTGACCATGAGTTCGAGTTGGTCAAATAGGTTTTTGAACCTAGAACTTTTTTGTAAGGTGGTAATGGCTGCGACAAGCAGGGCTGGCCTTTCTTCTTCATCTTTTCCTGGATCTACGCAAATAATGACTACGCGCCCCCTTCCCTTGTGGTTCGGGAGTGGGTTTCTTTGCACTTCTAGCTGGGACAACTTGAGAGTTCCCTCTCTGATTCTACGATGCACTAGTCTTGCGAAGTGCCCAACATTTTATGGTAGGGTGTTGCACATAATTGTGCAAACAACAGAAACGTAAGTCCCTCCACTCTTCCTCAGTGGGTTCTCTAGAAACTTGATTGGGCTTGAAAACCCCGTATGCAATCCATTTATCCAGGAGCACATCTAGCTCTTTTGGTGTACACGGTAGTGGCAAGAGGGTCTCGTACTCCCTCCCATCTGATTTCCTCTTCTTTTCACCAGTAGATACTGCCATGGCCTGCAGTGTGGATCTCCACTCCTTAGGTCTGTTAGAGCTTAGCCTTACTGATTGCGCGGTCTTCTTGGCCTCTTACATTAGCTGCGTGAACTGAGAGATTTCCAAATTCTCTAGGATAGCTTTGTACTCCATGATCATGTTACCCATACACATTTCCACCAATGTCTTCTCTTCACAATGATCATAGCATTCGAGGGCTATGTCCCTGAACCTTTTGATGTACTCCATCAGGTCCTCACCACCCTTTTGCTTAGTTCCTTGCAAAGTTACAAGCGTTACTATTTCTTCTCCATAAAAATACTTGGTGCAAAATACGTCCACCATATCATCCCACGTCAAGATTGACCCTGGCTTCAAGCCAATGTACCAGGTGTACGCCCGGTCACATAGGGATTTGGAAAACTCTCGAAGATATAAATCCTCATCTGTTGCATAGGGACCAAGGGTGTCAATAAACTTGCTCACGTACTCAACAGCACTTCCCCTTCTATCATCGTATTGTGCGAAAGTTTGTGGTTCATATCTCTCAGGATATGGCTAGCTGAGTATCCTCATTGAATAAGGAGGCCTTCAGGTATAGAACCTCTCCTTGGGCGCTTTGGCCCTTTTCTACTTTAAAGTGCTGGAACTTTGGCCATAGTAATGAAACATTGTTCTGCGTTCTATGGACCACCCCCTACAGGGGTTTCTTCCTTATTTGCCGCATGCTTTGGGTCATGCTGGCTTCCTTTCTCTTTCGTCTTGTCCACCTTCATCTAGCAAATCTCTTCCATCAGCTACTACTCGGAATGCAACACAAAATGTAGCACCTTAATGAAAAAGTTCGTATTGTCAGCAGGGATTCTTTGTTGCTACTGCGGCCCAGCCCCCGCTTCATTAACACCTTCTGCCTGATTGGGCTAATGCTGGTGGGGCATGGTTGGCTTTGATTCTGCCTGTGAGGGTACGGCACTCATGTTTCGCGTTGTCTTTAATCTTGGGGGTATAACTTGCAAGGGCTTTATATGCTTTCCCTGTCTTTTTCCCAACTTCCCAGTGGAGTCGCCAATTTAAATGTGATGAGCCTTTTTGTATCTTAGGCTGGATTACTCCTATTGTACCATAGCCTTGTGATTCTGGGGCAGGAGAGTTGGGACTGGCCTAACTGAAACACACCTTCGGCCAGCTTGTGCGCAAGTTGGGCCCTTCTTGTGTTGATGCGCCTTGGCAGGAGTCTTGAGTGTGTCATGTCCTCATGGCAGGAAAGACTGTCACAAAATATTATAACAGGAATAACAATGCAGCAAGATAACTAAAGTATTCTTAACTAAACCATCTTCTACAAAGAATAATAATACGTGAACTACTTCATAAAGAAAGATATCACAATGTGATTACAACAAATAAAGATTAATAGCAAGACGTCAGGTTAGTCATTATTCAACCAAGACAAGAGGAAAAGAAGATTAGTCTGCTAAAAGAATGGGCTTGACTCTTTAGTAGATTCAAGTCCAAAAAGGAACCAATCTCCAATGTGGGTAACCTTAGAGGGGAATCCCACCGTAGAAGTTACACACTTTGGAAAAATGACCAAGATGACTTAATCTTGGGTTCTTGATTCATTAGAGAGTGTGCTATTGAGAGGGAGAGAAGTGGGTAGCCTACTGATGCATGCTTTTACTCCTATCACCCATACTTTTCCATTACTTTGGGTTTTCTATATTCTTTCTTTCTTTTTCTTTCTCTTTTTTTTTTTTTTTTCTTTTTTTTTTTTTTTTTTTTTTTTTTTTTTTTTTTTTTTTTTTTTTTTTTTGCTTTGTTTTCTTTCTTTCTCTCTATTTTTTCTATATCTCTTGTTTACCATTTTTCTCATCCTTTTTTCCTTCCCCTTTCCACTGTGCACGTCTTGGCCTTTTATATTGTCTGCCGTGACAGAATTTGTCATTTTTACCCCTCAACCGCTTTTAGCCTTTTGTGGGTGTCCTTCCAAGACTACCCACTAATCTGCCGATTGTCTAGCTGCCACCACTACACTGTGTTGGCTGTGCCACACCTCATCCCAGACAAAAGTGGTTTTGTTTTGTTTCTTACTTCCCTTGACACTTCCATCCGGATAAGGGTTAGGCCTCCCCCTCACTAACCTCTATAGCATGCATCTAGTGATTCCAGCTCATGTTTACCTCTTTTGGATGAGATGTCATCCCAATAGGACATTTCCCCAAAGAGCTTAAGCGGGAACCCCAAAATAGGCTCCCCTTTCTCCCTACTACCAGACCACACCCTCTCATACCTCTAACCCATGGCCTACCTCCCCTGTATTGGTTGGGTACAAGTAGGTGGTGCCTGAACCTGTGTGCATGCTCCACTTCCATATGAGTTTGTTGCTTTTTTGGCTCTCACACATTTGCCATTGCCTCCAGGTTTGTCTAATTCTGCTACATGCTCTAGTCCTCGTTTAACTTTTGTGGCATGAATGAGTCTTTGGGCTTTCATTCTTTGCATCCCATCCCTTTTCCAGGCTGCGCATTGCTTGGGTATGGACTTTCTTTTCTATAACTTGGCCCATGTCCTTTTTCATCCTATGTCTGTGGGCTGATTGGTGTTCCTACCATGTCACTATACTGCTCTTGCAGTGATAACACTTATCTTTTTGCCAAATTGTTACCTCTAGGCTTACAGGGTGAAGCACTTGCCATGTTAATTTCTTACCTTATTCCTTATTTTGGTCTTTACTACCTAGTATTCCTGTTGGGCCAATCCATTCCATACCTCAGGCTTTCTTAGCCCATTTCGTTCTTTGGGTATCCTTAGCCGTTCATCCTTTCCTACCTCTTTTATTCCCATGGGGTTTTGCAAAATTCTTTGGGCTTCCCCAGCCCAATTACCACATCCTTACCTTTGGGCTTATTGGCCTTTAAGCCAACCCTATTCACTAATTCCTTTCTTTGGGCTTCCCCGACCCATTTTTACTTTCTTTCCATCTCTTACAAATCCCATGGGCCTACTACTTCATTCCTTGGGGCTTCCTCAGCTCATTTGCTTTCTCTCAGGTCACTTATTATTTTAGTGGGCCTATTGACCATTACTCCTACCATTCTGGCCCAATGGTCTTCATTTTACTATTCTCTATTTCTATCTTTTTCATATCGTTGGGCTTCTTCTGCCATTGGGCCCTTTTTGTCAAAAATTGGCATCAACAAAGTGATTGTGTTAAATTTAGTTTACCAAATATATATATTTCTAGTAGTCTTGCAATTGGACATTTGAATTCTTTTATTCTTTTCTTAAAATAATAATTTGATTATTCACTTTAAAAAATGATTATTTCCTTATAAAAAAATAATAAAATAAGATATTAATACAAGCTCATAGATAACTCATTAGGCCAACTTAGTAGCCTAGCTCGCTAAAGTCAAAATGGCCATTGCCCATGGGCAAGGTCATAGGCTGGAGTTTTTCCTTTAGGCCTAACTTGGCCCTGCTTGTTGACTAGCCAACAACTTGCTATGCCTAGCCCATTTGGCCCATGGGCCAAGAAAAAACAAGCTAAGCTAGCTCGATCTAGCCCATTGACGACCCTTACGCATGGGTGGTATGTGTAATTTATCTCTTTTTTAAATAAAATAAATAAATAAATAAACTTCTACTTTTAATAATTCGATAGTTGGAGGTAAAAGAATTTGACCCCTAGATATCTCTATTAGAAATACTAGAAGGTGTCAATTGAGCTAAATATTTTTAGCATATTTATAAATAAAATAAAATAAATCTTCCTTCTTAAGTAAGGATATGTAAGGAATTCAGAAAATCCACCTGAGTTCATCTAGAATTTATTTAGGACTTGATGTAATCTAATTTTATTGCATGTTGCTCTATAATCCCTAATAACCATAATAATGTGTAAGATTTGGGGTGGGTGTTTCTCTCAGATCCCATTCTCTACCCATATTTGAGGAGATGGGAGAATGATATAGAAGCACGAGAGAAAAGATTTGAAAATGATTCAAATCCTGTTAATTTTCAGATTCTATCGATTTTAGTTCAATACTTTCGAGTGCTTGGACTTGTTCAAGATGCATCGCATTTGAGGACTTTTTAAGTGCATTTGGTTGCTATTGACACATTTGGAGGTAGCTTCAAGTGATTGGCATTTCGTTTACTTATTCTACTCCAATTTGGCCTTAGCACTTGAGATATTTGTGGCTTAAGAGAAGTCTTGCCAAGTTGGAGATGTCTTAGGAATTTCGTACTTTGGTGGCTCGATTCATGCCTGATAGGCCAACAATGTATTGACTCCTTATGATAAATTAACCAATTACTTAGCCAAGTTAATTAATTAATTCAATTTGCATGCAATAAGCATGTTAGCACAAACAAATCACCAACTAAGTTAAAATGCAGCGGAAAATAAATTGACACGGTGATTTGTTTACGAATGGGGAAAACCTACACGGTAAAAACCCTACTGGGTGATTTTAAGGTTATCACTCCCGAAAATTTACTATTATCACAACAAGCGGTTACAAGTAAAGGAATCCCAGTACATTATACCAACCTGCAGTTGAACCATTACCCCAATACCCAATTGGACTTGTTCTGTAGTGACAATCTCTCCATTCAATGCACAGCTCCCAGTACATGACTAACCAATTCGATGCACGGATCTCAATACGCAGCTTACTCACCAACTTGAGAAAGATGTTGGCTACAAAGTTCTTCAGTTCATCAACACGATGAAGATCACGAAGCTCCTCAGTTACAGAACCCTACAATGTACAAATACAGTAGCTTCTTGAATAGAAAGATGAACTAGGGCATAGGTCTTTGGTTCACAATACGCTTATAAAAAACTTCTGCATTGAGTTGCATCATCTGTGATGGGCCTTAAAACAATACTTACATATGTTTAGGGTTGTGAGAAAAGAAAGTCCAAACATCTATTCACAGATTGGAGTAAAATCAAAATTTGAAAAATTCATTTTCATAAACCTCGATAATTAAACTATCTATCGAGTAGTTGTTGAGCATCAGGTTTATACAGTCTTTTAAACCTCGATAGATACTAGCTGTATAGCTAGCTATCGAGTTTTAAAATCCAACACTTCTTCACTTGATTCTTGGACAGACTTGCATGGCTTTAACACTTGAAATTGAAACCTTATCCCTTAAAGTATTAAACACATCCTAGATCTACCAAATTACAAGTAAAGTGCGTTTTGTTAAAGAATTAGCCAATTCTACATTGATATATGTTCCTAACATGATTCATATATGTCCTAACAATGTCGCCAAGGTGGAGAACTGTTGTAGACTTTGGCTCAAGTTGAGAGTAGTTTGTGAGTGCCTTTTGTATTGGTTTGTTATTCTAAAAGATTCATTGAAAGGATGCTTTGTCCTACTTAATTGAATAGTTTGTGACATTTAGGATTCATCCATTTTTGCCCATGAACATTAGCTATTGCCCAACCTCGTAAATAAATTCTTAGTGTTCTTCTCATATGTGTAAATTTATTCTCTTTCTTTCCCTAGATTTTATTGTTCCCACTTTGTGTTTGTGAGATCCTTCACAAGTCTTACATAGTTTGATAGGCCACAAACTGAATGACCCCTTGTGAATTAAACTAATTAATTAATTTAGCCAAGTTATTAATTAATCAATTTAACATGCAAATACGTGGCAGCACAAACAAATCACCGAATAACAAAATATGCAGCGGAAAATAAAAGACACGGTGATTTGTTCACGAATGGGGAAAAACCCTAACGGCAAAAACCCCACCGGGTGATTTCAGGTCACCACTCCCGAAACTCCACTATTATCAAATCAAGCGGTTACAAATAAGGAATCCCAAGTACCTTACCAACCTACAGTTGAACCCTTACCCCAATACCCAATTGGACTTGATCTGTAGCGACAGTTCCCAACTTTGATGCACGGCTCCCAAGTACGTGACTAACCAGATGCGCGGATCCCAGTACGCGACTTCAATCACCAACTTTAGAATGAGAGGTTGGCTGCAGAGTTCTTCAGATCATCCTATGCATGAAGATCAGGAAGATGCTTGGTCACAAAACCCTAAGGTGCACAATACACAGCAACTTCTTGAAGAAGATGATTTAGGTTAAGAACTTCGTCTTAGAGCACAATTTGCTTGAACAAGGATTGCTCAATGCTTATGCAACTTGTGTCTATGTTGACGGCTCTTAAAACACTCCTTAAATATGTTTAGGGTTAGAAGAAAAGAAGGCCCAAAAACATATTCACGGATCCCAAGAAAATCAGATTAGAATTCTGACTTTTTAAGTCTCGACAGCTAGCAGGTGTCGAGGTAGGTGTCGAGAAGGTATCGAGCTTTAAAACTTCAGCACTTCAACTTGCTTTTTCTTGGACAGACTTGATGACTTCAACACTTGATCTTGAAACATAGTTTCTTGAAGTATTAAAAACACCTAGAACTACCCAATTACAAGTAGAGTGCGTTTTGTCAAAGGATTAGCCAATTTACATAAAATATGACATATGTTCCTAACACGTAAACACATATGTCCTAACATAGTTTACAGCCAATCTTATGCGAGAGTGGTTTGTAAAGGCCCTTTCCACAACAGCCATATTACGGTACCAGGTTTCCTTTAACAGCCAATGCTCCATGGAAAGTTTTTAAGTCTACATTAACTTGTTAATATTTAGTTGAGCTTTAGGATTCAATACTTTGAAAGATTGGAGGGAAGATATTAATCAATATGTTCAATTTATTCTCTTTTTAAGCTGAATATTGAAAGAGCTTCCAATGACTTTATTGTAATGCTTCCACATAACCAATTACCTGCAATGTGCTGTATGCCTTAACATTACCAAATTCAGCAGTGTATAGCATTATTGTACCCTTGGACAAGTCCATCCCAAACTCATATTCATTTTTCATCACTCAGTCAGAGAAGTCATATTCGCCATTACTTGACGCTTCTGTTGTAGTTCAATCCCAAAGTATTTGAACACGATTTAGTTTTTTCTTTTTTTCACGACTAATGTTGATTAAAGCTTACTAGTTTCAGACTTTGTTTAAACGAGCTTAAACAGGAAGCAACAAAAGTAGAATTTCACTGTCAAATTTTGGACGTCATACTTAAAAATTAATTGCAACATTTTGATTTAGAAATAATATATGAACTTCAATCTATGTATATACTTTGAAGGGCCAAAGAGTGCCAGCAATGAGTTTGGGATTATGAAAGGAAATGTACGCTCCAATTTTAAATTAAGAAAAACATATCAACTATAAAATCTTAAGAAATAATATATCCTCTTGATGGAAAGGTAAGAAAAGAAAGGATATAAAAGCTTCAGTATATTTTCATAATTCTATTTCTGAAATGGCATTTCTTCCTCTCACTAGTGTGAGTAAAGAATGAGGTCGTGGTTTAAAACCCACTGGATATGTGTTACTTACCGATAAAAAATTCTGTTTCAACGGATGCACCCACTAATTGAAACTAATTAAGTGACTGAGGTTTAGTTTTGCATTTTTGGATGAATAAACTTTTATTCAACGAAAGGAGAAAGTATGATGCTTATGCAACTCGCAACAACAGCAGTTGTATCTGCAATCTAAAAAAGGAAAATCATTGCAGTTGTCTCATTTGGGTGCTACTGAACCATATTTCCAGTATGATAGCTTCACAAACGAGGTTTTTGAACAGAACTTTAGAAGGCAAAAGGTGTAAGATTTGTGAGGAATGAATCAATCTCACACTGATATGAACAAACCAGCAAGATAGCATTCTCTTCCTGTCATAATACTCGAAGCATTCCTAGAGTTCTCCACATCAAAGCAATGGTTGCGGATATGAAAGTGAAAAACTTGCAGTTTCACCCCAGCTTAGTGTGTAGCAGCAATATTTCTGGTACTTTTCTCGACAAGATCCAGTGAATCTTCAAGCAACATTAGAATTATACTTGGTTGTCGCCTTCATCTGTAAGTAGAGGAGAGCAAAGATGGAAGTCCTCAAGCCCCGCATTTCCCCTAAGAATGAAGGTCACATCAGAGAATCCGTTATGAATTGAATTATAGAAAGACGGTCAAGGTAGCCTCAGAGAGGCTAATGAGCAAGTCAAGATTTGGCAAGTAGCAGCAATTCCAACAGAAACTTGAAGATTCCAATATATTTTATTCTAAAACATTTACTGTTCAAGTTTCCAAGCTTGCACTTCTATAAAAAGGAATGGCTCATAATATTTTCCAAGTTCATTGTAATACACTATTATTTCAACCTCCCAAAATCCTTCACTGACAGCTTTTCAATTCCAACATTAACACAGAAAAACCTTCATAGGTGGTGCATATTAGTGCAGATCTTCTATACAACTCTCCTCTGAATTAACTTCTTTTTGCAGTAAAATACTACATCAGATAAGTGAAACATACAAGACTTCAAATCCAGTCATCTTAAAACATAAACAAATTATAACAAAAGTCACCAAATCTATAATTCACTGTTTCTTGCTCTAAGAATTCATTATCACCAGAATATTTCCACACAGAAGCAAGAGTAGTACTTTAAAATGCGAACCAAGCCATATATTTTATCAATGCCTCCCACAATTTTCAACCATCTTTTTAGTTGGAATTTTTATATCGATTTCATCATCTTGAAAAAAATGAATTATTTCTTTGACCTTCACCGTTTAACCCAAGGATAATACTTCCGAATAATTAACCGTACAAATCATACTAATAGCCAATGGCTTCTTAGCCTAGTGGCATCTTCTGTGCTCCCCCGTAGCAGTAACATGCACTAGCCCATAGGAATTCCTCAATGGTCTTAAACTACAAATTTTATGTGACAAAAGTAAGAAAGAAAACAACATGAACACACAAAGGTTTCTATTGAAAACCCAAAAAAAAATACCAATAACTTAGCTATGTTCCTGCAAAGAGTTCTTTTAAATATTTAGTCTTAATATTAACAAAATATAGTACTATTTTCATTCAACAGTACTTACAATGATCGATGAACTGATTCCGCATCATTGGCATTCATGTCCTCTATGAATTTTTGAAGCTGCTGTGTAAAACAATGAGTTGTGTCCAAGAAATAGAGAATAGATGACATCATGCAGCAACACACAAACATGGGTATGGGCCCAAAGATCCAGAGAAAGAGAGGGAATGACACATAATATGCTCGCAACCCAAGGGACCAAAAGAAGCTTCCTCGATTCAAGTTTCTTGCAACATACTCAATAGATTCTTTTTTATCTTTCAATGCAGGTGCTGTAACCATGAAGCTAGTATGGGCAAAGTATCTAATGGACTGCACATTGCAAAGAAACGCAACAAGGAAGCATAGCAAGATAGAGAAGTACTTGACTGAAGAGATAGTAGTCTCACTGCTGTAAACTGATTTTGAAACTGCACTGGAACTCATCACTGTGGTGTTGGTGCTCACAACGACACTGATCAGTGAACAGAGAGTGATTGCTACAGTTGCCAAAAGCGTAGATGCCATAATGTTGTTGCGAATTGTTTGGACTGCCAAAACACCATTTTTCATGGGATCCTGAAAATTATGCAGTGAGTAGTTCTTAGACATTGTTCATTGACTAGATGCTAACATAACTACATCAGTTCTTAAAAAATATTATTTGGACCATTGTGTAGATACTAGACAGCATTTTTTATACCTATACTAAGCTATATATACCATCCATCCATAACAGGAATGCCCTTTGAAATATGAACTTCCAAGAAACAATCAAAGACAGACCATAATCAAATCTAACATTGCCAACCGAAAATTAATCAATGAATTTCCACAAAAAAATTACTTCTATAAATACATAACACTAGCAGCATAGAGTTAATCATAAATATCAGAAAACTTGCCAAGAAAAAACTCATGACAACACCCTTAAATTAAAGCTTGAAACAAGGCCTGGCTTCATAATCCTAAAAATATTATACATTTTCCTGGTTATACAGCTAACAATCCCAATCAAGGATATCATATATAAGAGTTCACTCAAGTATTCCATCATTCAGTTCCAAAAAAGAAAAAGAAAAAATCTCCTATAGGACATATACATATATTTAACTCAACAAATCATTTATGCAATGTGGTGTATGTGGACAAAATAAAAGCAGTATCACAAACGATTAGTTGTTTTAAAGATCAGATGTTAGGATCAAAAAAATATACAAAAGCTACAAGTAATTTTAGCCCAAACATGAATTCTATGATTGATTTATAAAATTCAATTATCTATAATTTCAACCAAGAAAGTTATTGGATTTTATCCATACTACTACAGTCGAAGATTGCAACACCACCTGCAAAAGAATGCTAGATCACTCTGTTGATAACTATATACATTTGTGATTGCCCACAAATTCCAAAGAACATAGCCAGGTGGTTTAAGGCTACCAGGTGAAAAAGAGGAACCAGCTTCATAGGCAGATTCTCCCTAATTGAATCCTCAAGAATTTCCTAAGGTCACTTAAAACTACTACTATGAATTTAAACGATCACAACAAAAACAAAAACAAAAACAAACAAAAAAAAACATAAATTGCAGAAAATTCACTCACGTTGCTTGGTCCGGACACAATTGATCTTTTTTTTTAAAATTGTTTCAAGTCTCACTGAAACCATGTCCACAATAACCTTAAGTTTCCATGTGCACTTTTACTTCCAAGTCAAACTCACTCCAAAACAATACATAGATCTGTTATGAATTCTCAATTGCCCACTTTCCAGAAGCCAAGCTAGTAAAAGCCACAATCCCATGCTAAACGGTAAATAGTTCTTCTTTCAAATGACCTTATTACATATCTTTAAAATTTGATGTGGTGGAAATACATAGCCTTCTTTTTTCTTTTTCTTTCTTACTCAAAAAACAAATAGCCTTCATGGTAACGAGACATGGGCAATGTCGAAAGGTGACAATAAAAACAAGCATATTGCTTTTTGCAACAACCCTTTGGAATTTCATTCAGTTATGTTTGCACGAGTAGGACCTGTTGTACCTGTTGTATGATCATTTCAGTCAATTTCTATAGGTGCCATAAAATCCTACCACTACTTTTCAAAGATCTTAAAACATGTACAATAGATCATTCCTTTTTTCCATGTGAATCAGTTTCATGGCCACTACTATAAATTATATATGGGCACACACACAATCACGAGAGAGAGAGAGAGAGAGAGAGAGAGAGACTAACACTCATCATAGAGAAGACCCATGCTTGGCGACACTCGGCATTGAAGCCAATGACAGTTCGTCTGGGATTGCACAGTATAGTGAAGAGAAGCCAGACATGGTAAATTCCCATCACAAACAGACCCGAGAACACCAGCACAAAGTTTAGGAACTTTTCCTCCATTGCCTTCCCCTCTCGATCTTTTAGCACACTACCTCCTCCTCCTCCTCACAGTCTCACGTTAGCATACCACTTTTGCTCTCCCTCCCTCACATCACATCTCTCTACACAAGGCAACAACAACTCAGGATAAGAGTAAAAACAAAAGCGTCGACTCACCACCTTCTTTATTAAGCCACATATCACAAACACATTGCCTATCCAAGTCGCAAGTAGCTCTAAAAATAAATAAATAAATAAAAAACCGGTTTCTATGCACAGCATTTGTCAACACTAGTTATTAAAGTAATCGACTGTAAGCAATAAACATTAACCATCACTTACTTTCTCGTTGTCTCACCACTTTTGTTTTCCTTTTTACAATTCACACGTCAATCACTTCAACAAATTACAACAAAATTATGTCTCAAGATTTTCTCTAACAGATAAATGTGAGTTGCTATCATTTTATATATCTGTAAGTTCCCATTTTTCTAATCAATATAGCAATTATTATAATGGATATTTTTTTGAGAAGATTATTATAATGGAATTGATTGAAAGAGTTTGGTCTCACTTCATCGTCCTCTTCCTAAGCCATGTCTTTATTATTACAGAGCATGATCAAGGTGCATTGGACTGTTTCGTTGCTGAATGATTGCTGTGATGTTTAAGTTAATTAATTATACGAAAAAAAAAGAATGGGTGAGAGGCCCATTAATTAATTAAAGGTAAGCTGTAGTATTCTTCTTCTTCCATAGAGAGAGAGACAGCATTTTTTATTCCATTGGGAGAGGCATTTATTGTGTCTTGCTCTTTGTCAGGACAGAGCATAGGCTCGTCTCTAGCATTATGCATATCATCAGTTAATACAAATTAATGTGCGTATGAATAGTTTAGATTGGGTACAATGTGCACAAGAAGAAAGAAGTGACCATGAGCCAAAATATTGTGTGTAATGCTAATGGTACGACGTGCACCCCTCAACAGAACATGAAGCTTTGATTGATGTTGTAACTGATACCAGGTCATATAAGGTTCTTTTTAGACCTCAACATTCATTACTAGTAAGAGTTTTCCAGTTTTTCTTGTGACATTTTCATTGAGACTTGAAAGTGTACTCAAATCATAATCATTTCAATACATTTAATAATTTAACAAATGCTTCTTTTCAACCTATCCAAAATAAAAGGTGCTTTTCAAACAATTCAAATCAGAATCATTTCCATCCATTTTTAATTATTTAATAAGTGCAGAAGTGCTTCTTTTCCAATAAAACATTGAATTGCACCACTTGGGCCTATGACTGACACAAACCAAATGCACTGTAGGTTTGATCCATGCTTGGGCAATGATTACATAGATGACCATGAAAATAGTTGCAGTTCTCACCTCCAAGCTTAATGAGATGCAGTGATTGTTCTTTGGAACATATGCGGCCCAACAATCAGATAACTGGGCTGATGGACAGTTAATGCGGAACCGCAGAAGTCATCAAACTGGATATTTTCTTTATGAAATAACATGATTCCTTCAATTCAATCTGAGCAAAAAAACAAAGATCCCTTCAAAGAAACCATTCTGGCAAGCAGGGCTATTTGAATTGCTGCTCCTGATACTTGTCACTCCAATCATGCCTCTTGAAAAGCAAAAATAACAGTGTAGTGTGATAACTGAAAAACATATGCTACTATGCCTGGCAATGTAGTAAGGATGGCACTTAATTCTATACCCATACATGGCATTGTTCTATTCAAGTTTAATAAATATATATTTGACCACTTGTAACAGAATTATGTAGTTTCAACAGCAGTTAATGATGATTGACCAGCTGATTCCACATCATCTGTATTCTGTTTGCTTGAGTTATTGTGAAGATGCCGTGTAAAACTGGTAGTGGTGTCCAAGAAATAGAGAATAAATGTCATTATGCAACAACAAGTGAACATGGGAATGGGCCCAAAAATCCATAGGAAGAGAGGGAATGACATGTAGAATGCTCGCAGTCCCAGGGACCAAAAGAAGCTTCCTCGATTCAAGTTTCTTGCAACATATTCAATAGACGGATTATTGTCTTTCCATGTAGGCACAGTGACCAGGAAGCTAACATGGGCATAATATCTAATAGACTGCACATTGCAAAGGAAGGCAACAAGGAAGCAAATCAAGATAGAAAAGTATTTGATTGAAGATAGAATGGAAGTCTTGTTGCCATAAACCAATTGCGAGGATGTGTCACTAGACTTTGATGTGCTACTCACAAAAACACTGATTAGTGAACTGAGAGTAATTGCTGTTGTTGCCAACAGTGTAGATGCCATTATATTGTTGCGAATTGTTTGAACTGACAAAACACCATTCTTCAAGGGGTCCTGAAAAAAGTGCATTGAAGTCAATTCTCAAAACTACAGGACCAATAGGTAAATGCTAACAGCAATTCTTACCGAACTTATATACTGACCACCATGAATTAGAATCGGGCTTTCAGAGAATTGGAATTCATATCTAAATCCCTAAATTGAAATTGAGAAATACTTTATGGGAGGACAATAAATCTCATTGTAAATTATTCATCCAAGAACAGATTTGCAGTCATAATTATTATACCTCTAGCCAATTTGAAGTAACATGTTTATCATCACCATCACTGTAGGTTACTCATATAAATACAGTCAAAGACGGATCCAATGCTCTCTGAACATAATTTTTACATGTAATTCCTAATGTTTACATGTGACTGAAAATGCATATCATTAGTTTCTCTATTCAATAATCATCAAACTATCAGTCTATTTAAAAATTCAGCATAAACTCCTGTATTTTCTTTGTATTCTCAAGCATTATCTCAATTAGATCCAAGGCATTATAAGTCAGCATCAGCTGCCATGAATAGTAAGAATCAATAAAATTTTGAAGACATAATAAGTCAGATGAGTTCTTAGCCTCCATATATATACCCTCCAAAGTTGCAAAGCATATCAGAGAATCATAAGGAAACTAATCCCAATCAGCCTAGCTTTGGAAGGCTGTCGCATCTCAAATTGTCTGTTCTAATATCTTTTGAAATACATAGGGCAAAAAGGAAAAAGAAAAGAGTAGAAATTGGATTTACAGAACTGCATTTAAGATGGCATCTTTTTCTACCAGCAACAATTAGTATCCAAAATTTTGCTCTTCCTTTTTCGTTATGTTTTCCAATCAACTTTAGCCAGTAAAGATACTAGAAACTTTCATCTAGTTCAGTTGAATTCCCTTAAAGTCTCTCCTAAAATCTCCTATCGAAAGGATAGTACTTTAATTTGGGATTGGCCATAAGGAGTTTGCATTAATTTGTTTCTTTTCTCCTTCAGAATTCCTACTGGCTCCTGCTCCAGCCTCCAGCAAGCATGAACTTTCACCCATGTCAACGATTTTGCTTATGCTTCTACATGAGAATTTCAATTGCCAAAGACACTACAGTTCAGTTCATGTTTCTTCATTATCTGCAACAATTGCTTCTAACTTCCATCACCAGCATATGAGATTAATAGGCACACTCCCCTTTGACACTTGGGAGGGCTACAGAAATCCTCATTAGGAAGTCACTATTAAGCATATGACCTTATGGGAATGTCATAAGCCAAAAATGTACTATTTATTACCATTCCTTCTATACTGATTACAAGTCTTAATAGAACAATATCATCAAGAATAATTCCAAAGGCTGCTTCTTCCTTTGTGCCTAGTCTAGGGGTCCAATATCATCTACTAGCAGGACATATTCATCAATTTCTTCTAATGGATCTCAGTCTCACAAGAACCAATTTAAGAATAATTCCTAAGCTTTCAAAGCCACCTATAAAGGGTCACATATGCTAAACCATAAATGGGTCTTCCTTCCTATGACTAAAAATTTTATTTATTAATTAATTTTTTATTATTTTTTAATATAAGTAAAGCATCAAGCACGGTGATCCAATTGTGGAATACAAGTACACAGCACAATACATGGGTAATGCCATAAGGTCACGATCTATCAAGTAGCTCTATTAAACCTTTTTTTTTTTTTTGGTACCATCATCATGTTGAATAGTAATTACTATGAGTGCTATATAAAAATGTTTACCAAAAGCAACAATTATAAACCTTTAAAAGCAAAGCCACAAACCACGATAATATTCCCATAATACAGATGTTTTACGTGGTGTGAATTCAGACATATATATATATATATATAAATAGCCAGTTAGAGCTTGTAAAGTACATACACAGAGAGAGAGAGAGAGAGAGAGAGAGAGAGAGAAGAGAGAAGAGAGCAGAGGGACTTAACACTCATCATGGAGAAGACCCATTGGTGGCGAGTTTCAGCATTGATACCTATGACGGTTCGTCTGGGAAAGCGGAGGACATTGAACAAAAGCCAAACGTTGTATAATCCAAACACCAATAGACCCAATGGTACCAGCACATAGTCCAATTGTTCCTCTTCCATACCTCTCTCTCTCTCTCTCTCTCTCTCTCTCTCTCTCTGTGTCAGAGTGCAAATTGCAGAGAGGTAAAGTTTGGTGTTAAAGAGAGAAAACAAATGGCAAGTGGACAAGAGCGTCTCTCTCCGACATAATCATTTGCATACCATCTTATATAGCATCTGATTTTAGAATACTACCTTGCGCAACAATTTCACAACAAAATTTGCACTTGCTCTAGTCTGAACCCACCACCTAACAGTCAACCACATAAGCTTTATTGTGTAAATGTTGTGACCCTAGCTTTATTCTTTGATTTCAATAATATTGCCACTTAAAACTGTTTTGTGAAAAATATTGTATTTCATAATTTTACTAATAGTCCCTTTGCATATTCGGAATTTAGGTGAATGAATTGTAACCGTAAAAAAACAAGAAGACAAATCTATCTCTGATTATTTTTAGGGATAGACAATTGTGATTGAATTACTTCACTTACAAATGGATCCAGCAATAGTACTCAATGAATATTAAGTCAATCACTAGCTAAAACCTAAGTAAATAGTGGTGAAATGTGTGACAAAATGTTTATTTTAACCACATAAATATATTAAACTTTTTAATATATAGTCATATTATACAATAAATAAATTCTATAATAGATGGTGAACAATATCATCTTTATATTTAACTTCAATATATTTGAATCTCTTTATATCATGGTTTTAAAAACCAGATTGGGAGCAAAACCGGATTTGCCTTCGGTTCTCGGTTTTTAATGAACCGAACTGGTACTCGGTTCCTGGTTGAACTGGTTAGAGCAATCGGTCTGGTCCGGATTTCAAAACAATGCTTTAGATGGTTTTTAATTGGGATAAATAAATTTGAGGGATAAGTGCATATTGCTTGTGGTTTAGTTTTGTTCGCACTTTGCCTTTTTTTTTTTAAATTAAGGCTTTAAGTGGTTTTTTCTTTTTTCTTTTTTTATCTTTTAATAATAATAAAAAGTCCAACGGTTAATTCAAAGTTGCTAGACTATTAGAAAATAAAAATTTAGTAAACTAAATTTAACACTATCATTTTAAGTATCTTAGTGGTTACAAGAGTGCTCTTAAAGAATTCCTCCATCATGTCTTGAGTTTACTCCCCATAACCAACCCCCCCCCCCCCCCCCCCACCCCCAACAAAATAATTTTGTTATGAATTCCAAGTTAAAGGAATGGGCAACAAGTTGGGCCAATATGCTGGGCTATTGGCCTATCAAGTCATGGGTTGTGGACTCTTTAGGGACCCTTAAGTGTGAGTTTTAAATAAACTTGCAAGTTTCGCTAAGTGGTTAGACTCTAGTTCCAACTCTGACCGTGCCAAGGTTCTAAACCTAGTAAGCACACTTTTTGTATAAAAAAAAAAAAAAAAAAGTGTGAGTTTTAATACTTTGCAATCGTATGGGGTTTGGATATGAGGATGGATGTTTGGTGATTTATGGTGAGATAGGGAGGTTAATGATGGTGGGTTTGGGTTTGGGTTGGGGTATGGGATATATGGATCTATAGGCCAATGTTTTGTTGCAACCTCTTGTTCTGGCAAATTATACATTAATGCTAGAAGCCTAATGTCCATAGTCAGCCCATTAAGTTAACATATAATCTTTATAACTCACAGGCCAAGCTATGAACAACTTTATGTATGCAAAAGGGAAAAAATTAGAACAAAGTTAATCTTCAAACTAGTTTGGAGAGAAACTCTTTAAATTTCTCTATATCTCTCTTTCGGGTGTGAATTTTGAAAATTTAACCACTGCATTTCATGTTCCTTATGTTCTTAACATGCATATCAAATTTTGTTTAAATCGGATGTTATTTACTACTAGTTGTAGACTCGCGCGTTGCGCGTGATAATTTTTTGATTAAAATACTATTTTAGTCCTTAAACTTTATAAATAGTTTTTTTTTTTTTTATAATAGTTTTATCATATTTTTCATAAACTTGTCTATAACGTTTCTTACCATTATTATATATTTACTAGTTGATGATTTACATAACATAGACATTAGATAAGAGGTAGAACTGTTCATTAGATTTTTTAAAGTCATGGTATATGAGGATTATGATTATCTATATATATATATATATATATATAGATATATGGATTGAGTTCAAGTTCCACCTGGTGTAACTCTAAGCAGTGATACACTACCCAATAACTTGTTATTGAATTCATATTTTGGAAATCTTACCGTTGAATTACATGTTCTATATGTTTTTAACATGCATCCCAATTTTCATGCTAATCAGATGTTATTTACCATTTCATCCAAAAACACATTTTTTATATATTATTTTAAACTACAAACACTTGAATTTAAACAATTGATTGATGACATAACTATTGATATTCGATTACTTTGAAATTTTGCAAGCATGGAGAATATACGAAGATAATGTAATCCAACGGTGGATTTGTCAAAATTGGCATTTTATTAAAAAATAATGAGTGGTGTAACATTACTTAGAATTACACCAAGTGTAACTTGAACCCAATCCTATATATATATATATATATAATTTCCAACTTTATTTCTAATATAATTTCTAAATTACTAAAGAACATCTCATTTTTAGTTATGATAGGAAATATAATTTCCCTAGTTAGAATTTGATTAGTTTTAAGTTTAAAATTTATATTATTATATTTAATTGTTGATTATTGATTTAATTAAGTGAATGTAATGGTTGATTTTATTGCACTATAAAGTTTTCAATGTCCTCTGTATAGTCATCTCTATTTTATTTCTTACTCCACTTGAAAACTTTTTTATTTTCCAAATAAAGGTTACTAATCGACGTTTGATTTCATTTCTTTTTTTATTCCTTCATTTATTCTTTATTACTTTGTATGTTCCCTTGCTAGTTGTAATTTTTATGGTTATCAATAATAAATAGATACTATGGATGACTTAAATAGTTATAGATGTAGTTACGTTAGTGGCATGTCAAAGGCATTTCATGTCGAAGGGTTTTTTTTTCCCCCTTCTAAATTCTCGAGGAAATATGAAAGGCATTTCTCTAGTTTGGTCTCTATCAATCAAGACATCCATAATATCTTAACGGAAGTAGTAATGAGTCTTAAATTTTTTTTTTTTTTTTTTTAATGTATGAAGTGGTTAGGTTAGTGGTATGTCAAAGTAAAAAAAAAAAAAAAAAAAAAAAAAATTTAAAAAAATTCCAAGGAAATGTAAAAGGTCATTTTTTGAAAAAAGAAATGGTGACTTTTTGAATTGTAGAAATATGATTGTTTTAATTACCTTGTTTATAGATTTCATTATTTAGTTATAAACATCAAAATTAAAGTAGATGAATATATAAATGCAAAATTATATGTAAATTACAACCGCACAAGATAAATATGTATAGATATATATTTATTTTTTTGGTTTTTGATTATTCATGAATCATTATTTCATTGTTTACTTATAAATATCTAAATTAAAGTTTTTTAAAAGAAAAATCTAATTAAAATAAATGAATATGTAAAGGTAAAATTATATGAAAAGTTAAAACTACGCAAGATGAACGTTTAACCGCTGGTAGATATGTGTTTTTTGAAGACTAAAAGCATGCTTGATGCTTTAGCTGGAAATATATAACTATGCAAATATTGTTGCAAGTCGTTCCATCATTTGCAAATTATCAAGTTTGGTAGTCTTACAAAATAGATATTTCATCTTGCAAAAAAATTTAAATGAACTCCTCTTTTGTGACAACGTTTTTTTTTTCCTGAAACAACTTAAGAATATTAAGAGTTAAGTTACCATATTTGGTAGCTGTAAAATACGCCAGTGATATAAAAAATAGAAAAATGTTTAAATATTTAAAAAGCATTTTTAGTAGATTGTAATATAAAAGCAATTTTTTATGTAAATTTTCTCATAAGATCAATATTGTTGGTATCCTTTAAAGATGATACATAATATTTTTTAGAAGAAGAAAAAGAAGCAAAGACGACGTTAATACATAATATAAAATTATTAAGTTTACGAGATTTAAATTTGTGGCAAAAAAAAATTAATATATCTATGCTAAAGGTTTTTGTTGGTGCAAAACACAATAATAATGGAAATAACACAACGAGAAACTAAATAGTATTTCTGAATATTATTACTTTAAAGAGAAAAATTACACAACACTATTTGGATTGAGGCGCAACAGTCGCTCTCTTTAAGGAGATTCAAGCTCTTGGTTGGCTAAACTTTGTAATCGGTGCAAACCTTCTGACTTGTCTCCCCCAAAATACAACAGCCCAACAAGTGTCATTTTTTATACCTCCACCCTTCAGCCCCCCCTCTTGCGCACGTATCTAGTCCAATATCTAAGATAATTCATGTTAGCCCATTAATCACCACAATTAAAAAGAATAAAATAGTCTCTCTCCTTTTCAACGTGGGATTAAACATTTTCACTAACTCTTCATCTTCCATATTCACTCCCACATCTTTACATTTATGTTGTAATATTTATTCATTTTAATTAATTATTATTAAAATGCTCCAACAATCCCCCACTCATTTTAATATTAAATGTTTTTTTTTTTTCAGTTAAAGAGAGATTACTAGGCAAAGACGGGTTACTATGCATCATGAAAGTGTGCTTAGCATTGAACCTTCAATTAGTAAAACAGTGATCTTAACTCCAGAGTCGTTGTGGTCTCCGACTTGAACTAAGACTGCTTTAGGGAAATTAAGCATCACTACTTACACATAACAACCCAGGTGTTGACATGAGCTTTTATAGCTAGCACTTTACGGCTGTGTGCTGATCCTAGTTTCATAAGTGTATATGAGATTAAGTCCAAATCTCATAGGGAGCGGCCCCACCCTCACACTCACATAGGTGAAATTTCGTCAAAGGTGCTCTTGTAATTCTGACACCCCACTCATACAAGCTACAAATTTCATTAAGAGTTTTTTTACTTAATCTCTCCACATTACAGGATAAATGCACTTACATCATAGGAATGAACAATTTAAAAAATTATTTACAAAATAAATAATTAAAAATAAATAAATAATGCATTTCTTACGACCATCGTATGATTCGTTTTTCCTATTGAACCCAACTCTCAGGATCTCTAGTCCTTAGGTTGGGTATCCTCATACATGGCTCATGATTCTATGGACTTTAGTCCCATCCCCCTCGCTGTATTCCAGACCCTGTCTTTTGCCAAGACCTTGGTAAATGGATCTACAAGATTATCATTAGATTTAATATAATCCACAATTATGATGCCACTGCTCAAATAAGATCGCACAGTTGTGCTTTCTTCTTATAAGTCTGGATTTACCATTATAATAACGGTTTTTCATGCGACCAATTGCGGCAATCTATCACAATGAATTAATAAAGGTGGAACTGGCTTTTCCCAAAGTGGAATTTCATATAACATATCTCTAAACCAATTTGCTTCTTCACTAGCTGAAGCTAATGCTATTTGTAAGGACTCAAATTGGATTGGACCCAAAAGAGGGATGGGTTTTTAGCCCAACAAGCCCAAATAATAAAATTTCTAGAGAGCGGGTGTAAGAGCTAGTTCCAATTAGTAGAAAAAAGACATGATCCTTGTGTAGCAAAAGAAGCTTCAAAATATTTAAAAGATATCAACTTTCCTTGGCTAGGTTTCAGGGGATATCTTTATGGATTCTCTCGTGCCTTTCTTTTTTCTTCCAAAAGTCCTCTCTAAAGTCACCTACTTTCCTGTTATATACTGCATTCTTCACCCCATTTTCACCGTACACGTGTAGGTTCTACTCTGGAAACTTCTTTCTGTCCCATCTAGCACTTCCTAGAACCTTCGCTCGGTGGCCATAAGGCTGCTTGGTTACTGTTCAGGTATCACCTCCACATTAATGCGGCCAGAGAGTTAGCTGGGAAGCATTTAATGTGGAGGTAACAGCTTTAGAAGATATTTGCTACCTTTCCCGGTTCCTCCTTTGTTCTATATTCACTTTTTAGTTCATATGCAACTTGGTGGAGTACCTTGAATACTAAAATAGTTACATCCACCTCGGACCTTGGTATCAGAGGTGGATCTTATCCTCAGACGCGGTTTGGGCCACTATACACGACTTACATCTCTTTGTCTTATATTACTCCCAAAATACCTTTCTTTAACCATCCTCGGATAAGTGAATGTCCTCGGACTGGGCCGTTGGGCCACAAGCCCACTTCCTATGATTTCTATGTCATTTTTTTGGACAACCGGCCCCACAATAGCCCTTCAAAATCTCACTTTTTGTCACCTCAGAAAAAGGGAGATTTTGATATCTTACCCTTATCTCTTTCATTGGACTTTTCTAACCTTCAGAACGCCTTTCTACCTGCCCAAGGCACGCTCCTGACGTTTCGGCGTCAGGAGCACGCCATTATTAAATGATGGCGGCTTCTTTGTCCCCCACGTTCCGGCAAGATGTGAATCTAACGGTGGAGGACTCTCGGTATTTATGGGCGGGATTTTTCCCGCTTACGATTTCTGCGCCCCTATAAAAAGCTTTTCAAATCAACTCTCTTTTCAGTTACAAAAATCACACCGTCTTAGCGTGTATTCATTGAACCTGTCCCTCTCTCTTTCCTCTCCACGCTCTCATAAATACTGGGAGTCTGTTCGAGGAGCTCATTTTCCACACCTGTAAGTTTCCATAACCCTCCTTAGTCTTCAATCCTCTTCATTAATTTTTCTTCACGATTTTTAGGAAATTGGTAGGTTTAAGCGTCTAGTCAATTCCGAGGAGCAAATAGAGGAATTTAGAACTAAGTATAGGATTCCCCCGACGGTGGGCATGAGATATGCTTCCACATAAACGTGGTTAGACGATAGGAAAACAGGGGAAGTGGTCATCCCTATATCGCTTTTATAGAGGGAGGGATGACTATCCCTATGGGTAGTCTTACCAGAAATTACCTTAGGTTCTTTAGATTATCTCCCACACAATGCGCCTCAAATATGTTCAGGGTGCTAGGGAGTACAGAAGCCCTTAATGTGAGGATGAAATTAGGTCTGACCCATCACGATGTGAACTGGGTGTATAACCTCAATCATTTGAAGGGCCAGTGGTGCTATCTTAAGTCTAGGTTCCTTGAGGTAAGGTTAATCCAGTGTCTCCCTACATCGAACAAGGGCTTAAAAGATGATTTTCTCATTTTTTTCTGGGGAATGGCATGATGGTTTACCCTGTCCGACTAAAGAGGGAACACCAAGTAGGGTTTTTAGGCTATACGCCTCTACAATTTAGATTATACTCTTTGGTTCAAGTTAACTTTATTTCTGACAGAATTTTTCTACTGTTTTACTGATTTTGCAAACAAGCGCGCTACCAAACCTCAATTCAGACTGGTTAACAGGGAGAGCTTAGATAGAATCCTGCGGTCCGAGGTGTACGTGAACCCATCCGACGACCAATTGAGGGCAGCGCACATAATCCTTCGATACAAACCAATTTCCAACGCCTTCCAAGCTCCCAAGTGCGTGATAAAGGCTAAAGTTCCTCGGCTGCACCGAATCAGTGTAGCCTTTAAAGGATTTATCGTTCCTGAGGGTGTTCCGATTCCTGAAGGCACCCCTTTTACTCAGCCGTTACCTGTGGCCGCTCTTTCTGTAGGGGCTTCATCATCACGTTCTATTCCTAAGGAAGTGAAGGAGGAAGAGGAGAAAGAAGGAGAGGAAGAAGAAGAAGAAGAAGTTGTAGAATTGTTAGATTCTACAGACGAATTTGAAGTTTTCAATCAACCCCAATCTCCCGAGGTGACTTCTGACAACATGGGCATCCAGAGAAAGAGCTAAAGGAGTTTACTAGACGCGATCGAAGGCCAGCCTAAAAAGGGGGCGCCGGGGAAGTCAGTTCAAACCAATCTTCCCCCTCCTCCTCCTCCTCAACTACCCCAACCGTAGGGGATCGAACCTACTGATCCAAAGAGAAGGAGAGAGTCAAAAGACAAAGAAGCGGTGGAGACTAGGAGATCTCGCCCGACTCATGAAGACGAGGTCCAACGAGCTGTGAAGCAGCAAAAGGTTACTCATGGGCCTCAACGAGTTGTGGCAAGGCAAAATATTCAGTCCTCGGAGCCCGAGGCCTGGCTCCCTGCTCCCATGCTCGGTGGTGAGCCTCTGAGGAAAGATGCCTCGATTAGAGACTTCAACGGTAGAATTGGGTGCCACGTTGCCTCGGCCTTAGAAGAAACCCTCCTTCTTCCCAAGGATATGGCCGAGCTGAAAAACATGAAGAAGAACGAGGTCTTCATGAATATGAAAAGACATTTGGGCATTGTATGATATCCTTATTGCTTTTCTTGTCTCTTTTTTTGAACGTCATGCACACAATTTAGTTTATTGCATCTCTAACTCTCTTTCCTCTAGGCTGTTCAAGCCACTTTCAGGCTGGAGGAGATAACCAATGCCTGTTATCAGCAAATAGATGAGGAGAAGAAGAAGCAAACAACAGCTGTTCAGACACTCAATATTGCTAAACAGAACAATGCACAGCTGAAGAAAAAGCTGGCCGACAAAGAACATGCTCGGAAGAGTGCTGATTCAGCTTTGGTCGGCGCTCAAAGGCAGACTGAGGACCAGAGGAAAAGTCTGCGCGATGCTAATGACCAGCTGGCAACTTCCAAAGAACAAATATCAACTCTACAGAAACAACTGAAGGAAGCCCAGAGGCTCAGAGATCAGGCTGAAAAAGCTAAGGCTGAGGCTGAAAAAGCAAGAGCTGAGGCTGAAAAAGAAAAAGACGAAGCCGAACAGCGTGGATACGACGTCGGCGTTATTGAGACCGAGGATAACTTCCGGGCTGAGGTCCTGGTCGTATGTCGGACATACTGTGCCCAGACTTGGGAGGAAGCTCTCAACCGCGCTGGGGTCGAGCCATCCTCAAAGTTGAGAAGGCCGGAAAACATTTACTTCCCTCCGGCCATACGAGCCCCAGGTCCTTCTTCCCAACAACAAGAGGCCTCCTCTACTATTGTTGAATCGGCTAAAGAAGCTCAAATTCAGAATCCCTCCTCTACCCATCAGCAGAAGCAACTTGAAGTGCCTGAAGTGGTAAAAGATATTTCCTCGGCCAAAGAAGCAGAGGGACCTAAGGATGGAACAGCTTCTCAAAGCTTTGAACAGGACTTAGCTTCTACCATTTTACCTGCTAGGAAAGCTTCAAAGGAGAAAGAGAAAGGTGTTCCTCCTCAGGAAACTGGCAAAGTCCTACAACCCAAGCTCCAAATAAAATTAAACAAATAGTTGACGTGGTTTTTTTTTTTTTTTTTTTTTTGAGGATATTCTTAATTGCGATGTGTATTTCCCTTTCCAAATTTATATGAGACATTATGGCTTTATCTATTCCTTGTGTAATTTTCTGCACGAATGTTCTTTATTTTTACATTATCCTAGGCTATAGAGAAATAAAATCTGACACTATAAGGGAAAACTTGACTTTATGTATGCTAATTGAGAACCAAAGCAGACTATAACGTTCCAAACGATTAGTCCCTGGAGGTATGGAACACCCTAAAACGCTTTAAGTGATGCTCATGGAGTTTGCCTTGATATACAATTCTAGTCGCACGGATCCCATTTAAAAAGCGCTGATTTCTACTAAGTTTGTTGTATAAACAATCTGTCCTACCTTAGCTTTAGTGTAATACTTCGATTAAGGTCACACTGTGTATTAATTTCCACCAAGTTGTGGTCCGAGGACCTAACATGACTTTGTTTTTGTTTAATACTTCAATAGACATCATAGTGTATTAATTTCCACCAAGTTGTGGTCCGAGGACCTGACATGACTTAGTTTCTGTTTAATACTTCAATAGACGTCATAGTGTATCAATTTCCACCAAGTTGTGGTCCGAGGACCTGACATGACTTAGTTTCTGTTTAATACTTCAATAGACGTCATAGTGTATCAATTTCCACCAAGTTGTGATCCGAGGACCTGACATGACTTAGTTTCTGTTTAATACTTCAATAGACGTCATAGTGTATTAATTTCCACCAAGTTGTGGTCCGAGGACCTGACATGACTTAGTTTCTGTTTAATACTTCAATAGACGTCATAGTGTATTAATTTGCACCAAGTTGTGGTCCGAGGACCTGACATGACTTAGTTTCTATTAAATACTTCAATAGCTTGAGAAACACAAGTAATAGAATTTAGGATAAGCTGTAAAAGGGAAATAGAACAGAACTGTTCTTATTAATAGTAATACCTCTTTAGGTTACTTACATTCCAAGGATGGAGTACAATTTTTTCATCTAAATCTTCTAAGTAATAAGCCCATATTCCTGCTACAGATGTGATACGATACGATCCTTCCCAATTAGGCCCTAACTTTCCCCAAGCTGGATTTTTGGTAGTTCCCAAGACTTTTCTCAATACCAAGTCCCCTGGGGCTAACGGCCTCAGCCTTACATTTGCATCATAACCTTGCTTCAGCTTATGTTGGTAATAAGCCAACTGAACCATCGTCTTCTCTCGTCGTTCATCTATCAGGTCTAGATTCTTACTCAAAAGCTCATCATTGCCATCCGAGGTGAAAGTACTAGTCCTTAGTGTGGGAAAACCCGTTTCAAGTAGAATCACAGCCTCAGCCCCATACGTCATTGAAAATGGGGTTTCCCCTGTTAATCGTCGGGGCATTGTTTGATACATCTAGAGGACATGTGATAGCTCCTCCACCCATTTTCCCTTTGCATCATCCAGCCTTTTTTTGAGCCCACTCACAATGACCTTGTTGACAGCCTCGGCCTGCCCATTTCCCTGTGGATAAGCCGGAGTGGAATATCTGTTCTTTATCCCCAGGTCGAAACAATACTTCCTGAAAGCCTTGCTATCAAATTGAAGACCATTATTCGAGATGAGAGCTTGAGGAACCCCAAATCGCGTGATGATATTCTTCTAGACAAACCTCTTGACATCCACATCCCTAATATTAGCCAGGGGCTCAACTTCAACCCACTTCGTGAAATAGTCCGTGCCAACTAGCAGATATTTTTTATTTCCTATTACTTTAGGGAAAGGGCCAACAATATCTAAACCCCACTGAGCAAAAGGCCAAGGACTAGAAAAGGGTTAAGAACTCCCCCCGGCTGATGGATATTCGGGGCAAACCTTTGACATTGATCACACTTCCTAACATACTCCTGCGCTTCCTTTTGCATGCCTGGCCACCAATACCCCTGGGTAAGTGCCCGATGAGATAAAGATCTTCCTCCAGTGTGACTCCCACAAATCCCTTCATGCAGCTCTTCTAGAAGTGCCTCTGAGGCTTCAGGGTGCACACAAAGCAGATATGGCCCAGAAAAAGAGCACTTGTATAACTTTTTGTCCTCGGACAGCCAAAACCGAGGAGCTTTTCTTCGTATCTTTTCAGCTTCCGATCTGTCCTCGGGCAGTATATCCTTCTCAAGGAATAACATTATAGGATCCATCCAACTACGCACCGAGTTGATTTGATTGACCTGAAGCGAGTCCTCCGTTATTGGAGTGGGTATGTTTAAATCTTCAACCATGATCACCCAGGGTAAGTTCTGCGCCAAGGAGGTAGCAAGGGTAGCCAAAGAGTCTGCATGTGCATTTCCACATCTAGGGATATAGGACAATTCAAAAAACTCAAAATCCACTTGCATACGCCTAACCTGGCTCAAGTAACCCTGCATTCTAATGTCCCGAGCTTCCAATTCTCCTTTAACCTGGCCCACGACCAGTCCTGAATCCGAGAATATCTCCACTGTTTTTCCACCCAGTTTCTTAACCATCGCCATTCCCATTAATAAAGTTTCATACTCTGCCTCGTTATTAGTGGCTGAGAATCCCTACATTAAAGACTTCTCGATAATGGCCCTTTCAGGAGATATCAGAACCAGCCCCACTCCTGACCCCCTCTGATTTGCTGCTCCATCCACATACACTTTCCAGGGTGAGGAACGTTACGTGGAGATAAGGCCAACTGATTTTTCATCCATGCCATGTGGGCTTGCTTCTATTTCTTCAGGGCCTTCAGCAAATTCGGCCACCAGGTCGGCGAGAACCTGACCCTTCACAGAAGTACGAGGCATATACTTAATATCAAAAGCCCCTAGAATTGTGCCCCACTTGGCAACCCTGCCAATGTAGTCTGCACTCCGAAGTGTTGCTTTTAGTGGATATTGAGTTAGGACGACCACAGTGTGTGCCTGGAAGTAATGGGGAAGTTTCTTTGTAGCGTGTACCACTACCAAAATGGCATTTTCCAACGGCAGATAACGTACTTCAGCCTCATGAAGCGACTTGCTCACGTAATAAACTGGCCGTTGTACGCCATTATCCACTTGTATCATAACAAAACTAATCGCATAAGTGGCTACCGCCAAGTAGGCAAAAAGGACCTCATCCACCTCAGGACAGGACATAATGGGTGGCCGAGACAGATATTCTTTCAGCTACTGAAATGCCAGGGTGCACTCCTTAGTCCACTCGAATCCTTTCCACTTGTGGAGTAAAAGGAAAAAAGGTCGGCACCTATCCGCCGACCTGGATATAAATCTATTCAACGCAGCGGTCATCCCAGTCAACCTCTGGACCTCCTTGGGATTCCGAGGTGGTTACAAGCTACTTATGGCTCTAATTTGGTCAGGGTTCACTTCAATTCCTCGGTGGGTCACCATGTAGCCCAAAAACTTCTAGAGCTTACTCCGAATGAGCACTTGGATGCGTTCAACCGCAATTTGTGCTTCCTTAAAACCTTAAAAGTGTTGGTGAGGTCTGTCACATGCTCAGCCACTAACTTGCTCTTCACAACCATATCATCAATATAAACCTTGATGCTCCTGCCTAACTGTGGCTCAAACATCTTCGTCATCATCTACTGGTAAGTAGACCCTGCGTTCTTCAAGCCAAAGGGCATTACCTTGTAGTGATAATTTCCAGTAGGAGTGAGAAAAGTGGTCTTCACCTGATCATCCAATGCCAGTGGGATCTGATGATAGCCCTGAGAGGCATCTAGGAAGCTCATCTGAGGATGGCCCACTGTTGCATCCACCAGCTGATCTATACGAGGCATAGATAAAGGGTCTTTTGGACAAGCTCTATTAAGCTTCGTGAAATGAACACATACACGCCATTTACCATTTTTCTTTTTCACCACGACCGTATTGGCCAACCACTGAGGGTAAAACACCTCCTTGATAGCCCCTGCCAGCTTGAGTTTGGTCACTTCGTCTTTGATAGCCTCAGCATGTACTTTAGACGGACGCCGAGGTGGTTGTTTCTTCGGAATAGCAGAGAGATTGACATTCAAATGATGACAAATGAAATCTGGATCCACCCCTGGGGCTTCGTAGGCATTCCATGCAAACACATCAACGTTTCTCCTTAGAACCTCAACTAACTGCTCTTTCTCTAACAAAGGCAACCGTGCTCCAACCTGAAAGTACTTATCTGGATCATCACCAATGTTCACTCTCTCCAAATTCTCACACTCTGCTTCACCAGCGGACGTGCTGAAGAGGGTTCTCGGAGTCTTTAATTGCTATAAGTCACTCTCGGCCGTGGCCAAAGTATCTATCTCTGGCCGATGTTGAATGGCTGTTATCAGGCACTGCCTGGCTGGCTGGCCATGGTTTGATTTTCCAATATTTCCAACACCTGGCCTCCTGATGGATATTTCACCTTTTGATGAAGAGTGGAAGAAACAGCCCCTAGGGTATGCAGCCAGGGCCTACCCAAAATTGCCGTATACGGAGAAAACGCATCTACCACAATAAAATCCACATCTACCATATCTGAGCCAGTCTACACTGGTAATCTAATCATACCCATCGGAATGATCGATCTACCCTCAAAACTCACCAACGGGGAGCTATAGGCTGTTAAGTCTTGAGGTTTCAGATTCAACCCCCTGTATAGGTCAAGATACATCACCTCGGCTGCGCTCCCCTCATCAACCATCACCCTTCTCACGTTATACCCCCCGATCCTAAGAGTAACCACCAAAGCATCATCATGTGGTTGTATGGTTCCTCTCTTGTCTTCATCTGAAAAGCCCAACACCAGTGAGGTGCTCAGTCTTGCTCTCTTCGGCTTTGAACTAGATCCCTCATCCGAACAATGAGGTATAGACATTACCCTGGAGGGACAAGGCCCTATTCTTCCCGGGGCGGCAAATATAACGTTTATCATGCCTAAAGGGGGTCCTAAAGAGGCATCTCCCCGAAGTGTCGAACCTGCTTGACCTCCTTGGCCACTGGAATGATGCAGAAGGTGGGTCAACTTTTCTTATCGGACCAGCTGTTCCAAGTGGTCCTACAGGTTTCTACAATCTTCAGTCATATGTCCATAGTCTTGGTGGTATTAGCAGTAAAGGTTTTGATTACGTTTCATAGGATCCCCTGCCATCCTATTGGGCCGTATGAAGAATGACTCGTTTTTTATTTTTTCTAGAACCTGTTGTACTGGTTCTCGGAACACAGCACTAACCACCTAGGAATTGGCAGATCCTGATTGCCCCCCAAAGTCCCTCCGAGGTCGGTTGTTGTTATACCGGTCCGACATGAAATCCCTCCTCTCCTGAGGGACTACCTTAGACTTTCCTCTACCCCGTATCTGATCCTCCTCTACTCTTCTATACTTGTCAACCCAGTCCATAAGCTGCCGCACGCTGGTAACAGGTTTACCAGTCAGAGATTTCCTCAGATCATGCTCGGTTGGAAGGCCCTCCTTAAAGGTATTAATGGCCACGTCATCATTGGCCCCATCTACTTCGTTGAACATTTCCCAATATCTATCAGAGTAGGCCTTCAAGGTCTCCCCCTCCCGCATAGACATGGATAATAATGATCCCAAGGGCTGAACAACCCTTCTGCAGGTGATAAAGCGAGCACCAAAAGCTTAGGTGAGCTTCTCAAAGGAGTCAATAGTATTCGCTCTCAGACCGTTGAACCATCTCATCGCCACTAGACCTAGGCTGGATGGAAAAACCTTGCACATCAAGGCCTCGTCCTTAGCATGAACGGTCATTCTCTGACTGAAATGGCTAACATGTTCCACTGGATCTGTTCAACCATTATAAATGGTGAACACAGGTTGATGGAACCGCCGAGGAAGATTTGCATCCTCAATGCGTCGCGTGAAGGGTGATTTGGAAACTTAACTCAACGCTTTGTTCAGAGCGTCATTCCCTAAGCCCTGGCGAGGTGGACTCTTATGTTTTCGCTCGCGGTGGTGCTCTTCATCATACGAAAAAGACTCACTAGGCGGAGTTCTTGACCTCCGTCTGTAACTAGTGTCATCTGACTCCTCAGAGGATTGCCCGGAGTTGTGAGCCATACGCTTCCGTCGCTCGTGCCATAATTCCCTTTTTAATCTGTTAATCTCATGCTGCATGCCTCTGTCGTTCTTTACGTGGGAAATATGGCTTTTCCCACGAGAATGACTTCTATCAGTATGGGTTGCTCACGCACTTCCCTCACGATCCCCTCTTTGTTCATGGATTACCAACGGATTACCGTGCTGAGAGCCCCTGGACTCTGCCTGGTGTGGATTAACATCCACCTGCTGTGGGCCCGCCACTGGTTGCTGTGGTGCTCCCTCTTCCATCACAACCTTTACACTTGTCTTTCTCTACAAACGGATCAAGCTCTTCCCACAAACGGCACCAATTGTAAGGACTCAAATTGGATTGGACCTAAAAGAGGGATGGGTTTTTAGCCCAACAAGCCCAACCAATAAAATTTCTAGAGAGTGGGTGTAAGAGCTAGTTCCAATTGGTAGAAAAAAGAAATGATCCTTGTGTAGCAAAAGAAGCTTCAAAATAGTTAAAAGATATCAACTCTCCTCTGCTAGGTTTCAGGGGATATCTTTATGGATTCTCTCGTGCCTTTCTTTTTTCTTCCAAAAGTCCTCTCTTATGTCACCTACTTTCCTGTTATATACTGCATTCTTTACCCCATTTTCACCATACACGTGTAGGTTCTACTCTGAGAACTTCTTTCTGTGCCATCCAGCACTTCCTGGAACCTTCGCTCGGTGGCCATAAGGCTGCTTGGTTACTGTTCAGGTATCACCTCCACATTAATGCGGTCAGAGAGTTAGTTGGGAAGCATTTAATGTGGAGGTAACAGCTTTAGAAGATATTTGCTACCTTTCCTGGTTCCTCCTTTGTTCTATATTCACTTTTTAGTTCATATGCAACTTGGTAGAGTACCTTGAATACTAAAATAGTTACATCCACCTCGGACCTTGGTATCAGAGGTGGATCTTATCCTCGGACGCGGTTTGGGCCACTATACACGACTTACATCTCTTTGTCTTATATTACTCCCAAAATACCTTTTTTTAACTATCCTCGGATAAGTGAATGTCCTTGGACTGGGCCGTTGGGCCACAAGCCCACTTCCTATGATTTCTATGTCATCTTTTTAGACAACCGGCCCCACACTATTAATTCAGCTTCCATTGTTGAATTAGCAATTATTGTTTTCATTTTAAATTTCCAACAAATAGCACCACTACCTAAGGTAAAAATATAACCAGTGGTAGAGAGAGAATCACCTGACAAAGTATTCCAATCGGCATCACTAAAAGTTTCAATCACAGCAAGTTATTTTTTATAAAATAAGCCATAGCTTTTGGTACCAATTAAATATCTCATGACTCGCTCAATAGCTAGCCAATGATCTCTACTAGGCTCACTAGTAAATCTACTAAGCACTCCTACTACATATGCACTGTCAAGTCTAGTACAATCAATAGCATAACGTAAACTACCAATGATGCTAGCATAATCCTTTTGATTAAAAATCTCAAAATCATTATTCACGGGAAATAAATGAACGCTAGAATCAAAAGGCGTAGCTACACTTTTGTGATCATGAAAATTATATTTTCTCAACATAATGTGATTGATCAAGAAATATTCCATCACATGTTTTTGTAATTTTCATGCCCAAAATAAAACTAGCCTCACCAAGATCTTTCATATCAAAATGGCTTTTAAGCATATTTTTTGTCTCGTTTATAACAAGCATATTTGAGCCAAAAATCAACATATCATCCACATAGAGGCTAATAATAACATGTAAATTATTCCATGATTTAGAATAAATACATTTATCACATTCATTTGATTTATAACCATTCTCAATCATGCAGGAATCAAACTTTTCATGTCACTGCTTAGGTGCTTGTTTTAAGCCATATAGGGATTTAGTTAGCTTACATACCTTGCTTTCTTGTCCAAGCTCTACAAAGCTTTCGAGTTGATCTATATAAATCTCTTCCTCTAGGTCCCCATTTAGAAAAGCAGTTTTTACATCCATTTGATGAATTTCCAAATCAAAAATTGCAACAATAGCAATTAACAATCTAATAGATGTAATTCTTGTTACCGAAGAAAAAGTATCAAAAAAATCAAGATCAGCTTTTTGTCTAAAACCTTTTGTAACAAGCCTAACTTTAAACTTATCTATTGATCCATCCGGTTTCAACTTTTTTCTAAGGACCCATTTACAACCTATAGTCTTACAACCTGGTGGAAGATCTACTAATTTCCAAGTTCTATTAGAAATTAGAGATTCCATCTCATCATTTACAGCCTCTTTCCAAAATATAGCATCAGGTGATGTTAAAGCCTCTTTTAAATTTTGGGGATTTTCCTCAATGTTAAAAACATAGTAGTCAGGACCAAAATCCTTTTCAACTCTAGCTCTTTTACTCCTTCTAGGTTCCATTTCAAAATTTTCTTGATTTTGTAAATGAGAAGTAAAAGAACTAGGTTGTGACAAAATATTTTCTTCACCCCCACTATTTTTAAATTTAAAAGGAAATTTTTCTTCATGAAAAATTGCATCACCAGATTCAAAATTGGAAATAAAAAAGATAATGACGTGGCTGTTGATGTGGCTCAACTAGAGTGTAGCAACAATAAATGCTACGCTTCAGCTCTTTAAAATATATAGATTCTAGTAATAAACTTATTTTTTATATACAATTTTAGATCACAAAACTTGAAATTTTAACATTTGTTTGATGACATAGCAATTGATCTTTGATTTTTTTGAAATTTTGCAAGCATGAAGGATATAATAAGAACATGCAATTCAATGGTTAGATTTTCAAAATCAACAGTCAATATAAAGATATATGAGGAGTTTGAAGGGTTTCTCTTCAAACTAGTTTAGAGATAAACTTTGTTCGAAAAATATCTCATAGGTAAGGGAGTGATTTTTGATGAGTTGTAGACTGGATATGCATTCCCTTGGTCAATATATATTAGATTGGAACACATGGATCAAGAGTTTTATTTTTCTTATATAAGAACTCATGAACCAAGAGGTTTGATTCAAGTGTGTCATGTGCATGACATTTCCCTTTAATTTCCTCTCAATTTTCCTATTAATAAAAGTTTTCATCCACTACTTTAATGGCTCCCACCTACTCTTTGACTTCTCAAGAAAGCATCTTTCTTTGTAGCTAAATCCAAATGTTACTTTTACCTTAATAATTTCCCAACTAATTAATAAATCAAAGTCTATTGCAACCATCTTCCCAATGTAAAAAGAATCCTGAACCTCCTTAGATTTTTGGCAAAAAGTCATGATTTGTCCAACTAAATAAAAGCAATCTATTATGCAAAAACCAAATAATCTCATTATAAATCAAAGGGGACCAAAAGCAACAACAAAACTTATGGGACAATCAAAGAACACCAACATATCTTGCCTCATTCAAATTTCCCCCTTCTCTATATCACTCACTTAGTTTCCAAAAACATCTCATCAAACATGCACTCATGAGATCTCACTCTTTCCCTTCCAAACAAATTCTTCACTTACTTTATCATCTTATTATGTATAATATTTTACTTTCCTAGAGTTTCAGCAAAAGCTCCCACAGACCAAGTTTATGGTCCAGCTAATTTAAATATTTTACTGCAAATTTCATATTTCCAAGTTGAATGTTGACCTACAAAGGAAGCCCAGTTATTAGTTTCAACACTAGGAAGCACGGGTGCGGCTCCAAGGCCACCGCACCCGCACCCGACTCGTTTTGACACGCAGATTTGCCACTTCTTTTCTTCTTCTTTTTTCTTTTTTTGGTCGCTGATTCACGTCGATTCGGTCCGATTTGGCGTCGATTCGGGGCCAAACAGGCCAAAATTTATCGAAATCGGCCGAAATCCCCCAAAGTTGGTTGAGAAACTGGCCGAAACAACACCAATTCAATCCAATTTTGTCCGAATAAGAAGAGGAAGAAGAAATATCTGCTACCAAAAGATTTGTGAGAAAAAAAAGGGAAGAAGAATAAGAAAGATATGCTACCAAATGATTTGTGAGGAAAAAAAGAAGAAGAAGAAGAAGAAGACGTGGAGATGTCAGATGTGTACACTTTCAAATAGAGCCTTGGAATGTGATATTAATAAAGCAATGCACGTGGCTAGTGGTGGGACTTGGCAATGGAGCTTCTTGAAAGCTTCCTTATTTATAAATATCCCAACACATTTGTTTATTTATAATAAAACCCCCAAATTTGAATATCTTTATTGTGATTTTTTTTAAACACTGTATTAAATTCAAAATTTTATATCATTTAGCTTAATAATAGCCAAATAATTTAGTAATTGTATCAATTTAAATAATTACTTATCATTAAAAAATATTATTATTTTGCTAAATTTACCCCCCCCCCAAATATTAGCTATAAATATTAAATTGATCCCAAAGGTTTTTTTTATCTACAATTGCTCTTAAATTGGTATATGTTTACCATTATATGAAAAAATATGCTTAGCAATATATAGAAAATATAAATAAAAAAATTTTAATAATTTATTAATAAACGTATCCCCTGCACCCTACTTTTTCAAAAATTGTCAAGTCACCACACCGCACATGCACCCGCACCCGCATCCGCACCCGAACCCAAATCTGAATCCACGCCCATGCTTCCTAGTTTCAACATGTATAGAGGCTTCCATAGACTAAGATTTTGGCTTCACTAATTCAAATGTGTTCCCTCTTACTAAACTTTTCTATCCTTAACAACTTAAAGCACCAATCTACGAAAGAAAAGCTCATGAGCTTGTATGCTACAAGATATCCCACAAAATTTCGTTGAGTGACTCATACGACATCGCTAATTTCTTTATTATGTCTGTCACTACTATATGTCTTCCACCTCGGCAGGATACTTCAGTATCTTGCTTCCAAATACTATCCACCATTGTTGAACCTTATATTGGTTTTTTTATTGCAAAAACAACCCTTCTATATTAATCAAATACTTATTATGTTATTTCATTGTCTAGGGAAAACAAAACATTTGCTACCAAAGGGTGACCCATTGACATTAGTTCTAGACTCAACTCCCCCAACTTTGGGTCTAACCACTGACATATTAAAAAACAACATGTATATCGACCACAAAAAGACCCTCAACATGTGTCAAATGAGCATATCAATATATATATATATATATATATTGAAAGTTCAACTAGCGTGTGAAACACTAATGAACGTTTAGACCCCCAATTCCAAATTAACCAACACAAGCTTATACACAAACAATATATGTGCGGAATGATGAATATAAGCTAAACCCAAATTGGCAAAACACTCTAAACCATATTAAATCACAAACACAGTAGCAATTTAAAAAGAAAAGAGCAGGAAGAGAGAAGCAAACGCAAAGATAACATCGGCACGTGTTATCGAAGATGAAACCGAAGAATTCGGCGAAAAACCTCTCCACCGCCCTCCAAGCGGTAAAATGATCCACTAGAGAATAAAGTTGGAGTACACGAATAACAAAAGACCCTCCAAACCTAGTCTACCCAATGTACTTAAACCCTCCAAGCTTGGGCTACCAATGAGTTAAGCCTAACCATGTCTTCTTTAGCTTTCCGGATCCCGCAATAAGCTCCATATTGCATCTGCCATTCTTGGCATCTTCCAATGCTTCCCAAGCTCCAAAAACACTCTCAATAGGTCTAACAATGGGAGAAGGAAGGAGAAGAAAATACAAAGATTTCTCTCTAAGAATGAGTAGCTCTCTCTCTCTCTAATAAGGTGGGTGTGTTGTAGAAACCTCTCTTAGGGTTTTTCTCTCAATAGGCTCCTTTTTTAGCACCTTACATTTCGTGGGTATAAGGGTATTTATACTAGGGTATGAGATGAAATGAAATGTGAAAAGTCAGTTTTCAGTAAAACAAGGCATTTTGGTGACTCGGCCTCACAACTGGAACGAGTCATGAGTTTGAGTTGCGAGTTAACTGCCAGGCCAAATTGTACTTTTTGTCATGTAGTGCTCCAACTGTTGTGACCCTTTAGCTTCCTGCATGCTTCACACGTGTGGCACTTGAATGCACACAACTTGAGTTTTCTTCACACTCTCTCACACACAACCCTTACATTATTCCCACCTAAATACAAGGTTTCTACATGCTGAATTACAAGCAAATTTGGCACTGAATAAAGCCAACACACGATTGAATAAATTCAACCTTACATATAAATATAAGTAGAGGCCTCATATTAGAAAGCATGAGATTCTGCCAAGTGGCGCATTCTTTGTAAAGAGAATTGAAATATTCTCAAGTACCGCGTTAAAGATAAGAACAAATTAAATATTATATTTTTGTTTCATTTGGTTCAACATTTCAAGACTTTTTTAATTAAAAAATAAATATCTTTCTTTCATTAGGTTCAATGTTTTAAGACTTCCCCCCCCCCCCCCCCCCCTTCACACAAACACGCTAAACTATTTGCATTTCAATTCATTATTTTCACTTTTTGCATTTCTACTCCTTTATATATACCTATCCATAGCCCTTCTTGTCATCCCATGTCAAATACACACAAACCAAAAAGGACATCATTTACCTTCAATCTTTCGACAGCATCTACCTAGCTCCAACATTGTCATCCCATCTAATTTTAACCTGTATGAGTTGGTTACAATCAAGGAAAAGGACTTGCATTTTATATTCAGTGACAGCGTCAATTACGATTTTGATATTAAGATCTATCGTTGTGGACTTGTGAGTTTTGTAAAGGCTGTAATTGACTGTGGTGTTTGGAATGTGTATTTTGTTTTAGAATTAAAAAGGAAAAAAGGCACATTCGATATCAACTTTTATTCTATAATATTTCTTCAAAGTTGTATTTTTTTTTTTTTTAATTTCTTGTTACTTGAACTGAATAATTATAATGGATATGTGTGTGCAATTTATAATTGTTGCTTCTTACGATGAACTCATTACTAATAAAGTTTTATAACAATTATGCTATAATATATGTATAACATTCTCCAAAACCATCTTATATAAAACATTATAACATTATCCATGCATCACACAGGCAACTTACTAGTTGGTTACAAACGAAAACCAGATTTGACTAGGGGAACTCCCAAGTTTAAGAGAAACAAACTATGGAAAAGTGAGCTACATGACAAGAGAGACCAAAAATGAGGTTGTGGAGGATTATGAAGGGTGTCCTTCCACTCCAATGCTGGATGGCTGAGAGAATGGCATTGCATTATAAGATTTGTTTACTATATGGAGTTGAAGATAAGAATGAATTTCATTTGTTCTTAAAGTGTGAAGTTGCTAGATTAGCTCGGTTTGGTTCTTTTCTGGGAACTGAGAGTGAAACGCTAAGAGGGTGTTTGGATATAACTCAGTTTTCATCGCCCTTAACCCAAAACAGGTGGGATCCATGGAAGAATTTTTGTTTGGCATAATTTTTTAGTCATGTTCTCATCACTCAAAACTCAAAAAAATTTGAGTTTGAGTGATGAGATCCGAGAACAAGATTTTGGAGTTTCCAAATCATAAAATTTGAGTTTCAATGGTAAAAGTGTTATTATGGTGCATTTGTGGGGCCCAATGGCAATATGTTGTTACGTTAGAAACAAGCGAGTGATATTACCATTGGGCTTTGTTTATTTATTTTTTTTTTTCTTTGTTTCATTTCTTTTTCATTTTCAGACTTTCTCCTCCAGTTCTCTTCATTTTCACTTTACTGTTCCACAAGCTTCTCTCTTCCTCCTCTAACTTCTATTCCTTTCAAAAATCTGCTACATCCGAAGCATTTGGCTAGCCGAAGAGAGCTCGTCCAGTCGACGAAGTTGCTAACTAAAGAGAGGCTTGCTCTATCACCAATAGGGTAGTCACTCCATCTTGATCAATTTTCTAGATCTTCTCCCAAGTGACCACAATCTCTCTCTCCCTCTCTCTCTTCCATGTCCATTGTTGCATGTGTTGAGATGCCACTCTGTGATTTCTTTTTTTTCTTCTTTTTTGCTGTTGAAATTTTTTTTTTCAAGACTTTGTTGAGCACCTGATATTTTTTTTGCTCGACTTTTTTCTGAAGACATATTTTAGAATATTTTGTTGTGTATTGAGAAACGTTTGATGATATAAAGATTATTTTTTTTCTGGTTATACATATGCTTTGGGTGTCTGGAGATGGAGATGTGAAGCTATGGGTTTGGTTGATTCGGGTTGTGCTTGTGCTATAGTTTGAGTGCTCCATCAAAATTTCCTAACACTGCTATCTAGTTCACAATACTAAGAAAAATTTTAAAATGGAAATTTTTTTTTCCTTATTATATGTATGCTTTATGTGTTTGAAGATATACAGTGTGTAGACATCCCATTTTACAACTTGCATTTAACCAATATTAAGGGCACAGCAGTAATTTTGCACCAAGGGCATGATCTTTATTTCAATAGTTAAATCTTCAGGTTTGTGATTCAAAACAAATCTTGATGCTCTAATAATCACAATTGTCATGGGTTTTGATCGAACCACTTGATCAAAAGTTATCATACAAACAATTTTCAATGATCGTGACTTACCTACACAATGGACCCGATCACGTCCTATTTTAAACACTTAATTTTGATTGGTTGTAACAAGAATTAATTTAAAATTAATTAAGTGTGAATTTTGATTAGATTTCATTTTATTTTATTTTTTTAAGAAATAATAAATAAAGAAATAAAAGTTTTCCTTTAAGGCATCTTATCTGCTCTTTTGAAAAAATTTGGATAGAGGAAAAGATACATTTTACGAAAATTTTCAAAAAACGTAAAAATGCTCAAAAAACGTTACTATTTTCAATAGTAACTTGAATCGCATGTTTGGCCTGAAAAACGTTGAAATTCGGTTTTCTCTATTTCTAGAAAAGTTGTATAGAATTGAATTTCCTTATAAAGAATCCCAATATTGAATTAATTGGAATTTTGAATAGAAAGTTAGAGCCAAAATAGAAAATAGGTGCAGAAGATAACACAAATTCAGCATCATCTTCAACTTTATTTCAAAATTTCAAATAGGGATCAACACCAAATCTGTTCAAGCTTATCTAGTAGGCTTATCATCACCTCCCCCCCCCCCCCCCCCCCCCCCGCCAAACTTCATAAGAAAACTTTTGAAAAACAAGTTGGATAGAGAAAGAGATAAAAAATTTCAAAAAACAGAAAAATGCTCAAAAAACGTTACTATTTTCAGCAGCAACTTAAATCTCATTTTTGGCCTGGAAAACATTGAAATTTGGTTTTCTCTATTTCTGGAAAAGTTGTAGAGAATTAAATTTCCTTTCAAAAGACACCTATCCCAAATCAATTGGAGTTTGGAGAAGAAAGTTAGAGTCAAAATACGAAACAAATGCAGAAGATAACACAATTTCAACATCATCTTTCAAAATTCAAATGGGGATCAACACCAAATCCATTCCAGCTTATCTAAACAGGTTTATCTCCTTCCTTAGTTTCAGAAGAAAGCTAATAACTTACCTTTAAAGCTAAGTCATCCTTCCCCTATAAATAGAGAAGACCTCTTCCATTTTCAGCACCCCATTCCCTTTGTAGAGCTAGTGAGAAAGCAAAAAATAAAAGCTGTTGTGCAACAATTGTTCTTACTTTGGTTGTAGTTTAGTACTTCCTTACTTTCTCCCTAGCCCTTTAAGTGATCACTTCCCCCTTTAATTTATGCACTATGCTAGTAAGTAGTTAATTATGTTCTTTAAGTTATTCAGCAAAAAAAAAAAATTATGTTCTTTAAGTTTCTGCACATTCTTGAATAAATGCTTCCAAGTCATTATTTGTTTCTTTCATGATATGCTTGGATGAACATGCCTATATATTTCATTGATATTCCTTTTACATGCTTAGATGAACACTTCTAGGCTAATGCGCAACTTTCTCTTGAATGCTTAGATGAACATGTCCAGATAATTGTTTTACTTTTGAATGCTTAACGAATATGTCTAAGTATTTTGATTTTCTCAAGATGAACATGTCTAAGGGATTTTTCTTTACTTTTTTTTTATAATTGCTTGGATGATCAAATATGCTTAAATGTTTTTTTTTTTTTTTTTTCTCTTTGCAATTGTGTAGATGACAAATAGCATGACAATTCTCTGTTTTCCTTCACATGCTTGGATGAACACTTCTAAGTTATTATTTGCTTTTCATAACATGTTTAGATGAACATGTCTAGGTAGTTGTTTCCCTCTTTTTTGAATGCTTAGATAAACAGGTCTAATTAACATTATGGTTTTTGCTTAAATACTTGGATGAACATGTCTAGGTGATTTTCTTTGTTCTTCTCATGATTGCTTGGATGATTGGTAGGCCTAAAAATAAATTTTCTTTTGAAATTATGTTGATGACAAATAACATGACGATTTTATTTTCCTTCACGTACTTAGATGAACATGTCTAGGCTAGGAATTCCTTGTTTACATTAATTTCTTGGATGAACATGCCCTTACTTTCATGCTTTCTTTACATTTACATTGCTATCTAACAAATTTTACTTTTTGTTTCTCCTTATGTTAAATTCCCCATCACATATTTGTTTACAATTGTTGCAAATTAACATGTTTATATGATATATTATTTGTATTTGTTTGACATGACATGATATTGGCCACCTTAACCTAGGAGACTGGTTTTACCGGCCGAGATAGATGCTTAATCCCTTCTCATCTCGTAAATTAGCCTCCGAACCAAGATCAAGGGTTATAGACTAGGCTCTTGTATATGCAATTTTACATTTTTTAGAATGTAACTAGGAAACAAAGCAATGTAATTTACTTTCTTAGATTGTATCTAGGACCAAAAAGCATTGTCAATTTTTGTTACAAAATTGATGTAAATTGTTATATATAATAATAAGCATTTTTTTATAGAGAAGGTTTTATTATTTTTTCATTTCAATTAAATAAGTGGCGACTCCATGTAAAACCCTCGATCTAGGGAGGAGTACATTTTACAGTGAATTCGACATTTTGAGTATCACGATCCCACCCATTCGCGCGGGTTAGGCCCAGTTTGAGAAAAAAATTGGCAGGCCGGGATCGCGGTCACTCAAACTATGACATGGGTTTGTAGACAAATTTTTACTAAATTTTGTTTCATCCTAAGGCTAAGTGGGTTTGATCTATTCAACACTTTTTTTAAAATTATTTTCATTGGTAAGCAGAATAGATCACTATGTATAAAACCTTAGAAAAATCCCGAAAACAAATAAAACCAAAGGTAATTTGGGAAAATATACATTTTTGTTGTAGTATTGGTTAGGTTATAAGAAATTATAGTGTCTTGTAAGTCATGGTACTAAGCTTATGCTAGTATTGTGCATATTTTATGATCGATGAAGCTGTGTGACTGTAACATTGTTAAGAGATGATTTACTTTAAATTTATGCTATATAGTTCAAAGTCCTGAATTTATATGGATATTGTGCTCATTTGTTGAGCTATGCAGTAAGGGAGATGTTCAGTAACTTTCTTAGTTTAATTCAATTCAAACTGTATGAAATAATTTCAACTTGAGTATTGGTTATAAAGCCGATAGAAATAAATCAGTAAAATGATCCAAGTGGACATTTTATTAAAACATAGAATCTCTATATTAACATATGGTTGTGCTAGGATATTTGTATTAGATGGCAATTAAAACTCAAAAAGCAGATGATAACATGTGACCTCCCCATATTGAACAGATTTTTATTGAAATTATGTTGGATGAACAACTGAAGGGGAATATGGAACATGCTATCTTTGCTGCAGTTTAGGAATCAATTACGAAAATTCTAAATGCGCAAACTGGGAAAACTTTCCTCTCTTAGAAAGTGATTCAGAAGCATAATAGGCTCAAGCAAAAAAAAAAAAAAAAAAAATGGTATGGTCATCTGTTGAGGCATACTAGGTTGGGGTAGGATAAGACAACCCAAATGGTTACTGGTCCTGATGAGGTGTGGGCGAACGTGGTTACGATATGTTATTTACTTCCCAAACTATTTGCATATTTGTAAGTAATTTTTCTATTTGGTATTAGCAAATGTTTGATGTAAACGTTGTCGTTGAAAGGCGATCCTAAAGCAGCAGCATTACAAAAGAAGGGATATTCGTACTATGACAAGTTGAGGCAATTGCTTGCCCCTACTACTGCAACCGATTCTCTGCAAAATTCTTCAAACACCCCAACCTTAGATAGTGAAGAAGAGCATGCTCTGGAGGTGGAACTTGCCATTGAGGCTACTCGTACCCATTTGAGTAATAATAATTGCTACACTCCAAACATGGAGTGCATATCCCAAGATGATCCCCCTGTTATTGAGCAAACCCAACTTGTTGGTAAACATTCCATTCAAGAAGCTAGTGGCAAGGGGAAGAAGGTTGTCAAGAAAAGGGATAGGGCTAGTGAAATGACTACTGCTTTTCAGGAGTACACTACACTGTCAAGGGGAAGGTTTTCCCTGAGAAAGGGAAGGGCTACCATAGCTCCAACAGAAAGATAACATGGTGGTGTTCATGGGCATGCCAGAGCAGAGGAGGAAGAGGTGGATGGAGCATCATACTAATTAGAGAGATAATTGATAACTTCTTTTGTATGTTGGTTATTGAGATTCAAATGTGAATCAGTTGGTTGTACCTTTTAAGTCAATTTTAAGGATTTCATGTGAGTGCTTGGACAATCTTGGATGTTTGGTTTTATTTATCTTCTTCAATTGAATGCTTTTACTTAATGTCATTTGATTGTAATGGTAATTGTAGTGAACTATGCACGTGGATTTAATGTTATTTAAATTAGTATGTGAGCTTCATTAATTGTTGTTGTCTACTTGATGCTATTTACATTAGTATGTGTGTTTTGGTAATTGTTGTTATGTACTTGGTGTTATTTATACTAGTATATAGTTTTGATAATTGTTGTTATTTAATTTTGATAATTGTTGTTATTTAGTTCATGTTATTTACATTATAAGGTGAGTTGTGCTATCATTATTGTTATATCATTGGTACTTTATGATGGTGTAATAAAAACACAAGTTATATCTTGTCCATATTGATCGTCCAAGGAAAGACTAACAAGGGAAAACCAAATGCGCGTATCGCTCATCCAGAGCTCCTTTGGACGAGGTTCGTCCATCCTTAAAAACATTGGACAAACGAGCTTTACACAACCTGTGACAGGAAATTAAGCCTCTTTGTCATGAATCTTTTCCAATGAATTGAGGTCAAAGAATATAACTCCCACGACAATTACAGGAGTTAACTGTTAATCCAATCGATTCATCAATAATAGGGGAAGTTATGAGATGAATAACCGTTTACATCAACACTATATAAACACTTTCACTCAGATGAAGGAAGGTAAGTCCATTCTAGACAATATTCCCAGAACCTTGGAATTTGAGATTTTCCAAAGAAAGAAACTAACTTAATCATCGGAGGGTTTGTGGCCGGCCACCCCAGTCTCCTCAGACTTTTGTCAATTCTTTTTCAAGCCTAGCAAAGACCATGCCCGTATCATCCAACCTACTAATTTTCCAAGAAACATCAGTTGGCGCCGTCTGTGGGAAGATAGATTAATTGTTTTGCGATTTATCTTTCTGGGACAAAAGGTTGAATGGTTCAGACCAGATCGAGGGCTACCAGCCCAGGCCGTCAGGGAAGTAGAAATGCTTCAAGCAATCCTCATCATGATCGCCAATCCGCACCGGTCATGCAGACATCCTCTGTCCAACATATGCAATCTATGGCAGCTGCAGTGGTGAAGTTAACTCGCCAAAACCAGGAACTAAGGAGGGAGATCAATCTAAGAAGGCAGACGCATGAAGAACATGAAGGTGGAGGACAAACACCAAGCCAAGAAGATAGAGAGAACGTCGAAATTGGAAGCCAGTTAAGGGTTACCACTTCATGAAGGGTACCATACTTGCAAAAAGAGATGGACCAAAAGAAGAAAGTCGTGGAAGAGATGAAAGAAAACATGAGAAGGGCGAATCCTGTAGAAGACTTGGTCCACAGAACTGATTCCCCCTTTACGGCTTCCATCAACAGTCACCTTCTACCACCAAAGTTCAAGTTGCCTTTTCTAGATTCGTATGATAGGACACGAGACCCTTTTGATCACATTGCCACCTTCAAGACCACTATGCATCTTCAAGGGGTTCCTGATGAAATAATGTGTAGAGCCTTCCCTACCACCCTCAAGGGCTCAGTGTGAGTGTGGATCAGCAAAATACCCCCGAATTCAGTAAATTCTATCGAAGAATTAAGCAAGTTGTTTATCAATAACTTTATCGAAGGACAAAGACACAAATGTTCTACGTCCAATCTGTTGACTATAAAATTGGGGGAAAATGAAAGCTTGCGGTCCTTCATCACCCGCTTTAATAAGGAAGCCTTGGCAATGGATGAGATGGACGATAAATTGCTACTGGTAGCTTTCTATAATGGAGTTAATTCAGACTTGTTCATCCACAAGCTTTATGAGCAAGAGCCTCAAACTATGGCTGAGTTCGTCCATTCCGCTAAGAATTTTATGAAGGCAGAAGATGCGATCATAGCCAAGAAGAGGAAGAGAACTGAGAAAATGGAAGTAAACTGCCACTCTGAACAAGGCTCTCGTCCAAAAAAAGGAAGGACGGATGATAAAAAAGATCGAGATAAGAAGGCAAGCTCTTCAGCACGGAACCAACAATACACTCCTTTAAATGTGTCGCTCGAACAGGTCCTTATGCAGATCAAAGACGACCCCTCGCTGAAGTGGCTAGAGAAGATGAAAGGAGACCCCAACAAGCGCAACAAGAATAAATATTGTCGCTTCCATAGAGACCATGAGCACGACACGGACAAGTGTTATGATCTAAAACAGCAGATTGAGAACCTCATTAAATAAGGGAAGTTGAGAAATTTCCTTGGACGAGACCACAAAGACGAGAAGTTGAAAGGAAAGGTAGAAGAGACCTCACGCCCCCCACTCGGAGAAATAAGAATTATCATAGGGGGAAGTTCAACAAGCCAGTCGTCTAAGTCAAAGAAAACATACCTGAAGGTAGTGCAAAGCGTCTAACTTTCTGGACGATGGCCAAGGGAAAGAACCACGGACGAGCAGGCGATCACATTCACGGACGAGGAGGCTGAAAGAATTCACCACCCTCATGATGATGCTATCGTCATCACCTTGCTTATTGCTGATTACACAACTAGAAGGGTGCTGGTAGACAATGGAAGCTCAGCGGATATCCTATATTATCTACCTTTTCAGCAGATGAGATTAGAACGAGATAGGCTTCGTCCAGTGAACTCCCCCTAGTAGGTTTTGGTGGGATGAAGGTATAGCCTGTGGGCACTGTCACATTACCTATAGTAGTGGGAGAATATCCACAGCAGGTAGCTAGGGAGGTAAATTTCCTAGTAGTAGATTGTTCATCATCCTATAATGTTATAATTGGAAGGCCAACTTTGAATAATTGGAAAGCAGTCACCTCTACTTATCATCTGTCAATCAAATTTCCAACAGAGCATGGAGTAGGGTAAGTGCAAGGAGATCAGTTGGCTGCAAGGGAGTACTACTTGGCCATGTTGGCCATGGACGAGCAATCTTAGATGATGAATATTGAAGAAAGGAGAATTGTGGCTAAGCCCACTGAAGCCTTGGAAGACATTTCCTTGGACGAAAACAATCCTAAAAGGTGTATTAGAGTCGGAGCAGATTTGAAAGAGAAGACCAAGAAAGATCTCGTCCGTTTCTTGAGAAAGAGTATTTATGTGTTTGTTTGGAGTCATGAGGATATGCCGGGTATAGGCCCTAACGTCATCACCCATTGTTTGAATGTATACCCTTCCTCCAAGCCTGTACGTCAAAAGAAAAGGGTATTTGCCCTTGATAGAGACGATGCAATCAAAGAAAAGGTTTAGAAGTTGACTACAACGGGGTTTATTCGAGAAGTTTATTATCCAGATTGGTTAGCCAATGTAGTCATGGTCAAGAAGGCAAACGGCAAGTGGAGAATGTGTGTGGACTGCACTGATCTAAACAAGGCCTGCCCCAAAGACAGTTACCCGTTACCACGCATTGACCAATTGGTAGATTCCACTACAAGTCACAAATTGCTCAGTTTTATGGTCGCCTTCTCTAGATATAATCAAATAAAGATGGACGAAGTAGATTAAGAGAGGACATCTTTTGTTGCCAGTCAAGGCTTGTCCTGTTATAAAGTGATGCCCTTCGGGTTGAAGAATGCGAGGGCAACATACCAGAGGTTAGTTAACCGTATGTTTCATCCACAGATTAGGCGGAACGTTGAAGTCTATGTAGATGACATGCTGGTGAAGAGCTAGGACGAGGCTAAGCATCTGGATGACTTAAAGGAAGCGTTCAACACAAAGAAGCAAATCCAGATAAGATTCAGGCAATACTGGACATGGAGCCTCTGCGAAATATCAATGAAGTTCAGTCCCTCACTGGACAAGTAGCCGCCCTTAACAGGTTTGTCTCTAAAGCTACTAACAAATGTTTTCCATTTTTTAAGGTCCTTAAAAAGGCATTTGAATGGACCGACGAGTGTCAGAAAGCCTTCCAAGATCTGAAGACGTACCTCACCGAAGCTCCTTTACTAAGTCCATCTGTGTTGGGCTAAGAGTTGTATTTGTACTTGGTAGTCACCCCGTACGCTGTAAGTTCAGCCCTAGTGAAGGAAGAAAACAAAGTGCAAAGGCCTGTGTACGACACAAGTAAAGCACTAAGGGAAGTGGAAGGACGATATCCATTAATAGAGAAGTTGACTTTCGCATTGATAATAGCTTCCAGGAAGCTAAGGCATTACTTCTAAGCTTATGTCATCAATGTTATGACGGATCATCCCCTCAAGAAGGCAATGAACAAGTTGGAAGCTGCAAGACGATTAATCCAGTGGGCTGTTAAGCTCAGTGAGTTCAACATTAGATACCAACCAAGGCAGGCCATAAAAGCTCAAGCCCTGGCAGACTTCATTGCAGAGTTTACCTCGAATTATGATGATTTGGGTGAAGTGGAAAATAGTAAAAAATGGGTCATCCATGTTGATGGCTCATCTACACAGCACACAGGAGGAATTGGTGTGGTCCTACAGTCCCCAAAAGGAGATAAATTGAATCATAAAGTCCGTTTGCAGTACCAAACAACAAATAATGAAGTTGAGTATGAAACCCTCCTCAAAGGGCTGGAGTTGGCTAAGTCTATGGAAGCGAAGTCAATCCTTGTCTTGGGAGATTTTAAATTGATCATAGGTCAAATAAATGGGATATATGAAGCTAAGGAAGAATGAATGAAGAAGTACCTTAATAAGGTGATGCGCCTGATAAAGAAATTTGAGGAAGTTAACTTTGTTCAAATCCCAAGGGAGGAGAACATAGAAGCAGATACTTTAGCAAAAGAAGCTTCAGCTAATAAAGCCATGCATAAGTGTGATGAAATTCAATATATGCCAAGTATAGATATCCAAGAAGTACAACAGATAGAAAACAGGGAAAATTGGATGACCCCGATAGTATCATACCTGAAGGACGGACGACTTCCAGAAGAGAAAGACGAGGCCAGAAAGCTAAGAGTAAGATCAGCCAGGTATGTTCATATGGACGAGGTACTATACAAAAGAGGTTTTTCTCAACCTTACCCTAGGTGTTTAGCTCCAGACGAGGCAAACTATGTATTAAGAGAGGTTCATGAAGGAGCATGTGGCAATCATTTAGAAGCCAGATCACTCGTCCAAAAGGTCGTCCATGCAGGATACTACTGGCCAAATATGCAAGCTGATGCCAAGGCATATGTCAAGGTCTGCGATCAATGCCAACTGTTTAGCAACGTCCCTAGACAACCATCAGAATACCTCACCCTGATGATGGCCCCTTGGCCCTTTGCACAATGGGGACTAGACATTTTGGGCGCCTTTCACCTTGGTACATGGCAGATGAAGTTTCTAGTAGTTGGCATTGATTATTTCACAAAATGGATAGAAGCAGAACCCTTGGCACATATCACACAAAAAAATGTTAAGAACTTCGTCTGGAAAAATATTGTGTGCAGATTTGGGGAGCCCAGAGTGTTGGTATCAGATAATGGACGTCAATTTGACAATGCACTCTTCAAAGATTTTTGTAAACACTTCGGGATTCAGAATCACTACTCCTCACCAGTCCATCTACAAGCAAATGGCCAGGCTGAAGTTGCAAACCGATCCTTGTTAAAAATAATCAAGACTCGGCTTGAGGGGGCAAAGGGAGTGTGGCCAGACGAGCTACCAGGTGTTTTCTGGGCATATAGGACGATAGTGAGAACCCCTACAGGAGAAACTCCTTTCAAGCTAGCCTATGGAACTGAAGTAGTTATACCTGCAGAAGTGCATATGGCCAACCACTGGGTAATGATGTACCAAGATAAGGATAATGAAGAGCAATTACGCCTAAGTCTCAATTTGATAGACGAGGTAAGAATGGATGCAGAGCACAAGACAGCAAGGTACAAAAATCTCATGGCTAGGCAACATGATGCAATGGTAAAACCTAGACATTTCAACGTAGGGAACCTCGTCCTAAAAAAGGTTTCTTTGGCAACCAAGAACCCAGCTCATGGGAAATTGGGACCTAATTGGGAAGAACCCTATAAAGTTACCAATTGCAAGAGACAAGGATCCTACCACTTAAAAACTTTGGACAGGAGGAAATTGGAACACCCATGGAATGTTGAGCATCTAAGGAGGTACTATCAGTAAAATGCCAGCGTAGACGAGCATAACTCTGGACGGAGACTTCATCTACTTGTCTATCTACATAAGGAATTTGTTTATCTACATGTTTTTATTATCGTTTTGTTATTACTATCTTAACGATATGGACGAAGTTATGGTTTGGCTTGTATTTATTATCTTAGAAGGCACTAGCTCATGAGCATGTACCTCATCTGTAAAACAATATTTATGTTATGTACATAATGTTGTGTGAATTCTTGATTTCCATACTACTTTTTTTCAAATCAACCCATGCGAAGGCTGAAAAGCCCAAGACAATAAAATTCTCTGGACGTGGAGATGTAATGTCAATAAGCTTTCCTAAGGGCAAAGCAAAGCGAAGGCGTGCTTGTCCAAGTAAAAGACAAGGTAAAACCTTCAGCAAAAACAGCAAATTCAGAGGATGCTCATCCTTATAACGAACGAGGTAAAGCATAATGCATGTCCAACCCATGGACGAGGAAATACATAAACGAGTGTTTTATTGATTAAGACGCTTATTAAAACAATCCAATTTATGGACGAGTGAAAAGTTGTGTCTTGTCTTCATTAAAAGGTGAAATTCAGCTAAGTTTAGGGACGAGTAATGCTGATAATCACCATTTTATAAAGACGAGTTATACTCACAAAATTCAAAATATAACAAGAGAACGTATACGTATACCTAACAAGAAGGAATTACTTCTATGGACGAATAAAAGTTTGAAACAACATAACATTGAAAAGAACTCGTCCATACAATAATAGAAAAAAGAAAATCAAGTAGTTGTTTAAGGGTGGATGACCAACGTCCAAACACCCTGGCAAAATAAAGCTTAGATTGTTTTACCAACTCGTCCTAAAACCATGGACGAGCTTAACGTACTTTAATTACATTAAAAGGTCCCAAACAGTGGACCAAATAAAAAAATAAAAAAATAAAAAAAAAGAGAGAAAAAAAAACGAGAATACAAAGATTAAAATATTTTCTAGGCAGAGGGGGCATCCGAGTTAGGGTCGTCCTGAGGAGGCAAAGTTGTAGCATCGTCCTCAACGTTAACATCCTTAGAGCTGGTTTGGAGAAGAGAACTGGTGGAAGCATTAAGATTAAGTTTAATGGAGCTGAAATCCACTTCGGGGAAGTTTTCAACAACGTCCATCCTGAAATCTTCTAAACCTGCTGCATAGTTGCGATCCAATAAATCCGTAAAGTCTTTGGACGCCTTGAATTTAGCAACTACCTCTTCTTTCGTCTTCGAGAGAAGAGCACTTAGCTCATCGTTCTTCTTTTGCAAATGGTCAAAACGAGAGTCTTTCTCCACTATATCAGCCTTCAACTCCTCGATTAAGTTCTGATGCTCTGTTGTTTCCTGCTTAGCCTTAGCGGCCACCTCAACCCATTTCTTGCACTCGTCCCAGGACCCTCGTCTCCAATAAAATCCTCGTTTTGTCCAATTCTGTAGCCTGGACGCAGCAATGAATTTTGACATTCCCTTGAGAAGCAAAATACAAAAACGATGGTTAAACGAGGAAAACATACAACAACAAAGATGTAGCAAAAATGAAACTACATACCTTAAAAAGATCATGAACACCGGAGTGTTCAAAGTCCTTTAAGGACATGTCATAACATGCAGCTATGTCCTCGTCAAACATAGCCTTCTCAAAACACTCCCAGGTGAGATCTTCATTTTCAATAAGATTCATGGGAACCCTTTGAGAAGGCTGAGAAGAGGCAGGCAAAGTCGTCTTAGATGGAGGAGGCTTGGACGGGGTAACATCAACTGGGGTGGAAGAGTCCACATCAAAAATTTGGAGGGACGGCTGAGGTGTGGGAAGATTAGGCTGGACTACCTTGGAAGACCCATGCTTAGCTTTTTTCCCTCGACGACTAGGAAGATTTCCCAAATCAAGGTTCTTTGATAAAGATTTCCTTTTCTCCCCAGCGAAAGGACGAGTTTAAGTCTGGACCTCAGGACGGCTCCCCTCGTCCACAGCTTCCTTCCCCTTGTTTCCTTTCATAGTTTCCATCCTTGAAAAGTAACTAAAATTAAGACGGAACCAGAAAAATACAACTACTTGTGTTAAGTGTGAACTTTCGTCTACGAACTGTGACCTCATGTGCAATCGCCTCGTCAAACGGATCAGGACCAAGTTTCCACTTGGCAAGACGCCTAAGAGTAACCAAAGCATGGAAATCCCTATCAACGTGTAAACGAGCCCTATGGATGCAGTCATGGTAGAACTTGCTCAAAGAAGGACGTGCAGCATCTGTAAAACAATAAACAGAGGTTAGATGTATATTAATAAGAAAATAATAACAATAAGGTAGAGAAAAAGATAAGGGCATACCTTCTGGACGAAGGTTCCCTAAATCCCCAGCATAAGGGGCAAAAGGGTCCCTACCAACGTCCACAGGGTTCCCAGCCCAAAAACCAGAGACGAAGAAAAACTATGTCTTCCAATTTCTGTCAGACGAGGCTAAAGACATTATTAGCCTACAGTTTGTACCCCTAGCTGTAAATTGATAAAAAGCTAGGGATTGACTGATTTCGGAGGGTTTATAGCAGAAGAGGAACTCATCCATGGTAAGAGGACGGTCCCCTCTAAATACTTCCCTCCACAAAATTTGCATAGAGATAATTAATCTCCATGCATTGGGATTGAATTGATACACTGCTAAACCTAATTTAGTAAGCAACTCCCTAGCAAAAGTATTTAAAGGCAATCTTAACCCACCTAAAAAGTAAGCTTCATAGACGCCTATCCCAAAACGAGGGTTACAGCACCATTCTCCACGGACGGCCAACTGAGGGTTAAGCTCATCAGGAATTTGGTACCACTTCCTAAGATTGTTAAGTCTTTGCTCGTCAGTCTTGGAATTGACACCTACTGCACAACTGTAAACAGTCTTCTCCTCGTCCAAAGGACTAAATGGAGGGACACTCGTCGAGGTGCTAGCCTGAAACCCAGAGGCTGCCCTCTTCCTAAGCTGTTCTTGGAAAACATCTATGGGGAATCCAGGGACACCAAAAGTGTACCCCTCGTCAGTGGTATTTCCCCCACTACTGCTATTAGTGCTCGTAGAACCACTGTAACTAATGGTGTCATGATACTCGTCTATAGCCTTATCTAAACTATTGCTAGATGAGGAAATGATGTTTTCGAACATTCTAAAGAAAACTTTAAGGAAAACCTAAAGACGAGAAGGAAGAGAATACCTGGCTCTAGACGGAAGAAGACTAAAGACGTGGATAAACTTCTAGACGAGGCTCTAGACGAGGAATGTCAAGGAAGAAAATTTCAGAAATGTGAAGGGTATTGGAGGAATTCTACTATTTATAGGCTGTGAACTCAGACATCTGAAACGACACCACCAATCGAAAGACGACACGTGGTGTTCACCTCAAAAAAATGAATCGACGGGACTGATTACCAATAGAACGGTGCCACATGGCACATAACGCTTTCAACTCCAAATGCAAACATCCAAGGGAAATGACGCCAAGTTGTCTATCCCCTTGAACGACCCATGTGGACAAGGGGGCAACTGATGGTGTAATAAAAACACAAGTTTTATCTTGTCCATATTGATCGTCCAAGGAAAGACTAACAAGGGCAAACCAAATGCACGTATCGCTCGTCCAAAGCTCCTTTGGACGAGGTTCGTCCGTCCTTAAAAACATTTGGACAGACGAGCTCTACACAACCTGTGACAAGAAATTAAGCCTCTTTGTCATGAATCGTTTCCAATGAACTGAGGTCAAAGAATATAACTCCCGCGACAGTTACAGGAGTTAACTGTTAATCCAATCGATCCCTCAATAATAGGGGAAGTTATGAGATGAATAACCTTTTACATCGACATTATATAAACACTTTCACTCCGATGAAGGAAGGTAAGTCCATTCTAGACAATATTCCCAGAACCTTGGAATTTGAGATTTTCCAAAGAAAGAAACTAACTTAATCATTGAAAGGTTTGTGGCCGGCCACCCCGGTCTCCTCTGACTTTTGTCAATTCTTTTTCAGGCCTAGCAAAGACCGTGCCCGTGTCATCCAACCTACTGATTTTCCAAGAAACAATACTTTGTATTAATGTGTCAATTTACATATTTGATACTGAAGCTTTGGTTTTGCAGGGTATAAGGTATAATGGCAGTATGATTTTGATGACACTTACTTCAACTCCAATGATGATGACATTGATATTAAGGGCTGTGATTTTGACGATGAATACAAGAACCTCAACTATGATATGCATTATGGGTCAGACACAAATTATGACTAGTCAGACACAAACTCAAACTATGATAGCGAGGAGGAAGAGTTTCTATTTGTATTTCCAATAGTTGGCAAGATGGCGGCATATTTCCAATAGCATTATGACAAGCACCCAAAGTGTACAAGCATGTTAAATGGGAATGATTATATGGCCGAAGTGAGAGATGGAAATCTTGAGTAGTTTCATGAGATGTTTTGTATGACATTACAACTGTTCTATCACTTGGTTGATGTGCTGAAACGTCATGGATACTTACTAGAAGGGAGGGGGCGTGTTAAAGTGCAAGAGCCAATGGCTATGTTCTTGTACATCATCAGACATAATACTCATATGCCATCTGTGGCAGACAAATTTCAACACTCCACTGAAATGGTGTCCCACAAGTTTCAAAGGATGTTGTAGGCTATCCACACATATGGAAAACATTTAATTCGGCCCAATTCGAATGTGGTAGGCTTTCTAGAGCATCTGCAAGCGAACCAGTACAAACCTTGGTTTAAGGTAAATCATTTCATAAAATACGTTCATTGCTAATGTTGTTGACATGCATATGTAGTTAAACTTATGGTCATAGAAAACATATAGTCCTCTAAGGTAAATTGTTCATACATATTATTGTATTGTCTTCTTTCATTCACACTTAGAGATGTTGTGTACAAATAATTGTTATCATTTAGTAGAAGTGCATAGGAACTATTGATGGAACACATATTAGTGCTCGGCCTCCGATGGATAGAAGCCAACCTTACAGGATTAGGAAGAACATTGTTACAACCAATGTTATGTGTGTATGTGAATATGACATGCGGTTTACGTATGTCCATTCTGGTTGGGAGGGTAGTGCAAACGACTTAAGGGTGTTGGAAGAAGCTATTAGAGTCCCGAAGCATGGATTTCCATGGCCACCAAATTATATATGTAGTTAACATAAATTCTACCTAATACAAGTATTGTGTGCATGTCACCCACTTAGTCCTTATGTTTATACTATTCTTTGGAAAACAGAACAAAAGATAAATAAATTATAAATAGAAGTGAATGAATTTGCAAGGAAACTCATTCTAAATTTGAAGGGACCAATTTTATAGTTTAGCGAATGCCTTTAAAGAATAATAACATGATTTATCATAAAATATAATCTAACAAATATATACAAGATGCTATATTCCATATCAACATGTGTGTTTGATGAGTCTTGAGGTAGAGAGTTCAATACACACACACACACACATAAACACAAGCCTCTTCATAAAATAAATTGGAAGTGGATGTATCATGAACTTGAATTGGTAGTTGCTTGCAAAATTATTGGTCTTAGAAACTTCTTTTAATATTTGAAGACTTTCTTTTGAAGAAAATTTGTTAGGGTACTGGAGCATATTATTATCTGATTGAGAGATTCTATAAATGCAAGTTCCTACTACTTGGTTGATTCATGCTACCCCATTGGTGCATCATTCTTTCTGCCACAAAAGTCCACTCGATAGCATGCTTAAGAATTCGGGATGAGTAACAGGCAACCAACAACGGGGAAAGAGTTGTATAACTATAGGTACTCTTCATTGCATAAGGTAATTGAGCGATCTTTTGGAGTCCTAGAGGCTCGATTTCCCCATCTTGAATTCCATGCCAAACTTCAAGCAATATCGTCAACGACATGTTGTTTTTGCATGTTGTGCATTACACAATCTTATACGTATCAATAATTGCATTGATATAATGTTCAACACATGGGAGAACCTTGAAATTGATAGAGGTAGTAAGTAAGATGGGTGGGTTTAAGGACAATATAACTGACCGCATGTGGGAGGATTACGTGCGACGTCGAGGTTGATGGTGGACACATTTGATTAGGATGATTGACAGCTTTTTGTTGGGATATTTGTATAACGTTAATATTTCCAAAGACATTTAGGTAATTTGACTTGAAGTTACTTAGTAGGATACATGATGCATTCTTTTGGACAATTATATGTAACTATATGCGAACATGCTTACATGTAATGTTAATGTCAATTACTTATTGAAAATGCTGATGTAATAACTTTTAGCAATGTAAGAGTATCCACAGCAATAGAGCCAAATTTTTAGCTTTTTAGCACCACAAAAAGTCACTTTATCTATTTTACCTTCTCACATCCAACAGCAGTGGTTTTATTTTAGTTTTTAACACAATAAAATTATATAAACACTACAATAAAATAATATTTCATTCAACCACCAAAACACAACCACAACCACCATCAAAGCCATAGAAATCACTGCACAGCCACAACCTCACCACTATAACCAGTGCCCATCAAAACTAATGAAGAAGAACAAAAAATGAAAGCAAAAAAATCAGACCGAAACACAAACCTAAACCGAAACCCATTCCCAAAACACAAGAAAGATGCTGAAACCCATGCCTGAAACACAAACCCAAACCAAAACCCATGCCCGAAACACAAATCCGAAACATAAGCACAACCCGAAATTTAGCCCAAAATCCACCTCGAAACACAAGCACAAACGCCGATAATAGAGAAGAGAGGCCGAGATGGGTCAGTGTGGGTCGGCGGTGATGGGTCTGTGGCGATTGGGCTCGTGCAGATCGGTGTGGAGGAAGAAAGAAGCAGATGGAGAGGTAGTGAGGAGAGAGACACGAGCACGGAGGAAAATGAAATGCAAAAGAAAGAAGGAAAATAAGAAAAGCAGTGTGAACGCAAAATAAAAAATAAAAATTACCTTTCAGCTACAGTGCACAGCCAAAAATAGCTGTGCACTGTAGCTGTGGAGCCAAAAAAATATAGTTTTGGCTCTACTATTGCAGGGTACGTTTAGATATTTAGTGGTGCTAAAAATAGCTATGTAGCTATTTAGCACCACTATTGCTAGTGCTCTAACTATAGGCAATGACATATTGACATTTCTTATGTAACAGCTTTTGGAAATGAAGTATCTATTAATGGTCATATTCCAATATGTATGTGATGCCAATTTTGACAACAAGCAAGTAAACAACAAACCCGTTGCCAATTACATTTTGATTTTTTGCTTATAACAAACCCCTTTGTGATCTGTGTAGCAAACATACCTATTATAGAAGACCATATTGCATAAATTTTAACACTCACAATACATATAATGGAATTCCAACGTCATACAGATCATAAAGCTCTACACTTTCAATACAAAAGACAGCATAAAGTTGTACACTTACAATACAAAAGATATCCAAGGTAATTATACAAGTCCATATTGCATAGCACATACGCAACTCATCATGGCAAACACCTTTGCCTCATTCCAACTTCCTAATGGAAAAATGCATGTGCGCAGCGGAAAATTAACGGATCTACTTCATTCGCAATTGATAACATGCACTATGTAAATTTCAGAATACAAGAACAAGAGAGTGTACCTTGGTGTGGTGAATTTCAAAAAAAAAAGATTGTAAGCACTTGGGAATACTTTTAATGTTCACTCCAATTCCACTAACGCCCAAGATGTGTGGTCTCTTAATCAGTTATATGAATTTGTTCAAGAGAGAATTTGAGAGTGTCCAACACTCACATACACCATTTCATGTATGTTGTTATATTAAAAATCTATATGTTTCTCTCCTTATAACTGATTATCTAATTGGGCTAGCTTTTTGGGCCTTTCCAATTGGGTTCTAGTATGTAGCTTGGAGTGGGACCAAAAGGGACCAATAAGACACTAGTTCCAATGTGCCTTGGGCTTTTCTGTCAACTCTTGACAAGTCCAAAGTTACCATTAACTATATTTAATACCACTATATAAATATAGTTGCACTCTAGGACTTATCTATAAATTATATCTCAAGACTTTATTATACATGCAACCCCTTCATAAAATATTCATAGTAACACAAAGTCATGAATGTAAACTACCACTTTGTAGATTACTACATCTTAATCCTTGAGTACCCGGTTTAATCCTTTTAAATTATTCATCATATATTTATGAAATTCAATTTCATATATATATACTTTAGTAACTTCTTACCAAAGTGGTTAGGCCTAACTCTCTAAATAACAAACCCATTAAACTTATCTCAAGGGAATATTTTGTATCTCTGTTAAGAGACTATGAATTCCATCTTGAGAATATATGTTCCATCAACACTAAATATGGCTGCCCAACATACTGAGATTTTGACCGTTACTTTAGATCTCACTCCTAATATATCAAAGCAACATACACTTCATGATCAGGTCCATTATTCTCTCAGGATTAAGAGTTCATGCAAATATAAGTCGGGAGATTTATTATTCATTTGACAATCTTTAGGAGAATAATAAATCTCACAGCGGTCCAGTTCAACATGTCTTAACTCTTAAAACATATCAACATATCAACTAGAAGTCTCCACTTCCATGATCAAAACAAATCATCGTAGTTGATATGTTATAGTCTTCGCAGATAAAATGCCCAATTTCATCACCGACTACGAACTATAATTCTGAGTTTACAAAGAACTTGTGATTTATATCTTCTGTGACTTTTCACACAAATCACATACTATGCATCTCATAGACTATATGATAATGTCCAAATATTCATGTTACCATTATTTCAGATAATAATAAAACAAATTTATTAATTATAATATTAAGTCATACATAACGTCACACTTAATATCATACATAGCATCATATAATAAGATTTAAGGGCACTAATCCTAACACTTCCCCAAACCTACTAGACAAAATAAGCAATACTCCAAACATCACCCATGATACTAATAGAGCTATCTTAAACTTCTTTGCTTTCTCTTCAGCAATCCTACGTGCAACCTTGACTCTTTCAGCCCTTCGTTTTGCAACTCATTCCCTTTCCATTGCTGCTTTGTCCATGGCATGAGCTTCCTTCAACTCTTTAGTAACAACTTCCACCTCAGACTCCAACCGCTTGAATTTTGCTATAACAATAGGTGTTGTTGCTATGCCACGCTTACAAGTGTTGTTGTCCAGCCATTTGAAGAACTTACAATTATGTTCATCATAGACAAGGGGATAACAAAGTTCATGCCTGATAATGATAAAAAGGGAAATACTCTTTCTTTCTTTTTTTGGGAAATAAACTGGGGAAATGCAAACAAGGAATGCAGAAAACAAGAAATAAACATGCAAAACAAACTAGATATGCTATTCTAACTCTTTCGGAATACTCCTTACTCAACTGGTGCAACCACAAAGCAGGGCTCGATGGTCCAATGGCCTTTTGTCTTGCCTGGCACACAGGGCCAGATAGTAGAAGTCAGATCATCCCCTGGGGAAATGACAGCATTCACTAAGAATTATTCAGGGTAAAGACGAATGAGAGAAGCTAGATCTGATTCCTCCTCATGTGATTCCTGTACCAATTCTGATCTAATGACCTTGGCCAGAGCCAGAAAAGTGACCCTGATGTGAGGAATAGACATCCCTTGGCCAATGCACTTCCTTTTCTTTCCTCTGGAAGCCTGGAAAAGCTCTTCATCGGAAGGTTTGTACCCTAGACCGAAACCTCCTTTGTTGTCCAAAAGTTCAATCAAAGAAGCCTTCCCATGTCCTACAACACCGAGGCCTTGGCCTAACTGATAGCCAAATTTTTGCATCTCCTTGGCGGCCATTAAAGTAGCAGAGGGCCATGCTGACTTGAGCTCCGAAACTCTAGAGATCATGGAGACTAGCTTGAAATTGTGAAAAGTTGGCTCTGGAAAGGCATTAGCAATGTAGGGGACTGAAGTCTCCTTGAAGGTAGTCAGGGGTTCTTCAACCATAATAGTGATCAACTGATCCTCAGATGGGAACTTGAGTCTTCGATGAAAGGTAGAAGCAACTGCACCTACGCACGTAACTAGGGCCTTCTGAGGAGTATATTATATGGGGAATCCACCTTGATGACTTGGAAGATGACCATGAAAGACCTGGGGCCAACCCCAATCATTAACTCGATCTCGCCTTGCACCTCCTGGAGAGTGCCATCAAAGGCTCTAATGATCATGGTGGTAAGGTGTATAAGAGAGGTATCCACATTCAAACACTCTATAGTAGACATCGGGCAAACATTCAGGGCTGATCCATTGTCAATTAGTACTCTGGAAACGATCAGATCTTCATACTTTACCATAATGTGCATGGGCAAAGTATGCTCTCTACCTTCTGGTGGTAGCTCATCATTAGTAAAGGAAATTTGGTTGGTGGCCAAGACCATTGAGACCATACCCTCAAAGGAATATTTTGTGACACCTATAAGATCACATGTCTCTTTCAAGAGAGCCTCATAGTGGATATCGAAGGATAGCAATAACGTCACGATAGAAATCTAAGCTGGCGACTTGTTTAGCTGCTGAATCACACTGTATTCTAAGTTTCTGATAATTTTCAAGAATTCCTCGGCTTCTTCAATTGTGACCCTATTCCTAACGGTTCGGTTGTACCCTTACCAATCTCTTTCCTTCTCTTTTCTAGCTCCTCGGGAGTATAGCAACAGCCACTCCTAGTAAGCCCAGATAAATCTGAAGAGATATTGCAGCAGATCTCTTCTTTTCTGGTTCGAGTGGAGATCAAGGACACATCATATTTCTAGGGGACATGATGGTTATCCTCATAAAGGAACAACTTCAACATGCGAATGATAACACCCTCTTGAGTTTGCAAATTGGGCACTATGGAAAACATCTTCGGATTAATGGCCACCGGACTTGGTAGAATGGCTTCAAAGGCTTTTGAGCTGGATACCCCAGAAATTCCTAAGGCAAGCTTTGGCAGAATAAGAGGATTGAAACCTTGGATGGCAAGGACAAAGGCGGTTCCCTCCTTAACTGATGATGAAGTTGGCCCTACGACTGAAGGCAATGCAAGAACTAGAGGAATGAATCCCTTAATGGCTGGCGGGGCTTGCCCTTTTCCTAAATCTGATGACGCTGAATCTGCAGGTGATTCTATGATCTCCTCAATGACTATTGAAGAAGGAGGCACTAAAGTAACCTTACCAAGGCGTTTCAGTAAAATTCATCCCAATCTTTCCTTAACCCAACTAATATAGCATTGCAGCTAGTTCCTGACTGGGCAGCTAGAGGACACAAGCTGGCTGCCACTCAATCACCTCTTCGTACAACCTCTCTTTCGATCTAGATAATACCATAGTCGGCTAGACTCTGAACCTATGCTCGGAGAACTTTACAATCAAACGGGGGATACTTGTCTCCACTATCACAGAATGAGTAGATTCTCCAATCAAATCCCAGGGTTCCTATACCTTCAAGATCAAGGTGGCTCTCTTGGACCAAGGCTTAGAGGAAGGCCTTCCATGGGAATGACGGTGAGGAGAAATCTGGAACCCTTTCTTCCACTGTGATGATGGCATTCACATTCCCTTCCTGATGGGGAGGCAAAGGGTTAGTAATGATGTTCAGAACAGCTGTATTATCGAACTATATCAACTTGTTGTCAATGAGATCCTGGACACAGTCTCTCAATTGGTAGCATTCTTCCAGGGTATGCCCTTCGGCCCCAAAATGGTGTTCACACTTCTTGGACGAATCAAAGCCCGATGACTGAGGACCTTCTTTAGGCCTGGCAAACATTAGGGTCACTAACTTTCTTTCCAATAGGTAAGCGTAAAGATCTGCCATAGGCATGGGTAAAGGAGTATACTTCCAGCTTTCCCTCGTAAGGGGACGAGGTGGGTCTGGCCTCCCTCTTTGATTAAAGGCTCGATTAGGTGCTTGAGCAGACTAAACCTGTTGCTGATAAGGTTTAGCAGCTAGGGTTGCATAAGCAGAAGTAATACCCTTAGGCCTTTCTGATGCATTATCAACCATATAAACATCAGCTTCCTTAGTCTTACGGCCGATCATTTTCTTAATCTGTTGTTTGTCCATGGAACTTAAAGACTCAAAATCCATGATCTTCTTGCTCCTAATACCCTCGTCAATACGCTCTCCAATAGGGATAAGGCTAGCAAAATGAGTGACTTGGGTGCTAATCATCTTCTCATAGTAAGGAGACAACCATTTGATCACCATTAGTAAAAATTTTTTGCCATCTATATTTAATTTCTGCTACACCTTTATCTGCTTTCATATATATATATATATATATATCTGCTGCGCTTTGAAAAAGTCTTTCCCCTTCATTAAGGATTGCATGACATCTACACCCTTTTTGAGCCGAACCTAGGCTCTGCACTGTTGGCGTAGTCACATCTCTTTGGGGATTTCATCACCCTATCTGCAGATGCCCAGACACAAACATTGGTAGTGTTAACCATAGTTAGATCTGGGGCTGACTTTGTAGGCACTTCTGGGTCCACGGGTGGACAGGAGTAGCTGAAAAGGCCCCCCTCAATCCTTCCTACCTTACGACTTCTATGAAGGGAGGGGTGTGGCGTTTGAGTCCCCCTAGGATAGGAACAATCTACCAGTTAAGCCTTTGCATACAGTTGGCCTGGTTATGTCAAACCCGTGAGGACTAAATCAAGCCCAGAGCCCATGAGGACTAGGTAAATCCAAAAGAGTGAACATCCAAGCCTAGGAAAGGATACCCTTATAGGGCTAGAGGTTAGGGGAAAGTGTCTTGTAACAGGTGCTCTATTTTTGCTTGCGCTAAAGAAATTGTGCTCTACTTTAGGTTCTTTCTATCCTGCTTGTACATCATCCATGATTAACCCCTAGGGAAAGCAACCTGGTTGCTTGTACATGCTAGATCATACCTTGTCCCTAAGGGTTTACAACCCTATAAGGGCGCTCATGTATACACTAATTGGTTCCGTCACCTAATTGTGCAAAGATAAAATCTGTGGCAAGTAACCAAAACTCCCTAGGAGGAGATGCTACCGAAAAACTGTCAAAAATCCCAAGATATCATGAGTTCAAGAATTCTCCCAAGGAAGATCCAAAAAACGATTGCTAGGAGACCTAAGTCCTCAAAGAAATCCAAAGTTCCAAGAGATCCATGCTGTCTAAATTGCCAAGAGGTGCAAGTTGCCAAAAGGTCCTATATGTCAAGAGTCCAAAGGCTTCCTCAAGAGATCCAAAGGTCCAAGAGATCCATGCTGTTCAAATTGCCAGGAGGTCCAAGTTGCCAAGAGCTTCCCTAAGAAGTCCACATCGTCAAGAGCCAAGTTTTTCCTCATAATCGCATTTACCTGTATTGTAAAAGGCCCACTGTTGGAGCCCATGAACCCAGTGTTGTAAAAGCAAATCTTGTATAAGCATGTAATCAAAAGAAGGGTCCTTCTCACATTATTGAGCATGTCATGAAAGTTTCGGTTACTTGCCAATCTAGTGCGTTAATCTCGCATCATTATAGAAACTCACCATGATAAATACCAGATCAAGGGTGCAAAAACTGAATTTTTCTGAAAATGATAGGTGCATGTTAAATAACAAGGACCTAAACTAACTTGATTTTGATGTTGTGTTTCCACATTATTAAACATATGTGATTCAATGTTAGGAACATATGTCAATATTTTATGTAATTGGCTAATCCTTTGACAAAACGCACTTTACTTGTAATTAGGTAGATCTAGGATGTGTTTAATACTTCAAAAAACAAAGTTTCAAGTTCAAGTGTTAAAGTCATGCAAGTCTGTCATCAAGTGAGAAAGTGCTGGATTTTAAAACTCGACAGCTAGTATCTATCGAGGTTTAAAAGCTGTTTCAGCCCGTGGCTCGACAACTATCTCGATAGATGGCTATCTATCGAGGTTTATGAAACTCAGTTTTTCATAACTGATTTTCATTCAATCCATGAGTATGTGTTTAGGCTTTCTTTTCTCACAACCCTAAACTATAAGGATTATTTTAAGGGCCGTCAAAGGTAGCACAGTTGCACAAGGATGAAGCAAAGTTTTGTTCATGCAAATTGTGACCGAAGATAGAATTTGCCCTAGTTCATCTTTCTCTTGAAGAAGCTGCTGTGTTTTGTACACCTCAGGGTTTTGTGACCAAAGAGTTTCATGATCTTTATCACGTGATGAACTAAAGAACTTTATAGCCAACATCCTTCTCAAGTTGGTGATTAAGTCGTGTATTGGGATCTGCGCATCTAATGGTTAGTCACGTACTAGGAGCCATGCATTGAAAAAGAGAGATTGCCATTATAGAACAAGTCCAATTAGATATTGGGGTAAGGGTTCAACTGTAGATTGGTATAAGGTACTGGGATTCCTTTATTTGTAACCGCTTGTTTTGATAATAGTGGATTCTAGAGAGTGGTGACCTTAAAATCACCCAGTGGGGTTTTTGCCGTATAGGTTTTCCTCATTCGTAAACAAATCACCGTGTCAATTTAATTTCCGCTGTACTTTAGTTAATTGGTGATTTATTTATGCTGCCACGCATTTTGCATGTTAATTTGATTAATTAATAAACTTGGCTAATTAATCAATTAATTCATCACAAGGGGTCAATATATTCTTGGCCTATCACACATTGTCAAATACACCCCGTTTCTTCCGCATCACATTCTTTCTCAGGATCAAAATATTTCTAAAAAGAAACAGTCCAAGCTACCACCACATTGTGATCCCATCATCACTAGCTCTCGTGCAAGAGAGATGTCTACTAGTGGGCCTTTAACTCCCAAAGTGAGTCTTGTCGAGTTCGCTCAGATGAAAGAGAAAATGTCAGAATTAATGCGCATGGTACAGCAATTAATTGTAGGAGGAGGACAGAACTCTTCCGGTCATAATCAAGGAGATCCCCAAACTGAAAATGAAAATCAGCCCCCACCATAACAGGATCAAGGCCAAAACTTGCTGCCCCAGGGAAACAACCAAGAAATGGATCCTTCTAAGGATAAAACCCCCGAATCTAGGTATGGCCAAGTCAAGAGCCAAGTGAAAACTCTAGCTGAGAAGCTTCATATCATAGAGGGCTCCAGCACCCATAGAAGTGTTAATCTAGACAGTCTGCCCAACTTCTCTCAGGTCATTATGCCTCCCAAGTTCAAGGCACTAGAGTTCGTCAAGTATAATGGTACTAGAGACCCTTGCGCGCACTTACGCATGTTCTGTAGGAAGATGGCTCCTTATGGGGATAATCTTTGCCAGATTTTCCCTGATAGTTTGACCAGCCCCACGGCCACATGGTATGTGAGACTGGAAAAGAACTCTAGCTAGAGGGAAATGACCAGCTCTTTCTTGGAATACTACAGGTTCAACACCGAGATAGCTCCCGACCGCACGATCCTTATGAGAACAGAGAAGAAGAATGGGGAGACTTTCCAAGAATATGCCCAGAGGTGGTGAAAGCTAGCCGCACAAGTACAACCCCCCATGATGAAAAATGAGATGATCAAATGGTTTATTGACAACCTTAAGTCTCCTTGCTATGAGAAGATGATCAGCACCTTCCCCACACGTAACCAATCTTTCGAACCCAAGAATCAATATTTTTTGCCATCTACATTAGATTAATCAACTAGCAAAAATTTCTGCTAGGTGATTACCAATCCTAATCTAATGTAGATGGAAAAAAATATTGATTCTTGGGTGCGGAAGATTGGTTACGTGTGGGGAAGATGTTAGACACCCCACAACGCCTGTCCAAGGACAGTCTTTTATTTTGATAAAACCTTAATTTTCAAAGATTGGCAGTAAAAAACATGATTTTGGCATTGGCTTTCGGGGCTTTGCACCAAATTTCCACGGCAAAAATCCAGCGACATGTCACCTTACTTTCGCGGCAGAAATTTGGCATCACTTTGCCTTAGGTGACATGGACTGTGACAATCACACTGGAAGAGGCGAGCAGGTATATATATACATACATCATGCACAATGCAAGCACACAAAGTAGGAAAATAAATGCCTACATCCCTAAAGCATGGCCTAAAATATAAGTGCAAGAAAGTAAACAGGGGTCGCCATACTCTAGAGATGAGGACAAATGGTACATGGCATGATATACCTAATACAACTCATCTAAGAGAGAAATGAGGGAGAAAGGAAGGGGGTTTAAAAGAGTACATAACCAAATGGGAGAGGCTAGGCCCCTAAATCTACTAAACATAGCCGCTTGGCTTATATCCACATGCTCGTATCCTCGCACTTTTTGCTTGCGCTTGGGAGACCGTTCCCTAGCTCCATGCGTCCTCACTCCATGTGTGTACATGCAAAGGCAAAGACAAGAACCCAACAGACAAGCAATGGAAGGAAAAGATGCAAAGAGCATATGAAAGAGGCATAAAGCAGATAGCATGATAGACATGGCAAGCAAAGAAACAAGAAAGCAAGCAAACAAGCGAGAAGGCAAACAAGCAAGAAAGCAAACAAAAGGTAGTGTCCGCGAGGGGCAAATGTAGGTTTGGATCGAATGTCCATAACTTCATTGTGTTGAAGCATGGATGACACACTAACAAGCAAGACTCATGCATGGACGTGTGAGCAAGCATGTAAAGATGCATAGAAAGCGAACGAGTGGTGCGAACAAACATGGTAAGCATAGCATCACACGGAGCGGAAAGGGAAGGGTATCTACAAAGCAACCCGACATCCAGAGATGCTTCCCAAATGGTCACATCCAAACAAGGCCTCATGGGCGTCGGATGTAACCAAACAAGATCAAGCCCGCGAAGGCATCAAGCATGGCAAAGCCTAGAACAAGAGAGGCTAGCACAAGCATAAAGCATAGAAGCAAGCAAGCATAGACATGAAAATAGGATGATCCAAACCCTTTGATGTAGGCCTTGGTGTATAGACGATAACAAAGACCATAGGGTCTAGATCGGGTCCTAACCATTAGGCCAAAACACAGGAAAATGCAATAAATGGAACAAAAGGGCTATAATAGCACATGGCATGACAAACAAGGTCTAGGCCCAAGCACATAAACATGGCATAGAGCATCTAAGCACATAGATCTAACATAGGAGATGGCACAAGGCCTAAAGCAAGGAAGATCCAAACACCAAAGCACACGGAGGCAAAGATCTAAACATATAAGCATGTAGATGTACATCTAAGCATGTGGATATGGTCATAAAGACATGGAAGAACACAAATCCGAGCATGGATATAGGCATAGGAACATAGGACATGCATACAAACATGTAGATCTAAGCAAGGCATAACCATAGACATGATATCAAGCATGTGGGCATGTAGACCCAAACATCAACACATAAGAAAGAAGGATCTAAACATGGCATAAAACATAAAACATGTAGAAGAGGCAACTAACACATGAACAAGCATGGAAGCATATGGACATAAGCTAAAAAGCATGCTAAAAGCAAGATAAAGCATGAATCATGCTAGATAAAGCAATAAATCATGTTATTAAGGCAAAAAGAGCAAGATAAATGTTAGAAAAAGATTTAGAAAGTTAGGGAGTGTGGATAGTAGCTAAAAAGCTACATCCACACCCCTAAACCCCAAACCCAAGGTGTAGAACCAAGGAAAAGAAGATTGAGTATAAGGACAATACCTTGTATTTTTGGTGAAGAGAAGAATCAAGAGGCTTTGATTTGTTTTGTGAGTGCTTTTGTGTGTAAAAATGTGTTTGGAAGAGAGGGGAAATGTGTAGAAAACGTTCAGGCAAAGAGCAGGACCCAAGAAAATCTCTTTTTTTTTTCCTTTTTTTTCTTTTTTTGGTTTGGAGGTGCCTGGGGCTTTTTATAGCCTCCAACACGCTTTACGAGGTGGCGCACCTTGTAGGGCCGCCGGTATCAACACCATTGATTGAATAAATTCCAAATGGGAAATGGGTTTAAACATTACAAACCCAAAATCTCGAAATTTTTTCAAAGGCGAAATAGAAGAAATCGGTTCCTTAAGTTGATTCAAAACCAAATGGGTATAGAGCAAGTGAGACAAAGAGAAACAGAGAAAGAGGCAATTAAGAAAATTACCTAATACTGTGGTTCAGTCGATGTCAACGACAATGATTTCAGTCCAGATCCGTGCTCACCAGCCCCAAACGACAATATGAGTTCAAAGGAGGGAGAGGCGTGAAATGGGTTTTGTTGCAAGGGAAAGAAAATGAAGGAGAAGGGACACACAAGAGAAGAAGAGAAGGGACACACGGGAGAGAAGAAAAGAAGTTGTGCCAGAAGTAGGAGAAGACGAAAGTGGGAGGAGATTTTTGGCTTATAGGCTTCGGTCTCTTTCTAGGTTTTGTGATGGGCATGGCAGAGCAAAAAAATGAAAATAGGAGAAAGAATGTCACACGCAAGTAGGGATGTTACCATTTTGCGTAGTGACAATGAGTGGGCTCCACCATTTTGCCAAAAATTGGAGTTAAAGAGTGAGAGATATAACTCAGTTTTGGATCCAAACAGAAATTTAAGAGATATTTGAGTTATAATGGGAATAGAGATATGAGTTATGAGTTTTGAGATATGGGTAATGAGTAATCCAAACAAGCTCTAAGTGTCCATTCAATTTTGCGTCTAATACAAGCTTTAGTGTTGCCCTAAAAAGAGTTGTGGGATGAGGTCCTCTACTTAATCAACTCCACTTAAATCTTAATGGCAATGGTGTCAATGAATTAGAAGGGCTACAACAAACATAGCTGAAGTTACTAGAGGCCCTGGTGTTAAGATTGGTCGTTGATAAGGCTTTGGAGAACTATTAACATGTTTATTTGAAGGAGATGCCTTACCTATGCAGGAGTCAGTCATGGACCCTGCAAGTCATCCACGTTGGGAAAATTTTTAGGTGTGATGAAGTAGACATGCAAAATATGTCAAAATTTCCTAACCCGACCCGAACTTGAATTTTTTGGTCCGAAGCAAAAACAGGTTGACCTGTGACCTAACCTGACCAGCTACTCAACCCACGACCCAAACCATTTTTTAAAACTTTTTTTTTTTTGGTAAAAAAATGATAAAATTAAGATAATATTGATTTAATTGTTTGTTGTGAGTTTTAAGAAAACAATTGAGACATTTACATAAGTGCATGCAAATGAATTGAAAGATGAATGGTTAAGGCATTCCATAATGAATAAAGATTTTTAGATATCAAATAACAAAGTATATGCTAAGATAATCTGGTTACAATAGAGTTAAAACCATATATTTAAAATTTTAGATATGTATGAGAAACATTCATAAGTGTGAAAGGAGTGAAACCAAAGAATGAATGAAATTAGCATAAATTATGAATGCTTAGGCCTATTTTTTAACAATTCATGTCCAAAATAAATAGCTTTTCAAAATAAATTATGATATTTCCTAGAGTGTGTGTTGCTTAACGATGACATGATATTCATAAAAGAGGCCATGTATAAATAAGTAAACAATCAAACACTAATGTATATTCTTAAATTGAAAGAGAATGCCAACCAAAATTGATAATAGATTATAAAATTAGTTTTCAAGATTATAAATTTCTTATATATTTTTATTCTTTGTCAAATTAGTTATCCAATAAAGCAGTTGTAATTTTGTTTTATGTTTTGGGATGTAGATATTGTGTAGAAATGAAACTTGTGTATTTATTTTACTTATCCTTTGTGTCAAATAAAAAAAAAGTAATGTTGGGATTTGTATAATTTTAAAAGTATTGAACAAGTATTAATTTGTTTAGCTGATCTCATCTTGATATGATTGGGGAATTTAAAGTAATGCATTTTATATCAAATAATTTGCTGCATGATTTTCCAAATGACAACATGCACTTTCTTAAAATTAAAAATAAAAAATAAAAATAAAAAAATTCATGTGCACAATACAGGTCAACCCAACCCGATTGACTCGACCCATTTTTAACCCGCAACCCATTCGAACCGACCTGAACCCGACCGGACCATTTGCCACATCTATGATGAAGAGAACATTCAGGACTTAGAGACCAGTTTTTGGTTGAGTTGGCTTTAGAAGCATATTTGAAGTGCTTCTGCAGGCGAAAATGGGAAATTAACCATAATTTTCCAACTATATAGTTAGTAGACAATGTTTTCAAACTATATTTTTTACTAGCATCTCGAGTGTAAGAGACTCGATTTTGGCCTATAAATCGAATCTTTAAGACTCAATTTTCATGGTCTAATCACATTTGATGTGGCATCTTTTTCCACGTGACGACCATTTGAAAATCGAGTCTCTAAGACTCGATTTATAAACCAAAAAAATTTAAAAAAATTTTAAGTCTCAAGCACGGCCTCACCTCACCAAATCAGATCGGATCACAGGGAGAGAGAAAGAGTCAGATCAGATCAGAGAAAGAAAGACCAGATCAGATCAGATCAAAGAGAGAGAGAAAGAGTCAGATTAGATCAAAGAGAGAGAGAGAGAGCTCACGCGGTCTGGGGCTCACACGGCCTAGGTCGTGCCGGCATGGGGCTCACCGCAGCCTGGGTCTGATTTTTTCTAGCTTCTTTTTTCTTCTTCGGCTTTTTTTTTTTTTTTTCTGGCTCTGATTTCTTTTTCGCTGGTACTATTGTTTTGTTATATCTAGGCTTATAAATCGAATCTCTAAGACTCGATTTCCATGTGGACGCCATGTGGAAAAAGTGTCAACTCGAATCCGATCAAAACATGAAAATCGACCCTCAAAAACTCGATTTATAGGGCCTAAATCAAGTCTCTTAGACTCGAGATGCTAGTAAAAAATATAGTTTAAAAACTTAGCCTACTAATTATAATGTTTAAAAATTATGACTAATTTCCCATTTTGGCCTTTCTGCATCCTCAGGAGTTTCCTGGGGCAGACAGCGCTGCTAAGGTTAACTGAATTACTTTCTTCAGTCGTGTGTTGGGCATTGTGTTTGTTGGCTGTATTGGTCTTTTCTTTGAACCAAAAAAAATATAAATGTTGATATCAAAACTCATATTAACAAGGGTTTTACATCCAAACCCTATCTACAGAAGTGGGTATATTCAACCAACTACCAAGGCCCGAAGTTGTGTTAAATAAGTTCTGTTTATAACTAAAAGATTACGGAAATTGATATCGGGCAGCAGATCATACGCTACAAGATCAAACGTGAGCAAAGCTCTTCACGGGACTTCTCACTATGAAATAAGACAAGGCAAACAAGAAATAAGCCAAACCAAGCCTAACACTAATAAAATCCAACGTTCCAGGATGGTATTGGGCAGCATATCATAAACTTCTCAGCCTAATAGGCTTACAAAATCCTTAACTCCCTGGAACAATTGATATTTTTATGTAAATATAAATGTAAAAAAGTCGCTTAACTAACTCAAGATTTTTACCTATATGATAAATATTACAAAAAGAGGGGGAAAAAAATCTTAATATACACATGAAACGTTTGAACAATGATCTCAAGCCAGCTTTAGCTCCAACCACCATTCAACATCCCTAGCTCTTCCCAGTAGCTTTCGCAAGGGAAGTGAAATTGAACCTGCAAATTGGGTGAGGGGAAAAAAAGAAAGAGAAAGAAAGAAGACATCACAATATAGAAGAGGTTCTAACAAATACTCCTATTCACTTATGCTCACATTGAGCATCTTGAATTTAGAAAATTTTTAAAAATAAAAACAATAAAATAAAAATAAATAAAAAACAACTAATCGTGCTAAATTAAGAGGCATATAATATTTTTGAACAAGCCACGCATGAATTAATATTGCTTTGAAATAAGATACCTGATAAGTGGTTTCTGTTGTACCACAGGAGCAGGAGTGACATTTAACAATGGTGCCGCAAGTTCCGTAGGCTTTATAGGGGGGGAAAAAGACAAGGAAAGAGAAATGGTAAACACTGTCAGAACATTTTCACTGAATATATTACTTAGAAGAACATTCCTTTTCATTAATAGCCAGTCTGGCCAAATGAGCTTAAAGCAGTAGTGATGCAGAATAAGAATAAATTGAACAGTGAGTGATGACTCCATATCAACACACACACACAAAAGCCAGAGATAACCTAGCGTAGCTTGTTTGGTTAAGGCTACATTATATAATTATATTCATATTTGCACATGTTTGAAACCAAAAAGTGGTGTCTGGAAAAGTGGTGTCTTGAAAAGCCCATCTTCTGTCTTTCCAGTTAATAGATGAGATCTTCAAAAGTATCAGAAAAGCTACTCATTTCATCACAACTATTTTTTAAATTGGTGATGAGCTCATATATCATGAAGTACATAAGCCTTTCAAACAAGTATAAAAACAAATGCAAATCATTTTCATCCAACTAAACACAACAAATAGTAGATTTCCATTTTGTCCTCGTACCCTTTTTTTTTTTTTTTTTTTTTTTTGGGTGAAGGCCAAAAAAAAACAGATTACCTTGAGGTTAAACATCAGAAAAACATATATTTCATCTATTTGAAGTAACTAAAACTAGCACGTGTGAATAAAACAGAATAAAAATTTGCAAGGAGAACCCAATAGAGACATCTACGCTCAAAATAAAAGGTCACAAGGTTAGTGAATTGGACCTCAAGCTCCTCTAAGCTCCCATTGGAATATAAACCACCGGAAGAACCAGCTCCATTGCTAGATGGTACTGGCACTGCTTCTGCTGCATTAGCTGTTGAAGACTCGCTAGGGCTACCTTTCATGTTCCCCCTAGAATCTTTAACTTGATTTCTATATTCAAAATCATCCTCTAGCTCATCAAGTTCTTCTGGAAAAGCTTGGTGGGCAACATATGGGCCTGACATTATCTTCTCAATTGCTAGACTCTCCGCTTCTTTAGAGCTTGTATCAGCAACAGCAGATGGAGCTAAGTTAGGTGGATTGCATCTTGCAAATCCATCAGCTTGACTGTGGGTATCCATATTTTCGCCTTTAATAGAACATGAGCCAACAGTGCTGACAGGGCTACCATCATGAACTTCCCCAGCAGAGGGAGGTTCAGTGGCTAAGCGCTTGGCACTTCTTGGGTTAGTCTCTACATTATCATCCACCTGGTTTCTATTCCTTCCATCATCGACTCCATTTGAAACTTCTTTACCTTCACAGGAATTCTCTTGGGCATGACCCCCAACAGAGGAAGGCTCAACAGCCAAGCACTTGGCACTTCTCAGGTTATCTACATTATCATCCACCTGCTTTCTCTTCCTTCCCTCATCAACTCCATTTGAAACTGCTTTACCCTCACAAGAATTATCTTGGGCATGACCAGAAACTTTCAGTTCTGAACTCCTACTCTTCCAAGTTACTTTAGATGGTCGGGAAGGTCGAATACCACCAGGAAATACAAAGTTTGGAATATTCCTGCGTTTTACATGGCATACATGGATCTCCATCCCAGGCTTCCACGATGCGTACATGTTGACATTGTGCTTAAATTCCTCCACAGTTAACCTTATATCAAACTGTTCACCCTCGTTCACTGGAACACCTTGTTTTCGCTGCAAACCCATGAAGTAACAGCAATGGAAAGGCCTAGATTTGTCTGAAAAATCCCCTGGGTGTGGGTGGCACTGAAGCATCTGATAAGTATGTCTCTCAATCTACGGTAACACATGATAAGCTATATTAGGAATCTATAAATTGGAAAACAAAACAGGATAAAAGAACAAAAATAAATAAAAAGCTGGAAATAACAAACTCTGAGAGTTTCCACCTTCAATGTTAGCTGGCGGAGGCGAGACTCAACCCAGCCTTTCCATTTTCTCAGATCATCAGCATTTTCTGCAGTAATCTCTATTTGTAGGTAATTCTTATACGCTTCAAAGAATGCATAAGGCTCAAAAAGAGTATCCCAATCTACCTTGCTTGCCTCCATAGCCTGCAAGCACTAATAAACGTCAAATTCTAATACTAAAATAATGAAAATAACCACAAGAAGCCAATAAATAGTAGCTCAAATGGAAAATCCCCCCACCCTATAATTATAGGGTAGCTCTTTTCTTCCCCCCCACCCCCCTCTCTTTAAAAAAAAAAAATGATATAACAACAATAATAATAGTATAAGATTTAATCATTTAATTTGATTACACTAAGAGGTCAACTTAAATCACAATACCCAAGGCGCTTCTGAGTGTGCATAATATGATCAATGCACATTAATTCAATGCAAAGAGTTAAGAAGAAACATATCACAAATTAAACAGTGGGATCATACCTCACAAATCTCACTCCCCCTCTGAAACTCCTCTGACATAATTCGCAAAGTACTAATTGAGACATTATAGCTAGAGTTCATGCAGGGGTAAGCAGGAGTTATTATAGGCATCAAATGGAATCTGTCCTTCGGGTTTCTCCTAGGATCCCAAACTTGAAGTCCAAGAGATCCTTCTTCAATGGAGCAAAGCATTACTGGATTTGGCCAACGCCACTGAGTGTACACCCTGAAGAATCGAGACACTAACATATTGGGCAGCGCATTGGGATATAGCTGGCATATGCGAGCAACCAGCAATGCCCAGTTTATACCACCAAGAAACCCTGAAACCTGCCCACGACAGTGAAGAAAATGCCCTAATAAATGAGAGAGAATAGTAAGAAATAAGGAAATTATTTAACTACACCCTACATTTGAGTAAACGCCACGACGTTTTGCCCAAAACCTCATGCACCTCAATGTTGTGCGAAAATTCTGCACTTCAAAAAACAAACAGGCAATCAGGGACAATAAATTCAATGGAGAATTTCAAAAAAGAAACTTATAAGCAGATATAATTTAGAAAAAGCAATCGCCACCACCTGAATGTTTGGAACCAAACGCAAAATTTGGTCAGTAACTCTACAGCCATTGAGACTACGAACTGTCTGTTCATCTGCATTCTGTAGTATTGAGTCCTGTGAAATATCTAGGTCCTGCACCAGAATAACTTGTTAAAAACAGAAATGCACACACATTGAAGCAAACTTACAAGATATATACTTTTAAGCACCATGGAAACAAGAAATCAAAATATACTAGTTTCATTTCTATCCACCCCAATGTTAATTGGAATGTCCTATAATGTAAGGAATCTGTTTGATAAGTTTATTGCATCCCCAACGACTCCTCTACGCCCAAAACTTACTTTAAGATCTCCATCTATCAGCAGACTTATGGACCCAACAAGGGAGTTTCATAAATAGGCCTTCTAAAACACCTGGCTCCTTCACATTTATATCATAGCATCTTTCACCAGCCTACCTTCGTCATCTTTGGAAAACCACCTAATCCAAAATCTCCCAAGAAGCAGCCATCTAAAGGCAACTGCAATACTCTTTTCATCTTCAAGAGCTTCATAAGAAATCTTTAACCATGTCACATGAGGTGCATTGCATTAATTGTACTGCTACTAACAGAAAAGTTGTCACTATTTGGAACCCTGTTCAAGTCCTAGCACTCCACCCATCCTTTTCAGTAGAAGAAGACAACAGCTATTTAGCCTCTAGCCTCTTAAGGAACACTAAGGGAATTTCATATGAAGATGAGGCATGAAAACTAGAGCCTAAAAATAGTACACTCTTCAAAATAATAGGTCTAAGCATGCAATTAAACATGTTAAATAAGACTCCTGCTGCAAAATTTGCCACCAGATTATATTCCAGACAGAAAGAAATAGGAAATCAAAGAAAGAGGACTCAAGCAGCACAAGGACATAATTTCTCTTAGAAAAAAGGAAAAATTGGTATATGGATAAGCAATCCTTCACTCTTATCTCATAAGCACAAGATTAAATGATTCATGCAATACGTTAGACATTATGCCCTGTCAAAATAAATGGCATGTTAAATTAAGAAATTATACTAGAATAAACACGACCCTTGGATTAGCACAACGTATATCTAATCCACATTGGCCTATTGACAAACCACACACCTGTGTGGCTTCTACAAAACAAAGATAGTCCAACTTTCCTTCTATTCACAACTTCCAATTGATTGAGCCATAGCTTAAAATATTAAAAAATAATGATAATTAAATTAAATTTTTAAATAAAATAAAAATAAATAAAAAGAAGAAGGAAGCAGATGAAAATAAGTAATTGACAGGATAAATCGGCACTCACTTCAGGAATAACCCAGAGTGAAAGTTTTGCATAAAGAAGGTCTATGGACACCCCAAGGAACTTAAATTTCATAACTGGAACATGAGCATCAGGAACTGGGTGCATATCCGTTACTTCAGGCATCTCCATCAGCATTCTGTGTAGCTCACCAAAGAAATCTTCCTACAGCCAATAAGTAATTTTAAGCTCATAAGGCAATACAATCTAAAAGAAAGTAAAAACCATTGTTCCATAAGTAGACGAGCTGATCGCACTTCTCTTGTTGCATGTCTAGGTCCCACACAAAGCGTATCTATATCCGTACCAGGGCCATGCACCTTAAAAATCAAAACAACATAAAAGAGAAGTAGGATGAACCATAATTCAAGGGATAAAAAAATAAAAAACACATAAAATGTAAACAACAAAACATTTTGAACTAGGGAGACGAGTTTCATACCCCTAGCCGATAAGAACCAAATGTGAAAATCTTGGCATTTGCTTCATGCACGAGTTGCTCATTCAACCCCTTTGCACGGCTAATTGTTTTGACCCAAATCTTTACAGTCTATTCAAAATTTTAAACATCAACATCAGCATTGCATTCGGAGATACAAATTCACAAGAACAAAAACAAAAGCCAGAACCATGCTCACAGACGTTCAATTTTTTTCATAAACTCAAAATCCAACATACAATACAAGACATACACATAGTACTTTCTCCACTTTTCTCACTAAACAACCAAAGTAATAACAAGGCAACAAATAACTTATCAATTGAACCTGGTCAAGTCTGCCAAGCACTTCCTCCCTACTCACAGCCTCTTCCTGACTCTCATACAATCCAGCGTCTCGCAAATACTGAACACCCACAAAACCCAATTCATCAATATTTTTTTCAGCTATAAATTCCAAACCAAGTAATGGGTCATAGTAAATATTAACAAAACAAATTCAATTCACCAAAAATAATAAAAACGGAACCTTTTCAAGTTCACGGGTCTTGATCACGTCATCTTCAGTAGGTCCACCCAATGAAATTGGTTCTGTAATGCCTAATCTCTTCCCATTATTCCGATTAATCAATCCGGGGCTCCCCATTTATAATAATTTTATTTTACACTGCCACAAATTTTATTGTTTTAATTTTTTTTCCTTTTTTTTTTTTTTTTTGACAATATGGGGATGATCTGAATTTTGAGCAAATTATTTATAATATTTTACAGATTTTTTTTTCTCTCTTTTTTTTTTTCCCAATAAAATTCAAACCAGAAACAAAAGAAAATTTTAAAAAGAAAAAAAAAATAGAACAATGAAATAATCGTTGATTTTACAGTACTGGGTGGAAAAAAATAAATTTTCCAAAGCTACAAACAAATTGGAAACATAAAAAATAAAAACAAAGCAAACTATAGAACAGAGTACAACGCCAATATTGGAAAGCAAAACCCTAACCCTAGATGAGCAAAAAACAATTATACAAAAGCGAAATACAACGATTCTGAGAAAAGCGATGGATCAGAAGCCGAAAACTCTTCTCCTTTTCTGATTGTTCATCGGCCACGATCACCAACCGAGTCTCTCAAATCTATCGGAACCCACCAAAAAAAAATAAAAGAGAGAAATAAATAAATAAATACGCAGAAAATAAGGGCAAGGATAGAGATATATAAATTTAGAAGAGAAAAGAAAGAAGAGAGAGAGAGCTTACAGTTAGAGAGAGAGAGTTGGTTTAGGATAGATTTTGGTTAGAAAGACAGTTGGTGTGATGGTGATGGTGATGGAAGGAAAGGTGTATCCAGTGAGGTTGTGACGGTGACGGTGGCGATTAGAGAGAAAAAAGAAACAAAGAAAAGTGTTTTTGCTGTGTTGTGTTGTGTTGTGTTATGTTTTGTTGTATTATTAACTTACCGACTGCTCTCCACCACGAGAAGACTCAGATACCATCAATCAATAACTACGCTACGCACCCATTTTTAAAGAAGAAAAACGCTGCATATCCCCTTTTTTTTTTTCTTTTCTTTCTCTTTTTTTCTTTTTTTAAGTGCGTATTTGTTTTATTCTCAAACCATATTTCAATTTAATTTCTAACCTTTCAACTATCAATTTCATCCTTTACTTTTTAGTATTGTGCTAATTTAGTTCATGATATTATATTTTAGATAAAAATTGCTGACATGGCTAACGCCCAATATAAAAAAATTAGTTTTCTTGTGGTAATAAAAAAAAATTTATAGTTAAAATGCAAAAATCGGCCTCTATTTTTCACCAAAATTCATTTCAATCCTCTAGTTTTACTTTTGTTCATTTCAATTCTCTAACTTTCAAGTTTATTCAAGTAAGACTTTTTTATCAACTTTTGTTATATGTTATGGTTAAATTTTCAATTTTTTAAATTTTTCGTTAAATTTTCTTAATTAAAAAAATTCAATTAAGGATTAAAAATTATTTTCTAAATTTCTTCTTCAAAAAATTTTAACAAAAATTTAATTAAATGTATTAATTGAATAAATTTGGAACTTAAAGTACTAAAATGAATCTTGAAGAAACTTAGAAAATGAATTTTGCATTTTAACTTTTTTTATTTTAGCCGTTTGTCATGTCAGAAATCTCTTCCTAAGAGACCAAATTCGTAATTTACTCTTTTTTTTGTTATTTATTAGCTGGAAATACTATAGGTGTTAATTAAGTTACAACTTAAAGTTTTTTTTTTTTTTTTTTACGAAATTTCAAATTAAAGCCAACCATGATCTCTTAAAAATTCATGGTGGTTTAAAATTTTTGATTTTCATACCTAATATTATATAGTGTTTCTATTTGAGTTCTTCTGGCTACATTTCATGCTAATGTCGTTGTTAAATGACAAATAAACCTTTTAATTATGATTGGGATATGAGAAAATTGATAGCTAGTTTGTGCCGAAAGCATGGTTGTTTCTTTCACTCTCCAATTGCTTTGTTTTCTCAAGGATCGAGATAGGGATAAGAGTTTTCAAAGCAATTTTACAAAGTTTAAAATATATGTCGGTCAAGTTTTTTTTTTTTTTTTTTTCAAATAAGTGAATTTTTTAGAAAATTGGATTTGAAACTAGTTTTCAACCCAAAATTTTGCATCATGCTAAAAAAATTACAAACAAATTATTTAATAATAAAAACAGCCTCAAACGGTCAAACCTCTGCGCCCCAACCACCGAGTCAGCCCACTAGTGATTACCCCAACTCCCTAACCACTAATTCAACCTCTACAACTGTCAACTCTGTCACCCCGCCTCAGCCCAAATCCCTCAACTCCCCGACCTAAATCTACCTTCATGCCTCAAGCTCCACGCAACCAACCCAAATCCACCTCCAGCAACTGTCATAACTAGTAGTTCTCCAACACAAAGAATGTGAATGTGTGTGAGAGAGAAGTCAATCACGATCGGGCTAAAAATTACAACAAATAATACTAATAATAATAATAAAACAAGTCCCAAAATATTATAAAAATGCCACCCAACTATCTATAGCTATATTTATTTATCTATCTATAATATATTATAAAAGTTGGATCCTAAAACTGGTGAATGCATATTATGATGACACTTATTCCTCTTCAAATTATACTACAATAACACATGGTAACTTCCTATATTTAATTAGTATGATATGGACAAATAATGCCACGTGTCAAAACAGTATTCATACATATGTTTGCCATAATATTAAAAAATTTGAATAAAATAAATGCATTTCTTTAGTATGGTATTTAAGTTCACATCTATCTATCTATAATCTATATATATATATATATATATATATAAAATAGGTGAAACTAAGAGAAAATTAAATTAGAATTCCAAATAAGAATTCTGATTTTACGCCATGTGTCCTAAATTATTTATTCTTAAAGAGTTTTATTTCTTAATTTTAGATTCAAATGTGGAACCACATCATAAATATTCATCCAAAGTGAGTTATTAAGTACAAAAACCAAAGAATCTAGAATAAATGAATTGTAAAAAAAAAAAAATGCTTCACAATAATAATATAAAAAAATGGAAAATTTACATTTTATACCTAATAATATTCTTACAAAATTTTGTAAAGAGTTAACAAAATATAAAAACAATTATCAATAGTGTTTAAATTATATATATAGGAATTATATTATGCATCTTATTGTATATTTTTAAGTATCCATGCATATGTATGGGGTTACAAGCTAATATATAATAATAAGTAAAATTGAGAGAAACTCAAATTAGAATTTCAAATTAGAGTTTCAATTTTGCACCATGTGTCCTAAATTATTTATTCTTAAAGAGTTTTATTTCTTAATTTTAGAATCAAATGTGGAACCACATCATAAATATTCATCCAAGTGAGTTATTAAGTACAAAAACCAAAGAGTCTAAAATAAATGAATCATAAAAAATAAAAGGTGATTCACAATAATTAAAAAAAATGGACAATTTACATTTTATACCTAATAATATCCTTACAAAATTTTTTAAAGAGTTAATAAAATATAAAAATAACTATCAATAATATTTAAATTATATATATATGAATTATATTATGCATCTTATTATATATCTTTAATGGCCTGTTTGGATGTTTAAAAAAGGAGGGGGAGTAGAGTAGAGGGAGGGAGAGTAATCTAATTACATTGTTTGGAAGTTTTTTAAGGAAGGAGGGGGAGGGGTTTGGAGGGGTTTCAACTCCCTCTAGCCCCCCATTTTTAATTCCTCCAAATTGGAGAGATTTGGAGGGAGAGTAGAGTACATAAACTATTGACCAAGTAAATTACCTAATTTACCCTTATTATATTAACAAAATTACACAATGAGAAGGGCTAATTACTCCCTTCCCCCCTACTAATTTTAAAAACATCCAAACAAGATGGAAGGGAATCATTTTCCTCTACTCTCCTCCCCACTACTCCCCTCCCCTCTACTCCCCTCTACTCTCCTCCCTCTCTAAACTTCCAAACAAGCCATAAGTGTATCAATGCATATGCATGGAGTTACAAGCTAGTATATCATAAAATTTGAATCTCACAACTGGTGGATGCACAGAAAGCGATTTATGTTACCGCGTCCAACACATCTATCTATATCTATCTATCTATAATATATTATAAAAGTTGGATTCCAAAACTGATGAATGCATACTACGATGACACATATTCCGTTTCAAATCGTACTACAATGACACGTGGCAACTTCTATATTTAATTGGTATGATATGGACAAACAATGCCACATATCAAAAAATTATTCATACATGTCAATATGTTTGCCATAATACTAGACAAGTGGCATATAATTTTTATTTTGAATAAAATAAATGCATTTCTTTAATATGGTATTCAATTACATATCTATCTATCTATCTATCTATCTATAATGTATCATAAAAGTTGGATCCCACAATTAGTAGATGCACACAATGATAACAAGTTGCACAATTATATTTAGAATTACATGGAAAAATGGTGGCACATGGCAAGTAGTAATTTGTCAATAACACATCACATTTGGCATGTGGCAATACATTTAATTATAAAATATACTTATTTATTTGAATCAATCCTAAATTAATGCTAAGTTACAAATCTAACGTATTTACTCCTGAAAAAAAAACCTCTCATGTTACCACTTCTTAAATTTTAGAATAAGCACTTAAAAAATATTGCACTCAATGATAAATAATATAAGTAAAATAGAATTACTATTGGGGCAGGGATAACTATTACTATCCATAAGTTTAGTTGTTACATATAAAAAGCTTGTAAAAGATGATACATAAGGAAAATTTATATTTTTGAAAATACATTAATTTTAAGACCTATTATATGCACTAAAGAATAGCTGTTACATCTATTTTAAAAGCAAATAACTATTTTTCAATTTAAAAAATAGTTATTCCTTTGTAATAACTAATTCATGAAATAAAGATGCAACCAAATAACCGAATTGCTGTTACATATGACTAACATGAGCTATTACATCATACCGAACATAGAGTCTATTTATGTTTTAATGCTAGACCAATTAGTACAAAACTTACCCTAGAGAATTTTAGTTTGTATGTCACATGTCATGAGAGGAATTCTTTATTGCAACCTTAAATTATTCAATAAAAGGCCTTCAATTATAATGTCCATATCCATATATTTCATTCCTATAATTCATGGTGTCATGATGCACAACGTTATTTAGAAATTCGTACAAAAAAAATAGTTTATTAAAAATTTACTCATGCATTCCATCAAAATACAAAAACAAACACAAAATAAATTATTTATGCATTAAAGGGCCCATGATTACTCAGAGATTTTATGGAAATCCTTTCGTCTCTTCAACTCAAGCCATACCACTGCAACAAGTTGCCCAAGCCCTTGGGCAATCATCTTCTCCTCTCACTTTTATAATTGTTCCTACAACTTCAGTACCAAGCAAAGAACTGATGTCAAGTGATATCTCAGATCCAGAGATGAAGAAAAGCCTGCACAAAACCGAAAGTTTCAGGAACTACCAACTGGCTCAAAGTACCTAGCAAAACACCATCATGTATTGGTACAATATCTTACCTAGATTAAATTATAATCTTTTGTATCGTTTACAAAAAAATTTTATTTATTAATATACTTTGGCCTTGAAATTAATTAGAGTAACAAAATGAACAAATATAATGATAAACTACAATGCAAACTCTACATTCTTGGCTTTCTTGATCGTGAGAAGAATTATTTTTCTAAAAATTTTGCGGTTTTCTTGAATTTTAAACATATAATTTTACATTTGTACTCAAACTGAAAAATCATAACATAATACCATTCACTGGTAAATAAATTTCTCACAACATGTTAGATTAAGTCTAATAAAAATGCCAGAAGTTGGAACAATCACTCTATAAAACTTTTAAAGTAAGAGAATCCAAAAATGACCGGTTTGTTTGAATTAAATTATATGCGAATCAACAATAACATGAACCAAAAGCCAATGCTTTGCATTTATCAAATGAATTTATACATAGTCTGAAATTATCTACTTCAATTCCTAAAAAATATAGAACCGCGCAAGTATCTCGATAAACTTTAGTAGCCCACAAAAAAAATAATAATAATAAAACCCTTTGATAATATATATTATATTTATCAAGAAATATATGATATAAAAAAAAAAAACATTAGTTGTCTAAAATATAAATTCTAATATTTATAAATTTACAAATTAAAAAATCGTGCAATGCACAAGTCATTAACTAGTTTACAAAAAAAAAAAATGTTATCCAAAAAATAAAATAAATTGAGAACACCAAAAACTTGTTTCTTGTTTTTCGTTTTGCACAGTAAAAATTGGATTCAGTTTTCAAAAAGCACTTGTCGAACAATCACACTGGTGGGACCCACGTTTTAGAAAACAAAAGATATGCTAAAAACAGTCTAACCAAATACGCTGTTAGTGACTTGGGTTTTTTTTTTTTTTTTTTTTAAAAAAGAGTTTCAATTTATGGCGTCCGCTCCTAATGATCGTTCTTTATCATTAGACCAAGATGCCAATCAATTTTTGGTGTAAACGGGAATTAAATCATAGATCTCTTATTCAACCATTAGAGACTTTACCAGTTGAACTAACTAGAACTCACGGATCTTATGTGAATGTGAAGCAAAATTTGAGTTTTTGAGAGAGTTTGTGAGAGTGGTTTGGTGCTAAAACATAAAAATGTGAGAAAATTTGAGGCTTTCAAGTCTTGAACATAGATGCCATAATTTTGTGAAGTAGAGGATATATGAGTTGGTAAAGTCTTAACTTTGTAGCAATAGTGTGAAGGATTAGGTGGGGCGGATTTTTATTTTTTTATTTAGACTAGCAATTAAGGATGGTCCACCTGATTGGATGGTTTTTAGGCCATGGATTATGGTTGTCTCAGTTGGTTTGTTTGACTTTTTGGTTTTAGGCAGTGATTATTGGTGATGGGTGCTTGGAGTTTTTTTGGATGGTCGTTTTTATTATTATTGTTGTTGTTGTTGTTGTTGTTGTTGTTGTTGTTGTTGTTGTGGTGGTGGTGATGGTTGTTGTTGTTGTTGCTATTATTATTATTATTATTATACAACAAAGCCAATTGTAGCTATCCTGTTTTATCATCTCAAAAATGTCTTAGCACTTAAATACAAGAACTAAAAAACTATAGTTTTAAGTTTTAACCCAGAAAATAATTGAGACCACAAAACTTTTCCAAATATCTCAATTTGTCCAAAATTGGCCGAACTAGGACAAACCTAAGAATTATGTGGAAAAACGTGAGGTTTGACAAGAAAATCCGACAACCTCATTGAAGCGAATCTTGAACCAATACAAAACAATTCAAATCCCTTTCATATGAGTGATCAATCACCACGGGCCTGTTTGGATTGACGAGAGAGGGTGAAGGAGAGAAGTGGAGAGGAGTAGAGTAAAGTTAGCTGAGAATGGGCTAATTTTGGGCCAATTATACTCTATTTTCCCTCCCTTCTCCTCAATTCAAACGGACCACAAGATCAAATGTAAATCAAATGAGATATTGTGAATACAAGAAGACTTCCACAAACTCACAAAAAAAAAATTAGCTAAATATGGAAAAGTTTCACCTAGAATTAACTTCAATCAAATCTTGGTCAAACAATTTCGAACTTATGCAATTTTTTTATCTTTGGAAAGCTCGTGCAAAGAGTCTAATTTTCAAGGGCCTTATACCACCAAATTCCAAAAATGAACATAAAAATCCCAGAGACAACGCAACCTCAAAACATGTGCAAAACGACGGATTCTTGCACCTGTAACTTCTCAAAACAAAAGACTTTTCTCCCAAACCAAAGCAGAAACAGAGATTTGGTATCGCAAGCTTTCCAATGACATCTAGTTCACACAATTCAAAGCTTGGGAAGACCTATAAACAAGTGCGCCAACTTGTATAAAGTAGAACAAAAGTTCTAACTTTTTAAGGCCATAACTTTTGATCTATACCTTTGATTGATGCATATTTGGTATCATTGGAAATATAATTTTATAAAAGTTCCAACATAATCTTGTTTGCATAGTTTGCAGACCATGTAGACCACCAAAAAGACCATCAAAGTTAGGAACAAAACTGAAAACTAGCCAAAACTTACATGTGAGGTTCAAAAGCCGACATTTGAATTTACATCATTTAAAAGCTTGAAAAGTATATTTTTTGATAAGTACAAGTAAATTTTATTGTAAAGAAGAATTTCTCAAATGCAAGCACCCTTAAAGAATTACAAGCGGACAACAATTGTACTACAAGACACCTTGACAATCGAAGTAAAATATTCGAGAAGGATCACACTTCGTTCTCAAAAGTCCCTTAATTCCTCTCTCCATATAATCTACATGATACAATGCAATGTAGAGGTGTGCGAAAAACTGAATGGACCAACCAAAACCGCCCGAACCGAATTTATTTTTTCAGTTTTTTTCAGTTCAGTCTCAGTTTTAGTGAAAATTATATCGAACCAAATTGAAATCGACCAATATATATATTAGGGTAAACTACATATTTAGTCCCTATCCTTTATAGCATTTTTCAATTTGATCTCTAACCTTTCAATTGTGTCAATTTGGTCCCTAACCTTTTAGTGTCATGTCAATTTAGTCTTTATTGTTATATTTTTTATGGCAATTGATGACATGTCAAACGGTCAAAATAAAATTATAGCGTATTGTCACATCAATGAAAGCTAATTTTTTATTTTGACCATTATATGCGTTATCAATTTTCATCCAAAAAATAATAGTAAGGATTAAATTGATACGGTACTAAAAGGTTAGAGACCAAATTGACACAATTGAAAAGTTATGGACCAAATTGAAATATAATGTATAGAGTAAGGATCAAATACGTAGTTTACCCTATATATTATCATAAGTAAAATACATTTAGTAAATGTATGTTACCTTAGTGGTTAAAGTGCGTACTAAACTTCTGAAACCCTATCATTTCTTTCTCATTCAGCCACCCATCCCCATTTCCCCTCAATCGTTTTCCACTTTTCCTTCACTCATCCTCTCTTCAGCTGCCCCTTCCCCTCTCTCTCTCCTTCTTCACTCATCCCTAACCTATTTCTTTAGCCACCATCTTCATCTTCTAGATGAGACACCATTGGAGATCAAAAGAAGTGCTACCACTCTTTTTGCTTGGATTTAGTTTGCTGGGTTTATATTTTGAGTTTGTTCTTTGTTTCTTTTCTCTGGATCAATTTCTTTATTTTTTTCTTTGTTTGCTTTCTTAGAAATAGATGAGATAAGGAAATTGAAAAAACTGACCTCACCGACCGTTGTTTCCATGGCTCAGTGTCTTGCGGTTTCATTTTTGTCTCAATCAGTATCAGTTTTGAATTTGGCAAAACCAAGAGTATCGATTCAGGGAAACATGGAGCCTTCACACCAACCGAAACCGACCGATTACAGCCCTAATGCAATGTGTTTGCCACACAACCCTATTATGGTGACGCCCAAACACCTCTTCATTACCTAATCTAGCATAACCCAAAGAAATTCAAAAACCGTTAATGCAAAAGACCGCAACGCCTGAGCAATAGGGGCAATGCAACAAGTGGAGGAGCTTGGAAAGAAAGATCCATTTAAGTTAAATCCAAATAATTAATATATAACACCAAATGACAGACAATAATCAATAATGAGTTGATTATTATTGACCACGATACTGTGGTTTGAAACACCCTACCCTAGATTCATCTAAATACAATATTTGGACCTCAAGGGATTCAGATTAACACTTGAGATTTTTACAAAAGTTTCTTGCATGCTTCCTACATAGAAATTTCATTTCATTCACATAATTTGTACAAACACCCCTTAGATGAAAAACAAAAGAAAAAAGGCAGAACCAACTGCACATTAATGCTATGGTATCTAAACTAGAATTAGAACTACATAATGTTACAACCAACAGCAAAAATTACAATTGCAGCAGCTCATGTTGTGGATTCACCTTCCTTCCTCAGCAACTCCTGCAGAAAAATCAACTCAAATAAACATCAATTTGATACTTTATTCAAGCATCTCCAGGTATTTCATATAAAATACATATGGAACGCTCACATTGGCAAGCTTTATGGTTTGTTATCGCACAAGGCCAAGACGCTGGAACTACCAGCCTTTGTTATTTTTTTTAATATTCAATTGTTCAACAAGTGGGAAGGGAGGATTTGAACCCTCCCTAGCTCTCCTTAAAAACATGACCAAGCAATTCAATTGTTACAAGCCTTTTATTTATTCTATTATATAATATATATATATATATATATAAAAACATGACCAGGCAATTCAATTGTTACAAGCCTTTTATTTATTCTATTATATAATATATATATATATATATATAAGGTTCTTCCCTGTCTTTGCTCAAAAATTGCTTGTCAAATTTTCCCAAACTTCAAAGTAAAAAACAGAGGAGGAAGGGGGAAAGGGAGGGCCGTAGGGGAACTTCCATGTTGGTATTTCCTCTCCTTCCAAGCCTAAATCACAAATTTCTAAAATTTCCACTACACTTAGGGTCTGTTTGGATACAGCTTATTTTGCTGAAAACTGAAAATTTATTGTTGAAAACACTGTAGCAAAATATTTTTTAAATGGCAAAACACTGTTCACACTGTGCCGTGGGTCTGCATTTTTCTTCATTTGTTTGCAACAATTCCGTGGGTCCCACGCTTAAAAAGCGTGAATAGTGCCTAACGCTACAAAACACGTTACCCAAACACACACTTATTTTAAACAAGCTGGCCTGCCTTCTTATTTCTAGTTAATAATTCTAGTAAATATAATCCTCCAATCGGATTCCGGAAAGAATGAAGTCAAGAAAATAAACTTGGATTTGAAGCAATTCAGTGACTTTCCTTCCACTAGCTTCTTTCACAATCCAAACTGAGCCTTAAGAAATTAAAGGAGAAGAGGCATCAAGATTGAATGTTACAGACTTGGCTGGATTGGTAATAGTTCTCAAAATATCCCAACAGCCGTCCCTATTGGTTGGAGGCTTGGGATGAGCGGTAGACACAAACATCTTGGGTTCGAAACTTTTTTTTTTGTTTTGATCAGTAATAAAAGTAATATTATTGATGAAATAAAGGAAAGGAAAAATAAAAGGTGTTCATGATGATGAACACAGAAAAGAAAAAACAGAAAACAAATAGAAAATAAATCAAGAGGCTATTATAAGAGAAGAAATGAACTCTATAAGAGAGGAAGAGAGGAACAATCCGTAAAACCCCAGCATTGAGACCAATAAAAAAGACCACGCTGGCACAAATCTTTTAACTCAACCAACGTCTTCTCAGTGTCCTCAAACTTCAATAACCACTAGGAGTTTCCCTAAATTACCTGATTGCTCTGGCCGTTGGGGTCATGTATCCATGGTTTACTTCCCAAGGGTGGGTCCAAAGAGCCCTGACTTGGTGAGGTTCCATATCATGAAATAAAATAAATAAATAAATAAAGAGAGAGAGAATGATGCCATTAATGTTAGGATGACACACTATTGTAGCTTTTCTTTAACCTATCCCAAGCAGACGCAAAGCTGAAGCCATGTGCCTCCGATGTAGTATGGTTCCCTCAACACGTACCTTCTAGTCAGGGTGGTGGATCCCCTTAGGTGTTCTTCATTACTTGTATAGCTACATATTGAGGCCATGTGCTAAGACAGGAAAAAATGGCTTCCTCTTATGACTTCTATTGCATTTAGGTTTCAATGGGATCAGACAACTGTATAGATGATTTTTTTGAGATCAGTGAAGAAATCTCCTATTAAGGAAATTACCTTAGTGTTTGCCAATCCAAACTAATTAACCTAAATTTTAATTGTCATAGAACATCCTAGTGAGTGTGTATGCTCACCTAATAACTTAGCCAACGCTTGTTCACCAAACACAATGCATAATAGAAAATGCAATCATATGTACTTTACCGATTTGCTAGCAGCAATTGACAAGCGTTGCCTTTCTTTCTTTTCACGAAAGCATTCCCCACACCAGCTAGAGAAATCTTTTTGATACTTCTTCATCTCTCTGAAGACCGAACTGTGTAGGGATAATGCAAACTCCAGATTATAAAAAAAGAATGACGAAACTAGAGGAAATAAGATTCCAGCGGCTTCTAATATTTTTACTCCATAACAGAAAAGTAAAGTGTTCTAAAGAAATTTGCATGCAAATAGGTGCACACAATTAAGTTACGCCAAGTGTCAGTTTAATAGAGAGGGCAAAGTATGCAACATTAAAGCACTTTCAAGTCATTTTCAGGAAATAGTTCAACTGTATAACGATTTCTTCTCACTTAATGAAATAAGAAGCTCAAAAGTCACAATAAATGAGACAACCACGTATGAACTCCAAAGTACATCCATATTCCTTTAACCAAATATAAACTTGCATGTGCAATCCATCAACTTATAATATTTGTCAATTGCATGTTAGCTATCCAAATCCCCCCCCCCCACCCCCCCAACCCCCACCCCCAAAAAAAAAAAAAAAATACAAGAAAGGAATGTAGTTAATAGAAAAATGGTACTGTACATGAGCACTGTCCCACCCATGAACTCTAAAGTACATCCATATTCCTTTAACCAAATAAACTTGCATGTACAATCCATCAACTTTATCATATTTTTCAATTGCATGTTAACTATCCAAATCCTCCCCCCACCCCCACCCCCACCCCCACCCCCACCCCCAAAAAAAAAGGTTTACAAGAAAGGAATGTAGTTAATAGAAAAATGGTACCGTACATGAGCACTGTCCCACCCATGATAACTTGAGCTCATTATATACACATCAAATCATATTTGGTGAAATTTTTTTCTTATAAGTCGGTGCAAAATTAAATTTTTAATATTTCATGTTATGCTGAGAAGACCAGATGCCTTATTTGGTGAAGGATCACTCCTTTAGGTAAAGTTCCCAAAATTGGGATAAGGAACTTGGACAAAGAGCGAGAGAGAGAGAGAGAGAGAGAGAGAGAGAAGAATCCTGAAAATGAACTCCTTTCCTACAATTTAAAATGTCTCTAAGAATCCCATTCATGTCTAGCATGTCTCCTACAGATGTAAAATGTAGAAACATAATGGTCTTCACTCTTCTGGCAAGTTAATTAATTTTTTTTGATAGAAGTACATCAAGTTCGTAAATTACAATGATCAAGCATAACAAAAAGATTAGAACAAGAAAAAGAAGTAAAAACAGAACTCCAAGAATAATGTTAAGCATTTATTTTTTCATAAAATGTTAATCATGTATCAATGTAAGCGCAATATTGGATAATAAAGTGAATTCTTGACTAATAAATGATGTTTAGAAATTTGAATACTAACCAAGAATAAGATCCAAAAGAGTAAATAAAATATAACTAAATAAGTGTTCAAGATTGAAACTAAAAATAAATAAAAGATAAGTGTCCCACCTGTGTCCCACAATTTTTCAAAAAAAAAAAAGGCCGGGACACGTGTGCATAAAAGTGTCCCAAACATGTCTCTGTGCATAAAAGTGTCCCAAACATGTCTCATGTCTGATACAGGTACAACATCCCAAATGAAGTGTTTGTACTTCCTAGGTTTCAGCCGTTGTCATTGGTATTTTAAGGGTTTTGGATTTATGAGTATGCATGAATTTTGTTTGCTAGTTTGGGTGGTGGATTTTGGGTTTTAGCCATGTGGTCTTATGGGTTCTCATGAATTTTGTTTTGCAGTTTGGGTGTGGACAGGTTTAGGTTGGTCATTAGTGGTGAATTTTTTTAGGGTTGGGGATCTGAGGGTTTTGGTCGTGGTTGCTGGTGGGGGTGGTCTTATGAGTTTTCTAGATTTTTTTTTTTGTATGGAAATTTGGGTGGTGGATGTATGGGTTTCAGCCGTGGTCACTAGTGGTGGTGGCCTTTGGAAATTTGGGTTGTTAGTGATGCAAATTTTTTGCAAACTTGAAATTTTTTTTAAAATAATATTGGGAAAATAACTATAAAAATAATAATAATATTGAGGAAATATTGTTGTCAAATGTTGGGGGAATATTCTAATAATAAATTATTATTTAATGGGAAAAGTGAATTCTAAACCAAACACAATTTCATTCAGCATAGTTACGGTTTAGTAAAAGTTTGAGCATAATACCTATTTTTAAGCAAAATTCATTATGCCAAAAATCAAAATGTAAATACAATAGAATTACCAATCGCAGCCTGTGTTCCTGGCTCAGCACAAGTCACAAATGAGAACAGAAAGTTCAGAAAACACCAAATGATCATGTAACAAAGTAACAAAAAAAAAACAAACAAACAAACAAAAGTAATAAAATTGGTGTTCAAATGCTAATATATCTTAATCAAGATCAATTGATCACTCGCAGCCTGTGTTCCTGGCTCAGCACAAGTCACAAATGAGAACAGAAAGTTCAGAAAACACTAAATGATCATGTAACAAAGTAACCAAAAAAAAACAAACAAAAGTAATAAAATTGGTGTTCAAATGCTAATATATTTTAATCAATATCAATTGATCACTACACACATAATTCGAAGGTAGATTCACTTTTATATAAGTCCGAAGTTAGAACTGACAAGAACTTCATAAAAGAGCACAGCTGGTTATAAATGTAGAAAGAGTAGAAAGAACCTTCTGCACCACAGAAGTAGGTTGATACGATGACCAGATGTTGTGGCTCTAGCACCATGGCGGTGGCGACCACGATGAAGCACAGCTCGCCCCGGGACATGGGAATAGTCGAAGATCTCCTGCTTTTGAATAACATACTCCATCAGAAAACTGTACAAGCAATTGTATATAGAATTTTTTATCACACAATAAAGTCCACATGAAAGAAATTCACTAGATAAAAAGTATAAGATTATCAATGTCAAATCACGATTACTTAAATATGAAATGCCACAATAGCTGATGAAAAGGTACAAGAATTCAATGCGATACAAACAGATGGTAATGTTTACTAGAAGACAAATTCCCTGTTGCTACATTGAAGTTTCTTGTTTACCTAAAACTCTTCCTAGGAATTTATTGTTGCCAATATATTTTGCCAGGACATTGCAAACTGAGTTTAAGGTGTGTTTACACCAGGAGACCACATGGTGCAGAACAACATGGAGGTTATATTACAAATGCCAAAAAAGTGCAACGATGATATCATCCCTTTTAGCATAGAAAACAATTCTAAGTGATGTTGCTATGTTGGTTTATTTAATTTTGATGCTAGTAATGACAATTGACAATAGTTCTATCATCATCATGAGAATTCATGAGAAGTCTCCATCTCCTTTCATAGTTGCCTTCTCTTCAAAGCCTTGATTTGTATGTTTCATAAGCTACAATATCTAATTCTTAGTAATGAGTACCAAGTCAAAATATATTATATTATTTAAATTGTTCATATAATACTTATCTCTTATCATCTATTATCCAAAGTTTGTTTCAAAGAATGAAAATAAAGAGAAACCTAGACCGCATAAAAGGTACAAGACTGGAACAAGAACATCACAGCCAAGTATGCTAAAGATTTTCAGAACCCAAGGCATTATTGAAAGGGATACCCTGTAGATCTCCACAAGACGGAGGGAAAATTGAGACTAGTGCTGCATGTGCATCCTTGGTAGGACTTAAGACTGATGCATTAATAGAAATAAAAAAAGACATGCAAACCTTTTGGACATTGCAGACTACAGGTTTATCTTATACCTTTGTGACTGCACCTAAAAGCTGCTATTGAAAATAAAGTTCAACATCCAACACTCCAAGTTGGATTTGCAAAATTTAGGATCTCAGGAAAAATCCCAATCATTGAAAAAATCTTAAATAGATGAACAAAGTATCTCAAAAAATTTAGATTAATTCATTCTGTTCACGTTTGCATTGAAATGCAATTTAGTTCAAATATTGTTCCAGGTCCTTGAGAATCATTGGTGCAGAACAATGAACAAAAAATTAATGCAGGAAAAAAAATAAAAACAAAAAGGGTAGAACCTATGAGTCAACACCAAATGGTTAAAGGAAAAAAAATAAACAGAACGAAGAACATGGGAGTTGGAACCTAGAATTGTCCAGAGTCAGTGCAAAACATGGAGAGAAGGATTGAAATCCAAACATCAGCACTAAGTGCTGGAAGAAAAATTCCAGCCAAAATGTATTAATCCATGACCAACCATCTACAATCTTTTCAACCTTTTTTACTCATGCTAGTGCCCCCATAAATTCTTGGATTTCTTTGCAATACTCGATTGACCATATTTTTTTTTTTTTTTTTTTTGGTTGTATTTATAGTGAATTCTAGGGCCTTTAAAAGGAAACGAAATAGCTTCATAACCAAGTAAGGAAAGAATATAACCATTATCACTTACATTAAATACAAAATAAAAGTGAATAAAATTAAATCCTAAAAAAGTCTCAGCATCCACCAGCATCAATTAGCATTAGTTATGATCAATCAGGTCCGACAGAATCAATCAGCAACAATCAGTCAACCGGCATATCTAGTGTCTGCAACAACTCTCATAGTTGGGAGAAAGTCAACCCCCTCAAGTGTAGTTTATGGCAACACTAGATGGATTGCAGGTCTTGGACTGCCAATGTAATGAGGTTATGAAGTGGACTGGCAATGAGATAAGCTAAGCTAGGCTTAGACCCTGTTTGGGGTTTGATGAGGGCTGACCAGGTTGGGTTTATGAGGGAATTGGGCTTGGGTGGGGTTGGGCAGGCTGAAAGGCCTGGCTGGGTTTTTTTAAAAGGGTTGAGGCAGGCTCAAGGACTAGGGGCTTTTTAACTAAGAAGCACCAGTACAGAAACAAGTATTGATACGGGTACGACACAGCAACACAGCATTTTTTGAAAAATTAGTTATTAGCCCTTACCTAGGAAGCACAGGTATGCCACCCAAATGAAGCGTCTGTGCTTCCTAGCTTTTTAAATGGCTGATAAAAATTCTGAGGCAGCAACATGATACAGAAGCACTTAAGTGTGTGCAATAAAATCAGCTTGATCATTAACTGCTACAATTTTGAGAAGATAAACATACTTTAGTAGAAGGCATTTTTATAATTTTGCAAGACGAGGATTCTAACTTCTAGAAGATATCTTTTGACACTATCTAATACAGAAGAGAAAAGGCCAATGGGGTTGATGCGCAAGTACACGAAGCATACCCAAGAGAACTGTATTAGAAAAAAGAAAACAAGGAAAACTAAAATAAAGAATCAATCAAGAGAGTTAAGTTATCAAAGCATCCAAAGTGCAAAGAAAAGCTGCTTTAAGATTGAGAATTAGAACATTCAACCCCATTAAAAATGTAGCCATTCCTTCCCATCCAAAGGCACTGCAACAAGCACAAGGAGAAGCTTGTGGACCTGCCAAGTTCTATTGCCATGGATTATCCTTTGCCAACTACAAATACCTTTCAAGCTGAGACCTGACAAACTTGGGGGGGGGGGGGGGGGGGGTGGTGGAAGCAAATTACAAGGCCCATTTGCAACCTTTTTCCACTATTTCATCACTAAATGACCTTTACATCTTCTACTTACTGACAGTACTCTTCATTTTTCAGGGAAAAAATTTTGAAGGAAATTGCAGCTGCTTGAACTGAACTGTCACATACACTTTTTGAAATTTTATTGATTTAATTTTTTTTTTATAGATAATCAAAGTAATATTATTATGAAAAGAGAAAGGAAAAATACAAGTTGTGCATGATGATGAACATAGGATAACATAACAAACAACAAAGAAAAATAAATCAAGAGGCTATTCTAAGAGAAAACATAAACTCAGAGAGAGAGGAACACTTTTTGAAATTTTATTGATAAGAGGATGAACCTAAGTATACAGGTTTCACATAATGGAATCCCCATAAGTATTAAAATTGAATTTTACCAAGAAACCTACAAAAAAACACGGACACTCTACATTGCCAAGCTCATTAGACCACTCTACAATTTATGCAAAAAACAAAAACAAAACAAAACAAAACAAAATAAAAATTAACAAAAGAGTAGACAACTCAATGCCATTAAAGGTAAATGCATTTCTAAACCTAAACCATTAATATAAGGCAAAGGGGCTGCACTCCAAATTGTACTGTTTTTTAGGTCTTCCAAACATTCCTTGCCAACAAATAATAAAGAAACACACCAACAACCATCCTTGGCAGCACCCATTAAACCTATATATTGCAAAAACAAAAGACCAAACTCCAAAGGTCGCTAGAAACCATGCAATGAAGTAACCCCCCACACCCCCCCCCCCCCCCCCCCCCCCCCCAAAAAAAAAAAAAACAATCAACCAACTTGAGTGACCAATCATGAAAGGCAGTACAAAATTTAAGATTCCAAAAATGGATACCCCATCTCTGCAAAATCCAAACAAGAATGTACAAAGGCATGTTGATCCACGAGTCACAAATAAATCAGTAAATAATTCTTTAGGGATAGTATCCACACACCATACCATGCCAAAAATGCACCTTTTTAACATCAACTAAAAAAACTTTTTTTTGCTAATGCAATTTTATTAATAGAGGAAAAAACTTTGTTCATGATGCACAAAGGATCAAAAAAATACATAAACATCAAGCAGAAGGTCTAAGAGAAACTAGGAACTCAAAAATGAATGAACATTGAATTGAACCCTAAAACTAGGACCAATGTTCATTCCAAACAATCCAACATCAGATAACTCAGCACCAAGTTCCAAACATCCGAGCCATGTTTCCTGAACCAATTTCTCCAAAAGAACAATAAACGCAATGGACTCCAGCATGTCCCAGTGAATCCCAAACATCTAAAGCACACAGCCTGAAAAACTCTTTTAACCTTCCCAAATACTTCTTCAAAGAATGAGCCACTTTACGATATTTGAGATTCACTCTTCCTCGTATTTTACCTCGATAACATGGCTCCAATAGTGCTTCCCTCTTCATAAGATACACAAGACCCCAATTAAGAAGACTCGCCTTGTTCTTTCAATTCCCTTAACTCTCTCCCCTTCCCCTTCGTTTTATCATCTCTTTATACATTAAACAACCATTGTTTTCACCCCCAAAACCATTATATTCTATTCTTATATCAGATTATATTGCTAGCAACTCTAAGCTTATTAAAGGTATCCTTTTTCCAAACTTGACAAATGACAGGGCTATCTTCCATCAATTAAGGGCAAGTTTGGTACACTAAATGAAAATTACAATAGGAATAGTAATCTTTATTAATGGAAAAAATAGACGTTGTAATCGAATAACTATTCCTATTCATACATTTGGTTGTAAAATTAGTTGTTACATACGGAAAAGTTTGTATTTTTGGAAATATACTAATTTCAAAAGTTGTTATACCTACTAAGGAATGGCTATTACAGCCCTTTAAGAGAGGAATAGCTATACCTCAATCTTGGTGGAATCGGCATTCTTTTGTAGGTACACCTAGTTTTGTGTTTGCGAAAAAATTAAAGGCTCTGAAAGAGGACATTGTACAATGGAATCGTCGAGAGTTTGGGAATGTAGAGCGTCAAAAGAAACTATTACTGGAGGAGCTGAAAACATTAGACACTAAGGAAGGGGAGATTGGTCTCACTGATGGGGAGATTTTTCATAGGGCAATTTTGAGGTCCCAGGTGGAGCATCTTCTTTCCTTGGAGGAAATTTCCTGGAGACAAAAATCCAGGATGTTATATATCAAGGAAAGGGATAATAACACCAAGTTCTTCCACAGAATGGCTAACTCCCATAGACGGTATAATTATCTGAGGACCTTGGAGGTGGATGGGGTGGTTTTTGAGGAGGAATCTGAGGTAACTAATCAGGTAGTCCAGTTTTATAAAAATTTGTTCAAGGAGTCTGAGAGGTGGAGGCCTTTTGTGGAGGGTTTGGAGTTTGATCGTTTTGGGGATTTGGAGAGGGTTTGGCTTGAAAGGAAGTTTGAGAGAGAGGAGATATTTCAAGTTGTAAGTGATTTGGAGGGAGACAAAGCTCCAGGTCCGGATGGGTTTACTATGGCATTTTATCATCATTGCTGGAGAGTAGTGGAAAAAGACGTGTTAGCGGTCTTTGAAGAGTTTTTTCAACATAGTAAGTTTGAAAAGTCTCTCAATGCTACCTTCATTGCTTTGATTCCTAAAAAGAAATGACGCCTCTAATATTAGAGATTTCCGCCTATTAGCTTGGTAGGTAAAATCTTGGCAAAAGTTTTGGCAAATCGTTTGAGAGTAGTTTTAGATCAGTTGATTTGTGAGACTCAAAATAGTTTTGTGGGTGGGAGACAAATCCTTGACTCGGTTCTTATTGCGAATGAGTGTGTGGATAGCCGAAGGAAGAGTAGGGTTCCTGAAGTCATTTGTAAACTTGATATTGCGAAAGCTTACGATCATGTGAATTGGGAGGCTTTGTTGTATTTGCTGTATAGAATGGGCTTTGGAGTGAAGTGGTGTAAGTGAATCCGCACTTGTATTTCCACAGTTCAGTTCTCTATTTTGATTAATGGGTCTCCAGCTGATTTTTTTGGTAGTTCAAGGGGCTTAAGACAAGGGGATACGCTATCTCCTATGCTATTTTTGATTTTGATGGAGGTGTTTAGTAGGATGTTGAGAAGAGTGGAGGGAGCTGGCTTGATCCACGGTTTTAAAGTTGAGGGTAGGAGGGGTGGTAGGGAATGTGTTTCACATCTTTTGTTTGCAGACGATACCATCCTATTTTGTGATGCAGACGTGGAGCAAATTCTTCATATTCGTTTGTTGTTACTCAGTTTTCAGGCGATAACAGGTTTGAAGGTAAATGTGCACAAGAGTGAAATGGTTCCAATTGGGGAGGTTGGTGATGTGCACGCCCTAGCGGAAATTTTGGGCTGTAGAGTTGGAACTTTGCCTTTGTCTTATCTTGGCATGCTGTTGGGGGCTTCGCATAATTTCCCTTCAATTTGGAATCCTATTTTGAAAAAAATTAAGCGGAAATTAGCCGGGTGGAAGAGGTTGTATTTGTCTAAGAGGGGTCGATTGATGTTACTCAAGAGTACGTTATCTAGCCTTTCTACCTATTTTCTATCTCTATTCACCATTCCTACTTATGTGGCTAATAAGATTGAAAAGTTGCAAAGGGACTTTCTATGGGGTGATAGCAAGATTCATCTGGTAGGTTGGGATAAAGTTTGTGCGCCTACAGCTAATGGTGGTTTGGGGATAAGGAAAATTACTACTTTCAATAGGACCTTATTGGGGAAATGGTTGTGGCAGTTTGGGAAGGAAGAGAGTCGGTTATGGAGGAGGGTGGTAGCGTCAAAAAATGGGGAAGAATGGGGGGATGGACCTCAAAGCTAGGTAGGGGAGTTCATGGGTGTGGTTTGTGGAGAGATATTCGCATGGGATGGGAGGATTTTAGCAAGAATTGTCAGTTTGTTGTTGGGTTGGGGAATAGAGTGAGATTTTGGCAGGATGGGTGGTATGGAGATCAACCTTTCCAAGTGGCTTTCCCAAGGCTGTATGGTATTGTTATTGATAAGGAGGCATCTGTAGAAGCTTCTTTGTCAAGGCAGGGGGCGGAAGATAAAAGATTTTGGGATGTTCGTTTTATTCGAGAATTTAATGATTGGGAGATGGATGAAGGGCTGCATTTTCTTCGTATATTGGGAGCTAATATTCTTCCAATAGATGTTAGAGGCCGGATGAGATGGAAGTTGAAGCCTAATGGGGAGTTTGACATTCGACCGTATTATAACAAATTACGAGATTCTCCCTCAATTGTCTTTCCTTGGAAAGGAATATGGAAAGTAAAGGCCCCTAGGCGAGTTTCTTTTTTTGTTTGGTGTGCAGCTTGGAATAAGATCCTAACGGGTGATAACTTGAGAAGATTGAGGGGATTGGATTTTGTAGACTAGTGCATTATGTGCCGGCATTGTGGAGAGACGGTAGACCACTTACTTCTTCATTGTGAGATAGCTTATCGGTTGTGGAGCTTTGTCTTAATAACTTTTGGTTGTCTTGGGTTATGCCTAGATCGATCTCAGATTTGCTTTTTGGCCGGTGGAATTGGTTGGGGAAGCATGCGTCTCAGATTTTGAACTTAGTTCTGCTGTGCATCCTATGGTGTATTTGGAAGGAACGGAATCAGAGGACTTTTGAAGATTTGGATAGTTCCGGTGTTCAGATAATTGCTTCTTTTAGTGGGACTCTTTTTGATTGGTCTCGGGCTTGGGAACTCACGACTAGCGATTCTCTCCCCTCTTTTCTTAACTCTCTTTCTCTTTTGTAATTTATTTGTTGTTTGGTTTTCTTCTTTGTTTTTTCAGTTTTCTTCTTCTTGTATTTTCTAGGTTTGCTCTATGTTTTTCATGCATAGAGTAGACATTCGTATATATAACATTCTTACTTATCAAAAACAAAAAGAATAGCTATTACGAAGAATAATTATTCACTTCAATAAAGACACAACCAAATAACTGAATAGTTATTACACATCAATAACCATTCCATTATGGGATCTATTACTGCATACCGAACATGCCCCAAGTATGAGAGCTCTAAGATGTCTTGCACCAACTACCTGAAAAGTTGGCGCATAACTCCATCCATAGAAATGGGTTCACCTTGAAAATCATGACACCACAAACTTGGAAACCGAACAACCACACTTATTAAAATTGACTGGACTCTACTCATGATTACTAGGGAACCAGAAAAAAAAAACTAACAAGAAAAGGTACAATATCCCTTACTTTCTTCCCTTTCCATTCTGTTCTTGATTACAACAAAATGGTTTAATTGCTTTAAAGCACTTTTATTTTATTTTTACTTCTCTATAATCTAGAATTGCATTAACATATTGAGGCATTAGGTAGAAATAACATATGAATATAACCAACATTTATAAACAAAGGCATCTGAGTTAGAATTGACGCAAGGTAAGGTAGCTGCCTATTTCTTCAATTTGGCTGAGTGGATGATACAAAACCACAAAAAGCAATCAACAATCTCATTTCCATTCAACATTGAAGCACCTGCTACCAACATGTGCCAATAACTATACATCATCCAGACTAGAATTCAAGGATTTTAGTAAAAACCAACATTTATAAATAAATAGCATCAGAGTTAGTACAACCGCGAGGTAGTTGCCTATTTCTTCAATTTGGCTGAGTTGCTGATACATTTAAATATTAAAAAAAAAAAAAAATCAACAATTTCATTCCCATTTGATGTCATAGCACCTGCTAAACATGTGCCAATAACTTCATTCATTATCCACACCATAATTCAAGGATTTCAGTAAATTATACATTAGAAAACAAGTGCCAAAGATAATCTACAGCTAAAAACAACATATTTACAAAAAAATAACTTGAAAAGAATATTGTTGGGATGTTGACTATTGGCACAATGTTTATATCACCCAAATCCAATATGTATCTTAATAATAAGATTCATGGTTATTACAGAGGGAGAGAGAAGCTTTTTCCCTAAAATTGATAAATTAACAAACTAGGGAGTTAGCTCTGCCTTACAAGAAATTCAGTTGATATTAATCCATCTTAAAGACTAACATACCTCTGATTGACTTCCTGTGTTTACATGCTTATCACATCGGGTGCCCCGAAAAAATAATTCTCCTCCAGAAAATTGCTTACCCAAGCACACATTCAAAGTTACTTCTGAGTCATCAACATGAAAGCCTACAAATGTGACATTTTTATATTTAGATTCTATTTGTTTCAACAAAAAATGATATCAAGGAAAAGAAGTGCTTCAATGCTATTGGATATATACTATTCTTTTTTTTTTTTTGATAGATAATAAGAGTTTTATTGATGAAAAAGGATAATGTGTTTACGAGTGTATGTTGAATTGACATTTTAAAAGTATGTTGAAATTCTTTACAAGGATGATTCGTGCACAACCAACATCAGTGCAGAGTTTGAAATCTCGTTATTAAACATTAAAGAAAGCTGTATGACACTAGCATATCCTTGCTGAAGCAGTGCTTAAAGACTCTAGTATTAGGGTCCTATAAGCTATTACACATATTAATTGAGGGTATAAAAACCGGTAACATAAATATATATCTGCAGAAGCATTAACCAATATCAGTGCAGAGTTTGAAATCTCGTTATTAAACATTAAAGAAAGCTGTATGACACTAGCATATCCTTGCTGAAGCAGTGCTTAAAGACTCTAGTATTATGGTCCTATAAGCTATTACACATATTACTTGAGGGTATAAAAACCAGTAACATAAATATATATCTGAAGAAGCATTAATGTCAAAGAAATGCATCAGCATAGCACCTACCCAAGTCAACATCCCTATCTTTACCATATTCAACAACAAATCCATGATGAGAATCCAAAGTTGATCCACCAACTTCTTGAAAGAACACTGCATTCATCAAGTATAATAAATAAATAAAAAGTTAGCCACAGCTTACTGGTCATCCAGTGAATTAATGAAACTGGCATCTTCACTATGAGCAAGCGTTCATCACCTTTAGATATAGGACGAATATACCCCTCCATAAGCTTGTCAAGCATGGTTTCAAGACCAAAATCATCTAGAACAGCACCATACTTATTCATCGTATTTGGTCGCATGATTCGGAATTTTGCTTCATTAACCCACTTTTCAAAATTCTCCACCTAGGTAATCAAAACACAACACTAAAGAGTTTAAAAAAAAATATATATATATATATATATATATAAATTAGGATAGGTTAGATATACCACAGCAGATGACCAAGAAAATGATAGAAAATACCTCAGATAACAATAATTCACAGAAGCGTGGCTGAATCATTTCAAACGTAAACACCCCAGGTGAGGGTTCAGACATTATACTTCTAAAGCTTTCCTCTGAATTATCATTGATTGCTTTCAGAAATGATGGAACAAAGAACGTTTGAGGGTGCATTGTGTATATCTCTCTATGTAAAGGCTGCATAAGTACAGTTAGCAACAGTAAGTCTCCATTCCTTCAAAAGGACAATGATTGGAGCGCAAGGAAGATTTTGCACCAAATTGTCATTTTACTTCAGCAAATTTAAAGATAAAAAATCCAACATTCATTCTTTGGAAAGCCATATACACCCATGAGAGCAATAACCCAATATGTTTAAATGCTGAAGAATATAATTGGTTCTTCTATTCAAAAGAAAGTATTTATTAGGAAACTATAACAAGTGATCATTGTCAAACACTCATACATATATTCTGTAGCACAAAATTTCAATATAGAAAAAAAAAATCATAAACCTCACACTCCCAATTATTCTTAAAACTAGACCAACCAATTGAGAGTTACCATTAAGTCACAAAACAAAGAAACAAATACGTAAATAAGAATTATGCTTGATACCTGATAGTTTGAAATTATCTTCTGCCTGTATTCCCTATGTTTCTGAACCTGGTCATGGCAAAAGAAAAAACATCATAAAGCTTTTTCTGATGATTAAGGTGATCTATTCAAGTAAAGATTTTGTCCTCTTTTTTTTGGGGAAGGGGGAATAAGTCTCAGGTAACGAGTTTATCAAAAATTAAGTAAATGCACAAATCATATGAATTACAATGCTTTCAATGTCCAGTATACAATGTGAAAGTTGCATTACAAACTTTTTGCACTTCACCAAGAGAAATTTTTAAAAGCCTGAATCCAAAGCATAAATTTTCTTTCCCAAGGAAAAATAGCTTGGAATTATTTTACTAAGATTTGCATTTATCTAAAACTGATATATGTCACCATGACCTCATTGATATAAATGAAAGGACAAATTTTTCCATCAAACCAGTTTGGAGGAATCTCCCCCAACCCAGTATGTGGCGAATCATTAAACCGTCCACGTGTATTATTCAAACAAGTCACATGACTGGATAAATAGGTCATGTGACTAAAAACACACATGAATAGTTTTATGAATCACCACATAGTTGGTTGGAGGAAAATACCTCCAAACCAATTTGGGAAGTAAACTTTTTCCTAAATAAACGACAGCGCCAATTAAATACTGCATGGCAGTCAGTCTACTACTGCCCAAAGATCCATTAGCAAGCATGACTTTATTTAAAAATAAATAATAATAATTAAAAAAAAACACACTTTTTCCTATTTTCTAATGTGAATGTTGAGAGCTTTTTGACAACCTAATTATTCCCTCGGATGTGTGTAGTTCCCCCCTTCTCACAATTACAACGACCTCTTCCCCCACACGCACACAAAGATCCAATCTTTTTTCCTTTTTGCTTGATTAGAAATTAAACAAAACAAAACAAAACCAACTGAATTTTCTCAATACCATGAAACAGATATACTAAAATTAGCTCAACTCAAACTTCCCAGATTCATTACAACCACTTTAAAATTCAAGTGATGCATCATCATCAATCATAACCGAGCATTGAACATTCATATATCTATCCCAATTGTAAACTTATCTCAAAAGATTACAAAGGAAAAAATGCCACCTGTGTAGCATTTCTCACTCAGTAATCACCAAATTGAAGAACGTAAGGACATTCCCGTCATTTCACGTGCAAAACACTTGCCCGTTACAAAACCCTAGATTAGAGTAAACTGAAATTTCCTCTCTCTTCCATACAAACCACAGAGAAATACAAGAAGAAAGAGAGAGAAAAAACGTAAAAACATAAACATACTCTGTTTCGCTCTCCATGAGGCAAGTACTTGAGCAGAATGTCCTTCATGAACTTGACCTTATCGTCTCGAGGCAGTGCTAGCATCGTAGGAGGCAAGTACCGCTCCAACGAGCTGAAGATCGAGGGACTGAAATCCAATTGCAAGTCCTCGTAGCTATCGGGCTTGTGGTCCTTGTTCGGATTCAACCTCAGCCTCTGGCTCGTGCTCTGGTTCGACGCCACAATCGCCAAGCGGTTCAAGTCGGAAGCCACTGCAACGCCATTTCCGCCTCCCGATACCGGCGACGGACCTTGAACTTCCCGGCGATCGGCACCGGGGAGCGACATGGTTTGCGAAGAAGAGGAAGAAAATTGAAAAACGCTAATGGAGGAGCATTGGGATTTTTTTTTTAAGGTGAATTAGGGCTTCGATGTGGAGGACGTGAAGTAGTGACTTGTGGTGTGGTTCATTTCATTGCCGTTGTAAAAAAATTTAGGGTTTCTGGATGGCAACGTTGGCAAGTTTGAGAAGACGTGTAGTGTACTAATAGGTACTTAAAGTTAGGCCATTTTAGGGCTGACTCGGCTTAACGGGAAAACTTATTTTTGACCTACTTGCTACAGTTTTTATTTTTACTTATTTTGTAAGGAAAATTATTATTTGTCGTTCAAATTATATCTCAGATTACACTTTCTATCATGAACTTTTCAAATACATGTTTTGTACCCTAAACTTTAACTCTTTTTACACTTTGTATCCTGACATTAATTTTACCGTTAACTTGAATGAAAAAATATAACATCACGCAAAAAGATATAATTGCCCTTTTCTCAATTCCTTAAAAAACAAAAGAAAAATTGCACTTTACCACCCTAAATTATACTCTCTGATAGAGAATATTTTAACCACTACGAAATTTGGCTAACACATCTGCACCACCAAGTCCTCACACATTAGTCAGGAGCATAAGAGTTGTCAGGTAGACAAATACTCTTTAAGACCCCATATGTCAGCAACCTTTAACTGAGTTCAACCTACATCTACTCTTCATGTGTCCTAGGGTGACAAACGAGCACCCAGCGACTGATGATGGGTTGTACTTGGCCTTAGTAGCCATCTTGCGTATTCTCCACTCAAGTATTTTTATATGGAAAGAACTTGCACACCATGCCCAAAATTCCTTCTACATAGTCATATCCTCCAAACATGGGAAGTTAAGCCCGAATATCATGGAGCATTAACTCCATATCTCCCCTATAAGGAAATAACCTACACCCACGGGATCTTGGTCAGCTTTACATCACTATATAAAGCACCAAGCCCCCTCTTCTCCAAGGTACGTGAAATTTCCTAACTCTCATACTCTTAAGTTATTGGACATCATTTATTCACTAACTTAATTTTCAAAGAATCTTTGGCCGGCACTCTACCAATGCTCTCTATTATAAGTTCTTCACCTTTTATTCTTTAGGTACCCCTGTCACTACGCATCTGAACAATCGACTCACTGACGATTATGTGCATCATCACTCTCGATTACACTTTGTACCCTAAACTTTGAATTTCTATTCAAATTAACGGCAAATTTAACGTTAGGATGCAAAGTGTAACAGGGATTATAGTTTAGGGCGCATAACGTGCATTCAGAAAGTTTAGGGTGCAAAATGCAATATAGGATATAGTTGAGGGTGGTAAAGTGTAATTTTTCCTATTTTTTATAATTTCGATAGTTGCAATGAGATGCGAGATAATTTTTTTATAATTCAATAGTTGGAAGATGGAGATTTTCAAATCGTGCTAACCAACTATACTACAAGGCTCTTAGTGATGGAATGGGAGATTCAAACGGTTGGAAAAGTTACATCTTATAAGGGGTACATAAACTAAGAAGTAGCAAAATAAACGAGTCAAATGAAATGGTTAAATTTCCTCTAAATGAGATAATGAAATGTGTAAGGACCAGATTTGAATTCCTAGTTCAAAATGTGAATGGACTTAGCCCCAAAAAGCTCAAGACAATTAAGAAAGACAAGTATAGACTGAAGAATAAACGTCCTCAGCAATGTCCGAGGAGACTGGATCTTATATAATGCTCTCAAATGAGGTTACAGGTTTTGGTTCTAGATTGCTACAGTGTTTCTTCTCTGATTTTCAGATCCCCTTGTCTCGTTGCCCCCTCCTTCTTTTATACTGTCTTTCCTTTTCATCCCTACCTTCCACGTGCATGTCAGATGGTTACTGTTGATACTTGTCCCATCAGCATTTCCTATAAGTCTTCATGTAGTAGCTGTAAGACTGAAATACATTATTCAGATCTACATTAATGCGGCCAGGGAGTTAGTTTCAGTGCATTTAATGCGGAAGTAGCAGCTTTCTCCTTAGATATTTTAGGGGACTTCCTTGTCTGATATTTTTACAATGCTTATCTGCACTAACAAAACCTCCTAGAATGTTACCTTAGTCGACAAACTACCTCTTCGAACCTCAGCCTTGGTCTTCTGAGGATACATTTATCCTCGGCTCATCCTGTTGAGCCATTATGGTCAAAACTAACTTCTTTGTTTACTAACACAGTCTCTTCTGACGAAGATTCCTCCTCTTTAGACAAAACCTCGTCCTCGGCTTGGGCCATAGGCCCAATGTACAAATAGATAATGAACTTCTGGGCCCAATATCCCTACAAAATAGTTTTTGAGATTGGGGCCTTGAAATTTTTTTTAAAAGAGGGGTCTTGAAATTTGGTTGTAAGAATAAAGTAGTTAAGGGAGTGTTTGGGAGGTTACTTAAATTTGTAATTATACGATATAAAAGTATTGTATACTTTAAATTCTTATTTATAGATGTCAAAATCATTTAATCAGTTTAAAAAATAAAGTCTACTCTTTATAGTAAATATTATAATATGTCTATAGTTTTGGGGTAGCAATTCGTGTTTGCATGTCAAGTTCATGTTATGTCGTGTCAACTCATGAGTATTCAATTATATGGGTCAAGCCTAACCCAACAAATTCATTAAATAGGTCAAAATTCTTCAAACCTAATATGACATGTTTATTAAATGGGTCAGTTATGTCAACTTGTTTATCAGATTTTATCAAAGCAAAAAAAAAAAAAAAAAAGTTTTAACCCAATTGATCTAAACTGTGAAAAACTAAACAAGTTTTTTTTAATATAAAACTCAGAACTAACGGTAATTGCATCACAAACAATCATTCAAAACTAAAGCATATATTAGTATCATAAATAATCAATCACAAATGTCAAACAAAATAAATCACAACAACTAATAAGTTTATATTTTTGAAGGGTATATTGGTCAAATAACGGGTCAAACAGATTATGTGGGTTGGACATGAAAACAACATGCTTATTAAACGGGTCAATCGTGTCAACCCGAATATGACACGAACCCGTTAAGCCTCAACTCATAACCTACTAACCTTGTGTCGTGTTGTATCATGTCGTATTTTGCCACCCCTATTATAGTTTCCTAGAAATGTTGAAAAATGACATGCATATAAATTTAGATTAGTAAAGCAATTCCACTCAATATTCGAAAACCAATACTAGGGAATAAAATTATAAAATATGAATTAAAAAAATCAAGCTTCAAAGTATTAAAAAAACATTGTGGGAAAAGGCAAATATTATACAACAAAATGTGTTATATATAAGTCTTAAAAAAAAGTAAAAATTATTTCAAATGAAATTGCAAAGTATTCATGCATTACACAAGACATTATCTTGTTTGCCTATAAAACAGAGACATCGTGACTTCTTTAACAAAGTATTAAATATATATATATATATATATATATATATAACAATATAATATAATTGCTCACATAGGATTTGATAGGAAAATTAATGTTCATAAATTAAAATTTAAACTTGGACATAAGTACGATGCTTGTTAAGTCCATATGTTTTAGTGTTGGCAAACTATAACAAATGTATCAATTTGTGAGTAATTCTTAGGTACTCCTGGAGCACGGAGAATGGTGCTCTCCCCCCTCTCACATTCATGGTGGGGTACATTCATTAAATTTATGGTGGGTTCCACCATGAACGTGAGAGAAGGGAGCATTATTTCTCTATGCTCCGGGAGTACCTTAGATTTTTTTTAGTCGAATTATGTATTTTATTGTGTCTTAAAATGGTAATTGAAGGTCAATGAAGACAAAAAATTGCTCAAGAATAGCTTAAGAAAAGTAGAGTTCCTATAGGCTCAACTCCAATCTCAATTCTTCTTGATCAATCCAGCCTTGAATAGTACATTTTTTGTCTCCTAGATTCCAAGCTTGATTTGATCTTGATCTATCGAACATTGACTCCAATCTCAACTCCTTTTAACCCCCTTCAACTCTTGCCTGACTCTTCTTTATCTATTGAGACTGCGTACATCGACAAAAATCAGCTACATAAAAAAGCCTATAACTTGTCCATTTCAAGCCTTATTCGGGCCCTATTTGTTGCATTATAAAAGGGATATTATAAGCTATCCCCTATAAAGAATTTTTAGAAGGAGGAAAAAAACACTATGTTTGTGCGGCTATGGTTATGTAACCAAGATTATCTCAAATTCACCATTCCAGAAAAGTTTCATGTAGATATGAACATTAGTTGGTGAACAAGCTGAAGTCATAGCTCCAACCACATATTTGTTTTTGTGAAGAAAACCTTCAAAAGTTTCTTGAAGTTGGTGGCGCTTCCGATCATGATCACATGTGTCATCCATGAAGGCAATCTTTATAGTTGAAGAGTCTAGACATTCTAGTGTAGTGAAAGGCTTTCTATGTAAGTTGTCTACAGGTCAATGGAGTCTAGTAAAAGATTTTTCCCGAGATTGTAAAACTTCTCTTGCTAGATTTGCTTCATTGGGAAAATTTTCCCTTAGTGATATTTACTTTAGGACAAGTTATTCCATTAGTTTTCCCTGAGTTATCATCTTGTGTGTTTTATATTTTATGTTGTTTTTACTTTTGCACAATATTGGTGTTTATTTGCATTAATCGAATTGCTTAGTTCATACATCCATTAACAATGCTAAATAAATGCATTTATCTATTTGCACATTTAAATTTTCCATTTTTCAAGCTTTAACATGTGGTGATTTCCACAATCTACACACAACTAACACCACATGGCAAGTCAACAATTGTTTCCGCATCAAACTTTATGAGCCTATGAATGCCATGTGATAAGGAGTTTAAATATGAAATGAAATAAATTCATGTATTTAATTTTGTATTAACATGGAAAAATTCCATATTTATGAGAATTAAATGTTTTGTCATGGATGACAATTTTGCCCTACCCTACTTGACCCACCCCTCCCCGCTTAACCCTGCACCACTATACGGGTTTTCCCTGCCCCGCAAAGGTGATGGAGTGAGATTTTAGCCACACACCATGAGACTGGGTGGGGATAGGTTTAGACTTTTTAGATCCAGTCTGCACTACCCTACATTGATAAAGGTTACAATTGTAAATTTTTCACACCCCAAAACCCAACTATTTAAACAAACAAATCAATATTAGTTTATTTCATTCTACCCAACATGACTCTTTCCCTCTCTTTTCTCTCTAGTAAGGTTGAAAATAAGGTACCAATCTTGAACTCTTGTACATTACTAACCTTTGATTTTTTAACATTTTCTTTTGTCTTCTTTAGAAACAAATTTGTATAGTATTGAATCATTGATTCCATTCAATGTATTTGTCCTAATAGATTTTTTCATGAACAGAATAATGTGCTTTCCATTTGTAATTCTCTGTGGCTATGCAACCAATTATTGTCTTTTGAAATAGACTTAATGTTCATATGAATATATCATGTTGACAATAGCAAAGAAAAAAAGATATAAAATTTTATTGTTGTGTGTTAGGTAGTCTAAGTACCTAGTAAGATAGATTTCATTTTCAACTGAAATTTGAGTATGATATTACTTTGAACATTCGTTGCCTCAAATATTCAGCTTGAAAGTTTAAAACTCATTAGTTCATTTTATTCATGTGATTTTTTTTTTCTTTCCCATTATTTTATATTATCTTTGTTGGAGATATATAGTTTGTCCATTACTAAGTTGCTAAACTAATATCAGGAAAAAAAAAAAAAAAAAAAAAAGCCCCTTCATTTGAAAACATTGGTAACTCCAATCCATCTGCACCTATTGGCAGCAATCAATTTCCATTGATGGTAGATGAAGATAATGCAACCCCATTATCACCTCTATTGGATAGGCCAAAAGATGTCTAGTATAACAATGAGATAATTGAAGAAGAGGGGAAGTACAAATCAATTTTTTGGAATCATTTTAAGAGAAGGAAAGTTGATGGGAAAGACAAAGCTGAGTGCAATTATTGTTTGAAATTGTTAGTATAGGGATCTGAATGTTCAAATAGCGTATAAAACAATATGAACGTTTAGACCCCAATTACAAAATTATCAATTCAAGCTTAATGTCAAACAATAAATGTGCGAAACTTGAACATAAGCTAATAACCGAATTGATAAACAATCTAAACCATAAATAACCACAATCACAGTAGTAATTAAATGATAAAGATAAAGGAAAGAGAAATGCAAATACAAGGACAACACTCGATGTGTTATTGAAGAGGAAACCAAAGCCCTCGGCGTAAAACCTCTCCGCCGCCCTCCAAGCGGTCAATAATCCACTAGAAAATGTAGTTGAGATATATGAACAGCAATAGACCCTCCAAGCCTAATCTACCCAGTGTACCTAAGCCTTCCAAGCTTCTTGCTCCAACGAGGTTGCGCCAAACCTTTTTCTTTTCTAGCTTACCAGATTCTGCTATAGCCCATAGCATCAACCAATATGAATTGGTCCATTCCTAACTACTTCCCAAAACACCAAATAAACCTTCTCACAGATATGAGTATGGTGAGAAAAGAATTTGGCTAAGAACCTCTCAAGGATGTATCAATGGAGAGGAAGAGAGTAGAAGAATTTGAAGAGTCTCTTAGATGAAGATTGTGGATGAATCAATCTTATTTTTCTCTAGGGTTTCTCTCTCAAAATTCTCTCTGGAACCTCTTTACATTTCGTGGGTATAAGGTCTATATACAGTGGTGTGTGTTTGGAATGCGAAGAGTCAGTTTTTCCAAAACAGAGCTGGCTAGCGGCTTGGCCTCGCGACTTGACTGAGTCTCGGGTTCAAGCCGCAAGGTAACTGCATTGCCAGTCTGGATTTTTTGTCCTGTAGTGTAACAGCTGGCATGATGCTTCAGCTTCCCGCATGCTTGACACGTGATCTCCTTTGACGACTTGCCAGTTGCGAGCCACCCGCAAGTTCCAGTCGCGAATCCCTGCATCTTTGTACAATCTTGAACATTTCTTCACACTTTCTCACACACTACCCTTACAAAAATCTCACCTAAATATAAGGTTACTAATTGCTAAAATACAAGCAAATTTGGCACGGAATAAATCCAACAAAATTGTTGATTAAATTCAACCTTACAGGATCCAATTATGGCACTAAACATTCGCATAACCAGATGAAAATATGTTGAAGGAGAAAGTTTCAAGACATTAGGAATATGAAACAAAATATTTGGCTAGGGATCAAAATAAAGTGGATTCAACGGTGGGTGTGAATGCTTATCATTTTGATCAAAATGTATCAAGAAATTAACTTGCTCGTATGATCATCTTGCATGAGTATCCCCTTTCTATATTTGACCACATTGATTTTAGAAGATATTCAACTTCTCTTCAGCCATTGTTCAAGATGGTTTCTAATGATAGGGCAAAAATGTATTGACCCCTTACAAATTAATTAATTAATTACCCAAGTTAATTAATTATGTTCAAATTACATGCAATAATGTGGTAGCACAAACAAATCACAAAATAACTAAGTGCAGTGGAAAATAAATTTGACACGGAGATTTATTTACGAATGGGGAAAACCTCCGAAGCGAAATCCCACCAAGTGATTTTAAGGTCACCATTCCCAAGAATCCTCTATCATCAATTACAAGCGGTTACAAGTATAAGGAAACTTACCAAATCCTTTGGTATATCCCGAAATACCAACCTATAGTTGAACCCTTACCCCAATACCCAATTGGACTTGTATTGTAGCGGCAATTTTTCCGTTCAATGCACGAATCTCAGGACATGACTAACCAATGATGCACGGATCCTAGTACGTGACTAACTCATTTGCACGAATCTCAGTACATGACTAACTCCACAACAACCCTTTAATTGATGTAGTTGATTTGCAACAGCTTCACATAGAAACACCAATAAGATCTTCAATGATGGTGTGAGAGACTTTGCTTGGTTACAGAACCCAAAGGCGTACAAGAAACGCAGCAAGAATTCTTTCTTCTATAGGAAGAGGCTAGGGTTTCAAAAAGAAAACCTTATGAAGCTTTCTAGGGTTAGGTTTTCCTTTTTCCACCTCATTGTTTAAATAATAGCTCAATGGGCTCTCCTATTCCAAATAAGTATACACAAACTTTGGACTTTCCTAATCCAATAAGGATTATACAAACTCATAAACAAATAACATTTTAGAATAAAAACGTTACGAGCTATAGTCTGAATCTCGTAAGCTCGATAGATCAAGGTATGTGGTGAGCTTTAATGAATCTCGACAGATCGAGCTTCTGTCGAGGAGGTATCGAGACCTGCTGATTGAACTTTTCTTAAGCAATTCTTAAGTAATTTTCATATCTTCAATGTGACCACTTGTAATAATCATCTTGAACCTACTCAGATTTACTCAAATACAAGTAAAGTGCGTTTTGTCAAAGGATATGCCAATTACATAAAAATATGTCCCTTACATCTAGGAATACAATCAAGGACATTTTGAACATCTATGATAATGAAAGTGAGAAATCAAAACATGAAATTGATAAGAATCAGGTAGAATTGCAATTACCACTGATATGTAGTCTTCACAAAACAAAAGGTGAGGGTTTATGGTTGTAACAACACATTTCATCCATTGGTTTTGGAGATTATAAAGATAAGTTATGTGGTACTTTTTTTAAAAGTATATATTCATTCTTCTATTTTAATTAAATTCTTTTCAAATGTTTTGTGAACTCATTTCATTGTTAGTTCTAATTATTTAAATTTCTCATTTCAGGTTATTTATGTGATATCTTCGCATACAAAAGAAGTGATTTCTAGTGTCTTAGATATTTTGTTGGAATGGAATATTGATAAGAAGTTAACTACTGTGATTATGGACAATTGCAGTACCAATTATCTTAGACAAACTTCAACATGTACACTTATTATGTGTGGATTAATGTTGCATATGCGTTATGCAGCACATGTTCTTAATTTGATTGTTCAGGATGGTTTGGATATAGTTGGATCATGCAATAAGAAGGTTTGTGAAAGTGTGGGATTTTGGACTGCATCAATAAAGAGAGGTAGAAGTTTGAAGAGACAGCTTGATAGGCACATGTTGAATGTGTGAAAGAACTAGCCCTTGTTTATAAAACTCGTTGGAACTCTATCTATTTCATGCTTTCTATTGCTATAAAATATCAAAAATTCAAAATGTCTTTTATTGATTGAATATATGTGAGTTATCTTATAAGTGCATTCCAACAAAGGAAGAATGGGAGATGGCAAGTAGCATATGTGAGAGATTGGTAGTGTTTCATAAGGTTACATAGCTATTCTTGAGTACCTTATACACTACAACTAATCTTTTATTTTTTAAGGTGTGTGAAATAAAAATAACTTTGAATTCTTGGTTTGCAAGCTCAAGTGATGTGATTAGGAGTATGACATTTAAATGTTGGAAAATTTTGATTGTTATTAGAATGTGATTCATGGTGTTCTGGTCGTGGTAGTCATTTTAGACCCAAGATATGAGATTAAATTGTCAAAATATTATTTTTCAATATTTTATGGTGATTAAGCTAATAAAAAATTCAAAGGGTTAGAGATACTTGTTATGAAATGATTCGTGACAATAGCTTTAGAAGAATGGGTAGAGAAGGTACTCGTGGCCCTTGTTTAGGTGAGAATCCACAAGTTGATGACTCCCTTATGGACTTTGAAAGATATCTCAGTCATAAAAAAAAAATATAAAAAAAAAGGAGTGAAAATATTAAATTGGAGTTAGACTGTTACCTTAAGGATGATCTAATGCCAAGAACTATAAATTTTGATATTTTGGCATGGTGGAAATCTAATGGGCCTAAGTATCCTATGTTGCAATGTAGTGCAAGGCATATCCTTGTCATTCCAATGTCAACTATGGCCTAGAAGTCATCATTTAGCACAAGTGGTCAATTGTTATGTCCACATCATAGTAAACTTCATCAAAAGACTAAGACTATAGAGGCATTGATGAGTGGTCAAAATTGGTTATGGGATGAAATCAAAGGTAATTTATATAAACTATAAAACTAAAGCGGTTGACTTTTTGTTGACCTCATTATATGTTGACACATCATATTTGGAGTACTCACAAATTTCCACATTATCCAATTTATTTAATTAATTTTTTAGTACCTATATTTGCTAACCCGCTCTCCTCGATACTTCTACACGCTTTTTTTCCTTTTTCTATCTATCTATGATTGACGATTTTCTCAGTCTTAGCCCTCTTCCCTTTGTTTCTATTTCTCCCAACTTCTCCTTAGTACAATACAAACTCTCCCCTTTCACTCAAACCTAGTCCAACCTCGCACACTCCAATCGCCCAAGTTGCATATACATCCCCAATTCGATGGAGAGGCATTATGACAATTAAGGAGCTCTTTGAGACGAATTTGCTAGATGGGGTAATGGACTAACAATGGTGTTCATGGGTTGCAAAAGACATCATAGCTATATCAATCATTACTCTCTCAAAACTGTTGTCATCTCTCGACTCCAATTCCTTAAGTTGCACAAAGCTAAAAACAATCCCAGTCCATGGTGTGTGTTGCCTTCATCTCCGCTGCCCTGCCGATTTTTATTTCTACGAAACCTGGTCTCCAAGACATTGTAGCCCATTCACCTCAAGAACCACTCCCCTCCATGCTGTTGAGTTGACATTGATTGATTTGGTTGAGTTTTGGTTAGATTTTTCAATCTTTTATATTTGTTAGAGTTTGTCTACTTCTACTTGAGTAAAGATGTCCCCCCCTTAAATTTTACTTTCGTGTATCAATTTGTTTCTAATTTGAAGATTCTATTATTCTAAATATTTTGTAGGTAAGGCTATCCAGCGGGTCAAAAACCCGACAAACCGATCGGATCCTATCGACCCGATGCCCAGTGGGCGGACTCGAAGCCCATGGTCGGTCGGATTCGGGTCTTCTACTAATAAAAACCAAATATTTGGTTCAAGTAGCGGGTTAAGGGATTTAAAACCCATATAACCCAACCCGATCGAAGGTTTTAGATTTTGAAAAAAAAAATTATTTTTTTCAGTTCTTTCTAAGTGAAAACGTGAAGATTGAAGTGATAAGACTAAAGCATTGGCTTATTAAGACTTACACACTAACTAAAACTTACACGACAAAGCCAAAATAAAATCAGAATGGAAAAATTTCAAATCAATTTCAGAGTCTTCAAAGTTTAGATGTCTCCATAGTTCCATTTCCCCATGACCACATATTTTAAACCTAGCCTCTCATCTCACTCTCTCAGAATCTCATTCTCCATTCTCTCGCTCTTTACTCTTTCTAGTCTCGCCCTCTTCACTCCACACTTTCCACACTCCTCTCCAAACCCTAGCTGCTACTGTCGCTACCTCATCACCACACAGTGACACCACTTCTTTCTTGCCTCACTTTCTTTCCACCTTGGGTTAAGTCTTCTCAACCTCTCAATCTTAACTTCTCAATTTCAGGTATATTTTCTTCCTTTTTCATCTCTCTTTTTCTCTATCTTGGTTTTTGAGATATGGGTTTATTATCTTGTTCAAATTATTTAAAACTTAAAGATCATAGTTGTGAGAAATTGCTTAGCCACAAAGTTGCATGTGCTTGATTCCACTACAAAACATAATATCCAGTATATTTCATTGAAGAGGATTATAGTTGTAAACTGTAATGACTAGTCAGTGTAGTTACTCTCTCTATACTTTTCTATTTGATTCAAAGATTAGGGGACCAAAACTGACCATGAGATTGGATTCAAATATGAAACTCTAACTGTTTTGATTTGATTTGTTGGGCCAAAGATTTGAGTTATCACTTTTTAAAGATGAACTCCTAATTTAAAAAGATGAAATCCTAACATATTTTTATTTTGTTTATCAGATTGTATTTTATTGCTCATTTGTTTGATTCATTTTGTTTTCCTAACTTAAAAAATTTTAATCCTAATTTTATATAGGAGTTGAAAGTTGTTCAAGTTGGCTACTCTTTTTGCTTCCTCTTCAAGGTCGAATCCTTAACAGCTAAGGGTTCTCAAAGATATCATTTCTCTTTTGTTGTTTCTCTTTTAACTTCTTGTTGTTGTTTGTTTGTTACTTTTGTAGTTGTTTTTGTTGTTGCTTTGACCTGTTGTTGTGTCACTTGTGTGTGTGTGTGTTCTTGTTACTGGGTTAGTAGTATTATTGTTATGGTAGTTTGCTAATGCTTAAATTTAATGTCTTTAGATTATGGAACCCTCTAGTGATGCACCACATTCCCAAACAACACCTATTGCCCAAGTTGAACTTGCTGCCCAAGCTGAACTTGTCACTTCAACTAATATTGAGTTTCCCACACTTCCCCCTAAAGGTAAAGGCAAGGTGAGTGAGAAAGCTACTAGTTATGATAATAATAGAAAAAAGTCTATTGCTTAGTATCATTTTGAAAAAATACAGATTAGTGAGAGTCATTTTAAGGCTGTTTGCAATTATTTCCAAAAAGAACTTATCTTTCTGATAGTAAGGGGCATGATACTACTAATTTATTGAATCATATGTCAAATTGTGTTAAGAACCCTAATAGAGATGCACTTGAAGGGCAACAAACTTTAGCGTTTGAACCTAAAATGGATGGGGAGGAAGGATTTCAGCTTGTACCAACAACCTTTACTGTTGAGGCTTGTAGAAAGGCACTCATTAAGATGATTATAATAGATGAATTGCCTTGTAGGTTTGTTAAAGGATATGGATTCCAAAGATTTTTAACAACCTTACAACCTAAGTTACGTATTAGGGATATCCCATCTCATTAAACTGTGGCTAGGGATGCGATTGGCATTTATGGTGTTGAGAGAGAGAAATTGAAGGGTCGAAGGGTGTGCCTTATTAAGGACACATAGACTAATATTCAAAATCTGAATTATATGTCCCTCACATGTCATTTTATTGATGATAATTGGAAGTTGCATAAGAGAATTCTGAATTTTTATCAACTTAAAGACCATAAGGGGGAGACTACAGGTAGAAAGATTTTTTATTTTTATTTTTATACAAGATAGAAATTCTACTCTAGTCTAATTTAAGTGTATATGGGTGTGAAACTCCCTCTTGGAGACTTGAATCTTTGTCCCTTGCCCCCCACACCCCACAAGTACTTATACTTGTGGAGTGACAATCGTGTCAATGGTACGCGGCAGTGACTATAGGTAAAAAGATTGAGATGTGTTTGCGTGAGTGGGGGTATTAAGGGCATATTCACTTTGATAGTGGACAATGCTAGCTCCAATGGTGCCTCTATTAAGTTTTTGCAAACTGTAACTAAAGATTAGAAGGGGACTATTTTAGAACATGAGTTCTTACACATGAAGTATTGTGCACATATTCTAAATCTAATTGTGGAGGATGGTTTGAAAGAAATTAATGCATCTATTGCTAAGGTGTGTGAAGCTGTGAGGTATGTGAAGTCCTCAAAAAAAAAAAAAACTTTTATAAGTTTTGCGCAGAGATTAGGTATTGAATTTAAGTCTCTTCTTTGTCTAGATGTACCAACTAGGTGAAACTCTACCTACCTCATGTTAGAAACTGCTGAAAATTTTGAGAAAATATTTATACGAATGGACTTTAAGGATGATAGTTATTCTTCATACTTTATGAACAGGAGAATATTGGTGGTTTGGGATCTCCTAGTGGTATTGATTTCCAAAATTGTAGGATATTTATGGGTTTTTCGAAGCTTTTTTACAATGAAACAAAGAAGTTTTCTAGTTCTTTGTATGTTACTTCAAACACCTTTTTGATGAGATATTTGTTGTTCAAGATAATATTGCTCATTTAATTAAATCTCAAAACCAAAAAACATGGCAACTAAAATGAAATCTAAATTTGATAAGTATTGGGTAAAAAGAGATAAAATTAATTATCTTTTGTATGTGATTGTGGTTCTTGATCCAAGAAATAAAATAAGGTTTTTGAAGTTTTCTTTTTCTAAAATTTATGAAGATGAAATGGTTGATGAGATGATTGATTTGGTGAGGGGTACCTTGGTCAAGTTGTATGATTATTACTCTTGTGTTGATTCACCAAATGTGCAAGTACCAAGTGGGAGTGAGAGGACACACATAGACAGTGATTCAATTGGCTGTATCGATCCATATGCGATGGTTAATTCTAGATCTAAGCATTTCTTGGTGGCCAAGCAGTCCATAGGGTGTAGCAATGAGATTGACAAATTTTTGGCTGAAAATTGTGAAAGTAAAAGGGATGTGAAATTTGAGATATTGGGGTGGTGGAAGGCCAATTCAAATAGGTATTAAGTGTTGTCCAAAATGGTTAGGAATGTGCTTGTTGGAAAAATCTGGTTTTGTATCTCATACAAAACACACAGCGGAAGCAACAAACATGGATCTATTTCATTCATGATTGATAACTTGCATTATGTAAATTTCAGAATTTAAGTATAAGATTGCGTACCTTAGTGTAGTGAAATTCAAAACAAAATTAGAAGTACTTGGGAACACTTTTAATCTTCACTCCAATTCCATTTTACGCCCAAGAAGTGTGGTCTCTCAATCAGTTTATAAGGGAGATTAATCGAGTGGTTTCACTCACACATACACACCATTTCACAATGGTGTCTCTCTTTTTTTCTCTTATAAAAAAAAATTCTGTATGTCTCTCCCTTTTATAACTAACTGATTATCTAATTGGGCTGGACTATTGGGCCTTTCCAATTGGGCTTTAGTGTGTGGCTTGGAGTGGGATCAAAAGGGACCAATAAGACATTAGCTCCAATGGGCCTTGGGCTTTTCTGTTAACTCTTAACAAGTCCAAAGTTACCATTAATTATATTTAATACCACTATATAAATATATTTGCACTCTAGGCCTTATTAATAAATTATATCCCAAGACTTTATTATACATGCAACCCCTTCATAAAATATTCGTAGTAATTCAAAGTCATGAATATAGACTGCCACTTTGAAAATTACTACATCTTAATTCTTGAGTACCCGGTTTAATCCTTTTAAGTTATTCATCATATATTTATGAAATCCAATTTCATAAATATATACTTTAGTAACTCCTTACTAAAGTGATTAGGCCTAACACTCTGAATAACCAAACCTATTAAACTTATCTTAAGGGAATATTTTATATCTCCATTAAGAGACTTTGAATTCCATCTTGAAAATATATGTTCCATCAACACTAAATGTGGCTGCCCAACATACTGAGGTTTTGATCGTTACTTTAGATCTCACTCTTAATATATCAAAGCAACTTACATTTCATGATCAGGTCCATTATTCTCTCAGGATTAAGAGTTCATGTAAATATAAGTCGTGAGATTTATTATTCAATTGACAGTCGTTAGGAGAATAATAAATCTCACAGCGGTCCAGTTCAATATATCTTAACTCTTAAAACATATCAACATATCAACTAGAAGTCATCACTTCTATGATCAAGACAAATCATCTTAGTTAATATGTTATAGTCTTCGCAGATGAAATGCCCAATTTCATCACAGACTACGAACCAAATTCTGAGTTTACAAAGAACTTGTGACTTATATCTTCTGTGACTAAATCACATAAATCACATACTATGCATCTCATGGACTATATGATAATATCTAAATATTCAAGTTACCATTATTTCAGATAATAATAAAACAATTTTATTAATTACAATATTAAGTCATACATCATGTCATACATAATATAATACATAGCATCATACAATAGGATTTAAGGGCATTAATCCTAACAATCTCCCACTTGCCCTAAAGACTATTGTGCACTAATCTAACTCCCATTCGCTCCAAATGTGACTCGAAGGTCCTTTGAGGCAAGGCTTTGGTAAAGGGATCTGCTAGATTATTTGTATTTTCAATCTTTGCTACCACCACATCTCCACGAGCAATAATATCTCTAATGATGTGATACTTTCTCTCGATGTGCTTTCCTTTCTTATGGTTCCTTGGATCTTTTGATTGTGCAACTACACCACTATTGTCGCAAAACAATGTGATGGGAACTTGTTCCATTCTCATTACACCAAGGTCAGAAAGGAATTTCTTGAGCCATACAGCTTCCTTTGCTGCTTCACAAGCAGCAACGTATTCTGCTTCCATGGTGAAGTCCGCAATACAAGATTGTTTGACACTCCTCCAAGTTATGGCTCCACCTCCCAAGGTGAAAACACATCCTGATGTGGATTTTTTGAAATCTAGATCCGATTGAAAGTCTGAAAACACATCCTGATGTGGATTTTCTGAAATCTAGATCCGATTGAAAGTCTGAATCTGTATAGCTAATGGGTATCAAATCCTCACTTCGGTAAACAAGCATATAATCTCTCGTTCTCCGTAGATACTTGAGAATATGCTTTACAGCTTGCCAATGTTTTGGTCCTGGATTTGATTGATATCGGCTGACCATGCCAACTAAATAACAGATATCTGGTCTAGTACAAAGCATGGCATACATGAGACTTCCTACTGCAGAAGTATAAGGAACTTGTCTCATCATATTTTCTTCCTCTTGAGTCTTAGGCCTTTGGTTATCAGACAAAGGAACTCCATGTCTGAAAGGAAGCAATCCCTTCTTAGAGTTTTGCATGCTAAACCGTTCTAGAACCTTATCTATATACCCAATTTGTGATAAACCTAACATCTTATTCTTGCGATCTCGCCAAAACTTGATCCCTAGAATAAAGTTAGCTTCACCTAAGTCCTTCATATCAAATTGGCTTGACAACCAAACTTTTACTGATGACATTATCCCTACATCATCTCCAATGAGTAGAATGTCATCAACATAAAGCACTAGGAACATTACTACTTTATCTCGATGTCTTCTGTACACACATGGTTCATCAAGATTTTGTTCAAAACCAAATGACTTGATTGCTTGATCAAATCTGATGTTCCATGACCTAGATGCTTGCTTAAGTCCATAAATGGACATTTTCAACTTGCATACCATATACTCTTAGTTCTTTGCTATGAAACCTTCCGGTTGCATCATATAGATTTCTTCTTCAAGATTGCCATTAAGAAATGCAGTCTTGACATCCATTTGCCAAATCTCATAATCATAATGAGCAGCAATGGATAAGAGAATTCTGATAGATTTAAGCATGGCTACTGGCGAAAAAGTTTCATCATAGTCAATACCTTCTTTTTGTGTATACCCTTTCGCCACTAGTCTTGCTTTAAAGGTTTCAACCTTTCCATCTATCCCTCTCTTTCTCTTGTAAACCCATTTGCAACCAACAGGTTTAATGCCATTAGGCGCCTTTACAAGATCCCAAACTTGGTTAGAATACATAGAATCTAATTCAGATTTCATAGCTTTGACCCAATGATGTGCATCTATATCATTTATTGCCTCTTCATAAGTGTAGGGATCCGATTCAGCCTCTTCTGAGATAGCTTCATAAGTTTCTCCTAAACCTATAAATCTTATAGGAGGCCGAATAATTCTCCCACTACGACGAAGCACCTGTGTACTAGTCATCTCATGAGTAATATCTTGTGGTGTATCTAATACAGCCACATCATCCCTAGTTTCATCTATTGGTTGTTCATTTACAGTTTCATTCATTTTAGCCAAAACAACTTTATTTCTAGGATCAAAATTATTCACATAATCATCCTCCAAAAATTTGGCATGTGTGCTAACAAACACTTTGTTATTTTTATGATTATAGAATAAATAACCCTTTGTTTCCTTTGAATACCCTAAAAACATACATACTTCGGTTTTAACTTTCAACTTATCAGACTTCCTTTTCAACACATGTGCTGGACATCCTCAAATGTGGAGATATTTCATACTAGGTTTACACCCACTCCACAATTCCTTAGGTGTGTTGGGAACAGATTTTGATGGAACTAAATTCAAAATATGCATAGCTGTTTTTAGTGCATATCCCCAAAAAGAAACTGGTAAAGTTGAGTAACTCATCATGGACCTAACCATTTCCAAAAGAGTCCTATTCCTTCTTTCTGCTACACCATTTGTTGGGGAGTTCCAGGTGCAGTCAATTGGGATATGATCCCATTTTGAGTTAAGTAATCCTTGAAATCCCCAAGAAGGTATTCACCACCACGATCAAATCAGATGGCTTTTATGTGTTTACCTAATTGATTCTCAACTTCAGCCCTAAACTCTTTGAACTTTTCAAAGGCTTCGGACTTCCGTCTTATTAGGTATACATAACCATATCTTGAGTAATCATCAGTAAAAGTGATGAAATACTCATAACTTCCTTTTGCTTAGGTTGACATAGGACCACATACATCTGTATGAACTAATTCAAGCAATTCTTGGGCTCTTCTACCTTTTGCATTAAAAGATCGTTTGGTCATTTTGCCTTCCAAACAAGATTCACAAACTGGAAATTCATCAAAGTCTAATGGCTCTAAGAGTCCATCTTTGATCAGTCTTTGAATTCTGTTTGGATTAATATGACCCAAACGCAAGTGCCAAAGATATGCTTCATTAGTAGAAGGAAACTTTCTCTTTAATGATTTTACATGAGAGTTGTGATCTAATTCAGAATTATGTAATTCATGCTTATCAGGAGTTAAAATATAAAGACCATCCACAATATTGCCAGAACAGATAAACACTTTATCCTTCTTTATTACAACATTGTCTTTTAGGATAACATAATATCCATATTTACCTAAATAAGTTGCAGAAATTAAATTCCTATGAATATTAGGTACATACAAACAGACTTCCAATATTAAAACTCTAGATTCAAAACATAAATTAAACACTCCAATAGCTACAACTGGAATCCTGCTCCCATCAGCCAAGGTAAGAAATATTTCCCCTTCATTTAGTTTTTTGGTCTCCTGAAACCCCTGCAAGGATTTGCAGATATGATTAATACAACCTAAATCCACACACCAGGAATTTGTGGGATTCTGTACCAAACATGTTTCAAGAAGGAATGTACTTTTCATACCTTTATTCTTGGCAGCCTTAAATATTGGACAATTCCTCTTCCAATGTTCTTTCTCACCACAATGGAAATACTTTCCTTTGGTTTTCTTTTCTTTGTTGGCAACTCCTAAGGCAACTTGTTTACCATCTTTCTTGGAGAAGTCTTTCTTCTTCGAGAAGTCTTTCTTCTTCTTCTTCTTACCTTTGCCTTTCGACTTAGGTTGAGAAGTATAAGCTTCAGCCATATTAGCATCAACACTAGAAGTACCAAGGATGCCTTCCGCCGCTACCAACTCATTCATCAATTCAGACAATGTATAAATCTTTTTGTTCATATTATAGTTAAGTCTGAATTCCTTGAATGATTCTGGTAGTGACTGGAGTATCATATCCACTTGGGATTCTCCATCAATATCGGCACTTAAAACTTCCAATGTATTCAGATTAGAGATCATCCTAAGACAATGCTCCCTTACTGAAGTACCTTCAGCCATTTTGGTATTATAAATCTGCCTCATAGTTTCTTGCCTTGCAGAACGGCCTTGCTCACCAAACATCTCATTCAGACTTAGCATAATGTCCGAAGCTAGTTCTACATCTTGCATTTGATGCTGTAGAACATTTGAAATAGATGCTAGGATATAGCACTTAGCCATCTCATTAGATTTCTGCCAACGATCATATCGCTGTTTTTCCTCAAGAGGAGCATCTAATGATGGAAAGCTAGGACATGGTTGAGTAAGCACATATTTGTACTCTTCAGCAGTAAGAACAATGTCCAAATTTCTTTTCCAGTCAACATAGTTGGATCCAGTCAGTTTGTTTTGATTAAGAATAGCAACAAGTGGGCTAAATGATGCCATGATTTTAAATTTGAAATAACAAACATGAATATAATAAGTAAACTAAATATTATCAATTTAGCATATAAATATATAATATGGAACCTTATAAAACCATAAAATAATATATGCAACGACAAACCAATCCATGTCTATAATTCCTTGGTAGCAAGTTTATTATAAACACATTAATTGATTGAGAACTATTCTCATTATTAGTGCTATCATGATAACTCTTATCATGCACTAATAATATGTCGTATTAGCTTTAGCCTCTAAATGATAATGACATAGCTCCTTTGGGAGGTTAACATTACATTTAGTCTAGTGTACACCATTATCTAGAATCATGTGTAGCCACATTTCATCTCCCTTATAATGTTTAAACTTGTAGTACCATGGAACAAAACACCCTCCTTTGGGATCGCGAGGCATATACGCCAAGACGAGGTGCTTGTCCACACTACTTTAAACAGGTTAGTTCAATCTTGTAGTACTTGAAGTAAACACCCTCCTTTGGGATCGCAAGGCATATACGCCAAGACGAGATGCTTACCCACACTATTATGAACCGATAATGAAGGCCGTGAGATCCAACCCTTGTATCTCTCTCCCACTAGATATTTTAAATTAAAGGTTTTTAAGATCAAGAACCATAATAATGCTAGAAACCCTTGAAAACATAATCCTAATCTCATTAGGAATAAATTTCATTAAATGAATAGTTTAATCCTAGCATTAATATGATAGCATATATATCTCCGTGCATCTCCATATAAATTACAACTTATGAAACACACATTAATATACGGATCCAAAACATGTAAAAATTTGAATGCATATGAAACCATATAAATAAAGATATATATGTAATATACGGATTCAAGGCATTTATCACATGTAAATAAAATGGCCACCAAGAATTCTCATGTACAAGATGGCTATCATGGCAACAACTTTCAATTGACACGTGATAAACAATTAAAAGCATGAATAGCCAAGCGGTGCAATCAACATGGTTCATGCACATGGTAGTTACAAAACGATTACTTCAACAATCAATAACTACCATTAAGCAATACAATCGGTGCAAAATACATATATATAATATATTGACTAATGCATCAAAGGAATCCATCAATTGTCTAAAATTAGCCAAGCCGTAAAATAACTATAGTAATCAATACAATAGTTATTGATATAGAACTATATCTCCTTGGCAATTTCAATTAGATCACGGCACAATTCTTTAATCATAGACCACTTCGAACAAACCAAGAGAATATACATCCTTTGGTGTGAACCCGATATGATCAAGAAACCGTTTTTCTTTTATTCTAAAATCCAATCACATGCTATACAATCATGATATGAAAACCTGGCTCTGAAACCAATTGTTGGAAAAATCTGGTTTTGTATCTCATACAAAACACACAGCGGAAGCAACAAACGTGGATCTATTTCATTCATGATTGATAACTTGCATTATGTAAATTTCAGAATTTAAGTATAAGATTGCGTACCTTAGTGTAGTAAAATTCAAAACAAAATTAGAAGTATTTGGGAACACTTTTAATCTTCACTCCAATTCCACTTTACGCCCAAGAAGTGTGGTCTCTCAATCAGTTTCTAAGGGAGATTAATCGAGTGGTTTCACTCACACATACACACCATTTCACAATGGTGTCTCTCTTTTTTTCTCTTATAAAAAAAAATTCTGTATGTCTCTCCCTTTTATAACTAACTGATTATCTAATTGGGCTGGCCTATTGGGCCTTTCCAATTGGGCTTTAGTGTATGGCTTGGAGTGGGACCAAAAGGGACCAATAAGACATTAGCTCCAATGGGCCTTGGGCTTTTCTGTCAACTCTTGACAAGTCCAAAGTTACCATTAATTATATTTAATACCACTATATAAATATAATTGCACTCTAGGCCTTATTAATAAATTATATCCCAAGACTTTATTATACATGCAACCCCTTCATAAAATATTCGTAGTAATTCAAAGTCATGAATATAGACTGCCACTTTGAAGATTACTACATCTTAATCTTTGAGTACCCGGTTTAATCCTTTTAAGTTATTCATCATATATTTATGAAATCCAATTTCATAAATATATACTTTAGTAACTCCTTACTAAAGTGGTTAGGCCTAACACTCTGAATAACCAAACCTATTAAACTTATCTTAAGGGAATATTTTATATCTCCATTAAGAGACTTTGAATTCCATCTTGAAAATATATGTTCCATCAACACTAAATGTGGCTGCCCAACATACTGAGGTTTTGACCGTTACTTTAGATCTCACTCTTGATATATCAAAGTAACCTACATTTCATGATCAGGTCCATTATTCTCTCAGAATTAAGAGTTCATGTAAATATAAGTCGTGAGATTTATTATTCAATTGACAGTCGTTAGGAGAATAATAAATCTCACAGCGATCCAGTTCAATATGTCTTAACTCTTAAAACATATCAACATATCAACTAGAAGTCATCACTTCCATGATCAAGACAAATCATCTTAGTTAATATGTTATAGTCTTCGCAGATGAAATGCCCAATTTCATCACCGACTACGAACCAAATTCTGAATTTACAAAGAATTTGTGACTTATATCTTCTGTGACTAAATCACATAAATCACATACTATGCATCTCATGGACTATATGATAATGTCCAAATATTCAAGTTACCATTATTTCAGATAATAATAAAACAATTTTATTAATTACAATATTAAGTCATACATCATGTCATACATAATGTCATACATAATATAATACATAGCATCATACAATAGGATTTAAGGGCATTAATCCTAACAGTGCTGGCAGTACTTGTTTCTACTGTTGCTTTTGAGTCAGCATTTAGTACTGGACGTCGCATACTTGATCCATTTCAGAGTTCACTCTCTCCTCTCATGGTTCAAAACCTTGTTTATGCTCAAAATTGGCTTCAAACCTTGGTTCCAATTTTGTTTTTTTGTTTTTTCACAAATCAAAGGAAGCATTGGAAGATGAATTTCATGACTTGGGTAATATGTTTAACTTCCAAACTTTTTGACTATTAAGTGCAATTAGTGTGTCTTATTCAAACAAAATTTAATCTAATAGCTTTCATTTCTTTTTCTTTTCTATTTATAAATCAAGCAACAACAAGTGGTGGAAGTTCAAGCAAGAGTTCAATCTCAAGCAAAGGTATCTCAATTACTGTTGATGACTAATCACTAACTGATTAGTTTCTGCCCTTACTGTTATTTCTATTAAGTTTGGTTACTGTCATTTCTATTGATTTTGGTTACTGCTATTCTATACTTTTTTATGAATATCTTTTTACCCCTTTTATTGTAGGAGGAAGGACACATTTTGTATAGGAGGCAGACTTTTGGAAACATTTTGGAAACTCTTTTGGACATATTGTTTTTCTAACTTATAAATCAACTATTGCTTATAGAAAGGAAAACTTATAATTTATAGGTTTTCTTTTCTATAAGTCATGGACTTAACTATAGAGAATAGAGTAGTTGTTCTTTAATACTTTAGAAAAGCTATTTTTTGGAAATACTTAGGTCATGTTTGGTAACAGTTTTTATTTTCTATTTTCAAAAACTTATTTTTGGGAATATAAAGAAAAAAAAAATTTCTTGTATTTTTGAAATCAAAAACATGTTTGGTTAGTTGAAATTAAAAAGATAGTTTTTTGAAGAAAAAATAGAAAATACTAAAATATGTTGTTACTAGAATTTGAACTCTAATGCTAACTCATTAAATGAGATATTTTTATTAAATTAAATGCATATTTTCATTGACTTTTGAAAATTAGAAACTAAAAACAGCATTTTGCATGTTTTCAGTTTCGTTCACAAATTAAGTTTTGAGAACAGTTTTTGTTTTCTGTCTATTTTGACTTCTCAAACAAGTTTTTTAGTCTAAAAAATAGAAAATTGTATTTGGAACTAAAAAATAGAAAATTGTATTTGGAAACAAAAAATAAGGCGAAAAAGCAGTTACCAAACATGCTATTAGGTATTTCATAATTATAACTAATTATTTATACTGCTGGGAATATTGTAACTAGCCTATTGGCTTACAGACTTGCAGTAACTATCTTCTGCCTTCTTTACCTCTATGGCTTACTAAGTATATATCTATATATATGCGCGTGTGTGTGTATCTAGATGAAAATATTGTAGGATGCTCTTTTTATTTGTTGTTGCCATACTTGCTGTGTGGTGTGAGAGACCGTGCCCCCGGCCCGTTTTTATGTGGTGTTGGGCCAAACCCACATGAATGGGTGAAGTTGTGTTATTTCCTCTCAAAATGGAGGTTCGACTAGTTATATTTTCTCCTTTAGATTAAGGGTTTAACAATGAAGTCGCCACTTATTTAATTATTGAAAAAATAAGAAAACCATAATTGAAAAAAAAAATTCCTCATTTTATTAATTTGAAATTTACATTGATCAAAGGAAAATTACATGACTTTGGTCCTAGATATAATCTAAGAATCAAAAATTACATGGATAAACACTTGATCTACTAACCCTTGATCTAAGTTCGGAGGCTATGTTACAAAGTGGAAAGGTGTTAGGCACCCACCTTGTCCGGTAAAATTGGTCTTCTAGACTATGGTGGCCAAAATTCATATTACATCTTCCAATCAATTTGCATGTTGAATTTAAAGCATGTGATGTGATAAACCTTAATTCAATTTATTAAGCATCGCATTTGGATTGAAAAATAAATTCTAGTGAATGTGTGTGGATGGTGATAACCTAGATTCAAGGATTTAAAAGAATTATTAAACAAACATATTTTTTCATATTTTTTATGTGGATTTAAGATTAAAACTAGTGATATGCATGAACATGTGATGAATAACTAAGAACATGTGAAGAACACATATGAACAATGAAGAACATTCAAACATATTCAAGAGAATTTAAATTATTATAATCATGCTTTAATCTTAAACTCTCATTATGGCAACATGAAAAACAATTAGGGAAAATGATTATACCTTTATGCAAGATTCATATGGTGAAGGAGGAGACTCTTGAGGGAGGTCCTAAGGGTGAAGGAAAAGAAGAGTTAGGAGAGGAAGAGTGAGTCTCACTCGATACCTTGAGTCTCAAGAAGATCAAAATATGACAAGATTACTCAACTTCCTAAAACTCAAGAGAGGAGAAGAGAGGGGTTTTTTTTTTGTGCTTTGGAATGAATGAGAGGGAAGGTTTAAATAATAGTGGTAGAGGAAATATGAATGGAATGCTATTTAATGAGGTTGACAAAGAATCATGAACCTAAACCTCATTTTAGCCTTGGAGAAAATCTGGTGCATTAAATGGAAAGATTGGTGGGAGTGAGGAGCAAGCCAAATTTGGTTTTCCCGTAGCTGCTGTAATAGCTTGTAGAGCCAACTTCGAAAAATCATATCTGACTCAATTCTGATCGGAATTGCCTCATTCTTATGCTTAAATTGAAGCCTCAGATGTCTAGTTTCTAGGAAAATTAACCTCATTTACAGATTCAAAATATTCTGAGAGATATTGATGAAAAGGTGAGCAGAGGTCATTTGTTAGAAAATGGTTTTAGCACAATTAATATTAATAGGTCCCAAATTAGCTCCCAATTAACATTAAATGACTCCAATTACTCTCATTTCAGACTTAATTGGTTCCAAATTTACTCTAATTAAAAGATAATTGCACAAATTACTCATTGAATAATTAATATTTAACTATCTAATTAATCAGGTGTATGCAACCTCACCATAAAATGTAGTCCTAGCCAATCAAATTATGACACATCATTGATCTCCAATCGATTACACTTATAACCAATTGAAATCAATTGTTCATAATCACATATAGTTGGACTCAATTTGTGATAATGTATCTCAGCTATTAAAACTTGATTTGATGATAACTTTTAATCTGGTGGTCCAATTAGGGCCTATGACAAGTTGATTTGATCACTACAACATCAAGATCATTTTGGTGAAATGAGATTAAGGGTCTAATGGCCAGAATCAATATGCATATTTCTGAGGTAAAAGTACTTTTTTACCCTCCATATGAGGTTAAATGCGGGTTACAAAATGGGGTGTCAACAGAATGCCCCTCATTAGCAGAGCTTGAAAAGCGAATGTCAATGTATGAAAGAGACACCTAACTTTGTAATCAGTATTTAACCATGGTGAATGTATGATGCATGTAGATAAAAATGTAAATGGTCATGCATACAATTTTTTTTTTTTTTGAATAAGTACAAGACATGCTTACCTGAGGTCAAAAAAATGGAGGACCAAGGATCCTGGCTCATGTTTTCAGAGGACCTAGGATTTTTGGATCTTGGCTCATGCTTTCAGAGGACCAAGGGTTTTTTTTTTTTTTTTTTTTTTTGGGCTTTGGCTCATGTTTTCAGAGGACCAAAGGTTCTGGATCCTGGCTCACGTTTTCAGAGACCTAGGATTTTTGGATTTTGGCTCATGCTTTCAGAGGACCAAGGTTTTTTTTTTTTTTTTTGGGCTTTGGCTCATGTTTTCAGAGGACCAAAGGTTCTGGATCCTGGTTCATGTTTTCAAAGACTTAGGATTTTTGGATCTTGGCTCATGTTTTTAGAGGACCAAGGGTTTTTGGGGCTTTGGCTCATGTTTTCAGAGGACCAAAGGTTTTGGATCCTGGTTCATGTGTTCAGAGACCTAGGATTTTTGGATCTTGGCTCATGTTTTCAAAGGACCAAGGGTTTTTTTAGGCTTTGGCTCATGTTTTCAGAGGAACAAAGGTTCTGGATCCTAACTCATGTTTTCAGAGACCTAGGATTTTTGGATCTTGGCTCATATTTTCAGAGGACCAAGGGTTTTTGGGGCTTTGTCTCATGTTTTCAGAGGACCAAGGGTTTTTTTGGGCATTGGCTCATGTTTTCAGAGGACCAAAGGTTCTGGATCCTGGTTCATGTTTTGAGAGACCTAGTATTTTTGGATCTTGACTCATTTTTTCAGACGACCAAGGGTTTTTTTGGGCTTTGGCTCATGTTTTTAGAGGACCAAAGGTTCTTGATCCCAGCTCATGTTTTTAGAGACCTAGGATTTTTGGATCTTGGCTCATATTTTCAGAGGACCAAGGGTTTTTGGGGCTTTGTCTCATGTTTTCAGAGGACCAAAGGCTCTAGATCCTGGTTCATGTTTTCAAAGACCTAAGATTTTTGGATCTTGGCTCATGTTTTCAGAGGACCAAGGGCTTCTTTGGGCTTTAGCTTATGTTTTCAGAGGACCAAAGGTTCTGCATCCTGGCTCATGATTTCAGATACCTAGGATTTTTGGATCTTCGCTTATATTTTTAAAGGACCAAGGGTTTTTTTGGGCTTTAGCTCATGTTTTTAGAGGACCAAAGGTTTTGGATCTTGGCTCATGTTTTCAGAGACCTAGGATTTTTGGATCTTGGCTTATGTTTTCAGAGGTCCAAGGGTTTTTTTGGGGTTTGGCTCATGTTTTTAGAGGACCAAAGGTTCTGGATCCTGGCTCATGTTTTCAGAGACCTAGGATTTTTGAATCTTGCTCATGTTCTCAGAGGACCAAGTTTTTTTTTGGGGCTTTGGCTCATGTTTCCAGAGGACCAAAGGTTCTGGATCCTGGTTCATGTTTTAAGGGACCAAGTATTTTTGGATCTTGGCTCATGTTTTCAGAGGACCAAGGGTTTTTTTGGGCTTTGGCTCATGTTTTCAGAGGACCAAAGGTTTCGGATCCTGGTTCATGCTTTCAGAGACCGAGGATTTTTGGATCTTGGGTCATGTTTTCATAGGACCAAGGTTTTTTTTGGGGCTTTGGCTCATGACTTCAGAGGACCAAAGGTTCTGGATCCAGGTTCATGTTTTCAGAGACCTAGGATTTTTGGATCTTGGCTTATGTTTTCAGAGGACCAATGGTTTTTGGGGCTTTGGCTCATGTTTTCAAAGGACCAAAGGTTCTGGATCTTGGTTCATGTTTTCAAAGACATAGAATTTTTGGATCTTGGCTCATGTTTTCAGAGGACCAAGGTTTTTGGGGCTTTGGCTCATGTTTTCAGAGGACCAAAAGTTCTGGATCCTGGTTCATGTTTTCAGAGACCTAGGATTTTTGGATCTTGGCTCATGTTTTCAGAGGACCAAGGGTTTTTTTAGGCTTTGGCTCAAGTTTTTAGAGGACCAAAGGTTCTGGATCCTGACTCATGTTTTCAGAGACCCAGAATTTTGGACCTTGGCTCATGTTCTCAGAGGACCAAATGTTTTTTTGGGGCTTTGGCTTATGTTTTCAGAGGACCAAATGTTCTGGATCCTGGTTCATGATTTCAGAGACCTAAGATTTTTGGATCTTGGCTCATGTTTTCAGAGGACAAAGGGTTTTTTTTGGGCTTTGACTCATGTTTTCAGAGGACCAAAGGTTCTGGATCCTGGTTCATGTTTTTGGAAACCTTGGATTTTTGAATCTTGGCTCACGTTTTCAGAGGACCAAGGTTTTTTTATGGCTTTGGCTAATGTTTTCAGAGGACAAATGGTTTGGGTCCTGGTTCATATTTTCAGAAATCTAGAATTTTTGGATCTTGGCTCATGTTTTCAGAGGACCAAGGGTTTTTGGGGATTTGGCTCATGTTTTCAGAGCACCAAAGGTTCTGGATCTTGGTTCATGTTTCCAGAGACCTAGGATTTTTGGATCTTAGCTCATGCTTTCAGAGGACCAAAGGTTTTTGGGGCTTTGGCTCATGTTTTCACAGGACCAAAGGTTCTAGATCCTGGTTCATGTTTTCAAAGACCTAGGATTTTTGGATCTTGGCTCATGTTTTCAGAGGACCAAGGGTTTTTTTGGGCTTTGGCTCATGTTTTCAGAGGACCAAAGGTTCCGGATCCTGGTTTATGTTTTCAGAGACCGAGGATTTTTGGATCTTGGCTCATGTTTTCATAGGACCAAGGTTTTTTTTGGGGCTTTGGCTCATGATTTCAGAGGACCAAAGGTTCTGGATCCTGGTTCATGTTTTCAGAGACCTAGGATTTTTGGATCTTGGCTTATGTTTTCAGAGGACCAAGGGTTTTCTTGGGCTTTGGCTCATGTTTTCAGAGGACCAAAGGTTCTGGATCCTGGTTCATGTTTTGAGAGACCTAGTATTTTTGGATCTTGGCTCATGTTTTCAGAGGACCAAGGTTTTTTGGGCTTTGGCTCATGTTTTCAGAGGACCAAAGGTTCTGGATCCTGGTTCATGTTTTCAGAGACCTAGGATTTTTGGATCTTGGCTCATGTTTTCAGAGGACCAAGGTTTTGTTTTTTTTTTTTTTTTTTGGGCTTTGGCTCATGTTTTCAGAGGACCAAAAGTTCTGGATCCTTGTTCATGTTTTCAGAGACCTAGGATTTTTGGATCTTGGCTCATGTTTTCAGAGGACCAAGGGTTTTTGGGACTTTGGCTCTTGTTTTCAGAGGACCAAAGGTTCTGGATCCTGGTTCATGTTTTCAGAGACCTAGGATTTTGGATATTGGCTCATGTTTTCGGAGGACCAAGGGTTTTTTTAGGCTTTGGCTCATGTTTTCAGAGGACCAAAGGTTCTGGATCCTGGTTCATGTTTTTAGAGACCTAGGATTTTTGGATCTTGGCTCATGTTTTCAGAGGACCAAGGGTTTTTTTGGGCTTTGGCTCATGTTTTCAGAGGACCAAAGGTTCTGGATCCTGACTCATGTTTTCAGAGACCTAGAATTTTTGGATCTTGGCTCATGTTCTCAGAGGACCAAATGGTTTTTTGGGGCTTTGGCTTATGTTTTCAGAGGACCAAAGGTTCTAGATCCTGGTTCATGTTTTCAGAGACCTAAGATTTTTGGATCTTGGCTCATGTTTTTAGAGGACCAAGGCTTTTTTTTGGGCTATGGCTCATGTTTTCAGAGGACCAAAAATTCTAGATCCTGGTGCATGTTTTCAGAAACCTAGGATTTTTGAATCTTGGCTCATGTTTTCAGACGACCACGGTTTTTTTTAGGGCTTTGGCTCATGTTTTTAGAGGACCAATGGTTCGGGACCTGGTTCATATTTTCAGAAACCTAGAATTTTTTGATCTTGGCTCATGTTTTCAGAGGACCAAGGGTTTTTGGGGCTTTAGCTCATGTTTTCAGAGCACCAAAGGTTCTGGATCCTGGTTCATGTTTTCAGAGACCTAGGATTTTTGGATCTTGGCTCATGTTTTCAGAGGACCAAAGGTTTTTGGGGCTTTGGCTCATGTTTTCAGAGGACCAAAGGTTCTAGATCCTGGTTCATGTTTTCAGAGACCTAGGATTTTTGGATCTTGGGTCATATTTTCAGAGGACCAAGGCTTTTTTTGGGCTTTGGCTCATGTTTTCAGAGGACCAAAGGTTCTGGATCCTGGCTTATGTTTTCAGAGACCTAGGATTTTTGGATCTTGGCTCATGTTTTCAGAGCACCAAGGGTTTTTTTGGGATTTGGCTCATGTTTTCAGAGGACCAAAGGTTCTGGATCCTAGCTCCTGTTTTCAGAGACCTAGGATTTTTGGATCTTGGCTCATGTTTTCACAGGACCAAGGATTTTTGGGGCTTTGTCTCATGTTTTCAGAAAACCAAAGGCTCTAGATCCTAGTTCATGTTTTCAGAAACCTATGATTTTTGGATCTTGGCTCATGTTTTCAGAGGACCAAAGGCTTTTTTGGGCTTTAGCTTATGTTTTCAAAGGACCAAAGGTTCTAGATCCTGGCTCATGATTTCAGATACCTAGAATTTTTGGATCTTGGCTCGTATTGTCAAAGGACCAAGGGTTTTTTTGGGCTTTGGCTCATGTTTTTAGAGGCCCAAAGGTTTTTGATCCTGGCTCATGTTTTTAGAGACCTAGGTTTTTTGGATCTTGGTTTATGTTTTCAGAGGATCAAGTGTTTTTTTGGGCTTTGGCTCATGTTTTTAGAGGACCAAAGGTTCTAGATCCTGGCTCATGTTTTCAGAGACCTAGGATTTTTGAATCTTGGCTCATGTTCTCAGAGGACCAAGTGTTTTTTTGGGGCTTTGGCTCATGTTTTCGGAGGACCAAAGGTTCTGGATCCTGGTTCATGTTTTGAGAGACCTAGTATTTTTGGATTTTAGCTCATGTTTTCAGAGGACCAAAGGTTTTTTTGGGTTTTGGCTCATGTTTTCAGAGGACCAAGGGTTTTTTTGGGCTTTGGCTCATGTTTTCAGAGGACCAAAGGTTCTGGATCCTGGTTCATATTTTCAGAGACCAAGGATTTTTGGATCTTGGCTCATGTTTTCAGAGGACCAAGGGTTTTTTTGGGCTTTGGCTCATGTTTTCAGAGGACCAAAGGTTTCGGATCCTAGTTCATGTTTTCAGAGACCTAGGATTTTTGGATCTTGGCTTATGTTTTCAGAGGACCAATGGTTTTTGGGGCATTGGCTCATGTTTCAAAGGACCAAAGGTTCTGGATCTTGGGTCATGTTTTCATAGGACCAAGGTTTTTTTTGGGGCTTTGGCTCATGACTTCAGAGGACCAAAGGTTCTGGATCCTGGTTCATGTTTTCAGAGACCCAGGGTTTTTGGATCTTGGCTTATGTTTTCAGAGGACCAATGGTTTTTGGGGCATTGGCTCATGTTTCAAAGGACCAAAGGTTCTGGATCTTGGTTCATGTTTTCAAAGACCTAGAATTTTTGGATCTTGGCTCATGTTTTCAGAGGACCAAAAGTTCTGGATCCTGATTCATGTTTTCAGAAACCTAGGATTTTTGGATCTTGGCTCATGTTTTCAGAGGACCAAGGTTTTTTTTTTTTTTTTTTGGGCTTTGGCTCATGTTTTCAGAGGACCAAAGGCTCGGATCCTGGTTCATGTTTTCAGGGACCTAGGATTTTTGGATCTTGGCTCATGTTTTCTGAGGACCAAGGGTTTTTGGGGCTTTTGCTCATGTTTTCAGAGAACCAAAGGTTCTGGATCCTGGTTCATGTTTTCAGAGACCTAGGATTTTTGGATCTTGGCTCATGTTTTCGGAGGACCAAGGGTTTTTTTAGGCTTTGGCTCATTTTTTCAGAGGACCAAAGGTTCTGGATCCTGGTTCATGTTTTCAGAGACCTAAGATTTTTGGATCTTGGCTCATGTTTTCAGAAGACCAATGGTTCTGGATCCTGACTCATGTTTTTAGAGACCTAGAATTTTTGGATCTTGGCTCATGTTCTTAGAGGACCAAATTTTTTTTGGGGCTTTGGCTTATGTTTTTAGAGGACCAAAGGTTCTGGATCCTGGTTCATGTTTTCAGAGACCTAAGATTTTTGGATCTTGGCTCATGTTTTTAGAGGACCAAGGGTTTTTTTTGGACTTTGGCACATGTTTTCAGAGGACCAAAGGTTCTGGATCCTAGTTCATGTTTTCAGAAACCTAGGATTTCTGAATCTTGGCTCATGTTTTCAGAGGACCAAGGTTTTTTTTATGGCTTTGGCTCATGTTTTCAGAGGACCAATGGTTCGGGTCCTGGTTCATATTTTCAGAAACCTAGAATTTTTGGATCTTGGCTCATGTTTTCAGAGGAGCAAGGGTTTTTGGGGCTTTGGCTCATGTTTTCAGAGCACCAACGGTTCTGGATCCTGGTTCATGTTTTCAGAGACCTAGGATTTTTGGATCTTGGCTCATGTTTTCAGAGGACGAAAGGTTTTTAGGGCTTTGGCACATGTTTTCAGAGGATCAAAGGTTCTAGATCCTGGTTCATATTTTCAGAGACCTGGGATTTTTGGATCTTGGCTCATGTTTTCAGAGGACCAAGGGTTTTTTTGGGCTTTGGCTCATGTTTTCAGAGGACCAAAGGTTCTGGATCCTGGCTTATGTTTTCAGAGACCTAGGATTTTTGGATCTTGGCTCATGTTTTCATAGGACTAAGGGTTTTTTTGGGCTTTAGCTCATGTTTTCAGAGGACCAAAGGTTTTGGATCCTAGCTCATGTTTTCAGAGACCTAGGATTTTTGGATCTTGACTCATGTTTTCAGAGGACCAAGGATTTTTAGGGCTTTGTCTCATGTTTTCAGAGGACCAAGGATTTTTAGGGTTTTGTCTCATGTTTTCGGAGGACCAACTCAAGATCCTGGTTCATGTTTTCAGAGACCTAGGATTTTTGATTCTTGGCTCATGTTTTCAGAGGACCAAAAGCTTTTTTGGGCTTTAGCTTATGTTTTCAAAGGACCGAAGGTTCTGGATCCTGGCTCATGATTTCAGATACCTAGGATTTTTGGATCTTGGCTCATATTTTCGAAGGACGAAGGGTTTTTTTGGGCTTTGGCTCATGTTTTTAGAGGACCAAAGGTTTTGGATCCTGGCTCATGTTTTTAGAGACCTAGGATTTTTGGATCTTGGCTTATGTTTTCAAAGGATCAAGGGTTTTTTTGGGCTTTGGCTCATGTTTTTAGAGGACCAAAGGTTCTAGTTCCTGGCTCATGTTTTCAGAGACCTAGGATTTTTGAATCTTGGCTCATGTTCTCAGAGGACCAAGTGTTTTTTTGGGGCTCTGGCTCATGTTTTCAGAGGACCAAAGGTTCTGGATCCTGGTTCATGTTTTGAGAGACCTAGTATTTTTGGATCTTGGCTCATGTTTTCAGAGGACCAAAGGTTTTTTTGGGTTTTGGCTCATGTTTTCCGAGGACCAAAGGTTCTGGATCCTGGTTCATGTTTTCAGAGACTTAGGATTTTTGGATCTTGGCTCATGTTTTCAGAGGACCAAGGGTTTTTTTGGGCTTTGGCTCATGTTTTCAGAGGACCAAAGGTTCTGGATCCTGGTTCATATTTTCAGAGACCTAGGATTTTTGGATCTTGGCTCATGTTTTCAGAGGACCAAGGGTTTTTTTGGTTTTGGCTCATGTTTTCAGAGGACCAAAGGTTCCGGATCCTGGTTCATGTTTTCAGAGACCGAGGATTTTTGGATCTTGGCTCATGTTTACATAGGACCAAGGTTTTTTTTTGGGCTTTGGCTCATGATTTCAGAGGACCAAAGGTTCTGGATCCTGGTTCATGTTTTCAGAGACCTAGGATTTTTGGATCTTGGCTTATGTTTTCCGAGGACCAATGGTTTTTGGGGCTTTGGGTCATGTTTTCAAATGGCCAAAGGTTCTGGATCTTGGTTCATGTTTTTAGAGACCTAGAATTTTTGGACCTTGGCTCATGTTTTCGGTGGACCATGGTTTTTGGGGCTTTGGCTCATGTTTTCAGAGGACCAAAGGTTCTGGATCCTGGTTCATGTTTTCAGAGACCTAGGATTTTTGGATGTTTGCTCTTCTTTTCAGTGGACCAAGCTTTTTTTTTTTTTTTTTTGGGCTTTGGCTCATGTTTTCAGAGTACCAGAGGTTCTGGATCCTGGTTCATGTTTTCAGAGACCTAGGATTTTTGGATCTTGGCTCATGTTTTTAGAGGACCAGGGGTTTTTGGGGCTTTGGCTCATGTTTTCAGAGGACCAAAGGTTTTGGATCCTGGTTCATGTTTTCAGAGACCTAGGATTTTTGGATCTTGGCTCATGTTTTCAGAGGACCAAGGGTTTTTTTTGGCTTTGGCTCATGTTTTCAGAGGACCAAAGGTTCTGGATCCTGGTTCATGTTTTCAGAGACCTAGGATTTTTGGATCTTGGCTCATGTTTTCAGAGGACCAAGGGTTTTTTTGGGCTTTGGCTCATGTTTTCAGAGGACCAAAGGTTCTGGATCCTGACTCATGTTTTCAGAGACCTAGAATTTTTTGATCTTGGCTCATGTTCTCAGAGGACCAAATGTTTTTTTGGGGCTTTGGCTTATGTTTTCAGAGGACCAAAGGTTCTGGATCCTGGTTCATGTTTTCAGAGACCTAAGATTTTTGGATCTTGGCTTATGTTTTCAGCGGACCAAGGGTTTTTTTTTTGGGCTTTGGCTCTTGTTTTCCGAGGACCAAAGGTTCTGGATCCTGGTTCATGTTTTCAGAAACCTAGGATTTTTGAATCTTGGCTTATGTTTTCTGAGGACCAAGGTTTTTTTTAGGGCTTTGGCTCATGTTTTCAAAGGACCAATGGTTCGGGTCCTGGTTCATATTTTCAGAAACCTAGAATTTTTGGATCTTGGCTCATGTTTTCAGAGGACCAAGGATTTTAGGAGCTTTGGCTCTTGTTTTCAGAGCCCCAAAGGTTCTGGATCCTGGTTCATGTTTTCAGAGACCTAGGATTTTTGGATCTTGTCTCATGTTTTCAGAGGAGCAAAGGTTTTTTGGGCTTTGGCTCATGTTTTCAGAGGACCAAAGGTTCTAGATCCTGGTTCATGTTTTCAGAGACCTAGGATTTTTGGATCTTGGCTCATGTTTTCGGAGGACCAAGGCTTTTTTTAGGCTTTGGCTCATGTTTTCAGAGGACCAAAGGTTCTGGATCCTGGCTTATGTTTTCAGAGACCTAGGATTTTTGGATCCTGTCTCATGTTTTCAGAGGACCGAGGGTTTTTTTGGGCTGTGGCTCATGTTTTCTGAGGACCAAAGGTTCTGGATCCTAGCTCATGTTTTCAGAGACCTAGGATTTTTGGATCTTGGCTCAATTTTTCAGAGGACCAAGGCTTTTTGGGGCTTTGTCTCATGTTTTCAGAGGACCAAAGGCTCTAGATCCTGGTTCATGTTTTCAGAGACCTAGGATTTTTGGATCTTGGCTCATATTTTCAGAGGACCAATGGCTTTTTTGGGCTTTAGCTTATGTTTTCAAAGGACCAAAGGTTCTTGATCCTGGCTCATGATTTCAGATACCTAGGATTTTTGGATCTTGGCTCATATTTTCGAAGGACGAAGGGTTTTTTTGGGCTTTGGCTCATGTTTTTAGAGGACCAAAGGTTTTGGATCCTGGCTTATGTTTTTAGAGACCTAGGATTTTTGGATCTTGGCTTATGTTTTCAGAGGATCAAGGATTTTTTTGGGCTTTGGCTCATGTTTTTAGAGGACCAAAGGTTCTAGATCCTGGCTCATGTTTTCAGAGACCTAGGATTTTTGAATCTTGGCTCATGTTCTCAGAGGACCAAGTGTTTTTTTGGGGCTTTGGCTCATGTTTTCAGAGGACCAAAGGTTCTGGATCCTGGTTCATGTTTTGAGAGACCTAGTATTTTTGGATCTTGGCTCATGTTTTCAGAGGACCAAAGGTTTTTTTGGGTTTTGGCTCATGTTTTCAGAGGACCAAAGGTTCCGGATCCTGGTTCATGTTTTCAGAGACTTAGGATTTTTGGATCTTGGCTCATGTTTTCAGAGGACCAAGGGTTCTGGATCCTGGTTCATATTTTCAGAAACGTAGGATTTTTGGATCTTGGCTCATGTTTTTTGAGGACCAAGGTTTTTTTTTTTTTTTTTTTTTTTTTTTGGGCTTTAGCTCATGTTTCAGAGGACCAAAGGTTCTGGATCCTGGTTCATGTTTTCAGAGACCTAGGATTTTTGGATCTTGACTCATGTTTTCAGAGGAGCAAGGGTTTTTGGGGCTTCGGCTCATGTTTTCAGAGGACCAATGGTTCTAGATCCTGGTTTATGTTTTCAGAGACCTAGGATTTTCAGAGACCTAGGATTTTTGGATCTTGGCTCATGTTTTCAGAGGACCATGGGTTTTTTTGGGCTTTGGCTCATGTTTTTAGAGGACCAAAGGTTCTGAATCCTGGCTCATGTTTTCAGAGACCTAGGATTTTTGGATCTTGGCTCATGTTTTCAGAGGACCTAGGGTTTTTTTGGGCTTTGGCTCATGTTTTTAGAGGACCAAAGGTTCTTGATCCTGGCTCATGTTTTTAGAGACTTATGATTTTTGGATCTTAGCTCATGCCGATGTGTGTGGGCCTTTTACCCTAGTACTTGCAAAATAAATGTTTTCTTATTGGTAACAGAGTCATTCATTGAAAAGGATTCGGAATACCTGGCGAATGCCCCTAGTTTAGGACATATTCTATGTTTTGATGAATGCTAAAGGTAGACAGTTAACTTGATGTTGCACCACTGGAGAATATAGGAAAAGATCATAACTTTCTGTTCCAGAAGAAGAATTTAATGAAGTATTTTTTTTTTTTGAAAAATTTGGAAATTTCATTTTTTCAAAGAATTGAAAATTTTGACTGATGATTTTTTTTTTTTTTTTAAATTTGGAAATCCTGAATTTTTTAAACGAATTGAAAATTTGGATTGATGATTTTTTTTTTTTTTTGAAAAATTTGGAAATCTTGAATTTTTTTATCAAAGAATTGAAAATTTTGACTGATGAATTTTTTTTTTTTTGAAAAAATTTGGAAATCCTGAATTTTTTGAAGGAGTTGAAAATTTTGATTGTTGATTTTTTTTTTTTTTTGAAAAATTTGGGAATCTTGAATTTTTTTTTTTTTTTTTTAAAGAATTGAAAATTTTGACTGATGAATTTTTTTTTTTTAATTTGGAAATTTTGAACTTTTTTTTGAAGGAATTGAAAATTTTGATTTGTGAATATTTTTTTTTGGAAATCTTTTTTTCTTTTTTAAAAAAGTTGAAAATCTTTTTTTTTTCTTTTTTTTGAAAATTTTATCTTTTACCCTTTTTTTTTTTTTTAAGATTTGAAGATTTGTACATTATCAAAAAGTGAAGAAGATGAAGATGAAGATGGGAGTAAAAGAGATGAAGATTTATTCATGATTAATTTTTCCTTTTTGAAAAACCTATCATTTGAATGAGAATAACTTTGGTTGGAAGTTGATGCGGATTGTTAGATAAGTCCTTACTTAATTCCCAATTCCCTTAGTTTGGGGCATATTCCATGCTTAGATTGAAGCTGAATTCATTTGATGTTGTGACCATTGGGGAATATGGAAGAAGATCATGGTCCGCCATCCCTGGTTCCTATAAAAAGACTTTCTTTCTCTAGCTTGTTAGAAACCAATTATTGTGAAAAAATTTTGGCCTATGTCACTAATGTGGACATGCTTACAAAAAAAAAAAAAAAAGGATTGATGCCTCAAATGAAAACATGCTTTCATGCAAGAAGGACATATCCGCATACAATATAAATAGGCCAATGCCCCAAGTTTAAGCATGCTTGATGCAAAACAAATGGGCTTAGCCTAACTTGCACCCATACAATTTTGTCACATTATTTTGACTTTGCTCCCTAAGGTTGTTTGGATGATTAGGACCAGGCCTTTAAAAGGCTACCTACGTACCTCTTTTGTAGAGGATCAGGTCAAAACATAGTTCAAGATAACTGGATTTTGGAAAAGGATTTTTTTTTTTTGAAGAAAAAAAAAATTTTTCCATTATTTTTTTTTTGGAACAAGATGTGATCCTTTGAACAACCATTTTAGAAAATCATAGTGTTCAAGAACCAAACAAATCTCTTTGATTACGAAGAATCAAGATCATTAAACTCATGTAAACAAAATTTGATTCTTTCTTTTGAACATTGTCAGATTATGTCTTCAAAAGCAATCAAGAAATAAAATGTGATAATATTTAAGAATCATATTATTGGGTGCAAACAAGGAGAGTGGTCCAAGTTTGAAAGTTCTTTTGAGCCATTTGGAGATTTGAGAATTTGAGAAGTTTTGTCCTTTAACATATCATCTAGTAGGGTTTGACAATTTTAAGCATTTTGCCTTTTTAATTCAAGAGAAAATAATAATAGAGTTTAAGATGTGACTACAACTAGCAAAACTTCAAGGAGGTCTTTACTCATAGGTTGTAATGTAGGCCGGGTTTGGGTTATGAAATGAAGATATAAAAGGCTCAAAATTCCTTATGATGTTTCCCCCAAGTATGCATTACTCAAAAATCAAATATTGGAGGAGTTTTCCCATTTCTTCTTTGTCATCTTCGCACTAGTCTTAATTGGTCACTTGCATCAACAATTGTTTTTATGTTCATTCCTCTTGAACCATACCTCTAGACTTTCATCTTGTAAAATTATTTCTTTTTAGATTGCATCTTCAAGTTTCCAACTTGGTAGGATTTTCCAAAATTTTTTTTTCTTCTTCTTTTCTTTGACCCTAACTTTCGCCTAGACCGCCCTTTTGGGTTTTCAGCCTAGCGGGCTTTTTTTTTTTTTTTTTTTTTTGGCCCTAGCTTTTGCCTAGACTGCCCTTTTGGGTTTTCAACCGAGCGGGCTTCTTTTCTTTTTTGGGTCTTTAATCTCTTGATTGAATGAACTTTTGGGGACCTTTTTCCCTCATTGTATTTCTCAACTTAAAGATTTTCGGTCATTTTGATGCACTCTCTAAACTTCTTTCTTGCCTCAATACGCTTGCATATTTCTATGCTTGATGAATTTTTTCCTTTTTTGATGAACTCTCTTTTAGATGAATCTTGTATTCCTCTTGGCACGATGAATTTTAGGCTTTTCAACTTTATGAACACTTTTTTTTTTTTTTCACATTGATGGAATTTCATTTCTCTTTCCTTGATTGTGTGAAACCTCATTTTTTTTTATGATCTCTTGTCTTTAGCCTAATGAATTCTCCACTTGTCTTTCATGTCTTCTAGGAGAGATTTATCAATTAACTTCAAAGCTACAAGGTTGGCTCCTCCTCAACATGAGATTAAAGCATACATACCTTGGTTTTTCCCACACTAGGTTTGGATTTTAGTGGGTTCATGCGAAAAAGAGGCTAAGTGTTTAAAGGCTCAAATGGGCTAGCAATGAATAATGATCATTCTAGGTATTAGGGAAAATTCTTATTTAACCAAAGATGGCCTTCTATCCCTAGTAATGTTTGCTTGTAAGCATAGTGACTATGAATGCTCTATTGGAGACTCAAAAGTTTTCAGAAATTTGGAATGAATGCATGAGCTTTTTGAATTTTCTGATGGATATATATATTTTTTTTTATTGCCTTGTAAGATCATTTCTTCTTTTATTCAAAGTAATTTAGCAAAAGTGTTTACACGGATCAAATGAAATTAATCATTTCTCAGTACAAGATGATTGTTCAAGCCTTTAAACATCACAATTTAGAAAAAGTTTTGTCCAAGGGATCTTCATGTACTACTTTGAAAAGAAGACTTTAAAGAATCTTGAAATCTTTGAAAAACAAAATGGGCCTTTTTGAAAAAGTCACTAAGAAGTCCAATGCCCCTAGTTCAAAGATTTTTTTCATTTGAAAATTTTTCTCTTTTTTTGGGAAAGATTTGGAAATCTTGAAATATTTTTTTGATTTTTTTTATTTATATATATACACAAACAAAGCTCATTAAATGCTACATGAAAATTTTGAATTAAAAAAAAACATAGAAACATGGAATAAACAAACAATCTTTAAGCTTAACCATGATCTTGCAAACCAAATGTGAAGTGAGGCAAAGTTGGGCCACTTGCTTCTTCTTGATCCATTTAGGATGCTTGAGGCTTGGTGTACTTGAGTGTTAATTATGATGAAATGGCTTGGGCTTGCACTTGGAAGACATGCATCTTGTGAGCTTTTGGCCTTTGACGTTGATCATGTCTATACACCTTTGATGGGCTCAAGTGTTGGGCTTAGACTCACTCTAGAAACAATTTTGGGCTTCCATTCCAAGTAGAGTTCAATCACAAGCCTTTGGGCTTGAGTTCATTCATAGTATACAAGGTTCAAACAATTATGATGGGCTCAAGCGTTGGACTTGGGCTCATCATGGTTCAAACAATGGCCAAACACATGCATAATGCAATGCAATTTACATGGACCGACCTAAAATTAGGTTCTATGGGTCATTACAACATGGGTAGAAGGTAGGTTAAAGGTCCCCACAAGCTACGAGTACCTCCCAACTTGTGACGCCAGGAGCGTCGTATTGGTCCAAACGGTACAGTTTGTCCTTATGAATCACCATGGCATAACCATGATGATCCTTCTCGTGGCGGGTGGTAGGTTCACCGCTGGGTATGTGAGTCTCAGGAAGACCACAATCTACGGTTAATACTACCGGGCTTCCGGGCTAGCACACAAATAAAATTAATTTCATTCAAGCAAATGATGCATGACATGCAAAATAATGACATATTAGACATATTATATACAAAAAGCAATAAACAAATAATGACATGGTTGGCCACCATAACTTAATTGAAGTTTAGCCCTCAATATCCCCAGTGGAGTCGTCGCTGTGAGAGACTGCGCCCTCGGCCCGTTTTTATATGGTGTTGGGCCAAACCCACATGAATGGATGGAGTCGTGTTATTGCCTCTCAAAATGGAGGTTCGACTAGTTATATTTTTCCCTTTAGAATAAGGGTTTAACAATGGAGTCGCCACTTATTTAATTATTGGAAAAATAAGAAAACCATAATTGAAAAAAAAAATTCCTCATTTTATTTATTTGAAATTTACATTGATCATAGGAAAATTACATGGCTTTGGTCCTAGATACAATCTAAGAATCAAAAATTACATGGATAAACACTTGATCTACTAATCCTTGAGCTAAGTTCGGAGGCTATGTTATAAAGTGGGAAGGTGTTAGGCACCCACCTTACCCGGTGAAACCGGTCATCTAGATTATGGTGGCCAACATTCATATCACATCATCCAATCAATTTGCATGTTGAATTTAAAGTGTGTGCATGTGAGAAACCCTAATTTAATTTATTAAGCATCGCATTTTGATTGAAAAATAAATTCTAGTGAATGTGTGTGGATGGTGATAATCTAGATTCAAGGATTTGAAAAAATTATTAAACAAACATGTTTTTCATATTTTTGATATGAATTTAAGATTAAAACTAGTGATATGCATGAACATATGATGAACAACCAAGAACATGTGAAGAACACATATGAACAATTAAAAACATTCAAATATATTCAAGGGAATTTAAATGATTATAATCATGCTTTAATCTTAAACTCTTATTATGGCAACATGAAAAACAATTAGGGAAAGTGATTATACCTTCATGCAAGATTCATATGGTGGAGGAGGAGACTCTTGAGGGAGGTCCTAAGGTTGGAGGAAAAAAAGAGTTAGGAGAGGAAGAGTGAGTCTCACTCGATACCTTGAGTCTCAAAAAGATCAAGATATGACAAGACTACTAAACTTCCTAGAACTTAAGAAAGGAGAAGAGATGGAGTTTTTTTTTTGTACTTTGGAATGAATGAGAGAGAGGGTTTATATAGTAGTGGGGGAGGAAATATGAATGAAAGGCCATTTAATGAGGGTTAACAAAGAATCATGAACCTAGACCTTATTTTAGCCTTGGAGAAAATCTGGTGCATTAAATGGAAAGATTGGTGGGAGTGAGGAGTAAGTCAAAATTCGGTTTTCCCGTAGTTGCTGTAACAGCTTGTAGAACCAACTTTGAAAAATCATATCTGACTCAATTTTGATCGGAATTACCTCGTTCTTATACTCAAATTGAAGCTCCGGATGTCTAGTTTCTGGAAAAATTAACCTCATTCAAAGATTCAAAATATTCTGAGAGATATTGATGAAAAGGTGAGCAGAGGTCATTTATTAGAAAATGGTTTCAACACAATTAATATTAATAGGTCCCAAATTAGCTCCCAATTAACATTAAATGACTCCAATTACTCTCATTTCGGACTTAATTGATTTCAAATTTACTCTAATTAAAAGATAATTGCACAAATTACTCATTGAATAATTAATGTTTAATTATCTAATTAATTTGGTGTATGCAACCTCACCATAAAATGTAGTCCTAACCAATCAAATTATGACACATTATTGATCTTCAATCGATTACACTTATAACTAATTGTAATCAATTGTTCATAATCACATATAGTCGGACTCAATTTGTGATAATGCATCTCAGTCATTAAAATTTGATTTAATGATAACTTTTAATCTGGTGGTCCGATTAGGGCCTATGACCAGTTGATTTGATCGTTACAACGTCAAGATCATTTTGGTGAAATGAGATTAAAGATATAATAGCCAGAATCAAGATGCATATTTTTGAGGTGAAAGTACCCTTTTACCCTCTATGTGAGGTTAAATGCGGGTTGCAAAATGGGGTGTCAACATGTGGTTGTGATTGATTTATTTGTTGGAATTTGTTACATGTGTGTAATGGTTGGCAGGTTTAATAGGTTGAGATGAGCTTTTTTGCCTATGAGACGACTGAGTTTTCTTGATTTGTTTCTGGCTTTTTGAGGTACTGCCCAGGTCTTAAGGCTAAGGCATTTTGAAAATATTTCTTTCTTGTATTGTGTGGTTTAACAGGTCGTTAAAAAGTGCTATTATGACTTTTTATTTGTTTGCTATTTTGCCCAAGTTTTTCCATTCTCTTTTGTGTATTTGTTGTCATCATTTGTTTATATGTGGCAACTAGAAACATTAAATTTGGACTAATATGGCCTGGAGGCCCAAAAGATTCAAAGTAGTATAGTGGCTTAATATAAGTTGAGCTTGAAGGCCCAATTTGAAATAAAAGATTTAAAAAGAGGCTCATTTGATATATATATATACACACACACACACACACTAGGTTCATAAATATATAAATCTTTATGAAAAGTAAGCTCGTTAATTTGGGCCAAAAAGGCCCGTAAAAAATAGTATTAAAAAATTCATGCAAATCCACAAAATGGCCCAATTTGAAGCCCAAACCTGCCTAACCAATGAATCCAACTTGCTAAACCAATGACCTGAACTGCTAGGTTCGCCTGTATGTTCAGTCGAGTACGGGTTAGGCCCAAACCTGTCCCAACCCAACCTGTGGACAACCCTATTTGTAGGTGTTGAAAATTATGCTTCTCTCTACTACAACACATGTAGAAGAACCAAGGTCTATTTCTTGGTTAAATCTGCTAGGTTTTCGACAAGAGGCCTCTAAAAACAGCTGGTGTTTCTTGGTATTTATTCACCTATGTTAGTTTACAAGCTTGTATAGGTGTTGGGATAATAGTGTAGATGAATTGTCATAAACTATTTGGTGATGACTCACTAAGTTCTATATTTATGTTAATTTCCTTTTATTTATCACAATAACCATTAATATCTTAAACTTTGTTACCTGAGGTGTGTGTTTCTGCTATATGCAGTTTGAGGATGTGCTGACTTGGGTTTGAATACTGGAAATATAATAGTTTAGACCATCTGATTTGCTCATTACCACACCTTTTGATTTATGTTTGGATTATCTGATTTGCTCATTAATACACATTTTGATTTGTGTTTGGACTATCTAATTTGCTCATTACCACACCTTTTTGGTTTATGTTTGGATTGTGCATTCTTGGTTTTATGCTACATTCTAATGTTCAAATTTTCTTGAAGTTGATCATTTTTAAGATTTTTTTTTTCAAACTATGGTCTATTGATTTATAAATAGATATAAGTCATGTCAAATGTCAAAACTCATTATTGATTTATAAATAGATATAAGTTATGTCAAATGTCAAAACTCATGTGTAAATATAAATCTATGGCTTATTGGTTTTACGCACATCAGATATAAGTCATGTCAAATGTCAAAACTCATGTGTAAATATCAACCTATGGCTTATTGGTTTTATGCACATCATTTGACAAAATATCTCACTTATGCATTATTTTAAGCCAACTTCACAATAAAATGTGTTACGAATTATATTTGTTATATTAATATATGTTTATAAATAATTAGCTATAACTTTAAATTTGCAATGATTAAGATCATCTAGATAGCATGTATTATAACTTATTTGTGGTAAAGTGGAAAAAAAAATCTACAACAAATTAATGTTTTTGAGAAGTAATGTTAATCTCAAAGTTGTATTGGGGGGCACTTGATGGAACACACGTTTGTATCAAAGTGTCTAACGAAGATGCACCAAGATATCGAGGTAGGAAGGGTTATCCGACACAAAATGTGTTGGCTGTATGCTCATTTGATTTAAAATTCATGTACATATTACCAGATTGGGAAGGAGCTGGTTCAGATTCGAGAATAATAAAAAGTGTTTTAACTAGGAACGATAACTTGAAAATCCCACAAGGTAAATTTAATTCAAATACATATTAGGGTATGTTTTATATAATTTAAAATTTTATAGTATATAATTAGCAATTATTATTGTTTATTAGGTAAATATTATTTTGTCGATGTGGGATACATGAATAGAAGTCGTTTGATTGCACCTTACAGGGGAGTGTGTTATCATTTAAAAGAATACTTTACTCCTCTCTCTAAAAATGCTAAAGAATTATTTAATTTGTGACATGCGTCACTGCGCAATGCTATTGAAAGAGCATTTGGTGTACTAAAAAAAGATTTCATAGCAAGTATTACAAAACCTACTAATTGTGTTGGCACACAGAACGAAACCATTTTATCGCGTTGCACACTTCGGAATTATTTAATGGGTGTCGATCTTGATGAAAGTTTTGTTGCTGAAGTTGATGAAGAGGTTGTTACATTCCCTTCATGAACATGTGGCCCATACTCTAAGAGAAGATGATGATGATGCTTTGCAAGATATTATAAGAAATTCTATAGCATTAGCCACATGGCAAAGCTATGTCCAAATGTGATAACTTTTGGGTTTATTGTTGTCATGTTGTTTAAGATTATGTTATGTTTCAATCACTTAGACATAAACATTATACAAAATTCTCTTTCCAATTCGATATAGATAGAGAGTAATATCTACTCATTATTTTATGTGTTTTTTGTCCTATAAATTATAGCACAAGCAAAGATATCAAATAAGAATGGTGGAGATCCAAGCAAAGAAGTACAACAGACTAGTGCTATGAATGATGCTTTAGTTGATGCTTTTTTTTACATCAACTGGTCATAGGTTGTAGAGTTAATGTGGAACTGGGTTGGAATGCCAAGTGGCTCTAGATCTAGGGGCTCTCACTATAGCTGTACACAAGGGAAAGATCATTTCTACCAATGCTGACAAGATACTTTTATCGGGCAAGGTGGATAAGGAGGATATTATAAGCATTCCATTAATTATGTATCAACGTTCTAACTTTTATCCCTAAGGCATATGATAACATAGTGAAAGAGTTGATTGACAAATTTCACATGGAGATGAACAAGGATGAGGTGAAAAATTGACAAAAGACACTAAAAAAGAATTTTCATGAATGCCATGACATATTTAAAGATGGATTGAGTGTTTTTGGATGGAATGATTCTTCACATATATGGATAGCTGAACCAAAAGTTTAGGAGCCACTCATAGTGGTAAATTACAAATTTTTGAGAGTTTAATTTTGTATTACATAATTATATATTTGTTGCATTACCCTTTTTTTTTAGTTTTTAATAGTTTAAACATGTGGCCGAGAAGTGGATGACGACACCTATGCCCAACTACCCTAAGATGGCATAACTTTGGGCTAAAGATAGAGTAAAAGGTGATTGTGCTAAAACTTCAAGGGAGAAATGTACTAGGTATGTTGCATTGACCACTATTGATGAGATTGATAATATGGTATCTCAAAATCAAGTTTCTTTGAAGAACTTTGAAGTCGAAGGTGATCAAATGAGGTCATTAGAAAATAATGTTGTAGGTTCTTGAGTGTCATCACAAGATGTAATGTCTTCTAAAAGCAAGAAAAGAAGAGTGATAGAAGATGATGAACTTGGGAATGTAAGTTCCTAGTCATTTGATAGTGTATCAATGACAATTGATAGGTGACTGAGGTTATGGCAAAGTGCTTTGCAAAGTCATATGGAGCAAAAGTTCACATAGCTTTGGGTGTATTGAACTTGAATCCAGTTTCAAAGACTGAGGCCTAAATATTTTTAATGGAAAATCCAATATATAAGAAGATGTTCTTTGGTTACCCCAATCTTGAGCACAAAGGTGTACTATTGACACTGATGTCTAGGTCTAAGAATTAATAAGTGTGAGATTTCTTAGCCAACTTTAGATTGTTTTATTTTGTTATTTTGGCAAGATTTATTAGAGCTTTTTTTAGCCATGCATGGACCTTTAAAAAATATTTGTTTGCCTTTTTAGACAAACGTTTATTTTGTTAACGATAAATATGTGAAACATGAATTGCTTTACAACAATTCGTGTGCCCCAAAATTGCATCACTCCAAAGTATTATGATGGGATTCCTGTTATTGATTAACGGTTTTTTTTTTTTTTTTTAAATTTTCCAATAGACAATAAAATATATGACCTTCAAATGCTATTATCCAGTGCCTTTTGCAAATAACCAGTCCAAAGTAGTGGCTTTATACTGTTACGGTGTTACCCCGTAACACTTATTTGTTACTATTATTGTTTCTTAGAATTTAGAAAGCAAATAACAAACAATAAGTTTCCCATGTAGTTTACTATTAGGGAAAATTGCAGTTAACCCACTTGTAGTTTGGCCCGTTTTAACAGTGCCCACCCGTGGTTTGAAATTTGTCACTTAACCCACCTGAGGTGGCCTCCGTTAGACCCTTGTTATCCACCTCTCTCTTTTCACCGTTAAAAATAGGGGTAAATGTGTCTTTTTCATTATATTTTATGTCTCTTTCCTCTTTTCTCCCCTTCTTCTTCTTCTTCTTCTTCTTCACATAAAACATAAAAGAAAACCCATACACCTACAGTCACAAACAAATCCACAAATCCATGTGAACATACACCCACAGATTCGCTAGCCTTTCACTGCTAAATCCAAAAATTGACTAGATAATTCTTCATAAAACAATCACAAAATAAAACTCTAACCCTCTTTCTTTTGCTGGGTTCTCTAAAAAAAACCCAGATTTGCAAGTAAAAAAAAAAAAAATCTGCATAAAAAAACCCAGCAACTCTGTTCAAAATGGCGCCACTCTGAGCCGGTCCAGGAGCTTCAGCAGGTGGAGTACTGTTGTGTTGGCAACGGTTGCAACTGGACCAACTCTGTTCAAAACCCAATCCGAATCTGTTTACGCCTCCAAACACGATCTAGACGATGGCAATACTGTTTGCCTTTGAGGAAAGATTTGAGGTCAAACTTTACCTTGTTTTTGAGATCTTCTTCCATGGAGATGGTTTCAAAAGTCGAAGGATGCGTGAAAGGAACAGATCTCCACCATCCGTTGCCTTGTTGGTCTTTGATGTTCATGTACAGCTTCAAATCTTGAGGCTTTACCTGTTCGATTTTGACGGATTATGGATTTGGAGATTTTTGGGGTTCTAAGATAGAGAGAGAGAGAGGGAGAGAACTTGTCACTTTTTTTTTAGGGTTCTAATTCAGTTCTAATTTTGACTTATATAGTAAAGGAGATTTTTTAACAGAAATGGCAGAGGTGGGTAACGGGGGTCTAATGGAGGCCACCTCAGGTGGGTTAAGTGACAAATTTCAAACCACGGGTGGGCACTGTTAAAACGAGCCAAACCACAGGTGGGTTAACTGCAGTTTCCCCTTACTATTATTACTTTCACACTAGAAGAGATGACAATAAAGTTGCTCACAGTTTAGCTAGATTGGTAATCAATTTTTCAAACTGTATTGTTGTGTGGATAGAGAATGTTTCATCACAAGTTTCCCATATACTTCAGGTTGAAAAAAAAAAAAATAACAAGCAACAATATTGTTCACATTTTATTTTTTTGGATGAACACAATATTGTTCACATGGAGTATAAACTAGAATCGGTTTTTATGTTCTATAATAATGAGGGGTGTAGTAATAATAATATTCCTATAAAATAATTTCATTCTATTCATTTTAATGTTTACTTCTAAATAATGTTACTTACATTCCATTAATTTTGTATGTTACATTTAGCTTAATTAGTAAAGTTTTCGATAGTTGAATAACAAATTTGGAGTTCAATCTCGGCTTACACAAAAAACTAATTAGTGTCTTAATTTGACGAGGAAGAGCACAAACATCAGAAACGAAAAAAAAAATCATCCCATTCTTTTCTATTTATTTATTTTAAAACATCAAAACAAAATTACTTAATTCAAATTTTTTTTCCATTCATTTCTTTTAAATATATTCCATTCTATTCATTTTTTTAATGATAATTTCGTCCCATTCCATTCCATTTCTCGAATAAAACCTAAATTGAAGTGAAGTTAGATTACTTAATTAAAATTTAGGCAAAAATTAAAGAGTTTAATTTGTAATTTAGCATAAAAAGAAAAAAAGAAAAAAGAAAAGAGAAAAACAGGGATGGGAAGAAATATCTGATTTCAGATTACAAGATTATGTTCATTCTTCAGACACTCATTTCTTCATACAATTCACGCTGTTCAGTGTTCCCGCGCTCCCTTCTCCCACTCCTGGAGACTATCTTCTTCTTCTTCTTCTCTTTAAAGTGTAAACCTTCAAATTACACAAAACCAAAAAAAAATTCAATTTTCTCTGTAACCAAACGCAATGAGTGAGACCGAGAGTCCCAAGGCTGAGCCTAGCGCTAACTCTAACCCTAACCACAAGCGCGGAAGCAATTCTTCCGAGGACCAGACCGATGGCGGCGGCGTTGTGAAAAAGTTGAAAACGGAGCGATTTTTCGAGATCGAAGCTGATGCGGCGGAGGATAAGGGCTCGAGGCACACCATGGAGGATACTTCGGTTGTGCTTCTGGACGCCACCGCCGATTCTCCTTCGAACTTGAGGTCCATCCCTTCATACATTCATTGTGTTCGGTTTCTGATTTGTGCCTGTAGTTTGAATTTGGAGCTTAATATATATATAGTTGTTGTTGATTAAAATCACTTCAAAGTTTAATTTTTGACTGTGTGTAAGTCCTTTTGAGTTGCATTGTCACCGAGCTACTTTTGCTCATGATTTATTTTTAGTCTCAGTAATTTGCTTATGGTCTTCTTTGAGGTATTAGTTGTATATGGATTTATGGTTTATGTGACAATGAGTGAAGATTGTTCTGAGGCCTTTGTGATCAGTTGTTTGATTAAGGAAAAATGCACCATATAGAAAGGCCTGTAAAGATCTTCATATGGGTCATTACCGACCTAGAGAAAGCATATGATAGGTCCCTATGGAGGTAATGTGGTGGGTTTTGAAAAAGGAAACCGTTCCTCTAGAGTATATTAAGAATCTGTGACTAGTGTGAGAACAAGGGGAGGCATCACAAGTGGCTTTCCTATCACTATAGGTTTGCATCAAGGATCAGCACGAAGTCCGTATCTCTCTTTGTACTAGTGATGCATGAGCTCATTAAAGCAATACAAGAGGAAGTCCCTTGCTGTATGCTTTCTGCAGATGATGCTTTTTGCAGATAATATAGTTTTGGTGGATTTAACTAGAAGTAGAGTTAATGCTAAGTTAGAAATTTGGTGAGACGGTTTAGAATTTGAAGGTTTTCAATAAAGGAAAACTAAACCAGAGTACGTAGAATGTTACTCCAGTAAAGTTAGAAACAGAGATGCGGTAAAACTAAATGGTCAAGAGATACTAAGGAGTTGAGAGAACCAAATAGGGTAGAGGAAAACCAAAAGTAACATTAGTTTAGGTAGTAAAAAAGGACATGTAAATTAAGGAAGTTATGACTTCAAATAAAATAGAATGTAGGATCCATAGCCAACCCCAAATAATTTGGGACTAAGGCCCTGTTGCGGTTGTTGTTATTATATTTTTATACGAAGTTTCAAAAAGCTAAGAGCTTTGTAGCTCAATTGGCAACTCCTAGTGTTTTCAATGGAAACGACTAGGGTTCAAATTTCCCCACCCCAAACTATTGATTTGCCAAAAAAACTACAGAGAAAAAAATTGTTTATATGAAGTTTCAAAGTAAATTTGTTAGTTTGATATATGGGTTTTCTATTTTTGGGGGGACAGGTGTGCACATTTTGCGGTCTATGATGGACATGGAGGTCGATTAGCTGCAGAGTATGCTCAAAGGCATTTACATGCAAATGTTCTTTCGGCTGGCTTACCACGTGAGTTGGTGTGTTAGCTTGGTCTGATTTCATAGATTTTTGTTTAGTGAGGCATTTAGTGAATTGTTGATATATATTATTAATTTGATTGATTTTATTGGCATTCATTCGCTTATCTGAAGTGGCTAGTACTACTACTACTACTATGGTGATGCTGAAAATTGGTTTTTCATATTTTATGTTCGGGATTTGTTATGAAATCTTTGTCTGCGCCTTTGCTCTCACCATCTTTAATTTACTTTAAGTTTCAGTCTTTTTATTAGTGTTTTGAGGGAGATGAGTTTAGTGTGGTTTAGTTGAAAATTTTCTTCTTGAAGATTTTGTACAAGTGGACTTTGCCAATCTCCTTGTTTTCAGCTGCTTGGCTTTGTGTTGCCTCTTGTATATTGCTTGTATACTTGGGTATTGTTCTTTTCTTTTCCCTTTTTTTTTATTAAATTTTATTTACTTATCCAAAAAAAGGTGCTTTCCTTCACTGATATATGAGCTTAAATATGAGTTTTTATTGATATTTATAAAATAAAAAGTTTATCATATGGGGACATTTCAGGACTTTAGTTCATTAATTATTTTGTTGGTTTTCTGAATATTTTGTCAACAAGAATTTTTGAAGTAACTTATTACAAAAAAAGAAGAAGAAGGAATTTTGAAGTATATGCCTATATGGCAATAATATCCTGCAATTGCTTATGATTTAATCACTTTTTCATGGCTATTTCATTCCGTGTATGTAATTTTTTGGAGATTTCAGTTGAAGGGTTGGAAGAAGTGGCAACAAGTTTTCTCCTGGCTGTTGAAGCAAAGATGAAACAGAGGCAGTCTGAGTTGTCTGCTTAGAAAAAGAAAATAAAGGGAGAAGGGAGGGGTTTATGGGAACTACGGAGCTTATTTAGTTCTGTTAATTATGACTCTTCTTCATTTAGGCCTCACAGTGTTAGTAGGGAGGGGCTTTGATTGTGTCTAAATGAATTTGAAGATTTTATCTTGGAATGTGAGAGGTCTGCATGAAAGGGATAAAAGGCTTCAATTTAAGAACCTTCTTAGAATGTGGCAAGCTGATATCATTTGTTTACAAGAGACATAGATGGAATTGACTACTAGGGGATTTGTTAGAAGTTTATGGGGTTGTCACTATGTGGATTGGGTGTACTTGGGATCTTTGGGTGCCTCAGGAGGGATTTTGGTTATATGGGATAGAAGGGTAGTGGAGAAGTTAGAAGAAGCTGTGGGGTACTACTCGGTTTCTTGTTGATTCAAGAATGTGGGCGATAATTTTGAATGGGCCTTCACTGGTGTTTATGGTCCTAATGTGGACAAGGAGCGTAGATTGTTGTGGGAGGAATTGTTGGGTCTTCATAGCTGGTGGAACGTGCCTTGGTGTGTATCAGGGGATTTCAATATTGTTCGTTTCCCAACTAAGCGATTAGGGGATGATAATTTTACTCAAGCAATGCATGATTTCTCAGATTTCATTTCTGTGCATGGTTTGTTGGATATCCCTATGGCAGGTGGTAGGTATACATGGTCCAATTCCATCTATGGATCCAGGATAGATCGTTTTCTTTTTTTATCCTGATTGGGATGATCATTATCCCAATATGTCACAGAGGAGGTTGGTTAGAGTCTTATTTGATCACTTTCCAATTATCCTGGAGGGAGGTGCAATTCAGAAGGGACGAAGACCTTTTCGTTTTGAGAATATGTGGCTTCAGGTGGAAGGTTTTGTGGGGAAGGTGAAAGATTGGTGGGATTCTTATCAATTCCAAGGTACACCTAGCTACGGAATGGCCATGAAATTAAAATCCTTGAAGGCAGACTTGAAGAAGTGGAACGAATTGGAGTTTGGAAATGTGGCTGTAAAAAAAATACAACTGTGGAGTGATTTGAACTCTTTGGATGCAAAAGAGGAAGTAGTAGTTTTATCAGAAGAGGAGAAGTTAGAGAAGGCAAGGCTTCAAACAGAATTTTAAAAAATTAGCCTTTTGGAAGAGATTAGTTGGAGGCAAAAATCAAGAATGCTCTACTTGAAGGAGGGGGACAGCAACACAAAGTTCTTTCATTAGATGGCTAACTCACATAGAAGGAACAATGCAATTGCTAATCTCAAGGTTGATGGGGTCCTGACTTCTGATATAAAAAGTATAAAGGATTGTATTATTCAGTTTTATAAAAATTTATTTACGGAACATAGAGTCTATCGCCCACATCCGGATGTGTTGAATTTTCCTAAAATTTCTGATGACGAGGCTGGTTGGTTGGTGAGGCCTTTTGATGACGTAGAAGTTTTTGGGTAGTTAAAGATTTTGAGGGGTATAAAGCTCCTGGCCCAGGTGGTTTTCTTATGGCTTTTTTCCAAACTTGCTGGGATGTTATCAAAGCAGATCTCATGGAGATTTTTTAGGTGTTTTTTGAGAGAGGTCAGTTTGAGAAACGTTTAAATGCAACCTTTATCTCCTTGATTCCAAAAAAGTCAGATGCAGTAGAGGTGAAAGATTTTCGGCCTATTAGTCTGATAGGGGGGGTTTACAAAATTATTGCTAAAGTATTGGCTAATAGGTTAAAAGAGGTGATTGGGGATGTTATTTCAGAGTCTCAGAATGCCTTCGTTAAGAATAAGCAGATTCTAGACTCATGTCTCATTGCAAACGAGTGTTTGGACAGTAGGCTGAGATCAGGAGTTCTAGGGGTGTTGTGCTAGTTGGATGTGGAGAAGGCTTATGATCATGTGAACTGGGGTTTCCTAATGTATATGCTTGAGCGGTTTGGTTTCCTAGAAAAATGGAGAAAATGGATTTATTACTGTATATCCACAGTCAAATTCTCAGTTTTGATTAATGGAGCTCCATGTGGTTTCTTTGAGAATTGTAGACGCTTACGACAAGGTGACCCTTTGTCTTCATTGTTATTTGTTGTTATGGAGGCTGTTATCAAAATGATGGATAGGGCAGTGACGGAAGGTTGATTGTTTGGATTTACTGTGGGCACCTCCATAGGTAATCACTTATGGGTAACTCATCTTCTCTTTGCAGATGATACATTGGTTATGTGTGATGCTGATATCGACCAGATGTTGTTTTTGCGCTTGATTTTGTCATGGTTTGAGACTGTATCGGGATTGAAATTAATTTGGATAAGTTTGAACTAGTTCCTGTGGGATTGGTTCCAAATTTTGGGATGCTAGTAGATGCATTGGGTTGTAAGCAGGGCTCACTTCCTATGAAATATTTAGGCCTTCCATTGGGTGCAAAATGGAAAGATAAAGCAATTTGGAATCCCATTATTGAGAAGGTGGAAAGGAGGTTAGCGGGATGGAAAAGATTGTATCTATCCAAAGGAGGGAGACTTACACTCATAAAAAGTACTTTATCCAATTTACCTACTTATCTCCTTTCCCTTTTCCTAATTCCGGCAAATATAGCATACCGTATAGAACAACTTCAACGAAATTTTCTTTGGGTTGGTCTGGAAGATGATTCTAAATGTCACTTGGTGAATTGGTCCAAGGTATGCTCTCCTATCCAGTCTGGGGGTCTACCAATTTGAAATTTGAGATATTTTAATGAAGCACTATTGGGAAAATGGTTGTGGAGATTTGGGCATGAGAGAGAAGTGTTATGGAGAAGGGTTATAAGGGTTAAATATGGAGTTGAAGAGGGAGATTGGTGCTCTAATTTTGTACCAAGCTCCTATGGGGTGAGTTTATGGAAAACTATTAGGAGTGGTTGGTCTACTTTTTCTCGCTACATTCAGTTTTAGATTGGAGATGGGACTAGAGTTAAATTTTGGCATGATGTTTGGTGTGGGGATAATCCTTTGAGTACGTGTTTTCCAGATTTATTCAGAATCAGTAATGATAAGGAGGTTTATGTGGCTGATCTCATGCAGTTTTGTAACGGGGTTCTTTTTTGGGACTTGGAATTCTTGCAAGAAATTCATGATAGGGAATTAGATTCTTTGTCTTTTTTTTGGGATGTTAAATATTGAGGCTCATTGAGAGGTATTGGTGAGGATAAGATGTGTTGGATACTTGCTAAGAGCAAGGGCTTTGAGGTAAGCAGTTATTATCAGGCTTTGTTGGGTGTATGTACTCAGTCCTTCCCTTGGAGAAGTATTTGGAAGCAGAAGGTTCCTTCCAGAGTGGCGTTTTTTGTTTGGACTGTAGCTTTAGGAACTATCTTGACTATTGATAATTTATGTAAGAAGAAGGTGTTGATTCTAGATTGGTGTTATATGTGCAAAAGTAATGGAGAATCGGTAGACCATCTTTTACTACATTGTCCTATTGTTTATGAGTTGTGGTCTATGGTGTTCACCTTGTTTGGTATCTACTAAGCGATGCCAAAGACTGTGGTTGAGCTCCTTGCATGTTGGCAAGGAAATTTTGGTCATCATCGTAATGGTGTTATTTGGATGGTTGTCCCTCGTTGTTTGACGTGGTGCATTTGGCGGGAGAGAACAACCAGTGTTTTGAAGATTCTAAAAGGACTTTAGCTGATTTAAAACTTTTATTCTTTAAAACTCTATCGGACTGGATGTCTATCATAGGAAGTCATTCTATTTTTTTGGTCTATGATTTGATGGATACTTGTAATTTATGTATTTGATTATTTTGGTCCCCTGCTGTATACTTCCTGTATACTTGGGTGACTCATTATTATGTCTTTGAATAAAATTTTCTTTACTTATCAAAAAAAAAAAAAAAGAAAAAGAAAAAAAAGATGAGAAAATATATGCAATGTAATTATCTTCTCTGTTTGTATCTTAATAATATTCCTAGATATTTGATTTACCTTACCCAACTGTATTTGCATTTGAATTGTTTGTACTGTGTACTCTTTGATTCATATCTCTGCATTCTGTGGTGTTGCAGTTGGATGTAAAAGCAGCAAAAAGAGCCATACTTGATGGTATGAAATCATTTTCCCATCTCGTTTTGATCAACAATCTCTCAGTAAAATCTTTTGAAATTCCTTGTCTGTTATTAGGGGTTTTTATTGGATTTTTCCCCTGATTTAGGTTTTCGGAAAACTGATGAATATCTTCTTCAAGAAAGTGCTTCAGGTACAGATAATCACTTTAAAGTTAAGCACTTAAATTTTTTTTCCTTTAGATGCATGAAATAAATCTGTACATTATGCCATTTTCATTCTTTTGAATCAATTTGTTGTAAGGGTTTCTGAAAAAGTAGTTGAAGCGAGAATTTTGCACAATGAGATTTAGCTTGCTATATCTATGTTGCATTTCAATTTCTGAATGATACATAGAAACAGTTGTATTTTCAAGAGGCAAGGGGCCTAGCTAGTACCCTTTAAATTCCAGTGGCTATGAAGTATAGAATTTGGTGTAAGTTAATGTTGGAAAACCTTTATAGCTTTTTTGCCTGGAGTTATGTGTCTAAAAGTTTCAATAGCTACACCCTTTTATCTTTTCATTTCATGTTAGCTAAATCCATTTGGCTAAATAAATGCCTTCCACACTATGGGATTCTTTTCTTTTGGCTTGATTGCCGTGCCCACTACTATGGATGGTATTAAGGCTGCATTTCTTTTAAGTCATATGTCATTTCTACTCTCTCTCTCTTCGTCATTGCCAATTTATGACTTCAGATAACTTACGCACAATTTGCTTCAATGATAAGTGATTAGAGTTTTGGAAAAGTGACTCTTTTTTATGTGTTTGGTTATGATATTGAAAATAAGTTGGAAAAACATTTTCTTGTGTTTAGCAGGCATGTATAATTAGTGATAATAGTTTAATTTTGCATATTTATATCATTATTAGAAAAATATTATCATATTTATTTTGAGATAATTCATGCAGTTTGTAGTTGATTTCGGAATAATGCTGAATAATCAATTTTGTGTTTAATTGAATTTTAATGCGTGAATTTGTCTTTTGTAGGATAATGAAATTAAACAAAAACTTGCTGCGACTTAAATAATGCTCCCAAGTGCAGGATTGTCACGAAGTAATAACTCGAAAAGTCCGAGGTCAAATCCACAGGGAAAAGGGAATTGATTAGCAAACCCCATGAGAATAAAACTAAAATAATAAAGTTTAATTGAAGAGATTTTTAATAGTTTAGTGAAAGTAATTTAAATTGAGTGAAAATAACAATATATTAAGGTGCTAAGGTTTAGGGATCTACACACAACACATCTATTAGTAGTCTTAACAATATTTATTTTATAACTCAACTAAAATTCATATGAAGGATGATCTTAGTCGGATAATTTAACAATAAAAACTTAAGAATTAATTGTCTAAGGTAGTTTCATGCAATTGATTGATTTTAGGCAAAACAAAACTAGTGAATTAGTTCGCAGGGAATACTAAGCATTTAACATGCCCAGAGTCTACGATAAATCAAAAGATTATACAGAACTAAACACTTTTCTAGATGAGTAAAACAATCGAAAACATAAAAACATAAGCGTTAAAACCAATAAATAATTGTTAAGAACATACTAATAAACGGTTGGGTTTCACCCCTTGCCTTAGCAAGACTTCTAGCAAGCTGTAACACAAATAAAACTCTAAAAACTGTAAAGAAACTTTAAAAAAACATAAATTTTGTTCTATAGCAGCTCCCCTTTGAATTTTGCCATAAAGAGCCTTTAAATATGTCAAAGAATCCTATTACAAGTTGAATTCCTGTTTGGAGAAAATTTCAAGTTTTTAGGCTTCACTTAACCGACGTTTTTGGCCCATTTAACTTCAGAATTCGAACTTTTGGTAAATTGCAAAGTTGTAGCCCTTTAAGTTAGAATTCCAGCCCAACTTGAATCATCTTGATTGAACATCTGAGCCGAAAGTTATGCTCCAAATACTAACTGGTGTGCAAGTTGGAATTCTAATCCGAATTGGACTTGGATTAAGTGCAAATTTCCTTTGATTCCTTGCTTGGACTTTAATTTAATTGGGTTGGCCTTCTTTGACTTTATCATGGCCCTTGTAAAATTAAAGTCCATTAGTTTTCTTCTTTGCATAAATCCACTTATTTAATTTCATTATCCTATAAAAGACAAATTCACGCATTAAAATTCAATTAAGCACAAAATTGATTGTTTAGCATTATTCCAAAATTAACTACAAAATGCATGAATTAACTCAAAATAAGTATGATAATGCTTTTCTAATAATGATATAAATATGCAAAATTAAGCTATTATCAATTAGTAATATTTCATGTAATTCCAGATAGTTATATGAATCAAAATTTTAATTTATGACATAAATATAATGTTGAACAAATACGAAATAAACTAAAAATAATTTGCAACCATTATAAAAATCCCAGCTAATATAAGGGACAATAACCAGACTAGCAAGAAACCGTGAAACAACATTTATCTTTTTTGATAGATAAGGTATTTTATTCAAAATAAGGAGAGCTCAAAATGGTGATCTTGCTAAAGAATTACAAATGAACATCCATATGATCCGAAAATTCATCTATAGAGAAACAAGAAATTCCCCCAATTGTAGTACAATATTCATAGAGTTCTCACAAAATTGTTCTTGATATCCTGTGCCAACTGCTCTTCACCTTCTAAAGTCTTCCAATTTCACTCTCTCCAAATGGTCCACATGATACACTGAGGAGTATCCTGCCACATTACCTGATTATGACGACGACGCCAAAACACTCCCCTCTATGAAAACATCAAATCCATCACGTGCCTTGGCATCACCCACACCACCCGAAAATCTATAAGTGCAAAGGATCACCATTCTTGGGTCATAGGGCAATGAAGAAGCAGGTGTTCTATGATTCACCGCCGCACTTGCTCATGATACATCTATTGACAATCACCTATTTCCCCTTAATGAGGTTATCCAAGGTTAGTATTCAAAGCTGCTGCCCAAACAAAAAGAGCCACATTACGTGGTAGCGGTGGTACCTTGCTACCCAAAACACCTTTCCAAGGGAACAAAGAAGATGTGGCACACATATTGAAAACTCAATAAGATTGTACACTAAACTGCCCTTTCCCATCTGAATTCCATACTAGGCATCCTCAATCTTCAATAGGGGTGCCTGGAATAAATCAAATCCATTAATTCGTTCACCCCTTCTGCTTCCCAATCATGAAGGTCCCTAAGGAATCTGAGATTCCAACGCAAACTTCTTGTGTCCCCTCTATGGGTATTCAAGGATTACACTAAAGCGTCCTTTTCTGCCACAATTAAATATAAATCTGGGTACATATCCTTCAAAGAAGATCTTCACAGGCTACACCCATGAGGTCCTTGCACTACAACTGTAGACTTTTTAACCCACACCTCATATTTTGTCTTAATGACCTCACACCAAAATTACCCCTGTTTTGCTCCAAATCTCCATTACCACTTACCTCACAACGCCTGATTAACAGTGGGAACCTTTTGAACCCCATAATCCTCCATAACTTTATGAGATGACACACCTTATTCCAACTCACTAAATGAAATTTAACCTTCCTGTCCATCTCTCCCCTAAGAAATTGCGTTGAATTCTCTCATTCCAGTTAGCCACAGTAGAAGGAATAGTGAACAAAGACAAGTAAGTGGGTGAACTGGACAACATACTTTCAAGTAGCATAAGGTGGCCACCCTGATTAGATACATCTTCCTCCATCCAGCCAACTGTTATTCTAATCTTTCCAACTCAACATTCCTAACTGCGGTGGATTTGCATGAAGACCTCTAAAAAAGGCATCCACCATGGGGAAGACCCCACCTTGCAACAAAGCAATTCTGCCAAATATGTGATATTTTCCATTGCTCCTGCCAGAATTAATTTACTTTTAGGTTCTCTCTAATATTTGTCACTGCTGCAAAGCACATAAGAACAAGGTGGATATGTAACACATTTCCGTAGAGGCCTCACAAAATAATATATTATCATCTGCAAATAGAAAATGGGAGATCTCTTTTGGGGAGCCCCCATTCACCATCCCACCCTCAATCATCCTTATCAGCATAGCACTTAGTATCTCCATTACTAGAATGAATAGTGACAGAGTTAGAGGATCCCCTGCCTTAAACCCCTCAAGCTACTAAAAAACCCCAAAGGAGAATCATTAACCATGCAGCAACATTATCACAAACAAGCCAAAGGCTTTCATGGGTGTATCACATATATGAAACAATAATAATATAACAGTCTCAAAATTTCATTCTAAGTGGTACATTTTAAAAATGATGGTCATTTTAGCCACAAAAGACAAGAATGATGCTACCTATTACTGAGCAAAAAACTGATAATCTAGAATCTTGAAGCCAAAAACTATGTTGACTAAGAAAATAATTTTAATAATTTTTTCTTTGAATAAGAGATTGAGTTAAACATTGTCTAGATAAGGGATACTGTGAATAATCCCAACAAGGTCCTACATATCATCAAAACATAGTGCCATCAATGATGCTGGCCATTATTTAGCTTAACAAGAGTTGGCTCAAAACCAAACCATTTAAACAAGACCAACACTGGGCAGAATAAATTTTAGAAGAAACAAAAGCAAAAATTTTGGTTTGATATCAAAATGTCAACTGATGATAGCTGCATGAAAAGCTTTAGAAAAAAAGTCCTAAAAAAAAAAAAAATCATGCATAACTCATGTAATGTTTCCACCTGTTTTCCGGAGCCTGAAATATATGCTATTTCGATTGTGGGATATACAACAACCAGTTCCCTCCATAACAACCAATTCTACATGGTTCTACGGTACATCATCTAAAACCCTCTTGCCCCTGCCTTTTTACAAACTGGAAAAAAAGCCCATACTCAACCAAATTCAACAAACAGATTGGGTGGTAAAAATATTCACATATCTATGAACAAAAATTAGATCAGAGCCAAAATAAAGAAATAAATACTACCAAGCCTTAGTACCCCCCCCCCCCCCCCCCCCCTCCCCAAAAAAAAAAAAAAAAAAAAAAAAAAAAGAGGGTTGCAATTGGTTGACAGTTTGTGTAAAATTTAGTCACTTTATTATGAATGGATCCAAAAAAAAACCTGTCAGTGTGTAGGAGAGAGAGGGAGAGGAAGCCAATGATGAGACCCAATGTTGAGGGAATGAGAGAGATTGGGAAGAAGATGTTGCCGGAAAGGGATGACGAGATCGGGGGGGATGTTGCCGGTGAGAGAGATAGTGCAAGATTAGGGGGGGGGGGGGGGAGGTCAAGATAGTTGGGGGTTGGGGTGAGAATTAAAAAAGAAAAAAAGAAAAAAAAACCTTTGGAACATGTGTATTTCCTTATTGATAAAAAATGGAAACGTTTTCCTCTGAAAACACACTTATCCGTTGATCAAGCTCCCAATTTTCTTTTGACTTTGCTTTTCCAGACAATGTTTTCTGTTGAAAGTTAAAACAAACACGGCTCAACATTTTCTTAAACTTGATTTACTTAACAATTTATTTTAATTTCTTGCATGTTGAACATTTTTATCAGGGGGATGGCAGGATGGTGCAACTGCTGTTTGTGTTTGGGTATTAGGAGAAACAGTAAGTTTGCAATTGTTATCTTTTTTACTGTGTTCCTATAATTTAAATATTTAAATATCAAAACTTCATTCAGAAGGTGCTTAGCAAGTGTCTTTCTTTTTGTAAGATAAGTCCTTTGAGAATTCGTAAATTACATTTACCAGCTGAAATGGTTGAAGCAGACAGAAAATGTGGGTACAGGCCAAAACAGGCTAGAATTAAAACTGGTACGTTTTAGGGGATTTACCTGTATCAGTTGGTGACCAGTACTTAATTTTCCTGCCGTACCATTTGGTATAGTGCTAAATTCACTGCTTTGGTCTTACACCCAGTTTTGAAAAGGCTGATTATTGGCCTCAAATCTGTGTCACATTGCTTCAGAGGGCACTTGCCATTGCATCAAGGTCCGATCTTTATCATAAAGATCTCCTAAATGAAGACGATAAAAAACTTGGTAAATGTGTATCAAGGCACATGTAATGCAAGTAATTCATGCTGATTTCATAGAGGTCCTACAAACCTAGCCAATTTTTTGCGCAGAGGATCATTTGGATATAAATGCCCACGGCTTCTTGCAAATGGATACACTTTCATATTTTACCAGAGGGTTTGCCAAGAGGGAAGTGGTCAACAATATCTATAAAAAAAAAGAGGGAAGTGGTCAACAATGTGCCCATGGCATACTTTATCTCTACTGTAATTTGTGCTAATTTTGCTTTTGATTATTATTCGTATTGTTTTCCTTGTGTATGCCATGAACTTTTAATTGATGCTACTGGATATTTTCTAGGTTTTCGTTGCTAATGTTGGGGATGCAAAAGCGGTGGTCGCACGATCATCTACTGTTGATGGATTGCAGAATCAGTCAGATGGAGAAAGTCAGCTGAAGGCCATTGTTTTGACAAGGGAACACAAAGCCATCTATCCACAGGAGCGTGCTCGCATTCAGAAGGTCAGGACTGTACATGCACATATATGTGCACATGTATATGCTATTGTTACCAAAAACTAGGATCACAATGCCAGTGAGCTTTAGCTCAAATGGTATCTCCTCCCCTCATAAGAGTGAGCTGGAGGGTGTGCCATGGGTTCAAGACCCACAAGGTGAGTGTGTAATTACCACTAAGGGGGGAAAAAGGCATCACAGCATAGGGTACTTGGAAGCAAGTAGCAGAACATTAGCAATAAAGTTGCAATGACTTAGTTGCAAAATGCTTTTACATCTGTTTGTACACAACTTTTTAATGCTTTTCGAAATCCAACACTTTCAGTTTTGGTCCTCCCCTCCCCCATGTCCCCTTTCCTATTCTTTTCCAAATCTATGCCTATCTCTAATATTGAAGGTAATTATAGAGTTAGGGATGCTTTAATCTTGCTACTTTGGTTGCATGACTTTTCTCACCAACGTTCATGTGAGATATGCTATCATAATATCATATTTTCAGCATTTGAATTAAAAGTCAAAGTACCATATGGGTCTGGTTCCTAGCCAGACCTAGAAACTAGGAATGGGTGGAGGGTGGGGGGTGTGTAACTTACCAATCAATGAACTATTCTTAATAGTTGTTGGTTTACTTGGCTTGGCTAGTTGAGAAGCTTTTCAGCTGTTATGAATGAATCCACTTCAGTTATACTATGACTAGTGAAGGATGAAAGCTTCTCAACTAGCCAAGCCAAGCCAAGCAGCTGGACTTAATACAAATTAATTATGAAGGAAGGGTATGACGTTCTTGCTTAATTGCCACTCTAATATTTGTTGCACGTCAAGCGTGTACTTATTCTTTTATATTTATTGGTTAGTAAACGAATTGGCATATACACTCATAAAAAGAAAAAAGAAAAAAATTGGCATACAAATGTTTTGACTTTCTTACGGCAGTGTATTTTATACTATTCCTTTTCTTCTGTCATATGGGAAATATGAAATATTTATTTGAGGACCAACAAAAGTTGACAACAAAGAGTAATGTTACAGAAACAACAATTTTCACAATAGTTGAGTTGGCAGTTTTTATTGGTTCTCATCTGAGCCCATCACTGATATCACTTTATCATCTACCATTCATGGCTTGCCACCACGGTAGTTGTGAAAATATTTGTGGCTCTAGTCGTATTGGTGGACAAAAGGGTGATCCTCTAGTTCAACAGTCCAGATGATAGTATGGTATTTCTATGGATGGCTGGTTCTAGTCATTGTATTATAAACTTGATAACTATTTATATATTTCTTTATGTCTGAATATATTTTGAACCCCTATCTTCTTTCCTTGCAATAACAATTATGCTTTGCTACTCCAGGCAGGTGGTGCAGTAAGTTCAAATGGGCGATTGCAAGGGCGCCTTGAAGTTTCTCGGGCCTTTGGAGATCGCCAGTTCAAAAAGGTCTTTAATCTCTCTTTTTGGACAATTTATTTTGTAGTTTCGTGTCCCACAAAAGGTTTGAGCCCTGGCACTTCTTTCTCTTGTTAAGATGTAGGGTTTGCCTTTTCTTCCTCAATTGTTTCTTTTTGGCAATTTTCCAATGAATAATGCACATAGGCATTGCCTCCTGCCCTTTTGTTGGCTCTTGATAGTCATGATTTGCACCATGTTTAGGGTATATAACTGATTACACATGGTTATATAGGGTGAAGCATTACTTGGTATCAAAAGCTTGGTGTTAAAAGATAGCATGAATACATTCTTTCTAAAAGGTAGGTTTGCAATGTTATTCCCTGGACCTAGGTTGAATGAGAACTTGCCTTGGAAAGAAGCGGCAAGCAACTCCTCTTTGTATCATGTGGACCATTTGGCAAGAGAGAAACTGAAAGAACATTTGAAGATGAAGGGGCACCGTGGGGGGGGGGGGGGGGGGGGGGGGTGTCATATAACTTTATGGTTTAGTTTTTGGACCATATGAATGTCCTGTAATTCATTAAGGAAGTTCATTTCAAGCTTTCCTTTATCTTCTTAAAAGATCTTATTTACCAACCCAAAAAGAAAAAAAAAGAAGTGGCAATGCTTTTTGAAGCCTGAAGAAATGTTGAAGTGCACCTCAATTTAGTTAACTGCGAATCAAAATATTCTTATTAAAATAGAAGAGCAATAAATGCCTGTCCAGAAACCCAGGTCATGGATTTGAATGGAATTTTTTCCTAGGTTCTTCATAAGATGAAATACTTCTTTCTCTGGCCCAATCTTGCAACTCCCTAAAGTTTCTCTTCCTTGGGCCTAGGAAACATGCATTACATAAGCTCTTGCAAATTTGAGTCCACTTCTCTCTCTACTAAACTCCATAGGAGTGCACCTAAAAATGTATGGTGAATTGTTGTCCTGAAAACTATGTGAATTGCAGGTGGGTGTTGTTGCAACCCCAGATATTCATTCTTTTGACCTCACAAATAGAGAGCACTTCATCATTCTTGGTTGTGATGGCCTTTGGGGGGTATGTGTTTCCTTTATAGTTCGTCATCTTCACACATGCCTTCACTATTAATAACTGGATCTTCTTTGAATTCTACTGTTATTACAGAAATGATGTTGTCAATTGTTTTAGGTATTTGGACCAAGTGATGCCGTTGATTTTGTTCATAAATTATTGAAGGTAAGATCACATCTTTCACTTTCTTTCTAACAAGTCCTTGGCAGAGGGGCGTTTGACTTAGAAATAGTTTGTTGTGTAGGTTTCCCAGGATTGAGTTGACATGTTTTAATTAATGGCATGTTAGTTCCTATTACTTTCTTCATTTAGTCTATTGATCCTAGAACTTTTTTACCAACAAAAAAAAAATTATGTCAGTCATTGTCTGAAGTCATTTGGCTGAAAGTTGTATTCAATGAAAAAGATTGAAAATAGTGTGTTTCTGAAACTTATTTGAAAGCTGTTGCACTTCTAAAAACGTGAGTTGAACTCATGATATTTAAGATCTGAAATCGTGGGTTCAACTCATGATTTTACTTGAAATTGTGCATTTAACTCACAATTTCTGCCAAAGGCCTTATAGCTGAATTGACACATTCCCATGCACAAAGTACTTGGGGGTCTAGGGGGAAAAGGGTTTGAACTGTAGGGTTAGCAGCATATTGTAATTATCTCAAAAAAAAAAAAAAACTCACAATTTCTGACTGAATGCTTCAGTCGTGACTCGTGAGATGAACTCACGATTTCAAATTCACTGTTGTCTTGTTAGCTTGAAATCAGGAATTGAACTTGTGATTGCAGATGTTGGAAGTGTGAGTTTAACTCTCATTTTTAAAAGCATCACCATATTTAGATAAGCTTCAGAAACACCATATTTTTGATATCTTCTCTCTTTTTGTAAAAAAAAAAAAATTTGAAATACATATTTCAGCCAAATCACTCATCATTGTCTCCTTGTTACACAAATTTTCTTCAACTGCCATGTTATAGGGGAAGATGGGGTAAATTCAATCTGCATTAGGAATAGAGGTATCTATGCAAGTTTATCTTGTGGGAACTCCATAGTGAATTTCATCATATGCTTCTCCTTCTCAAAATTGCATAATATGGTTTTGACTGGTGACCATCCTTTCATTTGTAAAACTATGACAATGTCAAGGGAATAGATTCCAAATCAGATCTGGAATTCCTGCACAGTTTGGAATGGGATTAAGGATTAGGGTTTGGTGGGAAAAAAGGTTGGAAAATAGTAAAGAATATAGTCTCTAATTGTGAAAATGAAGGGAAAAACCAAGGTTTGGGTTGCTGTTCCAGGGATGTGAATAGTAACTGGGTTGTTTGAAGGTTATTTGGGGCTATTTGATGGATGAGTGGTTTGGGGTTTTTAAGTTTTAGATTTTAGGGTTTTAAAGGTGACAATTAAATGTGTAGTAAATAGATTTCAAGTTACTGAAAATCTATGAACAATAAACAAAAAAAATATAACTTTCTAAGCATCACATCTAGGATCACAAATCTCAAACAGAACTTTATATATTCTGAAAATTTAGAAAACTTATTCTTCTTCTAAAACATTTCATCCATATGAATGAATGACTAATACCTATTCCTTATGAAACTTGGACGTCTTGATCCATAATAAGAATTTTGGGCTTTTACTAGTGAGCCCATGATAAATAACTAAACTCAAATATAACCAAAATTCTTTAAAAAAAAAAATGATATATATATATATATATGTAGAGAGAGAGAGAGAGAGAGAGAGAGAGAGAGAACCTTAAAATTACCCTATACACTTAAAATTAAATGTATATGAATTGTGAATGGAGTTGTTTAAAGGCCAAAAATATAATAAAAATGAAACTCAATCTACTAGAAAGTCTATTCAACTTCCCAAATAGCCTTGGTATCATCCGACATGTGCCAAATTAATGCTTGGGTATTAGAGTTTGTTTTGGGATACGTTTTATGTCTTAGTGGTTTCTGGCATGGTTCTCCATCAAATGATATTACATAGTTTTTGATGGTTCTAGTGGACTACATTTGATATAGGAGCATAGCCAGAAGTTATTTCTATTTTTCATTTTGGATTTTTAGTGGATAATTTTAGATTATGATGTAGTTATTTGTTTAGTTTGGATTAGTATTTGAGTTCGGTTAGGATTAGTTTATCATTGGCATTTGATTAGTATTGGATATGTATTTGAAATTGTTTAGGATTATTGGATTAATATTTGAGATTGTTTAAGATTCGTATCAGGAGAGTTTATCCTTATTATTGTGATTCCTGGAAGCTGTATATAAAGCTCCAGATGATTTCTTTTGTATTCAAACTATGATTAATATTATTCAGATTATTTGCAAAGTTTGCATTGCATTTGTTTGGTGGTGAATCCAAACACCTTAGGTGGGAAGCCTAAGGTCTACAGTCTACAGTGGGACTAATCTAGGTGGGAAGCCTAGGTTTTCCTGCATCAACATTTTGTTAGTTAGTGGTTTAGTTCTTTTTTTGTCCCCCCAAGGGTCTGGCTCTCCATGTAAGTTTATTTCACTATCGTATAAAGGAACATTGTCTAAATCATACATGAAACTAGGAGCCACATTATTTATATCTTTTCCTTGGAGGGATTGAAAAAATGTTCCCAGGACTGCTTTCTGTAGGTTGTTTCATATTTATAATTCACTTTTGGTAACCTTTACCTCACATGTTCTTTATGTTAAATGGTTACTTAGAAGGCTAACATGTGTTTAACAGGAGGGTTTGCCTGTCACCACTGTGAGCCGTCGTCTTGTGAAGGAAGCTGTTCGTGAGCGGCGCTGTAAAGACAACTGCACTGCAATTGTCATCGCTTTCAGGCACAAGTAATTCCAAGGGCACCAACTTTGTTCTAAAAGGAGTATTTCACTATTGATCACGTTGAGGTTTTGTTAAGTTGTTAAGCTCCTTACGTTTCTCATGTGTTGTCATACTGTCAAATATTTTGATGAGTTGCTCAGTTTTGCATGCCAAGTTGGTAGAATTTGACTCTGGGCGCTGTTGTGAAGCCAACACCTGACTATTCACAAGTTGAAATATGCATAGGATGTGTAACAGTTTAGATGGGGGTGTGGTTGTATAACGATTGCAATGTCTTCTAAGAATTTGTAGCTCTAAACATTGTATCCTGAATGTTGGTATCTAATATGCTTTTCTTCCTATGTGCAAAATTTTGCAGGATAAGTGGATAACGTACGGCACAATTCTCAATTTCCAAGTCATCACAGGCACAACCTTCTCTTTCCAGAGGGGAGATATAATATAATTCTTTCTAGAAAAATGATTGCTTATTTATGAGATTGTAAGGTGAGGAGTAAGATTCAATACTTCAGAAGTACGATGTGGGACTTCCTCCTTTCTCATAACTAGCCACTAACCCGTGCGATGCACAGAAAAACTTGAGTATATAACATGTATCATAATATATAATATTATATGATACATAAGGAAGAAATATAGTTCATTGAACAAACATTCAGGAAAAAAAAATCTATAATTAAATAGACAATCAAATTATTTCAGTAATACAAAACTATTCACTCACTGTAAACCAATTTGAAAACCTTTTTCAAAACCCAAGCTGCCTTCTTTTATTAAGAATTTTCAGTAACCAACAACTTGACCAATATCACGCTCATTCAAAGAGTTGTTTTCCTCTTAATTAACAATCTTATAAATTGGGAGGCATGACTTTGGACAACTTAAATATCAAGAATCATACATGAGAGTAAAATTGTTAGGAATAGAAGTTGCTTATCAACAATGGCTTGAAAGCTAAGAGGGAGAGGAATAGAAGTTAAAAGAGTGTTATTTTGTTATGAGAGTTTACTAAAATAAAGCAATATAGTATGGTACAATAAAAGCTTCATCATCCTCCGCAATTTAGAACATGCAAATCATGAGTGGACCTTATTGTGAAGGTTAGCATTAACAACCTGAAAGTATAATAAAAAAAGATTAGACATTTGAGTGGTAATTTGAACACTAGTAGAATAACCTACTAATAATTTAACGAAATTGATTTCTAGAAGCCATCATGGTTTTGCTACAAAAGAGACCAAAATATTGATTATAAAGCACTAACATTTGATATATGTTTGCCAAGGTCTTAAAGGAGATAGCAAGTTAAATACTGATCTAGTTTTGGCTGCCATAGTCACTAAAATAAAAAAGAGAAACATGTGAAAAAGTTATGATGTTTTCAAAAGATTTTGACAGTCTACTCTTAAAATTTAAATCTTAAGAGCTAAAAAAAATCAAATTATTTTAGGAATATTACTTGGTGAACTAGTGTGTTGCAAACTTGATAGTATTGAAAGTGCTAAGATCATCTCCATCTTTATAGAAGCTCTATGTCAAAGGAATGAAAGAATTACCTTCTCTAAAGGGCATTTTAAGTACTCAAGATTCATTATCTTGTGAAAATTCAAAAGACCTTTGAACATTAAATCAGAGCATTTGATGTCCTATCCTCAACTTTAGAGTTATCAACACAATAGACATTGTTTCGAGTACCTGTATGAAACAGCAAAATTAATATCAATGTCCAACTTTGAGGCATAAATGTGAATAAATTAATAATAAAAAAGGAACACATTTGTACATTATACCAATTTCTACAAAAGTACATTAGTCATAGTTTGGAACTTAATTTGGAGTATATTAACCAAAGGATTGTAGTGTCTTATGAATAAGGACTATCCTAACCATAAATATATAATCCCATCTGATTGCTTCAAGTCCTCAACAACAAACATACAATCGCAAAAGATGAATTTCTCATAATTACAAACAACTTAGAACTCCACTGTCCTCTTATTGTTCATCAAGCTTTAGCTTTAGCACTCTTAAGAGTATAGAGATAATTGAATTTGTTAGAGCAGATTGCTCTATCTGATACCATGTACATTTAAATTGGTGATCAGTTCATCCAACAATCTAGCCTTGAATTTTGGTCAATGTTGATGCTTATATTGGAAGAAGCCCAATAGCAGGAAGAAGCCTAACAATATGGGGCAGAAAAGAGTTAGTAAATTGAGAAAGAAACTGCTAAGCCCGAGTGGCAGGAATAACGAATCATATGCCCATGAAATAAGTAAATGGGCCTTGAGGAAAACAAATGGGCCTAAAGGAGCCCAGAGAAAAAAAATAGTAAACCCATGGGCATTATGTGATGAAGAAAAGTAAGAATGAGTCACAGCAAGACCGAAGTAATGAAGTAAGAAAGTAAGGGGCTGATGGAAAGCCTATGAGCCCCAAGGATGAAGGATATGGTAATTGGGCCGGGGAAGCCTAAGAGAGTTAGTAAATGCCTGTGGGAATGTAGAATTAGAAAATGGGCCGAGGATGCCCAAGGAAAGCAAATGGGCCAAGGATGCCCAAGGAGAAAGAAATGGGCCAAAGGAGTCCACAAGCAGTGTAATGGGTCAAGAAAGCCCAAAGCAACATAAGTAAATCCAATGACCATGTTGGGACATTGTAACCCATTGACAGAAGAGCATGCAACAGGCCCAAAAGAGGCCCAGCAAGCACGAGTTAAATAAACAGGAATAGCAGAGTGGCATGACAGGAATGGTAGCAAGACTACAGAAGGAGCAAGGAGTAGGCTGAAGGAAGAAAAGCCCACAACCAAGCAAGGCCCAGCCCTTGAAAGAAGCAAGCCATAAGGAATGAGAAAGCATAAAATAGCTCACACCATAAGAGGTCAAGGATGAATGGCATAATTCACAGAAGAGCCTCCAAACCATGGCAAATGCGTGAGCAGTGGACAAGCTTTGGACGTATATAGAAGTGGAGCACACGCAAGGCCTAAACACCACCAGCCTGTACCCAGCCAATACAGGAAGTGGTGGGTCATGGGTTAGAGGTAAGAGAAAGTATGGTCTGGCGGTGGGGAGAAGGGAAAGCCTATTCTGGGGTTTCTGCTCAAATTCTTTTGGGGGTAATGTCCTGTTGGGATGACTTACCACCCAAAAGAAGTAAGGATGAGTTGGAACCACTAGGTGCATGCCATGAGGGATAGAGAGAGAACACACACACTAGGGTGGATAAGAATGCCACGGTGAGCAAGCAAACAAAATAATCTTCTTTGTCTGGTGATGGGGAGTGGCGCAGCCAGCACAAGTAAGTGGTGGTGGCTGGACAGCTGACAAACCAGTGGTGGTTGGCAAGGACACCAAAATCTAGACAAAAGTAGTTAAAGGCTAAAATGGTAAAAACCAATCAAGGCAGGCAGTATATGAAAGACCCTTGCTGTGCACAGTATCATTAAGACGGCAATAGTAACCCCTAGGAGAGAATCACAACATCACTATATACTACATGGGTAAGCACTAAGAAAGAAAGAAAAGAGGAGAGAAAGAAAAAGTAACAAAAACAGAGGAGGAAAGAAAGAATTAGGAGGAAAAAACAGAGAGTGTAGAATGACAGGTATGCACCAATAGGCTAATTCCTTCTCTCCCTCTAAAAGCCTACCCTCTGTTGAGGACAAAGAATTTGTTCAGGCATAAACCACTCAGGTCCATCTCCTCAAAGTGGGTAATTTCTATAGCAGGATTCTCCTGTAAGGTTATCTACATTGAGGAAACAGCTCCATCCTTGGTATTAGCCCTGTAGCATAATTGGACACATCAAACTAACCTTTTTCCCTTGTGATTTCGCTATTTATCAAAAATCATTTCTTTTCTTATCTTTGTAATTTCACTTATAACGTATTTCTTATATTGCTCCTTTCCTACTTTATTCAAGGAGTCATTATTTATTGTCTTACAGAAAGCGTATTGTCTTTATTGTCATACTGTATGTATCTGCCACAACTCTTTTTTAACAGTCTCGCTTGCCATGGGTATGTAACCAAAGTTTTGGCAAACGGGGCATAGTTTGTGCACAAGCCGGATCAAGGTGAGTTGCAATTGGACTGGTCCCAACTCTCTCATCCAGAATATTTAGGCCTCAGTATAGTAGGAGGCAGTCCAGCCCAAAAATCACAAAAAGGCCCGCCACAGTCAATAATTTCAAAGTCTATATATGTCCATGTGTATCATCTTTTTAGGAGAATAAGGAAGATCTGAAGCATTCTCATGCATTCAGTTGAGATTGGTTAAAGTTTTATGGCCTTCCAATTTTCTAAAAATCAATCAAAATATGGTGAGATTAGTCAAAGTTTTTCTTGAGGCAACTTATTTTCAAAATTTGAAAACCAATCCAAACATAGAAGATCTGAAGCACTCCCACAAAATAATAACATTAATACAAAAACAAATCATGATTTTTTGTTTAAAAAATTACTTGAAGAGTTTGCGTGAAGCTAAAAGAAGCAAAATACTTCAGTAATCAATCAAGGTCCATAATTCTAAATTCAAAAAATAAATAAATGGTAGTACTTGAGTTGTAAGAAAGGTCTCAATCTCCATCAGCATTTCACTAGGGGGGCATTACTTTAGGCCAGCTTGTGCGCAAGTTGGGTCATCCCTACATAGACACACCCTGGCAGGAGTCTTAGATGTACTATGTGCTTACAGCATGAACGATTGTTATAGATGTTATAGCAGAAGGCGTGACACAGCAAGTTAACTAAAACATTTCTACCAATTAACAATAATATATAAATAACACGACAAGGGAGAGTAGAGCAATATAATCATGAATAACAAGATTATGGCAAACAGTCTATCAATAGGATAACGAGTTTGTCATTTATCAACAAAAATAGGATTCATCTGCCAATGGAATTGGCATAGATATTTAGCGGAAACAAGCCCAAAAGGGAGTTGATCTCCAATGTGGGTAACCTTAGAGGGGAATTCCTGCTGTAGAGATTACACACTTTGGAAAAAGGACCTAGATGGCTGAAACTTGAGTTCTTAGCTTATCAAAGAGTGGGTTTATTGAGAGGGAGAGAAATTGGTAGCCTATTGATGCATGCCTTTATTCCTAGCACTCATGTTTCTTCCCTTTCTTTGGGGTTTCTGTATTCTTCCTTTTTTTTTTTTTTTTTTTTTTTTTTTTTTTTTTTTTTTTTTTTTTTTTTTTTTTTTAACTCCTTTGTCTACTCTGCTTTCTTTTTGTCTCTCTTTTTTTGTTTTCCGTTGTTCCTCCTTCTTCCCCCCTTTTTCACTGTTCACGACTATGGCCTTTTATACTGCTTGCCGTGATAGGATTTACCATTTTTACCCTTCAACCGCTTTTGGCTTGTTGTGGGCATCCTTCAAAGACTGCCCACTGACCTACCGGCTGCCCAGCCACCACCATTACACTGTGTTGGCTACACCATGCCTCATTCCTAGACAAAAGTGGTTTTGTTTTGTCTCCTACCCTTCTTAATACTCTCATTCGGATAAGGGTTAAACCTTTCACTTACCTACCTCTATGGCATGCATCTAGTGGCTCTAGCTTATGTTTACTTCTTTTGGGTGAGATGTCATCCTAGTAGGACATTTTTCCCTAAAAGAGTTTGAACGGGAACCCCAAAATAGGCTCCCCCTTCTCCCTACTACCAAACCACACCTTCTTACACATTTGACCCGTGGCCCACCTCTCCTGCATTGGCTAGGTACAGGTAGGTAGTGCTTGAGCCTTGTGTGTATGCTCCACTTCCGTATGAATCCATTACTTTTCTAGCCTTCACACATTTGCCATTGCCTCTGTGTTTGTCTGATTTTGCTGCACGTTCTGGTATTTATTTAACTCTTGCAGCGTGAATGATACATGGGCCATTGGGCTTTCATTCTCTGCATTCCATCTTCTCTTTGTACTGGGCATTGTTTGGGCGTGGGTCCTCTCCCTCTTACTTGGCCTATGTCCCCTTTTGTCCCGTGTTTGTGGGCTGGCTAGTGCTCCTGCCATGCCACTGCACTGCTCTTGCTATGATATCACTTATCCTTTTACCTTGTTGTTACCTTTGGGCTTATGGGCTGAAGCTCCTGCCAGTCCGTTTCTTACATTCTTTCTTCTTTTGGGCTTTATTGGCCAGCATTCCTCCTGGGTCAGCCCATTCCATGCCTTGGGCTTCCTCGGCCCATTTCATTCCTTGGGTATCCTCAGGCTTCCTCGACCCATTTTCTTCTTCCTTACCTTTTTCACTCCCATGGGTTTTTGCTAAATCCTTTGGGCTTTCCCAGTCCAATTACCATATTCTTACCTTTCGGGCTTATTGGCTTTTATTCCAACCCTATGAATTTACTAATTCCTTTCTTGGGCTTCCCCGGTCCATTTTACTCTTTATCCTTTTCCTGTAATTCCCATGAGTTTACTACTTCATTTCTTGGGTTTCCTCGGCCCATTTGCTTCTTCCTGACCACTTATTATTTTTGTGGGCCTGTAGACCATTATTCTTACCATTATGGCTTGATGGTCTTTACTTTACTATTTTCTCTCCCCATCTTTTTCATATTGTTGGGCTTCTTCTGCCATTGGGCCCTTTAGTCAAAAATGGGCATCAATATTCAGCCCCTTGAGCATATGAACTGCTCCTACAATTCATATGCGAACACTAAAATTTTTTTTTCCATGGGTTTTTTGAACAGTGGGCTCAACTTTGTTTTCTTTCTTTCCATGAATAGGGTTGTCTATTCAAATTCCCTAGTTTAGCAGTTATTCTGAAACACAACTTCTGCTTCATTAATATGATGCTTCTTTTGACGGCTGACTTGTTGCCTTCTTTCACGTCACTTTTATTGTCTTTAGTCCTTGGGCTTTTCCCTTTCCCATCATTCTCTCAAAAATCTTTTCTTTTTTCTTTCTCTTTACCGTGTCATCTCTCCTAAAACTTCACTAGCCATCTTCTCCTTTCAAACAACTCATCATGTTGCCGGCAAAAGATGAAGGTTCTTCCAGTCGTAAGGGGAAAAAGGTCACGGCCGACGATTCTCCTGCCAAAACCGTGGGTAAAGAGACTCCCCTCTCCAAATCGAACCGCTCCAAGGAGGAGGAGGGGGGTCTTGACCCAAATAGTGAGTGCCCTCCCCTCATCGACCCATGGTATGATCCTCACATCCACTTCCCCGTGGTGCCCGGTGACTACTCGCCTCTGCCGCTAGGCCGTGTGTGGCTTTCTATTTGCCACCGTGACACGAAGGTTTCTTAGGCCCCCTTTAGCTTCCAACATTCCCGATCTTGATATTCATCAAGGGACATCACTTCTTGTGTCCATTCTCTTTGAATCTGGGCCGGACACTTCTTTGGATTGGAAAGAGTGGGTGGACAAGGAGTTGTTCGATGCAGGTTTCATGGTGGCGTTACAGCCTGCCAGTGGTGCAGCGCCACCTATACCTTCTTCTTTTCTTGCGACGAGATCATCGTGACCTTAGAGGATGTGGCAAACCAACTTTTGCTACCTATTCTTGGTGATATGGACCAGGTGATATTGAGCTTTCAGCTGAGGAGGAGGCCGTGGAGGCCGAGTTAAGGAAAGGGATGAGTGGGAATGCGAAGTTGTCCCATTGGGTTGAGGCTTTCTCTAGGGCTTCCGACGCCGTCCGTTGTGTCACTTTCGCTGCGTTTTGGCTTTGTAAGTTTATCTTTGGCTCTCACCCACATTATGCTGTGAAACCTCTTTACTTTCGGTTAGCCTTAAAGATTTCTGCTGGGGTGAGTCTACCATTGGCCCCTATGTTTTTGGGTCATTTGTATGTGTAGTTGGATATTCTAGCAAAGTGATGAGAGGCAGGCAGGTTCTTGCCACATATTTACTGCTTTTGCTCAGAGTATCATATTGCAGCACCTAGTGTGAGAGCGTTGTGCCAAACACTTAGCCAAGTGTAAGTCTGTCCGTTTTGCCAAAGAGAAGTACCAGTCTTGTTCAAAGGTGATTACTGATATCTGTGGTCATTTCGTTTTTGATTTTCCATTAGCTTACCGCTAGGTTGGGTTGAAGCCATTTGGGCATCCTGCCATCGAGTTCGTTGACAAGGGAGTTGGTTTTTCTTGAAGGGCTTATAGAGGTTTAGGCAGTGGTTTCACATGTGCTAATTCGGTCATGGGTCCCTTTGCAGACACTACTGGGACCACCACCCCATTGACTGCCTTTGATGAGAGGGGAATCACGTACTTGGCAGCCACCAATGCTGGATGGTTGCCTTATTTGGCTGACGAGGGCATCCGTTTCGTCCATTATTTTGTCAACAGAGTGAGGAGACAGTTTGGGTTGGATCAGGACATACCCGATGATTTTACTGCCATCTTGGAGTCTACTACTTCTGTACGACCTTTTCTGCACCCTAGTGCTTTTGAGTTTTGGAGCAAGCACATCATAGCAGTCACCATTCTGGGCTCGCAGAGAGAGGGCCTTTGTACAGCTGTAATGCATGGGTATTGGTAGGCCGTGATGACCTCTTTTGGATGAGAGTTGTTAGGTGGCCATAGGTTTTCCCTTATTTCTCCTAAAAGTCTTCATGCCATTATTTTTGCCAACCCACGGTTGTTGTTTCCTACCAAGTCCGTGGTGGCATACGCTAGGAAGTAAAGTAGGTCCGCCATATTTGAGTGGCAAGAGAAGGAGAAGGGGTGGTATCTGTATGCTAGTGAGTATCCTTCGAGTTGGGAGAAGAAGGTGAAGGTGGTAAACCTTCCTGTGCCTGCGAAGAAGGGCTCGGTGTCTAGGACTGCCAAGCCCAAGTCTGCCAAGAAAGGGGATGATTCCTTTGAGACTTGTTCTGACATTGTTCCGTATGGGAATGACCTTCCTCCCATTGGCAACATAGTCCTTGAGAGCTCTCCTCCTCCTTCTGCTCGTTCTCGCTCCAGCAGGTGTTCTACTGCAAGCAAGCCTAAGCCCTCCGCTCCAAGGGCATCCGTGGATGCTCCTCCTTCTAGCAAGACCCGTGGCAACAAAAGGAAGGCATCTCCACCAGCCCTATTTGCCACTGCCGAGAGGAGAGTATGTTATCTCTAAATTTCATCCTTCCTTTATTTTAATTATTTACGGGGCTTTCCTGCGGCTAACTCCATATGTATAATTATTCCTTTCTTTTGTTTTATTTTTCTTCTTCCTTCGTAGCCTAAGCATAAGGAAGACACTTCAGCCATTCGCCTCATATTGCTTGATGAACTCGAGTTTGGGGTGTATCCCTTTCCTTTGCATGCAACTTCATTGCCACGTTTTGTCATATGCTTTCTCTCTCTTGCATGTTTATTTATCTCTTCTTTGCCTTAACACTTTCCTTCTTTCCTCTTTTTTTTTTTTTTTTTAATTTTAGGTTGATCCTGAGCCCCTTTCTGTTTATCGCCCCACGAGTGAGGAAGCTCCTACTGCTATGGGCATGCCCGTGGAGAGCTTCTTTGATGGGGCAGATGTCATGGTTGAGGCCATGGCCTCTGCTTCTGCTGCTGCTGCTCTAGTTCCTCCCTCCGAGCTTGTTCTTGCCGAGGAGAGTATTCAGGCCGAAAGGGCTGTTAGCTGTGAGTCTGTTTCTATTCTTGCTGAGATCTTCACTCCTTAAAAAGAAGTCACTCATATAGGCGCATCTTAGATTGGAAGTGCTTCTCTTGCTACTCCTGTAGTTATTTCTGCCAGCGATCCGTTCATTGCTCTTTTCCAGGCAGTGAAGGATGACTCTTCTTTGGTGGTCACTCTGTCTTCCATCCCTAACTCTGCCACCCGAGGGCTTGATGTAGATTTGTCTTTTGATAAAGGGTCGGAAGAGGTCCTCGAGGACTCCAAGGATGAACTTGTCATAAAGACAAGGGTTTCTGATTCCAATGAGGATTGTGATGGTGGTGGGCAGGAAACCAAGGCTATGGGTATGTGTCTTTTGTCCTTAGCAAATCTTCTTTTTCTTTTCTTCTTGTCATATCCTGGTATATCCCTTTGATTACTTCGCACATCATTTTTCACAGCTACAGACATTCCTGAGGAGCCTAAGACTGCAGTAGGCCTTGCGACGCCCACAGCTCTTGCTTCTACTATTCCCGTAGCCCCACTCCTATGGGTTCTGGTAATTTTCTTTCCCTTGTGCTTTCTTCAATTAAGGCTTTCATCATTACATCCATTCCTTCATTTTGTTCCTCGCAAACTTATGTTGTACCTCATATTTCTTTTCAGGTCCGACTCCTATCAAGGTGGCTCCGACCTCTCAGTTTGAGGTTAGTAGTAGTTCTGCCACCATTCCTGATCCAGCGAGTGAGGTCGCTGCCTTCTTTACCTGATTTGACTTGCCCGAGACCAACGACCTTGATCCTGTGAACTTCTGAGGTGCTGGGGCTCCTTATGTTGATTTTCATGGCTTTTGGGTTCTTAAGGAGTGCATCTCCTACTTGGAAGCGGTCTATAGCAGCTGTGGGGACTTTATGCAGGGGTTTCTCTTTAGTCGATCTACGAGGGAGCACTTCCTCAAGTTGTTGGGGAGTGTGATGAATGAAATTGAGCATAACTTTGTTGACATCGTGTCTGCTGAGAGGATTTTGCAGTGGAGGGCCGCGGTTCAGGAGTTGATCAATGTTGGATTTGCTATGGAGTATCTGTTGGATCACCTGCGAGAGATTGCTTGAGCCTTCTTCACAAAGAAGGTTCAGCCCACTGTGGATGCTATAGATGCTAGCATCGAGAGTTTGAAGAAGGAGGTGGCAGACTTAGAGGCATGTCACGAGCATATTCTTTCCGGTGTTACTGGCCCCAATCACTTTGGGGATCAGACCCTTATTTCAGGCCTTTGATTGAACCTTTTTTTTTTCCATTGTGTAACTTTATTTCCTTCCCCTATGTTTACTTCTTTCTCCTTTCTTTCTACTCAGTAAACTTTTTTTTTTCTAGCACTTATTTGATAAGTCTGGTATGACTTATATATTTTAGGTTTGTAATTTATTATGCTATATTTGCTACAGCTACTACTATGTTTTATGATACAGTATATTTTACTAATATCTCATGATCTTCATTACTCTTGTTCTTAATCATGAACTATAAATGAAAACGTACTACAATGCTTTCTTGTGACATTATCCTTTGCTTAAGTGGTCACTTGGAGGAAAACAAAATGAAGGAAATGAATAGCTACATAATGTTTCCTAGGCATAATAACGCTTTAGCCATTTACCATTGATGGGGTCCACTAAATCTTTTCCATCCATCTGGGTCAAACGATTATACTCACTTTCATGTGCTTCCCTTACTACGAAGGGTCCCTCCCATTTTGGCGAGAATTTAGATGGTCCTGCCATACCTCGCCTGACGTGGTCTGCTGTCTTCGATACAAGTTGTCCCTCTATAAACAACCTTTCTTTAATTGTCCTGCCATAAACTTTGGTCATCCTTTGCCTTTATCTAAGGCTACGCTCTTGGGCTTCCTCCCTTTTTTTGTCCAACCCTTCCAGGTCCTCGCATATTTTTGCCGTAAAGATTTCTTTCTCTTTTTCTTTCTTTTGTGCTGGCATGACCCTTAAAGAAGGTATCATCACTTTTGCTGGACTTATCACCTTGTCCCATAGACTAAGGAGAAGGGAGAAAATCCTATGGCTGATGTGGGCGAGCTTCGGTAAGCCCAAAGGGTGTCTGGCAGATGCGTTACCCATCCTTTGGTGTACTTCTGGCTCATCTTACTGATAATCTTGATGAAGGTTTTGTTCGTGCTTTCGCTTGCCCATTTCCTTGGGGGTAATAAGGAGATGACCGATGATGCTTTACTTGGTAAATCTCCAACATCTTCCTCACCTTTCTATTGACAAATGAGGTTCCATCGTCTCTAATGATTTTATGAGGCACCCTAAATCAGAAAATTATATTTTCTTTAATGAAGTTTGCCATAGCTCCTCTAGTGGCTTTGCGGAGTGGTATGGCTTCTGCCTATTTAGTGAAATATTCTGTAGCCATAAGGATCCATATGTACCCGTGAGAAGGTGGATTAACTGTTCCTACCAAATCGAGCCCCAAGCGTGAAAGGGCCATTGAGTGACCATGCTATGTAAGCTTTGTGAGTGGGTGTGGATCAAATTGGCTTACACTTGGCAGCTGTGGCACTTTTTCACGAATTTTGCCGTATCCCTTTTCATAGTAGGCTAGTAATAGCTCATCTGCAGTATGCACTGATATAGCTTCTTATTTCCTAGGTGTTTTCCGCATTCTTCTGCTTGCACCTCCTTTAACATCTCTTCGGCCTCTTTTGGACCCAAACATCGTAGTGGGTTCCCATCATATCCCTTCTTGAAAAGAATTCCCTTATGTAGGAAGTAGCAAGTTGCTAACTTCTTGAGTTTGTACCTTTCGTTATGCTTCTGTGCTAGGATGCCTTCTGTTAGGTATTGCATGAATGGGCTTCTCCAATCTTCATTGGCAAACATGATATAACTCTCTTTCCTGTCTATTACCAAATGGCAGACCTTACACTGGGTTTGGACTAAGTATGCGTCCTTACCCATGTTTGGCCAATAAAACCTGCTCTCTGGAGCCTTCAGTATAGGCTAATCTCACCGCATAACCCATAGGTTCTACTATGCACGTCCCTCAGTTTTCTTTAGGACTTTTCATGCCCCACACATCTTGACAAAATTCCTCCTGGCATTCTGCGATACAGTTCCCCTTTCATTAGGACATAGTCCTTTAATACCTTTAATTTTGCCACGTCTCCCTCCTTTAATAGGGCTTCCTTAATGGGAACCCTCCAATCCTCTTCACATCCTTTCTTTTCTTGAAACCTTTCTTAAGTATTTCGATGATGGAATCCCCTCACTTGTTGATCTTAACCCTAGTACTACTCCCTTCGAAGGCTATCTATGAGCCCAATACGGCCAGCACGTCCGCGTATCGATTCTCGCTTCTTTAAACGTGCTCTATTTTAAACGTGGAAAACTTTTCTTCCATTCTCTGGGCCAGTGTTCTGTACGGGGCCAGACTTGGTTCCTCTAAGGAGAAACTCCCCTTAGCTTGGCAGGCCACTAGATTGGAGTTGCCTATCACCTTCAAATGCTTGATCCTATCTCAAGGGCTATTGCGAACCCTGTTAGGTAGGCCTCGTATTCTGCGGTGTTGTTTGAATATGGGAACTCCAGCTTGAATGAGAAAGCCACGATCTCTTCACCTTTATGATAAAGGACCACCCCTACGCCTCCTGAGTTTGCTGTTGAAGAGCCATCAAACTTCATGGCCCACAATTCTTTGGTTACTTCTACTGTAGCCACCTCTCCTGGTACCTCATCATCTAGTGGGAATTCCTTTTCTCCTGAAAATTGGGCCAGTAGGCTCGCTATGGCCTGGCTTTTCACCGCCTTAGGTGTTCTTGCCTTCAAGTCATATTAAGACAATTGTAACAACCATTGAGATATTCTATTAGAGAGAATAGGTTGTCGAAGAAAAGCTTTAATTGCGTGGGATTTTGTCATCAAGTGTATCTTGCAGGCCAAGAAATAATGATGTAGTCTTTGTGACGCATAGACTATTGCCAGGCATGTCCTTTTCGCTCTAGGGTAACGAGTCTTCGCATCCCTTAGGGCACGACTTATGTAATAGATTAGCTGCTCAACATCGCCTCTGTCTTCCTGGGCTATCAGAGCTCTTATCGCAGGCGGGCTTGAGGCCAGATAAAGTAGCAATGGTTTCCTGCGAACTGGAGCTTGTATCGTGGGGAGGTTCATCATGATTTGTTGTAGCTTTCGAAAAGCTGCCTACTATACCTCTCCCCACTCAAAGCTTTGTCCCTTCTTTAGTAATCTCGTAAAAGTTGAAGTGATTGATGTTAAACCAGGGATGAACCGCTTGATGTAAGAAACTTTTCCCAGAAAACTCTTTAACTCCTTTACTGTGACTGGTGGCTTCATGGTCACTATTGCCATTGCTTTAGCTGGGTCCATATCTATCCCATTGCTGTGGACTAGGAACCCCAGGAATTTCCTGGCAAACACTCCGAAGGCGCACTTTAGTGGGTTCATTTTCAGCTTGAAAAGTCAGCACCTTTCAGATACCTTTATTAATACTTTGACATGATCTTCTTGCCTTCTTGATTTCTCCACTATGTCATCCACATAGTCTTCTAGTTCACAGTGCATTATGTTGTGGAATATAGCGGTCATTGTGCACTGGTAGGTTGCACCTGCATTTTTCAGCCCAAAGGGCATCACAATGTAGTAGAATTTACCTATGGGCGTCCTGAAAGCGGTCTTCTTTGCATCCTTTAGCGCCATTTGAATTTGGTTGTATCCACTGAACTCGTTCATGAAGGAAAACATGGCATTTCCTGCGGCAGAGTCTATCAACATGTCCATGTTGGGTAGTGGGAACTTGTCTTTAGAGCAAACTCGGTTAAGATTTCTAAAATCAACATAGCATCGTATTTGCCAATTTTTCTTCTTCATTGGTACAATGTTGGACAACCATCGTGGATGTTGGATGGGTTTGATGAAGCCAGCCACCGGCAACTTTTGCACTTCTTTCACTATCTGCTTTTCTATTTCGGTGTGAAACACTCTGGTAGGTTGAGCCATTGGCCTAGCCTCGGGATCTACTTTGAGCGTGTGTACCGCCAACCTTGGGTCTAGCCTAGGCATCTCGTTGTAGTCCCATGTGAAGACATCTCTGAACTCTTTCAACAGCAGGATCAATTCTGCCTTTTCTTTCTTTGACAACTTTCAACTTATTGAAATCAGTCTTGGCTTTTGTGGGTTCGTGCCCAAGTCAATCTCTTCTAGCATTTCTTCTACTGTAACTTGCGCGTCTTTTTTTGCTGCCACCTCTCTTTTACTTTCCGTGTCACTTGCTTCTTCTGAACTTTCCTGGCCACACAGCACACTAAACTCTTATGCTGTGACCCCGTCTGGGACCCCCCTTGCGCATTGTAGGTGGGTCCCGCATACCTTCATAACTTGTAAATTATCCGGTTGTTAGGTGTTCGGATCTTGACATATTGTGGCGTACCACTTAACTCTGAAGTAGGCGCTTCTTTCCTTTTCTTCTTCTACATCTGTAGCTCTCTCAAGTCAGGCTCCGGGTTGTCCTAGATGCCCTCCCATCTGGGGACAAAGGTGTCTTACGGTTTGGACATCGAACTTTCACCAGACGGTGCCCATTCATCAGAGAATATGGTTCCTACTAAGTGGGCTTCTGCTTGCTTGAATGGTGATAGGTTTGTTGCTATCTGTATCATCCTGCTTGCCCTTCACACAATGGTGATAGGTAGACAAAACTAGATGGTGCTTGTGCAACCATAATCTTCCTAATAACATATGATATAAAACTTCTGTTTTCACCGCATGGAAATGAGCCAAGGAGGCTATTGGTCTCACTTTCAACCATAGCTGAATATGGCCTGTGGTATACTCACCTCTTCCTCCGAACCCCATTACTTCCATTGGAAATCCCTGAATCTTGCTTTCTGAAATTCCTGCTACTTGTAATGTGTAGGATGAGATTCACCAAAGCGCCCGTATCAACTAGGGCTCTCTTAATGGGGATTTATTTTATGGAGGCTACCAAGTAGAGGGGCCTCCTGTGGTCTGTGTATTTTAATTCCATGTCTTCATCGGTGAAAGTAATCTCGTTGGTGTCTTGTAGGAATGCTCTGTCAGTTTTGGTTTCCGCCGCGAGACATTCTACACCTGCACCTGAGGCAATACTTATCAGAGCTTCCGTGGCAATTCTTCACTCATTTGCTGTAAGTTCCAGTTGATCAAACAAGTTCTTGAACCTAGAACTTTTTTGCAAGGTGGTAATGATTGCGGTAGGCAGGGCCAACCTTTCTTCTTCATCCTCTCCCAAATCTGCACAAATAACGATTGCTGTGACTCCCTTTCCCTTTTGGTTTGGGAGTGGGTTTCTCTGCACTTATGGCTGGGACAACTCAAGAGTTCCCTCTTTGATTCTGCGGTGCACTAGTCTGCGGAATGTCCAACATTCTACGATAGGATGTTGCACATAATTATGCAAATGGCAGAAACATGGGTCCCTCCGTTCTACCTTAGTGGGTTCTCTGGAAACTTTATTGGGTTTGAAAACCCCATCTACAATCCATTTGTCCAGGAGCACATCTAGCTCCTTTGGTGTACATGGTAGTGGCGGGGGGTTCTCGTACTCCATTCCATCTGACTTCCTCTTTTTCTCATCGATGGATACTGCCATGGCCTGCAGCGTGGATCTTTGCTCCTTGGCTTTTTCAGAACAAGGCTTGACAGATTGAGCGGTCTTTTTGGCTTTTTGTAGTAGCTGCGTGAACTGTGAAATTTCCAAGTTCTCTAGGACAGCTCTGTACTCCATGATCATGTTTCCCATGCACATTTCCACCAAAGTCTTCTCTTCACAGTGATCATAACAATCGAGGGCTATGTCCTTAAACCTTTTGACGTACTCCATCAGGTTTTCACCATTTTGTTGCTTAGTTCCTTGCAAAGTTGCAAGCGTTACTATTTCTTCTCCGTGAAAATACTTGGTGCAAAACACGTCTACCATATCGTCCCACGTTGGGATCGACCCCGGCTTCAAGCCAGTGTACTAGGTATACACCCGGTCACACAGGGATTTAGAAAACTCTTGAAGGCACAAATCCTCGTCTGTTGCATAGGGACCGAGGGTGTCAATAAACTTACTCACGTGCTCAACAAACTTCCCCTTCTGCCATTGTATTGTGCGAAAGTTCGCAGGTTATATTTCTTGGGGTATGGCTTGCTGAATATCCTTAGTGGATAAGGAGGCCTTCGCGTGTAGAATCTTTCCTTGGGTGCCTTGGCCCTCTCTTGCTCTAAAAGTGATGTGACTTTGGCCATCGTAATAAGATGCTGTTCTGCATTCTGTAGGCCACCACCCACAGGGGTTTCTTCCTTGTCTGCCATATACTCTGGGTCATGTTGACTTCCTTTCTCTTTAGTCTTGTCTGCCTTCATCTTGCGAATCTCTTCCATCAGCTACTGTTGGGAATGCTGTACAGACTACAATACCTCAATAAAGAAGTTGGTATTGTCAGCGAGGACTCTTTGCTGCTGCTGTGGCCCAGCCCCCGCTCCATTGACACCTTTCGTCTGATTGGGCTGGCAAGGCGTGGCTGGCCTTGATTCTGCTTGTGATGGTACACTACTCATGTTTTGCGTTGTCTTTAATCTTGGGGGCATAACTTGCGAGGGCTTTATCTGCTTTCCCTATCTTTTTCCCAACTCCCCAGTGAAGTCGCCAATTTAAATGTGGTGGGCCTTTTTTCTTTTTTGTGTTTTGGGCTGGATTTCTCCTGCAATACCATCGCCCGAGTCGGGACTGGCTTAACTGAAACACACCTTAGGCCAGCTTGTGTGCAAGTTGGGCCATCCCCACATAGACACGCCCTGGTAGGAGTCTTAGATGTAACGCGTGCTTGTGGCAAAAATGACTGTTACATATATTACAGCAGAAGGAGCGACGCAGCAAGATAACTAAAAAATTTCTACCAATTAACAATAATACATAAATAACATAACAAGGGAGAGTAGAGCAATATAATCACGAATAACAAGATTTTGGCAAACAGTCTATCAATAGGATAACAAGTTAGTCATTTATCAACAAAAATAGGATTCGTCTGCCAAAGGAATTGGCTTAATTGTTTAGCGGACACAAGCCTAAAAGGGAGCCGATCTCCAATGTGGGTAACCTTAGAGGGAATTCCTACTGTAGAGATTACACACTTTAGAAAAAGGACCTAGATGGCTGAAACTTGAGTGCTTAGCTTATTAGAGAGTGGGTCTATTGAGAGGGAGAGAAATGGGAAGCCTATTGATGCATGCCTCTATTCTTAGCACTTATTTTTCTTCTTTGTTTACTCTGCTTTCTTTTCTTTCTTTCTATCTCTCTTTTTTGTTTGTCGTTGTTCCTTCTTCTCCCCCCCCCCTTTTCACTGTTCACGACTATGGCCTTTTATACTGCCTATCGTGATAAGATTTACCATTTTTACCCTTCAATTGCTTTTGGCTCGTTGTAGTCGTCCTTCCAAGACTGCCCATTGACCTGCCGGCTGCCCAGCCACCACCATTACACTGTGTTGGTTGCACCATGCCTCATTCCCAGACAAAAGTGATTTTGTTTTGTCTCCTACCTCTCTTAATACTCTCATATGGATAAGGGTTAAACCTCTCCCTTACCTACCTCTATGTCATGCATCTAGTGGTAACAACTCATGTTTACTTCTTTCGGGTGAGATTCCATCCTAGAAAGACATTTTTCCCCAAAAGAATTTAAGCGGGAACCCTAAAATAGGCTCCCCCTTCTCCCCACCGCTAGACTACACCATTTCATACCTTTGACCCGTGGCCCACCTCCCCTGTATTGGCTGGGTACAGGAAGGTAGTGCCTGAGCCTTGTATGCATGCTCCACTTCCATTTGAATCCATTACTTTTCTAGCCTTCATGCATTTTCCATTGCCTCTGCATTTTTCTAATTCTGCTGCACGTTCTGGTATTTGTTTAACTCTTGCAACGTGAATGATATATGGGTCCTTGGGCTTTTGTTCTCTGCATTCCATCTCCTTTTTGGACTGGGCATTGTTTGGGTATGGGCCCTCTCCCTCTTACCTGGCCCATGTCCCCTTTTGTCCTGTGTCCGTGGGCTGGCTAGTGGTCCAGTAGCAAAGCCTCTACAATGGCACATTGTCCCTATTTATTGGTGCTAATCTTGGCATTTTATGCCAACCCACCATTCAACTAACACATAAAAACAACTACGATACAAAACTCACAACCCAAATTCCATACCAAGGCTTAAAAAGATAAAACTGTTTTTTTTAAGACCCAAATGTAATTTACAGAAATTGGCAAAAAAAAAAAATTGATTTTTAGGGATTATGAGAAGTGCTTTAGTAGTGTTGAGAGACATATCTAAATTAGAGAAAAGAAAGACAAAAGCAATCAAGTTTACAAATTCGTGGGTGCATATGGCACATTTGAAATGTTCAGCAAGTATTTGAATAATATATCTGTTATTTAACGTTGAATTTATCATAAATTCAATATTCAGCAAGCATTTGAAATAATATATAAATCCATTAAAATCACATTCTATTTGTAAATAATCTACATATCAATAATCATAAATATATATAAAACTGATTTAGGACCAAGCATCATTTTAAGATAATAACTCACTCAAAGAAGATACATGTGGATAGGAATTTCGAAGAGATTTCCTAAAGACATCATGTCTCAATGAAGCTTAAATATGAAAATATTAAACCAATAGACAAACATGTGCCAGAAAATCAAATGGCATTCAAGAAAATTAGTGTTAGACTTCTATAAGATTAACACAATGCAACGTCCGTATCTTAGAATTGAATAATACCAAAGATTGGCACACATATAGCACATCAAAAAACACACATACACAGGAGAAAAAACCAATAGATCATTTACTTAAAAAACTCAAAGGTCAAACATGTAAAAGCAACAAAAGAAACACCACAACTTTATGCATAAAGCGATGCCTATATAACTTTTAAATCATCCAAATGCAGTAATATTTGAAGCAATTTTACGGATTTTTTCCTCCTCTAAGTGGCTCCCACACATCTTTTTTTTTTTGTGTGTGTGTCTTTTTCAAATCTATTAATCATTCTACAACATGAAAATCAAAATCAATACGTATACATCTCATCAAGCACAAATAACAAATTTGTTAATGTTTTACTTGTTAATTGAAAACAGTCCAAAGTTTACTACCAGTTATAGCTGTAACTAGAGATTGAAAACAGTCCAAAGTTTACTTTTTTTGTGTCTTTGCCTAAAAAAGTCTGTAATTCCCACACAACCACGCGCGCACACAAAATCCAGGTTATCTTAGACTTGGACTACAAAAAATTTAATTCCATACAAACCAAGAAAAGAAGACAAACCGTACTTCATCCAAAAATGTTTTCTATTCAGCATTGCAGTCAGTGAAGCTTTGATGGGGGGCAGGTTCTATGAATTAGAGAACATTTTACTTTCAAATACTATATTTAACATTGAACATTTTACTTTGTATAAAGAACATTATATTTTCAGATTTCAAAATCCAACAATTTCAACCCCCCCCCCCCCTTACAAATAACATAGCAGGTAAGAGGGAAAACAAAACTCGACAATTAAAGTGAAATGATTAAGTATAAAAGATTACTAACCATTAAAACTCATGTAGGATTTCATTTGGTGGGTGTTTCCCTTGATTTAAACAGATAAGAGAGGAAAAGGGTTATGAGTCCCTAAATTGACAACAAACTATAAATGAAGAGAATATTAGGCAAAGAAATTAATACCTCTACCTTTGCTTTAACGAAATTAGAGGCTATAGATTGTAGAAAGATTCCACATCATCTTTGTAGAGAAAGAAATTGAAAGAATTAAATCCAAAAGACGAATTCAAAACAAACCCATTACTAAAAACACTGAATAAAAATAGTCACATATTAGAATTCTGAATCGGTTAGTTTTTTTATATTGAGAAACTTGTAATCAGTGTTTTAATGAAAACCCAAAAAAAAAAAAAAAAAAAAAAATTCCATTGTAGCAATATATAAAACATAACAAAAGCAAATATAATTTAATAGGCTTATTGTAAATTAAATCGAGAAAGACAATTTTTGAGAGAAACCAAAAAAATCAAATTGGAACCTAATGTAATTCAAATACCTAAATAAAAATCAATCCAACCAAATTTCTCATACCTAGATCTAAGAAAGAAGAAGAAAAAAAAAAAAAAAAAAAAAAAAAAAAAAAAAAAAAAAAAAAAAAAAAAAAAACTTTACCTGTGGTAGTTCCGATGATGAGGTTAGGAATTGAAATTCCTAAATTGACAAAAAACCTAATTGAAGACAATAGGAAAAGAGATTAGTCATAGATTAATTGAGAAATACCCGGAGAGAATGATATGATATGGGGGACGGGTCGAAGATTGAAAACATTGGCACCCATGGTTGAGCTTGGGTCTGCATTTGAGAGAGGGGCACCCATGGTCGTGCTTGGGTCTGCGTTTGAGAGAGGTTAGTTTTAGAGTTTTATGACTGGGTTTTTTTTTTTGATAAAATATCGGGTTTGCTTTTGGGGAAGAAAGAGAGGTTTTTTATATGTGTAAAATTGTGGAGAGGTCAACCAATCATAGGCTTCAAGTATGTGTGTGTGTGTGTGTGTGTGTGTGTGTGTGTGTATAATAGGCTCTCATAAATTACGTTTATGGTAAGTTCCACCTAGACATGGAAAACGGTCGGGTCGGGTCGGGTTTGGATCAGGCTAAACGGGTTGCGGGCCAAATAGGCCAGGTTAAAAAACAAGCCATTTTAAATGGGTTGAAAACGAGTCAAGCTAATTGGGTTGTGGGCGGGTCGGGCTGACTCATTTTCACATGAAATAAAAAATGCCAAATTTTTAGAGAGAATAAATCAAATCAATCAAAGAAACAAATTGCATGTAAAACTCTTTGTTTTCTTTCATTAAGTGGGCATCTACTATTATTAGACTATTTGTGTTACTATTATACATCTGAAGGAAAAAAAATAAACAAACCAAAAAATATAAAATTTTCCATATCCTTTCAATTCTGATAGTTTTGTGCATGACTACAATTCTTTATAGTCATGATAACAAAATCTTTCATGTGAATAACTCACAGGCAGAATGCTTATAATTACAAATTTACAACTTGAGAGAGAGATAAATTCTAAAGAGCACAAAAAGTATATATATTTTAAGTTTACGCACTTCAGATTTGAAGTTCACTAATGATGTGGACTTTTGGACTTTTTCTTTTACTTTAGTTTTGTATTGTTCTAGTTAAACTTAGTGTTAGTAACTTAGTCCTAGTATTTAACTCTACTACTTAGTATTTAACTTAGTGTTAGATGTTTAGAAGTGTAGATGTGTAGTTGTAAATGCTTATTCCTTTTGTATTTTTTTTTCCTCTACTATTTAGTATTTAACTTAGTGTTAGACGTTTAGTAGTGTAGACATGTAGTTGTAGATGCTTTTGCATTTTGCATTTTTTTCTTTTCAATTAATTTTTTTTTTAATAAATAGGAGTATGGCCATTGCCATTGGTGGCTACTAAATGACAATGTATTGTCAATACAGTGCTTTATGCCTTTATGTCTATGCACCTAGCAACTTGGCATGTATTCTAAACATTTTTTAGGGGGAAAAAAAAGTTTAAAAAATGGGTCAAGTCACAAGTTAGTCAGATCGGATTGGGTTGGCCCACAAAAAATTGGGTGGGCTACGGGTTGACTCGTTTTTTATTAGCGCCAAAAAATTCAAGTTCTGGCCAAGTCAAAAGGGGCAGGTTTGGGTCGGGTCAGCAACTTTTGGCCCGTTTTGCCATGTCTAGTTCCAATTCTTCCACTTCCACCATTCATGTAAGAGGAAAGGGAGTACAACATTGTTGTCTCTAGGAATAACCAATAATTTTTCCAAAGGGGATAACGTCTATAAGGAAATTTTTAAGTTTATTTACTTCCTATTAATTTTGTATTGATGGTTGGTTTTATTCATAGTTTTAAAATTTGAACTTTTAAAAGAAATGAATTAGAAAGAGATTCAAGGTTTTGAGGTTTGATCAAGTTTGCTCGACGGTCAAATTGAAATGATATATTTAATAATTAAAATATGAATTTAACATATTTAATTATATTATTGGTCCCTAAAGCTTACTAGTTGAACACTTTTAGTTCTTGAAGTTTTAGCTGAGTGTTATTGGTTTTTTGAAGTTTAAATAATAAGCACTTTTTATCTATAAAGTTTCAAGTGAGCACTATAAGTCCATGAGAAGTGACATTTTTCATACTTATGTATATATTGGAATAATGAAGTGGCATTTTTTTAGTGTCTATGGCAATGAGCAAGTAGGGTTACTACTTTGGATGGTAGGGATTTAGTTTGACTTTCGAAGGAATATAGTTATAAGAAAGTTCACAAGAACCTTATATTATATGATCTAAAAGGATATGAGAAGAATTCTGCATACTAAGAAATTAACACAAAACACAAATAGAATTTTAAAATACAAAAATAGGTAAACATTGATAAAGTTTTAACAATCAATAAATAAAAATAACTTGGAATCAGTACAGGACATGAAAGACATATTTTGAACCAAAGTTTTCATAAAGATAGTCAATTGAAAAAATAAAAACACTTACAAAATAAATACATAGATTAACCAAAACCTATAAAAAAAAAATAAAAAAAAGAGTTCAAAAGTTGAGAATTAAAAAAAAAAAAAAAATTACCTAAGAGAAACCAAGAACTTCAATGGGTGTCCCTTGAATCCACAAGGTGATAGGTTTGGAATCCACCAAAGAAAATAATAGACAAAAGTTTGAATTTTTATTAATAATCTTCCCCAAAAACGTTTAAAGACATATGGGCCTATTTAAGAGCTTCGTAAAACTTAACAAACAAGAAAATATATTCTAAAATAAGTCTTAATTAATACCTAACCATAACAGGAACCAAATTTGACCTAAAAAGCATTAAAAGCACCTAAAAACAAGGAAATAAATACTCTAAACCTAAAATAACAAAAATTACATAAAAATACCAAAATTAATAAATTACAAAAATTAAATAGTAGATCCTGTCCTACATGAATTATGGTTTTCTTTATATACTTAGTGAAACTAGACTGAAACCCTAATCACTTGATGGGCTGAAATTTAAATTTGCAGAAATGTGTTTCAATCAGTCAAAAATTTAAATTTGCAGAAATGTGTTTCAATCAGTCGAAAAATAGTTTCGACCAATCGAAACTGTCATATTTCAATTTCTTGAATTTGCAACTTTCTTGTTCTTGTACTCTTAACTTGCAGCATCTTGAGCATTGTCTAATCCAATTTATAAACACTATGATCTATTTCTAGACAAATTTATGTTCACGTGTTTTCCAATTATCCTATACATATAGAAACTAACACATTTAATTTAGAGGAGTATAATCCTAAATGTAATAATAGTACCTTGGCATGTTTCTTTGTAGTTGAATCAAGAATCTTCCATAGAATCTGCCCTGGAGTTGCAGGGAGGACAAATGCATGATACATGGACTCCGCACCTTTCTATTGTAACTTTTCCTATTTTAGGATCATAATCTGAACATTCACATAGAATCTTAATGTCATTCCAATCCTCTAGAATTATGTCTTCCAAAGAGCTATCTCTTCTATAGTGGAACCAAATAAAGGATAATTGATCTAATAATAATCTTTTAGACAAAATCGTTCTTTTAAAACCATTGATATAAATGTAGATGGAACAAATACAATCCCCAATTTCATATGGCACATGAACCTTCTGTTCTATCTTTATAGCAACACAGAAAGCAAATGTTGGAAGTTTCCAACCAATCGAGAATGATATGGAACTTCCAACATTTTGATGGTTAAACCACTTTGGAATCTTAGTTCCTGGAAGTACAAGGTTATATTCATATTTACATATATCATCACCATCATCATCAAGTTCAGATGTTGAGTCCATTTCAGATGTAGCTTCATTGAGTTTAAATTCTGATACAGATTCATTGTCTGTTTCAGGGTCAAAGTTTGTTTCAGATGCAGAGCCCGTTTCAAATGCAATTTCTGATTCTAATTCAAAGTTTGTTTTAGAATTAGAATCCTGATGTAGCATTCCCCTCGCACATACGAAATTTTGTGGAAGCCCTACACTTTCTCCAAACTGCTTGCAATTAACAAAATTAAGAAACTTCAGTTTTTCCAATTTAGTAATATATTATATTAGACTTAGGAAAGTCAACAAAACTTGATTCTTTCTATAACTTTAAGAGAGAGACCTGATTCAATAATCTACTTCTCGATTTTGAATCCAACGAACAGCACCCCATTGCAAATACAGCTTGTATACGTGGTGGAAGCCTTGGAATTTCCCGAAGGTTCCAGCAATTGTAAACGATAAGGATCTTTAATTTCGGATATCTGTTAGCAATTTTAGGGAGGGTAGTAATGTTGATGTAAAAGAAACCAAGGCGTTCTAATTTGGGGAAGCAACCAGAAGTATCCATGGCTTTCGGAAAATCTTCACAATCAAACATATAGAGCTCCCTAAGATTTTGTAAATTCGAGATGCTACTTGGAACATCTTTCACGTTTTTAAAACTAACATGTAACATACGAAGGTCAATGAGATTTCCTATTGATGAAGGCAATGCTAATCTTTTCGTTCCATCCTCAAGACTTTCACAGCAAAATAGAGAAAACCTTTTGAGTGATTTCAACTTGAGGTTTGTTGGTAAAATTCTAAGATTTTGGCAATCGAAGAGACTCAAGTATTCAAGCTTTTCAAGAAGTCCAACGGATTGATGAACCTCAACTAAATTTCTGCATTCATAAAGGCTCAAACTCTTTATGTTTGGGGCAATCATTAACAAGTCAGGTACTTTTGTAATATTTTTACAATATGAGAAATCCATATATTTCAATGTTTCGAACTGACACCTCTGTAGAAGAAGGAATTTTTTTTTTGAAATTTATTAGTAGAAGGAAAAAAAAAAAACTTTAAAATGATAAGGCTAACAACATAAAATTATAGTACACATTTTTTAAAAGAAAAATGTTAAAGGTACTACAAGTTTTATTGCATAAAGTTTACAAAATGAAGTTACAATAAATGTGATTGGTGAGCTTCAAAATCTCGTAAATAAATATTTGAATTATCTCTTTATGATTGGTGACACATTAGATTGTACGCACAATATAGTAAAACTTGTAGTACCCGCAACACTATCCATTTTTGAAAAGTAAATAGATTTGCATTAATTTGCATCCATAAATTCATAATGGTTATGTGTACATTTTATTTGTGCACAATATGATTTTATTTATTGAAAAATATATAGAAATAATATTTAGTATAGTATTAAACGCATGCTCTGGTTTTAGCAACAACAACAACAAAAAAAAGTGCATAGTAACTTGTTCGAAAAGAGTACTTGTTAACTAAAGCCTAATAAGAATTTAAAAATATTAATGATCATACCTCGAAATGCTCGTCCAATTTGATGTGGCTCCATCTCATGTTGAGTGCAACAAGTTTTTTAGGTTCAAAGGTGGATGGCAAGGAAGATAAAGGAAACTCAATCCAATCAAGTAACCTTAACTCATTGGGAAGAGACTTAAGGTCTTCACAAATTATATTACGAATTTTCAAATATTGGAGACTTTGCATCTTTCCAAGATTCAATTGCACATTTCTTGGTTGTGGTAAGCACAATGCTATGCCTCGAATTTCATCCAATCCCTAATTGGAAAAAGAATCACGTGATTCACATTGCACAATAGAATTTATAATTATTAAATTTTAAACAAAATCAATGTTGATAAACTAGTATTTTCTTCAAAATTAAATGATAAAATCCAACAAAATGAGAAAAAATTAACTACATATGCATTGTGAGAAAAGGGGAAAGGTAAATCAAGATGACTTATACCGTATCTCCATTTAGTATTACAGGAGCATCCTCATAACACAATATCCTTCTTTGTTTCTTTGACACTTTTGATTCTTGTCGAGCAATTTCCAAACCCATTTGTTGTATCAATTCATGCATCGATAATTTGTTATCTTTAGCAACAACTATGAGACATTTATCAATAAGTTTCTCAATATCATAATATGGATCATAAAAACTGCCACTTTGTAATATATCTACAACAACATTCTTGTAGAATCCTTTGAGGAAACATGCAATATCAAGGAAAATATCTTGTTAGGTTTGGTCCAATCCATCATAACTTATTTTGAGTATTTCTTGAATATATTGATTAGGTATTCTTTGGTACTTATCTAATGCACTTTTCCAACAATGTAAATTTCTCTCATATAAATCAGCACCTATTACTTTTAGAACTAATGGAAGTCCTTTAGCATAGCTTATAAATTGATCTATGAGCTCAAAATAATCTTTCGTGGGTTTGTTTCTTTTGAATGCATGATGACAGAAGAGTTCACAAGATTCATGTTCATCTAATTCCTTAACCTTATAGCTATAGTAAGTTAAATGACAATCTTCTCGAAGAGTAGACAACAACTTTTCCTCTCTTGTTGTGATAATTATTCTACTTCCAGAAGCAAACCAATAACAATTTCCAAGCAAATTTTCTACTTGGACTAATTTGTCCACATCATCAAGAATTAAAAGAATTCTTTTGTGGTGAAGCTTTTCCATGATCACATTGATTCTTTTAGACACACCATGCACTTTCAAATTTCTACCCCCTAAGATCTCAGAATAAAGTGCCTCTTGTAGTTGGAGTATGCCATCATTTGTTTTTGAGTTTTCTCTAACATCCTCTAGAAAGCTACTTCCTTCAAAACGATAAGCAATTAAGTTAAAAATAGCTTTTGCAATTGTTGTCTTACCTATTCCAGGAAGACCATGGATCACTAACATGCGAACATCATTTGACTCAATATCTAAACGCCAACTTATTTCTGATATGCGAGATTCTATTCCAACTGGGTATTTAACAACAAATACTTGTGTACAATTTAATTTAGCTCTTGAGATCTTTTCAAAAATTTCTTGGATAAACCTAAATTGAGGGCGGCTGCCAATCATAAAGCATAAAAAAAAAATGTTAGAAAATAGAAATATGATCCTAAATTGAATATATTCAAAATGTTTAGCTTGTGAATTACAACAGAAATTTTGTTAATTAAATTAAAATGGCATGTATTTCAAAGATCTAAACTCTCAATACGAACACTATTTTTTCTTTTTTTTTGTTTAACTAAGAAATCAATATTAGGCTTTTAGCACATTGACACATGGAAAATCTTCTTTGGAAGAAAAACAAACTTGAATACCAAGCATTAGCATTGGGGGTAGTAAAACCTCCAAATTGTTATTTTACATCCTCAAAACATTAAAAAAATATATAAAAAAAACCCCACTTTATCCAAGTGTGTATATCTAAATTTTGTTACATCCATGCTACAGTGAGTTGGTAAATATATCAACTACTAAAGTATGGCTATATAATTTTTTATTCACTTCTCTCTCTCTCTCTCTCTCTCTCTCTCTCTCTCTCTCTCTCTTTTATACTTATTTTATTAGGTAGTTTATATTATTTTATTAGGTTGTATGAAAAAATAAGAACTAAGATGTTGAGTGTATTGTTAAATGAGTTGGTAAAATAGATAAAGTAATGTTTTAGAGTGTAAAATAGGTATATTTTTACAAACCTAGATGTGAATGCTCTTAATGAATTTATTAAGAAACTTAGGGAAATTTTTGAAAGATTACATGAGAGAAGCTTCTAATTAATTGATAAGAATATGGATCATATATTCTTTTCTTTCTATCATTGACCATTGTAACTTAACTAGCTCAGTAATGAAAGATATGATCAAAATATAATTTTTTTCATAATTAAATTTTAAAAAAAATACACAAACAAACAAACAATAAAGCTTCTGGGAGTTGGTTCATTAGGAGAAAAAAAAAAAAAAAGCTTCTGGGAGTTGTTTTTTAACAGTAAAATTTTGTGGTGATAACAAAGTAGCAATTAGATACATACTCATTTTTGTAATGCCAACCAGATAGATTGCCAGCTTCATTTAGAGCCGCCTTCCATCTTTGCACATTGTTAATGTTATCCTCGAATTGTTCATGTTTTTCTAGCACTTCTCCAAACTTTCCACTTTGGCTACGTACTTCTGATGGATCCACCTTGTAAAAAATTGGAAGCACTATTTGGCCATTCTTCTTACACTCAATAATTTTGACAAGTTCATTCAAGCACCAAGTGGAAGTTGCATAGTTTTTAGAGAATACAATTATCGAAATCTTTGAACTTTCAATAGCTTCAAAAAGTTCAGTGGAAATTTTCTTTCCTCTTTGGAGTTCATCATCCATGAAGGTGTTAATACCATTATGACGCAAAATACCGTTCAAATTGCTAGTAAAACCGTTTCGGGTATCTTCTCCTCTAAAACTCAAGAACACGTCATATTTGCATCGTTGGATGAAAGAGGAAGAGAAGGCTTGTTTGTTGGTCAAAAGAGCCATTGTGATTTGGATGTATAGAGGGTTGATAAGATCTAAAAGGAAGTGGAGAAAGAAAGAGGTGACAAAATTGGAAATGCTTCAAGAGTTTAAGAAAGCAAAGAGAATGAAAAATTATAAAGAAGAGATATTTCTAAATGGGTTTGACAGAGAATGGGAATGACAGAGTGAAGGAAATGAATGTGAGGCCAAGAAGACTAAGAGAGTCAAATGTGAAAATACTATAGTTGCTTCTTTTCTTCTTTTCTTCTTTCTTTACACCCTTTTTGGACGACATCCTCTTTATTCTTTCTCCTTTCCTCTCTCTTCAAATCTCCTTTTCTTCCTTAAGGGCCTGTTTGGATTGAGAGGGGAGGGAGGGGGAGTGGAGGGGAGTAGAGTAGAATTGGTTGAAAATAGACTAATTTTGGGCAAATTCTACTCTACTCTCCCTCCTTCCCCCTTAATCCAAACAGACCATAAAAGTTAAAATAGAATCCTTACAAGGAGTTTTTAACCCAATTACTACCACACACATGGTTGTCAAAATCGCGATCTAGATTGTAAGATCGTATGATTTACGATCCCACCTCATCAAAACGTTTAGGATCACACTAGGATCATAAAAATGGTAAGATCATACATAGAATCGTTTATGATCGTAGGATTGTATGTGATCTTACCAATCCTACCAAAATATAAATTTTTGTTTTTTTATTTTTTATTTATGAGGATAAATTTCTGGTTTTGATAAAGTTTTAAGAATTTGTATTTTTCCATGTTGTGATGGTATGACTTTTTTTTAAATTTTTTTTTATAAAATTATGTTAAGCTAATCAAATGTTTTCTATTTTCTAGTTTCTAGTTCACTAGTAATCAAAATGAAGGAATGCTTCATCATTTCTAAATGAAGAATTTGAAGTTGGCTTTGCTGCCTTTTAAACTATAATATTGATAAATCTGTTTGATCAATATACTAATTTGTGTTCTAATATTACTAAATTGTTTTTTATATAAAATTTTATCAATTATGCTTGTATTTGTATATTGATTGATTGATTTTTTTGAGCATGCTTTGTAAATGTTATTGGGTGGTTTAACTTTAATAGTTGAGTGTAAAATTATATCTTGATGTCTTTTGCAGCTCTAGTATACAAATATACAATGTTTACAAAAATGGTGAAATGGATGATGATGATTAGGATGGTGGTTATAAGAACCTTAGAATGAGAATAATTAAATGTTCATTTCACCTTAATATTCATCTTGCTTTTGGATTTCATGTTGTAGTTAGCTGGTTCCCATTTGCTAACTTATTTTGGATTTTAAACTTGGAACTTAGAAATTGGAAAATATTTTCCATATATGTTGATAAATATTTTGGTATTTGGTTGCTAATTAAATATTTATTGAACTTTTTAGATACATTGGGTCAAAACTTAAATATATTTGTTTCGTTAGTATAGACGTAGCGATGTATGACATGCAAATTACATCATATGATGCAAATCTTTGTTTTTTTTTGGATGAATTCGTAATTTACGTGGTTATTCAACATACAAAATTATTATTAATGTGTTTTTTTTTCTTTAAATCTGAAAATATGTAGGATATTATGATCCACAATCCGATCATATGATCTACAATCCCACCTACCTCCTATGATCATACATAGGATTCCAATTTTGACAACCTTGACCACACATACATCCTCTCACAAACATGAGGTTGTATATCATGTTTCCGTAACATGCATCATCCCCCTCACATGATGGATTTTCTCCAGAAGTACAAGCCCTGCAGAAATGTTAGTGAGTCAGGTGGTTAGGTAGCTGTTTGAGGATTGGGAAGGTGGGTCTTGGTAGGATTGCATTCTTATAATTTTACGCCCAATTTAGTGGTGGTTGTGAGACAATTTGAGGCATGTTTGGGGGATTGATGGTGGAGGGGGATTGGGATATTGATGGTGGAGGGATATTTATTATTATTTTTGTTAAGTAAAAATAAACAAAAGTTAGTCAATGATGTGGAAATGTTTTAATAATGATGTCAATTCCAAACTTACTTAGTCACATGAAGGATTTGATGGAGCAAAATTTATGGGGTTTGACGGAAAGACTATTTTGAAAACCGTTTCAAACGTTAAAAAAAATTTAGCTTTTAGCACTCTCAAAAGTTAATTTATCTATTTTATCACCTAATTTTGCAATTCACCCAACATCAAAAGTTCTATATTTTTTACCACTTCATTTAAAATAATATAAATAACTCATTAAAATAATAAAGGAAGAGAGAGAATTTGAGTTTTTAATTAAAGATAGAGAGATAATCTTAATAAAATATTTTATTTTATTTTTAACAACTTGCTACAATCAACAAGTATTTATGCTAGTTAACTGTAATTGCAAAAAATTTAAGTTTAACTTCTCCAATAACACATGATTTTTTGGTTCTTTGGTGGTAAAATAGTTTTTTTGCTAAAATACAATTACCAATGTGAATGTTTTTATTGATTTTGTTAAGTTTTTTGATTGAATAGTTGTTAATTGGAGGGGGCTAAGGTTTTAAAAGGAGGTCAACTAAAAAAATAATATATATAATAAGTATATAAAAAAAAGTTTAGGCCAGCCCGAGGATAAAGACTACCCTGTTTCCGTTGCATGCATCTTGCCCCTCACATGGGGTGGACCCCACAGTGTGTGGGGTCCACCCCATGTGAGGGGGAAGATGCATGCAACGAAAACAGGGAAGACCATCTCCAGCCCGAGCCCCTTTGGGCCCCACCTAGGTTTGTTAGAAGAGGGTTTTAGCTCTAGAAGAACCAAAACCAATTGGCAATAAAAGAATTGTAATAATGAGATTGAATTCTTTTTCCTTCCATTGTAACAGTATCATACATCACCTACCACATCACTTTTTCTTAGAAGAAGAAGAGGTGTCATGCATGTTCAACTTAATAGGTGTGACCATAACATTGAATGAGAAGGACAGGCCTTGAAATTAATTTATCTAGCAAGAAAAATTGGTCAAAATTGCTATTGAATTTGTTCACAAAAATGAAAATAACATAAGGGATTTAGAAAAATTGGTCGGTTCCAATGTGTGCTTCAAGTCTTCAAACTTAATAGATGGTCTTGCCATTTAGGCTTAGTGGAAAAGTTGGGACAAGAAGACTAAACAAGGGATGGGATACTGCGTGATCAGTTGAAAGCACCAAAATTTGACTTTATTGGTTGGAAAGGGCAAAGCATGTAATGACTAAAATACAATTACCATTGTGAATGTTTTTATTGATTTTGTTAAGTTTTTTGATTGAATAGTTATTAGTTGGAGGGGGGCTAAGGTTTTGAAAGGGAGCCCACTACAAAAAAATAATATATATAATAAGTATAAAAAAAATTGGGTTAGCCTGGGCCCCTTTGGGCCCCACTTGGGTCCGTTAGAAGAGGCTTTTAGCTCTAGAAGAACCAAAACCAATTGACAATAATAGAATTGTAATAATGAGATTGAATTCTTGGTCCTTCCAATGTAACAGTATCATACATCATCCACCGCATCTCTCTTTCTTAGAAGAGGAAGAGGTGTCATGTGTGTTCAACTTAACAGGTGTGAGTGTAACATTGAATGAGAAGGGCAGGCCTTGAAATTAATTTCTCTAGTAAGATAAATTGGTCAAAATTGCTATTTAATTTGTTCACAAAAATGAAAATAACATGAGGGATTTAGAAAATTGTTCGGTTTCGACGTGTGCTTCAAGTCTTCAATCCTAATCGATGGTCTTGCCATTTAGGCTTAGTGGAAAAGCTGGGACAAGAAGACTCAACAAGGGATGGGATGCCACGTGATTAGTTGAAAGCACCAAAATTTGACTTTACTGGTTGGAAAGGGCAAAGCCTGTAATGACTAAAATACAATTACCATTGTGAATGTTTTTATTGATTTTGTTAAGTTTTTTGATTGAATAGTTATTAGTTGGAGGGGGGCTAAGGTTTTGAAAGGGAGCCCACTACAAAAATAATATATATAATAAGTATAAAAAAAAAATTGGGCTAGCCCGGGCCCCTTTGGGCCCCACCTGGCCCATTAGAAGAGGCTATTAGCTCTAGAAAAACCAAATCCAATTGACAATAAAAGAATTGTAATAATGAGATTGAATTCTTGGTCCTTCCAATGTAACAGTATCATACATCATCCACCACATCTCTCTTTCTTAGAAGAGGAAGAGGTGTCATGTGTGTTCAACTGAACAGGTGTGAGTGTAACATTGAATGAGAAGGGCATGCCTTGAAATTAATTTCTCTAGTAAGACAAATTGGTCAAAATTGCTATTGAATTTGTTCACAAAAATGAAAATAACATGAGGGATTTAGAAAATTGGTCGGTTCCAACGTGTGCTTCAAGTCTTCAATCTTAATAGATGGTCTTGCCATTTAGGCTTACTGGAAAAGTTGGGACAAGAAGACTCAACAAGGGATGGGATACCGAGTGATCAGTTGAAAGCGCCAAAATTTGACTTTACTGGTTGGAAAGGGTGAAGCATGTAATGACTAAAATACAATTACCATTGTGAATGTTTTTATTGATTTTGTTAAGTTTTTTGATTGAATAGTTATCAGTTAGAGAGGGGCTAAGGTTTTGAAAGGGAGCCCACTACAAAAAAATAATATATATAATAAGTATTAAAAAAATTGGGTTAGCCTGGTCCCTTTGGGCCCCACCTGGGTCCGTTAGAAGAGGCTTTTAGCTCTAGAAGAACCAAAACCAATTGAGAATAAAAGAATTGTAATAATGAGATTGAATTCTTGGTCCTTCCAATGTAACAGTATCATACATCATCCACCACATCTCTCTTTCTTAGAAGAGGAAGAGGTGTCATGTGTGTTCAACTTAACAGGTGTGAGTGTAACATTGAATGAGAAGGGCAGGCCTTGAAATTAATTTCTCTAGTAAGACAAATTGGTCAAAATTGCTATTTAATTTGTTCACAAAAATGAAAATAACATGAGGGATTTAGAAAATTGGTCGGTTCCAACGTGTGCTTCAAGTCTTCAATCTTAATAGATGGTCTTGCCATTTAGGCTTAGTGGAAAAGCTGGGACAAGAAGACTCAACAAGGGATGGGATGCCACGTGATCAGTTGAAAGCACCAAATTTTGACTTTACTGGTTGGAAAGGGAAAAGCCTGTAAGGACTAAAATACAATTACCATTGTGAATATTTTTATTGATTTTGTTAAGGTTTTTTATTAAATAGTTATTAGTTGGAGGGGGGCTAAGGTTTTGAAAGGGAGCCCACTACAAAAATATAATAGGGGTAATTACACTTTATCCACCTGTGGTTTGCTTCTAATTCGATGTGCCTACCCGTTGTTTTAATTTTGACACTTTGCCTACTTGTGATTCTCACCGTTACTGTGCCGTAATCCACCTCACTACTTTCCGTTACTCTAACACAAAAAATGCAAAAAACAATACTCCAAACGGATCAAAACACTTCTCACATGAAGAACATACACAAACATGAATTGATCCAATCTGGACTGACTGGTTGTATCAATGCTTTGCCAAAGCAAAAGGGTCCCAAGAAATAAGAGTTACACTTTACACGAAGAAATAAAACCAGAAAAGAAAAGAGAAGAAGAAACTAATTACAGCCCAAACCACAGCATCCAAAAATCAAACACCTTACCCACACAAATCCATAGCCAAACTCCAAAAATCTACCAAGAACAAACCACAACCTCAGCAAAAACCCAAACACCTTAACTACACAAACCCACAGGCCACAGCCAAGCAGGACCCACAAAACAAAAGCCCATCAAACCCATCTCTTCCAAAAAATACAGAACCCCGTTCAAACTCAAACGCCTTGCCCAGGTTACAAAGCACAAAGGTCGAATGCAGGCTGGTTTTTGAGTGTTGGAGTGCCACTTTCTTGCTTAACGCCTCCGGGGACTGTGGCGGGCTGGTGGCGCTGGCAAAGGCCACGGTGGCTATGAGTGCAGCGACTACAGAGCAAGATTCAGAGGTGCTTCTTAGCCACTCGCTTCCATCTCTGACGAGATCTTTGTGGGTTTCGGTAAATATCTCTTTTGAGGTATTGCCCTTGTTGTAGCGTTGGAAGAAGTGGAAGGGCATGGACTCTTTGACAAACTGAAAATATTAAAAAGTTAAAAAAAAAAGAAAAAGAAAAAAAAAGAGTGATTTAAGAACAAATTTTAGTATATAACCAGTTCGTGTAACATACGAAAAGTTTAACAAAATGATTAAAATTTTTTTGTTATAAAAAAATTTTTAACTTAATGATTTAAAAAAAATACAATATGAAATATGATAGTTATTAATGTTCTTCATGTGAGGAGTGTTTTGATCTGTTTAGGATTTTGTTTTTTACATTTTCTGTGTTAGAGTAACGGAAAGTGGAGAGGTAAGTTACGGTACAGTAACGGTGAGAATCATAGGTGAACAAAGTGTCAAAATTAAAACCACAGGTAGGCACATCGAATTAAAGGAAAACCATAGGTGGGTAAAGTGTAATTATCCCAAAATAATATATATAATAAGTATAAAAAAAAATTGGGCTAGCCCGGGCCCCTTTGGGCCCCACCTGGGCCCATTAGAAGAGGCTATTAGCTCTAGAAAAACCAAAGCCAGTTGACAATAAAAGAATTGTAATAATTAGATTGAATTCTTGGTCCTTCCAATGTAACAGTATCATACATCATCCACCACATCTCTCTTTCTTAGAAGAGGTAGGGGTGTCATGTGTGTTCAACTTAACAGGTGTGAGTGTAACATTGAATGAGAAGGGCAGGCCTTGAAATTAATTTCTCTAGGAAGACAAATTGATCAAAATTGCTATTGAATTTGTTCACAAAAATGAAAATAACATGAGGGATTCAGAAAATTGGTCGGTTCCAACGTGTGCTTCAAGTCTTCAACCTTAATAGATGGTCTTGCCATTTAGGCTTAGTGGAAAAGCTGGGACAAGAAGACTCAACAAGGGATGGGATACCACGTGATCAATTGAAAGCGCCAAAATTTGACTGTACTAGCTAGAAATGGCAAAGCATGTAATGACTAAAATTCAATTGTGGGCCAACAACAACTAAAAAAAGGGAGAGACACAAGAGGTCACAAGCCCATTCAAGCCCAATAAAATAATCCATGAAACTTGTGAGATGAAGAAAGCGCATCTGGGCGGCTGGGCCATGGCAAAGACAAGAAGCAAAAAGGCAAAGGTATGTGGAAGAAAATGGAAAGGAAACAAGGCCATTCAAGTAACACGCTGGCCCATTAAGTTGAAATAGGCTCCAAACGCACAGACAAATTAGAAAGAGTCGGAAACAGAAGAAGAAAGATTGCAAAAGAAGCCCCGTGAAGAAACCCCCACATACTACGTTCTCCCCATTGGGAAATTCAAGGAGTAAAAAGGACAAAATGATTCAGTAGGCAAGCATGAAATTTGATTGACTTGGAGGCACAATTGAATGTTATCCTTAGACAATATTTGCTAAAGGATTACTACAAATTTGTCCTGAGGATACAACTAAGTTCATTGAGTTTTACAAATAGCAATTTTAGAAAAGACTCATAGGATTTATTATGTTTATAAGAAAGTTAAAAGAAGGAAAAAAAGTAGTTACCAAAATAAATATGAACCACAATTTATACTCAGAGGATGATGACCTTTGAATACACACATTTTCATTCAATATGCATATTTTTGGTCAATAGACAAATTTTCATTCAATTGGCACTTTTTCGGTCAATAGCCACCTTTAATATATATCCAATATGAATGGTTATGACCTTTCAATAGGCACCTTTTAGTCCTATAAAAAAAAAAGGCACCTTTTAGTATATCCAATTTGAATGGCTATGACCTTTTGGTATATATATTACAACCTATCTTGTATATACCTATTATGAGAGATCGGCTCTCAAAAAGAATGTATCGGCCCCTCTATTTGGGGGTTTTGTGGAGTCGCCACTTAAATTATATAAAAATTAAGAAATTTATATAAAAGAGTACAGAATGCATGGATAATACAAATTCTCATTAATTTGAATGATTACAATTTGATAAAAAGAACTATACATAGCTTTGTTTCCTAGTTTACAATCTAGTAAAAAAAAAAAACATTACAAGGCTTTGTTTCCTAATTACAATCTACCAAAAAAGAGGGATAAAACACTATCTACGAACTTAGGGTCTAGACTCGGGGACTAATTTAAAGGATGGAAAGGTGTTAAGCACCCATCATACCCGAACAAATTTCGGTCTTATAGACTCTAAATAATCAACTAAGTACCCATATGCAAGAGATTAATGAGATGCAAACAAGAATGCCATGATAATGTTCCCAGGATCTAGGGCTAAAATATTATTCTAAAATCCTAGATCTACAGTTTTATTTTATGCAAACAAAAAGTTTAATGTAGATCATGATTAAAAAAAAATTAAGATCTGATCTTAATGATGAAAGTTATGAATTTTAGAATAAAAATACAGATCTGATTTTTATGTCATGAAAGAATGAATTTTTTATGAAAAAATACAGATTGGTTTTATATGACATGAAAGAATGAATTTTTCAATGAAAATACAGAATAGGTTTTTTATACATATGAAAAAAAATAAAATTTTCAATGAAAATATAGATATGGTTTTTTATAGATATGAAAGAATAAAATTTTCAATAAAAATACAGATCTGGTTTTTTTTTTATAGATATGAAAAAATAAAATTTTCAATGAAAATACAGATCTGGTTTTTTATAGATGTGAAAAAATATGGATTTGTGCATGAAATTTCAGATCTGTTTTTAAGAATGAAAATTAGAGAAGAATTTCCAATTTATGTTTGTAGACATATGAAAAGATATACTCATGCATGAAATTTCTTGCAGATCTACAATTCCAAATAATGATTTAACCTTAGATCTATGCATGTTAATCAACATCAAATAAAATCCTAGACTAAACATGTGAATAAGATTTAGAAACAAAGACATGCAATGAACAAGCCATAGACATGATTATGTAAAGAATGGAAAAAAGAAACACATGTTATACAAAACAATACTAAAATGTACCTGCATGAATATATTCTACAAAAGGGAATTGCTTTAGAAGTCAAAGAAAATGGATCCCTCTGAGATCTAATGAATTGTCACTTAACAAAAAGAAAATCCTAAAGTAAACTTCTAGAGTTTCTTTTGCGTTAAGGAGAGAGGTGTGCTGAATCTTGGGTGGTCTCCTCTATTTATAAAGGTGGTATCCGCTTAAAAAAATAAGCTAAAGTTGCTTTGAAAGTCAATAGACACAAGCTGGGTCAGATTTATCATAACCCATTTATTTTTTGCCGATGATTGCCTGATTTTTTGCAGATCTACCTTGGAGGAATGCCATAAAATTCAAGAGTTGCTTGGTTACTATGAGGTGGCATCAGGTCAAATAATTAATAAGGAGAAAACGACTCTCTTTTTTAGTAAAAATACTGAGGAGTCCTTTCAAGTTGCTATCCAAGCTGCTTTACAAGTTCCGGCTATTCGTCACTATGATAAGTATTTGGGGCTACCTTCTTTTGTTGGTCGGAATAGGACGGCGTGTTTTACTAAGATCAAAGAAAGAATTTGGGCTCGAATGCAAGGATGGAAGGAGAAGTTATTGTCTCAGGCGGGCAAGGAGGTCATGATTAAAGCTGTGGTTCAATCCATCCCAGTTTACTCTATGAATGTTTTTAAATTACCGGTGGGTTTATGTAAGGATATTGAGGCAATGATTCGGAAGTTTTGGTGGGGTAATGGAGAGACTAAGAAGATTCATTGGGTTAAGTGGAGTTCTCTTTGTTCTTCAAAATCTATTGGCGGTATGGGGTTTCGGGACCTTCAAAAGTTTAATAATGCTATGTTGGCAAAGCAGGTTTGGCGCTTACTCCATGATAAAGATACTCTATTGTATAAAGTTTTTAGTGCCAAATATTTTCCTACAGGTTCTATACTTGATGCTCCTGTCCATCCAAAGAGTTCTTACGCTTGGAAAAGTATCCTGCAGGCACGAGAGGTAGTTAATAAGGGCGCTATATGGAGGATTGGGAATGGCAAAACAATTAAGGTTTGGGACCATCAATGGCTGCCTGAACCGGGGTGTAGTAGAATTATATCTCCTAGAGCGGGTTCTGCTGTGGATAGGGTCAGTGAGTTATTTTATCCAAATTCTAGAGTCTGGGATCCGGGTAAGCTGGCTGCCTGTTTTTTACCTTGGGAAGCTGACAAGGTTAGGGGGATTTATGTGGCTGAAGATGAGGCTGAGGATGTTTTAATCTGGCCGCTATCCTCGTCGGGGAGTTATAGTGTGCGAAGCGCATACCGTATGTTAATGGAAGCTGAGAACTCTGTTTTGCCAAGTTCATCTTCTCCTCTGTCTGAGCGTACGATTTGGAAGAACATTTGGAAACTTAAAGTTCCTAAGAGGGTCTGTCATTTCTTGTGGCGAGCAGCGAAAGATTCACTTCCTACCAAGCTAAATTTGAGACTTCGGCATATTCCACTTGATGATACATGTGAGGGTTGCAATGATCAATCAGAATCTATTTTGCATTGTTTATGGCTCTGTGATCAAGCTCGGTCTGTGTGGATGTCCGATCCTGGGTTTTTGTTTCTCACTCAGAAGAAGTTTCGGTCTTTTTTGGAGGTTTTGGAGTCTCTGTTCAGTGCTGGTTCGAGTTTCCAGTGTGCTCAGTTTGCCATGACTGCTTGGTGTTTGTGGGAACGTCGGAATCACTTAAGAGTTCATCAACGTACATGGCAGCTTCATGAAATTGGCGCTAGAGCTTTGAAACTGGTCCAGGAGTTCTGGGACGTTCACTGTAAGGAGACGTCGAGCAATGACCGTCCTCCTCGTGTGCGATGGACTCCGCCACCTGATACATGCTATAAACTGAATTTTGATGCAGCACTTTTGGATGGCTTTAATCAAGTTGGGTTAGGTGTGGTGTGTAAGGACTCTCAGGGTCATGTGTTGGCTGCCTTAAGTCAGAGAGTGGGGCCGGTCCAGTTTGTGGAGATGGCAGAGGCGTTGACTGCCAAACGAGCAGTTGTTTTTGCAAGAGAGTTGAGTTTTTTTGAAGTGCTTATTGAGGGTGATTGTCTTCGTATTGTTTAGGCTTTGCAAGCTTCTAATCGGTGTTATACTCTCTATGGCCACATTATAGATGAGACAAAACGGTTAGCATGTCTGTTGCGGCAATGTCATTTTCAACATGTTAAACGGGATGGGAATAGGTTGGCTCATGACCTTGCTAGACGAGTGGCTTTAGCTGTAGATACTGATGTTTGGGTAGAAGATTTACCTAGTGATTTGGATGTTGTATTCCAATCGGATGTTACTTGATTTTCTTTGTTTTTTTAATAATATCTCGCTTACATTTTGCTCAAAAAAAAAAAAAAAAGATCTGATGAGTTTTAAACTATTAAAAAAAAAAAAAAAAAAGAACTTGGACACGTTTTGAAATTTGTACCAATCGGCACTGTTGAAGTGCTGATTGGCAACTCTTGACAGATTCGCCCAATTTTCATTTTCTCACGCATTTTGGACTCTTTTTAGTGTTTTTTTGAGTTGGGAAATGTATTTAGACATGTCTTGAACTTATATTTATGATAAAACTCATCCTAACTTGATAATAAACCTTTAAAATAATTATTTTAGAGATAATTACCCTAAAAGCCCAATTATCAATTCAAATTTAGTATTATCAATTTATTCCTTTTATTCTCATGCAACCAATCACTTTTCAACAAAAATATTCCGCTAATCACAGAAATTTTTTTAACTAATTTTAATTGTTAACCAATCAAAATTAATTTCAATTAATCTTGTGTGATAGGTTCCACTCAAATGAATGCATGCAGACCGTTAAAACTTGATCTTGCGATATTTTTCGATCTGACTGCCCAATTTGAAAACTGAATGTATCGTTGTGATCGTTAGAACCTCAAGATCATTTTTATGATATGTGATGAATGACTTAATGGCTAAAAGCAATCATGATTTTGGGGGTACATAGAATGGTTATTTGGTCATCTTCCGAACTTAAATTATGGATGTGAAATTGAGTGTCTACAGAATGCCCCTCATTAACAAAGCTTGAAAAGCTAATGTCAATGTTAGAAAAAGACACTAATTTTAGCAACTATGACTTAATCGAGGTTGATCTTTCAAAGATTTCCTAGCCTTAGAACCTGAAACCTTGGGACATAGTATTAGTGTTTTATTATCTTACAAAAAAATGAGAAATGTTGACATCTAGTCTGCTAGATGAATGATGAACCTGTGTAAAAGCTTGAATGCTGATAAACTAGTACATAAGTCCAAATGATTTTAAGTCGATGCGTAAGTCTGAATAATGATGATCGACACATAGGTCTATATGGTGATGATCGACTCGTAGGTCCGTATGGTGATGATGATTGAGAACTATATCTACTCAATCTAAAATCTTGAAGGTGACTGAGAATGATATCTGCTCAATCTGGAATCTTGAAGGTGATTGAGAAATATCCGCTCAATCTGGAATCTGGGTGCGACTAAAAACTATATTCTCTCAATCTGAAATCTGGAAGGCAACTGAGAACTATATCCGCTCAATCTGAAATTTTGAAGGTGACTGAGAACTATATCCGCTCAATCTGGAACCTGAGATGACAGCATATTCAAGTGAACAACCAAACATAGTGTTGATGCCCACTTTAGCAAGAAGGCCCAATAACAAGAAGAAGCCCGACAATATAAAAGGGGTGAAGGAAGAAGAATTAGTAAAGTAAGAAAGAACCATTAAGCCCAAATGGCAGAAATAATGGTCCACAGGCCTATGAAATAGTAAAAAGGACCCCAAAGAAAGCAAATGGGGCTAAAGGAGCCCAAAGAAGGAAGTAGTAAGCTCATGGGAATCATAAGAAGTAGAAAACAAACAAAGATGGGCTGGAGGAGCCCAAAGAAAGGAATTAGTAAATGAGATTGGTTTAAAGGCCAACAAACCCCAAAAAGTAAAGGATATGGTAATTGAGTCGAGGAAGCTGGAAAGATTTAGCAAAAGCCCATGCGAATGTAAGAATGAGATAGGCCAAAGATGCCCAAAGGAATGAAGTGGGCTGAGGATGCCTAAAGGAATAAAATGGCTCGAGGAAGCCCAAGATAATATGAGAACTGACCCAGCAAAAATACTGGGCGATGTGAACTAAGAGAATGAATAATACATGGCAGGCCTAAAGGAGGTCCAGCAAGCACAAGTTAAGCGATACCACAGCAGAAGTAGTGCAACGACGTGGTAGGAATACCAGTTGACCCACAAACCAGAAGTAAAAAGAAATAGAGGCTTAACTAAAGAAGAAAAGGTCCATACCCAAGCAATACCCAGCCCAAAGAAGAAATGAGATGCAAAGAATGAAAGCCCAATGACTCATCCACGCCACAAAGAGTTAAAAAAAAGTAGCAGAACGTGCAGCAAGACTAGACAGACCCATAGGCAATGGCGAATGCATGAACAGCAGACAAGCCATGGACTCATATGGGAGTGGAGCACGCACAAGGCTCAGGCACTACCCACTTGTACCCAGCCAATACAGTGGCGGTGAACCATGGGTCAGAGGTAAGAAAGGGTATGGTTTAGCGGTAGGGAAAATGGGGAAGTCTATTATGGGATTCCCGTTCAAGCTCTTTTGGGGGAGATGTCCTACAGGGATGACATACCACCCAAAAGAGGGAAAGATGAGCTGGAGTCACTAGGTGCATGCCATAAGACCTAGTAAGAGAGAATACCCAACCCTTATCCGGATAAGAATGCCACGAAAAGCAAGAAAATAAAACAAAACTCCCTTTGTCTGGGCATGGAACGTGGCGCAGCCAGCACAGGGTAGTGGTGGTGGCTGGGCAGCCAGCAAACCAGTGGGTGGCCCGGGAAGGACACCCACATCAAGCCAAAAGTAGTTGAGGGGTAAAACAATAAATCTTATGACGACAGGCAATATAAAAAGGTCTCAGCTATGCACAGTAAACAATAACGGGAGAACAAGGAAGAATAGCAGGAAATATAGAAAGAAGAGAGGAATAGAAAGCAGAGAAAAACAGAGAGGATAAACAAAAAAGAAAGAAAATAAGAAAGTAGGAAGTGAAGTGAGAAAACAAAAGTGTGATAGGGCATACACCAATAGGCTAATCCCTTCTCTCCCTCTCACTAGCCTACTCTCTAACAAGTTGAAGGATTTGAGATTAAGCCACTAAGGTCCATTCTTTCAAAGTGGGCAATTTTTATGGTAGGATTTCCCTGTGAGATTGCCCACATTGGAGATTGGTTCCCTTCTTGGACTTAAATTTGCTAAGGAGCCAAGTTTAGCATACTAATCCCCTTCCCATCTTTTATCATTATTGTTTAAGCATTAACATTATTTTTTTCATTGTTGCTAACTTATTTCTGCCATACTCAGATTATCGCGTTTTCTTGTCATAAAGTTGTTTAAATATTATCTTTGGTTGGCAGTAAGCACTTTAGTTAGAATGCCTTTTTATTATTATGTTATATTATGTCTCTCCTGCCATAATGCTTTTATGACAGCATCCCCTGCCGTGGACATGCGATCAAGATCTTTGTAGGGGTCCTGGCTTGTGCACAAGCTAGCTTAAGGTGGGTTTCAGTTGAGCTAGTCCAGACTCTCCTACCCTAGAACTATTGGGCCACAGTATGGTAAGAACAATCCAGCCCAGAATACAAAAAGGCCCACCACACAGTAAAATGAAAATGTTTACAATAAATATTTTCAGTGTAAAATATTTTATATTTGAAAATATTTTACTAGGGATGGCAATTTATATCCGACCTGCGAATACCCGGCCTGGCCCGACCCTAATGGGCCGGATTTTACCCGGCCCGATAAAGAATAGGATCGGGTATGGGTTTAAAAAAAAAAAAACCCGAATAGGGTCCGGGTCGGGTCCAGGTTTTATCAAAACCCGGCCTGAAACCCAGCCCGGAGCTGGACCCGGACCTAGTTACCGTGAAATTACAAAAAACCCCTTACACACACACACACACACACACACACACACACACACACACACATATATATATATAATGGTAAACCCTAGCCCACCCACCTCTCTTTTCAGCTCACGCCTCACACAAGAGCACACTCATTCTTTCTGTCACTCAAGAGCACGCACAAGAGCACTCTGTCACTTACTCTCAATCTCACAACTCACACACTCACTCTCAAGCACCGCTGCGGCATCACTCAAGCTCTCTGCCTCTTACAGCCGGTCTTGTCCCTAGCTATCACCGCCGGTCTGTTTTCTGCTGTCACCGCCGGTCCATTGATCCAATTTTGGCTGTATCAACGTTAGTAATCGGCTTGCAAAAGATTGTTTCAAGGGAGATAGACCCTTTAGATCCTTAGGTGCTAATTGTAATTTTATAGTCTGAACCCCCATGAAATGAAGTTGATCATTTGGTTTACACTTTAGTCTACAATGGAGTTGAGTTTCATCATGTATTTTATTACAAAAAATGTAATATTTTATTACAAAAATTTGTTTTTCTAAGCTGGATTTTGCTTTAGATTACTGTAATTAGCTCTTGAATAGGTTTGGTTTTGATAAACAGTGGGTTCTTTGAAGAAATTGGGTTTGATTCATACGATTTTCCGTCAGATCGAACTTACTTTGTAGATGCCTCTATTTCTGACTAAACTTTTTTTCAGTGTTTTGTATAATTTACTTAGTGGGTAATCTTTATATTTGATTAAGATTGCTTTTTGGATAATTATAACATGAAAAAAAAAAAAAAAAAAAAAAAAAAAAAGCTTAGGAGGTTAGTGGATTTTGATCCCCTTGTGTTATTTAGCAACAATTTCAAGTTTCAAAACATTTGGCTTTTTTAGCTGTTTGATTTGTGGTTTCTGTTGCCATAATCCAAGGAGGGACAGTATTTAACATCATCCCAGAGTTTGCCACAATAGCTGGGACTTTTAGGGCTTTTAGTAAGAAAAGCTTCCTTTTTGCTACCCAAATTTGGTTGGGCTAAACAGGACACGCGGGGCCCGTGGAGCCCGGTGGGGTGGGCCTGGGCCCGTAAAAAAACATCCGTTTAATAATCAGGCCGGGTCCGAGTTGCGGGTCTGGGTCGCAGGTTCAAGCTTGCGGGTCGAGTTCGGATATGCAAAAATGGGGTCCGAACCCGGCCCATTGCCATTCCTATATTTTACTTCAAAACAAACAGAGTGTTAGAGCATCCGCAGCCCACCTTGCATATCCTAAATCTTGAGATGATATAGCATTTAAAGGCCAAAATTCACCAACAACGGGAAGGCCATATCGTAAAAGGATAAATTTTTTTGAGATTCAGCTACAGTACCATCTCAAATGTAAGATGGTACTGTAGCTGAATGGGATAAAAAAAAAAAAAAATTTTAATGCTTGAGGTGATTTTTAACCCGGGAATTTCTCTCTCCTCTCTCATTATTTCTCATATTTTCTCTCTCTTCGTTCTCTCTTTCTCCTCTGCTCTGTGCTCTCTTTAGACCCAAACTCTCTCCGATGCCCCTCTCTTTCTCTCTCCGATGACCCTCTCTCTCTGATAATGATTCAACGAGGCATCCGTGCTCCGATCCCTTTACCGATTCACTCATCTCATAAATCCAACAATCTAGATACCCATTTAACTTTTCACTCCATTAAGATTTGTGGGTTTGGATTCACCGATTCACTCATCCCTTTTTACCGATTCACTCATCTCAAGGGTTTGTGGGTTTGGATTAAGATTTTGTTTGCAAAATCTCTTCACAAAGCTCCGTCAGTCTCTCAAATCAAATCAAAATCAAAATCAAAGCAATTTACTAGGTGGGTTTTGATCAATGTATTTAAGTTTTTGTGTTTATGTTTCTTTTCTCTTTCTGCAAGAAAAAGGGGGATTCAACTTGTGTTTGTGTTTTGGTTTTGATCAAATAATTGCTGTTGATGTTTGCAGAGGTGGGATTCAGCTTGGTTGCTTTGCTTTGCATTTGGTTCTCATTTACTCTCTCTCTCTCTCTCTCTCACTTTGCTTTGCTTCAAATTTGGGTCCTCAAAAGAAAGGTACGGAACCCAAACCCAAATCCCTTCTCATCTCAGATCCCTTATTTCTTCCACATTTTGATATCATGCATGTCTTTGTTCTAAATTCCTATTGTGAACATGAAAATTTTGTTGTACAATTCGGATTTTGTAAAATGCTTGTTGATTTATGCATTATTTTTTTGTAGCTCGTAATGGGATTTACATAAAAGTGGGTTTGCATGTGTATTCTTTTGCTCCATTGATAATTGGTTATGTGAACTTGATAGGGAAGATTTTAGAATCTTGCTTGAAGACCATTTGGAGTCTTTCTTCACCTCTTCTCTCTTTCTCTCTCTGTTCATAGTCTCTGCCACCTCAAGTCTTGGCCTCTAAAGCCTGGTACGTTTTTAATCTTTGTTTTTTTGTAAATAGCTGCTGATAATGAATGTTTGCATTAATGGAACCGAGAAAATTTATGTGGTTAGAAAAATCTTCATTCAACATTCGACAAAAAGGGTATATACCTTTTGGGGTTTAAGAATGTTTTTGACATTGGGTTTTCTCCAACATGCATGTTTGATTAGTGATTCTATGAACTATAGTTTTGGTTTGCAGCTGTGGATTACTATGTTATTTTTTCTCTCAAAACTTAAAAAAAGGAAATATCAATTCTTGGGGGTGTGCCTCTCTTTTGTTTTTCATGAGTATGATACTATGATCTCCATCATTGTTGTGCCATTAGCTAAGGTCATTTCTTTTTTTGGTGTTATTTATCTGTTCTTTTAAAGTGAACTCCACATGCTTGACTCTATGTCTGAGTTGAATTTTATGGATAAAATTTTATATTGGTTGGATAAAGATCTTGGATTGGGTTCGTTCAATTTGCAGATAGCCATTTGAATGATGGGAATATGAGGTGTTTCTCCTCTTGAAAGCCCATTTAGTAGGTGAGGAGGAAGTTTGCCTAGGATGGACTCTTGTAACAGTAGATGATTAAGAGCATCCACAGCTGGTTATGTGAACTTGATCGGCTTAAAAGTTATGAGGATGGTTTCAAACATTCTATGATTTTTCCCTAGGCAATAGGTTGTAAATATTTCAAACATCTTATTCAATTTATGGAACCATAAATGTATTTTTAAAATAAATATATGTCATAGTAGAAATTTGTAGTCTAAGATTTTTGCTACAAACTTTAGGATTTTGAATCCACGGTATCCTCTCCATACTGGCTATGCATTACCACTAGGTTGTCTAAGTTCAGCCTTCCAAAAGTAGAGGGAAGTGGACATTTTTTAGAATAGTGGGTAGTTCCCTAGTTGGGTTCATAATTAAAATTGCATCTAGGTTTCGATCTAGTATAACACTATAAACCTTATCAACAATTCTTAATTACATGACTGGTCTCTTTCCAAATTTTTTTGCTTCTATAATAATTTTCTGCTTAGTCCTTTGAGTGATATAGTCTGTACTTTCTTGTTCTGCTTATGCTTACACTTGTTGAAGAAAATATTATGATTAGCTTATACTGATTGTAAATATACAAATAAGAATTGATTTGAGTTTTCAGCATAATCATAATATGTGAAGGCTATGAACTCTTGTAGATTTGGTTAAGTTTGTATTTCTAATTGTAGTAATTACTTATCACAAATACTTGAACTCTTGGACTTTGTCAGTTGGCTCTAATTGACTTCATACACTAACTGTTTTAAGTTCCTTATTTGAAAGGAATGAGTACACAAGAAGAGATAACACGGTGGGCTAATATCTCACAAATGGAAGAAGATTATGAGCAAATTGATGACAATCCTACTATACAACTGTCACGGGAGAACACAAATGAATTTACGGAGTTCATTGAAACCCATCAATGTATTCGAGACCATAAAATTCATTCTCAACTCCAATTAGACCTCATTGAACATTTATGGCAATTACAAGGGGAGTTGTAGGAACTTAAGTGTGTGAGTTATGCATGTGGGGTTTTATTGTAATTTGTTATATGTACAAGTCTTCTAAAGACAACATTGATAGTTATGTATGTGGATTGTATTTATATATATGTATGTGGATTATAAAAGTTGGTAGGTTGAGTACATTGATATTTGACAGGTTGTATGTATATATATGTATGTGGATTTTAAAAATTGGCAGGTTGAATACATTGATATTTGGCAGGTTGTATGTATATATATGTATGTAGATTTTTTTTTTTTTTTTTTTTTGAGAAACTGTATGTAGATTTTTTAAGTTGGCAGGTTGAGTACATTGATATTTGGTAGGTTGCATTTATATGTATGTATGTGGATTTTTAAAGTTAGCAAGTTTGAATAAATTGATATTTGGCAAGTTCTTTCTAATAAAAAAAACGAAAAATTGGCAGGTTCTATATGTGTGTGTGTGTGTGTGTGTGTGTGTGTGGATCATTAAAATTGGCAGGTTGAATACATTAATATTTGACAGGATGCATTTATAAATATATATGTAGATTTTACATTAATATTTGACAGGTTTGATGGAGTGTATATGTATGTGGATTTTTAAAGTTGGCAAATTTGAGTACATTGATATTTGGCAGGTTCTTTCTTAAAAAAAAAAAAAAAAAAAAGAGGCAGGTTGTTGAAATAGTTGGAAAGAAATTGAAAAGAAAAAAAAATTGGCAGGTTGTTAAGGATATTCCAATCGTTGGAATAGATGAATTTGAAAAGGCAGAATAGTTGAATTTGAAACAAAAAAAATGAGGGTTGGAAAAGTAATAATAAAGAAAGATTAAAAAAATAATATTTTAATAAAAGGATGAGATATAGAGTTTTGGGATGTTGGGTGTATTGTAAAATGGTATGGTATAATTGATAAAGTAGCTATTTGGAATGGTAAAATAAGATGAGATATAGCATCCGGATGTGGATGCTCTTAATCTTTCCAAGTTTATCTCCAACCACACATTTTCTATTTATGAATTTATCTTCCCCTTCCCAATAAGCAATAAGATCTCCCTCTGTGTGTCTCTCAAGTCACACACCATGTGAGTGCTAGAATTTGAATTTTTCTAAACATACCCATTTTTTCTTGAGAAACAAAGAAAGTCTTAGTGAGAAGCCAAACCAAGCAAGAAAAGAAGAATCAAAGAGGGATGAAGGGGGCTGTGAGCTTGCTGAGCGCAGTGCCACAATGCTAGTTCTATGCCAATCCCAAGCGACGAAGGAGGCACCAGATGGGAAGTAACGCTAGCGAGATAAAACTCGAACAAAATTTCAAAACAGTTGCTATTTTTTTCTTTTTGGTTTGAAACGAAAAATACTGTCCAAAACGACCGATAGAACAAAATTTCAAAATAGTATTTTAACACAGTAGCTATTTTTTGTTTCTTTTTGGTTTGAAACGAAAATACCGTCCAAAACGAACGATACAAGCCGAAACGATTGGTACAAGGCATATTTACCGGTACATTCTAATAGCATTTCCGTACCAGTTTGGTGAACGGCATGAAATCTAAATTAGCAATTAGGCAAAATATCATTTGAACCATATACATGGTGATATATGGTTCATCACGAAGAATGCCATATACATGGTGATATATGGTTCATCACGAAGAATACCATTACATCATTCGAACCATATACACGGTACACAAAGAATGTCATTACAGCATTACCATAGACATGCTCAAGAATACCATTAAAAAAAGAATCAAAATTTCCGTCTTTGAAGCTAATGATTTAAAAGGAAATAAAAAGGAAACAATATATCGTTCTCTTTTAGAGAATCTCCATGTATAAAAAGCACACAATAATTTCCAATGTGTACAAAAAGCAAATGATTCATCTTTTGCGTAATGTTTTGGTGTTCTATTTTGAAAATTGAGAGAACATTTTAGCCTTGTAAATTTAAAATTCAGTATGATTGAATTTTGTTATTGTTGCATGAAACTTGTATAACCAGTTAGTCAATCATACATTGAAAGTCTGTCTCAGAAGTCAGAGTGGAGCACTTACGATTTGACCAGTCAATATCGAGAACATTGGTAGTAATTAAGGGCTTTAATTCCATATTATGTATCAAAACATATATTTCTATTTCGATGAATATATATTATTAAACCTCCTTCTAAAAAAAAAAATATATATCAAACCTCAATTAGTTTCCTCATTCTCAATGATGCTCAGTCTTATATACTGTTCAACATGTATTTTTCTTTTGCCTAGAAGCTGACCTATAATAATGAAAAGCTACCTGGGTTTCTATGGTAATACCCTAGGGTTTTAGGGACAAAATCCATCTCCTCGTGAGCTACCATTATACTCTGTAGTCTGTACATTCAGTCTCCGTGACCCATAAACTATACTGATACCTGAAGTATCAAGATCCCTGCCAATGACCCAGTTGGTCTGATGGCACCTTAATAAGTACCTTGGGGTTGGAAGAAGGGGAAGAGTTCGGGTAGTAGAGTAGACATTTCTAACCATTTAAAAAATGAAAGAAAGAAAGAAAAAAAACAGTCAAGATCCACAGCATTCTATCATATGAGGCAAACATTTGTTTTCCTTCCGGGCCCATTATTTTTTGTTTCTTTGAAATTGAACCTAAAGGGTGGCACAATGAAAGTGGTTTTTCTTTCTTTTCTTGATATAAAAAATAGCAATGAAACAGAAGGTTATCACGATGAAACTTGAAAACAAACCCAAGATCAAAATTCATCCTTCAATCATTTTGACAACAAACCAACTCTTTAACAATTACTACCTAAATTTCAAAAACTAAGATATCTACATCAGCTTTCAGCCCCCCAAAAAAAAAAAAAAAAACTACTCATCATTATAGGGAATCTAAGAATTTTAACATCATTGGAGGCCAAAATATGCTCACAAGTCACAATTGCAATTGATGCTAGTCATTACATGGTTGTGACTTGCTTAGTGGGTAACAGGATACCTAGAGTGCTCAAGAGTGAGTAAAAGAAAAATTCTAGGACCACAACAACACTCATTTTCACAATTATTCGATATGGCTAACTGTGAGTAGGGATGGTAATTTTTGCCTGACCCGTGGGTACTCGGTCCGGCCCGACTCTAATGGGTCGGGTTTTACCCGGTCCAATAAAGAATAGGGTTGGGTTTGGGTTAAAAAAAAAACCCCGAACCGGGTCCGGGTTTTTATAAAAATCCGGCCCGAACTCGGACCCGGACCCAACCCAGTTATTTTCTAAATTACTAAAATACCCCTCTATATATATATATATATATATATATATATATATGGGTTGGGTTCAAGTTACACCTGGTGTAACTTTAAGCAATGTTACACCATCCAATATTTTTTAATTGGATGCGAATATTGACAAATCCACCGTTAGATTACATTATCTTCATGTATTCTTCATGCTTGCAAAATTTCAAGGAGATCAAAAATTAATAACTATGTCATCAATCAATTGTTAAAATTCAAATTTTTGTAGTTTAAAATAATACATAAAAGATGAGTATATGGATCAAATGCTAAATAGCATCTGATTGATATGAAAATTGGCATACATGTTAAAAATATATAGAACATGTAATTCAACGGTTAGATTTTCAAAAAAGACTCATTATTACAAATATTTTTATTAAAATCTCATTAATTACCCTTATTTATTATATTGACTCTCTCTCGCTCTCTCTCTCTCTCTCTCCTCCTCCATTGCTCCTCTATCACTGTTCAACCTCCTTGCCAGCAGGATAAAGAAAAAAAAAACAAGATTGGAATATAAGCTGCCATGATAATCGGTGTCAATTGGCCTCATCCCCTGATCCTCCTCGGCCTTGCAAAGCTGAGAATCAAACATGTCCTTACTACTATTGGTACGGAGATAATTCAAATACCACCGGAGATTTTGCAATTGAAACGTTTACGGTTAATCTTACTACGTCTTTGGGGAAGTCACAATTTAGGCGGGTGGAGAATGTGATGGTCACTCATTTTTGTATTGTCTTGTGGATAGAAATAGTGACACAAATGTTAGCAGCAAGTTGATTTTTGGAGAGGACAAGGACCTTTTGAGTCATCCCAATCTGAATTTTACTTCATTTGTTGTTGATAAAGAGAATCTGGTTGATACATTCTACTATCTTCAGATTAAAGCAATTGTGGTTGGAGGAGAGGTACTTAACATACCAGAGGAGACTTGGAATTTGTCACCAGAAAGAGCTGGTGGTACGATAATTGATGGTGGTACCACCCTAAATTATTTTGCAGAGCCTGCTTATGAGATTATCAAGGAGGCATTTGTGAAGAAGGTTAAAGGGTACCCGTTATTAGAAGACTTTCCCATTCTGAGTCCTTGTGACAACGTGTCTGGAGTTGAGAAGATAGATCTGCCTGAATTTGAAATTCATTTTGTAGATGGAGCTGTGTGGAATTTCCCAGTGGAGAATTACTTTATCCCGCTTGAACCAGAGGGTATTGCTTGTTTGGCAATTATGGGAACTAGTCGTTCCAGTCTTTCAATAATTGGAACCTACCAGCAGCAGAATTTTCACATCTGGTATGACAAAGAAGTCTAGGCTGGGATATGCTCCTATGAAGTGTGCTGATGTTTGACATTTTTATAGAAGATTGGAGATGATGGAGGGAAAATTGTATACAATGGTGGTTAAGAAGGGAGGGTTTTTTTTTTTTTCATGAAAGATAACACACAAAAAGTAGATTCGTTGTTTTTTTTCAATCTTTTGAGATCAGGTGGCTATAGAAACAAGGTCATAATTTGCTTTAACAAAAATGTACCATTGCTTTTATACATATATTAACTGCTCCCTTTTGAAGTTGGTTATGTCTTTTGATTTGAAATTGTTGTTTAATTGAGGGATCACTGATGCTAGACTGTATGATGTATTTACTTTAGTATTAATTGAGGCTGATCCCTTCTTCTTGATTGGTATTAAACACTTGTGTACAAGAAATTAGCTAAAATAATTGGTGCAAGGCCTATTATATCATTGTTCTGTAGATTCATAACTACAGAAACCTTATCTCAACTATTTGGGATTTTCTACATGAATTTCTGCATTCTACTTGCTTGTGGGTCAACTACTAGGGGTGTTTACCTTATATTTCATATTCTAGGATCTTTTTCTGTCATTTCCTATTTTCGATTAGTTGTTGTAAATTGACATAGTTTTGGAGCACTAGTTGATCCAATTGCTATTCCTTTAAAGCTTCTTTTCCTGCAATTCTGTTCCTTTAATCATCATATCTTCTTAAATCAGTAATTCTAGCTTAAAGAAGGGATGAGCTTCCTAATGGTATTATAGACTGCTCTTCATGTCAACTTTGATGTAGATAACACTTTTTTGTGTGGATTTGACTCTTGAAAAGGCCTGGTGTGGTTCACCAAATGTGGCAAAATCTTTAGATGATTGACCTCTCTTTTAATACTCAGTTTGTGGTAGGGTTGCATCACTGTGCATGCAGAGATTATCTCCTAGTGATTTTCAAGGTTACAACAATAGTTTCCTATATAGATAACTAGTGAATCAAGCTTTACTGTTGAAGTTCTGGTTCATAACCATGCTTTTTGTTTGGTGAGGAGAGTTAGCCCAAGCATTCTCTTGCAAGTTTGGTGACTACAAAACATATGTGCATCAATTCAGACTTGTTAAAGGATGTTTGAGGTGTGGCTTGCTAAATGAGTTGATATTGCATGCATAAAGGGACTGTCATTTGAAGGCATCTTGCTTGAATCATTCGGGCCTAGCTGAAGCCATCGAGAAAACTTACAGGGAAAGTCACACCACAACAATTGATGAATTCATAAATACTTTTATTGAGCTATTTTGTGTATAACTGTTTATCACAAGCTGTGCCTAGTTTAATGGATGCTTTATAGTTTCTTTTGATGGATGAGGTCTGTTGAAATTAAAACTAGCTACCATCACCAAAAATTTGTGTGTATAAGACCAAAAAAGAACATGCCCGTAGCCTTTACTTTAATAGCTACCATCACCAAAAAATATTCTATACGCCACTTAGCATTTGAGTAGTCACTAGCTTCAATTTAAACCATCATTATTCTATGGCAGACCAGAAAAGAAACGTAGAGTTCTGGAGAGAGTTAGGAACAAAAAAAAAAAAAAAAAAAACAGAGCACTCACAACAAAAAAGAAAGGAAAAATAGAAACAGAGTACTCACAAAAAAAGAAACAGTGTTTGGCTTGGAATTTTTTTTTTTTTTTTTTTTTTTCCTGCCGGCAACCTATGGAGGTGGAACAATGGTGAATGAGCAACAGAGGAGGAGATATAGAGAGAGAAACGTAGGTTTAGAATTTAGAAAGAGAGAGACAAACAAAGAAAAATGAGAAACATAGAGAGAGAGAGAGTCAAATGTCAAATTTTGTTGGGTTTAAAGATAGGTTTAGAATGTAATAAATGTGGGTAATTAATAAGATTCTAATAAAAATATTTGTAATAATGAAGGTATTTTTTAACCATTTGATCTATTCAAATCTAATGGCTTAAAAAATGTGTAACTATTTAGAATTACACCAGGTGTAACTTGAACCCATCTATATATATATATATATATATATATATATCCTAACATTCACTCTTCACTCTTCAGCTCACACCTCAGACTCCCTCAGCCGCCTCTCATCTCACACGGACTCAATCTCTCCAAATTCTTCTCTCACACTCTCACTCACTCTCAATCATTCTTCGCCAGACCGCCACCCTTGCTCTGTCAGTGTCACCGCCACCGGTCTCGATCTGTTCTCTATTTCTCTTCTTTTTTTTCTTTTTTTTTTTTGATGTATTTGGTATTGTCCAGCGACGATTAGTTTTTGGGTTAGCTTTAAAGCATTCTTGCATTTGTATTCAAAGTTTTCTTTTTTTTTTTTTTGATAAGTAAAGTTTATTGATATCAAAAAAGTAGAAACACCCTAGTACACAGGAAGTGTACAAGGGTTGACAATCAAGAACCAAAATTACAAGAATCTAAGAAATCAAGAAAAGATAAAAATGATTGGTTCCGCAATGCAGCCAACCAATCCATTAAAGTTCTAAAGAAAAATAGTTTCAAGTCAGATATGGATCTCTCCTTATCTTCAAAGCACCGACTATTTCTCTCCCTCCAAAGGCACCACAATAAGCAATGGGGAACCATCAACCATATATACCCATTTCGATGACGACCAAAACTGCCTTGCCAACATGCTAGAAGCCCCATTACAGATTGCGGCATAACCCAACTCACTCCAAACAAACCGAACACCATATCCCATAGATCCATTGCAACCGGACAATGAAGAAAAAGATGATCAACCGATTCACCATTACACTTGCACATGTAGCACCAATCCAATATCCAAACCTTCCTTTTCCGTAGATTATCAATCGTTAAGCATTTCCCTAAAGCAGCAGACCAAACAAAGAAAGCTACTCTAGAAGGAATCTTTTGTTTCCAAATGCTTTTCCAAGGAAAGGAATAGTTATTAGAGCCCACTAAGAGACTATAATAATCCTTAACCAAGAAGCCCTTCTCTCTATCTGATTTCCAGCACATTTTATCATCCCCAAACCCTCTCACCGAAGCACCATATATGGTATCCATGAAACCAGCCAGCACCTCTAATTCTCGAGCATGCACACCCCTAAAGAAACTGACATCCCAAAATAAGGTTCCATTATCAAACTTCATAATCTCAGCCACACTAACCTCCTGATCTCGACAAATTCGAAACAATTCAGGATAGCTCACTGCAAGAGATGTTTCGCCACACCAACGGTCTTGCCAAAATTTCACCCTAGACCCATCCCCAATATCATATAGAATCTGGCAAGAAAAAGAAGGCCATCCTCGACTAATAGTTTTCCACAAGCTAACACCATATGGGCCATTAATAGGTCTAGTACACCAGCCACCCCATTCACATCCATATTTCACTGCTATCACTTGCCTCCAAAGGGCAGCCCTCTCCATCCCAAATCTCCACAACCACTTCCCAAGCAAAGCTTCATTAAAAAGTCTTACCTTCCTTATCCCCAGACCTCCCGAAGCAATGGGACAACAGACAGTAGCCCAATTAACCAAATGGAATTTTGGTTCATCACCAATGCCACCCCATAAGAAATTCCTTTGAAGTTTCTCAATTCGGTTAGCCACAGCAGCTGGAATCGGAAATAAAGATAGAAAATATGTAGGTAAATTAGATAGAGTGCTTTTAATTAAAGTAACTCTACCTCCCTTGGATAGATACAAACGTTTCCACCCTGCTAATCTTCGTTCTATCTTCTCCAAAATAGGATTCCATATTGTCTTATCCTTGGATTTAGCACCCAAGGGAAGACCCAAATATTTCATAGGAAGAGAACCTTGTTTACAGCCAAGAACAGTCAACAATAAGTCAAAGTTTTCTTTGTTTAAGCTTTTAGTCAAATGATGATCTACACGAATTCTTAAAAAAATAATAACGGGAGCAAGTCAGCATAGGGAAGTTTGATTTGAAAAGAGCTTCTTTAGTTGTGGATTTTGGTGAGTTTGGGCTTCTGGGTATTGTTGGGTTTGTGCCGAAGTTTGTGTTTTTGTGACTTCAATTATGTGCATTTGACTTCAATTGCTACTGTAAATTTGGGATTTTTCTGTTTAAATTTTGTTAAGTTTGGTTTTTGGGTATTGTTAGGTTTGCTTTAAACTAGGGTGTTCTTGAGGCCCCAATTTGTGCTTCAATTCTTTTTTTTTTTTTAGGGTTGGGCCACGATTTGGGCTGCGGATTGAGCCCAAATCTGGTTGGCCTAAACGAGGCCCGCAGGACCCGCGGAGCCCAGCGGGGCGGGTCTAGGCCCCGGAAAAAAATCCGTTTAATAAATGAACCGGGTCCGAATATGTAAAAACCTAGTCCGAACCCGACCCGTTGCCATTCCTAACTGTAAGTGTTGGAAAAAAAAGTTGTTAATTCACGTGAAAGTAACAAACAACCAGTCATGGTCTATCACATAAAATAGTTGTGAAATTGGATGTAGAATTGGTTGTGATCCTAAAATAGCAAGTAAAATCATCTAAAATCTTTTCGAGCACAATTAATAAACATTAAGTTCCAAAAGAATATTGTCAAATCACTGCATACAGTTTCTCTAGTTAAAGAACAATGTAACAAAACTGATCCACCATCCAAATGTGTGATCATATCTATAAAACGTAAATAAAGTACCAAAATAGCTTGTCATCATAGTCGATATTTCTTAAAAAGGAGTGCTTTTCACTCTTTAAATGGGTGATGTCCATTTTCACTCTTTAAATGGGTGATGTCCATATCTTTTGAAACACTGTGTCCTGGAGGTTATGGCTATCATATTAACTATATGACAGCAATCTTGTCAACCACATCCTCTGTACTGCCAATTTAAACAATATAATGTGCAGCAAACATTTGGCAAGCAACAGAATTCTCTCAAGCAAAGTTGCAAAAGTTTATTATTGAACTTTTATTTTTTTTTAATAGATAGTTTATCATTAAAATAAAAAGTCCTAAAAGGAAACACCTAGTTTTACATTGAACCAAAATTAACAGAATTAAACCACCAAATACCATAACCATGGCAGAACACAATAATAGCTCTTGCTCTCATAAATCTGAATCCTATGAACAAACTTCCCCTTTCATTTAGAGGTCCAAAGCAAGAGTCTACCAGAAACCATCATCCTTAAGATAACAACGGAAGAAATATCATTGACTTCTATAACCCACAGCTAAATACCTCAAAAGCACAGATCAAGTGACCTAATCTAACATGTACATTTTTGCTAAACACCTCAAAAGCAGAAAAATCAGTCAGATCAAGTGACCTAATCTGTATTGGGTAGATAATCATAAGCTCACCCTGCATAGCTCTGTAAGATTGTATATTTCTTGGTATCTTCCAACTAAACTCAATACAATTAAGTTCCACCATAGTACCTAATTGGTATACCACAAAGATCATAAAATTATGAAACATTTGTTGTATTAATATATATAAAGAATAAGCTTTTTGAAAGAAAATGAAGAAATTCTTCAAATCATATGGTCCAAAAATCATATTAACATGGTGACTTTCTCAATAAATTCCTCGGATCAGGTCCCAGATCATCAGCTAAGGTGCTTGACTCTCCATGCTTGGCAGAGATTCAACAGCCGATCACTCCCTATTTAATCCATTTCTTATGCAAAGAGAACACAGTAGATGGCATGGAGACAACAGTAAGTAAGAAGGGAGGCATGTACAGAAGCAGTCATGAAGCTTGGGCCAGCACAGTAATTCAAGAGATTACGTGCAGTTGACAAGAGTTTTACTAAAAAATATGAATTGAATGTGCATGCACAACCTCATTCAATTATACTATTGAGGCCTTAAAATACCTAATTGAGCAAAAAAGGGCAAAACTCCTGTTACTACATCTCTAGTTTTGGTGAGCCTAAGCTAAAGCTTGTACGATAGTCAACATATACTGTCTTCCATTTCAACTTATACTCACATTTAATCAAAATGCTTTGCTTTATTATTTAATATAAAACTTAAACACTTAGAAAACAATGTTGATAATACAATTATTTATGAAAGAATTTGAGGTTCAAGTTATTCCTGTCATTTCTCCAGCTAAATTAGCAAATGAATATACAAGCTTTGGCCAAGTCCAAATTCTTTCCTATTTAGTAAAGCATTATTATCTGTACACATTGCACACTTTAGACAGGTAGCATCTCTTTCACAAACCAAGACTACATGTCTAAATTGCCTCTTCAAATCCCACTTCAATACATCAATTCAAGAAGTTCCTTGGTGCATACTCTTTGCAGATGATATAATTTTAGTAGATGAAAATAGAAGTGAAGTTAATGCCAAATTAGCATAAACGCTCTAGAAAACATATAGGGGACATCTAAGTAGAAAGAAGAGTAGTGCCAAGTCATCATGCTGAATGACCCCTTGTTGGCAGAGCTCAGCAATTAGCAGTAAGGCCAATGAAGGCCTTCAATACATCAATGTTTGCATTTTACAATACCATAACAACATAGAAAATTCAATGTAAATTGTAAACACATTCGTGAATCATCCTGAGTTCCAGTTGCAAAGAAAAATAAATTACCAAAACTAAACAAATATAGACTAACAAAATCTCCAGGAAACATACATCCCAAATTCAAAGGAAAAAAAGTTGGCAATAAAGCATGTCAAAATCCTTTAATATAACAATCCTAATAGAACACAAAAAACAAGCTAAAGAAGCACAAAATACACAAAATAACATAAGACAACATTTTTCCTCCAATGCTGTTCATATTCCAACCAAAACTACCAGTTACCTCACTGTAACAATGTCATCAATCTTCAAGATCATCCTCACGCACTCTGTTGCAAGTGTGATGGCACTGGTACTCACGAGCAGCGGCTGCACCACATTCTCCTCCAAGATATTAGTAATCTGCCCTTTCCTCACATTAATCCCAGCATTGATCTCCCCTTGGGCGTGTCGGTTCCTCAGCTCAGTCACAATTGCAATCGGATTCAACCCTGCATTCTCAGCCAGGGTATAGGGAATAACCTCAAGCGCCTCAGCAAACGACTTCACACAATAACCCTCCATACCGTGCAGCACCTTCGCCCAAGCACCCAACTGCCTCGAAAGCTCAATCTCCGGCGCCCCACCTCCCGCAATCAAAAACCTCTTGCTAACCAAACACCTAACCACACACAGAGCATCGTGCAAACTCCTCTCGGCCTCATCAAGCACCAGCTGGTTCGAGCCACGAACCAAAACAGTTGTAGTCCGACCCATATCCTTAATCCCAGTAATCTTCACAATCTTTCCATCCCCAACAGGAAGCTCCTCCACAAGATCAGCATAGCCCAACTTCTCAGCCCGAAAATGCTCGATATTCGCAATGGGCAAACAATTCAAAGTCTTGGTGATGAACTCAATCTCATCACGCTCCACATCCTTCACCACAAGAATCTTCGCTTTCGCGAGGTAATGTAATGACAAGTCGGTCACCGCGTCACGCAAAATGCTCTTCTGAATCAACAAGACATTGCAGCCTGTGGCCTTAATCTTCTTAATCATTCCCAAAATGTATTGCCTCTCTTCTTTCAATATCCTATCCATTTGCGCATAATCCGAAACCACAATACTCTGTTCGATATCGGTTTTCGGCGGCGAAATCTGGAACTGAATGACGGCGATTTTCGCGTTCTCCATACGAGTGAGTCCACCGGAAGCGTGACTCACTTTTTTGTCGAAAACAAGGCCTTTCACAAGCTCGGTATCATCGACGGTACCGCCGAGTTTCTTCACGATCTTGATATCTCGGAGATCGACGATATCAGGTTTCGCGGGATCGACGACAGAGAGGACGGAATCAACAGCGAGCGGAGCGAGGAGACTGGAGTACTGACTAACGACCTTGCTGTTGAGAGAAGTGGAAGCAGACTTGATGAGAGACTCGCGATCGGAGAGCTCGACAGGGACGGCCATGGCGGTGAGAACATCGACGGCTTTGAGAGCGGCCTTATGTAGAGAATCAGAGATAACCGTAGGGTGAATACCGTGGGAGAGCAGAGAGAGGCACTGACGGAGGAGAGCGCCGGCGATGACGACGACGGTGGTGGTGCCGTCACCGGCGGCGGAGTCTTGGGACTTGGAGAGCTCGACAAGCATCTTGGCGGCGGGCTGGAGGACCTCCATCTTGTTGAGGATGGTGGCGCCGTCGTTGGTGATGATGACGTCGCCGGAGGAGGTGGAGATCATCTTGTCCATGCCGCGCGGGCCGAGGCTGGTGCGGACGGTGTCGGCGACAGTGCGAGCGGACAGGATGTTGGACTGCCTGACGTCTTCTTTGCGCTTGTTGTCCACGTAGGACTCCGTCTTGGAGCCGGATCGTGGGAGAGCGACTGTTGCTGGTGATGCCATTGTTGCAAAAACCCTAACCCTAGAGAGAGAGTGAGAGTGTATGAAATGTGGAAGTTGAGAGTGAGAAATGAAACCCTAAGAGAGAGAGAGAGAGAGAGAGAGAGAGAAAGGGTTTTTGAGACTTCGAAAGAGGGAAGCGGGAGAGTGTTCTGGAGGGTTTCAGTACAGGAGGAAGGAATGAGAAATCCGCCCTACTTCAAAAACGCCCAAACGATAGCGTTGCGGGTTTTAGGCCTAGGTTATATGGTCCGATTGACCTTGGTGTTTTTTTGGGTTTGGCCCGTTAGCCCAACAGTGTTTTTGTTGTAATTGCTGGCTTTTTCTATAAAGGCTTCTTTAAAAAATAAAAATTATTTTAAATTTATTCAATTCAATAATTTTATTGATTTTCGTTAAAATATTGCCATTAAAAATATTTTTTCACTTGAAAAATATTTATAGATTTTTAAATGATTTTTTTTTCATTAGTTAATTACATACTTAACATAAACATTTTAGCGAAATTTAACTAAATTTCATAATTGAATAAAATTGAAATTTAGAAAACTCAATTGAATGAAAATAAAATCAGAAAATTGAAATGAATTCCAATCAAATACATTTTAGCCTAATTAGCTTTGTTTTAGGAAGACGCGATAGCTTTCTCTTTTGCAATTTTTTTTTAGATAGATAGTGGGGAGAGGTAGATAGTGGGGAAGTGGAGTACTAGAGTTAGTGTTCCAATCACAAACATACGACACCACAAAAACAATTTACACGTTGTAGGGGCCTTTTTTGTGTTTGGGCTGGGCTACCCTCTGCAAGTAATGGGCCCTAATGTGTTTCTGAGTAGGGAAGTTGAGACCGGCTCAACTGCAACTCACGTTGGGTCGGCTTGTGCACAAACTCAACCTTATGTGCCAGGAACACCCCTTACGGCAAACAGAGCTATTACCACAAAATTACAGCAGGCATACATAATGATAACAAAATGAATAAACAGAGTGTCGTAGCTTTCAATGATAATGATGGCCGAATGTCACAGCAGTAATAGTAATAATAATAATAATGGCTTTTAAAAGGAAAGAAAAACAATGGATTGAACAATAATGGAGGTTTAATCAAAGATAAACATCAAGCCAAAACCGAGTCTGTAATGGTAACCGTCCAAAGAGGAAGAACGCTTCCTCTCAATGAAACTAACCTCCCAGGAGAATATCCTGCCGTGGGGATTAATGACTTTGAGGGAATCGGACCTAAATGGTTGATGCGTGAAGAAAGTTTTTTATCGCTTCATTATCCCTTAAAGAGTGGAGTTTTGAGGGGGAGAGGAAAGAAAAGATCTATTGGTGCATATCTATTATCCTCACAACTTGTTTTCTTATCTTTTTTTCCTTTATTTTCCTTTTCCTTTTAGTTTTTCTTTCTATGTGTTTTCTTCCTCTGTTTTTCGGTCCTTTTTACAGGGCACGGCGAGGCTCCTTTTATAGGGCCTGCGGTGTTTGTTCTTTTACCATTTTACCCTCTAACGGCCTTTGTCTGGTCTGGGCATGCTTGCCAACCACCGTCTGCGCATTGCTCGCCCTCGCCAGACAAAGACAGGTTTGTTTTGTTTTTGTCCGCCGTGGCACTGCTCTCTGTCGTGGCTTTAAATGCTCTCTCTCTCTCTTCCTATGGCATGCACCGAACGTTCCCTCTCCAATCTTACCTCTTTTGGGCGGTCTGTCATCCTAGCAGGACGTACCTTCAAAAGGGTTTGGACAGGGAACGCAAAATAAATCCTTTCCCCCCTCCCCACCACCAAACCACACCCCCCCTTACTTCTTACCACGGACCCATGGCCCCACCACGACCCATATTGACTGGGTACAGGCTGGTGGCACCTGGGCTTTGCGCATGCTCCCTGTTACGTGCTTTCAAAGCCGGCCTGCGGCTCACGGTGCCTTGTTTGCATTCGTCTGCCACTCTTCTTGACTCTTTTATGCGGACTGTTTGCACCTTCACTACCTCCCTTTGGGATTGGGCTTTTCTTAGTACATCTCCCTTGGCCCATTTCTCGTTTTATGCTTTATGTCTTGTTTTCATTGCTTGGCCTTTCCTACCGTGGCAACATGTTCCTGCTAGGCCCCTTTCAAACCTGCCGTTTCACTTCTTCCCCCAGTGACTTAAGAAAGTCTGCTGGTGCTCTCACTTTATGGGCTCCATTGTCCCTTTCTTTCTTCTTTGGGCCTGCGGCCCTTTTACTTTCCTCAGGCTTCCTCGGCCCATTTACTGACTTTGTGTTCGCATGGGCTTTTACTAACTTGATTGGGCTTCCTCAGCCCAATCTCCTCATTCTCATCCTTGGGGTTCATAGGCTTGCCATTAACCCCTATTTTCTTTACATTGCTTTGGGCCTGCCGCGGCCCATTCTTACTTTTTCATACCATACATTGCCCATGGGTGTCATTTCTCTCTTTCCGGGCCCTTTAGGCCCATTTGCTTCCTCAAGACTCATTTGCTCGTGATATGGGCTTGTGTTTCGTTATTCCTGCCGCTCGGGCCTAATAGTTTTATTCTGTTCCTGCCGCTCTTATTGTCTGTTATGCTGGGTTGGGCTGACTTTACGAAAATGACCCTTAACATTTAGCCCCCTGAACATATGGAGCGTTCTTGCGGTTCATATGTGAACGAATGACCTTTTTGTCTTTTTCACTTTTTCTTTTCCTTCGCGGGCTTTTTGAAACCACGAACTCTTTCTTGCACGTACAGGTATTTTTTTTTTCTCTTGCCGTGAACAGTGGTGACTCTTCGGATTTCCCAAAACGGTAGTTGCTTTAAGACATAACTGCCGCCTCATTAATTCCATCATCTTTTCAATGGTTGACCAGTCGCCTCCCTTCACGCCGGCTTTAATTACTCAGGTATTTAAGAGAAGAGTCCCTTCCCAATGCAGACACAAACTCCTTTTATTTCAAAATTTCTTCCTTTCCTCACCATTTTCTTCTTCTCGAACACCCATCCCTTTCTTGCTCCGTTCAAATCCTCACACCATGGCGCCAGTGAAAACTCTGGCTTCTTCCCGCCGTAAAGGGAAAAGTATCGCTGTGGACCCTCCAGTGGAACACGAAGTGGAAGAGGAAGATGCGCGCTCCGATTCGGACCATTCCGAGGAGGAGGAAGCACGGCGCAACCCAGACAGCGAGTGCGCCCCACTGATTGATCCTTGGTACAACCTTAGTCCTCATTTCCCTAAGGCTCCTAGAGAGTATGTGCCGCCGCCGGTGAACCATGTATGGCTTGCTCTTTGCCAGCGAAAGCCTGATGTTTCTTGGGCTCCGGTGTCTTCCTCCATCTCCGACTTGGTCATTCGCCAAGGTATCGCCCTCCCCGTACCCATTCACTTCGAGTTTGGGTCCGGCACCGCCTTGGGTTGGAAAGAATGGGTTGACAGTGAGTTGTTAGATACCCATTTCATGGGTTTGATTCAAAGGGCCGGTGTTCTGAAGGCCGTCGTCCTTTCCCGGAGTCTTTCCAACTTTAGAGACCTCTACAACCTCCGCCATTTAGTTCGCCGATGGTGCTCCACCACCCACACATTCTTCTTCTCTTGCGGCAAACTTACGGTTACTCTCGAGGATGTGGCTAACCAGCTTCTTTTGCCTATTCTTGGGGACGCTGATCCTGCCGCTATTGAGCTTTCCCCCGAAGAAGAAGATATTGAAGCGGAGTTGAAGAAAAGGATGGCCGGAAATGCCAAGCTGTCTTTTTGGGTTAGTTCTTCCTCCAAGTTTTCTACTGTTGCTCATCGTGCTGCTTTTATTACTTTTTGGCTTTGCAAGTTTGTTTTCGGGTCCTCTCCGCATTATGCAATAAAGCCTTTGTATTTTAGTCTGCCTATCAAGATATCTGCTGGGGTGAGTCTGCCGCTAGCCCCCATGTTTTTAGGGCATTTATATGTGCAACTGGACATCCTGCGGAGTGACGAGAGTCAGGCTGGTTCTTGTCACATAGTCGCTTCTTCTGTACATAGCACTATTCTGCAGTAGCTGTTGTTTGAGCGTTGTGCTCAATATTTGGCGAAGTGTAGGCCCGTCAGATTTGCTAAGGAGAAGTACCATTCTTGTCCGCGGGCCATCACTGATTTTTGTGGCAGGTTTGAGCATGACTTTCCTTTGGCTTTTCGTTGGTCCGATTTGAAGCCCATAGATTATTCTATTGTTGAGTCTTTTGATGAAGGTGTTGGTTTTTCTTGGAGAGCTTATAGACAGTTGCGCCCTGGTTACACTTGTGCAGATTCGGTCATGGGCCCATTTGTTGATACCGTTGGTACTACCACCCCACTAGCTGGCTTTGATGAGGTGGGCATCACATATTTGGCTGCCACCAATCCTGGATGGTTGCCCTACTTGGCAGATGAGGGTGTCAGATTTGTTCATTATCCTGCCAACCGAGTGAGGAGACAGTTTGGCTTGGATCAGGATATTCCTGATGATCTCTCCTTCCTTGCGGAGTCCCCTACTTCAGCCAGACCCTTCCTGCAGTACACTGCCTTCGCCTTTTGGAGATAGCGCTTTAGTGCCGTCACAGTTGCCGGTTCTTCGAGGGAGGGCCTTTACACCGCTGCTATGCATCTCTATTGGCAGCTTGTCATGAACTCGTTTAATGCAGAGTTAGCTGGTAGTCATGGTTTCTCCCTCGTACCTCCTGAGGGGCTTAGTATGGTCATCTCTCCCAACCCTCGGTTGCTCCTTCCTTCCAAATCTGTGTTGGCTTATGCTAGGAAACAGAATCGGTCTGCCGTCTTTGAGTGGAATGAAGAGGAGAGGGGGTGGTATTGGCACGCAGGGGATTACCCCCCAGGTTGGGCGAAGAAAGTTAAAGTGGTGAACATTCCTACATCAGCCAAGAAAGCTCCTGCCAAGCTTAAGTCTGCCAGTAAGCCCAAGTCTGCCGCTCCTCAGCCTCTTGCAAGTGCTACTCCTGCCAGCAGAACACGAGGCAGTAAAAGGAAGACAACTCCCCATCCTGTGTCTGCCGCTCAGCGAAGAGTAAGTTTCCAAGACTTTTTCTTGTTTTGTCTTCCAAGTACACGTATATATGTATATATTTCTTTCTCTTTTTCTCTGACTTCTTCTGAATCTTGGCTGTCTTTTTCTTTGACTCACTTTCTTATCCCTTTTGCTTTTGCAGTCTAAGCAAAAGGAGGATACGTCAGTCGTCCGTCCTATTATACTTGAGGAACCCGAATCAGAGGTATGTTTCTTCTTGCTCCTGCACTTTGCCCAATCTGCTACATTTTGTTTTTGGTTACCTTATTCGCTCAAAGTATTAACTCGGCCCCCCATACTTCTTTTCTCTGCTCTTTCAGGATGAGTCTGAGCCTCTTTCCATATACCGCCCTTCGGCCGAGGAGCGTTCTGCCCCCATGGGCACTCCTATGGCAGGCTCTTTTGATGGAGGCGAGTTTGCAGCACCTGCTTCTCCTACGGCCACTACCTCCCTTACTGGACCGGTACCCGTGGATGAGGGTACTCATACTAGGGAGGTTAGTGAGGCCATTCCCACTCCTGCCATGACACCTCCTGAAAAGGAAACCACCCCTCTTGCCGTTACTGAGACTGAAGTCACCCCTGCTACTCCCCTCGTCATCTCCACTGGTGACCCCTTTGCCGCTCTTTCTCAGGCAGTGCATGGTGTTTCCTCTTTAGTAGTCACCCCTTCTTCTATCCCTGTTTCTGCCACGCGTGGGTCTCGTGCTGAATTGTCCTCAGAGGAGTCTGAGGAGATCTTTGAGGATCCTGAGGATGAGCCTGGCCTGGGGAGGAGGATTTCTGAGTCTGAGGAAGAGGATATTGTTCCACCCGAGGCAACGAGTATGCACTCTCTTTTTTTTTTCTTCTTCCTTTGTAAACTTTACTCATTTCCTTTTTCATTTGCACGTCTATTTTTCTGCTTGTAGAGACTTTTGGGGAGTTAGGCATTTCAGCGGGGGTGTCTGCGGCAGCTTCTCCTGCTATGTCCACAACACCTATTCCTGCCATATTTACAACTTCTGTTTCCGCGGTTCCTTCCGTTCCTGCTTCTGCTTTCCCCATAGCCCCTATTACTGCTAGCTTTGGTAAGTTTCATATCTCATTCCTTCATTTCTTCTCCGCGGGCTTCTCTTCCTTTTATTCTTACCAAGGTTCTTTATTTCAACCTTTGCATTTTCTGGCAGGTCTACCTCCTTCAGTGCTTCCTCAATTCGAGGTGGGCAGTAGCTCTGCCACCCTTTCAGATCTTGCGAGCAAGGCTACGGCTTTCTTTGTGCGCTTTGATTAGTCCGAAGTCAACGACCTTGATCATGCTTTTTTCTGGGGCTCCGAACCCCCTTACATAGATTTTCATGGCTTCAGAGTCCCTGCGGACTGCGCTCCTCATTTGGTGATGATCTATGATAGTCGTGGGGACTTCATGCAGGGATTCAGACTTGGCCGATCAGTCAGAGAGCACTTCTTGAGGATGTTAGGCAGCGTGCTAAACGACATCGAGCACAACTTCGTGGATACTGTCTCCATCGAGAGGATTCTGCAGTGGAGGGCCGCGGTACAGGAGCTCATCAGTGTTGGCTTTGCAGTGGAGTTCATCTTAGATCACCTTCGAGAGATTGCTCGAGCAGTTTTCATGAGGAGAGTTCAGCCTACCGTTGACGCCATTGATTCTCGCCTTGCGATCTTGAGGAAGGAAGTGGCAGATTTGGAGGGCCGCCGAGAGCGTCTTCTTTCTGGTGTGGGAGGACTTGGTCGTTTTGAGGATCAGTCACTTATCTCCGGACTTTATTGATGATGCAGTTTTTTCCCGTTTTGTAGTTTTTCTTTTGCCTTATTACTCTGCTCAGTACATTATGCTTTTTCTATAGCACCTATTTGGGTTTGTTTGCCACAGTTTGGGTTTTGTAATCTAACTTCATGATACTATACTTATGATGCTATACTTTGCTACTTTTGCTATGATATATGATAACAAAATACTTCGTGCTTTTCATTGCAAGAAAGCAAGTTACAGATTTTGACTTGTGACATAGTCATTTCTTGAAAGACAAAGAACAGAGTAAAAGAAAAGAAAAAAAAAAAACATGATAACTTTCGGTAAAACAAAAGGGTAAGGGATAATCACATTGCTTTTCTCCTTAGGCGTAGTAGTATTTCAACCATTTCCCATTGATGGGATCCATTAAATCCTTTCCATCCATCTGAGTCAAACGGTAATATCCACTTGGATGCGCTTCTCTTATCACAAAGGGTCCTTCCCACTTCGGTGCGAACTTTGATGGTCCTGCCAGGCCTCTCCTAACGTAGTTTGCCACTTTTAGGATCAGTTGTCCTTCCGTAAATATTATTTCTTTAGTCATCCTGCCGTAAGCCTCAGTCATTTTTTTGCCTGTATCTGCGGCTGTGTTCTTGAGCCTTTTCCCTCTTCTCATCAAGTCCTTCCAAGTCTTCGCATCTTTCTGCCGCAAAGACTTCTCGATCATTCTCCTTTTCCTGCATTTGCATGACTCTCAGGGATGGGGTTATCTTTTCTGCGGGGCTTACTATTTCAGTTCCGTAGACCAAGGAAAAGGGTGAAAAACCCGTGGCTGACTTAGGTGAACTCCTATAAGCCCAAAGAACGTCTGGCAGATGCGTTGCCCATCCTCCCGTGTATTCTTGGCTCATTTTACTGATGATTCTTATGAGGGTTTTGTTGGTTGCCTCCGCTTGCCCATTTCCTTGAGGGTAATATGGTGATGACCGGTGATGTTTGATTTGATAAAACTCTAGCATTTTCCTCACCTCGCTATTCACAAAAGGCGTGCCGTTGTCACTGATGATCCTGTGGGGGACTCCAAACCTTATGATTATGTTTTCTTTGATAAAGTTTGCCATTGCCCCTCCTGTGGCTTTACGAAGTGGCACTGCCTCTGCCTACTTGGTGAAGTATTCTGTAGCTACTAGTATCCATATGTATCCTCGCGACGGCGGATTCACCGGTCCAACTAAATCAAGCCCCCAAGTGTGGAACGGCCATGGTGTGACCATACTATGCAAGTTCTGTGGGTGAGTGTGAATCAAATTGGCCTGTACTTGGCAACTGTGGCATCTTTTCACAAATTCTGCCGTGTCTCTTTTCATGGTAGGCCAGTAATAGCCCATAGCCCATTTGCAACAGGCACCTGTAAAGCTTCTTCTTTCCTTGGTGTTCCCCACATTCCCCTGAGTGTACTTCTTTTATCATTTCTTTTGCCTCCTCAGGGCCCAAACACCTCAAAGGGTCTCCCTCATACCCTTTTTTGAAAAGGACCTTGTTGTGCAAAAAATAGCGCATTGCTAGCCTCCTAAGCTTGTATTTTTCGCTGTGCTTCTGTGGCAAGATGCCTTCGGTCAGGTACTGTATAAATGGGTCTCTCCAGTCCTTGCTGATGAACACAGCGTAACTTTCTTCTCTGTCTGCCACGAGTTGGCAGCTTCCACATTGGGTTTGGACTTGGTCTGCGTCTTTACTCATGGTTGGCCAATAAAAGCCCGCCCTTTGGAGTCTGCGGTAAAGGCTGACTTCTCCGCAGGATCCGCAAGTCTTTTCATGCACTTCTTTCAACTTTCTCTAGGCCTTCTTTTGCCCCACACATCTGGACAAAACTCCGCCTGGCATCCTGCGGTATAGTTCTCCTTTCATCAGGGCGTAGTCCTTGAGTACTTTTAGTTTCATGGCTTCTTCTCCTCCCATAAAAACTTCCTTTATGGGTATTCGTCAATCTCCTTCGCGGTGTTCCTCCTGAAACCTTTCTTTTAATACTTCAATTATGGATTCTTCCCTCTTGCTGATCTCCACTCTGGTGCTTTCCCCTTCAAACATCACTTGCGAACCCAGCGCGGCCAATGCATCGGCAAATGGATTCTCGTTTCTCGGGGTATGTTCTATTTCGAAGGTTAAGAACTTTTCTTCCATTTTCTGTGCCATTGCTCTGTACGGGGCAAGATTGGGTTCTTTTAGGGAGAAACTCCCTTTGGTCTGGCAGACTACCAGGTTGGAGTCACCTAATACTTTCAAATGCTTAACTCCCATCTCAAGGGCTGTGGCCAGCCCAGTTAAGTAAGCTTCATATTCTGCCGTATTGTTTGAACAGGGGAACTCCAGTTTGAACGATAGTGCTACTGCTTTATCCTCTTCATGATACAAAACCACCCTAACCCCTCCAGACTGGGCGGTAGAAGATCCGTCAAACTTCATTACCCACTGTTCCCTGAGTTCCTCTGCCATGGCTACTTCCCCTGGAACTTCGTCGTCCAGCGGGAATTCTTCCTCCCCTGGAAACTGTGCCAACAAATCTGCTATAGCCTGGCTCTTCACTGCTTTGGGCACCCCCATTCTCAAATCATACTGCGATAGTTGTAATAACCACTGTGATATCCTGCCAGAGAGGATTGGCTGCTGTAATAAATCTTTGATGGCGTGGGACTTAGTCATCAGCCATATTTCATAGGCTAAGAAGTAATGGCGTAATCTTTGTGAGGCATAAGCAATAGCCAAACATGCCTTTTCTGCCCTCGGATAACGAGTTTCTGCGTCTTTCAGGGCGCGGCTGATGTAATATACTGGTTGCTCGATGCCACCTCCATCCTCTTGGGCAATTAAGGCACCGATGGCGTATGAATTGGTAGCCATATAAAGCAGTAATCGCTTTTTGTGTATTGGGGCCTGTACGGTAGGGAGGTTCATCATGATCTGCTGCAACCTCTTGAAGGTCACCTGCTGCGCTTCTCCCCATACAAAATTTTTCCCTTTCCTCAGTAACTTGGTGAAGGACGAGGTGATTGATGCCAGCCCAGGGATGAATCTCCGGATGTACGAGACTTTCTCCAAGAAACTTTTTAGTTCTTTCACTGTGGTTGGGGGTCTCATAGTTGCAATGGCCGTAGCCTTTGCTGGGTCAACATCTATCCCTCTGCAGTGTACTAGGAAGCCCAAAAATTTCCTCGAGGATACACCAAACGCACACTTGAGGGGATTCATTCTCAACTTAAATGCTCTGCACCTTTCGAATACCTTTTTTAGCACATAGAAATGTTCTTCCCTCTTCCTTGACTTAACTACTATGTCATCCACATAGTCTTCTAACACCTGATGCATCATATCGTGGAATATAGCCGTCATTGCCCGTTGATAAGTTGCGCTTGCATTTTTTAACCCGAAGGGCATTACGGTGTAGTGGAAGTTTCCCATGGGCGTTCTAAAAGCTGTTTTCTCCGCATCTTTTGATGCCATTCTGATCTGGTTGTACCCGCTGAAGCCGTCCATGAATGAGAACATAGCGCTTCCTGCCGCAGAATCTATCAATAAGTCCATATTGGACAATGGAAATTCATCTTTTGGGCATGCTTTGTTGAGATCCCTGAAATCTACGCAACACCTGATCTGGCCATTCTTCTTTTTTACTGGTACTATGTTGGATAACCAGCGAGGATGTTGAATAGGCTTAACGAATCCTGCGGCTAGCAGTTTCTGTACTTCTTTGACTATCTGTCTTTCGATTTCTGTGTGAAATACTCTGGCAGGCTGGACTATTGGCCTGGCCTGCGGGTCCACATTTAACGTATGTGCCACTAACCCAGGGTCTAGCCTTGGCATTTCACTATAGTCCCATGCAAACACGTCTTTGAATTCTTTCAGTAGTAGTACCAATTCTTTTTTCTCATCTTCCGTCAAGCTCGCACTGATCGAGATGGGTCTCGGCCCTTGTGAAACAGATCCCAGGTCAACTTCTTCCATTTCCTCTTCTGCCATAACCTGCACCTCCTTTTCGGCTATAACTCTTTCGTATTCCTCTTTGTTACTTCCCTCCTCTGGGCTTTCTTAGACTCTACAGCACATCAAGCCCTTGTGCTGTTCTTCCTGGGTGGGGCCCGTCTGGGTTTCAACCGTGGGCCCCACGTGCTTTCATAATTTGTAAATGATTCTGCCATCAGAGCCTCGGACTCTTGTGCATTGGGGCGTGTCTTCAAATCCTGCGGCGGACGTTTCTTTCCTTCGTTTCTTTCTTGCCAATAATTCCCTCAGATCGGGTTCTGGGTCATCTTGGACATCCTTCCATCTAGGCACGAAAGTACCTAGCGGCCTTGACACTGAACTCTCCCCAGAGGGAGCCCATTGATCATAGAACATAGTCTCTACTAAGTGAGCCTCTGCTCGTTCAAATGGTAAAGGATTCGCGGCTATGCGTACCACCCTACCGTTCAATCTTCCTTTCACACATTGGTGATAGGTGGATGGGACCAGCCGGTGTTTATGCAACCATGGCCACCCCAGCAGCACGTGGTAGGATACTTCAGTCTTTACCACGTGGAACCGTGCTAAAGAGGCTATGGGGCCCACCTTCAACCACAGCTGAATGTGGCCCGCTATGTACTCACCCCTTCCACCGAACCCTGTTACCTCCATTGGGCATCCCTGAATCTTCCTTTCTGAAATCCCTGCTGCCTGCAGAGTGCTTAATGGAATGAGGTTCACAGAAGCACCTGTGTCTACTAAAGCTCTCTTTATGGGGATTTGATTTATAGATGCCGCAAAGTACAAAGGTCTCCTATGGTCTGGTTGCCCCACTTCCATGTCTTCCTCACTAAATGTGATTTCGGTTGACTCCTGTAAGAGAGCCTTTTCATCTGATATTTCTGCCGATAGACACTCTACCCCCGCACTAGAGGCAATGCTCACCAAGGCCTCTGTGGCTACCTTTCTCTCCCTTGCTGAGAGTCCCAGCTGGTCAAATAAATTTCTGAACTTAGAACTCTGCTGTAGAGTGGTAATGGCCGTCGCAGGCAGAGCCATGTTTTCTTCTTCATCCTCTCCTGGGTCAGCACAAATTACCACCGCTGCTACACCCTTCCCTTTATGGTTCGGGAATGGGTTTCTTTGGACTTCCTGCCGGGACAATTCTAAAGTCCCCTCCTTTATCCTATGGTGGACAAGTCTGCGGAGCTCCCAACATTCTGCTGTAGCATGTTGTACATAATTGTGTAAACGACAAAAACGTGGGTCCCTCCTTTCTTCCTCCGAGGGCTCCCTGGCAACCTGGTTAGGTTTGAAAATTCCATCTACTATCCATTTGTCTAGCAGTACGTCTAATTCTTTTGAGGTGCATGGTATTGGCGGGGGAGTATCATATTCCCTCCCCTCAGTCTTTCTTCTTCGTTCTCCAGTGGACACCGCTATCGCCTGTGGGGCGTTTCTCTTGTCTGAGCTTGGCTTCACAGACTGGGCCGTTTTTCTTGCTTTCTGCAATAGCTGGGCGAATTGGGAGATTTCCAAATTCTCGAGTACAGCCCTGTACTCCCTGATCATGTTCGTCATACACATCTCAATCAACGTCCTTTCTTCGCAATGGTCATAGCAGTCAAGTGCTATGTCCCTGAATCTCTTGATATATTCCATCAAATCTTCACCGCTTTTCTGTTTGGTTGCTTGCAGGGTTGCAAGCGTCACCGTTTCTTCTCCATGGAAGTACTTGGTGCAGAATACATCCACCATATCATCCCATGTTGGGATGGTTCTTGGTTTTAATCCAATGTACCAGGTGTAAGCCCGGTCGCACAATGATTTAGAAAATTCTCGAAGACATAAGTCCTCGTCTGCGGCGTAAGGGCCAAGTGTATCGATGAATTTGCTCACGTGTTCGACAGCACTTCCCCTTCTACCATCGTACTGCGCGAAAGCTTTTGGTTTATACCTCTCAGGGTATGGTTTGCTGAGTACCCTCAGTAGGTAAGGAGGCCTTCGTGCATAGAACCTCTCCTTAGGTGCTCTGGCCCTTTCCTGCTCCAGGAGGGCGGATACCTCAGCCATTGTGATGAAACGTTGCTCTGCATTGTGTGGGACACCTCCTGCCGGCGTTTCTTCTTTATCTGTTGCCTGCCCTGGGTCATGCTGGCTTCCTTTTTCTTTTGTCTTGTCGGTCTTCAGCTGACGGATTTCTTCCATCATTTGCTGTTGCGAGTGTTGCAATGACTGTAAAACCTCAATGAAAATATTGGCATTGTCGGTAAGCATTCTTGGTGGCGGTTGGGGGTCAGCCCCCGTTCCGTTGGCACCTTCTGCCTGGTTAGGTGGCGGTTGGTAAGGCGTTGTAGGCCTCGACTCTGCTTGTAAGGGTACAGCACTTATGTTCCGAGTTGTCCTGGACTTTGGAGGCATTTGTTTGTGTGGGCTCTTGTCCCTGTCTATTTCTCAACTCCCCAGTGGAGTCGCCAATTTAATGTAGGGGCCTTTTTTGTGTTTGGGCTGGGCTGCCCTCTGCAAGTGATGGGCCCTGATGTGTTTCTGAGTAGGGAAGTTGAGACCGGCCCAACTGCAACTCACGTTGGGTCGGCTTGTGCACAAACTTAACCTTATCTGCCAGGAACACCCCTTACGGCAAACAGAGTTATTACCACAAAATTACAGCAGGCATACATAATGATAACAAAATGAATAAACATAGTGTCGTAGCTTTCAATGATAATGATGGCCGAATGTCACAGTAGTAATAGTAATAATAATAATAATGGCTTTTATAGTGTTTTCCTTTATTTTCCTTTTCCTTTTAGTTTTTCTTTCTATGTGTTTTCTTCCTCTGTTTTTCGGTCCTTTTTACAGGGCACGGCGAGGCTCCTTTTATAGGGCCTGCCGTGTTTGTTCTTTTACCATTTTACCCTCTAACGGCCTTTGTCTGGTCTGGGCATGCTTGCCGACCACCGTCTGCGCATTGCTCGCCCTCGCCAGACAAAGACAGGTTTGTTTTGTTTCTGTCCGCCGTGGCACTGCTCTCTGTTGTGGCTTTAAATGCTCTCTCTCTCTTCCTATGGCATGCACCCAACGTTCCCTCTCCAATCTTACCTCTTTTGGGCGGTCTGTCATCCCAGCAGGACGTACCTTCAAAAGGGTTTGGACAGGGAACGTAAAATAAATCCTTTCCCCCCTCCCCATCACCAAACCACACCCCCCCTTACCTCTTACCATGGACCCATGGCCCCACCACGACCCATATTGGCTGGGTACAGGCTGGTGGCACCTGGGCTTTGCGCATGCTCCCTGTTACGTGCGTTCAAAGCCGGCCTGCAGCTCATGGCGCCTTGTTTGCATTCGTCTGCCACTCTTCTTGACTCTTTTATGCGAACTGTTTGCACCTTCACTACCTCCCTTTGGGATTGGGCTTTTCTTAGTACATCTCCCTTGGCCCATTTCTCGTTTTATGCTTTATGTCTTGTTTTCATTGCTTGGCCTTTCCTACCGTGGCAATATGTTCCTGCTAGGCCCTTTTCAAACCTGCCATTTCACTTCTTCCCCCAGTGACTTAAGAAAGTCTGCTGGTGTTCTCACTTTATGGGCTCCATTGTCCCTTTCTTTCTTCTTTGGGCCTGCGGCCCTTTTACTTTCCTCGGGCTTCCTCGGCCCATTTACTGACTTTGTATTCCCATGGGCTTTTACTAACTTGATTGGGCTTCCTCGGCCCAATCTCCTCATTCTCATCCTTGGGGTTCATGGGCTTGCCATTAACCCCTACTTTCTTTACATTGCTTTGGGCCTGTCGCGGCCCATTCTTACTTTTTCATACCATACATTGCCCATGGGTGTCATTTCTCTCTTTCCGAGCCCTTTAGGCCCATTTGCTTCCTCAAGACTCATTTGCTCGTGTTATGGGCCTGTGTTTCGTTATTCCTGCCGCTCGGGCCTAATAGTTTTATTCTGTTCCTGCCGCTCTTATTGTCTGTTATGCTGGGTTAGGCTGACTTTACGAAAATGACCCTTAACACACGTAAATTAATACATTTTAGGTGTTTTATGGATTTCCTATGGTTTATCTTGATGAAAGCAAATTGGTTGCGTGAGGTTTAGGCTGTTGCAATCACAATTTTATAGGCACTTTGTTCAAATAAGAATGAAGTTTGTCATGGTGGTAAGGAAGAATGGGAAGCAATTGATTCTATGGTGTACTCACTACTTGGAGGAGTATCAGGCAGCTGTGGAAGTCCCAATGAAGCTTTCTCAAGTTTTGGTTTCAAAATGGGAGCCTCCGTCTTTTCCTTTTTATAAGGTTAACGTAGATAGAGCTATTTTTAAGGAACAAAAAGAACTTGGAGTGGGGGTTGTAATTTGAGACCATGTTGGAAATTTTATTGCAGGTCTTAGCAAGAAATTTCTTTGTCCTTAGGGAGCTATTGAAATTGAGGCAAAGGCCTTTGAATCTGGTTTGGAATTTGCTAAGGATATGGGTATTCAGGACTTTGTTTTAGAAGGAGATTCACTTAATATTGTTCATGCTCTTAGTGAAAATTCTCATGCTACTTCAACAATTGCTACTCTGATGTAGGTTGCTTCCTTTGAGTTTTGGAATGTTTTATTTTCTCATATTCGTAGAAATGACAGTATGTCTGCTTACCAATTAGCTAAACATGCTTTAAGCATCTTTGATTTTTCTGTTTGGATTGAAGAGAGTCCCTGTTTTCTTGAACAGACTCTTCTCCATGATGTACCTTCTACTTTTAATTATTAATGAAGTTTGTGTGTTTTCTATCAAAAAAAAAAAAAAAAACCCCTAAAACAAGTTTTAATTTCATCTTCTTATTACTTACCCAAAAAGAGGGGAAAAAATTCATCTTATTTTTCTAATTAACTTTATGGGTGCCTCTCCTAATGTGTTTACCTTACATTTTGTTGGTTGGAAATGATGAACTTTTCGATAGCCTGGGTTGTTTTTGTACATATCCCACGGTTACATAATTTAAAAATTTTAGTGCCGTCTTCACTCCATTTTTATTCCCTTCATCCTTCATCTGCACAAAAATTATCTAGACTGAAAACTTAATGATGGAGAATCAATTGATTGCCTATACAACTACAAGACCATGGAGAAAATCACAAGCACAAATCAAAGCTTTCTATCTGCCTTTTTGTTCTGAACCGAACACACGAACATAAAGAAATAATGTAAGATTTTGATAAATTGACATTTCTTTGAATTCATTTTTTTCATGAATAACATTGGGCTACAAAGTAATTGTGTGTAAAATTTTAATAAGAGCCTGGTCAAAGGAAGTTTAGCATCTAATAAATAAATACTTGGTCTAACTTCCGAAAGTTGAGCCACACTTTCCAGTTCCAGCAGGAGTCAAAGGCTTTCATCCACCAGACTTCTCAGGTTTTACATAAGCAATTTACAAAAAAAGAATTGCACAGATTGATCTAACATGTACATTTTTGCTTTAAGAAACTTTTTCTAACTTGCTAACTCTTCCTCTGCCAAGAATGTTTCTATTTTTACCTTTGGCTAAATTCATCACTCTACTGAAACTGCCTATGTTAAAAAAGTTGAGGTATACTTATGCAGCCGTGACTTGCCTCCGAGCTGAGACATGCAGCATCTTTGTGTAAAACTTATATATAATTTTCTTCATCTGAGTGGCAGTAGAATCTCCACTTTGGCCTCTGAACAATGTTATCCCCCATTCCAAAATTAAGGATTCAATACGGTCAATAACTGTCATAGAATTTATGAACAGCAGCTTCACTTCTACTTTAAACTGTCTGGAGGGTTCACTAAGGTCCACACCTGTTTTAGATCTTTTGAAAAGTATGCTCCAGTCTAGTTGCAACTCCAAGTCCGGAAAGATTTGAACTCCATTCCACCAAATCTTTCATTTGGGAAAATAACAATAATTGTTCTCTATGATCACTTTAACCCCACTTAGCACCACGAATTGAGGTTCTTCTCTGATCTTTCTTTTTGCTCTTCTTTAGAAGCATAGACATGTGGTCAATATCTGTAGAAACTGAAGGGCTCTCACCACTCAACCACAGTAGAGCCTCACCAGCGGCATCCTTCTCTGCAAGTTTCTTACTGGTGCAAGGTTTCCCCACAAAATTCAACCCATTAAAGATCACAGTGGAACGGAACTGGTTATTTTTCAGCTCTTTTGTCTTGTATGTGGGTGCTTCATGTCCTGCCCTGGCAAGCAATGTCTGTAGGTGATTCTTCAAATTATTACCCTCAACTCCACCTTTCGAGAGTGCACCTGGTAGCATATCTTTTGTTGCCTTCTTTGAGGGTGCTGGCAGGTGCCGACCAAAGACAAATCTACCATCACATTGGTCCTCTGAGACCAGCAATCTTACAGTTGAAAGGAGCTTGTCATTGTATAATTGCATATCATGCTTGGGATCCAAGAGCTGCCCACAAATATCAAGAAAATCAAAGAGTGCATCAACATTTTAGCAATTCAATATATGCTTCCCATGTGGAGATTCTCATAAGAAATTATATTCTTAGAAATAAAGTAGTAATTTTTATATAAATAATAAACGTTTTGGCATAAGTACTAAATACTCCCAAAGAAAATAAGTTCATCATTCCTTTTGTTATAAAATTTTCTAACAAAAGATGATTGATACCATTATCTACATTTACATTTTTTACAATAAACAAAATGCTATTTTACTCTGGTGGGCCATATTTAAGTGGGCTTTATTTTGATGGGTCCATTCTAGAGTGCTTAATTTGCTTGACAAACTAATTTTTTTGATAAGTAATAATTTGCTTGACAAACTAATGAAAAATACTAATAACTATTTGTTTATAAGACTCTTTTTGTGAACTATTAAATTAGGTGATAGAGTGGGCCTAGTTAGTTTTATTTTGGAGCCCTGTCACATAAGTTAATATTCTTTTTTCCCCCTTTTAGGATTTAATTTTTAGCGGCACATTCTTATCTTAAGTCACTATAATTTCTACTGCTAAAAATTGTCCTCCTTTAAAATAATTTAGCAATTTCTTTTTACTTCATACCCTCCACCCATTCTTGTGAGAAGAGAGAGTGCAGTTTGAGCCAGAGTTCATTGGCATTTTGGTTTGATCAATTTTTGCATGTGTCTATGTGTGCAAAAATTGATCAAGAAATAGAGTAGAGAGAGAACTCTAGATTAAGAAATAAGGGTGCAAAATGACATCAATACAGGATTGATCATCTCTGAAGAATTCAAATGCATTTGAGTTTTGAGTTGGGCAAAATGGTCAATTCTTACTTTCTTCTGTATAAGTTCCTCAACTTCTCTCCTTAAGCTTATGAACGTATCTGCTAAAGCAGGTTTCATGAAAAATTCCAAGTATCCTCCCAACATTTTTAGGTGCCCATCCTATCAAAAGCCAGTTATAGCATCAGCATCTTCCACTAGTAATACATATTCCATAAGCAAAAGGTATAACTCAAATGAAAGAACTTACTAGTCCACCCCTGGAAATGTTCCCTCCAAATAAGAGCAGCACTGAATCGGAGACACCAGTTGAATCACGGAGAAATACTGAATTTACTTTCACCTTTTCATTGAAAACTAACCATGGATATGGAATTTTGGGTACCCCAGCATTCACAGAATTCTATTTGATACAGTTCAGAATTAATAACAAGGCAATCATAATTTTGTAGCATTGGTGCTTCCATTCAAACAGAAATGCATATAAGAATGTACTTAAGTTCCAAAAGACAAGAAACTTACCGAGTACAGAAGTACTTGACCATCCTCCATTGTTTTCAGTGCTATTGACTTCTCTTTGTTCTGTAGAAACAAAATTCTTTCAGTGCATACTATATACCAAAGAACAAATATAGATAACCCAAAAAGACATTAAACTCTGATGTAACTTCTGGCTGAACAGATTAATTCATTTAAATATAAAAAGAAGTGCCTTTATAACTCTTTTTGCTCACTGGACTTCAGCTTACATGACAAATAAAACCAAACATACAGAGAAGAAAATATTTAAGGGAAGGCAGAGCAAAACGAATAAGAGAAAAGAAAAAAAAGGGGGTGGGGTGAAGGGGGAAGGGAGTGAGGAAGCATGACTTACCACAACAGAGCATATTCCAGGGAACAAGCCTGCACAGATGATAGCTCGGATAAGATGCTCGTCATGGCTCCATCTATTGCAGTTTTCTGAGTTTTGATCAACTAGACCAGTGTCCTTCAGCAAAAAGAAGAACTGCTTCCGAAGAGAGTCAATGGCTTTCAGAGTTTGAGCAGAAAGGAAATTTCTCCAACAGTACTCATAACCGGATTGCTTTCTTTCAGCATCTTTCCAGCCCTCATAAGCTCGGACAAGGGCAAGGTGGTCACTGTAATTACGGGCAGCAAACTGTGCTTTTGCAGACTCTGCAAGCTGCAGAAAGTGAAGAAACAAAAGATGATTACTCACTCTCTTTTAATTGAGAACCTGATGCTTGATATGAATTAATAGTTAGGATTGTATATCTGCCCCCATCATCAAACAACAAAAATCACTTGGAATAAGTTAAGACCTGTCTGGTACAAGAAGCACATGTCATTCTTACTGCAATTTACATGGAGGAAAACACGATGACAAAAACATTGGATTGTCCAAGTGGAATCATTCCTCCATATTCTAACTTCTCTAACAATATGATCCCCCCATTTACTCCAAATTTAAATAATCAACATATAACGTAATACACAGCTTTTCTGAATACTTACATTCTAAATAATCTCTCAATTAATCATAGGATGGATGTAAAGTGTTACATAGCTAATATTGTATGAGTACCTCTGCACTCTAATATTTCTAGAAGGGTCTAGAATATCTATTTTTTATGACGTGGAACCTCACCAAGAGTCTAGAATATCCTAGTGGTGAGCTGCCACTGATGAGGTATCCCTCACCAGCTGGCATTGTCAAGAACATTCTCTATTCCTCATAACCAACTCTCCTATATATGTGGAATATAGTGGCTGAGGGCTGAATCATATTTTCAGCTTCTACTTTTGAATCTTCCTCATTGAATTCTCTTCTAAATATTCCGTTAACATAAGGAAAGGAAGCATATATCAAGTCTGCATTATTTTTTTGATAAATATCGTAACTTCTGTGAAACAAGATAGCCCAAGTACACAGGAAGTATACTATGAGACCATCACAATCAAACTATCAAATTACAATTAAAAATTAGATCTAAAAGAGAAGTAATAGAAAATGAACCCAAAGACGACATCCAATCAAACACAGATTTCCATAAAAACAGCTTCAGTTTGGGAATATCAAGTCTAGAGTATTCATAGCTCATCATGCATGCATGCAAGGCAGGTAAACAAGATTAACACAGAAATACATACTAGAACATAGAAAATCATCAATATTTCACAAGGAACACATAGTATGAATCTTACATCCTTCTTGTCGAATGGCATCAAGAATGGATCTCTGGCACTAAGACCAGCAACAACAGTCATTATTGGATCTAAGCAGTTGAAAATAGCCCCAAATATGAGCATCTTTCCAAGTTTTGGTTCAACTGGAAGCGTTGACAAGTTGCGTCCTGTAAAGCAACCAGTCATGATTCTGAGGATAAAACCAAAAGCACTGCCTTGAAACAGTCTAGAAACAAAAATAATCTCTGTGCGAAACAGAACCAAAAACGTGCATGTGTATGTGTGTGTGAAACAGCTTAGATACAAAAATGGTGTCTCTGTTAAACAGCTTAGAAAAAAAAAGGAGTCTGGGTGTGAAGTAGCTTAGAAACAAGACTGGTGTCTGTGTGAAACAGCTTTGAAACAATGATATTCATGTATTCTACAGCACTGAACCAAGACTGGTATCTCTGCATATGTGTATGTGTATGTGAAACAGCTTAGATACTAAAATGGTGTCTCTGTTAAACAGCTTAGGAAAAAAATTGATGTGCGAAATAGCTTTAGAAACAAGAGTGGTGTCTCTGTGGCGTGTGGGTGTTTCTATACCTAGCAGAGTCAGATTTTCATTCTCATCCAAAGCCCCAATGATCTTCAAGTATTCTACAGCATTTTGAACCTACAAATCAAGCATGATACAAATAAATAACATATCTAATTGCATAAAAATACCAATGGAGACAGAAGCAGAAAAATATAGGGTCATAATCCAAAAGCATATATTTTAATAGCATCCAGAAAGAAACATTTCTGGACAGTGATGAATATGCAGAGGCTCAGAAGCAAACTCTAATTGAAATTTACCGATAGAGGTTCTGGTGGCTGCAATGCCCTCGATAAGAATTCTGAAATACTTCCAAGTTGTAAACTTTTGATTTGTAAACATAAAGATTGTAATGGTGTCCTTAAAAGTTCTGGCAATTGATAATCAGCAAAAGCATCATATACACATCTGGGATAGAGATGATAACACTCGCCAGGTTGAACCCGACCAGCTCTTCCTCTCCTCTATAAAATAGAAGTGAAAAACTAGTATCAGCAGTCCATGAGATGAATCAAATCTCACAATAAAAAGTCAATAGTGTGCAAAGAACTGTGAAACCTGACATTAAAATTTGAGTGCTACATAACTACTAAATCATACAAAATTTTACTCAGCAGAAGCAAGAATGTGGATAGTCAATAATGCTCAAGCTTTGCATCACGTGTCACAAGATCTGGGATGAGTTTCATGAAAACCCACTTATGCTAAGTTAGGCAAAATGGAGGGGAATGGAATAGAAAGGAGTGGGAAAAGAGAAGGGAAAGTTATCTTTCCTTCAGGTGTTTGATTTCTTAGAGGAAATTGAATGGAAAGAAGTTTAAATTAGTGTGTCCCACAGCAATTAAAAACTGAACATAGTTGTTTTCTCTTTCGTACCTATATTTCCTCCCAATTTGGGAACAAAAGAAAGGGTGGGCCTCGTGGGTAAGGGAAACCCACCATCTCCCTTCCCTAGTTCCCTCCCCACCTCTTTCTTTCCACCCAACCTAAGGAAAGACACCTCTTCCCTCCCTTTTCCCTCCATCTTCACCCTCATCCTTTTCCTCCCCTTTCCCCCCATCCAAAAAGTGTTAGACAAATGGGATGACTTTAACCAAGGCTGAAAATTACAGATCAATTTCCACTCATTTCTATCTGTTTGTTTGAACCATTACGAACTTCAGATGTTTTTAAAAAAGTGAAAAATTATAAAAGTCACGCACCCCATGAACTTCAGAAGTTGAAGACTGGATACAACCACCCACCCATTTTAAGGGGAAGAGGAAGTGCCATTTGAGCCAAAACTCATTGACATAATGAACTTCAGAAGTTTAAGGCTAGATACAACCACAACTACACTCAAACAATGCAAGTGGAGGCCTTTCTAGAAGAAAAAGGGGCTGTAACAACATTTTTCACTTGTGGATTATAAACACACTTCTTATACCTGTCCACAAAAAATGTATATACTCAACTGAACCATGGTTAAAGACTGCAGGTGCCACATAAATGTACGGGGACAACCTGAGCATGATAGTATCCTCTTCAAACAAATGAATTCTTTAAGAATAAGAAAGGAAAATAAAAACTCCAACCTTGTTTAAAAAGAGGCTTTTGTTCTGCTGACACAAGTGAGCCATCAACCCAACACAAATAGACCTAATATGACTGGTCTAATGAAAAGAATATTTAGGTCAATCATTTATAAAATTTTTGGAGCAGAAGGATTTTCTCAGGACACTTTGGGCAATGAGTAATCAATTAACACCACAAGAAGTTAATCAAGGAAATGTCCTCAACAAATGATAATATGTTTCTTAAACATACTGTGAGCAGGTCATACAGTTTAAACATCCTATATGAACATGGTTTACCTAACAAAACCCATATACTTTCTATTAGTTTATCTTTTCCTAATCACCTAAAATACATGTATCCTGCCACAGAACCAGTTACCATCAACCAAACACACCCACAAATAAGAATCTACAAGACGGGCATGCCCATAGGTACAGTAACTAATGCATTTTGTACATGGAAAAAGAAAAATTCACAATAAAATAAGAGTTGATATCATGTCAGATATAATCTCTTAAACTAGATATGATAGTGGGTTGTTATCAGAATAATCTTACTTGCCGAGCAGCAGCCTTTGATATCCAGGATGGTAGCAAACAAGGGGTATTATTTAGTGCATCATATGATGTCTCTTTTGCCTTTCCACAATCAACCACAAAAACAACATCATTGATGGTGATACTAGTTTCAGCCATGTTTGTAGCTAGAACTATTTTCCTCACTCCATCTTCAGGCTTATCAAATATTAATCTCTGTATGCAAAACAACATAAAGAAGGAATCAGGAAAATTTACCCGCATTTGATGAATGGTATTGTTCAAATCTGAAAATGTAAAAAGATGTGATGTAAAACATGTAAATGACATATAAAATGAGGCTGTAATCCTCTTTCAGTCTACCAAGAGGGAAGGGATTATAATTTAAGCCAAAAATAATTACATCTAGGAATGCAGTTGGTTGGGTTACTCAGGAAAATATACCTCAATAGGAAAGGTTTCCAATTACACCAATTGGTTTCAAATCAGAGTTTTTGAACCTGAATCGGCTACAGTAGGGTTTAGTCAATATTATGTTTATCAAGATTTGCATTATTTTATTCATAATTAAATTACAAACATACTGGGAATCAGCCTCTCTAAAATAAAATAAAATAAATTGGAGGCTCCCTACCAATCACCCCTTTCAAACCCCGCAACAGTGGGAGCTTTATGCACTAGGAATGACCTTTATATTACATACATACATATTTCAAATATTTAATTAACAAAAAGTATATTCAAGAGAAATAATTAGGATTTTCAGGTTTATGGGATGCATGCTGGTAGTAATAACTAAATACAAGTTGAATTTCAGGAGACACAGTCCTAATTGCATTTTGGTGGTTAGATTCATGATATGCTATTAAAAATGATAACTGAGTCAAGATAAACTTAGGATGTCCAAGCCCACATACAACAATGCACTATTCCTTCGAAGATGACATTTTGATTATTTATTGCATTAAATTAAGAATAAACATAGAAGTCATGATATTGTAGTAAGAAGTCTTATAATATAAAATCTATTGATAGGTAAAGTTAAGTCACGAGGCATGCCTAATTTGAGCCTCAAGGTTTTAGTTTTGAGCCTTGTCCCATTAACACCAAATGCTTCCCAAATTCATAAATAGCATATTGATTTCAACGAAAATACATCATCAACATAAGATTCAATTTATTGGAACATTTTGTCTTTTCCAGGAGTTTTCCACAACAAAATCATTGTAATAACCATGCATAAAAAACACTTGGATAAATATTGCAATTACCTGCTCAGAGCTGGCCATGGAACCATGGCATGCAAGAAGCAGCACCTTGTTTGGGTCGCCCAAGAGGGGATGAGATTGGAGCTGGTCCTTCAAAGAATTTATGTCATCCCAACCAGTCATAAAAACCAAAACAGCACCAGGCCTTTCCTTCTTGATTATGTGGCAGAGCACATATTCAATGAGGTTAAAACCTATTGAGTCAGGATTCCAACAGGATAAAGACTCCTGAGTCCGTAGGCTATACTCCTTAAAGTCGGCAGCTTCAACTGCATCCTGTTCACAAGAGTGGGAGCAGATTGCTATAGAACCAAGAGTAAGCAACAAAAACTAGATAAGATCGCAAGTTTGCATACCTCAACAGCAGAAGCAATCTGGCTCTTCCTCTTTTTTAGAGTTTGAGCTTGTTTCTGCATTTTCCACACCTTTTCTTGACCATAATCATCAATTTGATTATATGAAGTCAATCGATATCCAGTCATTTCCAGAATATTCTCCAGAAAATGTGAGCGGACTGGGTATGTAAACCCCTGAAATAAACAAAAAGAAAAACACCACCCAAAGAAAAAAAAAATGTCAGTGTGGTATTGCTTAAATTCAGATCATGTCATATTCTCTCTTTTTCTGGTAGACATAAAAATCCAAGGTGCCGAGGGCTCTCCGAATATTAAACAAAATATACAAAGAAATGAAAGAAAAAGAACAAAAGGAATCAGGACCAAGAAATGCTACCACCATAGAAGTTAACGAATGAACAATAGAAGATCCATAATATTATAAGAGCCAATATGTATAACAATTTCACAAAATATTTATTTTTATAATTATATTTAAGTACTACAAACTCAATTAATACTAATTCAAATTAATTTGGAGTAGTCCCACGGATCCTTAACTAACTGAGGTGGGCTCTATTTATCTTTATTTGTCATTCTGTCTGAGCTAAAGTCGTGCTGTCCATCATCTCCCTACTGATTGATATCCTCCTTCAATATGTGTAAGCACTACAAACTCAATGATCAAAATCTCCAAGACACATGTATCCTTTGATGAATACTTCACCTTAACTTGAAACTTTTGGATGCCTCTAACTTGAGTTATGAATTAAAAACTGAACAAAAATTCAAGCAAATTTAGGTCTCTAACTTTGACAAAGAAGCTGACTTTGCAAGACTTTCAAAAGTCTTCACTCCTGAATTTAGCCCAAAAGTTCACCTATTTTCAAAACTTACAAATCAAGAAAAGAAAGAGAACTTGAGAGGACTTAGGGAAATAAATGATGGATAAGAATATAAATCTTCTTTTTCAGCATTCAATATGGCCTATAATGCCCTCCGATTAACTGAAATGCACTATAAGGGCCATTATAGACTACAAAATAAAAATGGCAGGCACAATGTTGATGATTTCAGACAAGCTACCCACAACAATAATGATAAACAACAAACATGTCATAAAAGCAAACAAGAACATGAGTTAGCCCTGGTTATGATGGTAATAGTCATGGAGTCCCCTAAACTTCATCATCCAACAATCATTTCAGTAGTTGTACTTGCATTATATGTGAAGGGATTTTAACAAAGAAATGATATAGTGATTAGCATTGTGAACTTTTTTTCTTTTGATAAATAACATTCTTATTGATGAAGAAAATAGGCCAATTACAGGGGGAGTATACAGGGAACAAGGAAATCAATCTCTCAAAGTAGCACCGTGAACTTACAGGAATATGAATCATTGGAGCACCACCAAAGTAGGAAGAGAAAAGCTCAGCATTTAAGGTTGCACTCATCAAAATCAACCTCAATTCTGGTCTACGGTGAAGGAGCTCTTTGAGGACAATAAGAAGAAAATCTGGAATAAAAGCAAACAAAGGTCAACATCCCATTTGAAGTAATGATGAACAACCCATAAATCAATTCCAATGTTACCTTCGTTCATGCCACGTTCATGAATCTCGTCGACTATAACATGAGTTACCCCTTTCAAATGTCTATCAACAAGTAATCTCCTCAACAATATGCCAGTGGTGCAAAATAGAAGACGAGTGTCCCTCCCTTTCATTCCCTCTAGCCGAACTTTATAACCAACCTTTCAGAAGGAAAAAAGGTTTAATTGGGGAAGAGGGGGGGAGGTGGGTTATTTATAATCGAGCTAATAAAAATGATTGAAAGAGCTTAAGTTCTAGAGGCAAGAGTAATAATATCAGATACAAAACTTACAGAATCTCCCAGTTTCTCCCCTCTTTCTGCAGCAACTCTTTCAGAAACAGACATGGCAGATATTCTTCTAGGCTGAGTACATATAATACTACAGACAGCTCCACGAGCTGCTTCAATCTCAGATTCCAAAATGTATTGAGGAAGTTGCGTGGTTTTACCACAGCCAGTTTCACCTGAGACAACAATGACCTGCAAAATCATATATGTTATTAATAACCTTAACCATTTGTTTAGTCCACGCATGTATTACAGCCCTGGTAACAACCAATGTACAAAACCCATCAAATACTTTAATGATACAGAAAATTGCTTTCATATCTATCCATAACAGGCAGAACAGGCAGCTTTGTGCCCAACCAATTTATAATGTGCATACTGTAAAAAAAATAATAATAAATAAATAAAAACCCGATCCTATTGAGTATAGCACTAGCAATTACAGCACGCTTTTTTTAAAAAAGTGCTCCGTACGCTTCTGTTTAAGGAATTCAGTACTTACAAGTAAATGCTTAATACCCAAGTACACCTAGAAAGTTGATCATGATCAACTTTGGAGATGCAAAACAAAGAGCTACAATTCAAAACCAACATCAGACTGTTTTCCTCTTTTGTTGGATTGCTGGGGGGAAGGGGGCTAAAGAGAGGGGAGAGGTCCAGTCCAATTTGAAAACACAGTATACAAATATGGGTTTTTGAGAGAAAGTGTGCACATTGTGGGAACAGTGTTGTTAAAAGCGCTGATTGCACTTAAGCGCAAAGGCCTAGGCACAAAGCGCAAACGCGCATCTGAACAATGTGAAGCACACATTTTAAAAAAAATTTAATAAATTAAAAAAAATTATTATTGGTCAATACAACAGTCAAGTGATCAATTAATCATATAAATTACAATAAAACATTTTATATAATTTATATAACATTTATATAATTCTCTTGTGCTTTACAAAATATATGCAAACATTATATTTGATGGCCATGATTACAAAAAATCGTAGAATCAAAATACAAGTATAGAACCAGAAAGGCAAAGGCTAAAAAGTACTAGAATGTTAAGTAATGTTATCTTTGCCTAACAAAATCAATGAAACTATGCAATGCAATCCTAATTTACATAATCATCATCCTCATTAAGCAAGGGACCATCATAATTTTCTGACTTGAGTGTTTGTTTGTGTGGTCGTGGTCCAAAAGGTCTAAAATATCTAAAGAGGTAGGTTTACGTTTATGGTAGCACACCACACTATTAGTTTTTATACATTAAATCAATGGCTTATTTCAAACATATTTAGATCTAATGGCTAAAAATCAAATCATGATTTTTATAATAAAAAAAAAATTACAAAAAGCTCAAAAAAGTGAGCTTTGTGCTTAATAAAAAAGCTCTAAAAAGCGCGCCTAAGGCACGCTTTTGTGAGGGCACCACACTTTAGAGCGAAAAAAGCCCCAAGGGCTGTGCGCTCTGCACTTAAGCGCGCTTTTAACAACACTACTACAATTTCCATGGATCACCTAGTTTTGTTCTTTATATGAAATTAAGAGGTTTAAAGGACTTTTTCACTTGGAATAGAGATGTATTTGGTAATTTAGATATAAAAAAGGTAGTGTTGGAAGAGATGAGGCTTTTAGATATGAAGGAAGAAACTGATGTACTATCTCTGGAGGATCAGACAAAGAAAGAGGAATGAAAGTTTGAAATGGAGAAATTAGTACAATTGGAGGAGGTTAACTGGCTCCAAAAATCAAGAGCACTGTGGCTAAAAGAAGGGGACGATAACACATGGTTGATTTATTGGTTGGCTAGTCCTCATAGGTGAGCAAATTGTCATTGGAAACTTTGAAATCAAGGAGGTAACATATTTTATGTAAAGGGAGGTGAAGCAGTGGTTGGATTTAACAGGACTTCGTGTCTATTTGACTAGAGGTTATAAGCTCAGCTTTTAGTTTTTATGCATAGCTTTTTAAAAAAACCTCTTTTTTTTTTTTTTGGCTCACTTTTTCAAAGTAAAAGTATACTTTAGCACACTTTCAGAAAGAAGCTAAATAAGTTGTTCCCAATGGACACTTCATATCCAAAACCAGCTGAATGGAGACCACAGGTAGAGTCTCTACAAATAGATTGAGAGGAAATTATGGCCCAAGAGGCAGATAAATGATGAAAAAGGATCCTTCTTGGTGTCAAGGCCTCAATGGACTGAATTAAGTTGAGATGAGTTCAATATAAATAATATATAAGCTTATCACGTTTAAGATGAACTCTCATTGCAGTAGTAAGAAGTGAAACATCAATACCTATTCTTATTTCTAGCAATTTTGGCAGCAAAACCAGTGTATATTGCAATACATATTGCAAATAATTTTTATATTTATCAGTTTTTTGTATGTTCTCTTTTTTTTTTTGTTATGGAAAAGTGTCTAAAGAGAAAAAAAATTCTCTCTTCTTTTAATCGTGCGAACGTTTTAACGTCCAAATGACTCATTAAATAAAAACTAATTATCTAATTGAGCTATAAATCTAATAATATAATGCATTGGTATATAGCCATCTTAGTCTCGATGATTTTATTTAAAGTTCAGATTACCAGAATGCCAAAAAGAGGATGTTTTGCACAATTTACACACATCAGCAGACCCATTGCATTGGATTAGACAAGGACTACTAATATTAAAATCATGATAATAGGAATGAAATCCTTTTCAATGTGGTATTCTTACACGCATAATATCCACGTCAACAGTAAAAAACAACCTTCCACCACCAACTAGTAACTCCATCTATACCAGAATCAGCAATATACAAAAACAAGGCAAAGAAGCACCATATAAAAAATAAGACAAAAATTATGATTGAGAATCAGACATTATTAAAAAAAAAACAAAAGAACATAACACATTGACTACAAAATATGCACCCTTTGGTACAGGAAATAAATAACCAGCTTGATTAAGGCAGATCCACACGAACACAGAGTCACATCTCATAAAAGTAATGTTCACTGACTCCAATCAAACTAATCCTTAGAAGAAGATATAAATAAATCTCTCTAGAAGATTAGACACATACAAACAAAATGGATTCCAACACATAAAAACCCATATACCTATATGACACGGTCAAACAAATTTCTTCTTTAAGGCATACTCAGACGTGTAAAGGAGTGAAGGTAAGAGAGACAACCATAATTTACAATAGTAACCAATGAATTATAATTTCACCTGATTTTCAGAAACAGCTTTTAATAATGCATCCTTCTCTTTGAATGCAGGGAGACTTCTACGAAATTCAAGCATCTTTTGACCTTCAGGAGTTTCCTATATATGAATACATATCTGTCAGACAACTTGCAATTGCTTAAGGATGGGGAAAAATGAAAAACTAGAAAAAGGTAGTCTTTATTAAGATGATGCATATTGGAAACATCACAACTCAATGTAAATTATGTAGTAAAAGATAAGAATGATGCCGCCTTGTTAATATTACTTCAAAAGATAAAATACAATAAGAAGGAGAACACACCAATCATAAGGGTACATTTGGTATACTGAATGAAAATTACATTAAGAATAGTAATCTTTATTATTGGGAATAGAAGATATAATAATGGAATAACTATTACTATCTATAAGTTTGGTTGTTATATATAGAAAGCTTGTAAAAGATGATGTATAAGGAAAATTTATAATTCTAAAAATATATCAATTTTAAAACCTCTTATATGTACTAAGGAATATCTATTACATCCATCTTAAAGAGGAATAACTATTTTTCAATTTAACGAATAGTTATTTCTATGTAATAACTAATCTATGTAATAAAGATGTAACTAAATGACCGAATTGCTATTACACATGAATAGCTATTCCATTATAGGAGCTATTACCATACCAAACATACCCTAAGTGATTCCTCATTATACTAACCAACCATTGAAAACACACATGAAGTGGAGACTTCATAAAGGCAAACATATTCATACTATTAATATACTAAACATGCACAACTGAGCAGCATATGCCCTATTCAAGCGTATGAGAAGATGCTAATAGTTTACAAAAAGAAGATAACAGTAATAAAGCAGAAAACAATTCCTGTTGCAAAAAAGGGACATGATTATAAGCCTTATAATTGCCTGGCAACAGCAAGCAGCCAGTTTAAAGTCATTCCTGTTTTCTTAAGTTCTAGAGTCAGGCATTTATGTAAGTTTAAGAATTCTTCTGACACAAAATACTGCACAAAAATTTCCTGTTCAAAACAAATAAAGGAAGCAAAAACGATGGTAAAACCTCTTCTTTTTTTATTGATTCCTAAGTTACATGCACTTAGCAGATTTTGAACCCACCACACCCTCCATCCCATTATTATGGGAGGAGGAACTGCCATGTAATTGAAGCCCATTGGAAATAAACAAGGGTAAACCCAAGTTTAATTGAGCAAGAGCCACATCTCTAATCAAAACAATGACCAAAGCTATGCCAATGCACACACCACAAACATCTTTAAGAAATTATTGAGAGAGAAAGAGAGAAAGCCTTAATTAGTGGATAGTTAAGTAGTTAAGATATTATAAATAGATACTAAATATTAAATCAATAAGAGTTTGAACTGCTGGAAAGAATAACTGTGCGCCTTGATAATAATAACAGCCAAAAAAAATGTATTTGAAAAGTTTTGCTGGTTTCAGATAAACCTGCCAATCTTGTTGCTTATCTCGCAATTGCAAACTTCTCCGTTGGAGGATTCTCTCCATGACAACACTATTCTTTATCAAGGGCTCCTGCTGCTCGTAAAACCCCTCGTCACTTCCTGATCTTGACAAGGAATTATCTGAGAAACTTCCCTTGCCCATAGGTTTTTGAGAGAGAAAAAGTCTGAGTCGAGCATCTACTTCTCTTTGCAATCCCAAAGGTAAGATCACCTATTAGTAATCAAAATAATAAGAATATCACACCGGATTCACTAGATGCAAATTTTAGTACCTTCAAGAAATATGCACAACCTTCTAGGGTAAAAAACAATAACTGCCCATCTCATCCATTTTAACTAAGAATCATTCAGGGAAAGTGCTTCAAAAAATTCTCAAAAGACACAAGTCATCCCTTTTTTCCAAACATAAAGTGAATGTGAGAAAATACCTCTCTCTGTGGACGCTTCTCATCCAGGTCAGATCTGTAGTTTGGCAGAGGGACTTTACTAAAGACAACAACTTTTGCATATTGATGGCTGCCAAAATAACTATATTTCAAACACAGAAGAGATAGAATTATAAGATGCAAGATTACTGTACATGATCAAATACCTATGTAAGCCCATCCTGGCTGCCATTGCTGAAAGTTGCTCAAAATCACGTCTATCTTTTCTCTCCCTCGACACCATTTCTTGCTCATCTTTGTTGCGAAGCAGCATGGTTAATTTCCATCTCCACTCATCAATGTTATCTAGGGTTGAAGCACACTGCTAATCATAAATCAATAATTAATAATTTAATAAACACATGAACTCAATCTGCCAGAAATTTTTCATATAAAAAATTTATCACAAGCACGCATTAAAACGTCGGTCGAAGGATGAAACGTATGACATAACATCAACAATGGTTAAGTACATCACCAAATAACAGCTTGCTGATGTACAAATACAATGAAATAGTAAATAAGGTATGCTGTTTGAAACTTCAACATCATGATCCAAACATATGGCTACTTGCAATGAAAGAGTTTGATAACACATGCAGTCCAGAATAAGAAAGTTTTAAGAGTAAAGACAGAGAGAATCTACCAAAGGTCCATGAGTCTTATTTTGTGTTTTGAGTCATTTTCTTATTTGGTTTAGAAGTTCTTATGTACCATCTCTTTATTATTAGTAATCACAGTCGTTCTAGAAATAGGTTATTTAGGAGTCCTAGTCCTTCTAGGAGAGGATATAACAATAGTCCATATAAAGGTTTTATTATAGTAAATAATATTCATAGTGAGATCAATTTTAATAAAATTCCCAGCAACTTATTTTAAGATTTGAGGGTGTGATTGCCTTTAGGTGCGATTGCTTAGGATAACATAGATGTGATTACCTAGGGTTTTATTTTTCTTATATCACGTCGATTCATTGTTTGAACACCAAATAACCATCAAACATATTCAAGATCCAATCTTTTCATTACCTAAACCCTTAAATGTCAAACCTCATTCAAAACCCCAAAAAAGATCTCATCAAGAAATCTAAATTAGTGCTGAATTCCTGAAGATCCTACATCAAAATTACCTAAAGCTTTAAGCATCACACCTTATTCAAGAATCCTTCAAGATCTCATCATGAAAGCTAAATCATTGATGAATTCCTAAAGATCCTACATCAAAATTACCTAAAGCTTTAAACATCAAACCTTATTCAAGAATCCTTCAAGATCTCATCATTAAAACTAAATCAGTGATGAATTCCTAAAGATCCTACATCAAAATTAGACTACAAAGCTTGAATCTTTTGGTATTTCATCTTGTTTTTCCTTGATGTGCTCAACCCTTTTACCTACACTGAGCATATTTATCGCTAAGTAACCAACTACAGCCACACACAAAATTAATTGACACATGACTAATCTAACAAGTTTCCCAATTTTTAACACATGCATGTAACTAACTTTTCCTACAATTTTAGGACCATAGAAAAGCTCCCATTATTTTCAGCTATCCCGTCCATGATGCCATGTCACCGTCCATCCCATGCTTTCATGTCATAGTGAGTATGCTGCCATGTCATTACGAATAGTCTAACATGCCATGTCACATACAACATTAACTTGAGCTTCAGGTAAGAAAGTAGAGCAAACAATGAAGCTGCCAGAGCCAAGAGCTGGAACAGGGATCAAAGAGTGCCTCCATTAAGTAACCTAAGGCTCAAAACATCTTTGAGCCTTTGCATACACATTCATATGTAAATGCAAAAATATGTCTGGGATCACTCGATTTTGCCTTGGACTTAATTCCATTCATCAAGTATTGGTTGATACAACGAAAGAACATGTAAGTAACAAAAAGAATTTGGCACATTAAGTATGCATTTGGATACTACTTATTTTGCTGAAAACAATAAAAAAATAATTTCTGGTTACTGTTTATTACTGTTCACTACTATTCAGCACTGTTCATGGCATTAAGCGCTGGTTTTTTTAAAAAAAAAAAAAAACGCCTGAAACGCAAATGCCAAAACGTGGACGTGATCCAAACAAACACTAAGTACCAATGGACAAGCACGCTGACACTAATTTCTTTTGATGTGACCTTTCTCCTTGTCATTTATTAGTAAAATTGGTCTACAATATATATATATATATATATATATGTCTATATTTTGATAAGTAACGTAAGAAACTTAAAAAAAAAAAAAAAAAAAAACAAAAACAAAAAAAACAAAACCAACCAAGTACACTGGAAGTGTACTACAATGGCAGAAATCAAGAACCCAGATTACAACAATCTATAAGATTGGGGAGAGAAAAACAAGAATAGGAAGGCAAAACTAAACTCCACTCAAGAAGTACGGAAAAAGAAAAACTTAGGGCCCATTTGGTTAGAGATTTCTAATATCATTGTTTAAGTGTTGTGGAAATATGTGTGGGTTAAAAAGTGTTGTGGAAGTACATATTATGGTGTTTGAATACTAAAAATTGTTGTTTAAACACCCCTATCAAACACCCCCTTAATGTCAAGAATAGACCATTCACAATCTTCAAAGTATTTAGCATTCAACTCCCGCCATAAGCACCATAACAAACAATAGGGGTGTGCATGAGTCGGGTTGGGTCAGGTTGAGGGGATTTTTTGACCCAACCCATCATGGTGGGTCAAAAAAAATTTAACCCAACCCAACCCAACCCACATGGGTCGGGTTAGGTCAGGTTAAACATATGGGTTTGACAATTTTTATTATTATTATTATTATTAAATTGAGTAGAAAAAAATATAAATATTAACATATTAAAAAAAACTCAAAAATTAGTATTAATGTAACTCCTTAAGGGCAAACAACACTAATGACTAAACAACAATAGTAATTTACTAGGATTTGTGTGAAGTAATTGGCTTTTATATGGGAAAAGAAGAGCTGGTTATTTTAAAAAATTTATTAATTATATAATATTATATATATATATATATATATTAAATTAGTATTAGTAGGAGGAACTGAGGAAGTGCTGCTCTATAGTTGGTTTTTTTTTTTAAATTATTAAATATATAATATATATTTAAATATATATATATATATATATATATAAGTGCCCTACAGCTAGTTTAAAAAAAATTATTAAATATATAATATATTTTAAATATATATTAAATATGGGTGGGTCGGGTCGGGTTGGGTTTGACGGGTTTGTAGTTTTATGACTCAAACCCAACCCAACCCGCTATAAAAATAATTTTTGTAACCCAACCCAACCCACCAAGCCCTAAAAACCGACCCAACCCGGTGGGTCGGGTTGGGTCAGGTCGGGTTTGGTGGGTCAGTGGGTTTTCTGCACACCCCTAACAAACAATGTGGCACAAACCTCCATAAACCTATATTTCAATGTCTACCAAACTTCCCTTGCCAAGAAACTAACACCTCACTAACTTTATACAGAATAACCCAATGTATACCAAACAAACAAAAAACCATAGACCACAACTCATATGCTATAGGACAATGAAGAAGAAGATGATCCACTGATTCCCCACACCTTTTACACATAAAGCACCACTCTAACACTGCAATATGCCTCTTCCAAAGATTATCCGTAGTTAAGATCTTACCTAAGGCAGCAGTCCAAGAAAAGAACACTACTCTAGAAAGAACCTTTGATTGCCACACCTATAATATTGATCAACATGTTCATGTAATACAATCTTAGGGCATGTTTGGAACACTAAATGTTTCTTACGAAAGGAATAAGAATCAATATTACTATAAATAAAAGAAGTAATGATTGAATAACTACTATTCATTTGTTTGGTTGCAAAACTAGAATAGAATTCCAAATCTGTATCTCATTACATAGCTCAACACATAAAAATGGCAGAATAGAATCTTATATTTTGTCAAATTTTCTAAAATAAAATACCCTTTCTTGTAAAACTATATATATATTCCATAGGCCTCAACTAGCATTCTATTATATATGAATTTTTTTTGGATAAGTAATGTAAAATTTCATAGATATCAAAAAAGAGTTGCCCAAGAATACAAGAAGTATGCAATAATGGACCATACAATCAATCACGCAAATTACATAAATCTATCAAATCAATAACAGAACATAAGGACTGACTATGCAAAATAGGCATCCAATCCAACAAAGCTCTAAAGAAGAATAATTTGAGATCAGACATAGTTATTTCAGTATCTTCAAAACTTCGATTATTCCTCTCCCTCCACAGACACCACATCAAACAATGTAAGGCAGCCATCCATACATGATTAAACAATAAATAGTTATCATTCAAATCAACAATGTTTTTAAAACATTGATTAACTAGCAAAGCTCAAGATCTTTTGTCAATAAAAATTTTTGATTTTATTTAGCATCATTGCTAATTTAGTATCCCAAATGTCGAGCTTTGGTGTAATGGCAAGTGTCTTCCACCAAAAGGTGGCTCATTGCGGGTTTAAGTTTGGGAATTAACCTTTCCACAAAAAATTGGGGGCAATGCAGCCTATCATGACCTCTCCCAAACACAGCAAAAATGGGAGCTTTATGCATTGGGTGCGACCTGTTTTTTGTTCATTTAGTTTCCCCCTTGAAAAGTTTGTCCAATATCTAAAGCTATGCTCAAATACACAAGTAGGAAGAACTCATATTATATTTTTTTTAAACAAAATAAGCCCCCAATATTTTAATTCTATATTCAAATACTTTAGATTAAACCCTTTTTTATACTATACAAAACAAGCCCTCCTTTCAAATTCAATAAACTTCAACTACATTAATTTGTATCCTTAGGATATTAAAAAATTTACACCAACATCTATCTCAAGCCACTTTAAGATCCTTGGCAAGCAAAAAACCTCAACAACTCCTCCACTGATCATCATCTAACAGGCTTCACCACACTGTTTGAGACGGATGAGTCAACTTAAGATTTTGACACAAAGTGCAGGCTTTGTAAACTTTTAAGTTAGACTCAAGATTTTAACACCAAGCAAAAATGTAAGGAACCCTAAACATTAAGCCCTGAAATCATGGTTGATGAGGATCAATAGAGAACTAGGATTGTTGTTAGAAGTTGCAATTATTGGTGGCTATTAGAGAGAGAGAAAGAGAGAGAGAGAGAGAGAGATGACAGTAGAGAAAAGTAAAAGCCAATGATGGAGCTTTCTAGAAATGGAAGTACCTTTAGATGGAGTACAAAGATGACAATTTGTGTTATGATCATGTTGGGAACTCAAAAAAAAACTCAAAAGAAAGAAAAGTAGGGAAAACAAAGGAAGTGTCAATCGGCACTAGAGTCCAAATCGGAAGTTCAAGGCCTCCGCTTGACACTTTGTGCTAGCTTTGCCCATAATACATTCCAATTAAGCTAAAGCAAGTCCAAGACCCTCTTGCACATGGGAGACATCTAGCAATCAGTTTAAGGTTTGAATTAGAGATGTAATCATGTAATCTATGAGGCAAGATGATTGAGCACATGTCCAACAGTTTGATTAGGGTTGGAGTTAGTTAGAAGTTGTTACAAGTAGATTGAGTTGGATTGAGTTAATTAGAGCTCTAGCACATGTAACACATTAATCACATGTATTCATCAAGTCACATGCTTAATTAGAGAGCCAACAGGAGTGAGCCATATGTGGCCGATTAGATTAGGGCATGAGATGTATAAATAGATGCTTGCAACTCACATTTGCCACATGTGGGATAATAATCAAGTTGTTTCCTTTGTGCTTAGTTTTCTCTCTAGTTTTTCTTTCTTTGGAGATAGAGACTCTCAAAGAAGACTCTTCTTTCTTTTTGTGCAATTCATCACTCATGAAAACTCATTACCAACCAAAACCCTAGCATTCTCTAAAGATCAACCTTTATAATTCCATCATCAAGAACCTTAGAAACCTATTCATAACCGAAATCCCAAGCCCTTAAATATCAATTTCCAACATCTAAATTGACAAGATTCAATTTTACTCATCAAGGAACACCACCCATAACTGTGTATGTTCCCTACAATTCAGTTTTTTTGGGAATGTAAAATTTAATGAGAATTTAGGGCATCAAAACTATTATAGACCTTTTGAGGACAAATAGCAATTCCTCATATTTTAGGGGAATAGTTATTACTAAGGAGTCATTCTTTATAAGTGAAACCAAAAAATCAATTAGATACATAGGAATGCAAAAGGTGAACCATGATTTACCATGGAGTAGTTCCAGGTTTGGGTTTTCGTTTTTTTTTTTTAATTTTTTTTTTATGAAACTAAAAGGGTAAAAGTGAATCAAATTCGATGAAAATCCAGTTAAAATTTATGGTTTCAGCACCAAAAACAAGATTCTTGTATAATCATTTGGCACCATCTATTTTACTTAAGAATGAAGCAGCAAAAGTTGTAAGACTTTTTATAGTTTATAAAAGTTGTAAGACTTCCAATTTCTTTCCCTTAACTTTCTCAGCTACTCAACCATTAGTTACTGAAAATTCATGATTTATTTATAGCTATTAAAAAGAAATACATACACTCTCAAAAATCATGATAGCAGTTCACAAAGCTATTTCTTCTCTTGCATTCAAAAGCAAAAGCCAGCGAAATTCTCTGCTTCAAAAGCGAAATGGCCAACCAAACATTGCCAAACTCAACAAATACCATAAACCCAATACAAAACAAACAAAATTAAACAGAATGAGTGAGCCAAAAACCAACCAATTGCTGCTGAGTCGACCCCGAGTCACGGTCCGACTCGTCACTGGACACGTCCTGGTACGCGTACCGGCCGTACCCGGAGCTCTGCTGGTACCAAAACGACGTAGCAACTCTCCTCTGCCTCCCATTGCGGACCACCTCGAGGGCCGAGCACGTGACCCGATGCCTCGAGTAGGGCCGCACGTGCGAGTTCCCAAACCCCGGGTGTCTATTTCTTGAAAAGAAAGGTAGCAGTGAGGGTTTTAGAGTATTGGGGGCTCGAAAATAAGAGGTGGGTCTGAGAGATATGGCGAGAAAAGGGGTTGTGGTGGTTCTGAAATAGCCATGGAAAATGGCTGAGTAGGGCATGGTAGAAAGAAAGAAAGGTGTTTGTATAAATGTCTGAAAGAGATTAAGTGAACGGGAATTGAATTGGGAAGTGTGTGTGTGTTAGTTCAAATGAGTTGAGTTGACATTTGCCACTGCAATTAGGGTTCTGTGACAGGAGGGGAGTTATACTCTGTCTGTTTAACGTTGTTTTTTGGTGGTTGCAAAGCAGATAGGGGTTTGGAAGAGGTTTTGCGTCGATGGCTAGATTTTTCTTTATATAGTTCTGTTTTTTTAATTTTATTTTTTTCATATCTCATAATTTTGTTCAGATTGTTTTCTTTTTTTCTTTTAACAAAGCTTAGGATGTGTTTGTTTAGATGATAAAGAGGAGAAGACGGTGAAAAGTAGAGAAGTGGAAGAGTCCTGATATGTGTGGGAAAAAAAAAAAAAAAAAAGGAAAAAAAATAAATAAATAAGAGAAATTATATGTTTACAATATGGGTAAATTACATATTTGGTCCCCATCCTTTACATTATATTTCAATTTAGTCCATAACCTTTCAATTGTGTCAATTTGGTCCTTAACCTTTTATTACTGTGTCAATTTAGTCCCTACCATTATCTCTTGGATGGAAAAGTCTGACGTGTCAAACAGTTTAAATAAAAAATGCCACATCAACTGCCACTAGACTAACACATCAATTTTTTTAAAAAAAAGAGAACACGTCAGTTTTTTTTAGAAAACCCAAATCAAATCTTCAGAATTTTGCTTAAACAGGGGCAAACCCATCATGTAAAACACTATCTCCCTAAAATCCAAAATCCCTTCTCCTTCCTTCCAGCGGTGCCTCTCTCTTCCAACGGCATCAGGTTTGTCCCTCTTTCTCTCTCTGAGTAAACCAAACGACAATAGAAACATTCCCAAACCCAAGACTCTTCCTCCACAGTTCCCTACTTCATAGTTTCATCACAAAATTGTCTTTCATGGTATAAAATTTCTATTCTGTCAAATCCTCATCAAGGAAAGTTGACTGTTAAGGCTGATCTTATTTTTGAAGAATACAGTACGGCCTTAGCCATTATATGTCTAACTTCAAAAAATAATCCAAGACATTTTTTAAGGTTTAGTCCCTTTCACTTACCACTTCTACCCCTAAATCAATGCAGGTGAGCCTGATGTTGAAGATAAAGAAGATGATTGCAAAATCATCACTGAAAAAATAGTATTTGATCACATACGTGAAAAATCCAAAAAATTATAATTAAAAGCAGTATGGTGAACAAAATTGGGGCTCTCTATTTCTTTGTACCCAGAAATCTGTACAATTAAATTTGCATAGAACTGAACCTTCACGTTTTGAGGAAAGGGATTTTTTATGTGGTTGATAGATGTGAGTTAGAATTCAATTATCTGTTATTTTTCTTTTTTTCTAATTTAAAATTTTGCTGACATTCTATAAAATAAAATTTAAAATGCTGACATGTTAGTTCAGTGGCAGATGATGTGGCAATTTTTTTTTATAAAAAAAAAACCGTTTGACATGTCAGACCTTTTCATCCAAGAGATAACAGTGAAGACTAAATTGACACGGCATTGAAAAGTTAGGGACCAACTAGACACAATTAAAAGGTTAGGGACTAAATTGAAATTTGGTGTCAATGATAGGGACCAAATATGTAGTTTACCCTTACAATATTTTTATAACAAATCTTAAGTGGCAAGTTATTACGGGTTGTTATTGTTGGGGCAAAAAAGTAATCTTAGTGTTAAGTTTAAATTTGAACTAATAACAACTAATCACTTGTGATTTGTTGTAAAAATATTGTAGATGTAGCATCTCTCAAAGAATAAAGATGATTTTAGAATGTGAAATTGAGAACTGAGAAAATACAATGTAAGGGAAAAATAAAATAAATAACAAGAAAAAAAAAGTTTTTGGGCTGAGCTAATGTCTTCTCTTTAAAGCATTAGCATTGGGGGTGTAAAACCCCCCAAGTTGCTATTTTACAACATAAACCACTAAAAACATGCAACATCCAGGTATGTAGATGTAAAAAATTATACCATCTAGCCACAATAAGTTGCTAGTTATACAACTTACTATTCAAGGTTGGGAAACTTAGAGCATGTTTGGATCAATTTTTTTGGTCACTCAATTTCCGTCACTCATCATTCATCGCTTTAAAATGCCATGTTTTTTTGGCACCATCACTCACTTCCCATCACTCAATATTTTTCACACTATTTGTGAGCCCCATACCTGTCACCCGGTGCAGCTTTTTTTTTTTTTTTTTTTTTTTTTTTTTTTTTTTTTTCAGTACCCAAACTCACTGAAGCCAGTAAAAAAATAAAAAAAAATAAAAAAAAAAAAGAAAGAATAGACCGAACCAATGAAAGAAGACGAAGAAAGAAAGAAAGAAAAAAAAAAGGAACCAAATAGCCAACCAGGAGAAGAAAAGGAAAAAAAATAAAAGTCAAAAGTGGTCAAAATGTGCGGCTGGATACTGTTTGTGGGTCCTCTATGTATGTTTAATTACAATATTGTCATTGAGTTATGAGTTATGGAAACTGAAAACAGCCAAAATGTGTTTTCAGTTTCCATAACTCATAACTCAAAAATCAGAGAATTGAGTTATGGAAACAGAGTTATTGTGCAGCCAAACAACCTTTTTGCTATGGGTCCTACCATTTTTGAGTTATGAGTTATGGAAACTGAAAATTAAGTTACGGAAACTGATGAACCAAATAGCCTCTTAAAATTTCTTATTTTATTACTCTTCTCTCTTTCTCTCTCTGACTCTTCCTTTCTTCTCTCTATCTTTGACTCTCCCTCTTCTCTCTCTATTCACTTTGTATCTCCCTTCTATCTCTTTATCGTTTGAAATTTTTGGTTGGGTTGAATCAGTGGTTGTTGGGTTGGGATTGGTAGCGGGTTTCAGTGGTGGTCGTTCAAATGGTTTCAGCGTTGGTTGTTCCAATGTTCTAGTGGTTTAGAAGGGTGGTGCAGTGGTGGTTTTTTTTTTTTCCTTTGGTCTGATGGTGTTTCAGTGGTGTGTGGGTTTAATGGAGGAAGATGGGGGAGAAAAGTGACTATGTGGGTTTGATGAAGGACGAGAGGGAAGAGAGAGATGGGGGAGAAGACAAAGAATAGAATTTTTTATATTATTTAATGTTGTAGTTTATGTTATTTTAATGAATTGTATGTAAAAATAGAAACTGGGATGTTAGGTAAACTGTAAAATGAGATGGTAAAATAGATAAAGTAGGTTTTTAGGGTGTAAGATAGAGATTTTTTTGCATCACCGGATGATAATGCTCTTATAGACTTATAGGCACTCTAACTTTTTTATTTATTTAATTAAGTAATTGACCTAATAATTACTAAAATAAAAAATTAATCTATTAAAAATTTATGGAGTAGATATTTGTATTATTAAAATTATTTATTTTTAAAACAATGTTTAATTACAAAATTGGTTGTAGCTTAAGGTTACAATCCTACTCAATTTCTTTTTATTGAAAGTAATTTTTGATAAATCCACCATTGGATTCAATTTTCTTTTTATATCCTCCATACTTGCAAATTTTTAAAAAAATTAAAGATTAATATCTATGTCATCAATAAGTTGTTTAAATTGCAAGTTTTTGTAATTTAAAATTATGTATAAAATATAAATTTATAGATCATATAGAAAATAATATCCGATTGGTACAAAATTTGATATGTGTATTAAGAGTGTGAAGAACATACAATTCAACAGTTAGATTTTTAAAATATGTAGTAACATTAAATTTTTTTTTTTTAAAGGAAGTTGTAACCTTAATCTACTACCAATTTTGTAATTAAACTTTTTCCTTTATTTTATATATCAAAGAAAATAATAATAATTAAATTAATATTATATATATATATATATATATATAATGGTGATAACCTTGAAACGATACACCGATATTAATTGGTACCGACAAATTTTGTTCCCCCAATCAAATTGAAATGGCTTCCAGTATTGTATTGACTCCCTTGTATTGAATTGAATAGTGTCAGTGATGATTAAGTTGAGTGATGAGGGCTGTTTGAATCCTACTGAAGGCTTGAATAAAGTGGTTTTAATATGCATTGGCCTTAGGTTTGCAAATGGTATATGTTGGGGGATTTTAGCATCAAAGCACAAAACAAGCTCATTACTCGGTCTTCTAATTGCAAAAATTTTTACAATAGTGCCATAGTACACTTCTGCATTTAGACTTTACTATTCACGGATTGCAAAACTAAATATTATTATTTTTTTCTGACTCTCTCTCCTATTTGTCTTGTCCTCACTTCCTTTTCATTAGTTTAATTATTTTTTATGAAGAGGAAGAGAGAGAAAGAATTGGTGAAAGTAATATATTAATGAATGGATGAGATAATTAAAAAATGAGATGTTGGGTATGTTGTAAAATGGTATGGTGTAATAGATAAAGCAGTTTTTGAGATGGTAAAATGAGATTTTTTGTAGATATTGGATGCAAATGCTATATTTACCAACCATGTTAAAAAAGAGTAGGGCAGACCCACATTGCCCCCCAAATTTTTTTAAAATTGCATTATAGTATGTAAAAACTAGCACCTAAACCCCTTTTACAAGAGCTGCCTCCCTTGTGAGTATCCATATCAAGTTTGTTCACTTTTTTTTTTTTTTTTAAATCAAAACTTGTCATATTTTTTTTTTTAAAAATCAAAACCTGTCATTTTTTTTTTATACAAGATAGGATTTCTACTCTAACATAATCTAAGTGTATATGTGTGTGAAGCTCCTTCCTAGAGACTTGAACCCCGACCCTTACCCCCCACACTCCACAAGCACTTATACTTGTGGAGTAACTATCGCACCAAGGGTGTGCGGTGGTAAAAAACCCGTCTTTAAGTTCGAATAGAAAGCATACAACCATCAAGAGGTCATGTTTGGACAAATAACAAATTATTCTTATCCGTTTCTAATTATATTTTAATTTAATTTCTATTTATTTATCTAATGATTATGATTTTATTTTAATTTTTTCCTTGAATTTATTAAACCAATTAATACCACTAACCTTAACCTCATAAACATGTTAAAACTAGCAACATTGTCTTTGCCTTTGACGTTTGTAGAAGCAAATCTCGAAATTGATGTATGAAAATTCATTAGTATTGTAATTATGAGTGCAACACCTAATTATTATTGCAAAATTTTTACAATACCTTTGTGCGGGTCGTAAATGATAAATAACCCTTCTAAGGACACAACTAATTTATAATATGGGGCTACTAACAATTTACAATGGGAGATTTGAACAAGAGCAAGGTTTAAGCATAAGACTAAGTAAAGAGATATTTATTCATGCACAAGAAAAAGAATACACTTTTCACTCTTAAGAACATGCTCTTGAAGGTGTTCTAACGTTATGTTTTTCTCTCTACTATTCTCTCTCTCAGTTTTTGTCTAATTATTTGTGTGTCCCTCCCTTTACCCTTATTCTCCCTTATATTTTCCCTACTTTCTACTCAAGGATGTGATGTACCTGCAGAGCTGGAGGGCTTCTTGTCTCGTCAAGCTCTTGTTTTTCTACTTTCATGATGAATGAAGACTTTTAAGGCTACCTGCACTGTTCAGGCTAGTCATTCATTAATAAATATGACTGTGCCAAGCAGGTGAGTCTCATTAATGCGAAGTTGACTATTGCTTTATCAGGAAGCTTTAGTAGGCTTCCTCAGACAATTCTGCATTTCCTAGAATTCCTCCTCGGTAGCTTAGAGAATACATCACCCTTGGTGGCTCAGCAAGTGTCTCATCCTCGAATTTTGATCTTTGGTATTTCTAATGAGAATGGTATCCTGGCTTGATCCGTGGTTCGAGGTCTTACTCTTTCAAAAAGGTATGTGGGCCTATTTTCATTTGAGGCCCAATGTTACTTGGTCTCATAAACCACTTCCCTACAACCTTCATATACAAAAGTAATCTTGAATTTATCTTTTGACCATAGTTATCTAGTTTGGTTGAATTTAAATTTTATTTATTTTATGGTTGCATTATTTATTTTATTATATACCTTTATATATATATATATATATATATAAACACACTACTTTTTAAGGGGTTTCCCTAGTTTAGGATCCTCAATTTTGTTGCCCAAAATACCCTCAAGTTTACCAGTTTAGAAAGTTTAAATATTAGGGTTATATATGTAAATTGCTAATTTAAAAACTCCTAAATTTTAGTTCCAACTCTCTACTACTCCTATATCTTACGGTTAAGTAATTTACCAACTATTTGTTCCTAAATATTAGTTCCAACTCTCTAATATATATTGTTATTAATAAATAAATAAATAACTCATAACATATATCACGTAAGTTTTTACTTTTTAGCACTATTGGTTTTTTTTTTTCTTTTTTACCATTTGAAAAATGCACCATTAGTAGACTACTTAAAAAATATTTTTTTTAAAAAAAAACACATCCTTTTTTCCTTAAAAATTAGCACATATTATCTCATCTCACACAAAAAAGATATATTTCACACACTTTTGCCGTACCTTTTTCCTAAAAACTAGCGCACACTATTTCTATTTAAAAATATCTCACGTCTCTTTTTCGGGTTTTTGTAGTATGTAATTTTGCTCTCTTTTTACGTCTCTCTCCTCCCAAAACAAAAAATTATACCAAAAAACAAAAGAAAGAAGATCTAAAAAGTTAGGGTTTTGTTGTAAAAATTATGAACAAAAATTAACTTTTTTTTCATATCATTAGCCTATTCCAGTTTCTCATTTCCATCTTCTACCAACAACCCATTTCATATTTTTACATCCGAACCTTTCAATCAAAACCCTTTCTCAAACCAAAACTTAATTCATAATCCAACATAAGAAAACCTCTGGAAAATTCACCCAAATCCACCATTAACAATCCCCAAGAGCCAAACCCAACATAAAACACAACCTCCTTCTTGAATTGAAAGTAGCAGGAAGAATCAAAGGGTTTCAAATGAGTTCCAGCAAAGGCTAGAGAAAGAACCATGGTCGTCAATGGTGGCAGTGAACGGAGCAACGACAAATGATAATTGCGGAGGTGCAAGTTCTAGCTTTGGCCATGGGTTCCTTGGATAAGATTGAAGAGAGAGAAAGGTGGATTAGCCATGGATTTCTTCGTACAAACTCCAAACCCATATATCTCGAGCCCTCTCTGTTTAAGCCATTGCTCGCTGCTACCATCACATGGTGATCCAACTGGCCGTTGGTGCTGTAGGGATGTGAATGTAGAGAAGATAACCCAGTGAGGCTTTGGCCATGATTCCCTGGATGAGATTAAAAAGAGAGAAAGCTGGCTTCAAACTAAGATCGGTAGTGGATCGGCCATTTGTTTGAGCCATTGCTCGCTGCCTCATGCCACCACCATCACGCAATCTTGGATCTTCTTCTCTCTTCTTTGTGTGAGCCGTTGCTATGGTGTATGTGTCTGAAAGTGTGGGATTTTGAAATTTAAGGTGTGGCCATGTAGGATTTTTGTGAATGTTTGAAAGTGTTTGAAAGGATTTTTGTGAAATTAGACTAGAGCACTTTCAAAGGTGTCAAGCATAAGATTTTTGTTAAGGCTATCCACCGATCGAGTCGGATTGGGTTTAAGGTTGACTTGCAACTGACCTGACTAAATTGGATGAATGGAAAATGGACCTGCGGTTGACCGAATGTTCAGGTCAAACCCGGAGGCATAGGTCATCGGTTGAGCGAGTCGAATTGTCAGGTGATTTCAGGTTTGAATCCCAACAAGATAAAGATCAAAACCCAATGAACAATCAAAATTCAAATAACACAAACCAAGACCAAAAATACCAGATCCATGAGACTGAAATGAAAAAGAGGGATATAAGACTAAACCCACACCAACACCACCATTCCTTCACCCACCATCACCACGTCCACAAGATCAGTACAAGTTTTTTTATAAAAAAAAAAAAAAAAAAAAAAAAAATTTTTACTAACCCAAAGGCACAGACTGCACAAGATCATAGGAACGATTCATAAATATGTTGATATTCAAGTTAGACTTTGAGTCAATGACGGCGACGATAGACCCAACTCAGTGACGGTGGTAGTAAGGAGGCTAGGGTTAGGGGTGGCAATAGAGGCATAGAGCCCAACTTGGCAACGGGTGACGACGGTAGAGGGTTAAGGATTTGAGAGAGAGATCATAGAGGGTGAGAGATCAAAAAGTGAGAAAATTTTCTGGAACTAATAAGGGTTGAGTTAAGCGTAGAGAGTGAGATCAGAGTATTAGACTAGTGTTTTGTTTTGTTTTCTCTTTTATTATAATTTTTTTTTTTTAGAAAGGGTATGAGTGTTCAGCGTAGAAAGTGAGAACCCAGGTCCATGATTTTCCTTTTTAAAATTCTAGGCGGTTGAGTCAGTTTATACAGGTTAGAATTTGAGGGACCCGAAACCGACCCGAAAACTGAATTTTAAAATTATCAGACCCATACTTGACTAGTTTGGGCATTCGGATCCACCCGTGGGTCTTCGGGTCAAATTGGTTCGAACGGGTGGGTCTGGTTTGACGGGTTGATGGATAGCCTTAATTTTTGTAAATTTTTTTTGGATTTTTGTGAATGTGAAAATTTTATTGGGAATGATTGTTTTAAGACTGTTTATTTCAAGAGGAAGTGTGTTCTTGAACCCAAGCTTTACAATTTTTACAAATTTGCTTTAGATCTTCTTTCTCTTGTTTTTTAGTATAATTTTCTGTTTTGGGAGGAGAGAGAAATAAAAAGAGAGCAAAATTACATATTGACCCTTATTTTTAATAGAGGTGGGTGACGGAGTTCTAATAGAGGTAATCTCAAGTGGGCAAAGTATTAAGTTTTAAATTGTGAGTAGGCAAAGTGCAAATGAGCCAAACGACAGGTGAGTTTACTATAATTTGCCCAAAAGAAAATGCATGCTATTGGGCTCATGAGTCACTATTACTTGCATTAACAAAATGTAGCATTCTTATGAACATATTATTTACCTTCAAAAAAATAAATTCATGTTCCAGATGCACCACACTGGTCGCCCCCTTCTACCAATTTTTCATTAACCAAAAAAAAAAAAAGAAAAAAGAATAAGAAGGTTTTGAACCAATTGCATATGACTGTGTGAATATGGGAATAACAAAAGGTAGGAAGGCTTGGTCTTCCATAGAATACCATATATACCTACTGATGCAAAAGCTCAAGGGCTCTTAACAAAGTTGGCCTAAACCTATTCACGTCAAGCTTTACATTTTGTTTGCCCATATACACTGACTTAAATGCTATAAATCCTTGTTTCTGGATTGAATGAGGGTCCTTAAAAACCACATGGTCAGGAGGGTATTGTGGTACCAGAGTGCTCTCTTCTGTGCTTATCTTGTATTCCAAGTACTTTACTTTCATATCCTTTGTGGGCTCTCCATAGTCAGTTCTTGCCAGCCATTCAAAGCCCCCAAAGGGAACTATTTGGATTAATATTGCATTCTTGGGAAGGAAAACAATGTTGGTCAAACCAGCTCCATGAACCCCCATTAACACATCACAAGAATTCACAAGTTCTGCAAATTTTGAAACGTTCATAGTAGGCTCTGCAACAGTTACCTTGTAGCCCAAGCTACTTGCCATTTTAGTTATTTCCCCTATGTTTGTGAAAGACCGTTTTCTCTTTCTAGAAATGATCAGAAGCTGTGGCATTTTATGTTGATCATCTCTGAGTTTGATTGCATTGACTCTCTTTAGTGAATAGCAACTTCTTAAGAACTCTCTGAAGTCACTCACAGAGTATGAGTATTTTGAAGGATCAATACTCAGCTCTTTGACTTTTCGCTTTTGACCAACAATCACACTTGGTAAGCAATGGACCTCTTGTTCTCTGTCAATGTCCATCGACTCATATCTGGACAAGTTCTTTAGGATTGCTTTGAACTTTGCAATCCACCGTGGTCGTTTGTCTGTAATGAGAAATTGTACTTCTCCATCATATTGTCGAGAAGTTAAATATAATGGAATAACCACGTCCGAAAAATCGTGGAAATGATTTCCTGTATATCCCCCTTGAGAAAAAAGGATGGCTGGAAGACTCTGATTTTTTTTGCATGGAGAGATTTCATTGCGACGCGATAATTTTACCGACCATTCCTTAATTGGATTCATTGCTGCTGGGACATCTTTTCTAGCATAAGGTCTTATTCTCCATGAGTTATTGTTCCCTGCCAAGATGCTCATTTCAGATGAAACAAGGAAAACTGATGAAGAATTCCCTTGAATCCTAACATCCCCATCGATATTGCAAATATCACCTCTTCGTTCGGTAACATCGCACAAAGGCTCCATTTTCTTTATAACAGGCTCTGTTTTGTTTGTGACAGGCCCCATCTTGTCTGTCATGATTTCTGCAGCTGAAAAATTGACGTATCAGAATAACTAGTAAATGGTTAAATTCATCATTTCCTACCCGTTTAAGCTTTTGAGAAAATTGAGCTAGAATATTGCGGCTAAATAATTAAATTCACTATTTCTTGATAACTCAAGCTTTTGCTTGTCAAGATTGATCAAAGCTAACCTTTAACTGTTTCCTGAGAGCTGCTTGTATTTGTTTCTGATAAGTGAGTCAGTGGAGCCAAAGGTGTCGAGTAGGTGCCGCTTGTATCTCTGACCATCAGCTTTTTAAAACCAGCAGCCATAGACAGCTTCAAGTTCACTGTAAAGCATTACAAGATAAGATCCGAAAGAGACATAATATATAAAATATTGACTCCTCAAAACACAGCACTAATAAAATCATCAAAATAATTTTGTGTTGTAAAAATTAGATTGGTTAACGTAAGAATGAAGGACATACAAGCTGGTAGAGGACCCAAGTAAGGCTCAAACACAGTGCAAAAGCTCAATGCAATAAGTAAGCAACCAAAAAATGCTCCATATCCCCATTTTTTCTTCTAGTGCTTACTAAAGCTTCTGGCAAGTAGATCATCGTACATCATTTTGGTAGCTAAGCACAACACACGCTTGGTCTGAATCTAAAAGGCCATTCTACAAGTGAAGGCTTTATCTTTGAGGTAAATGAGCATCTAAAGAATCAGGCTATATCCTTTTAAAAACTCTAAGCGAACCAACAAATAAAGTTCAAGAGGACGGCAGAGAAATATTTGAATTCGATTTTGGTTGACAAGTGGAGAGGAGGTTGAGAAGCATTAATATTTTCTATGAATTGTTGACCCCCACGAAGTTGGTAGCTCTTGTCTTGGCAAATTTTAAAAAACACCAAATGAAATCGGACGAAAGCTACTGCGGTTGACAGTTGAAACAAACACCTCTAAATTTCATGATTGATTTGGTGATATTTCGAGCATGATGAGAATGAACAGCAGCTTCGGATTCCAGCTCGAAAGGTATGCACCAACTTAACTTAGAAGAATATGGATATCATAGTTGTTACTAATTGTAATAAAGATAAATGGGTTAAGTTAGTTCAATTGGTAAAATTTCTTATTATCAAGTAAGAGATGTAAAGATGTGAAGATACTATAATTTAAATTCTATCATATCTATTAAAAAGGAATTGTAACAATGATACATCTATCTATTTATAATATAATATAAAAATTGGGTTCTCAAACTGGAGGATATACACAATGGCGACATGTATCCTTTTGAAAAGGACAAAGTTTAGCTATAAAACCATTTGTAACCTAAGGCTACAAACTGCTCTAATAAACTGACATGTGTAAAAAATGGCATGTGCATTGCACATGATTACTTAAGTAAACTTAACCCAACTAACCCTAGTTAACCTATTAAAAAAATAAAAAATAAAAACTAAAAAACTAAAACACAATACATATTCTCTCTCTCTCTCTCTCTCTCTCTCTCTCTCCAGCTTCTCTGTAAACCCAGAAACCCAATCCCTCTCTATTTCATCGACTTCTCACCACCGGTCACCCCATAATCTCCATCTACACTTACCACATGAGTCTCTCTCTCTCTCTCTTTTATTCCGTTCTGCATTTATTTTTTAATGCCCATCCATTATTTTTCAATGCCCACCAACTGTTTGAAACAATGTCTAAATCAACATGTTTTTATTTTTTGCCGTTGTTATTGATTGAAAACCTTTTCAAAGGTGATTATGACTTTGTTAGTATCATGGTGGGTTAAACTACAATGTTGTCTTTATGTGCACATGACTTGGTGCAGATTATTGGAAGCTTGATTTTTATTTAATTAATTATGTTTATTTTATCATATAGCTGTGTGGATCCTTTGGAATCTGTCAATTTATTGTTTGTAGATTAATCAGAATTGGTCTAGTTCTATACCTCAGAGGCTATGTGCTGTGAATCGGTGAGTTTGAAAGGAATTTGTCGTATTCGAGGCGACAACTGTCCAAGAAATTAATAGACGAGAAGAGAATAGTTCAAATGGAAAATATTTGCTAACTTTTATTGCTGAATTGCTGTAGCTTAAATACAACCATGACTAATTCTTGAAACATAGCCTTATGGAGGGTGCATTATCATAAGTGTTATCTTCAATCTAGAAATATTACAACCATTCTATTATCTTCAATCTAGAAATATTACAACCAATGCCGCAACCAAAGCATGATCATCAGATCCAGGATAAATGATTAGTTGAAATTTATTCCTTATAGCATAAACTGTTGCAACTTGTACACAAGGCTAGTCTGCATCAAAACATAAGAGTGAGACCTTATGTTAAAAACGACAATGAATAAAATTGTAATTATAAAATTAAGAGAAAAAAAAATATAACCAATCTACAACATTTACATTGCAGCAACTAGTGGCTCTTAACAAATCTATGAGATAATTTTAAGGAATGACAAGATGAGGAAGCATGAGATAATCCATGATAAATATGAAAAAATATATATATATATATATATGCATGAGAAATTAGATGTATTTATTGAGAGATGAACAAGACCCGAAAATCATGTCATTTTGTAACCTATACATATAACTAATTCCCTAGCAAGAGTAGTATAGTTCAACTGTTCAAGTCGGGAGATCAACAAGATAAATTAAGGCCACAAAAAAAAGCATGGTTTAAAAGCTCATAACATAAAGCAAAAGTCATGTAACTTATCTTAGAGTAGCTAACCAAGCAGTTTGTTGAGCTCTTAGCCAAAAAAAAAGATTGTTGAGCAATGCTATTAAGTTTGTACTAAGTACATATTTCTTTGTCCAATCATCAAATGTATGCTGTTATTAAATATCTTCAATAACTTCTAGTCTATACACATCACACACGCCAAACATGTACTTAAACCTCTAGTAAATAACAAAATATGGTTCTGCATGGTTACTGATCAGGCTTAAAACAATATATCTTTGTTGCATTTTTCTAAAAAATTCCATAGAACACAAAGCAAATCTTAATCATTGAGGCTTTAGTTTTCAATGCTAGCAAACATTTATCAATTATTTGTACTTGAGCCACAATATCATTGCCTCTGTAGATAGTGCAGGATTTCTGGAAAGGATTTCAGTGTATATGAATTTAGTTTCTTCCCAAATTCAGATATTAATTTAGTTTCTACACCCTTGAAGCCACTATAAAACCCATTCTACAACAATATCCATTAAACCAATCAAAACCTTATCTAAAATTTGAAATTCAATCACATATATGCCTCCTTAATCATAGATTATTTGAGATTTTTTCTTGCTTACACATTTACAATGTGCATTTTAAACTACAAAAACTTTCAACCAATAATGGTGAAAAATAGTTGTACCTGATCCACAATATCAATTATTTGTACCTGAGCTAGAATAATTTGGAGTATACATTATCAAAACCTAGCTTATTACTAATTTTTAAAATATCCCTTTTATAAAAGGTTTTCAATATTCATTCAAAATAAAAATAAAAATCTGCATTGATACAACACCACTGATGCCAATATTCATTCATTTACTAAACCATGATACTAACAAAGTCATAATCACCTTTGAAAAGGTTTTCAATCAATAACAACGGTGAAAAATAAAAACATGTTGATTTAGACATTATTGTTTCAAACAATTGGTGGGCATTGAAAAATAAATGTAGAACCGAATGAGAGAGAGAGAGAGAGAGAGAGAGAGAGAGAGAGACTCACGTGGTAAATGTAGATGGAGATTAGGGGGTGACGGATGGTGAAAAGTCGATGACATATGGTGGATATTCATTAGCTCCTTTAAATACTAATTTTTTAAATACTCAATTTTTTTAAATTCCACCATTATAATAAATATCCACCATTATAATAATGATTGGGAAGAGCACCTTTAAATACTCAATTTTTTTTTTTCTCTTGGAAACTACTTTACAAAGAGTTTTTATTTTTATTTTTATATAAGTAACCTAAACAATTCTTGAAAAATTAATTTATATAAGTTAAATCCCCAAACTAGAGGATGCACACAATGGAGACACGTGTTCTTTTGACAATGCATAAAACAATGACACATATAATGTTGGAAAGATTACACCACATGGCAATAAATTATTGGTACATGTCAAATTTATTTTGCCATGTTTCAACATTAAATTCCACCATTGAAATAAATATCCAATACAAGCACCTTTAAATACTCTAAATTGTCCTTAAATACACATTAAAAATTCCACCTTTATAATAAATTCTTAAATAATATGTTGTTAAATATTTAAATATCCATTATTAGCTCCTTTAAATACCTAATTAATTTTTTTTCCCTTTTTCTCTTGGAAACAACTTTACAAAGAATTGTTTTTATATATAAGTAACCTAAAAGACTTTCTTTTTGGGGAGAAATTATTATTTACACCAAGAGGACTGTTGATGTGGTCCTCCCTGACTAATGAGATGATACCATTTATGCAAATATATGTGTAAGCTTCCTAATAAGTATAATGAATAAAAAATAAAAATTACCAGATGATGTCACATTTGCATAAATAACAATATTTTATTGATTGGGAGGTTAGAAATGACTACGTTAGCAGTTCTCCTGATGGACCTAATAATTTCTCATTTTGGAGAGGGGGGGGGGGGGGGTGTTGACAAATTAAGAAATGTGTGTACAACTAATTTGTTCACACATTTCTCTTTTTAAGTGTAAACAAAAATAAATAAATAAGAAAAAACGTAGATGTCTTTATTATATATATATATATATATAAATATATATGTATATATAAATATATATATATATATATATAATTACACCTATTTACTATTACGCATTATTTAGGAGGATTCTATATTTAAATACACTAAACTTACAATTTTCTGGTATACACTCCTATTTATTACCATTTCTATTTAAGTTTTAGGGGAAAAATGAACACAAAATAAAAAATACAGTTATTTATGTCATTTACTCATTTTGTATTCAAAAGGAAAAAAAAATTGATTTATGCATATAAAATTTTAAATATAATACATGAATTAATAAAATATATGGATATAAGTCCTTTTGTATTACACAAAAATAACTGTCAATTTAATGGTTTGTATAACCCATAGGTATGGTTAATGGGTAGTTACATAGAACAAAAAAAAGTTAGTAGGATCATCATTTGTAACTCATAACTCTTCGGTTTCTTATATCTGTGTAACTTATAGTTACTCATCTCCTATATATATATACATATTATTGTAATTTTATTATTAAATGATAATTGCACTATCTATAATCTATAATCTATAATCTATAATCTATAATATAATATAAAAGTTAGATCTTTAAATTGGAGGATACGCATAATAGTGATACGTGTCCTTTTGACAATGCATAAAACAATGACACATAACATTCGGAAGATTATGCCATGTGGCAAATAATTATTGGTACATGTCAGATTTATTTTGCCATGCGTCAACAATAAATTTCACCATTGTAATAAATGTCCACTACAAACTCCTTTAAATACTTTAAATTGTCCTTAAATACACATTAAAAATTTCACCTTTACAATAACTTCTTAAATAATATGTAGTTAAGTACTTAAATATCCATTATTAGCTCCTTTAAATACTCACTTTTTTTTTCCCTTTTTTCTCTTGGAAACAACTTTACAAAGAAATTTGTTTTTATATAAGTAACCTAAAATACATTTTTGGGGGGGGGGGGGGGGGGGGGTGGTGTGTGTTTTGTGTTGAGTAACCTAAAAGGCAAGTCTGACAAGTTTTTTTCTTTGTTTAATTTTTTATACTTAACTATAGCATAACTAAAGACCAAAAGAAACAAGGCATGATAAGCTACAAACAATGAGAGAAGGGCTAAGATACATGCTCCTCGACAAAAAAATTTGAAAAGTTTAGAAACACCTTAACAAAAAAATCCTTGCATTGACAAAAAGGTTGCATGGCTAGTGTGCTACATTGCAACAATATTCACCAATTACTCTTCTCTTGACGTTGAATGATTTCTTGGCAAAGTTGGCCAATGCATTGTTGCTGCTTTGGATCCAAGTTTGTAGTATCCATCATGGTAATTTCCAATTTTTTTTTTCATTCGTTCTAATTGAAGCTTCTCTCTTAATCTCTATGAGTTCTTGAGTTTGAGGATATGCCTTCTCAAGAACATCCTTTTTCTCATCATATTTTTTGTTCTTCTTTTCTGCCATGACTCATCCAGTATTCCTTAAAGATTCAAAATCAAACTATCATTACATTTTTGCTTATTTAATCATCCATTTTCAGCCTCTATACCCGATGGTCTCACTAAGTCTACAAAGGAAGCATGGGAGACCTCATCTTCCCCTACATGTATCGATTCTAGAGTAGAAGGAGAAGATGTTGCAGTTGATTTTCTTATCATTTGAGGTTTTTGAGGCTTCGCAATAAGTTCCAGCCATTTTGATTGATGCCTCAAGATATTCCAAAAATGATCAAATTTGAATGGAATAGTTTGGACCTTTAGATATGCTTCCTTTGCCTCATTAATCTAAAAAATTGAAAAATAAAAATTTGATTAGTGAATAGCTAGTGGTGCATTAATGCATTGACACTACGTGTGAACAACATTTTACCTTGTTTTGCTAATTCACACCACTTGGATTAGCCATCTCAATTGAAGCTAAGATACCAACAAACTTATTAGTTTGGAGTTGAATTTTTGACCAATGATTCATTAGAGAGTTTGCATTACGAGTTGATGTAAATTTCTTCTCTTTATTGAAGTACTCCCATACTCTATTCCATTATATTCCGTGTTTTTGTTCATTCCCTTACTGCATCTAATGAGGTAATGAGCCATGCTGACACAATGAGGCAGTCTTCTTATAGAATGAAATTACCACCCGTGTGTTTTCTTATTAATGGATCCCATTTGAATTTCAGCTGGAGATTGTTGGTTATGCACTTCATCTTGAGGAGAGTCCATCACAAATTCATTATTCATGATAGACCCCTCTTCTAAGAGTTGTGTGAAGTTATAATCCCCACACATTTGCGAATCCATTCCTTAATAACAATAACATAAAAAGCAGTAATATGATGAGAAGTTAGGCAAATCAACTTTAGATACAACAGCAAAAGGATCACAAGGACAGGCAAATTAGTAGAGGACATAAATATCACCAAACATTAAAGCCTTTTGTTGAAGTTTAACTCAAGAAATATGACTATTAAAGATTCACACGGCTCAAATTTGTAGAATACTAATTCTAACAAAACCGATATCCCAAGTCAGATAAACTGTATAGAAGTTAATCTCCAATAAATTGACTTCAAAATTAAAATTTTTGAAAAAAAGAAATTAGACATACAAGACAAGAGTGACAGAAATGCACTTCATCATTACAAGAGTGTTTGGCATTAGCTTCAACTTTTAGCTTTTAGCTTTTTGTATAGCTTTTTAAAACCTCACTTTTTTCAAGATACAATTACTTTAGCACACTTTTAGCAAAAAGCTAGATAAGTTGTTTCCAAATCCTCTTTTTAATGCATACCAAATGAACTCATGGATTCAAAACCACTTAAACTTTCATGAAATTTCATGCTTTAACAATACCAAGCTCTGCTACAAGAGAATCATTATTCACAATGTTATTAGGATGGCTTGAAAAAGTCACAACACTAAATATGGACATGAGGAAAAACATGCAGGAAAGAATCATTGTGAATGTCACAGGAATGAATAGAATGAAATCGGGACAATGACAAGTACTAGGCTGGGTATAATTCCTTGGTAGAGAATTTGCGCCCTTTACAGAAAATTCAACATTAGCACAGAACAATTATTTACCTATAAAATTGAAAATCTTAAACTACTAGAGAAACAGACCTAGCCTCACTGATTACCAACAACATCCAATTTTATTGGACCATTTCTCGATTTATGCTTATCATTCTTGTGCAGGGGTCATGCTAATTTTCTTTTTATCATTCCAATTTTATTGGATGAACCTGAAGGGATAGTAGAATGGTAAAATTTAAAGTCTTAGAATCAAGCTTTCTACAATACTAGTAACTTAATAGCACAAGATATAAGACAGCAACTGAGGTGGCCTTTACAATGTCATTTGTCAACAAAGTTTTTCAGCATAACCCTTTTAAAGTTGAACATCTGGAGAAGTAAATTAATAAGTTCACAAGTTGATTCAATTGACAAAGCTTACTAGTACACTCCTTGACAAAGTTTGCAACAAATTTTGGTTGAAGATTTGATTTCAAAGGAGACAACAACAAAATTTCAGCAGGGGTTTGGGTTTGCCAGTCTGGGTCTTTGTCATGACTCATGACCTACCGGAAATTCAAATTCTTTGAATCCCTCTAATTTTGTCACCAACCAACAAATAAATGACCAAACGAAATGGTTTTTCTTGGGCTTAGTTTGCCAAGTATGCAGGGAATCCTTTTGGACAATACTGCATAATGCATTGCAGTCCTAATGTTAATTGTACTTGCTAGCTTGGTCTTCACTACAGGGTAAAGTCTAAAAGTTGTATCTTTGTTATTCTACCAAATTGTAGAAGGAAACAAAAAAAAAAAAAGTTTATTTTTTCATACCCCACATATTTGTTCTTGTTCTTGCAGTGAAAAACTTGATTACCTATGATAAGAGACTGTGTACACCACATCAAGCAAGAGCAGAAGGAAAATCCCTTTCAAGTGAGCCAAACATGATATAACTTCAAAACCTAAAGTTTGTGGTGTATGATAAAGATCTTACTTCAGTGGTAGATAGTTCTAGTATGACTTGTCATGTCCCCTTTTAATTAAAAGGCTTTGAAGCTTAATTTCTAAGGAATCAACTTCATACCATTATATAGACATCGGCAAACAAGCATTATTAACCAAATCCTAGAAACTCAGTTACCAAAAGAGCCCCTAACAACTTTTAAAATCGAAAAATACTGACAAGAATTGCAAAGATTATAAAACATACATCTCAAAGCCAATAATCAGTTATCAAAAAAGAGATCTGGGATTAATCTCTCTTCACCAAAAACTGATTAGTATTTTGGTACGATGATAAAGCGCTCATGCGGATGCCATTAGTTGAAACGCGGATGCCATTAGTTGAAACTATCATAAAAATAAAATTAAAATAAAATAAAAGCACAAACATACAAACCCGTACACCTATATACACAAACAAACCTACATACCCATAGACACAAAACCCACCACCTAGAAAATAAAACATACCTACCAAAACCACAGACCCAGAAAATAAAACAAACCCACACACCTAGAAAACAAAACATACCCACCAAACCAACACACCCATAGACACAAAGCACAAAGCAATAAAATTTGGGGAAGAGAAGGAGAAAAGTATTGTACCTGAATCGGTGGGCTTCAATCTATGCCGTGCAAAATACTCCTTCCCTACACCGGTCAAATCGACCACTTATTCTTTTCTAAAAATGGCGTGAACTCGAGAGCGCCAAAATTTACAAAGCGAAGAGAGAGAGGTGTTAAGTATGAGCCTCTAGCGGGGAAGAATGGGTCGCCAGTTGTGGCGAGGGCACAATACAATGTTAAAATTGTGGGAGAAAATATTGAGAATGAGGTATGCGTTTTTGGTTTTTTTGGTGAGTCTTTAGTTATATATTACTTTGAAATATTAAAATAAGGGTAAACTACTGATTGGATCTTATCCTATACACTATATTTTAATTTGAATCTTAATCTTTCAATTGTGTCAATTTAGTCTATAACTTTTTAGTATTGTATCAATTTAGTCTCTACTGTTATCTTTTGGATGAAAATTTATGAAGTGTCTAATGGTCAAACAAAAAATTAGCTTACGTTGATAAGACAATAAACTTAAATTTTATTTTGGTCATTTGTCATGTTAGCAATTTTCATCTAAGATGTAACATCAGAGACTAAATTGACATGGCATTGAAAGGTTAGAGATCAAATTGACACAATTAAAAGGTTAGAAACTAAATTGAAATATGGTGTAAAAGTTAGGGACTAAATATGTAGTTTACCCTTAAAATAACTACACTGATACAATACTCTAAAATGAGATTGGTTATTTTTAAAAATTCAAATCTGGTATACTATTTGTAAATTAAGCAGTATGTAGAGGTATTTGGAAAACCATGAACCTTCCTAGAAGGTCCTTCTTTAAACTTATTTGTACTTTCACACGTGACTTCACTCCTCTTGATGTCTCAATTTTCAACTGTTCAAATACTCTCCTTCACTCACCAGACCTCTTCCTCTTCATCTTCTTCTTCACCTCGCCTCTTTTATTTTATTCCATTCTCATGATACCTCTCACTAGGGTTGTAATCGGTTCGATTCGATCGGTTTTTTTATTTTTATTTTTATTTTTATCTAGCCAATTGAAAGAAATTTTTTGTTTGCAAAGTTCTCAATCGAAACCGACCAAAACAGTTGGAACTCAATCGGTTTCGGTTTGTTTCGGGTTTTAGTCGGTTTTTTAGTCGATTTTCGGTTTTTGCACCTTGAGTTTAGGCCATTTAGGCCTTTGGTTTTTTTTTTTTTTTTTTTTTTCCAAAAATTTTATGTTTCAACTTTTTTTTTTTTTTAATAATAAAAATGCAGTATTCAAGCCAGTTGTTTTATGGCTCTTTTTGGGCCATTTATGCTCTTTGTAATTAAGCTTTTTTTAGAAACCTGTTTTAGGCCTTTTTTAGGAACCAGTTTTGGCCTAGATATAGGCATTTTCTATTTTGGCCAATGGCCATCTTTGGGCTTTTTTTTGCAGTCTGTTTTGGCCCTTATGGCCCAAATTCGGGCCTTTCCTATTTTGGCCATTTTGGGCCTTTTTTTAGGAATCTGTTTTGGCCCCCTTTTTGGGCCTTTTTACACATCCATAAAGCATTTTACAAATAAGAAAATCACAACCTGCTTTGCGTTTTACATTTTTCATAACCTGCTTTTGCTCAACAACATAAATCCAAAAATACACATTATAGTAGATTCATAAAAATAAAAAAAAATAAAAAATCACAACCTGTTACAAATTCATAAATCCAAAAATACACATGTAACAGATTCATAAATCACAACCTGTCATAGATTCATAACCTGCTTTAGAGCTTCTATTATTCTTATTAAAATACACATATCACATATTCATAAATCCAAAAATAACATGTCAACATTATTTAAACTGTCAACAATACATTTGCACAACTTGTCAAGTGTCACACAGATTCAAAAATTCAAAAATAACCATATAACTTGTCAACAATACATTTGCACAAGTACAACCTGTCAACACAAATTCATAAATCCAGAAATAATTTAGAGCAAAAAATTGCTCTAGTGCTCAAACTAATCCGTAACTTGTTATAGGTACCTATTGATGAAGTGAAAATCGGCAGTCCTTGTAAGTGCATCTAGATGGAGCTGAATCCTCGTAGATGTCCCTACAAATATGGAAAGATGGCTCCCTCAAGGTCGTCACCGATGTGGTGTCTGCCACAACGTCTCCGATGCCAAAGTCAGTACAAGGAAGCCTTTAGAAAATAATACAGAATATTAGAATAACTATGAGTGATTTTAGGTGTGTCTATGTACCGTGTGTTGGTGCTGTGACAGCTTTATATATGTTTCCACAGCTCCTAGCCATTGTGGCTGTTATTGTGGTTTTAATGCCCTTCTTGGTAATGCTTCATGCTCAGTAATGTGAGTTTTGATGGGCTTCCAACGATCTATACAGCTGACTTTGTAATTGTTTGCGCGTTTAGGCGGATCTTTAGGTGTTTTCCCGTACCTTGAGAATTTTGTTTTTGAGGGTTGTGGTTTGAGTGTTGCGTTGGCTGACTTGCTACCTTTGCTTCGTCAGTCAATTAACTGGTTTGAGAGTTTGGTGAGAGAGCAAGGATAATGTCTGAGGTTCGATCCAGTGAACTTGAGATTGGGTTGTCTTCTAATGACAACCCCGTGAAGGCTGGGGGTGATATGGTTGTTTCTGCTCCTCGGGAGGTTAGGGCTTTCTCTGCTCTTGGGGAGGAGTGTGGCCTAGATGCTGAAACCCTCTCTAGATTTAGCTTAAGGTTTCAATTTCCCAATAGGGTTAGGGTTCTTCTTCATTCATCAGAGGAACGAGCTTGCCATTTTTCTCTAGGGGAGGTGTGCTTTTACGAGGCTGCCTTCTTGAGCGAGCTCAGATTCCCCGTCCACCCCTTCATCATGGAGCTTTTAAACCACTTTGGAATTGCTCTAGGGCAATTTATGCCTAACTCCTAGAGGATAGTGGTTAGCTATATGGAGATATGGTTGGCTTCTACAGGGATATGATGAGGGTGGACAAGGTTGTCTATTTGTACCATTTGAAAGAATCAAAGGAGTACAGGTACTATAAGCTAGTGCCTTGGGTCAGGGAAGCTAGGATCGTCAAGGACTTGCCCTCATCGTTACGGTATTGGAAGTCCCGATTCTTTTTTGTTTCCAGGGACGAGTTTGAGACCCTTTCTGGCGAAGTTTGGGGAGACGTCCCTAGGTTGCTTTGTCGGTGGGGAACCCCGAGTCTAGATGCGTCGTCTTTCCACTAGTACTTCGTCAATTTTATTAATCTGTTTCTTTTGGCTCACATTTTGTTTCTAACTTCCTTGCCTATTATCTTGTGCACAGTTAAGAGATGGCCAAAGCTTAAGAGTAGGTGCAGGCAGCGCGTTGAAGGTTCCATCGAGTACGCGAGGATGATCGAAGACTTTGACGATCTGGTTAACCCACGGACTCTCGCTTTCCACTGCCTTGGCCCCGAGCCTTCTGCTTTTGTCCTGCGAAACATAGATATTGAGCAAAAAAAGAGTAAGTGTTAAGCTCGTCTACGTTGCCTCTTTCCTCTTCCTTCCTTTATATTATTATTATTATTATTTACAAGTATTTTTCTTTTGCAGGAATGACGACAAAGTTCAATCAGGAGATGTATGCACGAATGAGGGCTAAGAAGAACGAGCCCCTTTTCCAATCTTGGGGCTAAGGCTATGCGGGTCATGGATAAGGGGGCCTTCGTCACTCCGGCTACCCTAGCTACTCCCGGGACTGAGGTGACGAGGACAACCTCCCCAGCTACTTTTGTTGAAGAAATTATTCCCCAGTCAAAGAGGTAGCGTACTGGTGATAAGGGGAAAGATAAGGCTGACTCTCGTTCGTCCAGTGTTTGGGACGATGCTGGGGTTGCGCAAACAAGGGTGCAAGAGACATTTATTGTTGAGGAAATGAAGGTATTCTCGGGCATGCTTCCCAATGAGATTGTAAGTCGTCATCTTCACAGGCTCGTCCAGGTAGTGTACATGTACCCTTTTTTTTTTGGGCACTATTCTGAGATTTAGTTCCTTCTTTCAGGTGCTGGGGGAGAGTCTTCACTTACCTCGAAGTATCTTACTTAAGAGGCCAAGGTCGAGTCTGCTGTGTCTAGGGTGGCGGCCTTAGAGGCGGAGAACTCGAAGTTGAAGAAAGATTTGATTGTTGCCATGTATGAGACCAACACCCTGAAGGAGAAGGTCAAGACCTTGGGTGACGACCTCAAGGCTGAACGGTAGTTAACGCTGGAAAAAGACGAACAACTTCTAGCCTCCAAGGAGAAACTTAAAACCATCGCTGCTAAGGCTGTTGAGGCTTTCCAACAGACTGACGAGTACAACACGGTGCTCTTCAATTGGTATTTCAAAGGTTTTGAGCTCCTGAGAAGGTACTTCATCAAGCATCCCACCTGAGTAGATCTGGAAAACTTGGATTTGGAAGAGGTGGATAAAGAGATGACTGCTGACAAAGCCTCTCAATCCTTGGCTCCTGAGGGCGATGCTCTTGGAAATGCTCCTACTGACGCTGCTGCCGATGCCTGAACTTGTTTACATTCCTTTTTGTAATCTTTTTTTTTAAGTGCCCAGTGTGTTTTGGGATTTTTAATTCTACTTTGAGAACAATATTCTAATTTGAGGACAATCTTACCTAGCGTTTATGGGCTTATTATACAATGCTAGTTGCCTGTAATTTTTGGGCCTTTACTTACTTGTTTACATTCTTGTTTCTGTCTACTTTGTTTCTTTGGTTGTTTCTTTTTCGTCAGTAGCTTGCATTGTTGTTACTTAGTTAAAATTTTCGTTGAGAATCGTGCTTATTGAAGGAATATTGTCTTGTTGGTAACTTACATCTGTCTTAGGTGGAATTTTTTTACTTAGCTGATTTCATGTTTGACTTACACCCGTTTAAGGGATCTTGTCGTTCTTTAGCTTCATCAGCAACTTACATCCGTCTAGGCGGAATCTTGTTACTTGGCCAAGTTTTTATGACTTACACCCATTTAAGGGATCTTGTCAATCTTTGGCTTCGTCAGTCATTTACATCAGTTTAGGCGAAATCTTGTTACTTAGCCATTTTTATGACTTACACCCATTTAAGGGATCTTGTCATTTTTGGCTTCATCGATAACTTACATCCTTCTAGGCAGAATCTTGTTAGCCATTTTTATGACTTACACCCATTTAAGGGATCTTGTCATTTTTGGCTTCGTCAGTAACTTACATCCAGGCAGTCGTCGTTGCTGTCCTCATGGAACATTTCTCATCTGATACTGCTTATTCCCACTTCGACTGGGACTACTGCCTCAATGCCGTAAGTGAGTCTAAAGGGAGTTTCTCCTGTTGGGGTTCTTGTTGTAGTCCTGTAAGCCCACAAGACATTGGGCAATTCCTTGGGCCAGGCCTTCTTAGCTTCGTCTAGCTTGGCTTTGATGATCTTGAGTAATGTTTGATTAGTCACCTCTGTCTGTCCGTTTGCTTGTGGATGTCCTAGGGATGAGAACTAGTTTTTGATCCCTAGACCTGAGCAAAAATCCCTGAAGCTCTGACTGTTGAACTGCCGCCTATTATCTGATATGATCGTCCGTGGAATCCTGAACCTGCAAATTATGTTCTTCCACACAAAGCTCTGGATTTTCGCTTCGGTGATGGTGGCTAATGCCTCCGCTTCAACCCATTTAGTGAAGTAATCAATAGCGACTATGGAACTTTACCTGTCATTTACCTTGGGGCAGTGGGTCAACAATGTCGATTCCCCATTGTGCAAATGGCCAAGGGAAGGCTATCATCATCAGTCTCTCGGCTGGAAGGCATTGGACATTCCTAAACCTCTGGCACTTGTCACACTTCTTGACGAGCTCCCTTGCATCTACCTGCATAGTGGGCCAAAAGTAACCTATTCTGATGACTTTACTTACTAAGGGTCTGGGGCCTGCATGGTCTCCGCACACTCCTTCATGAATCTCTTCCAAAATATACTTGGCTTCCTCTTCATCTACGCATTTCAGGTAGGGCATGGAAAAGCCCGTTTTGTACAGGGTGTCATTCAGGATTGTGAATCTGGCTACTCTCTTCCTGACTTTCCTGGCCTCCTCGACATCTTGTGGGAGATGGCCGTTTTGAAGGAATGATATGATCAGGGTCATCCAGCTGCCTGTGCTTTGGATTGCAAATGTAGAGATTTCCTCAACACTAGGGCGTTTTTGGACTTCCATCTCTAAGCCCATGCTCGTTGATCCGTCTTCTGACGATGCTAGCTTTGCGATTTCATCTACTACCATGTTTTGGCTCTTGGGGATCTGCATGAACTCCACCCTATCAAACTTCCGTGTTAAACGCTTCGTCAGCCTGAGGTATTTTTGCATTCTTTCCTCCTTTGCTTCATACTCCTCCTTTATTTGCCCTATTACTAGCTTAGAATCGCTTTGGAGGAGCAAGTTTTTAGCTCCAAGGGCTTTTTCGACCTTTAGCCCCGTTAATATTCCTTCGTACTCAACTTCATTATTGGTGGTTGGGAATCTTAGTTGAACTCCATATTTAAGCGTTTCTCCGTCTGGGGTGGCTATGATGACCTATACTCCCCCCTTTTTTTGGGCAAACGAACCATCGGTCTGTATCGTCCACCGTTTTGTCTTGTTAGTGAAGCCATCCTCGTTTGGAAGAGTGAACTCGGCGATGAAGTTTGCTAGAGCCTGTGCTTTAATGGCTGTCCTGGGGTGGTATTTGATGTCGAATTAGCTAAGCTCGATTGCCCATTGGACCATTCTCCCTGCTGCCTCTGGCTTGTTCATGGACTTCTTGATGGGTTGGTCTGTCATTACCAGGATGGGGTTCACCTAAAAGTACGTTCGCAACTTACGCGAAGCTACTATTAATGCAAATGCAATCTTTTTAATCCTTGGGTACTTGGCCTCTGCACCTTGAAAAGCTTGGCTGACGTAGTAAACTAGGAGCTGTTTCTTGTTCTCTTCTCGAATCAAGGCTGCGCTCACGACTGTGGTTGATACTGCCAAATATAAATATAGGTTTTCTCCTTCCTTGGACAGACTTAGGAAGGGCGGATTGCTTAGGTAACGTTTAAGTTCTTAAAAAGCTTCCTCGCATTCATCAGTCTAGGTAAAAGCTTGCTTCAACGTCTTGAAGAAGGGCAAGCATTTGTCCGTCACTTTAGAGACGAACTTGTTGAGTGTCGCTATCCTTCCTGTGAGCTTCTGGACTTCTTTGACTGTCTTTGGCTATGCCATATCGAGTATGGCTCGCACCTTCTCCAGGTTTGCTTCTATCCCCCGTTGGGACACCATGAATCTCAAGAACTTCCCCGAGGCTACTCCAAAGGCACACTTATCGAGGTTTAACTTCATCTGGTACTGTCTAAGTGTGGCAAATGTTTCTTTGAGGTCGTCTAGATGGCAAGTTCTTCTTTACTCTTGATGAGCATGTCATTTACATATACCTCCATATTTCTCCCGATCTGCTTGCTGAACATTTTATTCACTAACCTCTAGTAAGTTACTCCTGCATTTTTCAGTTCAAAGGGAATTACCTTATAGCAATAGAGCCCTTAGCTCGTGATAAAAGAAATTTTCTCTTGATCCTCTTCAGCCATCTTTATCTGGTTGTATCATGAGAAGGCATCCATGAACGTCAGTAATTTATGCCCTGCTGTAGAATCTACTAGCTGGTCTATCCTTGACAAAGGGAAACTATCTTTTGGGTAAGTTTTGTTCAGGTCCGTGAAGTCCACGCACGTCCTCCATTTCCCATTCGCTTTCTTCACTAGGACGACATTGGCGAGCCACTCTGAATAGTAAACTTCTCGAATAAAACTTGCTGATAGCAACTTGTTAACCTCGTCCGTAATTGCTTGATTCCATTCTGGAGAGAAGACTCGTTGTCTCTGCTGGACGGGTTTCTTTTCGGGGTTCACATTTAGCTTGTGTTCGATGACTCTTGGGGATATGCTTGGTATGTCCTTGTGACTTCATGCAAAGACATCAAGGTTCTCTTTAAGGAACTGGACAAGCCTTATCCTTATCTCGGGACTCAATGTCGTCCTTATCCTGGTCGTCTTTGTTGTTTCTCCCTCGACTAACTCTACTGTCACCAGGGCTTCCACTTTCTCTTCTTCCTTCTCCTTAATCATCCATATTTGGTTTTCTTTGGCAGCTAGCATGGACTGGTAGCATTCCCTGGCCAATACTTGATCTCCTTTCACCTCACCCACATCGTTCTCTGTTGAGAACTTTACGTTCAAGCAATAGGTAGACGTGGCTGCTTTCCAACGGTTAAGCGTGGGTCTCCCGATGATCACATTGTAAGATGAAGGGTAGTCTACCACTAAAAAGTCCAACTGATGAGTCAACTGTGTCGGGTGAGTCCCCACTGTAACCGTCAGCGTCACTATGCCTTTGGGATACACCCTGTCTCCACTGAAGCTAATGAAGGGAGAGTCAAATGGGCGCAGCCTTCCTGAATCTAGCTTCAGCTGCTGGAAAGCAGAGAGGTAGATGATGTTCACCGAACTACCATTATCTACGAGGACTCTCCTGGTATTGAATCCTTCTATCACGAGCATTATGTCTAGAGGATTGTCATGAGGTTGCTTCACTCCCCTAGCATCTTCTTCTGAGAAACACATGTCTTGGTCCGTCTATCTTTGCTTAAATGGGGGCATCTTGTGGACGCTGTTCACCTGCCTCTGATACGCTTTATTGAAGGATTTGAATGACCCTCCTGTGGATGGATTACCTGTGATTGTCTTTATCTCCTTGATCACACTTGGCGGGCGCTAGGACGTGTGATCCTCGTCATTGGGTGAAAATTCGCGTTGGTTCTTGTTGTCACGTTTGAATCTGCTAGATTCCTTTTTTTTTCACATACTTCTGCAGTTTCCTTTTTTGTATAAGCTCTTCTATCTGCTTCTTCAGGTCCTTACAATCCTCTGTGTAGTGGCCGTGATCCTTGTGGAATCGGTAGTGCTTCTTCTTGTCACGGATGTTGGGAGATGAATGTAATGGCCTTGGCCATTTGAGGTAGTGCTCATCTTTAATCTGCGCCAAAATTTTGTTAACAAGCATAACTAAAGGAGTGAATTTTACTGTTCAAGGAGTTTTTTCGTCTTTCCTTTTACTCCTGTCATTAGTCCGACGATCTAGACGCTCCCTTTTTTGTCCTCTGCGATCATCCTCCTTCCTTCCCTTGTCTCTCGGCTTTTCCACGTCCTTTATGGCGCCTAACGCATCTTCAGCGTTCATGTATTTCTGTGCCTTCAAGAGTGTAACGTCCTAGCAAGTCAAAAAAAAAAAAAAAATGAAAGTAAGATTTTTAATGGTTCCCACGTGTCTCCCAACTACCCCACCTAACCCCCTTCCCCACCACTCATTTCACTCATCTCTTTACTCTTTGGCTGGCTCACTCTTCCTTTCTTTTCATTTTTTTGTTTTCTCTCATACGCTCCTCTTTACTCTTACATCCTCTCTCGCTGGCACTTCCACACCACCACCATTTCCACCATCATTTTCCGGCAAGATCACCAGAAAATTCTTGTGAACCTATATACACTTTCACATCCTTTTTTTGAGGTAAAAATTTCTAATATTTTTGGTGGGTTTTACACTTTTGCTTGAGGTTATTTTTATCTAAGCTTTAATAAGGTTACCCATGTGATTTTTGAGCATTGGAAGTGATATTTATGTGTTTATATGTATGAGTTTTGTTGATGAAATTATTTGATGAGTGGGCATATGGTTTGTGCTAATGATGACTACCTAAGGTTTATGTATGGTGGAAAATTTGGGGGTTTTGAGTTATAACATGTGATGGTTGGTAAATCTAATTTTTCCATTGTTATTGGGTTTATTTGGAGTTAGTTGAAGTTCTAAATTTCTTGTCTTGGAGGATATTTTTATTTTGCTTTCATGGGTCTCTTATTGATGTAGTGTATTTTTTATGGAAGCTAGTCATAATGTTGGAGATGATATTAAATGTGTTAACTTTATAAATTGAAGTTTATGCCTTGTGAATCAATTTGTTGAGAAACTTTGGAAGTGGAATATATTATTATTGATGAGGTTAAATACTAGGCTTGCCTAATTAAGTGCTTATTTGGCAATTCCTAAATTGTAACTAGATACAATTTTAAACTTTATGCTTATTATGTTAGGTTTGCTTGATATTGTTTAGGTTCTAACTAATCTCCTTGGAGCTTGGAGAATTAGGTTTTTGCGGTTGCGAGGTAAGTAGCTTTTTAATAAGACTTTTGAAAAATAACCATGTTGCATAAATGTTGTTTTTGGGTTAGACACACTTTTGGAAACTACTTATGGAAACTATATTTTCCTAAAAACTATTGTGTCGTAACCTTAATATATACATGATTATATATGAAATTACATCATATTTGGTATTGCATTTAGGGAAATGCATGAATTGTTGATATGGAAAAATGAGCATTTTTTATTTAATCTTTGATAAGAAAATCATTGATTTTATGGCATATTGAAAAATTTAAAGATGCTTATCTCGTCTTGTATTATTTGGAAAATTGATAGAAAGTCTCTTGATAAGAATGAAGTTGAAAACCTTACAAACTTTGTAGAATTTAGATTATTTAAGGTTTTTCTGAAACTACCTGGATATAAACTATGTGTTTCAAAGTAATGTAACCTGTGAGTTTTATGTGGTTTTGACACCATGCCATGTGTGATTTCCCGGTGATCACCCGATTTGGTTTCCGTAGTCTTTGTGACAATGGAATCAAATCCAGGTCAGTGCCCTTTCACTTTGGATGACGCGTCCTTCCCTGTTGCCCATGGAGGGAGGAGGTTTCTTAATTGTGTGTGGGTGAGGCTGCTGCCCATGGGGCCAAGAGACCATATGCAAGAGAGGTCCTATTTGATGCGCTCTCTCTATTGCCCATAGGGGGAGAGAAAAACCTTGAGGGTATGGGTGAGGCTACTGTCCATGGGACCAAGAGTTTGCATACCAGAAATGACAATATCATGCCAGTTGTGAATGAGTGGATCCTCTGACCGGTCTATGTGGTAGTGTGATATATTTGTGATAATTTACCTTATGTTAGATATTATGGCTTTGGAAATTATATTGTTGGTGCTCACAGATTATAGTATATAGTTTCAAGGTATTTACTTTAAGAAATTTTGTGTTTCATTATTAAATCATTCTTGTTATATTATTATTATTGAAGATGAAACTTGCATTTCTTGCACCCCCATTAATTATACTACTTACTGGGCTTTAGCTTATCCTAATCTTTCACAGTCTTACAAATTAATTAGCTATATCATGGGAATGGAGCTTGCCTTATCGGTAGTGATTGAAGTTTTATGCTGAATTGGGAGACTTACATTACTAATGGTTGGTGATTCGATCTAGTTGTTTTTAAGGGAACTTGCAGTAGTTAATTTTATTAAAAGTTGGGCTCTTGAGGCTTGTTAGCCCAAGAGTTTTGTTGGGATTGCATATTTTAGAGAACTTTGGGACTTTTCGTTTAAATCATCAGAGTTTTGTAATATATTCATGTATTATGTGGAGGCACATGATTTTTAGTTATTGTTTGTAAATGTGTTATAGAGCTCTGACTTGTAATGTGGAGATTTTAGTATGGTTATATATTCTTATCCTGTGGAAAAGAAGGGAAAAGAAAGATCTCCTATAGTTTGATTTACCAAAAAGGAAAAATCTACAGGTACCTTTGGAATGTATTTCTTATGCATTGGACCCTTTTGGGTTTGGGGCGTGACAAGGAGTATCTCTGCCATCGTCTTAGGAGGATTCTTCATGAGTGAAACCACAAACTCTCTAGACTTCAACCCTGCTTTAAAGGTCGTCAACTGCACCTTGTCGTGAGCTTCGTCCACCTCCAGGGTTTCCCGAGTAAAGCGTTTCATGTATGACCTCAGGGTCTCTTTCTCTCCTTGTTTAATGGTGAGTAAGTGGTCTGCTGGCCTTTTAGGGCATTGTTCCCCAACGAAATGGCGCAAAAAGGCGTTTCTCAACTGTTCAAAGCTGTTGATGGATGATGTTGGTAACTTTGTGAACCACTCCCTTGTAGCTCCTTTGAGAGTGCGTGGGGAAGGAACGGCACAATATCTCGTTAGGAGGCTGTTGAAGGCCTAGTGTCGTCTTGAAGGTGTTGAGGTGATCCTGGGGGTCCTTAAGTCCATCAAACAGCTTAAGCTGAGGCAACCGAAATTTCAACGGCACAGGGCATTCCAAGACTGCCGTGGTGAAGGGTGAGTCTATTGCCCTGACCATTCTATCTAGGCTTCGGTCTGTTTTCCCCTTAATGGCGTTCCTCAGTTCATCCATCTCCTTTCTCATCTCCCGAAAAAGATCTGAGTTTTATTCATATGGGTAGCTGGTCCTCGACAGTCGCTCCTCCTTTGGCTATTTCCCTCATCTTCTTGATTAGCTCTAGACTGGTTCTCCTCCTGTTGAAGCTGTAGCCTCATTTCCTAATTCTGTCTGGTGAGTTCTTCGACGCTAGCCACAAGAGCCTGGACTTGCAGAGCTAATGCTGCAGAATCCTAGTTGGACTCCATCTGAATGTAGAAATAAATTGGGAACTACACTTTCAAACTTAAGTACGAAAATGTAGTTCCCATGGACGGCTCCAAACTAATGAAGTGAAAGTCGTCAATCCTTGTAAGTGCGTCCAAATGGAGCTGAATCCTCGCAGGTGTCCTTAAAAATATGGAAAGATGGCTCCCTCAAGGTGGTTACCGGTGTGGTGCTTGCCACAACGTCTCTGATGCCAAAGTCAGCACAATGAAGCCTTTAGAGAATAACACCGAATATTAGAATAACTACGAGTGATTTTAGGTGTGTCTATGTACTGTGTGTTGGTGCTGTGAAGGCTTTATATATGTTTCTACAGCTCCTAGCCGTTGTGGCAGTTATTGTGGTTTTAATGCCCTTCTTGGTAACGCTTCATGCTCAGTAATGTGGGTTTTGATGGGCTTCTAACGGTCTATACAATTGGCTTTGTAACCGTCTGCGGCGTCATTGACTGCATTGAATAGCTTCCCTGCCTTCGTCAATGACGTGGATATACTGACAGGGATATTTGGTCTTCCCATTGTGTAAGCGAGATTGTCGGCCTTATCACCTATCAAATACAAACAAGATTAAAAAATAACTTGTACAAGTCAAAATAAAATAACTAGTGCAGATTTCATTACTTCATTAGTAATATGTCAATGTCCACATATTGTCCATATGTCAATACCTACATAATAGCATTATAGCCAAAGACTCAAAATAAATTGGCCATATGTCAATGTCAACATATACAGTCTATATTTAATATTTGGCCGAAGACTCAAAATAAATTGGCCGTATGTCATTGCCTATTGCCTAATATCATATATTGTCTATGTATAGGCCACTGTCAAAACTCAAAATAAAAGCCCATATCTATATATAGGCCACTGTCTACTAGTGTCTAATAGCAAAAAGTCTACATATCAATATGTCAAGTTCACACATCAATATGTTGTCAAAATAAAAACTAACAAAACCCAATATGTCATCATCAATACCACCCGTCCAAAGAGCAAAGAGCAAAGAGTAATCTTCAACCATCAACTTCAATAGGTGTTGGTGTGGACATGTCTAGTTTCGATGTTAATGCAGCATCACTCACAAGTTCTACAAACAAAAAATGAAAAAAACATAAAAGTCACTTGTACAATAGATATGCCAAGAATCCAAGACATTCAGGTTTTTTTTTATTTTTTTTATTTTTTTTTATTTTTAATAAAGAAAGAAATAGACATGCAGAATGTACAATAAAACAATAAATATGCTAAGAATCCAAGACATTCAGTTTTTTTTTTTTTTAATAAAGAAGGAAATAGACATGCAATATATTTTTTTTAATAAATAAAGAAATAGACATTCATATTTTTTTTAATATAAAAAATAATGGTCATACCTCCATCAAGCTTTTCGTACTCTTCAACATCATCCATGGCAACTCGAAGGCTGATTGGAGCCGATGAAGAATGGAGCCAGTTTTGACCATAAATGAGGCTTTCACCATAAGTGGAGACAATGAACTCCAGAAAGGATCAAGGACACGACCAGTCATACTAAAGGCAGATTTTGAGGCCACGTTGGATATCAGAATTGCAAGAACATGTCGTGCAATTCTTGAAAGCACACGGTATTGTGGAGAATTAACCTTCCACCAAGCCAAAATATCAAACTTCTCATCCAAGACATCTTCACAACTCTCTAACAAGTATTTATCAACCTCTAATTTTGTATTTGAAGAATCAATACCCTTCAAGTGCTTCTTAAATCCCTTCATCCTCATTGCCTTCACATCAACCACACTAGAATCATCTCTCTCCATTTATCCACTTGGTTTTTGGCCTTGGGCTTGTGCAGTAGCACTAGCACTAGCACTACTACTCCCGACTTGATTTTGAGTATAAGCATCATACAAATCCACCAAAACAGTCTTTACTCTTTCTGCCATATCAATAGCCTTTTGGTTTACATATAAAGTACCAAAACAATACTCAAGATACCTCAACTTGTATCGAGGATCAAGAACTAACCCTACATACAACAAGCGATTCATATTATCAAAGTTCTCCCAATACCTTTCAAATTTTTTCTTCATGTAATCAACCATTTTTCTCAACAAATAACCATCTTTTTCATACTCCAAGTCAATTGTGTCATGAATTGACATGAACTCCAAAAAGAAATAATTGCTAGTGACATAATTAGCACCCGAAAACCGCAAGGTTGCATCATAGAAAATTTTAAGAAATTTTGAAAAGATCCTAATCTTTTCCCAATCCACATCATCCATTTCCTAAGCAATCTCATGTCTATCATTTTCTTCTTCCTTTGCCTCCTCTCTAATTGTCCTAAGATAATTTGGATCTTCTTCCTCCAATCTCTCAAAAGCCTTTTGATACTTTTTGGCCTTCTCCAACATCATATAGGTGTAGTTCCACCTAGTGGGCACATCTAAGCACAACTGACTTTTAAAGCCAACTTTCTCCTTTTCTGCACATAACTTAAATGTGCCTTGTCTTTGTGGAGATGATCTCACATATCACACTGATTTCCTCACCTTTACTATTGTCTTATCCATTTCAGTTAACCCTTCACGAACAATTAAGTTTAAGATATGAGCACTACACCTCAAATACAAGTATTTATGCCCTAAAATTGTTGCCTTCCTATGCTTAGTTTTTTTTTTGAATAAAAGAAATCAGCCCACTATTAGATGCAGCATTATCAATTGTAATAGTTAGAATCTTGTCTATCCCCCAATCAAGTAAACACATCTCAACCGCCTTCCCAAGTGTTTCACCCTTGTGATTTTCGACTAAATGAAAACTAAGAATCCTCTTGTGTATTTTCCAATCACTATCTTTAAAACGGGCAGTAAGACACATGTAGTTCAAATTTTGAACAGATGTCCATGTATCTGTGGTAAGGCAGACCTGTTGCTCTTTTAGGGCTTCTTTCAACTTTTGTTTCTCATCTAAAAACACCCTAAAACAAGATTTGGCAATTGTTGTGCGGCAGGGGATTGGATTGGATTGAACTTAGGTTGGGCAATAGACATAAACTTCCTAAAACCAAGACCCTTCACAAACCTACAACTCATCTAGAATAATCATCTCCGCCAATGCTTTCTTACATGCCTTAAAATTAAACACATAGGGCACAAGTCTACCACTACTTCTCGTTCTTCTTTGGTTTTTTTCCTCTTCCCTATAAGGATATTTTAGACATTGTGATTGTATGTGAGTTTTCATGGTTGTAGTGCCATTTAACTTACTATCACAGGCATAGGTTGTGCCACAGTAATTACAAGTTGCCCTAGGTTTTTCCCCCTTTCAGTAACAGTGAAATGACCCCAAACAAATGATCTTTTTTTGCCAGTATTACCTGCTTTTGGTGGGAGTGGGCGTTTGCCTTTGTCTTCTTGCACATTGGTTACCCCTTGACCCGCTTCATTGTCTTGACCCTCTGGGATTTCTCTTGTGTCATTCATCTACAATATAAAATAAAACAACAATAAACACAATAAGTTAGCAACTATAAAAAGTAAAAAATAAAAATTTAACACCAAAATGAGTCTAGTCTACAATAAAAAAATATGGTAACAATAACACAATAAATCAACAAAAAAAAAAGAAAAGAATGAAAAGGACTCTTCACTCTACTCTAATATACAATAACACAACAAGTCAACAAGAAAGGAAAAAAAAAAAAAAAAGGAATGAGAAGGACTCTAGTATATACAGGAACAAGCTAACAATAAACACGTCAATAAGATAATAATAAACACATCAACATCAAAGCAATAATAAACAAATACCCCAACATCACAGTCAACTATTAACAAATACACCAACATCATAGTTAAGCACATGGGGTTATTGATTTTTTCAAATCTCTAACATTAATAAGCAAATTCACAGTCACAGATTCACAGCATGTCAACAACAATAAACAAAAATATACCAAGAATGAATAAATAAAAAAACAGCTTACTTTATATATTAGAAGTCAACGAGCACATGAGACAAAGGCAAGCAGCTAACTTTAACAAAGAAACCAACCAGCACAAGCAGCCAAGCACATGGGTTATTGATTTTTTTAAAACCCTAACTTTATTTGCATATAAAACTTGAAAAAATAAACATCTTGATCTTATGTTGTTACTACAAAACAGAGATTTAGTATTTTAAAAACCCTAACTTTATTGATTCAGTATTAAACAAAACTCAAAATACAAAACAGAGAGAGGGTTATCGAGATTTTCAATGAGCATATGAGACAAAGGGAAGCAGCTAAACTAGCACAAGCAGCCAAGCACATGGGTTATCAATTTTTTCAAAACCCTAATTTTATTTGCATATAAAACTTGAAAAAATAAACATCTTGATCTTATGTTGTTACTACATGATAGACCAAATGCGTATTGACCCCTTGTGCTTAATTAACCAATTAATTTAACCAAATTTATTAATTAAGTTAATTAACATGCAATTGTGTGGCAGCACAAACAAATCACCAATAAACTAAATATGCAGTAAAAAATAAATAACACGGTGATTTGTTTACGAATGGGGAAAACCCTACGGCAAAAACCCCATCGGGTGATTTTCAGGTCACCACTCCCGAAACTCCACTATTATCATAACAAGTGGTTACAAGTAAAGGAATCCTAAGTACCTTACCAACCTACAGTTGAACCCTTACCTCAATACCCAATTGGACTTGTTCTGTAGTGACAGTTCCCACTTTTAATGCACGGCTCCCAAGTACGTGACTAACCAGTTTTCGCGGATCCTAGTACGCGACTTCAATCACCAACTAGAAAGAAAGGTTAGCTGCAAACTCATCAATTTTGAAAAATCCCAAAATTTTTGAAAAACCCCTAAACCTAAGTTTCAAAAATCATGAAATGCATGAAATATGAAAAGAAAAGAGATCATACCAAGTGATTTGAAGCAAAGAAATGCCGAAAATCACGTGGGTTAAAGGTTTGGAGTGAGAAAAGTGAGTTTGGGAGGTGAACAGGTGTGGATAGATCGAGAGAGATCGAGAAAATGAGAACCGGATCGCATGAGGGGCTTAAATAGCTCTTCAGTAAATCTCGATAGGTACAGGTATCGAGAGGTGTTGAGACATCTGTTGAGGTAGGTGTCGAGGAAATGGTCTTCGACAGATACAGGTGTCGAGGAGGTATCGAGGAAGGAACACCAGAATCAAGAATAGAATCTCGATCGATCGGCCAGGTATCGAGAAGCTATTTAGGAGACAGGAGATTTCTCGATTGATCCACTAGGTGTCGAGGAGGTGTTGGGATTGCGATAAGAAAAAGTTTGAGAAGCTCGACAGACAGCTAGGTATTGAGGAGGTATCGAGGAGGTGTCGAGCTTGCTTTTAAAAACAGTTTTTTAAGAAGAGAAAAACATAGACATGAATGCAATCCAACATGCAACTCAACCAATGATCCAATCAATATATTAATCTCTCAAGATCATCTTTCAACAGTAATTTTAAGCACATGGATCTCCAAAAACACACACACACACACACACTAAACAAGTCTAACTAATTTTATATTTCAAAAACAAGTCATGATAGTTTAGTGAGCATACATTAACACATGAAAAACCTTGTGATGGCCAAATCACATTGTACCTACATATGTATCAAGAGTCACAAAGAATATTGCGTGTCGTGTGTGAAAAACATCGCAAGATTGCATAAGTGTATATATGTTATGACGATTTGAGATATGAGAAAATTACTTTAACTCACACACAATCATAATTGTTTGATGGGGACTATCACCTTCGAGGTACATCTTATAACTCCCACATCTCCTAGAATACATGCTTGCAATCATATTTAAACCATTTTTAATCTTTTTGCCTTTTATTTTCTTTGCATATTTTTTTTTTATTTAGCATATCATGCATGGGCATATAAGAGAGAGAAAAGAAATACCCATTGATATTTGACATTCCAATTTTGCTATGTCGAAGCACACAAATGTCATTAACACTGCACTTTTGCTATGCCGAAGCATATAGGTGTCATTCGTGATTGGCGGGCAACAGTGGTGAGATGGTTATTTATGCCTTTCTCATAGGATTTTTTAGTCATACCTGTCAAAAAGAGTGATATAAGTGTTAAGTCTAAGAGATAACTTAATCTTACTCATCACAAACAAGAGCCACAAAGCTCACTTGCTTAGTTGTGCATAGAGATGCTCATCTAAGTTACAAATGATACAAAGTTTAGAAAATTTTGTTTCAATGGCCATCCAAGGTACACAAGTACCAATGTACACAAAACACGCACTGTTTTTGTATTTTTCTGATTTTTCAAATTTTTTTAATTTTTATATCAAAAACAAAATAAACAAAAACTGAAAAAAAAAAAAAAACATGTTATCAAAGCACAACATAAAACTAGACTGACTCAAAATAAAAGCAAAACACACAAATAATACAACAAACAAAAACAAGAAGATAGAAGAAAGTGATATAATCACTTAGAGTCCTTTTTCTTCCACACCTTGGAAAAACCTTTCCTTTGATTGAATCCTTGAACTGGCGGCGAAGGGGAAGAATTGAACCCATTCAAGTTCAAAAGGAACATGAGGGCTTTAAGAAGATCTCCAAGAGGAGCAAGAGATGATTGAAGCTGATTTTGGCTTCCAGATGCTATCATGTCGTTACTCTGTTGAGTGACTAACCACTTATAGCAATTTGGTCGAGTATAACCGGCAACACCATAATGATGACAGAGATGCTGCTTCTTCTGTTTAGGCTTTTAAGAGTTAGCCTTCTTAGCCTTAGGGTTTTTAGCATCTTTCTTATCTAGCTTAGGGGGTACTCCTAGGATAGATTTACCCTTGTCTAAGTTCTCACTAGCTAATTCAGTTTTAACATCATTGTTCTCAATTTTAACAATATTAGCAGGAGGAACAAAAACAATAGCACTAGTAGAAGCAATATTAGAGGAAGAAAGACCATACCCTAAACCCGTTCGATCTGTAGTAGATTTCTGAATGTTGAGCATTTCATCAGGCTTTGCACTCGAGGTCCTCTCCAACTGAGCTCTAACTTGAAATAGCTCCGTCTCAAGCTTCTTGGTCTACTCAGCCAAAAAATTGTTCTCGAACTTCAGCGCTCCAATAGTCTGATTTGCCTCATCAAACTTTGTGGACAACTCTTCACGATCAAGTTCCACATCACTGAGTTTCTTGGTGGTCAGCCTATAGAGTTTCTCGTGTTTCTCAGACAGCTTGTATAGTTTCTCATAGGCTGAATGGATATCATCTTGATCATCCATCTTCTCACACTTAGAATCCACCAATTCTTCTTCTTCTTCAACTTCATCAACAATCCCTTCAGTAGGATTGACTGTGGTAGTGAAGGCATTTAAGATTCCATCATCCTCACTATCGAAATCGTTTTCAGGCTCAGTGTCACTTAAAGTAGCAGTAAGTGCCTTGCTCTTCCCAATGCTCTTGAGATATGTGGGGCACTCCTGTTTCATATGACCGAAACCATGACACCTAAAACACTTAGGTCCTGCGAGAACAATGTACTGACCACCTTCCTTTGCATCTTTCTTCCCTTTGTCTTGGCTCTTAAATTGAGAAGAACTGGATTGCCTGCGGTCATTGTCAAAGCCCTTTCCATTGGTATTCTTCATAAATTTCTTGAACTGCCTGGTGATGTAGGACTTCATCTTGGAATTTTCATCATCCGAAGACTCATCTGTCTCACTGCTCTTGGCCTTCAGGGCCATGCTCTTTCCTTCACCCGTCTTGCCAATTCTAGTCAACCCTAGCTCATAGGTCTGTAAGTTTCCAACCAACTCAGTCAAAGGAATCTTGTCAATATCTTTTGATTCCTCAATTGCAGTAATCTTGGCATGGAATCTCTCAGGTAGAGATCTGAGCACTTTCCTCATAATCTTGGGTTCATGAATGGTTTCTCCAAGATTGAAGGCAGAGTTTACTATTTCCTTGAGCTTGGCATAGAACTCATCGAATGACTCATCCTCCTCCATCTTTATTTCTTCAAAGCTTGTAGTGAGCCTTTGAAGTTTTAAATCTTTGATAGCCTTGGTTCCTTCATAGGTTGTCTGGAGGATGGTCCAAGCCTCCTTAGCAGTTTCAGTTGAGGATATCTTCTTAAACTCCTTATTGGTGACCGCACTGAACAACGCATTCAATGCTCTGCTGTTGAAGTTTTCCGCCTTGATCTTGGCTTCATCCCAATCGGCCGACGCTTCCTTTGGCTTAGTCCAGCCAATTTCTACAGCTTGCCACACCTTTTCATCTAAAGACTACAAAAAGGCTCTCATGTTTACTTTCCAGTATGCATAGTTAGTCCCATCAAATAAAGGAGGTATAATTAACGACTGTCCTCTATCCATGACAAACAGGGGTCAATGGATCAAACACAGCAAAGATTAAAACCTAATTAGAGTGTGCCTGCGCTGATACCACTTGATAGGCCAAACGCGTATTGACCCCTTGTGATTAATTAACCAATTAATTTAACCAAGTATATTAATTAAGTTAATTAACATGCAATTGCGTGGTAGCACAAACAAATTAACAATAAACTAAATATGCAGAGGAAAAATAAATAACACGGTGATTTGTTTACGAATGGGGAAAACCCTACGGCAAAAACCCTACCAGGTGATTTTCAGGTCACCACTCCCGAAACTCTACTATTATCACAACAAGCAGCTACAAGTAAAGAAATCCCAAGTACCTTACCAACCTACAATTGAACCCTTACCCCAATACCCAATTGGACTTGTTCTGTAGTGACAGTTCCTACTTTTGATGCACGGCTCCCAAGTACGTGACTAACCAGTTTTCGCGGATCCTAGTACACGACTTCAATCACCAACTAGAAAGAAAGGTTAGCTGCAAATTTCTTCAGTTCATACACATGATGAAGATTAAGAAGATGCTCGGTCACAAAACCCAAAGGTGCATATACACAGCAACTTCTTCAGAAGAGATGAACTAGGGTAGAACTTTGTCTCCGGTCACAATTTGCTTGAACAGAGTTTGCTCAATGCTTGTGCAACTTGTGAACTCTTAGACGGCCCTAAAAACAATCCTTTTATATGTCTAGGGTTAGGAGAAAAGAAGGCCCAAAGACACATTCACGGATCCCAAGAAATCAGATCAGAAATTCTGATTTTATAAACCTCGACAGATAGAAGCTATTGAGAAGCTGTCGAGTAGGTGTCGAGCTTACGGGCTTGAACAGCTTTACTGAAGCTCGATAGATGCAGCTGTCGAGCTTTAATGAATTTGCACTTTCAGCTTGTTTTCTTGAACAGACTTGAAGGCTTCAATACTTGATCTTGAAATATGGTTTGTTGAAGTATTTCAACACATCCTAAATCTACCCAAATACAAGTAAAGTGCGTTTTGTCAAAGGATTAGCCAATTACATAAAAGTATGACATGTGTTCTTAACATGTGAACCACATATATCCTAACACTACAAAACAGAGATTCAGTATTTTCAAAGCCCTAAAGTATTAAACAAAACCCAAAACACAAAATAGAGAGAGGGTTATCAAGATTTTCAAAAGAGTGTCATTGTGAGATGAGAAGCCAATGATCAAGCCGGCATGGGGAGGGTGGCGTGTGGAGGCGGCGGCAGAGGTAGATTCGGCGTGAGAGGGACTGTGGAGTGGAGGCTGTTTGAATGTGAGAGTGGAAAGTGTGAGAGTGAAAAGTGTGGGGTATGTAGGGTAGGGTTTTCTAACTTTTATTTTTATAGTCTAATTAGTTTTAGTTTAATTAGATATTTACTTAGTTTAATTATAGTTAGTTAATCTAATGGATTTTAAAATGCCATGTTTAAAAAGATAAAATGAAAAGCTATTAAGCTACGACTAGATTTGATGACTGATCATATAAACAACAAAAGGCCCAAATGTTTTAAAATAAAATGATGGAGGCCCAAAGTATATATAATCCAATGAAGGCCCAAAGCAAAGAATATATAATAACAGAGGCCCAAAGCTCAAATATTTACAAAATTTATATTATATATTTAATATAAAATATAATATAATAATATATTTCGGTTCGGTGCATGAAAATTTGCCACCGAAAACTGAACTGAAATTTTCGATTTTTAATATAATAAAACTGAAACTGAACCGAACTGAAATTTTTGCATTGGTTGGATGGGTTTGAAGCAGTTTTTTTTCGGTTTGTCGATTTTTTGCACACCCCTACCTCTCACGTTCTATCTTCTCATCATTTTTTTTTTTTTACCATGCTTACCGCTCACTCTAATTTCTTACCTCATCTTCTTCTTTATTTATTTCTCCTCACCTTGCCTTTGTAGCTCTTCTTACAAGATCAACCGATTTTGTAAGTTACATGCTGTTTCCCTTTCTTCTCTCTATTACAAAATTCATTCTCTTCATGAGAATGAGGAGAAAGTACAAGAAATTCAACAATATCTATTTCTGGTCCATAATACTATTTTCGGCCGAAATGGTAAAATTTCGTCCAAAATGATGGTTTAAGCCGGAACAGGCCAGAATTTGAGATGGCATGAAACATGGGTCCACCAGAATGAAAAATTCCAGCCATTTTGACTAGAACGGAACGGAATTCAAACCTTTGGCTGATGAGGCAATTGACATGGACAGGTAGGCTTGTGTGGTTAAGACGTGGCGAAGGGTGACATTAGTAGGCTTATACCTAGGGGTGTGTGAAAAACTGACAAAACTGGCCGAAACCGACCGAATTGAGTTCAATTTTTTGGTTCGGTTTCGGAACGGTTCAATTTCGGTTTGAATTTCTTGAAACCGAAATATTTCGGTTTCGGTTTCGGTGTCCCACACAAAATACTAACCCAACCAAAACCGAACTGAAATATATTAAATATTAATATGTACAAGTTATATCAAGGTAGTTCCTAGTAGCATAGTGGCAAGGACACGCGTTTTCACATTTTTAACTCAAGTTCGACCCATAGTAAATGTAATTTTATTTATTCTCTCCTTACTATAACAAAACTACGCCGTTTTGGGTTTGTATATAACCCTACTAACCCTAAGTTTGATCTCTTCTCTCTCACTTTAAGCTATAGCCGTTCTCCCCACAACCTTCTTTCTTCTATATTTCTTTTAGGCTTTCAGAAACAAAGTTCAAGAATCCCAAAAACATTTAACCAAAAAAAAGAAAATACAATCTTCTTGATTTTGAGTATATGTTTCTTGTGCTTGCTTGGTGCTTGGTGTTTGGGTATTGAGAAAATGTAGGAAAGCAAAGGGAAATAGGTTTTTTCTTATTTTGGTATGTTCTCTAAATTTATACATGATTTTTAGTGTATATATATATATATATATATATTTTGTGTTTGCTTGGTGTTTCGGTGTTGAGAAAATGTGAGAAAGCAAAAAGAAAAATGTTTTTTTTTTTTTTTTTTTTTTTTTTTTTTTTTTTTTTTTTTTTTTATCTATTTGGTTTCTAAGAAAACACGACGTGATGTTTGCTTAATCTTAGTTTGTGTTTTATGTTTTTTTTCCTATGTTGCTCTGTATTTTGTGTTGAAAACAGAGTTTGTGTTGGTCTAGTTAAACATTCCTTCTATATATATATATATATATATATATATTTAAAGCAAAATATAAAAATTACAAGGTACAATTTGTAAAAGAAAAAGGGGAAGAAGGGAAACTTAGACTACTCTTGGTTAGAAAGGGGAATCAAAGGAATGTGGAAGGAATATGGTGTTCTCTTTATGAAGTAACCTTAGGGTTAGCATCACCCTTTCCTTTCTCACCCCCTTTAGCGGTTTGGGAGATCGGAGCAGCTGGCTTATCCGTGGTTTGGGAGGCCGGTGCAGAAGACTTATTAACTGGCTGGGTGGCATTATCAGTGGACTTCCTAGCAGGTTGAGGGATTGAAGCAGCAGCACCCATCTCTCCAGTGGTAGCAGGAGCAACCTCCCTCAAAGCTGAGGGGTAAAAAACCCTCTAAGAGTTCCTTAACTTGGACGTAGAATCCACCCCAGTAGCATCTAAGGCCTCCTTCCAAACTTAAAGATAACACCCGCGATAGACCTTGGGGACTTGGGACCTCAAAATCTCTTCAGTCTCCTTCTAACTCACGTCATACTCGGCCTGCTTGGCTTTAGCGATGGTTTCGGTCTTGCCTTCCAGCTCTTTTTGCTGAACTTCGATTTTCTCGCGTGCAATGGCTAGCTACTCCTCAGTCTTCTAAAGATGGAGGTGCTGCTCTTTGGCCTCAGCCAAGGCCGCATCACCACTATTCTTCTCCCTTTCGGCTTCAGTTAGCTTTAAGGGTAAGGTCCTTGCATTTCTTCTCGGCGACTGCCAGGGTCTTCATAGTAGAGTCCTGGCGTGCCTCCTTATCCTTCAGCTTAGAATGAGCGTGATCACCCATTCTTCAGCAACAAGAGCTGCCTGGACCGCCTGGGCAAATAGAAGAAAACGAAGAATAAAGTTAGTTAAAAAAAAAAAGGGTTTTGGAAGTTTAGAGGGGAACATGACGTTGAATACCTACCATAGCAAGATCCCTTTTTAAGGTCAAGAAGATGTCATTCTTCTTCAAACCCCTCAAGTCAGCCATGTCTTAGGGGAGGAGTAGAGCTTGCTCTAAGGAATTGGCCACATAGCCAGCTTTTTCTTGCTGGAAATCCCTAATGGAGAAATCAGTAGGCAGTGGGGCTCCATCCAATTCCAATGGTGGGTTCCAAGCAGGAACCTTAGGGTGGCGGTCTGGCGTGACCTCAGAGCCAAAACCTTTAGCAGAGCTCCTTCTTTGCTACCCTTTGGTAGCCTTAAACCCCTTAAGAGGTTCTTGGTCCTTGGAAGGTTGAACCTCGCCTTCCTTGAACGTCTCCTTCCCAGCCTTCTTATCCCTCCTCCTTTTCTTTTCTAAAGGCTCAGAAAGGGAAGCCCATGACAGAAGAGAAGTGGGGCGATGAGGGTTAACTGTCACCTTGGGCGTAGTATCCCCTGCGTGGGACTCTAGTAGGGCCAGCAAGTTTGGGGTCATTCTTTGCGGTACCATAGCTTTAGGGATGTTAGTAGTTTCTTGATCAGTACTTACTCGAATAGCGGATTGACGCCTTGAGGTAGCACTCGAGGATTCAGCAAACTCGGGTCGATCAAATATGCTGAAGTCCTTTTCTAGGTTGGCAGGTTCTAGACAGGTTCCTCTTGCTCTTCGTTTGACAGAATAACCTCATCCTCGACTTGTAGGATTTCGGCTATTTGTTGATCAGTTAGAGCAATGTTATGAGTCCCTTTTGGGGGGGGGGGGACCAATGAGAAATTCAGGAACAACAACGTTAATTTGAACCAGCCGAGGATCCTTATCTTTAATCACATACTTAGGAGATTGGAAGCTAGAGGAGATAGGAGTATTCCCGAGGATAACGTGGGCAGCCCGCAACTGACCATCCTTGTGAAGGAAGATTTCAGACTGTAAGATCCTGTTGAGATCCTCACAGTTCACCAAGTTGAAGTTCAGAGCAGTGAATAGTTTGTCTGCAATACAAAAAAGAAAATGAATGAGAAGCCCGAAGACAGCAAGTAAAAAAGAAAAAAAAGAAAAAAGAAAGAGCGGGAAATGGACGAAATGGTACGCTAGAGCCTAAAGGGTAAGTTAAATGGCTCGTGCCTATAAAGTATCCCACCCGGTTCCCTGTCTTGTGTAGGACAATGTAAGCCATCGTGCCATTCACCCGAGACGATCAAAAAGTCCTTGTCCATGCCTTTGTTAGATTCAGGAAGGCAGAAGATCAGCTTGACCGAAAGAACCCTAGTTTTAAAATAATACCCTGTGTCCTTGCTATTTTGGCAATTATACACCCAGTTGACATCATGATGGGTCAGATTATCTCCCATCTTACGATTTAACATATCTACACTACCTAGTATCCTAAATAAATTGGGTGAACACTAGGTCGGGTAAAGCCTATAAAAAATTAAAAAATCCCTCGTCACTTTGCCCTTAGGGATTTGCATCCCACCTTATATAAAGGTAATCATGGGTATAACTACAACACCTTCTAGTCTTTTGGTATGCCACTCCCCTAAGTGGCAGTGTTCTAGCTCTGCCCCAGTAAGAATGTTATATTTGGCTTTAAAGGCTTGCCTCTTCTCGGAAGGTCTAAAGGAGATTGAAAAAATGGAGGAAATGGTCCCCCCCACCCTCCTTATATAGGAAGAAATATGAGTGGGAAAATTCTTGCTCGAAACCCCATGAGAAATCACAACCGTTGGATCTTCATCGTGCCGTAGAACGTGGGGGACACAACGCTGTATTGGGCATTAAATTGAGCGTTGTGAATGCCGAAGCGTCAGGAACATGTGTAGAGCAAATGAAGAGACACAACCAATTGGGAACACTCCCAAAACATGTGAAACCTGCAGGGTTTTATGAAAACCCCATTCCCTGTGGAAAGGGAAGAAACGGAGTTTTGAGGGGCTATTGTAAGAGCAAGTGATCTGAGAACATTCTAAGGCCTATGGGCCCTACTCGAGGATGATTAAAAGCCCATTCATGTGTCAACCCAAGTCTAACACGTCAACCCAAGTCTAACACGTAGGCTAAGATCAAGGAGGAAAGACGTCAAGACCTCTTAGATATGGACTAATCTTAGGAGAAGAGGTTTGAGGAAAGAAGGCTAGCAAGCTCGTCAAAGGAGCCCGAGGAGCAAATGCACCTCGGGAGTACCTTATTTAGCTCCCTGCACCAGAAAGTAAAGCATTATGAAAGACACCAATGTCGTGTAAGTAAGGGAAAAGGGAAATATCTAGAAAGGTGGCCATCACCTCCACATTCAATTCTCTGCACCAACTGAGTTGGCCACATTTATGAGGAAAAAACACTTGAATAGTGACTCCACAACTCACAACTCTCTCTACCACCATCAAAAGGGTCTTTATGGGACAAGCATTCAAGTTATTCCCCTAAGACGTACAGGTGGAGGGCTGAGATGCAATAGAAAAGACAATATAAGGAAAGGAACCCCTCTAGAAAAGGGGATTGGCATTTTACGAACTTAGCGAGAGAGAACTAAAGATCCTACTATAAAGAAATTAGCTTTGACTGTTAATGAACAATTCATCATCAGACCTGCCCGAGGAAGAATTTACATTGAATTTGTGCTTCATTCATTCATATTAACAGCTTTTTTCCTTTTAGCCTCAAGCTTGTAATTTACTTAGCATTGCAATTGACTCGGAAAGCTCACTCTCTTATAAATTTATTGTATTGGGCTTGAAGTACTGGGAGCCATTATTCTAAGTGGGCTTGGGCCATTCTTTGGGTCCTTACAATGTGTATATAACTTTGAAGGTATATTGTTATTCTCTTAAAATTTTTAGATTGATTTATTTTAATGAATCAAATTAGATGTCTAAAATTTATGTTTTTAAATTAATCTCTTGCTTTGATTTTTAATGATTATGAGATGATAATTTTTATTTCTTTATTTTAATGCAATGAAATATATATACTTAAAGTTCTGAAACTATGAAGTGTGATAAGGATATGAAATATACATTTGTAGTTTACATTTACATTAAGAGAGTTTTAAACTATAGCGCCACTTCTGATAATAGCTCTTTATCATCAGAGCAAGACACCAATTAGTTTTTGGTGTATGCGGGAATTGAACCATAGATCTCTTATACAATCATAAGAGATTTTACCAGTTGAGTAAACCAGAACCCACAAATATTTCTTTATATTGTTATTAATAACGATTAATAGTTTTATTATTTTTTTTTTTAATATTGTCTTTTAATCTTGCATCTTTGGACTGAAATCTAGGTTACGTCACTATATGTATATACTATATACTAGATAGGAACAAGCATACATTTATAGGCACACACGATGAGAGATGTACAAATTAAAGACAGAAGTGCTGCACAAATAATATGAACGGCCTAGACCTTGGGCGTTCAATTAATAATTAAACTAATTAATATTCTAACAATTAAAATTTTATTAATTATTTGGAGGACAAAATTAAGCGCCAAGTGGAGATGGACAAAAGCTTGGCAGGTAAGCTGCGAATGTCATCATTTATTGGAATAATATTGAGTTCAGCTGTACTAGGCTACTAGCTAATAATTTATCTTTTTGTTTTTTGTTTTCGTTCTTTTCTTCTTTTTAACAAGGTACATTTTTCTTTTAACAGGCAAATTTTCATTTAATTAGAAAAGAAAATGCATGCTATTTTCTATTGGGCTCATGGATCACTAACATACTTGCATTAAGAATTTGTAGCATTCTTTTGAACATCATATTTACTTTCCAAAAAATTAAAATCATGTCCCAGATACATCAATGCTTCTTCTACAATTTTATACAAGAGAAGAAGGTTTTGAATCAATGGCATATGACTGTTTGCTAGAAAAACCAAAAGGAAAATGAAAAATAAATAAGGGAATAACAAAAGGTGGGTAGGAAGGCTTGGCCCCCTACGAATACAATATATACCTACTGATGCAAAAGCTCAAGGGCTTTTAACAAAGTGGTCCTAAACCTATTCACATCAAGCTTTACATTTTGTTTGTCCAAGTACACTGACTTAAATGCTATCCATCCTTGTTTCTGGATTGAATAAGGGTCCTTAAAAACCACATGGTCAGGAGGGTATTGTTGTACCAGAGTGCTCTCTTTTGTGCTTATCTTGTATTCCAAGTACTTTACATTCATATCCTTTGTGGGCTCTCCAAAGTAAGTTCTTGCCAGCCATTCAAAGCCCCCAAAGGGCACAACTTGGATTAATATTGCATTCTTGGGAAGGAAAACAACGTTGGCCAAACCAGCTCCATGAACCCCCATTAACACATCACAAGAATTCACAAGTTCTGCAAATTTTGAAACGTTCATAGTAGGCTCTGCAACAGTTACCTTGTAGCCCAACCTACTTGCCATTTTAGTGATTTCCCCTATGTTTGTAAAAGACCGTGTTCTCTTTCTTGAAATGATCAGAAGCTGTGGCTTTTTACGTTGACCGTCTCTGAGTTTGATTGCATTGGCATTCTTTAGAGAATAGCAACTTCTTAAGAACTCTTTGAAGTCACTCATAGAGTATGAGTTTTTTGAAGGATCAATACTCAGCTCTTTGACATCTCGCTTTAGACCAACAACCACACTTGGGAAGCAATGGACCTCTTCTTCTCTGTCAATGTCTATCAATTCATATCTGGACAAGTTCTTTAGGATTGCTTTGAACTTTTCAATCCACCATGGTCGTTTGTCTGTAATGAGAAATTGTACTTCTCCATTATATTGTCGAGAAGTTAAATATAATGGAATAACCACGTCCGAAAAATCGTGGAAATGATTTCCTGTATATCCCCCTTGAGAAAAAAGGATGGCTGGAACACTCTGATTTTTGTTGCATGGAGGGATTTCATTGCGACCCGATAATTTTACTGACCATTCCTTAATTTGACTCATTGCTGCTCGGTCACCTTTTCTAGCATAAGGTCTTATACTCCATGTGTTATTGTTCCCTGCCAAGATGCTCATTTCAGATGAAACAAGGAAAACTGATGAGGAATTCCCTTGAATCCTAACATCCCCGTTGATATTGCAAATATCACCTCTTCGTTCGGTAACATCGCACAAAGGCTCCATTTTCTTTATAACAGGCTCCGTTTTGTTTGTCACAGGCTCCATCTTGTCTGTCACGATTTTGGCAGCTGAAAAATTGACATGTCAAAATAACGAGTAAATGATTAAATTCATTATTTCTACCCATTTAAGCTTTCGAGAAAATTGAGCTAGAATATTGCCATTAAATGATTAAATTTACTAATTTTTTGATAACTCAAGCTTTTGCTTATCAAGATTGATAAAAGCTAACCTTTAACTGTTTCCTGAGAGCTGCTTGTATTTGTTTCTGATAAGTGAGTCAGTGGCGCCAACGGTGTCGAGTAGCTGCCGCTCGTATCTCTGACCATCAGCATTTTGAAACCAGCAGCCATAGACTGCTTCAAGTTCACTGTAAAGCAATACCAGAAAAGAGAGAGACATAATATATAAAATATTGACTCCTCAAAACACAGCACTAATATAGCATGAAAGCTACAGTTTAATACGTAACTTAACATAGATTTAAAATCTTCAAAATAATTTTATGTTGTGAAAATTAGATTGGTTAACGTAAGAATAAAGGACATACACGCTGGTAGAGGACCCAAATAAGGCTTAAACACAGTGCAAAAGCTCAATGCAATAAGCAAGCAACCAAAAAATGCTCCATATCCCAATTTTTTCTTTTCATGCTTACTAAAGCTTCTTGCAAGTAGATCATCGTACATCATTTTGGTCTAAGCACAACACACGCTTGGTCTGAATCTAAAAGCCCATTCTACAAGTGAAGGCTTTATCTTTGAAGTAAATGAGCATCTAAAGAATCAGGCTGTATCCTTTTAAAAACTCTAAGTGAACCAACAAAGAAAGTTCAAGTGGACGGCACAGAAAGATTTGAATTACATTTTGGTTGACAATTGGAGTGGGGGTTGAGAAGCGTTAATATTTTCTATGAATTGTTGCCTCCCCACGAAGTTGGTAGCTCTTGTCTTGGCAAATTTTAAAAAACACCAAATAAAATCGGACGAAAGCGACTGCGGTTGACTGTTGAAACGAAAACCTCTAAATTTCATGATTAGTTTGGTGATATTTCGTGCACGATGAGAGTGAACAGCAGCTTTGGATTCCAGCTCGAAAGGTATGCACCAACTAAACTTAGAAGAATATGAATATCATAGTTACTAATGGTAATAAAGATACCATGGAGTCTAATTAATTTAACAGGTAAAATTTCTTATTATTAAATAAGAGAGGTGAGAATGCTATAAGTTAAGACTTTATTATATTTATTAAAAAAGAATTGTAACAATGATGCATATAATTATAATAATGATGCATATAATTATAATGTCTCGAACTACAAAAAAGAACAATGCCATTAGCACCTTATCAATCCACCGTAATTTACCCTGTATAGTTGCCAACTATTAGTTACTAGTAATTAGCATGTAATAGTCTGTAACTTCAATAAATGTTTGACATAAATGGATATTGTCAAGGGAAAGGATATCCTTTCATTGAACCCTTTAATTCCTTTGTATTTTTAGTTGAATATGAGACATATGATATTTATTTGATTTTTAATTATGATGTGTCTTACATCTAAATAAAAATTGGAGGAAAATTGAGGATTTAATGAGAGATGATCTTATCCTGATTAATAAAATGAGATTTAACTGAAAAATTTGAACATTGTTCATGTAAAATTACAAGTCAAGTAATTACATTTAACAAGGTCATCTCAGCTTTCCTTATGAGTGTTCGAAGGAACTAAACTAAGGATCAAAATTAGAGCAAGCACGCAACATGTTTTGCAATGTGCCAATATTTTACTGGTTAAAGAGTTTAGCCACGTTTGGGGGCACTTCAAATATTGTTGCATATATTGTGTCGGTCGGAAACTGGGTCTAAATATGCCGAAGTTGTAATTGTGAAAAACGTTGAGGCATCCAAACAAGTTGTATGGTAGAGTAGAGAAGGACATTCTAACAATCTTTTGTCTCTGTGTTGGTGGGATGCATGATAATGCAGGATTTTTTTATATATGTTCTCTTCTCCGGAAGACGTGTGCGCCATTAAATAATAAATAATACCTTATTTAAAGTGTTGAAAGGTGAGAGTTGTTAATTGATAATTGTCACGCCAATTATATATAAATAAACTACACCATCTCCCTAATTCCCTATACGAGGCATCAAACATATAGTTTTATAATTCTTTCATATATATATATATTGGATTCTAGAACAAATATTCTTTTACACTCACAGAGTCCATTATTTCATACACATATATACAATTGATGTATGAATATTCATATTTTAACACTCTAAAGTAGATATTAAAAAAGAAATGTGAAAAAGTGATAAATTTTTTGAGAGAGCTTCAATTTAACTATGTCGTTCGCTTTTAACGATTGTACTTATTATCATTTGATTAAGACACCAATTAATTCTTAGTGTAGACGGAGATTGAAAAAATGAAATTGAGAGGCTTGGGATGTTTTTATAATTTATGGAAACCTAACCAAAAATTTATTGACTTTATTATGTGAAGATCATAGACTCTGAAGGGATGTATCATTCCCTATAACAGGCAAAGCTTGGGTCCAGAGCAATGTGCACTGGACCCAAAGCCTTTTGCCCCAATAACACGCTAAGTCAATGTTAGGTAGCAAATGCAGAAACAAAGGACAATTAGGGTGATCATTAACCCATTTCCTTCAAGCTTACCTAAACCCCCCCCGTAGCACATGCACAGCCGTGATGATTTATATCTCTTGGAGCCCCTGTTCCACCGAAAAGAGGAAAAATATCATTTTAAATTGATTTTCTTTTATATATTTATTTATTTTATATTATTAATCTCATATTAAGATTCTTAAGAGTCAAAGAGATTTTAGGTAACTCCATGATAGAGTTATTAAAATTATATCCATTCATTTGAAATGATTGGATTAAATTTAAACACATCATCAATATTTTTTTAAAAAAATGTTTGACTATTATATATACATGAAAAAGATTATCATAGTTTTGGTCTCTATACAAATTATTAAAATCCCAAATCTTGATACCTAATCCTATTTTTTAGAAGGATCTTGAAACCAAATTGGTCTAGAAGAATTATTCAAATTTGTCGGTAGCCTTCTTTATTAAATTTTAAGAGATGTTACGTTCACAATATTTTTATAACAAATTATATGTGGCAAGTTGTTATTAGTTTTAATTTGAATCCACAATTTAAATTATTTTTTTTGCCCCACTCATAACAGCTAATAACAACTTACCACTTAAAATTTATTGTGAAAGCGTTGTGCAAATATTGTGAGCATAGTATTTCTCTTGAATTTTAGTTATTTAAAATTATAAAAATAAAAGCACAATAAGATTTTTATCTAACAAAATTTTGATGAGTAAATAAGATCATACAATAATATATAAAAAGGTGTTTGATTAAATAGAATGATATGTAACATTATGTACTCTACTTAATCAAGATTAATTTTAAACCAAATGGATTGAAATATAGAACCACTCAATTTTGCATGTGGCCTTCTATTTCCTAACATTTTCTTCTTCTTTTTTTCTATTACAAAACATAAACACCAATTAAAAATTATAATTCTATTATCATTTGAGTGATTTTTCAAATCTCAATTAAGTGATATCTCATATTGAGTTTTGAAAAATCACTCAAATGAGACTCAAGTTCTATTGACATGTGAAATCGTATGAGAGATCACTGATTTCATGTGGTGGCACAATAGCGTCAATGTGGTAGCACAATAGCGTCCTCTCTCCCCTTTCCCCATCACTGATTTTCCTTGAACTTGAATTTTAGGAATCCTAGGGCTGTTTTTTTTAGTAATGAGTGAAGTTATGAATTCCCATGTTGTCAAAAAGATGATATACTTCAGATTTTGTTTTTGCTTAGGTAAAGAAAGAGGTTGTTTTAGTCATGACCAAGGAAAAACATTGACTAAATCTGATTGGCCGCACATTCCCAATTAATTATGTCCCCAGGGAAGCTTTTTATTGTGGCAGAATTCATCAAATATCCACCAATAAATCATAATGCTTTTTTGGGTTTAAAGGGGTTTAATTGTTACTTCAACAACATAGAGCAGGAGCTAAAAACCTTTATTTGGATGAAAGTGGCTAGCATGTGGCTTGTTTCATGGATATTTAAATTTTGCAAATGGCTCTAGCACATTTAGCAAGATCCACGTCTAGGTTCATGAAAAAGTCTAAAGAAGTCCAATCATACCCTCCAAATCACACTCCCTTAAATCTTCAATAAGGTTGTATGAGCTAGGGTGATGTATAAAGGATAGAATTTTTTTTTACAAAATATGTATAATGGGCCCAAAAAATAATCAGGCTTTACTTTGCATTGGTTTTGTAGGATTTTCACAAAAATGGGCATCGACACTATTTAAGTTGGTAATTTGGTATATTGATGACATTTAACAAAGATGTTTAGAGTTTAAATTCCTTCTTCCATTGTCACTTTATAATTATAAAAAAATAATGAAAAAATTTGATGACATCTTGATCTGGTGGATGGACATCAATGCAACAAAGAAATCATGACACATATATAGTTGCGCTAACTAACCTGTTGACATTAGACTGCCGGATAAACTCCCAAGGACTCTGGAACAACAGATTGGGCTGGTTTCTGTTTTTTTTGGTGAAAGAGATTGGGCTAGTTTCAAAGTCCACAAAATCCACTTAAAAATGGAGCGGCAGGTGCTGAATGTGAACGACCAAACCCAATATTAAAGGAGCCCAACAAAATCAGCCATAAGAGCATCCACAGTAGTGGAGCCAAATTTTTAGTTTTTTAGCACAACAAAAAGTCACTTTATCTATTTTACATTCTTACATTCAACAACAGTTGTTTTATTTTAGCTTTTAACACAATAAAATAATATAAATGTTACAATAAAATAATATTTTATTCAATCACCAAAACACAACCACAACCAAAAGTAATGTAAACGCATGGTGGACATTAGGAGAGACACGGAGAGGTAGTGAGTAGAGAGACAAAAGCAATGTGAACACAAAATAATAAAAAATATTTTTTTTTTTACCTTTTAGCTACTGTGCACAGCTAAAAGTAACTGTGCACTGTAGCTGTGGAGCCAAAAATATAGTTTTGGTGCTAAAAATAGCTATATAGCTATTTAGCACAACTATTTTAGTGCTCTAATGGAGCAACTAAGACCATAGTGGTCAAACAAAACCCATCCAAGCAAGCACACCATACATGTTAAAAGAGCATCATGAATGAGTACCCTTGTACTACACAGAATTAAGAGTGTCCTCTCTTATTGAAGTGAAGCCATTAGGCTAAATTTCTTTCCCTTTGACCCTATATGAAAGGAGAAGGAAATTCATGAAGAAAGGAGAGTGTGATATCTCATATTGTGTAGATTTGTTGTACAAATGTGGGTTGTACAGACATATACTAAGTTCCATATTAAGTGTTTTTTTTTTTTTTTTTTAAAATTTTTTTTTAATGTATATCTTGATTATGTAGATACTTACAAGGAGTTCTAATATTAACTTGACTGGTATTTTTGAAGTATAATGCAAGTGTGGTTAACGCTTTACTTGGGTTATGACAAATGGTATCAAAGCCAAACTTAATATTCTGTAAGCTTATAAGTTCAATCTTATGAACTCTTGGAATAAGAGTGTACATTTTTTGTGAAAAAAATTTGGTGTTAATATTATTTTATTTTAGGTTGTACCTTGTTATAACATATAGAAGGTTAGTTGTATTATTGTAAACACTCATTTTGTAACTGTGAAAATTTTAAATTTTTAACACAATTGGACCAATGGCAAAATAGTTGCTTCACATAAATGTGAAAGTTCCATAATTGACCTAGGGTTGAATTAATTCTAAATTATAATAGGCCATTATAGAACTTAAAGGCTTAATGGTGATTCTCAAAAAAAAAAAAAAAAAAAAAAAAAAAAATAAAGGCTTAATGGTGTGGGTTTCAATTAGTTCAACTGGTAAAATTTTTGAAGGTTGAATAAGAGATCTGAGATTCTATCCCCGCTTACACCATAAACCAACTAGTGTCTTGATCTGATGATAAATGACAATTATAAGGAGCAGACGCCATAGTTGAAACTCTACCTCTTAAAAAAGCTTAATGGTCTTTTTGTAAGTTAAGATCAAGGTTTCCGATTATATTGTACAAGAAAACAATTTTCCATGGTTTAAGAATGAAACAAAAATCAACTAAAATCTTGATTCATATGGTATAAATGGCAAACAATTATGAGAAAAATCTTATAGGGTATTTTATATATATATATATATATATAAAGGTAAATTACAATTTACCCACTTGTGATTTGGCTAAAATTTAATTGGAACTTGACACTTTACCCACTTGATGTTTGATTGAAATTTAAGTTACTTACCTATGGTTTGAAATTCCATGATACATGTGTTTCATTGAATTCTTTTTGATCTTATATTTTTATATTTTTTTTTTGTGTTTTTGGAGTAGATAGACATAAAAGTGAAGCAAAATTACATATTTAGCCATGTTTTTAACAAAGTTAGGTTATGAAACTCTAACCGAGCTAACCTCAGGTGCTAAAATGTCAAATTTCAAACCACAGGTGGAGAATTTGAAAAACAAAAGCAACATTACTAGCATTGCCTATCCTTGATAAAGTATTTGCACAACAATTGGCTTCTAGATATGTTGTCCCAATTTGCAAGTTGGGGAAAGTCCTAAAAGATCTCTGTAATCTGTGAGTAAAGGCTCTAATGAAAAATGGACAATAGAATTTTATACAAAATAAACAGTATCAATGTAAATTTACTTGGTCACTGTAGCAATCATGTATTACATAATTTTGCATAATCTGATGTGGATGAATTTTGAACTTGATTGACTAAAATGGGATACATTTTTTATTATATAAACATTAATGCAAATACTTAAAAAGAAGAAGTGAAAACGCTACAAGGAGTGTGGACTAATGGTAATGGATGCTTGCTGGGGCCTGCCATTGATGGTTATGGCCGATTAATTTATTTTATTTTTTTATATATAATATTTTTATTGCTCCAGGGCAATTTCTTTTTCTTTATGTTTTTTTTTTTTAATTCCTTAATAGTTATAATAATAGGTGAAGGAGGATTTAAATCCTGGTATAAAAGAAAGCAAATTATGCTATGCTATTGAATTACAATTTTTTTTGGCAAAAATAATTTATTTTTAATATGCTTACATGAGATATCTATCTCCCCAGAAAAAAAGGATTACAAGCGGACTATCAGTACCAAATTAAAAAAAATAAAAATAAAACAAAGCAAAAATAAAAAAAAAAAACAAAAAACTGGACTATGATTACAAGTGGACTATCAGTAAAAAATCAAAGCTAAGGTAAGAAAACATTTGGGCCGAGAGATGAAACATTTGTATATCTCAAATTCATCCCACTATGACATTGGGTTTGACTAGGGCCTTAAAGACTCATGATTTAATGCTATAACTTTTTTATTTTTTTATTTTTTATTTAAGATAGAAATTATACTCTATTCTAATCTAAATGTATTTGTGTGTGAAATTTTCTTCTAAAGACTTGAACCACGGCACTAAGTGTATACAAGTTTTTTCACACACTTGTGATGTGGTAGAATGTGAGTAGCGGAGAAAAAATTATGGATTCATATGTAAGTGATAAATAGTCACTCACACTTTAAGTATGCCACGTCAGAGTTGTAACAAAAAGTTATGGAATAGTTGAAATTGACTGCGTAAGAAAACATTTGGGCCATGAAACATTTGTATATCTCAAATTCAGGCCACTATGATATTGGGTTTGACTAGGTCCTCAAAGACTCATGATTTAATGCTATAATTTTTTTTTTTTTTTTTTTTTAAGATAGAAATTATACTCTAGTTTAGCTTAAGCGTATTTGTTTGTGAAACTTCATTCTGGAGACTTGGACCTCGCGCACTAGGTGTATATAAGTTTTTTTCGACACTTGTGATGTGGTAGAGTGTGAGTAGTGAAGAAAAAATTATGGGTTCATGTGTAAGTGATAAATAGTCACTCACACTCAAAGTATGCCACATCAAAGTTGTGACAAAAAGTTATGAAATAGTTTGTGATCTTAGAACCACTCTAATATTTTCATAATAATTTCACAAAAAATCCTAAGTATTAAGTTATTATTGGTTTTATGTTGGGGACCGCCATTGAAATTATTTTTTGTTCACAAGTGACAATCAATAACAACTTTTTACATAGGATTTGGGTGAAAATGTTGGAAGTAGCATTTCTCATTTGCCATATAGCTTTGTTTGTCTGTATTAGAGCATCCACATTGGTGGAGGCAAAAATTTAACTATTTAGCGCATACAAAAATCATTTTATCTATTTTAATTTACCATTTCACAACTTACTCCACATCAATGGTCTTATTTTCCCAACAAAGTTAAAAACTATTCACTCATTTATTATTTTTTCTCTCTCTTATTCTCATTCTCTCTCTTCTTCTCTGTCTCTTCTCCCTCTCTTCAAGCCACCAAACCCACTACCACAAATCAATTACCACCACCATCACGGCCACCATCACGGCGCTACCAAATCACAACCACCATCACGGTAGCCTCAAGCTCAACCAAAAAACCAGAAACCAACAAAGAAAAAAAAAAAAAAAAAAACCAACAGAAAATGAAGACCCATGAATCGGAACAATGGTCCAATCAGCAACCCACCACCACCAACACCCACAAATCCATACTCACTACCACCCACATCCACCACCATCGTGGCCATACTGACCCACAAATCCCACCACTGCTGCACCACTCACACCACCACTAGCAACCCACATCAACAGAAATCAAGTTAAACCCATAATTCATATCAACAAAAATCAAATCAAACCAAACCCATAAACACAAATCAAACCATAAACCCATAAAACCAACACAAACCCACCAAACTTGAATTTGAAAATAGAGCTATCCATGGCCACACAAGTGATTGGTTGGAGGAGAGAGCAACCAGTCTTGCCATGGTAGGTTCGTCCATGGTGGCTTTGAAGAGAAGAAAGAGAGCGAGAGAGGAGGAGATCGGCGAGGTCAACGAGGTCTGAGGGAAGAGACGAAGAGTGGAGAAGTGAAGAGTGAGGAGAGAGGAGCAACGGGCAGAAATGGGAAAGGAGGAGAAAGAAAAAAAGAAAAAAGAAAAGAAAAGAAAAAAAATATTAAAATATTCTGACCAGTGTGAACGCAACATTAAAAAAAAAAAAAAAATATATATATATATATATATATATTTTACGTTTGTGCTATAGTGCATAGCCATCTTTGGCTGTGCACCATAGTTGAGAAGTCAAAATTTATGGTTTTAGCTCCACCAATGCAATCCCAAGTTTGTAGTTGGTAGTGCTAAAAATAGCAATATAGTTTTTTAGCACCACCAATAATAATACTCTAAGCATCTACATTGGTGGACCCATAAATTTAGCTATTTGGCACCATAAAAATTTACTTTATCTATTTTACCTTTTCACTTTACAAAATACCCAACATTAGTTGTTTTATTTTAGCTTTCAACAAAATAAAATAATATAAAAAACATAATAAAATAATATATCAACTGCAATAAAGTAATATATCTACTACAATAAATAACAATGACAAACACCACCACCACAACCACCAAAATCAGTCCACAACTACCTAAGAAAATCAACCCACAACCACAAAAATAAAACCTACGGCAACCTAAGCCAAGAAAATCAACACACAACCACAAAAGAAAAACTCAGGTGAGATCCACCATGGCATGACCCATGAACCCCATGGCACAAACCCACACCCATGGCATGACTTGAAATCGATGACCCACCACACAAACCCCACGGCATGACCCACAAAACCATGAAACCAATGACCAACCATGACATGACCTGAAACCGATGACCTACCACATCCATGACATGACCACGACGTTGATGACCCACCACAGCCACATCCATGGCATGACCCACCACACCCACACCCACACAGCAAAAGAAGAGACACTCACACAACAGAGAAAATTTTGAGAAGAAAGAGAGAAACAATTTGAGAAGAAAAAGAAAAGAATTTGAGTGAAAAATTTGAGAAGAAAGAAAGAAAATTTTGAGAAAAGAAAAGAACAAAGAAAATGAGAGAGTAGAGAAAATGAGATAGCAGAGAAAGAGAGAGAGGGGCGAAGAATGAAGAGCAGAGAAAAGAAAAGAAAATATTAAGATATTCTTAAGCAACATAAAATAATATAAATATATATATATATATATATATATTTTTTTTTTTACCTTTGAGTTACAGTGCATAGCCATCTTTGGCTGTGCACTGCAGCTGAGAAGCCATAATTTATGGTTTTGGCTCTACCAATGGAGCCTTAATTTTGTAGTTGGTGGTGCTAAAAATAAACATACGACTTTTTAGCATCACCAATAATAATGCTCCTAGAAACGGGGAAATAGATTATCATAACCATTATTGTGATGACACAGTGTCTCTCATATTTTTCCAAATAGTTCTTCTTGCAATAAGTTTGAAAATTCATGATTATTTTCACATAATATTTCATATCGTCCAGGTGGCAAATTGTGAATGGTAAATGCTAAAGTGATGTCAGTTATAAACCCAAACGAGGATCAATAAAAATCTATCAATTAGATTGTTGCAAAAATTTTTAAGAAAATTATTGTTACACTTCTTCTAAAAAATACAAATCTTACTGATCAAACTTTACTAAAGTGATCTACTGTAAATATTGGACAATCATTGCTTTTTTTTTTTTTTTTTTTTTTTACACAACTCACAATTGGAACTCTTCAATAAAAAAATAAAAAAATAAGTGAAAAAAAACTGTGTTGTTAGCTTTTATTTGTTTTTATTTTTTCAAATGCATAGTTCCATAAATTTCACTATCAGATATGAACCATATGACTCAGCTAATAAAGCATAATGGTCCCAAAAAAATGATGGATATGTTGACGACAATGCAAAACACGATGATTTAATTGCAACCGAGCTCCCAACAAGTCTTGGTTCTGATAATATATTGTACATACAAAGACAAATCCACAATTATTGACAAGAAATGTAGAAAAAGTGGCAGGCTTAAGGCATCTTCTCAGTTCTCACTTTAATAATCTATGTTAAATGACCATCTAGTTGATCTAGTCAAATGAAAAGAATAACGAAGGCGCATTCTTGGTGCCCAAGTTTTTTATTTTTTGAGAAAATGGTGCCAAAGTTAATCAGAATCTTATTTAGCAGTGTTTTTTACAATCAATCCATTGACCATTTGTCCATACAGACGTACTTGACTCGTAGTCCATGAATACATTTAATCTGCCTTTGTCGTATCATATGTCCCACAAAACACGTGCTCCTAACTACTTGCTCTTTGTTAGAGGGAGTATATTATGTTTCGAGCGTATACATCCACTATCTATAAAGACTAGAAAGAAATAAATAGGAAAAAATTTATCTTTCAACCCCACCTAAAAAGGAATATTTATTGTTTGAGCCATATCCTGAGATAAGAAGTCCAATGGGAGCAACACTTGAAACTGCAATCCACATGAGGTTTATAAGTGTGTGGATCCCATATGTTGTAAGAGAGTTTTTTTATTTATTTCTTTTTATACAAGATAGAATTTTTATTCTAACATAATCTAAGTGTATATGTGTGTGAAGCTCCCTCCTGGAGACTTGAACCCCGACCCTTACCCCCTACACTCCACAAGCACTTATACTTGTGGAGTGACCACTGCACCAAGTGTACGCGATGATACATGTTGTAAGAGAGTTATATGTATAAACTTGAAACATAATACAATTTTGCTCTTGTAAGACACAATAAAATATAGAGATAACAAAAATATAATAATAATTGACAATAAATTTGATACTTGATAAATGTGGCAGATTATTGAGAGACAGGTAAAAGAGTGATGTCAATAGTGAATTCAGGTAAAAACTAGTAGAAGCTTACCAACTTAATTAGTTTGAAAATATTATAAAATGTTTTGTGCATGTAGTATTACTCCATTAGACACCAAGTATGGACATGTTAAAAAACATTTGTTCTTTGAGATGAATAAGGAATTTGAGTTTTGACTTGTAATTTGTACACATTTAGTGGTGCAGCCACATTGAAGTAGGGGCTATGGTCTCCCAAAATTTTGAAAATTTTTCAATACTATATATATATATATATATATTAAATTATTTGAATTTTATGCATATACATAAATATATGAATTTGATCCCTTAATTTTTTTTTTGAGGAAAGATCCCTTTAAAATTTGAATATGTTTGAGTCCCCAAACATAAATTGCTAGCTTCATCACTGTATAGTGTATACATCAAAAACAAATTGGTGTTTTAACTTGATGACAAAGAGCATTTATCATGAAGCAAATATTGTATTAGTGGTGGAGTTTGATGGTTTTGAGTGGGTGAAGATCTCCATGAGGAACTTGGGGGGACTTTGATGGGTATGAGTGGGTGCACTAGCAGCTCCAAATGCAATATAGGTTGTTCATATGAATACCTTTACTTGCAAAAAGTTAAAAATTATACTTGCAAAAAAAATTATATACATAATTATTTTTAAATTAAACTAACTTGTTTTGTCTATCCTAAAAAAATATGAGAAATGTTATGTTCATAATATTTTTGAAAAAAAAAAATGACAAGTTGTTAGTGGTAGGTAAAACAGTAATTTCAGCAGTGGATTCAAATTAGAACCAGTAACAACTTACCAACTAAAATTTGTTGTGAAAGTGCTGTGAAAATATTATGGACGTAGAACTTCTCATAAAATATTGAACCCCCTAATTTAAGAATCCCAAGAATTTGGGATCGATAAAAGTAGATTAATGTTATGTTCACAACATTTTTAAAACAAATTTCAAGTGACAAATTGTTATTAATGGATAAAAAAAGTGATATCAGTAATTAACCCAAATTAAAACTAATAATAACTTATCACCTAATAAAATAAAAAAGTAATATCATTTAGAAAATATTTTTAAAAACTTTTCTTAAAATAATTTATTAACAAATGTTCTAAGAGTACTTGATAATAGACTCTCTAAAGTTTACTCCTTACCATACAACTAGCATGACCTACATGTTAACATTGTTTTAAAGCTAAAACATATGCACTCATTTCAACCCCCAAAAAAAAAAAAAAAAACATTGGTAGTTTGGAACCAAGTTTTGCCAATAAATGTGTGTTTCTGAAAACATCCCAAAAATAATAGAAAAGAAAAAGAAAAGGAGAATTTTGCTTTTCTTTGCTTGGTCTGGCTGGATGTAAGGCTGAGGCCAAATGCAGCCGCCAATCGCCATACATTTTTGTCCTCATGTTAATTAGTCTCAAACTTATTTCATTGAAAGCAACCCTTCGTATAAATTATCATAGAGAAATGTATTAAGTATTAACATGATAACGTATTTCGACCCGAATATGTTTTTCTATTTCCCCAAAACCTTGACCGTTCATTTGACTCTTGCTAGATTACTCTAAAACCCTGCAAATACCAAGGTCACTTTAGTCCTTCAAAGAAAAATTTCAACAGCAATATAAAGCCCACCAAATTAATATGGCCAGCCTCTCTTCCTTTCACTCTCTCTCTCTCGGTCTCTCACATCTCTGTCTCTCTTCTGTGTGTGTGGAGCACAGAAAAAGATGGAGAGAGAAGAAGAAGAAATAAAGGTATCTCTAAGGTCACCATTGATTCAGATATCTGAAGAAGAAGATGGGTTCACAATCAGTAGTAGTAGAGAGGGAAGGATTACTAGAAGGGAAGTTTTTGAAGAAGTAAGAAAGCAGCTATGGCTGGCAGGGCCTCTGATAACTGTAAGTCTATTACAATATAGTTTGCAGATGATATCTGTGATGTTTGTGGGTCATCTTGGTGAGTTGGCTCTCTCTGGCGCTTCAATGGCCACTTCTTTTGCAACAGTCACTGGTTTCAGCTTGTTGGTGAGTTGGCTCCTCTTCATTATTTTCTCTCTTGTTTCACCATGATTCATTTTTTTTTTCTTTTTTTTTCATTGGTACTTGGTTATGAAAATATGTTTTTTTGTTTTTTGACAACCATGTTATATGTAGTTATGTAAAATCAATTTTACATTTTTTAATTTTTAACAACATCTAATTAGCAGATTATGATTAGTAAAACAACATTTTCATATGCTATCATCACCAATTTTTATTGTACACTAATTACAGTTTAGGATTTCAACCTTGGAAATTCTTTAAGTACTCCAGGTGTACTAAACCAGGGGATGTACGGCGCAATCTATTGTCAAAAAATAATAATATTAATAATAATAAAGGGATATGTACCCAACCAAAAAAAAAAATGAAAAGAGAGGCGATTTTGTGAAAACTGAATATTATCAAAAGCGCGCGGCCTCAAAGTGAATATTTAATGTTTCTCTTTTTTTGACTGAATTATGAATACATGAAGTCACGAACATGTTTCTCACATGCATACAACCTGTACTCTCAAAGTCTGATTTTAAAGATTTATATTTGTTCTTATAAAAATATTAAAGTTATTACAATTTATTTTTTTTAAAAAATATATACAAGTAGCAAAGAATGTATAGATACTAATAGAATTATAGAACCACTCTTTTTTGCTAAGTAGTGTTGTTTATTTTGGGAGTCGGAATTTTGGGTATGATGAGTTCTATTTAAGGAAAATTACAACTTACAAACCTTTAGTTTAGCCGAAATTTAAGTTATTTATTTGTGGTTGGAAATTATATGAAGCATGTTCTCGTTGGATTTTTTTTTTTTAATTTATCTTATTTGATTTTGTATTTTTATATTTTTGGAAGAGAAAAATATAAAAATTGAGCAAAGTTACATATTTAGTTATGTTTTTAACAAACGTGGATTAGGAAATTCTAACTGAGCCAATTCTAATAGGTAAATTGTCAAATTTTAAATTTTAGATAAACAATTTAAATTTAGGCCCAACCATGAGTGGTAAGTTATAATTTACCCTTTTATTTATCTATTTAATTTTTTTCCTAAAAAACAGTTTTATATTTCGGGTTGAATGAGTGCACCTGTGAAACAAGAACGGTCAATATTTTCATCGAGTAATTATGCAGTAAGAAGAGTTAAGAAATTAGAATTCTCCAGGTCGCGTGATAGTGATCTGACCTCTCTACGTGAGAGAAGAGGAGGGAGTATTCTGTAATTTTACACATTCATAACATTTGTCAGTATTTCATGCACGTGTGAATCACGTGACATTAGACCCTTTATTATAGAACTAGTATTATTTTATTACTCACACAGTCACACGTGGTTGTCCGTTCCTCTTGAAATGTTTAATTATAGAGTGTGACAGACTTTGAAAAGTGAGAAAAAAAAAAAAAAAAAAGTTAAGAATACAATTTTTGTCATAACTTGTCCATATTATAAGTTGTAAATGATGGAGTAAAAATTGTGAGTTCACAACTTTATGTCATGTGAGCAAATTATGGTAAATATTGTGAAATTGTAACAAGAGACTATATATATTTGTGATTTGAATTCAGATAAATATCATCACAGATATCCTTAGAAAACTCTATAATTACTTTGTTGTTTACTGAACCTGCTTTAAAAGAGGATTAGATTGTTTAATTATGATTTTTGAGACTAAAAAGGGAATATCCTGAAATATATGCTCCTTTACTAATATCCATTGATAAATCATTTTAAAAGACTTTTTACAGTAAAATTAAAAAAAAAAAAAAGTGACTAAACTTTTTTGACAGTATTTTAATTTTTCATAAATTTTTTCTAAAAGAGATGATTAATAAATGCCCTAAGAGGGCCTACATTAAGGGGACTTTCTTTATACAAAAAAGTTCTTGATCATAAAAACTAATATAAATTATTACAAAGAAATATTTTGGATAAGACTCATGGTGTCTTGCGTACTACCACTCACATAGAATTTGACCAGAATAGAATCTTTTGAATGAAAATAATTTATCAACAAAATTAGTTATTTCTTAAACATAATTGGTTAGTTTGCAGAAAAATCAAACATCAAATAGCTTTAATTTTATACTAAAAGCGTTCCAAGTTCTCAACCTAACACCAATGTGGCTCTAAGCAACCTAATTATGGTTCATGATATTATCATTTCCTTGTTGAACGTGGAAAAATGTGTAATGTTCAAAGAACTCTTTGCATGTGACTGTTTTTAAGGTTCTTATACGTACTCTTTATGATGATTATTTACTTGAACAGATGGGAATGGCAAGTGCATTAGATACCTTATGTGGCCAGTCATATGGAGCAAAACAGTATCATATGATGGGAATACAAATGCAGAGAGCCATGTTTGTTCTTTTACTTGTGAGCATACCCCTTGCAATCATCTGGGTGAACACTAGATCTCTTCTAATTCTCTTTGGTCAAGAACACGATATAGCAACCGCGGCTGGGGAATATGCCTGTTTCATGGTCCCAAGTCTTTTTGCCTACGCTTTTCTGCAATGCCTTGTTAGATTCTTACAAACGCAAAACATTGTATTTCCAATGATGATAAGCTCTGCATTCACTACTTTACTTCACATTCTTATATGTTGGATTCTAGTATTTAAGTCTGGACTTGGATATAGAGGAGCCGCCTTGGCAAACACCATCTCCTATTGGATCAATGTGTTACTGTTGGCACTTTATGTCAAGTTCTCTTCTTCATGTGTAAAAACCTGGACAGGTTTCTCAAAGGAGGCCTTTCATAATATTTTCACTTTTCTGAGACTTTCTATTCCGTCAGCTGTTATGGTTTGGTAATTTCTATTTCTTAACGCTCTACATGGTTACCAGCAATACTAGAATAATTTCACTTTTTCTTCTATATTCCTCGCTGTGTTCGCTACATTTGTTATAATTCTTTTCTCCACCACTTTAGCATGTGAATGCCTGTTTTCAGTTTTAAAGATCTTAATGAAGTTTACTGTGATCTGTTAACATGATTTTGAACAGCTTGGAAATGTGGTCATTTGAAATGATGGTTCTCCTATCAGGTCTTCTTCCTGACCCGAAGTTACAAACTTCAGTGCTTTCAATTAGGTTAGTTCTTAACTTTGATGATCTTTTTACCAACTATTTACTCAATTTCCTTGATAATTGTGAGTTCCTGTTTAGACTTGTGCATTATTATGTATGAACTAACCCAGCACATTCTTGCCAGTCTTAATACAGCTTCAATAGTTTGGATGATCCCCTTTGGACTCAGTGGCGCAGTAAGGTGAGTCATGCTGATAACAGATCTACTTCTGATATCAAGGTCATCAATTTTAAGGGAGTTTATACATTTTGGCATTTAGTAGCTTGATTGGTGCTGCTTCAAAAATTGTCTGTACTACAATTTTCGAGTTTGGACATATTTAAACTTTTGAGCTTCAGAAATCATAACTTTTTGAGGTAGGAACATGTCACCCACTTTCTTATTCTATGCCATATCTTTTAATATGTCCTGTTTTTCTTCTTCACAGTACTAGGGTCTCAAATGAATTAGGAGCTGGGCGTCCTAAAATTGCGCGTTTGGCAGTATGTGTTGTATTAGTGGTTGCCATCACAGAGGGTCTATTGGTTGGATCAGTCCTGATACTGATACGCAACATTTGGGGTTATGCATATAGCGATGAAACACAAGTGGTCGAATATGTAGCAGGCATGATGCCAATTCTTGCAATATCCAACTTTTTAGATGGCCTCCAGTGTGTTCTTTCAGGTATTTCTTGATTTTCGTTCTCCCCTAAATCTACATCAAAAATATCATAACCAGATTAAAAAAAAAAAAAAAATGTTAGAGGATGTGGGATATCCTGAATCTTTATGGCACCATGGAATATACAGAGCTGTCGAAGAATAAAATGTTTTGTGAACATTGTCCTCTAAAATTTTAGTTGGTTAATATAAAATTTCAAATCTAGTGTCTAATCTGTTATCTCAATTCCTGTACATTTAGGCAATGCTAGAGGATGTGGTTGGCAGAAGATTGGAGCATATATCAACCTCGGGTCATACTACATAGTAGGAATTCCAGCTGCTATTTTATTGGCATTTGTCTTCCACTTTGAAGGAAAGGTAAACTTTTTCATTCTTTTTCTGGTTTTTTTGTTAACCTTAAAGTCCTTTTCCATGTTCACTTAAATTGCATTATAATTCAAGTAAGCTTATTTGTTAAATTGTACTGGATAGGGGCTTTGGCTGGGGATCATATGTGCGCTCGTAGTCCAAGTGTCATCACTTCTCACTATTTCCATACGTACTAATTGGGAGCAAGAAGTACAATTCCGCATCTCCTTCTTTAATTTTTTTAATTAAATAAAAAGAAAATTGATCTTTTCTTGCGTTTCTCACTATAAATCTCACATTCTCATTCTTCTATAGGCAAAGAAGGCTACAGAAAGAGTCCATGACTCAATTATTCCTGTGGAGATGGTCTCTTGAAGCTGAAGTGCGACTACAACAGAGAAGCCTTATTACTAATTTGGTGGTTAAGGAATAGATCTTAAGAAGTTTTGGGATCTTAAGATTGGAACTTTACATGCTTTAATGATTCAGTCAATAGGTGTTTGATCTTTATAATCATTAGCAGATTTTGCGATCAAAAGATGTAGCTGACTAGTGGCGCAAATCGGTACTCCAACCCCAAGTTTTGATGTGTTGGGAACCCTTGTTTTTAAGTGGAAAAGAGAAGATATAAGAGCAGGACTAAAAAGTGCCTTGATCAAAAGGCTTGTTTCTTCCTACTTCTTACTGAAATGTGAATGTGCTTTCTTCTCTATAGCATAAACACGAACTTCCTTAGAAATGCTTTTGCTTTCTAACTTAAAAACTAATAAGAGCAGTTCTAGTTGTATAAAACTTTTATTTATGCAAATGGTTTAGTTTATTTCCTGCTTATACATTTTTCTTCATATGCGATTTGCCAAGTTAACTATCTACAACCCGCTCAAATATGGTCTTTACATCAAACGTTATTGCAATTGAGTTTGTGCATAATTCTCCGCCACATCCAAGTTTGATTTCGTAGTAGAAAAAAATTCTTCTAAAATAGCATTAAATTGGTGTTAAAGGTATGGTGACTGCACCCTCGTTGGAGTTACCAAATGGAGAAGACTTGGCTGCAAGAGGACAGTTGACTTGGGGCTATTAATTTCCATAACTTAAATTACTCTGTTTATTTATCATTTACTGGCGTCATTCCTCTCTCTAGCTTCTTCTTCTTCTTCTTTTTTTTTTTTTTTTTTTTTTTTTTTTTTTTTTGGGGTGGTGGGGGGGGGGGGGGGGGGGGTTCATTTTTGCTTTATAATACTATTTAAAAAATGTGCACTAAACTTGTCTCTTCCATACGAGTTCAATGTTGGAACTTGTCATTTCAGGAGACCATATTAAAAAAAGGCCATCCCCAAATACATTAAAATGGTCCTAATTAACAAATTGAATTTTAAATTAGTATTGTGGGAGGAGGAAGCTGAAGATAAGGAATTGTCAAGTGGGATCCACCTGAGGTATAACTGGGCCCAACTATCTATCAGATCAGACTCAGTCCTATTAGGGCAATTAGGTCAAGGAAACCAAGGAGGACAACTAGCTTAAGGAGCGCGAGGAAAGGTTACTTCTCGGGAGACGGGAGATAAGCCACAAAGGCCATGGGGTTGAGGCCGAGGAGGATCATAGTGATGTCTGAGTTTGAACACAAGGAAACTTCTAGATGAAGCATCCATCACCTTTGTATTCAATGCATTATAACAACTTAGCATGCCGCATTGATGGCATAATGACCCCTAAACAGTGCCCTCATAGCTTGTAGCCTATTCTACAGTTACAAGCAATGTAGTGGATGTACTCCAAGTAGCTATATATAGGAGGGAAGGTCCTCTTTGAGGGGGGATCAAAAAAAGTTTGGAGAGAGAAAGTGATCATTGTAGAACCGAGAAGTGTATTTCTAAAGAACAGTTGCTCCTCGGCTTGCCCGAGGAAGGGCTTAAATAAGAATTTCTATTTTCTTGGCATAACTCCTTACCAAAATTGTCATCCTTGCTAATTAATTTACTTTCTTTAATTACCAACTCGTGGCTACAAGAGATCAAAGTGTTGACCTTGACCACCCACCTCTATAAATTAGTTGTATTGGGCCTCCATCCTAGCCTAGTCTCATCCGAGTTGGGCTTGGCTGATTGTTTTGAGCATACAAGTATTATTAAGTGAAAATGACATATTTTCATTTTTGTGTGTGTTCTCTTTCTCTTAATTTTTGAATCCGGTTGATCATCCAATTATTATAAATCTTAATTTGGCATTCTCAGTTTTAGATCTACAATGTTTCCAAGGTCAAAGCCTTTCATTTCTCCAAGAAGCTTTTTTGCTCTGAATATGCATAGACTACTAGAACATGAGAGGAATTGAGTGTGTAAAGACGGCATGCATTGTGGATGCTCGAAAAAGTGTTGCTTTAGGGGAGATGGGTGAAGGAAGTCCCTCTTGAGTTTTCCTTTTCTTTTTCGGTTTCCACATTGGGTGCTTGACGATGTGTTGCATGTATGTATATGTTACTAGGGTGAGGTGTGGGTGTGGCCATGTGGGATTGTGCGAGTCTCTTTACTTATTTTATTTTAAGAAGTTTTAACTAACCATTAGTTTTATTCTAAGTGTAATTGGTCACCTATTTATTTAATTCATTTTAATTACTCAATTAACTAAAAACCAATTTCAAGGGTTCCTAAGTTAATTAAGGTAACTTATATATTTTGGGCGGCCCCTTCATTGGGATCCTGATGCCACCTCATCTTTCTTCTAGAAGGCCCCCCCATTCTTGCTTTCCCGAATTTAGCCATTTTCTGACCATATTTCCGTGTTGTTGTTTGGAGGTTTTTGGAAGCTCGGATTTCTTCAAACTAGACATTACTGGAAAGATATAGATTTCTAATTTTCTTAGGTTTTGACCCTTATGCAATTTGGAGCTACGGTCACTAGGATATCGTGCTTGGAAGGAAGGTGACATAGTGTAGAAATTTGTGTAGCACTTTTCTTGAAAAATTAATTCCTCCTAATCCAGAGAGGATATTGTCAAAAAATTTTTTTTTAGAGTAGCTAATCCATCATACTTTAATGTGGTATATGCCTTACACACCCGATGTGGTTAGAATAATGTTTATTGTGCGAAAACGCCCCCAAAACAACCTTTTAACTTAATAAATAATTGAAACAATATTTTTAATCAAGATTTTGATGTTTTTATGATATCTTATTTGTTTTGACTCCGTTTTTGGTCTTTGAATTTTCATTTTAAAGGGGGTTACATGATTTTTAAGATGGAAAAAAATTTATCTCGATCGTATGATCGGATTTTTGGTCAACTTCTTGACTAGTTCTAGTTAGGGCTAGTTGACATTACTCAAACTTAGCCAAAATTGGAAAATTTGGGATTTTGAACTCTTTGATCATTAAAATGATTTATTCAACATCCAATCAAGATAAATAGGATTTTTTCATATAATTCTTTACTTTTACATTTAAAAATATAATTTTTGATTTATAGAACTTAATCGGGGCCGTACAAAATACAATACAAAATATTTTAATCAAACTCTTTAACACATGGGCAAGAAACAGGCTGTGCGCAAGTAATGAATTTTTTATTTTCATATTTTTGCTACATATTATCTATTTCGCATCTGATATGTGTGTGTGTGTTGGTACAGTTTTTACTTTGATCGGGCTGCTAGATATTTTAATCAATCTTGGTCAAAATCGGTCAGTCATGGTCATACTCGGTCAAATGTTACATTCTGCTATAAATCTTTTGAATTTGACCTAATTTGGTTAATTTTGACTCAAATTTTGTACACGATTGGAAATAGTTTTTGGTAGGGGACAGGGAGGAATGGGCTTTGTAACAATGGGCATTGTCTTCACGATAATACTGTTGGAAAAAGCCATTATTATTGAAAACGTTGTCAGCTGCATCGGCTTCAAATAAGTTGACAAAGTTCACCATGCATGTGAGGACGAACCACATGGACATGGGTTTCATGGATCACTCAACATACTACCTATCTATCTTCATCAATATTTCACTTTTCCAAAATTTTCTCCACTTGTTCTTGTGATTAAATAGTATTTCATCTTCAGCCCTATCATGACTAGACAAACAGGGTAGGGATACTACATACTAACACTCGCTCACGTGAATTTTATTTTTATGTTTGTTGCTCAAAAGTAACTCTAAAATACTAGTTTAAAGCTTTTTAACATCTCTATATAATTGGGATTCTCTTAGCACTTAACACCAGTTATCTATCAAACAAACAATGGGATATTCCGCGAAATTATTCTTTAAAGGCACATATTCTTATTAGCTGATCCTAAATTGGTGTTGGTTTTGTCCCTTGCAGGGACGGCTCAACATAATTTGCGGCCTAAGGCGAAAAATTTATGCGGGGCCTTTAATATGTAAATATTAATTAAACAAAATTATTTAATACTAATCAAATTAAAGTTAATTAAATACATTAAATACATAAATAATACCAACTAGACTAATGTTAATTTCATATAGAGAATTGAATATCACAGTTGAACCTATAAATATTAATAAAAATATATTGCGATTGAAAAAATACTTTATTTTGGATATAAGACGATGCATAGTTAAATAAAATTGTAATCTAATTTTTAATTTTATATTTTGACTTTAAGAGAGAGAAAGAGATATTATTTGGTGTATGGCTTTGTAGGATATTATTTTACAAAAATCAAAGTCTCAAACTATTAGAAGAGATTAATCTATAATTGATGATTTAACACATTTGCAACATCTTTTTGAAATATTTTAGGGTTTCAATTGAGTTAAGGTTCTATTGGTCTCGTACTTTGAGAGTCTTAATAGAAATGAAAAAGAAAAATGCACTAATTAAAAGCACTATAAAATGTTCAAAATATAATGTGATATTGTCTCTCATTGATGAACTTCATCAATTTAACTAATGAATGTTTATATTACTTTTTTGTGATTAATAACATGGCAATTTGTAAGCCAATAGTAAAATTTGTAGTATCTTTAACATCACTAATAAAAAAAATGTACAACATTTAGAATAAATATATATATATATATATATATATATAATTTTATAAACATTTGAGCCTTTAACTATGGAAAGTGGGCCTTTTTTCTTAAGGAAAAATTTGTTTTTTGATGGGGCCTTAGGCCTAGGCCCAACTTGCCTATGCCTTGAGCCGGCACTGGTCCCTTGGGGATGTGTCTCTGTCTTCTTCAGCTAAACGTGTCTCAGTTGCCAATGCCATGTGACATAAAAATATAAATTCAATAAAATTTGTCCTTGTACACTCATTGCTTCTACTGTGTCACATGAAGTGAATCGAGTTTTCATTTCGACAGGGAAAGCATCTCTTTGTTAACAATTAATATTGTAATGCCACCGCTAGGTATTTGTCTATACGTACATTGTTCTCATAAGTATAATTTCCTAGGACAGGTTCTCGTAATCTTAAATTATAAGAAATAATGTTGGCATGCCTCTAAACAGGAATGGCTGGTTTAGAAGAAGAGGAAAAAGGACTTAGATTGTTTTAGGGTTTAGATCTTCTAGATTTCTTAGGGTACTCTACTAATAGATTTCCTTAAATCCTAACCACTCTTTAATGATTTAATGGTCTAGATTCTGCCATCTCAGCATTCCACTAACAATATTCTTAAAATAATAAAATAATGTTGCAAACAAAACAATTGAGATTATTGTTAGTGGAATGATGATATGGCAAAATCTAGACCATTAAATAATTAAAGAATGGTTAAAATTTAAGAAAATCTATTTAGTATAGTACCCCTGAAAATCAAGAGGATCTGAATTCAAAGTTTCAAACTTTTTTTCTTTGTTTTTAGTGTAGTTAAGATCCAAATTCCAGTTGAAAAAAGATTTTATAATAAGTTAATCAATTATACTTTTAAATGATGTGATTTTATTTTTTAAGTGAGATGAATACATTTTGGCGCATGTTATTCTTGGAGAACATATTAAAATGTCCTTTATAAACGTTTGAATGCAACGTCTCGATCTTGTTCAGCCGAAAAAAAAGAGAGTAACATCTCTCTCTCTCTTGCTAGGAGAAGGAAATAGTAAATGGCAAAAGAAGTTGAAAACATGTCTCTTAATTCACCATTGATTCAAATTTCTAAAGAAAACAGATTAAGCTACGATAGAGAGAGAAGTAGTGAAAATATTAGTCAGAGAAATGATTTCTTTGTAGAGATGAAGAAACAGCTATGGTTAGCAGGGCCTCGCGAGTAAGTAATATGTCCTTGCATATCCTTTCATGGCATTCAAGTACAATACTCCAACTTAACCCTAACATGTTTGTCTACATAGTGTACACATAGCGGAGATTAGGGATGATTTCTTTTTCCATGTAACCGATGATGTTATTTAGAAGCAACACATGGAGAAATTTTGTGGCTGGTTTAGGGACTATGTAAGTAAAGCATATATATAAAACTATTTTTGGTTGTAACGATTTAGATAGCATACTTATAATAAACGTCATTGTCTATAATATGTGATGTCGATGGATGCCTCTGAGAAAAAGAAATTCTCTGATAAAGTCATATGGCTTACTCGATATCCAGATAATGAAGCAAAACAGTTCAAGCGTTATGTTATAAATGGTTTGAAGTTTCGCACCAAAGATTTTGAGGCAACTAGGAACAAAGATTTTGAGGCAATTAGGAAAACTCAAAACAGTGGAGTTTGTGTTGCTACTGACGGTGGTGCTGCTTATTATGGTG